>JACCLO010000013.1:0-1326145 GCA_029448655.1 Wolfiporia cocos | reverse complement strand
TCACAGGTCCGGACACGAAGATCATGCTCAACGGTGGTGTTACGCCTTCAAAACAGTCCAAAATCGAGAAAGAGACGAATTTCAATGTCATCGTGAATTTCGTACTCCTCGCTGGCATCTGTCTGATCTCGGCCATCGCAAACGGTGTCTTCGACGCGAAGAGCGGGACGAGTGCAGATTACTTTGAGGTTGGCGCAGACCCAACTTCATCGCCTGTCCTTAACGCTATGGTAACCTTCGTGTAAGCGCAATTTCGGCTCACTGTATCCTGCTGTTGCTGACGTTTCCATTCAGATCATGTTTGATCGCCTTCCAGAACATTGTTCCGATTTCGTTGTACATCTCGATCGAAATCGTCAAGACCATTCAGGCGTTCTTCATTTCTCAGGATGTCGATATGTACTACAAGCCTCTCGATGCAGCCTGCGTACCGAAGACGTGGAACATCTCTGACGACCTTGGTCAGATCGAGTACATTTTCTCTGACAAGACGGGAACGCTCACGCAGAACGTCATGGAGTTCCAGAAGTGCTCGATTTACGGCGTTGCATACGGCGAGGGTGTGACGGAGGCGCAGCGAGGAGCAGCCAAGCGCGCTGGCAACGAGGATGCCCTGGACCCACAAGAGCAGGATAGGGAACTGCGATACATGAAGGATGACATGCTGCAGAAGATGTCACGGGCGTTCAAAAATCGATATCTCCAATCTGAGAAGCTCACCCTCGTGTCGCCCAAGTTGGTGGATGATCTCACCAACAAAGCTTCCGAACAGCGATCGCACATCATTGCATTCTTCCGCGCCCTCGCCGTCTGCCACAGCGTCCTGTCAGATCGACCCGAGCCACACGAGCGTCCATATTTCCTCGAGTATAAGGCAGAGTCCCCTGATGAAGCCGCCTTAGTGGCGGCTGCTCGCGATGTTGGGTTTCCCTTCGTACATAAATCAAAAGATGGTATTGACATCGAAGTTATGGGACAACCGGAGCGCTACAACCTCTTGCAGATGATCGAGTTTAACAGTACACGGAAGCGCATGAGTGTCATCGTGCGCAACCCGCAAGGACAGCTCGTTCTCTATTGCAAAGGCGCCGATAGCGTGATCTACCAGCGGCTCGCGGCGGATCATGATCAAGAGCTCAAGGCGAAGACATCGCAGGATATGGAAGCGTTTGCGAACGGGGGCCTTCGCACACTGTGCATAGCTTATCGGTACCTAGGCGAAGAGGAGTACAGCAGTTGGCAGAAAGTTTACGATGCGGCGACAAGTTCCATTGACGATCGCGATGAGGCTATCGACAGGGCGAACGAACAGATCGAGCATTCCCTCACAATCCTTGGCGCTACCGCTCTGGAGGACAAGTTGCAGGAAGGGGTACCAGAAGCGATAGAGACGCTGCACCAGGCTGGTATCAAGCTGTGGATTCTGACGGGTAGGCATCAAAGAAGTTCTACATTGATCACACACTAATTCTGAGTAATCACAGGCGACAAAATTCAGACAGCCATTGAGATCGGTGATTCTAACATAGGCCATACATACACCATGCAAGCGTTCCTAACCCGTTTGAGACAGGTTTCAGCTGCAACCTGCTCAAGAATGAGATGGATGTCATGATCCTTTCTGCAGACTCTGCCGTAGCGGCCCGGTCGCAAATCGAAGGGGGCTTGAACAAGATTGCCTCCATCCTAGGACCGCCGTCCCTGGATCCGAAGAGACGAGGATTCGTACCGGGCGCACAGGCTGCATTTGCGGTTGTCATTGATGGTGATACGTTGCGGCATGCTCTGTCTCCGGAATTGCGGTCTCTCTTCCTCAACTTGACAACACAATGTGAGACTGTCGTCTGCTGTCGTGTCTCTCCCGCCCAGAAGGCTCTGGTGGTGAAACTGGTATGTGTGCCTTACTGGTATCATGGCTTTCGCTCACATTGTTGAAGGTCAAGGATGGTCGCAATGCCATGACACTATCGATTGGCGATGGAGCTAATGATGTTGCGATGATTCAAGAAGCAAACATTGGATGCGGCCTCTTGGGACACGAGGGATCGCAGGCAGCTATGTCTGCGGATTACGCTTTTGGCCAATTCCGGTACCTCACGAAGCTCCTGATCGTGCACGGCCGATGGTCATATCAGCGCATTGCAGACATGCACAGCAACTTTTTCTACAAGGTATGATAAAGCCATTTTGTATTAAGAAAACCCAAGTCATGTCTTTATAGAATGTCATCTGGACTTTCGCCATGTTCTGGTTTATGATCTTCAACAGGTTAGTGCCATTATTGCATGGTAACGCGGTCATTAGATTCATACGCCGCATTACAGCTTCGACGCTACATACCTATATCAGTACACCTTCATATTGCTTTACAACCTCGTCTTTACATCGTTGCCGGTTATTGTTTTGGGAGGTGCGTAGTTCATTTTGTTGTGAGATATGGTTTCGATCAAAATCGCTTCGCAGCATTCGATCAAGATATTAATGCCAAAGCCGCGCTTGCTTTCCCACAGCTTTACATTCGTGGCATTCGCGGGTTGGAGTATACCCGCCTCAAATTCTGGCTTTACATGTTGGATGGACTTTACCAATCCGTTATAGTTTTCTTCATACCCTACTTGGTCTGGACGCTCGGCCTAGCAGCATCATGGAATGGTAAGACGCTCGATTCTCTATCAGACTTCGGCACCACAGTTTCGGTGGCTGCTATCTTCGCCGCAAACAGCTATGTCGGTCTTAACACTCGCTAGTGAGTGCGATCATTATTCGTATCTATACGATGCTGACTCACCGGTCAATCAGCTGGACGATCATTACATGGATTGTCGTATTCGGTTCATCTGTCATCATGATTCTGTGGATCACCATCTACTCTTTCTTCGACACGCCTAACTTCAACGATGAAGTCATCATCCTATTTGGCGAGGTGACATTCTGGGCAACGGTCCTGATTTCCGTAATTATCGCTCTAGGTGTGTAGCGTGTAGAGTAACACGATCTGATTTCTGATCAGCTTTATCAGCGCCGCGCTTCCTAGTCAAATTTGTCAAAAGCGCATACATGCCCCTTGATAAAGACATCGTCCGTGAGATGTGGGTATTGGGTGACCTCAAGGATCGTCTTGGCTTGGGACACAGGAAGGCAAGGAAGAGACACGGAGGGGACCTGGAGAAGGCGCCGATGTTTCACCAGCCCCATATCCGCTCAGAATCGGAAGTCTCGAGCATGAATGTGAACGCTGCTGCACGGACCCGAGAAGAAAGCCCCAGCGTGGACAGTTTGTCACCACCACCCACCGCGTCTCTCATGGGAAGATCCTCGACCCATGATGCATTTCACGAGGTGTCAAGTCGCGACGAGGCTCTTAGGCCAAGCCCAAGACAATACTACCAGTCTTCTGATGGTCTACGGTCGTCATACTACTCCGCCTCCGATATCCCAGCGCCAAGTCCTACTCCTCCGCCCCTGCATCAGTATAATCGCAGCCCAAATCACCCGCCAATGTCGACTATATCTGCCGACCCCGTCTCGACATTGTCTCAATCTTCTCCCGCGCTATGGCCAGGACAGGCCGTCTCGACAGGAGCAGAGGCATATGAAATGCATGTCCGCGGTCCGTCTGGGGAGTGGCAACATCCGTCAGAAGCGTCGGGTATCGATCCGTACGACATGCGTCCCCCAGACGATGATCTTACCCCGCGCCATTCCGAGGAACCTTCGCAAGCGAGCGCGTACTACGGCCAAGCGATATAGACTCCGCACGCTGCCTTGGGTGTTCTGTTTCCACATCTGTAACTGGACTGGACCTTTACGCTCTATTTATCGTATTGCTTATGATCCCGCGTCTGCGTTGTAACCAGCTTTCTCCTTTCGGCGCCGAAGCCTGTTGTCACCATCCGAGGAGCTTGACCCTCGTCCATTCTCTGCTCTGTGTAACAAGGTCGCAATCACTTACTACTGTGTACTAGAATACAATGGATGGCTACCAATCTCTGGCTTTTGTATATGCTCTTGCTGTTGCATTGCGCAACGTGAGTGACCACGTCGGGACCATAGCATGTCACGGTCACATGATATGTTGAGGACCGTGTTTCACAGTACGCGTCCCTCGCCATATTCACTATTCACGAGCAAGTCTCCTCCTTTCTCTGATCCACTTTAATTATTTTTCTATCTTGATCTGATTAATTCTGGAATACTACTGCCTCCTCAGGCTAGCCCCGATGCTTCGTCTGGGACTCGTTCTCACCATGCTAAGTATTACCACAGACAACATATGTGGAGGGAAATCGCTGGTGACAAAGGCAACCCTTCCACTTCTTCTTTCAAGCTCCAGCATGCTGGACAAACGTGTTAATGGTGAATCTGCGATTGGGTTGGGCGACGTTCACGACATGCAAGTCATTTTGTGCAAATTCTACAGAGTTACTGAATTGATTGTGTTCCAGAACATATACAATACAAGTACAAGTTGGAGATACCCGTACACCGCTGGTGCTTGGTATGTCCTCAGCAAGGATACTGCTGACAGTACTTACATTGCGCGTTATAGATACTGGGTCCTCGGATTTATGGCTCGTATCAGATGCGTGCAGCGGGGACTGCAAAAGTGCAGGTGTATCCCTCTATTCACAGAATTCACTACAGCCTACTGGTCTTGATGTTCAGCTGCTTTATGGCGACTCACGCACCGGCACTCGCGCATCTGGCCCGATAGGCTTGGATACCGTAGACATTGCAAATCTTGCTATATCTTCCCAGACCCTCGCTGCCATAAATGACACAAATACTACTGTTTTTGAGACAGGAGCTGCAGGAATTCTGGGTCTTGGTTTCCCTCCCGTCAGGTGAGCTACTGTTCACCTTTCTTTCTACAATGAGGAAGCTGTCAGAATACAGTGCATGGTTTCGCAATTTATGCCCTCATTTATCCAATAATTCATCATGCAACATTCACAGTGTAATATGGCAGAGGCTTCTGCAGGCTGAACTGGAACAAACCATGCCTACACTCCTGAAGCGGAATACCGCTTCCAACTCATCCAATGCCCTCGACGTGACCGAAATAGGTCGTCCCCCCTTCCCATCGTTCGACTTCCTGTCATCCCCCTCCCTCTCACCGCACGCCAAGCGCCAATTCGGCTCCTCCCCATTACCTGCAGCCAGCGCCGCTATCGCGTCCTTCGCCACCTTCGGCCCCCTCCTTACACGCATGATCTTGCATAACGCACTAGATTTGCCCCTCATCTCGATTACACTCCAGCGCGACACCTTCGAGCTCGGCGGCAATGCTGGGCAAATATCATTCGGTGGTTTACCAGAGGGGGTCCAAGATGATTATATGACGTGGGTCCCCGTACGTGGGTACAGTGTTGATGAGGGAGGGCTTCCTCCATCCTCTGATGCTCCTAACGAGACGTACCCACTTGTTTGGGAGATCTCAGTCGACGATGTGTATTTTGACGGAGTGCAGCTCCCTCGATCCGTGCTAGTATCCCCTGCAATCTCAGTGTCAGCTCTCATGGATACGGTACTCAGTGTTATTTTCATTGTCTCATGGTGATTCGCTAAAATATCATTTCTTCTATTCATCCATGATTCCAGGGAAATTCGCTCATTCGCGGACCCAAGGATGTAATTAACCACATCCTTGCACGATTTGGTGGGCCTGGCTCCTCCTTCTCCTGCACCACTCCACACAACCTCTCCTTTTCGATCGGTGGGAAGCTCTTTCCTGTCGATCCGCGCGACTTTGCACAGCCTGTGCGCACCATGGCGGCTGGTGAGGCACGCTGCACTGCTGCACTCGCCGCTACCGATCCACCGGGCAATGGAGGATTCCTATATAGCTGGAGCCTCGGTGACCCATTTCTCAAATCGTAAGTCTCTCCTATACTTATATAATGCATGTAGTCCACTGACAGTCGGATTCCTTTGTGAAGGGCACTTGTGGCGTTCTACTACGGGAACCTCACTCATCCTTCTCAAGATCCACCTAGGATCGGGTTGTTGTCCACTGTGCCTCCAAATGCAGGGCAGGATTTGCAGAGTGCTGTCAAGGCGGCCGCCGATATGGGTGTGTTCCCAGGTATGGTAGATTAGTGTGATCTCCCAAGTATTACTAATTTCCATCAACGAGTAGAGATCTCAGAAGCTGCCCCAACAGGAGCATATATAGCCACCGTTACAGGGATCGGTGGAGTGCCACAGGCCTCATATACGCCTTGGGTAGTTCTTACAAGCGGCACCACACTGCCATATCCCATGAATGTGGACGTGTGGGTATGGCTGACACTGATCACGGCGATGACTTTATGGCGCTAGTCCATCTCATAAGATACACATGGTAGTCCACATAAGACATACATCATACCGGAACCCATAGCTTGATTCTCACATTATCTGATTGATTTGTTTCGGTGTTTCTCACGACCTCGCACAGCATGGCATTACGAGACTATTACGGCTTAAACCTCATAGACATCGCCCACTGATTACACTGTAGCATATAATAATGTGGACTGTCTCGTAGATTTTTCCTAAGGTTGGTGTGGCACTGACAATAAGGTACTTCAGAATTATCGTTTGGCGGTAACATTCAAATTGCAGTAGGGATGCTATTTTCTACGGTATCTTCCGCCGCCATTGGTCATAATGATGGCGACTTACTGAGCTTTTCCATTCGCACTTCCTGCTGCGGGCATGCCAACCTCAACGGAACCAAACGACCTAACAGAATATGCCATTCAGCATTGCATGGACGCGGATACAAATGCGCACTTACGGCGTAATCTCAATGTACGTAGAGAGCGGGTCACTGGGTGTTTCCTTGCTCGACAGTCGTTCTGCACCGTTCGGATTTCGCATCCCCGATCCTGTGGCGGCGGGTTCATTTGCACTACGCAGCGATATAACGGCCGCAGAAGAGGCAATTACGCTGGGATGACGAAGGTGTAAGTACTATGGAATAAAAGCAAACGACGGCCACCTCTATCAACCTAACTGTTGTCGCTGTAGCGAGTAGTCAGAGGATTTGCTGCAGCAGAAGGGGCATGAAGCGTACCGGGAATAAAAAGCATGATATTCATCACCGCTATGCCAGCATCGTCATCTCAGTAGCCGATGTGATTGTTTTGACACCGCAACACGCACAATTCAGATTCAAACATGCAAGCACCTATGACCCGAAGCGTCAGCTGAAAGTTTCATATGGACTTAGGCACGCACAACAACGGGTACATTCACGATCGTGGTGGTGAGCGCGTAACTGAGGCCGTGTCTGTACACGCTTTCCCATACGCGCGAATGCGCGTGCTCGCCTGTGCGTCGCGGGCCGAGTCCAAGTAGTGTGAACACAAAGATTACGATATCGTAGTAGAGTGCTATATGTCGAATTAAAGTTAAAAGGATCGATGCGCCACCGATAGACAACATGATTGAGCACGGTCGGATGAAGAGAGGAGAGAATAGAAACGGAGATAGAGTAGCAGCGTATATGGGCAAAATAAGCAAAGGAGCGAGAGTATTGGAGGGAACGTACTGTATGCAAAGAATATGATAAGCTCGTGGTGCCGGTTCGTGTGCACGTTCCCGCAAAGCGCGGGGTTATCAGTACGAGCCTGCCCGACGTTCATCATCCCCACTGTGCGCGTAAGTCAGTACCCGGATCATCATTAGATGACGAAACAGCCCCTGTGCATGAATGAAAAGATGCAGAAATTGGCGGGCATGGCGAGAACTTCTGGATAACGGCGGAGGAGAATATGAACCTACCAGAAAGCCCGATGAACAACTGCGCGATGCCCATCGTAATGAGTAGGGCTTTTATTTGAGTGTTTTGCTTCCAGAGAGTAAGGCTACATAGACGTTTATGATGAGTTGATAATTGGTGAGTCAAAGTGAGGGGGATCTGCATCAGGAAAGTTCTCAGTAAGCTACCACTGCTACCATGCTACCACCTGATCTGTAGTGCTATAGAGCCCTACAGATCAGGGGGTAAGCAACATATCACTGGTACCTGACCGATATTTTCCTGATGTGAGGGTATCAAGGGGGAAACAGCGGGCGGATCAAAAGAAAAAGCAGGGACATACGTGCGGATGAGGAGATTTGTGGAGGCTGCTACAACAGCGACGTTGCCAAGTGCCTACGATTCATTCTCACAACGGGAAAAGTGAGTATACAAGGATCGACTTACAGAGAGCACTCTCAAGCCCACTACAATATAAAAGGGTTCAAATTGTATCAATAAAAGTCGCCACGAAACAACGCATGGCCGCCACACGCACCCTGGCAGTTGATTTCAGGCATCGTTACAGGCGTTGGCCTCCTTGTGACGACAATCCTGCCCCCAGTGGGTAAATGCATTCAGACATCCTTACACGCAACTCTAAACGAGTGAAAGAGAACGCACAACGTAACAAGCACTATGAGTAGCGCGACGCGCCCAATAATGTATGGTATCTACAGCATTTGCAATCACACCCTACACAGATGCCATGATTATCGGTGGACGCACATATACCAAGCGGAAGTGCAATTTGCGTGTGAGGAGCGGCCATTCGACGTGTTGGAGAGTCAAAAGGAAATGCCATCTAAGCCCACGCGACCATATAAATAGACATGAAGAACGGAGTATGACGGGAAGACATAGAGCAGGATGAGGTTGAAAAGACAGACCCGTAGAGGCCGAGGATGTACACCAGAGACTGGTTGAGAATGAACGTATTGAGTTGCAGGACCTCCTTGCTGTGCCAGTCGACCATTTACTTATATGAATTCGTGTTCAGACTGACTCCAGCGAGCGTGTCGTTTTGCTTTGCAGTGTACTCTTTGGCAGTATTCGAATAACAAGGAAACGAGTGATGGAGGATATAGCATGTCGCTGGGGCTTACATATTCGAGGCTGAGACTCGATCGCAATCAGTCGCGATATTGGCTAGAAGCTCATTTAGCCGATGTTACGTTCTTTCTATACATCGCGTAAATAGCCGAAATATATGCAGCGGGATCTACTCACCTCGAGCAACTTCCCTGATGTTACCGGCCTCTTGAGGCCTGGAGGCCAGCTCAGTTAAATCGAGCAATTGTACAACACCGTACCTATCTTATCTCAAGCTGTCGATGTAGCTCCAGTGTAGACACTGAATTGTACAATCGCGCTGACTAAGTGACCTGCGCTCAGCGTTTGCGGCCACGTGATCCTGGCATTACGAACTACGATTACGCGACATACGGCATGCATATGCCTCCTTCACCCTTCACGGTCAATACCTATGCGTGTTCACTTATGGTGCACTAGAGTATCAGACACGGGTAGTATTCCAAGAGATAGAAGTACATTAGATATCAATACAGCCGATATTAGACACAGATCGCCCCCCAACTGAGCCAGAGTCGCTACTCTTTTTTATACGCACGCTTGCGCAGCACGTATGGTTCGACACCGGGAGACATAATTACAGACTTCCATAGTTGTCGCCAAGAGATTGGGTTTCCCTACGCACGTCATCAGCTTCCGTTTCAGCATTGTCAATCGGCCTAGACTTTGGCGCACCTGATCCCTTTGCATCACGCAGAATGTCCCCTCGGTCCCGTTGTAAGTGAAGTGTTCGAGCTCAACCCAGCCCTTGAACAGCAGCCGTCTGCGGTCGTAGCCTCCTATACGCATCCTGATTAGCTTCTCCTGGAACTTGTCGCCGTCGCCGTTGTTAGTTTCGCCATTGTCACCCGAATTTAGGTCGACGGCGACGGCTGGTTTCCACTTCACTTTGAGCTCGGTGAGCGCGTCCTGAATGAGCGGGAGGAGAATGAGCGGGTCGATCGCCGCATAAAAGCGCGTGAGCACGGGCGTATAGCGCGTGCCTGCTTGGGTCTGCGACTAGTTCAATTTCCAATGCATTCAGTGAGCATTGACGATAATGAAGCGGCCTAGACACACAAAAAGTTGCAGCGACTGCGTGAACTGCGACGCGTGTGCGTTCTGGCCCATGACTAGGTCTCCGTCTCGGTCCACACTCCTTGCGACCCCCGCGTAAGCCTGCATGCGCTTTCGCATTCGACATTGAGAAACAGACGTACTCTAGGTTTGGATCCGCGATGTCTAGATCACCGCTCTCGCGCAGGGACGCAGTCAGGTGTGCGGCAAGTGTAGCGGGGCCTTTATGCACCAGTTGGCTTGGTCTGCATACATCGGCCACAGGTCATCAGTCCACTTTGCTGCTGTGCTCGGGGAGGAAGCAAGACGCACTGGATCATCCACGGGTGTGCGGCGACCTCTGCGAGTGTCATCCGCCCAGTGGGCTCGACCGCGAGCATCCCGGTTATCAGTGCTATGTGATGCTACACGTCAGCGAATTCGACGGTGAAGAGGAGAGAATGGAACGCACACAGGACGCCCCGATCAAACCGCGTCCATGGGTCCGCGTCAAAGCACAGTCCATGAAGATACTGCGAGTATTCATAACTTTTCTTCGTCGGCTCGTCCCACGGGGTGTCTGCTATGCGTCAGCAACGAAACAAGCGCGATCATGAACTTGTGTACCCACTCCCGGCGAGCATCGTAAACAGTATTATCCCACAGCCCCACACATCAACCGGCTCCGCTGCGTACGGCACCGTCTGGCTCATCTGTGTATCACCACATCCATCAGTAAGTGACAGACGAGCGTTTCGCGCGAGGAAAAAAAGGGAGACGCACCTCGGGCGCGACGTACGGCAGGCTCCCACAGAGCTCGCACAACCTGCGTGTCTTGTTGGTCCCCTTGAGCCTGTAAACACTGCAAAGGCCAAAGTCGCAGATCTTCAATGTGCCTGCTGCATCGAGGAGGAGGTTCTCGGGCTTAAGGTCGCGGTGGCAAACGCCTTGTTCATGGATGTATGTCTACATTTGGCGTTAGGGGCACGTATTCATTTCTCAGGATATTGCGTACGAGACCGTCGACGAGCTGCGTAAAATAGTAATGGGCTATTTCTTCGCCAACACCAACATCAGGAGCTGCGATTGAAGCATCAATTGCGCGGGCAAACAGTTTCGGTGAACGCGTGGCACACCGATCTTATCAAACAGATCACCGCCTGCGGCGAGCTCGAGGAGCATATACAGCCCCGGATGATACGGCAAGTCCTCATCAGGCTCGACGCAGATAGCCGTGATGAATTCGAGGACGTTTTCGTGCTTCAATGCGGAGTGCACCCGTATCTCGCGGTCGAGCGTCTTGCGCGCCTGTTTGGTTGTTTCAAGAGTCAAAGTGACCATCTTGCAGGCGGCGACACGCTGTTCATCAAAATTGACTGCACGGTAGACGCTGGTAACAATAGTTATGAGTCATGCCGTACGGTAACCCAAGCAGAGAAACAGTGCGCGTTTTCAGGGGCTTCCGGAGGGCACGAATCGCCAATCTCAAGCCCTGCCTTTCGATGAAATACTCGAAGTTGAAGAACCGATTAGAGACCGAACCTGATCTGTGACCAAGTTCCTGACGCAATTATGCATGAAATTGATCGACAACGAATGTGATGCAGTCGAGACACGAACACAGGCCGGGAGAAAGCCTGGGTCAATGGCCCTGTACATGTGCGGTGCATCCACATAATGATTAATAAGCATACCGGATCCAATATGTAAGTCCTCGTTATAAGAATGCTGAAGACGCCACATTGTACGGGCCACAACCGGACTACGCCATCGCTGAGGTGCCAGGTGGTCGCATCGGTGTGTCTGTTATCATTCCGACACTCTTGCAAGCGTATGTGGCGGAATTATCTCATCTGTATTGCAAGGATGGAAGCAGCAGATAGCAGATAGGATACTCACGTTGAGAAACCCCCGCCACCAATCCTTTTTACGAGTTGATACCCTTATGTCGTAACGTATCAGCTACAAGCATACACAGGCTGCAGTGACATACCAGCAACCTTTGGAAACCTGAGCTTGGATGACGATGACTGTGACATGGTGAGGTTGAGCAGAGGAGTGGCGGATGACCGGACAAAGGCGTCGCGTCGTCGTCGGAAATGAAATGCGCGCCGCGCCGCGTAAAGTCACCGTCACGGGACCAGCTGGTCACAGCCTGCCTTTAGCCTATTAGTATTCTGGCGCCTCATGCGTTCGTCTTCAAATTTTATCGCTCACATATTCTGTTCAAATTCTTCGCAACAAGATCTGTCAATATATCTATCTATTTTTAACTAAGAATTTCAACGGACTACGATCTGGTGCAGGAGCATCCAAGCCTGATAGGCGCCAAAGGTCCTGAGCGCAGATTCGGGCCGCGGCACATGTGAACTTTTATGCAATTCAACGTACTATTGTTTAACGCGGTCATGCCATTCGATATGCTGAACAGAGTCCCAAGTCACAAGCTGCCAGTGGACCCTTCCCGCGATGCTGTTTTTATAGCCTGTAAGACATGATTGGGCGGGAGTCCGTCGGGGTCAGCTGAACATTGAGTAGGATCATCTGCTTGAACTTAATGATGCCCGTAGCTTAACGCCATACCCCTCGCTTGCTGAACCCTCTGTATAGCGCATGTGCGTAATCTGCACTGGTCATAGGTATGAAATCAGTCAGATCATCGGCAAGCACGAGTCAATTGATGATATCGATAAATTACTGCTCATCGGTGCTCAGGATCCCGCTCAACCCAGCCCATACTCCCTTACAAGGTCCCTCACCTCAGCCTCAACCGGCTCGGGATCAATCAAAAATGTCCGTCATTTGGATATTGGCACTAGTGGTAGGCTCGATCGCCTCGGGCTGGGCATGGTACGGTCGATCACACGAGCAAACATGGTCTATGGAAGGGGTAGTAATACCTCCCCAATCCATTGTCAGTGCATCTCCAGGCCTATCTCACACCGATGCACTGATCCATTCGTCAGTATATCAATCCACTATCATACAACGTCCTCGGAAGCGGCGGAAACTTTCGCACAGACGCGTTCCAGGAACACTTCAACCCGACCGGCACCTCGCCTCCGCTTTTCCAGATCTTCCACCCCCAGTTCCTGTCGGTGCTGGGCCCATCGCCTTCGATCCGCGCGATCGCGTCGAACCCAGGGTTTGCGTTTGCGCATGAGGCGCCAATATGGGTGCCTAACACGAACGAGGTGTTCGTAGCCAGCAACGGTGGCGGGCCACTTGGGTTCAGCGACTGGGATAACAACAACCAGATCGCCAAGTTCAGCATGCACGATGTGCATGATGCCCTTGCAGCCTCGACCAGCCCCACAGCGCCGGTGAACGTGACTGTCTCGAAAGTTGGAATCTCATAATGATTTGCAGCGAGATTGGCACTGATCATGCGCTAGATCGATTTGCCCGACAGCGTGCAGATGACAAACGGAGGCACGGGCCCGTTCCGCGGCTCTCTCTTGCTAATTAACTGTGGCCGGGCATTGCTGCCGACCAATTTGGCCCTTGTTAATCCATCTCCTCCGTACAACACAACGATTGTTCTGGATAATTACTTTGGCCGGCAATTCAACTCGCTCAACGATGTCAAGGTGCACCCAACGAGCCATAAGATATTCTTTACGGACGTGACGTGTGTATCAGAGAAACCCGCCTTTCGTGACAGCCTCCTTTCTCACAAACCTTCGTCGGGTTTCAGGTATGGATACTTGAATCGGTTCCGCCCACAGCCGCTCCTACCGAACCAGGTATACCAATTTGATCCTGACACTGGACACGTCCACGTCGTCGCAGACGGGTTCGGGCGTCCTAATGGCCTTGCGTTCTCACCTGATGGACGTACTGCGTACATGTAAACAATGATATCTCCTTCGAATACCGACAGTCTCTGATGCACTCTTGTCTACCAGAGCAGATACAGGCGCTTCGAAGGGGTTCCTTGGCAAAAATCAGACCGAGCCGGCCACTATGTCAGTCTTCCTGACCTTTTTGGGGAATATGGCTCAATGCGCTGTCCGATTTGCAGATACGCTTTCGACGTTGACTCGAGAAGCCAAGTCTTCCACAACCGGCGTGTGTTCGCGTACGTCGACACGGGCGTTCCGGACGGCGTGCAAGTAGACACTATGGGTAACGTCTATTCTGGCTGTGGGGACGGTGTGCATGTGCGTGCCCGCGGATTTTGATCTTGATACATCAGTTTACTTGTCATCTAGGTTTGGAATAAGGAAGGAACGCTCATCGGGAAGTTCTTCCTCGGTGCAGAGTCTGCCAACATGGTATTCGCGGGACGGGGAAAGTTGGTCATACTTGCGGAGACAGTTGTATATCTGGCACAGATAGCGGCTGATGGCTCTAGTCTGGAGTTTTCGTAAGTTAACAGCGGATACCAAGGGGTAAATGTGGCCGGAAATTGTGCGATGCGTGATGTTCAGCGATTCCAAACTTGCTTGTATGATTTATTCACATCACAATCTCTACTCGTTGATAGATCCTGGTTGGAAGCCAAACAACGCCTAGATGATCAGTGTCCGATCCAAGAGGGAGGAACGAGACCTGCTCGCAATATTGCATTGCATAATCTCAGACACTGCAGAAAAACCGCCAATTTAATCGCACCCGATCGACGACCGACCCTCGTCCCTGCAGCACTTACGTATAGAGCTCTGCGTTCCTTTGAGTAAGCATCATTGCAGCAAGTACAATAACGTCCAGGCTGCGGGTGTTCCATTGCATAATCTATGAACTTGTCAGACATACTGCCCGCCAGCCTTTATATGCGTGGTATCGTCGTCCATGTTGACCCAGTTCCCATATGAAGCGATGTCATGATTCAAGATTTCAAGCAGATGCCCATCAAGTCAGTGCAGCGAGGGAATGTTTGCAGAATGGACTTGCAAGACCCGGATGGCAGAAAGCCTCCACAGTACATGAGCGGTAATGTCAGTACCGAATGGCGAAGCAATTAGAGGCAATGAGCGTCATGGTCCCGGAAGCTTCAGAGACAAGATGTATACAATCTATGAGTGAGGCAACAATCGCAAGGCGTATAGTACAAGTAGGCTACAATATTACACAACACAGGAGACAGCGAAAGCAAGACCACAGCACGAGCGAGGAGATAAAGAGATAAGGAAGCAAACATTCGACTAGATGTAGCAACAGCAGCGACAAGTACTAAGCCAGTCCAACATGTCCGTTGATATTTATACAAAATGATGTGCGGCCTGACAAGGCAACGCGCGTATTTTGCAGATTGAGCACAGTGATAGCGAATGGTTGAATGTTGAGAGTCTAGCCGGTTAGGTCGAACCAGACGGGGAAGGCCAGCTTTTGTAGTGCCCCTGTACGAGCTAAACGACGGCGTGCCGCGAGGGCAAGATCCTGTAGTCAGTGGCGGTTGAATCAGCACAAGCACGGCGTCGAGATCGTTCAGCTTACAACAATGAGGTCAGCGAGCCTATGGCGCCTCTTGGGCTTGTCGATAGGGTGACCAGCAGGGTGATGAGCACGGTCCAAATTTTGCGGATTTTGGGCACCGCGGCCGGCTACCGCGCTGGGCTGTAATGTATGAGATCTAAGAAGAAGCATAGATGCTTTGGACCGCAACGGCACTCACTGCATAGGCTAGCAGCGTGGTGGCGATTCTGAGCGCGTCTTCATAGCGATAGTCCGCCGTATTCTGATCCGCAGCACCCACCATACGCGTTGTCAGCTTATCAGTCTGCCGCTTCGCGCTACAGAAAAGCTTACCATTGGGGTGCTGGGGGGCCGCCGGCGGGGCTTTGAGGAATAAGGATGATGGCGACGTCGGTAGCTCTCACGACGCGATGACGAGCGACGCGTGTCGTTATCTGCGCACGAGAGAACGAAGGCAAAGGACGGATAAGCGGGCTCGACTGTACCGCGCATTTCGACCGTTGAATTTCGGTGGTTTGCGGTGATGGGGAGATTGAACAGCGTCTGGAGAACGGAGAAGTTGGGGAGATGGTGGGTGGATAGTAGGTGGGTGGTGGGTGGTGGATGATAAGAGTGCGATGTTCGTTTTTACCCGAGAGCCAGCCATTGTGCAGGTCCACGAGAAGCTGCTTTCTCGTAAAAGCAGTTTGAAAGAGTTGCGTCAGGTGCCTGGATATCGATTCTAGACAGACGCGTCCAAGTCGCCGCCCCGCGCGCTAGATTGTCTCCGTGAGCGACCATAATCTGCTTCCGTGATCGCTGTTCCTCCCCGGACTACCCAATGTGATCTGAAATGCGGCCCAAAAAGTCAGATCTATCAGCACGAGAGTACAGAGGGAACACATGTGCATCGCCATCGAAAAAAGCTTCCGTCACACATTGGAGAGATTTAACTTCCGCGCGATCGTGACCCTACGCCGTGTCCTGTCTCGTTCTCCCCTCCCTCTTCGACGACTCGCAGCATACATGACGACGACGAAGATCGTAGATCGCAGTGCTGGGAGCTGTCTCATCCAGATTGTGCACCGGAAACGCGTCCGTCGCACTCTCGATAGATTCTGCCTCCGCAACCGCCGGTCTGACCGCGGCATCTCCTCTGGAACGCCATGGTTCCGCAACACATCGCAGAAGGAGAGAGAATACCAGAGACTAAGGATGTAGGATCAACATGAACGACCGGGGGACGTAGCAGGCAAACTCAGGTGCGAGCGCCGCCCCAGCTCGACAGACATGCGTTCGAAGCCTTCTTCCAGGCCCCCTCATGCTGAACGCTTCTTGAAACCCACGTTGGAATATTCCGTCAAGGATGAATCCCAGCTGCTGCCTCTAGACGCGTCGGGTGGCCCGGACGCGTTCCCTGGGACGAGCGTCCACTCCGCATCCACCGCAACGTAGACCACCCCACGTCTAGTGCGGATACTGCGACCGCTCGAGAGGTGAGCAGATCTGCACCCCTCAACCGACACCTCGCCGCATAGGACTCCCATCCATGGGGCGATACTCCCTCTAGCACACGGCGGGCGGCGCCATGCAGAATGTGATGCGTGACGTCGGGGTCGGGTCACGCTCGTGACACTGCGCGACCGATAAGGCGCGCAGCGCAGTGAGTCAGCCCATCTTGAAAAATTCTACCATCCGCCCAATCTCATCTGCGTGCATCAAAGACACGGAAACCGAATTCCAGCATGCTGTGAATTCAAGCCTGCCTGAAAACCGGAATGCTTTCAGGCCTCTCAAGTTCGAAGAAGCAGAGTGCCAGTCCGTTCGCCCCACTGTGAATGAGGCGCGCGATACGCAACGACGACATGGATGACGACCGAACAAGAGCTGGCAAGAGGAAGACATACCATTAATTTCGTGATCCCCTCCCGTGTCCACCAGAAGCACGGGCACAGTGACCGTGTGCAGCGACGGGCCGCAACCGTGAGGAGACAACGTCCCTTTGCACCGTACCCAACCCAGATGTCACCCGTGGAATCATGCAAGAGTGCTACGAGCGGCCTGTCCGCCCGTCTGATAAGTGTTTTGTGCTACGAAGGATATTGACCATGTTCGATTCCACAAGCGTAGAGACAGCGTGCGAGCTCTTCGCGACATTCCAAGCAGGGAGGCCCTCAAGAGCTCAGCAGTCCCAGCAGCTTGACCAAGCATTCAAGAAGCTAAAAGTCGCGGAAGCAGTGAGAACATTCAGATTTTCGTGCGAGAGCAGCACCGTTTTTTTCGCGTCGACAGCAGCCTCCAAGGAATACAAGCAGATATCGACAGTCCGTCGCAGGTATCCGAGCAGTGCATCAGGCCAGAACGAACAGTTCCAGCGCATATATACGAAGAAAGAGCCGCAGCAATCGGTCAGAACGAATTGGACGAGAAAAGTGAAAACAACCCCTAAGTGTCGCTGGTCACGCCGATCACGTCGCGCAGCGCACCGGCCACCCGTTGTCGAGCCGCTCACCTCGTCCTGGGATTCTTTCAGGATCTCTGCGCCGAGAACAAATTGATCCACATCGCGGCCTTCATCTCACTTTCCAGAAATTCATCTGTGGATGGCACTGTGGTCGTGATTGACGAGTGAAGCAGGTTCTGTCGACACCGGCAAATATGTTGCCTTTCTCGGGCGATGACAAAGTCCGCTGGCTTCTCCAACGCTCCCCGGCCACATTGGCGAGCTATAAAGCTGTGATTCGTGTCTTCAGCTCTAGTTGTATTCAATTATGCGACTTTCTGCCTCGGTGTGTCCTACTTGTCAACGAGCTCGTGGCTTTCAGCGCAACGTCTGTCTTGGTGGCGCATTCTTGGTCAACATCATCATTTGGTTGTCCCCTCTAGGTGAAACAGGCTATCTGCGAACATTACAAAGTACCCAGACACGATCGCTATGGTCGCTAGCTCTCAGGGAGACTACGAATCAAAAAGCGATTGTTCAGCTCTTCAATTCTCTCCCAACACCTGTTGTCGTCCAGCCTAACAGGCCAGATTTAACAAACTTTGCGGCACTTGTGCTGAACAATCATGCCAAGACACGACTTTCGTCCTGCTAAAGCGTGCAAGGGAAGATTCAGTATGTGGTCATTTCGCAAGCGGGCATGACAGTGCGTTGTACGTCCATATCAATTTCCGTGCTTCCGAATTGACTGTATGACTGTATAGCGGGCATTGATGACATATCGCCTACATCGGATACCATGGCTGTGCACTCTGACAACAGCCAATGGACTCCCCAAGCGTTCTATATCACCATATCTCATTGACTCACTTCAAAAAACCACAGTCGGTTCGGCGCATGCGAGCGGCTCCTCTCGTGGGCTCTTCCGAAGCCAGAACGATCTTCAAATTCCTCCGAAAGCCGGTCCTAGACAGTCGAGTAATCTGCCTTTCGGGAACACGGTGGATCTCGTCGACTGCGATCATCCGACTACTTCGCCCCAAGGACATCATGTGGCCGTCCTCTCCGCCAAGGTGACATTGGTCCAAAATTTACTGTAATTCTCCCCATTCGGAGAATGCGACGCATGTCCTGCGTGGTCAGCTTCAGACGTTGCGGTTGGGTATTTGCTACCTGACGCGCGCTTTATTTTCCGGTATCACAGTTGCCCACGGCCAATTCTTGATATGGCTTCAAGCGCATGCTGCAGCTATGTGAATGGAAGCACGTCGTTTGTATTGATGAGGTACACTAACATATACGATAGCACAAGGCGGTGAGGAGCCAGGCAGTTTAGCGGACGGGTGAACTAATGCAAATATTTTGCCTCTTGATGTCTCCCCTTTTCTACAAACATTTTCTCTGTGCCCTAGATCTCATATTTTACCGTCATCATCGGTTAAATACTGCAACTTTGCCCAAATCATCATCCACTCAAACAAGGGGAAATCAGGAATCCATGACTGATGTGAAGTCTACTGAGAAGGTCAAAGACCAGTACAGCACTTGTGCTTTATGCATATGCCTGAGGGGGCTGACGCTCCCCGTGCTTGTGCAGTCTAACCATCAAAGGCATCTGTGGGCCCTTCTCTTCTTCGCCGCGGACCGTGGGACGAACGATACCAGCGGAGCCTTTGAGTATACGATCCGCCGGCACGGCCATCTCGAATTCGAATGCGCGGATAAGAATGAGCAATAGAGCCTTTATCCTACAAACATCATCAGGCGGCAGCACTGTGGATTCACGATGGACTACACTTACTCGACGAGACTGAATCGATATCCGATGCAGCCCCTCGGTCCTCCGAGGAATGTCATCAAGTTTCCCCAAACACCAGGTATCCGCTTTGCAGCCTCTGGTATGCTCTCCCATCTGTCGGGCCTTTCGAAAACGTGTGTCGGGATCAGATCTCAGCCTAGGTCTCAACTTAAAAGGCGCACCTAAATTCCAGAGCATCTTCTCCCCATATCGCCTTCGATCGGTTCAGCGCAAGGATCGGAACGTCAACCGCTGTGCCTTTCGGCATCCTATGTATGCATGGAGACAAATTGGATCTGGGCGCCGGCGAGCAGAGCTCACCTGATCTCACGATGGGTTTTCCCATGGATATCCGTGACCGGAGTCTCCAACGGGATCACATCGTCCTTCATGGCGATTCTCTGGATAGATGGGACCGGTGTGTACATGCGCAGCGTCTCGCGCACGACCATGTCGAGGTATGGAAGCGCCTGCAGCTCATCCATCGTTGGGTTGTCCGAGGGCAGTGCCCAGAGTTCGTCACGGAGCTTCTGCTGCACTTCGGGTGCTTGGCTAAGCGCATGTAAGCACCAAGCTGTCGCGTTGCTTGTTGTCTCGTGACCAGCGACCAAGAAACTGTCTCGTATAGCGAATTAGCTTAGTGTTGCGAAATTGGGCTAGCGTCGTTTCACATACGTTCGGATCTCTGGAATTGCAGAGGCCATGAGGTACCGGAAAAGGGATGAGGAGCCCAGACGACTCACGATCAATTACATCATTATCTGATAGTCTCTGGCTTTTGGGAAGGTCTGGCCGCATATTAGCCTGAACCAGTAGCGTCAAAAGAGCACGGTTCGGCAGGGTATCTGGAGTTGCATTGACGTCTAGTTGAACCTGAGTATGGGCAGTCTGTGCCTTTTGCGCTTCCATGACGTCTCTTTTCATAGCCGCCAGAAGCCGTGTTCCAATACTTCTCATTTCCAATACAGCTTTGTCCGTGGCTCGTTGTACGGAAGAAGGCTGCGATAGCACGGTTGATAAAATTGTACAATATGTCAACAAAGATGCAAAACGTACTGCTTTTCGCGACAAGGGGAACAAGTACCATATAATGAAATAGATCTTCAGTCCAGAGATCGTTTGTCTGCGAAGATCAGAGTACGCTTTGTGTAATGAATCCGGTTGTTCACCGCCGCTCAAACTCTTGAATTCGTAATTGAATCCTTCACAAAATCCGCCATCATTACCGACGTAATGTGACAGAAGAGCGTACCTGCCAGTCCGATAACATCGAGTGTCATCTTGAGCAGGTCTGAATAAGTGTCAATCCGAGCTGCGTCTTTACCGCTATCAATGATCCGGGAAGCCCATATATCGCGTACCTGATGATATCTCATCATTAAGTAGTTCACATTTTTGTGCGCTAGCTCACTTCGCATGACTTATTCACGAATATCTCAGTAAGATCCCGTATTTGAGCGGGACCGAACGCAGGGTTCTGAACGAACGATGTCACCTCAGCCATTGCGAATAAAGAAGTTGTCTACCATGATCCTGCGCTGCAAGAGTATAAATAGTATAGTGATAATATTAAGCAAGGGGTGATGGCTCCCAACCGATCTGCGTACCTGCCGACGATGTTCTTCGCCTTCGAGCTAGATGAAGGCATTTCAGCGGTAGAACATTGGTTGCAACTGGAATCGTACAGTCACAACATCTGTCCATTATTCATGGGATGAGCTACAAGTTCATGGAAGAGTTTTGCATCACGAACTATTGCCCAAGACGACTGACGTCACAAAACGGTTGTACTCGGATTTTTGGTAGATGTCGGTGTGGTTTATGATGTGACTGATTGCTCGAGTGTCGGCTGTGAGAAGGATGTCAGACTGTCGAGTGTCAGCAACAATAGCGTTAGGGGCGGAATGGGAACGTACCCCCAGAAAGCCTTTGTATTTCGCTGTACTGCCGTACGTCTCAATCCAGACCTCATGTGAGGTATTGTCATGACTGGAGAGTTCCTGAAGATGTCCATAAAGCCAATGTAGTGGAGGCGGCCCCGGAAGATCTCGCAGAGTGGACCCATAAGGCCTGGTAAGGATGGAAAGAAGCCTCCATAGCACATATGTAGCCAAAGCAGCACCGAGTGACAAAAGCAGCTTAAAAAGTACGAACATAATGACCCGGAAAATTGAAATTACACTGCAGTTTCCAGCTGCCCGCATTTATACGTTTCTCCCCGTGATACGATATCGTGAATTGGATTTACTACATGGAACGTTAGGTTAGGTTCGAGATCCTGAAGGTGATGTGAAGCTCTGGATGCTAGATTGTCCATTTGTCAATTGAGTGCTTAGATTACTCTCTCATGACAAGCTAAAGCATGCGCCGTTGACCCTGGGTGTCGCAGATGACAGGTATAGGAGAACGAGAGCCATCATCCGTGCCTCATCCGCGAAGGTTTGGTATGAACTATAGACACGGTAGACTCGTGCATACAAACCGAAGGTTGGTTGTGGAGGGTTTGTTCGAAAGTCGCAGTAGCGTAGCCGCATGTACTGACTGCGAGTGAAGGGGGTGGGCTCCTGCATTCGCATCGATCAGGGCATGATCGATTGGATTGATCGGCGGCTGATCAACTCGGCCGCATCAATCCCGCATAGATCAGTCTGGTGCAGCTGCACCGGCGCAAGTGTGAGACCTTGCAGCGCCGAGACATTGTCCATAGTACAGGCGAAGCTGTATATGGGCTTGTACCCGGATGGTATTGTTGCACCAGCCCGTTGTATCGTACCTCACCCAGGGCATTCGACCGACACCGCATAAGCCGTCGGATAGTGAGATCTAGGAGGAGAGGTCACAGTTACATCAGCTTCGTTTTCGCGACGCCAGTCATCCGGCGCCTTCTAATACTTCCATTCATTGCCATCGCTGTCTGCCACTGTACTACACTGCGATTGTCGATATGACCTTTAACAAACATGATGTAGGAGTTACTTCGATTATTATGCAGTTTCATGATACGACTTTCTGACACATGCGGAGCTTGTCGGCCAACGGACGGCGACAGTGTGGTCTGATACAAATTGAGGCAGCGGGAGCGGCTCATCACCGTTGAACATATACAATGTGCGGAGATGTTTCGTATTGGAAGGTGTATATGAATTTGCCTACTTCGCGATTCAATGTTCAGTGCGCGTCAATATTTGACGGCGTTAGGTGTTTCGTTCGCTCCAGTGGTCAGATGGTGCGACCTAACACCGTCCGGGCATAGAGACTAACTTTGTCATGAGCGGCCATCAGCTGACTTAACCTTTTCGATACCGTAAAGTGATACTCGTACCACGGCGCGATGCTACTTTGGTGCGATGTACGAGGACTAGTACGCACCTCCTATTCTGTGACGCGCGGATTGAAGCCACATCAGCTTTTACGGCCGGCGCCGGCAATTGTTATGATCCGGGGGGACCGTTTCTTGCGTGAGACGCTCAATCTGTATGTGGTTTGCCCTAAGACTAAAAATGATCCTGGCATCTCCGAAGGTATGATCAGTATTAGAATTAGCCACACTTGGCGCCCTGCAGACGGTAATGACGCCTCGGTAACACCACGCAGTACTTAGCTTGTCAGCCTCACAAATAGCCTATACTACTGAGTGGATAGTTTATGCAGGTCAAAGAAAACGATTCTTGCCTACTAGAAACGTTTCCGGCGCAGTTCGGCCGCAGTAAAAACCTCTAACGGTGATCAGGTGTCCTGAACCCTAGATAGGAACCTGCGGACAATTGGTTCCGTCGTGTGCGATCGCATGTCGAGACCGGTCTAGAAACTGAGAGGAAGAAGGAAGGGAGTAGCAGCAAAAGGCACGGTTGTCTATGTGTCTTGTTGTATGGTGCAAATCACTTAGACACCGCTACTTTTGTGCAAGCAAAACTACTCCTTATGAAAAAAATAGACAAAATTCGGTCTGGTAGAAATGTTCAGATTGGTCATTTCTTCCAGACAGAATCTACTTATCTTCGGAATTGACGGAGTTATTCTTTAATTTTCGAAATTGGCCACTGCACAAAGTAGCGGTGTCTAAGTGATTTGCACCATACATTGCAGGGCGTACGGTACTGTCTGATCCTTGTACGTACTGCTATAGCTGATTGACTCGAAACGCAGGGTCTGGAAGAAGACGCATTGAGTGAATGTGTGGCAGATGGAGGGAAAGGGGGGATAAGGTAGAAGACAGGGGTAGTGACAGCCTCGGGAAACGTAAGATCAATGTGGCGAGACTACTGATGGGAAGGATCAGCTCTTGTGAGCTAAGTCCCAGAGTCTGTGGCATGGGCTCAACATATGTTGTGACCGATGCCCAGCAATTGGCAAAGAGGACGTAGTCGAATATTACCCGGATATCGATGCGCTATAGTAAGCGCTTACACAACTTGTCTGTTGCATCGTTGTGCTTGCCGTCTAGCAATGGCATGACCCATCGCACCTTGATTTTCAGCCTTACATGCAATCAGGAGACTGGGCTAGTATGGGCCTTGGATTTGAGTCGATGTGACATTAAAGTTCATGCCCAAGGCTTTCAGGTCTTGGTCACTTGGTCTGTACTAAACGTATCCAAGCACGTCAGTGGCGTGGACGTGTTTCGTACCTTGCCGCAACGCTGAGCGCGCGAGCATTCCGAATTATCTTAACCAGCATATTTGTTACATTTTGGCTGGCACAAATTAGTTAGCCCGATGTGTTGCAATTCGGGGTCTGCGGCGTTGCCAGGGCGCAGGATGGCGCGGCGATGGCAGACTTATGGCGTGGTGATGGGCAAGCTAGCGGGTCGCTAGTGCTGCCGGTAGTGTACTTAAGCCGGGCGCGAGCAGAGTGGCTCGCCGCCAGTTTGTAACCCACCTACGTTCACTATCCTACAAAGGAGATTCGGCCCTGCGGCCACGGAATTTCCACACGATGAAGGTGCTTATCGAAGCTGTCCGTGAGAGTGCAAAATCCATACATGCTCGAATCCCATTGCAGTCCATGGCCTGAGTGACATTGCTGAAAACACGGGGATCCGGGGTATCCCTTGCGCTCTATGCATGACACAGCCAGTACAACATAACCAGTAGAGGCATCTAGGGACCCTTCCATTCTTCATCGCGGATTGCAGAATGAACGATCTCAGTGGGGCCTTCGAGGATCTGTCATACTGGTACGGCAATCTAGGCCTCAAATGCATGGACGAGGTATGTATGCTGCCGGGAATGAGCGCGGTGCTCTATGCCTCAATTTTGGACGATGAGAATCTGCAAGTTCGACTCAGGATAATCGAGTCCTTTACCGACAGCATACACTGTAGATACGCGCCTAGCATGTAGCAGTCGATTTCAGCGGCAAGGGAGAACCTAAGGCTGTTCCGAATCGGAAGGCGTCCAATGGATTGTATACAGTGCGAGGCCTCTGTGACGGTCAACGATTGACGGCGTCATGGGAATGGACAGAGTCCGAGTCTCGGTCGAGATGCCCAGATTGTATACAGTGAGGCCGGATTCTCAATTTAAGGTGCGATTTACAGCGGATTTCAGAACGATAGACGTTTCTACAACTATTGTTTCCGGCTGAAAAGCCACTGATCCGAGTGAGACCACCCTTAGCAACCAGTATCGACTGTGGCTAAGGTAGAGGACGCCAGGAGCGGGCACCCCTTACATAATCAAGGCGCTACTCAATAGCTCCATGTGCAATGTGAAATTATGACTGTAGTGTAATCTCACTGTAGCTAGTGCTCTATCTGACCAATTTTTCGAAGCCAGTCAACTACTTAAACCTCAGGCTTTAGTTGATTGAAAATTCCTCATTGTTGGTACACCTATTAAAGCATACACAACTCAATGCATTGCTCAGTAGTGTAGTGGTAGGCTTGTCTATATGTCATGTTTACAGCCTCTGAGGCTCAGGGTTCAATCCCTGCAGTTTACAGTTTATTTTATGACAGTGGTAGATTAATGTACATACATCAGATTGATACGCACATCAGGAACTGTGCAGCACTAACAAAAGGCAGTTTGCAAATCAATCTCTGTAAGTCCCTCTAACATGAGCAACATTTTGTGGATTTCTTCAATAGGAATGATGGGAAAGGACCTCCTCTTTCAATCCTAGTGTTTTGTCAATAATAATTATGACTCGGCTTTCTCTGAGGTGGTGCAAGAATTATGAAAATGAAGAGCTGTGGAGTGTGGCAACATTTATACCCCCCAGTGGTAATCTAGGCAACATGCATGGCGACATGTTAATTAGTGTGTTGATAAGCAGGCTCTGTTGCCATCACTGTTGGCCATGCTTTCAGCATATATTCTCATACATCTGATGTGTGTCAACAGTGTTTGGATACAGTTACTGGTACATGTTGCAAAGATCAAGCATTACGCTCCACCTACCCCACTTCAGAATTCTGGTAGTGAAGCTTCAAGAATTGGTTCCCCAGTCATAATTATTGTTAGCAAAACACCTCTATTGAGTGAAATCTTGAGATGTTGAGAATTGACCAAGCAATCTTCAAAAAAGTGAATTTTTTAGTTCTGACTTTTTCTGCACATTTTGAGGCTCCTGGCGCATTTTTGATGCCGCAAGCACTGAGATTTGGCCATACCTAGCTTAGGTCCACATTACATGATGATACAAATCAGGCAAGTCTAAACATCTGGCATCTACATGTGAACTTCAGTGACATACGCAGACAGCAATAGCACCTTTCAATTAGCTTTGAACTGCCTTATTGCAGTACAGAAACTATTTGAATCATGCCACATGTCACAGATTTGTGTGGCATGGGAAGATGAACAACATGAGTAGCTGGACCCACAATGACAGCCAAGCTGTCATTGATGCCCTTTTGGTGGAGTGGTACATCACGAATTCTCCTTGCAAGCACTCAACAGCTAGGGAGAATGACTGCTGGAAGCCATGTAGCAAACAAGTGCTGCCAAAAGGGATGGTTTACTGCTGCCCAAGCAATATTGCATGCAATGAGGAGCTGACACAGATCTGTTGCAAATGCTGCCTGTATTGAGTTGGGATATGGTACCACTAGCTGTCTGTCCATAGAATGGTGCGTCCATCTTCCGATGTTTGGAAACATGGTGCCCCACATCTGAATTGACAGGTTCAGGGGCTTGCGAACTAGTCGTTGATGTTGTGGAAGTGATGCTCACTAGACTTGATTGTGCAGTAAGTAGTCACTCAGAAAGAGAAATTCAATATCCATGGCTTGCCATGGAGATTGGAAGATGCTGATTCTCCTTTTCTTCAAGTTCATGTTGGATGCATGCAGCAGTAGAGTGTGCCATACAATCTTTAGCAACGTCATGGTGAGTCTGCGCTTCTTGTCTGATAGCATCATCAATGTTCTGGCATTCGCTGATGAGATGCCTCCGCAGATTCTTGATCTTCCCACAAAATGGTGGTATGATCATGGATTTGACTGTATCATTATGAATGACATCTGATCTTACAGCTGCTTTACTAGACACAACAGAACACACCGTTCAACTGCTTCTTGACTTTGGAGTGAAGCTGTTTGTCCCAAGCTATAGGAATGCATTACCTTTCCCATCAGCAAAGTGAGAGACCGTAGATCTACTAGTATCTACGTAGATATACCAAGCAGGTCCTGTAACTGTAGCCGGACCGGTATACTCATATATAACCCCCTTATAGTAGCAGGTCCTCGCAATAGCAAGCGCCCAGGGGACGGGTTCCTGCAAGGACCTCACCTGAGGCCCATGCTATTGCGAGGACCTCACCTGAGGGCCTTCGCTATTGCAAGGACCTCACCTGAGGCCCTTCGCTACTGCGAGGACCGCACAATAGTGGTCCCCTTGGCAGCAGCATGGCAGGAGCACCGCTCTAGGGTATCGGTTCCAAAAATGCAGCTCTTAAAATATATTACATAATACACACGGTGCAGTGCCAATAAAAGTTTTATTCATGTTAGTAGAGCTGGCTACTGACAGAAGGGACAACGAAAGATCCAACACAGAGCAGTAGTCTCTGACCTCCGCTCCCACCCACAGCGCGCATGGCGGCAACCTCTTAGTATCAACATGAACGTACGCCACGGGCATGGTGTGGATGCCATGTGCTGCCACTACCGTGAGCATGTTCTATGCGCAGCGTGTTGGAAGTCAACGCGCTCGGCGTGCGATGGTGCGATCGGAGTCGCACATTGATCGGAGTCAATAGTGCACCAAGGCGGAAATGGCGGATGTGGCGGGAGTCGGGGGGCTGATAATCGGGGCAGTACAGGTAGATGAGTCACCGCTATTAGTATAAAAAGGGACGGATTGTACGTACCTACGCCGTGCGTTTGTAACCCATCCAGACGAAGTCCCTGGAGTCCGAAAGGGAGCGCGTAGCCTCACAAGTGGGCGCCTTCCCGTGAATTTCGACACAGCATTCACTATCACCGTATGCAGCATGTCAGCCATGAAATACTACAAGCAGGAAGGGAAGGACACACATGAGCGCAGTCACGACATGTGCCACGAACAAAAGGTGGAGGAGGCCCGAAGATGGGTGTACTGCAGGAGGAATCAGACCATAAGGTGGGAGATATGTAGGCAGTACGCACGACATCGATATCTGTCAAGGAGGTCATGACTGGTTACGACAATCATGAGGGGCTTACGGCACATTTAAGAATTGATTTTGCTGAGCAGAAAAGCGCATATATGCGCACAAGGAGGGGGAGAGTATGAGTCAACGCATCAGATATCCGGGAGTGAGGGCAATGAGTACCCAAGGGAATGGAGCAGCGGGTGCTGTCCAGCGTTTTGTGCCTGTCATGGCAAGCATTCCCATAAGGTTATGGCAGTAGTGTTTAGTAAGGTATGCAGAGGGAGAAAAGAAAGACGTACTCTGTGTGCAGCGAGCATGCAGGGTCACAGGTAACGACCACAATGCATGGTGGCGAGAGGCGAAGGAGAACGAGCTGAGACCAGGGAGAGAGTGGCGGATGCATCAACTTGGATACATGCAGGTGACAGACTGCGCCTAGGTAGTTGAGTGACGAGAGGGCAACAGATTGAGGAGAGGTTTGAGCGCATCGACAGTGACAAGAGCTAGCCTTTATGGTACTAGTGACAAGATTCAAGAGCCGACTGAAAATATGACAGACTACGAAGTATGATGAAAGGTGTTGCCCGATCAAGTAAGGGACTTACTAAATCGGATGAGAGCCGCGTCACGCCCAGATGCCACTCCGGATCTGCGCATGGATGCGTTCCGGTTATTGATATCTTCATCCGTGTTGATCCTGCAATTGATATTCCTGTCCTTGTTAATCCTGCAAATAATAGATCTGTCCTCTTTGGTCCTGTAAATATTATTTCGGTCCTCTTTGATCCTGCAACTAACATGCCGGTCCTCGTTGATCCTGCCAATAACATGTCGGTCCTCATTGATCCTGCAAATAGTATTTCGGTCCTCGTTGATCTTACAAAATATATTTCGGTCCTCGTTGATCTTGCAAGTACCCCACACATAGTATCTGCTCGTATCTACATATATCTACTGAGCTGCTATTTGCAATAGTTAGCGGACTAGATATGAGAGTTCGCGTTTTGCCGATGCCAGTGCCCACCTTTGAAGAAATGGGCCCAGAGGGATGATTCAAAAGGCATCAGGAAGGAGGGGGTGCAGGATGACAATGCGATAGCAGTAAAACTGTATATTTTGTGATATTGAGCATACTCACTGGCAGCATACTCACTGGCAAGCAGACATAACATAATGATCCATCCCAATTGGACAAGACTGCCACCGTCTCTAAGCATACACATACTATGTTACCACCTAAGACAGGCACAACATCATGTGAGAATTATGCCTTGACCCAGGTCAATTGGTTTGACCAAGTGTCACAGATTTATCTGGGGCGTTCCCTCCTATTTCTATGTTTCAGAATTAAAGTCATGCAGCGGTCGTACTATTGACCTACAGCACTCAGCACATCAGCCTCTACCACGCCCCAGTCTATGGAAGGTGGTAGCAGATTATCGGATCACGTGACCTACTCAATTGAGATCACATGATCTACTAACTTTCTAGATTAGATAGTGGGACTAGATACCATCACAGGTGGCTATGTCCCAGGTTACTATCTTATCTAGATAAATGGTTGGTCGTCAACAGCCTTCTGAACAATGATGTCACCTCCTAAAAATACGGTAGTGACCTCGTCTCAACTCTAGACCATTACTGGTCTAGAATATGACTTCATGGGTTATTCTTAGCATGGCCCGCTTACCATACAGGTATTAGACAGCGGCCCGCTGACTATTGACATATGACACATAAAGCCATTTTACCAAGCCGGCGCCTACATTACTGTGGCGCCATCACAACACAGAGGTGGCGCCATTACTGGCATTATGGCGCCATATTATGCACACAGACCCCCTACTTTAGGGCTATCCTATTGACTAGTAGATTAGGGTCTTGCATGTATATAAGCAGTAGGTCTAAGCGCCCTGAAGGCCTTAGACTTAGCAATCTAAGAAGTACAGACAAAATGCTTTGGGGGTGATTCCCCGTCCTTTCCTCCTGAAGACTCACCTCTTGCTGTTTGACATGCACCCCACTGGCTTATAGCCCTCTAGTTTGGGCTCCCCTTTGGACTCTGCGCCGGCAGCCTGAGACGTCACTAGGATTGTGACACCAGGGGTCTTGACCCCTGTCAAACCATTGACCCTGGGTCAAGAAAAGGGGGTTAAGCCTTGACCCTGCCAACCCTGACCAGTAGCGCTTATAATAGTAGTGCGGCATAGTACATTGGACAATGTTGGATTTGAAGTGTGTATAAATCAGCCCTGGCATCAGTGTGTTGTGTGATGCTTCCACAATGCATGTGATTTCACTTCTAGACAAGATATTCAGGAAGAATTTGAGCTTAGCATGAGGAACGAGCACTAAGCAGAACTATTGCTTACTAAGCAAGTTGAAGAGAAGGGTGCGTCAACAAATTCTGTTTCTGCACCCTCTCTCTCTCTCTCCTGACTCGCTGTAAGCTTGTAGCCAGCTTTCACCCATCCACCCACTCCTTGTTATGGTCTGTGCAGGGACTATCAAATATCTTTACTGATGCCTCACTGGAGGAAGGGACTTAGCATTCAACTGCTCTAGCACGCACCTTATTCTAGGGATCCCCGCTCAACCGGTGACCCTCGTTTCATGTACAACAGCCCTATGCCCATAGTCCTGCGACATATCAGGTTCTAGTTGATATCTTGTGTCTAACCACAGAGTTCCTATGTTTCAGCCATTGTTGCCCTCAACTGCAATGCTTCATATTTGTTATCTTAGCACGCTAGCCTTACGGACTTAATAGTAGCAGTACCAAGGACACTATGACCCTGGTTAAAGGATTGCAGTATATAGCCCAATGTAAATACTGGTTGGGTTCCCCAGCTTGACTTTGTTGAATTACAAGGATCTTATACTCGTTCTCAAAGGCTAAAGCAATTAAGTCTGCAGCTTGTATATCGATGCTCTGACTCTGACAGGTCCGACAGGTAGTGCACTACTTGATATGCTGAGTAACTCAATTGAGCGAACTCAGCTGAACGGATATTTGATCCATAACACTCCTTGTGTCGAGCAGTGGTGTAGTCATGCCACATGTTTCGGCCATCTACACCTCTTCTCAATGCATGAGAAAGTGGGTCCCTCCCATGTCATCATGTTCCAGGTTCCAGCTCGCAAGTTTCGTTTCGCATCCCAAATGTGCCACGGGTTTTGGAAGCACTCAACCCTCACACCATCAATGCCAGAACTGGAACTCATGTGCAGTGCGGACTCTCTGCAGTCACGTGCAAGCCCTCCTTTCTCTCTTACCACCACCATCGCCTTAGGCGCTCACGTACTGTCCCCCTACACACCAACCCCAGAGGACTCCTGCCAACATAACCCCTGCTACCTTTGCCTTCGACCTACTTTTCAACGCCACCCAGAGCATCCACCGGGCATATGAAACCACATTGTCAACCTACGCTCTTCCTCTTTGGAAGACGCACGTATCCTACCTCCTTACTGCAATCACCCATGGTGCCAATGAATTGGCCCACACTGAACTCCCTTCCCTGCTCACTTTGCAGCAGGACGTTAACAACCTGGTGCTACACCACACCTCACTCCTAGCGCCTATGCTCAACAACCCTTTGCCCACCCCTCCTACACCTGCCACCCCTAAGCCATGCACCACTCCATCCATGCCTCACCTCAAACACGTTTCCAACCACACCATACAGACCACCCTGAAGAAACTCAAAACGTGTCTCCACTGGGTCCCGAATCGTCCCGAGACACCACCACGAACACCGTCTCCCCATCCCACACCCCCTCATACCACATCACCCACCCCCACTCATCACTCTGTCGAATCTGTCGACACCGTCGAATTCCTCCTTGACCCACCTCTCTATGACCACCCTATTGGCCCCTTGGAGAAACCAATCTACACCCACCCTGCAGGACCTCTTGACAACCCCTTTATGACACACCTGCCGGTCCCCATGAAGCACCACTTTATGACCACCCTGCTGGTCCCAAAGAGGGACCCATATACAACCACCCTGCTGGCCTTCTTCCTTGGGTCGATTACGACCTTATCACAAACAAACCCAAACCCTTCCATCCTACACGCACCATCACCATCCAGGTCAACAATGTTCTTTGACGACCAGATGCTAAATGTCCACCCTTTTCCCCCACCAACCTTTGTGATGAATGGAACCAACTACTCCTCAACCTTACCTTTTGGTCCAACCTATGGTACTATGATCCCTACACAGGTTTCAACGAAGACACCCACTTTGCCAACTTTTCCTGGACTGACCCCACCTCCACCACCATCCGTTCCTCCATTCACCTCACCTACACCGACAATGATGACTACCTCTTCACTCGCTACTTGGAACGATCCTTCCAAGCACTCACCACCTGTGACACAAAACGCCATGGGCATACCATCATACTAGAAGCCTTGTCGCATATAGCAGAAGGGCCCCCCAGACTAGCACGCTTAACACATAGAGTAGAGAGGGGACTTGCCCCAACATCTAGAATAACAGTTCTGGGGAGTAAGCCCCAGAATGTCGCAGCTTAAGTACATGAGGAGACGTCGCCTATACTACTAGAGACCCACCCTAAAGGCAGGGTCTGTGCGCAGTACTAGTGCTCCTAAGTCATGTGCTACTTAGCTAAGCTACTGACCATGTGACCATGTCATGGGGTAGGTGACCTGTACCGTTACGCTACACTACACTCTGTCTATACAGGGGCACGTGACTGTTGCTACACAAGACCGTTGGTTTGAGACAGGGGGGTGTAGGACCTTCTGAAAAAATCTGTGACAACCTGGGCCTGACGCCGTGATGTATTCAACAACCAAGTCACCCACTTCGTTATCTCTGACCACTGGATCAACATGCCGACCACCTCGGCTACCTGACCTTTTCCTCACAGAGTGTGTTTCTGTTACATGGATTCTTTCTCCTAGTTTTACCTTCTTTTTACTTCATCACCCCCCTCATGTATTTATCGAGCTGTGTTGCCTTAACACACAAGGCGCTGATGACACCAGCTCACTCTTTACGATACATCGCACGCGTATGACCCTTACACACATATTACTCTTGATCTAGTTACACACCAACGTATCACCATGGCTCTCGTTAGCTGCTGCACATGTACTTAGTTTACTGACTGCAGGATATAAATGGTTGTCTCTCTCTCTGCAGTCACGTGACACATGACGTGCACCTTTACCACCACTACCTCACTTAGATGCCCATGTCTCCACACCCACTCTACTTTGTCCAAACCTTTGATGTCCCAACCAGTGCACCCCACCTCAACCACTCTCACCACACCTGTGTCTTTCACTGTCAACCTCATCTTTAATGTGGCTCAAAGTATCCATTGAGCCCATGACACCTTGAAATCCCAGTATGCCCTACCATTATGGAAAACCCATGTCTCCTACCTCCTCACCACAATCAAGCACAGTGCTGATGAGATAGCACACGAAGAAACCCTCACCCTCCTTAACCTATGAGATGAGCTACACTCTCTCACTACCCACTTTGACACTATTCTGGCATCTACTTTACCACACCCTGTGCCCAACCCTATTCTCACACCACCACATCACCACATCACCCCCCCCCCGGTCACATCCCCTGTGAAACCCACATGTGAACCTCACAGATTGCTGATTATGCCCATCTCCACTAGGTGAATCAAACCAACCAAGGCCTCTTCTACACCTAAGCCAAAAACCCAACTTTCCTGGGTATCTCAACACCCACCCACCCCACTCAACTCTCACACCCCAATCTTAAGACGACCACCCCTCGGGTAACCAACCCCATCCCCACCCATCCACCTACACACACACCATCAGTCAACTCCAATGACATCCAAACCCATCTCTGAGCCACACCCAGTCTGACCCCTTCCCCACTCCAGTCTACCAATGATGACTATCTTGACTCCATACACCCGACCATTTGTGAAATTGCCATGTTCCCCAACAATTTCCCTCCACAACCCACACCCAACCCTGTCATACTAAAGTGGCCTACCACACCTCCCCCATCAACACCCCCCACTTCCACACCAACCCCAATGGCACCATCACCCACGGTACCCACCACAACACTCAGTACCTCCACCACAATCAATCACACGAACCCTCACTACACCCCGAAGCACCTACCCCCCCTGGTTTCAACACCCCAAACATGCACAAAACCACTGTCCACTCAATGGCATCCCTTGCCATCACCTTGATGATCACTCTCTCATCCCTGCATTCTACATCACCCATGAATTTATCAATGCACTTGAAGACACCACCTTCTACACCATCTTACCCAAATTTGTCACCGCCTTTCATATCAACAGTGACTTCAAATGGCTCAACCCCAACATCCCCAACTACAAATTTCACTCGTCAGCCACCTTCACTTTCTACAATGATGAATACAAACATGTCCTCACCGGACTCAACTATGCCATCCATGACTTTAACCTCAACTCCAGTGAAACCCTATTCCACAATACCACAATTCTTTTGAAAGTTCTCAACCACACCCTCCCCTTCTAGACACCACCCTAACCGCTCTTTGACCATACCCTACTGATCTTCTCTCTACACCCAACTCCTGCTCATGTGCACCATACTTCTTCTCTTTTTCCATCCCTCTTCCACACCAATCCACTTACTCACCATGACCTCCATTTATTCACCACGATATCTTAACTACCACCACTCACTTTACCTTACTTTGCCTACCACACTCCTTACCATGACTTGGGTCCTTGTTCTCTCTCTCTCTGCAGTCACATGCCTGTCACAATACCTTGTGACCATACCCCTCCGCCGTCTACTACTCAACGTCCAACGACGTTAGTCCCTAGTACTCAACGATAGACCGAAGGGTTTGATGGGCGACGCAGTCAAGTAGTCTCTGAGTGCAGCGAGGCAAGGTGGTAGAGTAGGTCTTAGCGACCCAGGATAGATTGATCAGACTGAGGAGTAAGCCTCAGTCTGGCGCAGTATATATACATTGAGAGGCTTTGTAACTACTGGCTCTAAGTCTTGCCCTAAAGCAGCATGGCCTGTGCGCACGCGCCTACTAGCAGACCAGTAACGCCTTACATAATACTGCACATGTGACCTACATACCAGGTAGCGTAGTGGAACCACACACTGTACTCTAACAAGTCAGGTGACCGGGGACGTATGTTGCTGAGTTCGAGACGAAGGGAGGGAATGTATTACCATGGCGCAATTCTGCGTCAATGCCACATCAGGACCTGTCCTCTCACCCCAAACCACACCCCCTTTGTCACAGGAACAAATCCTGACAAGTACTCATTTAGAATTTGCCTAGAGACTCATACCTCATCTTGCCTGTCAACACATGCTCACAACTAGGAAGCGGGGCTGTATTTTCCTGAGGCCCGCCCATAGTGTAATCAATGGTCAATTACTTAGCCACAGCATAATATTACATAAGCTTTGTCATGGTGTGCCGTATGGTTATTATATGACTAGTGGACATGTTGCCCAATATGCATATTTGATATTGTACTATCTGAGTACATCAGCTGCCATATGTTACAGTCGCACGTGGGAACCACTCATGTGGGCTGCAAGGCCTATAGCCCCCTTCGTTAAAAGGGCATAATGTCGCGGCTAAGTGACATTGTGGTTCCAGGTATATATGCACATCCCCCATTGCCTAATCGGGTAATGGTGTCTCACAGTTTCCGTCCCGTGTTACAACCATAACACCATAACACAATGATGTTGTAGGAAGGCAAAAGGGCATACTCTATAACATACTTAAGTTGTAGTACGATCCAAAGTGTTGACGCCATACTACATAGCACCTTCACTCATGAGACACAAGCCCATTGGGTATGGTGCCTGCATGCTGCTACGGTGTGGATAGCTATTTGCATACTACATGTGCGATGATATCAAGAGTTGCTAACTGTTACAGGCCATATACCCGTTCGTTATATTCAAATCGCGAATATAAATCTTCTGCACCAAGTCGTATTGACTTGTCATTCGTGCTATACCCTAAGTCAAAAGACTGAGGGGCCGTTCGATATTCAGTACACTTTAAAGAATATATCAGGGTTCGCAAGCAAGTATCTTTTCGAGAGTACTTGCCTAAGTCTGAGAAGTCAGTGTGCACTTCGAGGACTTAGTCTTCAGGGCTCGAGAGTATACTGAGCGCAGTTTCCTATGTTTGAGAACGAGTATAAGACTCTTGTTTATACAACAAGGTCGAGCTGAAGAGCCTCGACTTAGTTACATGAGTTTATATACTACACTAAGTATTAGAAGTCCTGTCCATTCCTGATGTCACTGCTACTATCTACACTCTAGGTTGAAACAGTTGATTAGTATGTAGTGATATATCTGAAATGATAGATAGCAATGATATGGCGGTTGGACGCCATCTGTCAGTCGTAGAATGATAAATATGAAATGGTGGCAGAGTTGCATCTGCCCTGGATGATCAGACTCTGTATGCTAATACAACTGGGGTTATGCCCAGTAAAGTCACGAGTAGCCAGGGGTGTTGGTTGCACAACAAGTCCCTGTACCGTATTCACCCAATGGTGAGTTCTGTGAGCGTTCAAAAAAATCAAAATGACTGTATTACTACACTTGGTCCTAGACACAGTCATCTATTGGTCAATGAGGCACCATCACTCAATGAGACCGATATTAGATGACTACAGTATGTCAATGTTTGGTCTCCACTTCAGCAATTACAGTTATATTCACATAACTGATCATGACTGGGAAATGTAAGGCATAGTGCACTAGGCAGCACAGCACATGGATGCTACACGGGGTCACTTGAGTCTCCATTTGAGTCAGTTTTTAATTATATATAGCCAATGTATTGATGTCAATCTTGGCAATCACTGACAGCCAGGTGCTGCATGGCAAAAGCGGTTTGGGCAGATAAATCTGCGGATCTAATACCATCTGTCTCTTGCTCCCAGCTCATACCTATGCGAACATTCATGAGTGTGAATGGGATCCCAGCAGCAACCAAGAGGATCTCGTTTGACACCAATTGGACGTTTGACTTGAGCAGATAGGCAATTGAGAAAATCGCACTCCACAGCCTGGTACCGGCATCAATTGGTCAGATGAATAATATCTTCAAGGAAGCATTGATGCCACACACATATATAGAGCGGCACTTTCAGCAATCATTGTTAACAATCTCTGTCAATCAAAGGAGACCTTCATGACAGTCAATTTTTCATGTGCATGAGGACTCACCAAGAGAGTGCCACCTCAGAATTTTGATGCATATGAGGCATGACAAGTGATTGGTCATACCATCCATACAATCATACCTCAACCCAAACAGACATTAGCAGCACTCTGCAATTAGGCCATGAGCCATACTTGTGCTATACAGGTTTGTGCTGCAAAACCAGTATTAGCACACTTATTCCATGGTGCTCGGGTCACAAACCTTAATGTGAGCATACAGAGGCCTGTGACCCAATGGCCAATGCTATTATCAAACACACTGACCCACTAGCAATATGCGCTAGCGCCACCTCAAGCGCAATGCTGCAAAATATTTGATGCATGTTGAAGATTGCAGTTACATGATCACCTGTATTTACCTGCCAGTCCTGTCAAGGTGCATATAGGCGCCACAATGATGTGTTTATCATAATCCCACACAACCCACAACCGGTATACCTGCACGTGCAACTCAGATTACCTGCCGATTTCGTAGAATACTACATCATCGACCTGTACTCACAATCATTGTGTCGGTGAGCACCAGTGTGAATACTATACTTCCGGTTTGAACAACATCCAATACTTGGGACAAATCTGCGTAATATTCCAATGGCTGTGAGCCATCTTCGTAGTAAACAAATGCTTGAAACAAGTGCGAAATATTGGAGATCCAGTACTGAGAAGAGTGAGATAATTGCTGGAAATCAGGACAGCTAGTGCAGAAGATACGGTATGAGAGGACTGACGACAGTGCTTGCCAACAGCTCTAACATGACAGCAGCAATAAATATGTCAACATGCAGCAGCCCACATTTGTAACCAGTATCTCTGCAGATCTTCAATATTCTCTTCCAATGCCTGATGAAGAGCCAAAGCGAGACAATTGCCAGCACGAGAAAGATGCCATTAAGGACCGAGCCAAGGCACACTGTGGCAGAGTTGGCAGATACGAGACCAAAATTTGGCAGTCATATGAGAACTGGATAATGTGCAGCATGAACAGTGCAGCAGTCCTATTGTGTCCCTTGCATGTTGATTATTATAGTCGACTGAAGCTACAGTCAGAGCTTACGGGCTTATGTCAAGCTCGCACTTATCATATCAAAACCTTCCTTCAACCCAATAACATGGAGAGATGAGACCAATATCACCTACTGAAGGCAGTGCTTGATTAATACATTCATTCGGAATTGTTTGCTATTGAGTATAGACACAGACATCACAATCTGTGAGGTCAAACTCTAAATCCCTTAGCAGCACAGGTGGAGTAATTGGAATATAACTCACCACTTTACTGATGCAGCTTTCGGAGGAGGGGACATGGTACCATCTTACAACTGATAATTTCTACTGTGGGAGTTCAGTGCCATGGTCATACTTAGATTGGATCACTGCTTTAAACCGAATGGCTGCAAAGCAGTGTCAGCAGAGTTTTAAGACACCCCTTGAAGAATCATGATCAGATAGATCAGCTGCACTAGGAACACATCTGCTAGTGGTTCTGAATGGTGGCAGCACCACTGACGACATGACGCACCATATGCTTGGCACCAGGCGCTTAACTGTCAGAAAATATTCAGGTTTCACACTAAAAATATCCTCCGCAGTAACAAGAGAGAGATACTGCATCCAAACGACTGATCGAGGCAAATAGATGCCAATGTCCTGGATGTATCATGGATTGATCTTGTGTTATGGGAGGCATAAGATAGTGGACAATAAAAAGAGTAATCGCACCATCAGTAATTGATTTACCTTTGTAATATACAAATTGTGAGACGGGGATGCGAAAAGATGAGAGCACAGATCTCATCTGAGACTGAGGTGTCCACATGAGAAGGTGCGCTATTCATGTCGGTCCATCAGGAAGCTTGTGCCTGCATTTGACATTCAATCTTCATGCTCCCCTTCCTCGCAGTAACCAGCTTTGCTTCAAGTCCTCTCGCTCCACTCCAGCTTTGCTGTTATTCTTGGGCACTCTCTGACTAGTTTATCTTGACAACGACAGCCTGTTCTCTAGTGTTGCCGAAGTCCAGTTCAGAACCAAGGTTCAGAACCTGAACTGCCGGAACCGAACCTAGGTTCAGGTTCAGTCCAGGTCCGGTTCAGGGTAGGATTTCAAGGTTCGGTTCTTGATTCAGGGGGGCCATGGGTACCCTTGAACCAGGTTCGAACTGGACTGAACCTTGAACCACTTAGCATTAACATATTCTTGGCAACTGCTGGTGGATAAGCATAAATTACAATCATATTCTTGCCATCTTTGCTATAGTATTGTTGCAGTAACTTATGGATAACTGGCCTCACAATGGCAAGCATCAGCACTGATATACTCCAGTCTCCCAATATGGTGAGAGCTCAGCCCCATGTTGGAAGTACTGTGCTTTCTTTGGCACTGGGCTACATTCACTGCTGTCAGATGAAGTAAAAAATGTAGTTCACAATGTTTCACTTCATATCCATGAACCTAGGTTATATACAGAGCTGTCTAATAAGGTTTGTTATTAAGCTTTGCCTCAGGCTAATTCACACTCATGGATTCTGATTACTGAACTGCTCAAATTTGCTGCCTTGAGTGACTATTGTGCATCAAAAGTTATGTTTTACCACTGTAAAGAAGACTAAATGCCAATTTGGAATGTAGCAGCCCAATAGACACCAAATAGAGGCACTGCAGAACTTGAGGTTTGGTGTTGTCAGAAAAATATTTCCCTCGGGTTTCCCGGGCAGGTCAGGATGTGCCACGATAGGTGAGGTGTTTAAGGGGTCGATGACGAGCAATGTACCTAGGAGACATGCAGCTTGTAGCGATCCAAACGGCGGCGGCACGTTGAATGGATCAGGAATAATAGAAATCAAATCAAAACATTGGTAACTGATTCCCTAAGTCCTGAGCGAACGCCTCGAGCACAGCTCTTCGTCTAACTTCGTCTTGGCAGTAATCAATGTATTTTCTCGTATCTGCACATCTCCTAAATACATAGAGAGCTATAAGGTTTTTTACAACATTTTGAGTGCCCTAAAATCTGAGTATGCACCCTACAAGCTAGACAAGTCGGAGACGAACCCTGAAACAGTGAGGATTGTCCTGGAATACTAGAAAATTATTTTACGAGACCGATAGACCGTAGATCTAAGGTGGTGCGCAGAGGTTAGAGAGACAAGACATGGGAAAAGCTATAGGAAAGCAGTCGAGGTTGGGACAGACCTGTCTATGCTAGAGAGCCTAGAGAAATGTCGGATAGTACCTGTCTTTGACTAGATGAGCAGCCAGAGAGTGTCCGCAGGGCTTTTGCGATGTTTCAGATTGTGCACAAACCAGCGAAGGTTCAACGTTCACTGTGCGAGCACGATCGAGGTCGATCACGATCGGTCGAGCTGTGCCTTGGATGGGCATTCTGCCTACCAGCTGGCTTTCCGTGGTGCATTCTGCGTCATTTTGATGTGTGTTTGGTCACATCTCGGTGTTCTTACATGGTTCTAATGTCTATGGCACATTTATTTTGCAGCACATTGGTTACTCCAGTGGACTCAATATTATTTTTACATTCTAGAAAAGCAAGTCATTTAGTGGTTTGAGCCTAGTTCGAACCATGAACTGAACCTGCTGAACCAGTTCAGCAGGTTCAGTCCAGGTTCAGGTTCAGGTTCAGGCTCCCTGCAGTCGGTTCAGTTCTAGGTTCAGCCCCAGACCCCCCTGAACCTGAACTGAACCGAACTTCGGCAACACTACTGTTCTTGCACTAGATATTTTCATTATCAACTTCTGCTCATTAATACGGTACGCTTTTTTTAATACTGTACTATCCCCTACCGACTCTACCAGCATGCGAGCTATAGCTTGCGAATATGTCAAGCTGATGTGACGTAGAATTGCTTGGCGATCCAGACCGACGTTCCTGTGCTCAAGGGCAGCGAGATGCACACATAAATAGGGCACAGTCTGTGATCAGCCAATCATGTTCAAGCCATTGTGCATCAGTTTTGACACGTCCTAGAGTATAGTGGACGCAGCCTCCATCTCATCTGTTTTCACTTCATTGTATTGTTATTGTTGCATATTGAATATCCGTTCAGCCAAGTTAACCAAGTCGAGTTACTCAGTGTATCAAGTAGCACACTACTTGTTGGACTCCACAGAGTCAGAGCGTCGATATACAAGCTGCGGTCTTAAGGATTTAAGCCTTTGAGAACGAGTATAAGATCCTTGTAATTCAACAAGGTTGAGCTGAGGAACTCGACCAGTATTTACATCAGGTTATATACTGTGATCCTATAATCGGGGTCATGGTACTGCTACTATTAAGTCCGTAAGGCTAGCATGCTAAGATCACAAATAAGAAGTGTTGCGGTTGAGTGCAACAGTAGCTGAAACGTACAAAGTCTGTGGTTAGACACAGAACATCAACTAAGACCTGATACGTTGTGAGACTATGGGCATAGGGCTGTTGTACATGAAACGAGGGTCTCTGGTTGAGTGGGGATCCCTGGAATGAGGCGCGCGACAAAGCGGTTGAATGCTAAGTCCCTGCGCAGACCGTAACAGTTATAGCAAGTCGTTTACTTAAACAAGCAGCTCCCCCACTTCTGATATGTTATTTTGTCATATTAATGTTCTGTCATTTTTCTGTCAGCTCTCGAATTTCGCGCACTCTGTAACATAAAAGCTGACTCCGGACGTGCTGTAATGCACCAATCCCCTATGCGTTTTTCGCTATCTCATCTGTTTTGCACCTAGGACTCAGCGAGTTGACACCGTTCCTCGACGCGAAGCAGACATCAAGATATCGGAAGCCATCATTAGTAAGCACGTTGTTACAGCTATTTCAGAAATTCATGACACAACGTGTTTTTCTCGATCATGCCAACCAATAAGGAAACTGCCATTTTCAGGATGTGGCTGCAGCACGCCGCAGCCTGCTGGCCGAGTCTCCCAGCTCCATTATGGTCTGTCGACATATCAGTGCTGATCTTAAGGCTCACGCACTAAGGCTTTGGGAATCTGGATGGACTTTGGACAATATCTATGATGCTCTGTGGGTATCTGCTCCAGTAAGATACACTGCAGAAGGTAGCTAGAGGTCTCTCACGTGGTATTGGCACTCTAGCCACATACCCTAAATCGTAGCTTCCTTATTGGTTGACACGATCGAGAAAAACGCGTCGTGTCATGAATTTCCGAAATAACTGTAAGACATCCAGTCATGTTTTTCTGTTCTTTTATTTCGTTCCTTATTTATACACATTAGTATACGAGCATTCATCATTGGCTGCTCATATATTAGTCGTGTATAAGGTTCACGTTGCTGCCTTATCATCCTGCGCTGTCGGCGACCTGCTTTCTCTGCATCTCCAACTTTCCCTTCCACAGCGTTGTCAGAGATGCACATGCATCTGTCTAGTCTAGTCGTTGGCCCCCAGATGTCGCTTGCGTAAGGGTGTATAGGGATTGTCAGCGCAGGAGAAGATTACGAGATATATCTGTTAGTCATACCCGGCCAGGAATCGAGCGGCTACGCAGAGTTTGTATGCTTGAACCTAGTTCGCGTCTACTCCGGTCGTGAGAAGGGAACGCAGATAATGTAGCGCTTCTACAGTAGCATCCGAGGTAGAGAATTGGCACTGGCACCTATCTTGCGCCATCTTCGGCACCAGCTCGCCGCTATGTGCTGGAACGCAGGTCTCCGCGGTCTGGAATGAACAGAGGGCGGGACCGAGTACCTCGTTGACGCTGATGAGAATAGTCCACGTCAAGTGAGCGCAAATTCGTTGAACAAGCGCGAACGGAGCACACTCCAGAATGACCATGGCGATAGTACCGAGTGAGAACCTTGTACACAAGCATACGTCATGCAGTGTAGATGTTGCTGAAATCTATCCGTGAGCGCGAGAAGTGTGTGAACGCACTGGACCGACTGCCCGCTCTCGATATCCAAGGTGCGTACTATTTTCTGACAGCCTTCTTCGACTCTACAGCGGTCAGTTTCATGACCTGATTTCTTGACAGTCCGCTCTAGACATCAGTGGATTGTGACACAGCTCCGGACCGATCGAGACATCGCGCGCCCATGGTGCCATCTTGGGGTGATTTTGGTGGCGGAAGCAGTTACAGTACGCTCGGAGCAAATATACGTCACCGACAAGGGCGCGGGCCTCGCTGAGCGAGAGTGAGAAGTACCACCGCGTAGAACGACGTCTCAATGTACAAGGTGAGAACAATTCTATCGTGCTCAGGAGCTGAAGTTGACTCGAGGCCGTTAGGACCCCTAGAAAGGGATATCGATGGATCGACAGGAACTGCACTACAGACATGCGTTCTGTGGTAGTGATAGTTCCGGACGCGACAAGATGAAGTGGCCAGTCAGGCTGCGCGATTGAAAATGAGCCAACGTGCCAGAGGCACACGTAGAGCACGAGGGTAAGACACCTGCAGTGGGCATGTGCAGTTCAAATGTACAGTATACTACTCAATGGCAAAAGACCACAGAGCTACAAGTGTGCTCTGCCACAGAAGCCAGTGCGCGTATCATGGAGAGTCACTGCGGACGTACGAAGAGCAGAAAGCATATGGCGGACATGACGTATTCAATGTTGTCTGCACTCAACGGAGTCGAAGATACAAATTGATAAAGGTGCGCCTGAGAGCCACGGCGGCCGGAGCAGGACCAATGGCCGCTGCATGTAGAAGACCTCCACTCCCTCATGGTGAGAATGGGAGATTGAGCGGGAAACTGCGGGTGACCAGTCAATAGGGTTATGCCAAAGTTACTATCCTCGATGCTTTCACCACGCCAAAAGTGCGCGGTGGAGACGTTGCCAGGGTTGCAAATGAAAGTGACAGTGCAATGATGTTCATGGTTCATGCAATAGAGTGCAGATCGCGGACCTTGGGCGCCAGAAATAGCAGGCAGGCTACTGCGACATCTAGAAAGCGTAGAGGACACACAGTACTTCGTGCAGCGCTGCGAGAGCTGGTGGAGATAGGGTGGAAGTTATTGTACCGGGGAAAGACAGAAAGTACTTAAGGACAGAGAGTGCTTGAGTTCAGGTTGCGGCGCTTTCGCTCTTATCACGTGTTACACATGTGGTCGAGCCAGCATCTCAACGCCTCCTACCTCATGTTGCGACGGGGCCTCGGCTTATCTTCTGCCACTCGATCCGCTGCGAATATAAACCCAGCACGTTTGGAAACGACAGCATTGAACATGGCCGTTGCCACCTGCGAAATCCCCCAACCAGCCTTCCGCCGCCAGGTAGACTACCTCCCGCGGCCCTCTCCTACCCGCGGGCCTGGGCAGAGCCTCCCAGGATCCCAGGAAACCTTCAATACAGGAGTAACAGCCCAGCGCAACCGCTCTCGCCCGATCCCGAACTCGTACTGGGCGACGCCATACCTGGTCGCGTGCGAGTTCCCGTATTGCCCCCTGACGCCGGCCCAGGTCGCACACAGACAGACGAAGCAAAAGCTGGACGCGCTCCTGCTCGCGGGCGTGCGCACGTTCGTCGACCTGACAGAGCCGCACGAGCTCTTCCCGTACGCGCCGCACCTCGCCGAGCGGTGCGCGCTCCAGGGCGTCGACCCGGGCGAGGTCGAGTACCACAACTTCCCGATCCACGACCGCAGCCTGCCCGAGAGCGTCGAGTTCGTCCGCCGGGTCATGGCCGTCCTGCGCGACAACGAGCGCCGTGGGCGCATCGCCGCCGTCCACTGCCGGGGCGGGATCGGCCGCACGGGGCTCGTCGTCGGCTGCTGGCTCGTCGAGTCCGGCGTCGCGAGGGACGGCACGACGGCGCTGCGGATGATCGCCGAGGAGTGGAAGACGGTCGAGAAGTGCAAGCGGTTCCCGTGCAGCCCCGAGACGGGCCCTCAGTTCGAGTTTGTGAGGACATGGCAACGGGTCCCTGCAGCCACCGCTGCTTGTACTCCGTCCAAGTCTAGCGCGCAGCTGACCACACAGGTAGCGCAGTGACGACGTTTACGACGTTCACGACCCGGTGAGTGCACCTCTCGCATGCCCGGTCCTGAGCTCACGGGTGCAAGTGTCTAGCATTATGATGTTGAGCACGCCACACACACGCTGCATAGACTGGCGCTCTACAGCCGCATGGGTATCCACCTCACGTTGGACGGTTGCTACCCTGATATTCGTCTGCCACACGCCTAACTTATTGCATCCTACTGATATTCTCGGGTTGCGAGCCAGCCTGCTATAGTAGTACGTGCGCGGAGCGGACAGTACGGTACATCCCGCATTAGACGACACGACGCGTAAACAGCCCCTGTATCAATTGGCTACTTTCTTCCTCTCTGCCTCTCTGTGCCGATGTTCGCGCACGATGGAATGGATTTGTTCATAGGCTTCTGTCTGTGCGCTAGTGAAATGGGTATACGATGCCGAGGTGAGAGCTCGCTCGTGCGACCTTGTCCCGTCGTGCCAACACGTCCATTCTAGAGTGATGGGCTGGTGCGATTAGGCCTGCGCTTGTGGCGCTGAATTGATGCAGCCGACGCGGTGAGCGCGATCGCGGCGCAATCGATAAGATGTATGTTTGTGCTATGCCACTACGTCCTCACCAACCCAAATTCGAGATGCTGATTTGAATGAGATCGATAAAGATTAATTCTTGTTTTCCTCGCGTTGGCTTGGCTACGGTGCATGCTTCGGCTGACATATGGATGTCGAGACTATCCGATATATCTTCACAGCATCGAAACTAACGTTGAATAGGAAGCGAAACTCAATTCATGGCGTCACACAAAACGTATAAACCCGCCTGAAGACGACAGGATAACCGTCACTTTCAAGATCATGATGTCCGTTGTCCACAGATTGTTTTTGTCGCTTGGGACCGCGGTGGCGGCCTATGCGCTATGGAAGCTGTTTTCTCTCCTCTCCAAGCCTTACTGGTCCGCACCGCGACACATCCCAGGACCATCCTCGCCACATTGACTTTACGGACATTTGATGCAGCTCTGGGGCTCAGAGGCTCCCCCACATGAGGCTTGGCTTGCTACGTTTGGCAGCGTGATGAAATATAGAGGCTTCCTGGGGGTACGCCCGCGTGCGTCCCGAACGTTATGCTTGCTGAGATCCATTACAGGCCGATATCCTCTCCACAACTGACACGCGTGCGATCAGTCACATCGTAAACCACACTAATGTCTACAATAGGGCCGCACACAGTCGATTTTTTCTGTCACTCACCCTAGGCAACAGTTCGTGATGCCCGAACACAATGTGTACCTTAATTCATCTCTTGATGGCGTCTGCAGGTATCCTTGCTGTAAGGGATCCGTTGTGACCGTGCTTTTGGTACTCATTTGTCTTCACATAGCTTGATGGCGAAGAGCATCATCGACAGGCACGTGTCTCAGCTGGCTCACATAATTTGGCAGCCTCATTATAATCGCCCTATGATATCATTTCTCCCATAGCGTAAGATAATGGTAAATTATATCGTTGAATTCCGCAGAAGCCGAGATCATGCTCTTTCTCAAGAGTCCTGCGTTCGGGCCCGCTCAAATTCGGAATCTCACCGAGATCTTTGTGAATAAGTCCTGTGAAGTGAGCCAAACCGCATCAATGCGACAATCCCTTATTCTGACTTGCAGACAGCTACGCGATTTATGGGCATGCCATCTTAGCCACAGCAGCAAAGATTCAGCTCGTATTGATATATGTCAAGGACTAACTAAAATGGCACTCGACGCTATCGGACTGGCTGGTTCGTTCAATCATATGTCACCATACCCAACCCCTACTAATCGCGAGCCTGTGGAAGGATTCAACCACGACTTTGATAGCTTGGGAAGCAGCGGACATACAGACCCGCTTTTTTCACGGCCTTCCTTGACATTCAGAAGTACTTACCATCCAAACCGAAAATCCATTTTATTTTATGTAACAGCTTCCCTCTGTTGAGAAAAGTGGCAAGTCTTGCATTTTTGTTACTTTATCGCTCAGATCACTGCACGCTGCTGTAGCCTTCTGCGCCACGCCGAGGTCTCGACAAAGCTGTATCTGAGCTGAGGGCCATTGGATCACGGCTTCTGGCGGACATGAAGAGAAATATCACGGAAGCGCAGCAGGTACAAACTGCTCATACTGATCAAGGAGTGGATGGCAATACAGGATTAACTACCCTGCGAGACCGCGATCTGTTGACGCTCCTAGTTCAGGCTAATATGCGGACAGATCTCCCCGACAGCCAGAGACTATCGGACAATGATGTGATTGACCGTGAGTTGTCTGAGGCCCCATTCCTTTCACTCTTTATGGATTCTTCGTTTTAGAGATCAGAACGTACGTGAAGGGCATTCGAGCCGTATTCGCAGTACCTGATCCTACATTTCACGGGACAGTTTCTTGTTTGCTGGCCACGAGACAACGGGCACGATAATGGCTTGGTGCTTGTATTCGCTCAGCCAAGCACCTGAAGTACAACAAAAGCTTCGTGACGAGCTCTGGGAACTGCCCTCGGGCAACCCGACCATGGACGAGCTGCAGGCGCTTCCATACCTCGACATGGTCGTGCGCGAGACCCTGCGTGTGCATGCCCCGATTGCGTTGACTCACCGGGTAGCTACCAAGGATGATGTGATCCCGTTGGAGATACCCTTAACGGATACCATCGGGCAAGTCCATCATGGGATCAGGTGAGCTCTGCTCATGGCGTTCATGTTCCAACCTGTCCTCATCAGCAAACAGAATCCAGAAAGGAACGTTGGTCGAGGTTCCGATCCTCGCGGTGAACCGATCAAAGGAGATATGGGGAGAAGATGCTTTAGAATTCAGGTGCGCCTCATCAGTCCAAAAGATTTCGAACCTAGTACTACCCGACTCATGTCCTCCATAGGCCCGACCGATGGAGGAACATACCAGACGCTGCGAAGCGCGTACCTGGAGCTTGGGGAAACATGATGACATTCCTGGGCGGGCCGAGAGCCTGCATCGGATATCGATTTAGTCTCGTCGAGTAAGTGAGGTCCAATCATGTATCCATTGTGCTGTCGCATGACAATATAGGATGAAGGCTCTACTTTTTATTCTGATTCGCGCATTCGAATTCGAGATGGCTATACCGGCGGATTGTATTCTCAAAGGGCGCGCGGGATTTGACCGTCCTATGGTCCGTGGCGAAGAAGAAAGGGGCGCTCAGATGCCTCTGATCATCAGATTGCACAAGCACAAACCGGGAGCACCTAAGTCTCCTCAAGAGTAGAACGCAGGGGACTTTGTCGCTCTTACCGAAGGCTCCAGGGGGTGCTCGTCGTCTCTTGCTTCTCTGGTTTCTCGTTCCATCACAAATTGTGTTTGTAGTCTTGGACTTGGATATATGCGTCCTGTAAATCTGCCTTCCCGCGGGCAATACTTCTCGACGTTGGTCCTTCGATATATTGTCATTTGTTTGTAAACCAGGGTCAACACTATATTATATCATTGACCGAAACAAATGGCTTTGAAGCGTAGTGCTGAGCCTGCAGGAAGCAGTAAAATGCGTCATTTAGATTTATTCCAGAATCAAGTAGGCGAGTGGACACAAACCGGAGAGGCTGCTGCCGTATGAGGGTGGCCGAAGCCTGTAGAATCCTATACAATAAATGGTGTCGGGAGTATATGTGCATGACTCTACCTCCGGCTACCCTCACGCTTCGCAGATCGTTGACCTCCCTCATGATAGGATTCCACGAGTTTCCACCACTTCATGCAAGTATGGCCACCTGCTCGCATGCTGCCTAGCTACCTCCAACAGATTGTACATTCACACGCCCACATTAACAGAAGACTGAAAGCGAAGATGCAGTGACATGGTGAACATATCGATCCGACTCCTGAGCCAGCTGAAACTCAGCTTCTCGTCTCCGATACGACTCATCGACAAGGGGCTTTACACTCGGGTACCCATACTTAATGAGCCGCTAAAATGTCCGATAAGTGACTCATACGGTCCACAGCCGATTGACGTTGTTAGACTTAACGCCGCGAGACAGGCAGTCTAAGGTCGAGCAGTGATCCGAGACGATGTACTGGGTACAAACCGATGAGGTATGTACATGAAGCGAGGTATCTATTTATCTACGTCCAATAGTGCACACAGACCGTATCACTAGGTGGCGACGCTTGCCCTTACTACCGGAGTGGTCCATAAACGGAACAACCCCCGAACACTCCGGGCGAACTCCAACAGACGTATGTACGAAATACTTATCTCCTACATTAGTCTGTGGGGAGGGGCATTGGGCAAAACCCCAGAGGTCCGATCACTTAGTGAGCCCTTCTCTAGGCTTTAACGTGGAACGAGTGCGTGTAATCAGCTCACACCTGTTTCCATATGTTACGGCCTGGAGACACGACGCCCGCGATGTCAAACGCAGGCCTAGGCTTCCTGATGGACAGTTATGAAAAGCGCACTTCTCATGCGTCGGATACCTCAGGCTCAGGTAAGATCTGTGCTCTCTGACTCCCTCATCTTTCCACATTGCCTGTCTCATTAAAGTTCATATTACGCCTCCCCGGGCCGATGGTACGTAAGGTCAATCCATGATTATATTCCAGAGGCATCGATTCTCGATCAACTGTTTGGATATGGTGCCTCACGCTTTGGAGGACAGTGACAGGTAAGGCTCCAACCATATAATATACATGTACAGGAAATCAGTAAATATATGGTATATGGTATATACATGGTATTTACATGGTATATACATGGTTTACATGGTTTTCAGATGGTAGATTTTTCAGACATCTTGACATAGCCATTGCCTTGCCCATATGGCTGTGGAGATTGTCTCCTCCTTCAACAACATGCCATAGGTATCAGCACTTGGCTGATGCAAGGAGAAAATTGGTGTTCAGTATTCAACAGCCACACTAGTAGCTGGAATGGCATAGGAATTGTGCACAATGTGTGAGATGATGGGAAACTTTTATGCATGAGTTTAATGCATGATGCAATCACTATGTGGGATAATATATAGCATAAACATAAATCTGGTCTTACCTTCCGCCAAATGAGAGGGTAAGCAGAGTGTGTGAATTACGACTTAACATTTGTGCAGTGGCCACCAGATTGTCCAAATCTCATATTGCCACTGCACCATGCAATCTGTAAGACACATAACCAGCTCAAGTACATATTCAAAACAACAATTTGAAGGTCTAATATGAATGCATTCACAACAACCATATACCATATAATATACCATGTATATACCATGTACTCGGCCACATGTAAATACATGTATATAGTATATATAAAAAACCATGTATACATGGTATATACATTATATGGTTGGGGCCTTAGTGACAGGCCTTCGTTGGAGCGTGAACCCTGGGCTGATAGATCTCCTTTCTCGCAGTTTCAACTAGGCGTCATAGCAGTGCGACAGAACTTGCTTCAACTTTGCATAGGTATCGGCTGGGGGACAAGAGGTAAACGGTAATACGTCTGCAGACTTCAATTTCCCTGCGCAAACGCACATTGTTATCAATAATCCCCGAGATCAACATCAATACATCGACTATGAGTAGATGGAGACACAAGCAATACCGTGTAACATTCATGTGCTATGCTGCCAGTATCTAGTGCACCCACCATGCCTTATGCATCTCAGTTATCATAGCTGCAGTCAGTTATGCGAACATATCTCTGAAGGGAAGTCCAACTTTTATGAAGACACTAATCACGACCTAGCATTAGGGAACCATCATATTATTCACCACATATGTGGATAGCAATCCATATCATAGCAGCACCACACCCGACCCTGACACACACTACAACCTAAGACACACACCTGGGGGAAGGGGGCTCGCTCAAAGGCACCTTCCTGGTCCAGGGCATCTAAGGCTGAAGAGGCCAAGACAAGTCTGAGGTTCGCTCAAGACTGTCTGGTGTTTATATAAACTCTACACTATTTGTACATGTTATGCTGCGCAGCTGGTAAGGGCAGTAGGCGCAGTGTGATTGGTCTAAGCTACGTTGCCCATAGGTGTGGAGTGACTAAGCTGGTAATGGCATCAGAGCAGTGATGTCCATAGCAACGTAGTGGATCAGGCCCGAGTTGGTGGTTCTCGTTGATCGGGGGTTCACCGGTAATGGCAGGGTTCTAAGTCCGTGATCGGGGCATCTGCGGTCCAGGTTCCCAAGGGATCGGTACTGAGGAGTGGCGTTAGCCGGGAATGTGGACTGGCCAGTACGGGCCGTGCATGACATAGGGTGATCAAGCATAGTGATGTGCAAAGCCCGGCTCAAAGCCGTGAGCCGGGCCTGGCCAAGCCGACTTAAGCCAGGCCGAGCCGAGCCTTGGGGGCGGCTTACGACGGCTCAGGGCCTGGCTTGGATTGCGAGCCGGCCGTAGCCAAGCCCTGAGCCGGCGGCTTTAGGCACGCAACTGTAGCTACGTTGAAGTGAGCGAAAATAGGCCCGTTGGTACAAGATTTTGCATACTGTCAACTTAGATATTCTCAATAACCATACAATAACTTGTGGCCGGTGCAGAACTCCGTAACTATTGCGATTGGGGTTGCGATTGGGGTTGTGATCGAGACCTGTATTTTCCGTCAGTGTCATGAGCAACTGTACAAGTACTTGTAGATCAGGACAACAATAGATAGCGGACATATATGCATCCTGAATGCATTGTGCTGCAATTTTGAGCTGTACAAACCAATAACTTTGGGGTCCTTCCTGATTGCTCATAAGCCCCGGCCTGAGCCTGAGCCGGGCCCGAGCCGGCCTGAGCCGTCAGGGAGGGCCCGGCCTGACATTTTGCTGAGCCCGGGCCCTTCAAAGCCAGGCCCAAGCCCCGGGCTTTGCACATCACTAATCAAGCATGATCGGCTGCAATCAGTGACGTCGGTGTCCTGCAACTGCTAAGGTTCTCAGTCGTTCAGGTGCTGCCCAAGGTCAGTGTTCCTCGTAGACCTGGGTGGCTGGAGTTTAAGGCCTTCCATGGGCCATGGTCCGTATAGTACATAGTCCATGCCAGTAATGGCATGTAGTCCGTGGTTGGTAATGACCGTATAGCCAGTAATGGCTGTAATTCATGGAGACGGGAGGCGTAGGGTTCGGTTGGTTGGATGGACATGGTCCTAGCCATGGATCTAGTGACCATGGTATGTTCAGATGAGGTGGTACATGTATGAGGTATGATCCAGGTAACAGGGGCTTGGTTGGGTTAGGTGCTACTGGGCTCATTGTACTTCATCTGGGTCATGTGACTGCTGTGGCTTTGTATTGGACTGAACATGTGGTCTGGGACTAGGGTTTTTTAGGCGTGGCTGGTGATGCTGGTAGCTAGTGCCCGAGGTGGTTCATGTGTAGGGCTTGGATCTAGCTTAGGCATTGGGTTTCCAGCTTCGGGGGTGCTCTTGATGATCAGAAAAGGTACTGTGCCTAAAGGCTTGAAATTGGCGTGTGACAGACCCCTTGTGGTGAAGGTGTTAAATTGGCACCGGTGCTATGGATCATACTACAGAATATGTACTTTTGCCTTACTACAACATCACTGTGTTGTGGCTGCTGCTGATGGACTCAGATAGTACACTATCAATGAATATCAATAGGCAATATTTCCACTAGTCACCAGTTACACAATTTTTGTGTGGCATGCTGTGATGGAGGATAAAACACGCATTATGCTGAGTAATCAACCTTTGACTACACAATATACAGTAATGTACAAAAGCATTTGGGCAGACACCTTGTGCGGTACTTTGGGGGTTTCCTGCAGAGCTTTGAGGTTGATCTTAGTACTACTATGTAGGCTACTGAATGTATGTATTGTCCACAAATGATTGCCCTGATGAGGGGGCATTTCTGGTTACTAAGCTGTGAGACTAGGTAATACCACCAGAAGCACCCAAAGCATATCTACCAAATTGGCTGTCCTACATGCTCTGCAAGACTGCAAAAAAGCTAAATACTAGTAGCCTGTGTACCCTCCCTTGACTGTCTTTAGCATACCTACACGCTTTGGCATACTTTGATAGAGTGACTGAATAAATTCAGTATCAATGCCATACCATCCCTGCTGCACAACCTCCCATAAAGCTTTGGCGGACCCTGGCTGTGGCACCCTTTTTCGCACTTGTGCCTTCAGATGTGCCCAAACATGCTTGATGATGTTCATGTCAGGGCCCTGTAATGGCTGGCAGAAATAATGCTGGGAAGGCATCCCATAGTCCCTCAGAGTCCCAAGAAGCTGTTTATCAAGTATCTTGATGTATTCTGTTGCTATCATGATCCCAGCGATCCAATGAAGATGCCCAACCCCTTTATCAGTGATGCACTCCCACACCATCACTCCCCTGTTGCCTGATTTCCATGTCTTCTTCATGTACCTTGCTTGTAGTGCACCCCCAGGCCTTCTCCAACAAAAATCCCTCCCACCTGTGCACAAGAGCTCAATCTTGCACTTGTCACCGAAAATGATGGTCCACCAATAGTCCACAATTCAATCCCCTGCTCCTTCTGCCCAGACCCTCTGCACCACTCTGTGCCTTGTAGACAGATAGGGCACCCTCCTATGAACTGCAGACACTAGCCCCTTCTTCTGTAGAGCATGCCATAATGTGATGGGATGGACATTTTGGAAGTGCTCATGCTGGAGCTCTGCAACATTGCAAGCATGCCCTCTATCTAGCAGTAAGACCACATTTTTGTGGTCCTATTTAGATAGCTTTGCTAGGCGGCCTGCCTTCAGCTGAGAATAGCATGACTTGGTGGTTAACAATGTTGTAAATGGTGTTGTGAGTGATATTGTGTTATGGATTGAATATCTGTTCAGCCAAGATAACTAAGTCGAGTTACTCAGTGTATCGAGTAGCGCACTACTCGTCAGTCTCTGCAGAGATGGAGCGTTGATATACAGGCTGAGGGTTAATTGCTTAACCTTTGAGAATGAGTATAAGATCCTTGTTATTCAACAAGGTTGAGCTGAGGAACTCGACTGCTAAGTACATCGGGTTTTTATACTACGGTTTGCTATGTGGGGTCATAGTGTCCATGGTACTGCTACCACTAAGTCGGACGAGCTAACATATTAGGGGAATAAACAAGAAGGGCTGTGGTTGAGTGCAACAATGGATGAAACGTAAGAAGTGTATGGTTAGACATACAATATCAGCTAGAACACGATGAGATGGAAGAATAGTGGGCATAGGGTTGTTGTACATGAAATGGGGCCTACAGTTAAGCGGAGGCCCCAGAAATGAGACGTGCGAGAGAGCGGTTGAATGCGAAGTCCTCATACACAGTGAGGTGTAATGTCACAGAACGGACCTGTGGGTCGTCTAACATCCCTCACTATAGTGTATGGGCGCCACTGTGCATGTGTGCACTCCCTCTACATTAACACCACCTCCTTCGTCACTCCTAGATACCATATAGACCACCTGACCAGTAGATTAGCGCTGTGGGATAGCGCGCGTACCAGGTACTCATATGAATGGTCACCACTTAGTTACAATTAGCGTAGCATCATGGTCACTCATAGTTACATGTGCACAGGCCATGACTTTAGGGTAGCCCACTCCGCTGTCTCCATATGTATATAAGACGTAGCAAGATGGGGCTTACTCCCCATCTTTAGGATTCTCGACAACTGGGCTTGGCCCCTCTCGTCCAAACCTCTCTGTGTGTGTCTCTTCCCTGGGGGCCCCTTTGTCTTACTTGTCTGTGAGCCACTCGCTATGTTGACGTACACTAGGGATTCTTCCAACATCCTGTGTAGCCTCTGTGTTCACCGCTGGAGAGTCGACTTATAGGCTCGTTAGGCACAGGAAGCACCCCTGCTGCACAGGTCCCACAGACATTGGTATGTCTGTGTCACTTGACCAGGTCAGACCCCTTGACCTTTTACCTCGACCTGGGGTCAATGCATGATCTATTGACCCCTGGTGCTTAGGCCTTTAGGCAAGTCAGTGTCTGCCTTCCATGTTCCCACCAACTGTGTCAACTATGCTCTCTGTACTTGCACCTCATTCTGTGAAATAAATACATTGAGGAAACTGTCTATTGAGAGGCAGATGGTGTTAGATCCGCGGATTTATCTGCACAGACCGCCTTTGCCATGCAGTACATGACCGTCAATGATTTCCGAGACCGACATCAATACATTGACTAAGTATTAATGAAGACCGACTCAAATGGAGACTCAAGTGATTTCATGTAGCGTCCATGCACTGTGCTACCTAGTGCACCCATGCCTTGTTGGAAGTGCACGCGCGTCGGGCGCGACGCAATGGTGCGATCTCGTCCCCACAGTACGGGAACAGTTGGGTAGGTGAACGCGCGTACCGGAAGTCGGGTACGGCGGGGCCGGAAGTCGTACGATGGATACCTGGAATGGACAGGGACGCATCAGTATATAAGCGAGCACGGGATGTACGTACCGGCACGCGTCAAATTTCCATGAACCCACTACAATTGTTACGGAGTCCCTGGCAAGCAGTAAGGCACGGCCGTTGTCTGGCGTGACCCGAATTCCAACATGCCTTACGTTTCCCAGTTATGATCAATATAACTGTTATGTTTGAAGTGGAGACCAGTCATTCTCACACTATCTAGGACCGAGCGTTAGCAACCCTTGATATCATCGCGTATGTAGTATGTAATCGCTATCCACATCGTAGCAGCGAGCAGGCGCCACTGTAGAAATTTCGTGGCCGCAGGGGAGGATCTCCGGTATAGGATAGTCGAATGTAAGTGGGTTACAAATTGGCGACGAGCCACTCTGCTCGTGCCCCGCTTATATACACTTCTGGCGAAACTAACTACCCGCTAGCTTGCCTGCTCGGACCTCCGCGCGGCCGCTGATTGTCATCGCAACTGCCGCAAACCATAAATTGCAACAGCCGTACCCGACGGGCACTTGCGACTCGTGTGTGAAGGTGCTATGTAGTATGGCATCAACACTCGTACTACAACTTGAGTATGTTATAGAGTATGCCCTTTTGCCTTCCTATAACATCATTGCGTTGTGGCAGCTGATGTACTCAGACAATACGATATCAAATATTAGGTAACATGTCCACTAGTTACACACTAACTGTACGGCACACTGTCATGGAAATAATGTAATATCATGCTGTGGCTAATTAATCGACCATTGATTACGGGCGGGCCTCGGGAAAATACACAACTTCGATAGCCCCCTTCCCTGCCTCTTCCCATGAATCTTGTCTAGAATTGAAATTACGCGCGTCGCGGAGGTATCACGCGACGCGTTGACGCCAGGGTAGATGCGCGCTTCAAATCCAACGTTGTCTAATCCTGGTACAATGCCGCACTGCCATTATGAGCACTACTAGTCACCTCTATCAAACGTTCTGGGAGCCACGCCGGAATATTCACAGGTTGTCATCTGGAGTCACGTCTCCGGTGCAGCCATACCGCTGTATCAGAGCGTCTGATCGAGACTGATGACGCATATGAAGTAATATTACTGCTTGACCTAGATATGGATGGCCTTGAGCACACTCTTCTATACTCTGACCATCATTCTCCAGTTAATAGTATCCGAGCCTTGGCCGACTGCTTGCTGGTCTTTGAGTCTCGCTCAAGCTGGAGGCGAGATCTAGCCGGGACGGATGTGGTGTTTGCGCTTGTCTTGCATTTCAATCTGCGGCCGGTCTTGTACGCAAACGGCATTGAATTGCACCCTTCAAGATTGACAGCACTGTATACTGTCTTGGAATCTCTACCGAGACCCGGACTCTGCCCATTCTCATGACGCCGTCAAGCGTTAACGGTCACAGCGGCCTCGCACATTATGCAATCCAATGGACGCCTTCCGATTCGGAGCAGCTGCGGCTTCTTCCTTGCCGCTGAAATCGACCGCTACACGCTAGACGCGTGTGCACAGTAAATTCTGTCGGTAAATGGTCCCGTGGACTCAATTAGACTGAGTCGAACTTGCGAATCATCTTCCAAAATTGAGGCTTAGAGCACCACGCTCATTCCTAGCAGCATACATACCTCGTCCACGCATTCGAGGCCTAAATTGCCGTACCAGTAGGGCAGATCCTCGAAAGCCCCACTGAGATCGTTCATCCTGCAATCTGCGGCGAAGAAGGGAATGGTCCCCAGACGCCTCTACTGGTTAGGTTGTACTGGCATAGAGCGCATGGGATATCCCGGATCTCCGTATTCTCAGCAAATGTCGCTCAAGCTATGGACCACATCTCTTTCCCGCCTTCAAATTCGCTTACTCCCTCGCGGATAATAATGGGACTTGAGCATGTACAGTTCATGATTTTGCACTCTCGCGGACAGCTTCGATAAGCACCTTCAACGGGCTAATTGATTTATGCCAGCCAAAAAAATGTAACAAATATCCTGGTTAAGATAACTAGGTACAGCATTGCGACGAAACACGTCCACGCCACTGACGTGCCTGAATACGTTTAATATGACCAAGTGACCGTGACCTAAAAGCCTTGGGCATGAACTTTAATGTCACATCGACTCAAATCCAAGGTCCATACGAGTCCAGTCTCCTGCTCGCGTGTAAGGCTGGAAACCAAGGTGCGACGGATCATAGCCATTACTGGACGGTAAGCACACCGATGCAGCAGACAAGTTATGTAAGCGCTTAAGTAGTGCATCGATGTCCGGGTGATATTCGACTACGTTCCCTTTGCCAATTGCCAGAAATCGTTCACAGCATATGTTGAGCAGCGAGCTCACGCTACAGACTCTTGGGACTTAGCTTGCAAGGGCTGATCCTTCCCATCAGTAGTCTCGCCACATTGATCTTACGTTTCCCGAGGCTGTCACTACCCCTGTCTTCTGCCTAATCCCACCATCTGCCACACATTCACTCAATGCGTCTTCTTCCAGACCCTGTGTTGCGAATCAATCTGCCATAGCAGTACGTACAAAGATCAGACAGCCGTATACCCTGCGATGTACGGCAAGACACATAGACAACCGTGCCTTTTGCTGCTACCCCCTTCTTTCTTCCTCTATGTTCCTGGACCGGTCTCGGCATGCTTCCTCTAAGTTCCTAGACCGGTCTCGGCATGCGTCCTCACACGACGGAACAAATTGTTCGCAAGTTCCTATCTAGGGTGCAGGACACCTGGTCACTGTGAGTTATTACAGCGGCCAAACTGGGCCGGAAACGTTTTTAGTAAGCAAGAATCGTTTTAATTCTTTGACCTGCATAAACTATCCACTCAGTAGTATAGGCTGCTTGTGAGGCTGACAAGCTATTGCGCCGGTGTTACCGAGGCGTCATTACCAGCGTCTACAGGGCGCCAAGTGCGGCTAATTCTAATTCTGATCGTAGTACCTTCGGAGGTGCCTGGATCATTTTTAGTCTTAGAGCGTCTTAGAGCGAACCGCATACAGATTGAGCGTTTCACGCACGAAACGGTGACTAAGTGTCCCCCAGATCATAACAATCGCCGGCGCCGGCCGTAAAAGCCAATGTGGCTGCAATCCGCGCGTTACAGAATAGGAGGTGCGCACTAGTTTATCTCTCCTCGTACATTGCACCAAAGCATGTAGTATCACGCCGTGGTATGAGTATCACCCCCTTTACGGTATCGAAGAGGCTAAGTCAGCTGATGTCCGCTCACGACAAAGTTAGTCTCTATGCCCGGACGGTGTTAGGTCGCACCATCCACTGGAGCAAACGAGACACCTAACGCCGTCAAATATTGACGCACATTGAACGTCAAAACGTTGACGGGCCACATCAGCTTCGCGAAGTAACTCATATAGACCTTCCAATACGGAACATCTCCACTGCACATTGTATAAATTCGGTGATGAGCTGCTCCAGCTAATTCAACCTGATTGTGTCAGACTACACAGTCGCCGTTTATTAGCAGACAAGGTACGCATGTGTCAGAAAGTCGTATTATGACACTGCATAATAATTCCTACATCATGTTTGTCAAAGGTCATATCGACAATCGCAGTGTAGTACAGTGGCAGACAGCGATGGCGGTGAATGGAAGAATCAGAAGGCGCCGGATGACTCGCTTCGAGGAAACGAAGCTGATGTAACTGTGACCTCTCCTCCTACAGTCATCTATCGATCAATGAGACACCATCACTCAATGAGACAAACGGCCTTGTTATTTGAATTCTGCTCTTCGCTTCCACATCTCCGCCTCGGAATCCTTGCACATCAAATTGTATGAACTATAAGAAGCTGCTTCTAGAGTTTAAAGCAGATATTGTGAGTATTGCTTCTCTGACAGACCAAACATTGTCGACTGTCCCTCAGAAATGAAATTTGTTTCGAGAGATCGGTCCCGCAAAGCCAATGCAATATACTAATGGTGGAGGTCACCGAAATGGTATGTTGTATATCTTTCATATGATAATGTCATTGTAGTGAGTCGAAATACATTCACCGAGAGTTTCGAAAAAAGAGGACCGGAGGTGCTGCAGAGGCCAGTCTCATCAGGCGCCGGACATCACATCACACCTTCCATATGGAATAAGTGATGCCGGCTTTGCAAGTTGTCATTGAAGCCTCTTCTACATGCAAGTGCTGAACTTCCACTGTAAGTCATCCGACATGGCCGAAGGTTGATGTGGAGGATGCGGATGAGAGTTAAAAAGAAGATGGTGAGGAGAAAAACAATGACGAGGACGAAGGGACGTAGTAACACTAGTTGATGAGATATACCTGATTTGGCCTAATCAGGCGTGATGTGACGCTGTCTTATTTCGTCGGATAAGGATGTTGGACCATTGTTTGAATTCCACTGGCTGGAGAGGAGCTTCGATAACGGAACTCTCAAGGCCAGATTATAGAGAAAGTTGGGTTTAATGCCCTGGTATAGTCCGATTGGCACACAATGAACATTACATGAAGTCCGAGGCAGCACAATATTTGGTTGTCTCATTGACCGATAGATGACTGTAGATCTCACTATCCGACGGCTTATACGGTGTCGGTCGAATGCCCTGGGTGAGGTACGATACAATGGGTTGGTGCAACAATATTATCTGGGTACAAGCCCATATACAAATTCGCTTGTACTATGGATGATGTCTCGGCGCTGGAAGGCCTCGCACTTGCGTAGGTGCGACTGCACCACCCATGCGGGATTGATGCGGCCGAGTTGATCAACCGCCGATCAATCGATCATGCCCTGCAGTCAGCACGTGCGACCACGCTACTACGACTTTCGAACAAACCCTCCACAACCTTCGGTTTGTGTGCGCGAGTACACCGTGTCTATAGTTCATACCAAACTTTCGCGGACGAGGCACGGACGATGGCTCTCGTTCTCCTATACCTGTAATCTGCGACACCCCGGGTCAACGGCGCATGCTTCAGTTTGTCATGAGAAAGTAATCTAAGCACTCAATTGACAAATGGACAATCTAGCATTCAGGGTTCCACATCGCCTTCAGGACCTCGAACCTGACGCTCAATGGTAGTAAATCAAATTAACTATATCGTATCATGGGAGAAACATATAAATGCGGGTACCTGAAAACCGCAGTACCAGTTTAGTTTTATGCATTATGTCCATATTCTTCAAACTGCTTCTGTCACTCGGTACTGCTGTGACTGCATCTCTGCTATGGAGGCTTTTTGCCATCCTCACTAGGCCTTACAAGTCCACTCTGCGAAATCTTCCGGGGCCACCGCCACTGCATTGGCTTTATGGGCATCTACGGGAATTTTCGAGCCATGACAATGCCTTACATGAGATTTGGATTGAGATGTACGGTATTACAACGAAGTATAAAGGCTTGCTGGGGGTACGTTCGCATCCGCCTCTAATGCTATAGTTGCTGACACATGACAGTCTGACACCCTTCTCACAGCTGACACTCGAGCAATCAGTCACATCATAAACCGCACTGACATCTACCAGAAGTCCGACTATAACCGGTTTTTGACGTCAATCGTCCTAGGCAATAGTTCGTGACGAAAAACTGTACCGGGAACTTTTGCTCATCTCATGGACGATGGACAGATATCGTGACCGTGCGATGCCAGGTTTCACCGATGTATTCATACTCAGATGCTTTCATCTAGCTTGAAGGTGAAGAACATCGCCGGCAGGTGTGCACTATAGTTGGAAGCCATCATTAATTGCTTAATATTATAAATTACAACTTCGCAGCGCAAGATCATGGTAGACAGCTTCTTGATCCGCAATAGCCGAGGTGACACTCTCCACGCAGAATCCTGCGTTCGGCCCCGCTCAAATCCGGGATATTACGGAGATATTTGTGAACAAGTCATGCGAAGTGAGCATAACCACAAAAGATGATAATACCTAATTCTGAAGTGGAATTAGGTACGCGATATATGGATTTCCCAGATCAGTGGTGGCGGCAAAGACACAGCTCGAATTGATACTTATTCAGAACTGCTGAAAGTGACACTTGATGTTATCGGACTAGCTGGTACGCTCTGCTTTCACGTTTCGTTGATAATGATCGCGGATTTTGTGAAGGATTCAACTATGACTTCAAGAGCTTGAGCAGCGGCGAACAAGTGGACTCATTACACAAAGCGTACTCTGATCTTCGCAGGCAGTCGATCTCTGGGCTGAAGATCTATTTCATATCATGGTACTTGTTCCCCTTGTTGAGGAAAGTAGTACGTTTTGCATCTTTGTTGACATATTGTGCAATTTATCAACCGTGCTATCGTAGCCTTCTGCCGTACAACGAGCAACAGACAAAGCTATATCGGAAATGAGGATGATTGGAACACGGCTTCTGGTGGATATGAAAAGAGATGTAATGGAAGCGCAAAAGGCGCAGGCTACTCATTCTATTCAACCAGACGACAATGCAACTCCAGATGCCCTGCAGAACCGTGCTATTTTGACGCTACTGGTTCAGGCTAATATGCGGACAGACCTCCCCGAGAGCCAAAGACTATCGGACAATGATGTGATCGACCGTGAGTCGTCTGGGCTCCTCATTCCTCTTCCGGACCTCATGGCCTCTGCATTTACAGAGATCCGAACGTATGTGAAACGACGCTAGTCCAGCTTCGCAACACTAAGCTGATTCGCTGTACGAGACAGTTTCTTGGTCGCTGGTCACGAGACAACAAGCAACGCAACGGCTTGGAGCTTACATGCGCTCAGCCAAGCACCCGAAGTGCAGCAGAAGCTCCGTGATGAGCTCTGGGCACTGCCCTCGGACAACCCGACGATGGACGAGCTGCAGGCGCTTCCATACCTCGACATGGTCGTGCGCGAGACGCTGCGCATGTACACACCGGTCCCATATATCCAGAGGATCGCTACGAAGGACGATGTAATCCCATTGGAAACTCCAGTCACGGATATCCACGGGAAAATCCATCGTGAGATCAGGTGAGCTCTGCTCGCCGGCTCCCAGCTCCAATTTGTCACCATGCACAAATAGGATGTCGAAAGGCACAGCGGTTGACGTTCCGATCCTCGCGCTGAACCGATCGAAGGCGATATGGGGAGAAGATGCTCTGGAATTCAGGTGTGCCTTATTGGTTGAGACTGAGGCTGAGATCTGATGCCGACACATGTCTTCGAAAGGCCCGACCGATGGGAGAACATACCAGAGGCTGCAAAGCGCATACCTGGCGTTTGGGGGAACATGATGACATTCCTCGGAGGGCCGAGGGCCTGCATCGGATATCGATTCAGTCTTGTCGAGTAAGTGTAGTTGTTCATGGATCCACAGTGTTGTCGCCTGATGATGTCCGGAGGATAAAAGCTCTATTGTTCATTCTGATCCGCGCATTCGAATTCGAGATGGCCGTACCAGCGGATCGTGTTCTCAAAGGCTCCGCTGGGATCGTCCGTCCCACAATCCGCGGCGAAGAAGAGAAGGGCCCACAGATGCCTTTGATGGTTAGACTGCACAAGCACGGAGAGTGTCAGTCTCCTCAGGCATAGAGCGCATGTGCTGTACTGGCTTTTGATCTTCTCAGGGGACTTCACATCAGTCTTGGATTCCTGATTTTTCCTTGTATCGGTGGATGATGATTTGGGGCAAAGTTGCAGTATTCGATCGATGATGATGGTAAATATAGGATAGAGAATGTTTGTAGAAAAGGGGAGATATACAGGGGCAAAATATTTAAGTTCACCCGTCCACTAAACTGCCTGGCTCCTCACCGTCTTGTGCTATCGTATATCTTGGTGTTGTCTGTGTACCTCATCAAAATATACGACGTGCTTCCATTCACATAGCTGCAGCATGTGCTGGAGGCCATATCAAGAATTGGTCGTGAGCAACTGTGATACCGGAAGTAAAGCGCGTGTCAGGTAGCAAATACCCAACCGCAACGTCTGAAGCTGACCACGCAGGACATGCGTCACATTCTCCGAATGGAGAATTACAGTAAATTTTGGACCAATGCCACGTTGGCGGAGAGGACGGCCACATGATGTCCTTGGGGCGAAGTAGTCGGATGGTTGCAGTTGACAAGATCCACCGTGTTCCCGAAAGGCAGATTACTTGACTGTCCAGGACCGGCTTTCGGAGGAATGTGAAGATCGTTATGGCTTTGGAAGAGCCCACGAGAGGGCCGCTCGCATGCGCCGAATCGACTGTGGTGTTTTGAAGTGAGTCAGTGAGATATGGTGATATAGAACGCTTGGGGAGTCCATTGGCTGTTGTCAGAGTGCACAGCCATGGTATCCGGTGTAGGCAATATGTCATCAATGCGCGCTATACAGTCATACAGTCAATTCGGAAGCATGGGAATTGATATGGACGTACAACGCACTGTCATGCCCGCTTGCGAAATGACCACATACTGAATCTTCCCTTGCACGCTTTAGCAGGGCGAAAGTCGTGTCTTAGCATGGTTGTTCAGCACGAGTGCCGCAAAGTTTGTTAAATCTGGCCTGTTAGGCTGGACGACAACAGGTGTTGGGAGAACTGAAGAGCTGAACAATCGCTTTTTGATTCGTAGTCTCCCTGAGAGCTAGCGACCATAGCGATCGTGTCCGGGTATTTTGTAATACTCGCAGATAACCTGTTTCACCTAGAGGGGACAACCAAGTGATGACGTTGACCACGAATGCGCCACCAAGACAGACGTTGCGCTGAAAGCTACGAGCTCGTTGACAAGTAGGACACACCGAGGCAGAAAGTCGCATAATTGAATACAACCGGAGCTGAAGACACGAATCACAGCTTTACAGCTCGCCAATGTGGCCGGGGAGCGTTGGAGAAGCCAGCGGACTTTGTCATCGCCCGAGAAAGGCAACATATTTGCCGGTGTCGACAGAACCTGTTTTCGCTCGTCAATCACGACCACAGTGCCGACCGCATATAAATTTCTGGAAAGTGAGATGAAGGCCGCGATGTGGATCAATTTGTTCTCGGCGCAGAGATCCTGAAAGAATCCCAGGACGAGGTGAGCGGCTCGACAACGGGTGGCCGGTGCGCTGCGCGACGTGATCGGCGTGACCAGCGACACTTAGGGGTTGTTTTCACTTTTCTCGTCCAATTCGTTCTGACCGATTGCTGCGGCTCTTTCTTCGTATATATGCGCTGGAACTGTTCGTTCTGGCCTGATGCACTGCTCGGATACCTGCGACGGACTGTCGATATCTGCTTGTATTCCTTGGAGGCTGCTGTCGACGCGAAAAAAACGGTGCTGCTCTCGCACGAAAATCTGAATGTTCTCACTGCTTCCGCGACTTTTAGCTTCTTGAATGCTTGGTCAAGCTGCTGGGACTGCTGAGCTCTTGAGGGCCTCCCTGCTTGGAATGTCGCGAAGAGCTCGCACGCTGTCTCTACGCTTGTGGAATCGAACATGGTCAATATCCTTCGTAGCACAAAACACTTATCAGACGGGCGGACAGGCCGCTCGTAGCACTCTTGCATGATTCCACGGGTGCCATCTGGGTTGGGTACGGTGCAAAGGGACGTTGTCTCCTCACGGTTGCGGCCCGTCGCTGCACACGGTCACTGTGCCCGTGCTTCTGGTGGACACGGGAGGGGATCACGAAATTAATGGTATGTCTTCCTCTTGCCAGCTCTTGTTCGGTCGTCATCCATGTCGTCGTTGCGTATCGCGCGCCTCATTCACAGTGGGGCGAACGGACTGGCACTCTGCTTCTTCGAACTTGAGAGGCCTGAAAGCATTCCGGTTTTCAGGCAGGCTTGAATTCACAGCATGCTGGAATTCGGTTTCCGTGTCTTTGATGCACGCAGATGAGATTGGGCGGATGGTAGAATTTTTCAAGATGGGCTGACTCACTGCGCTGCGCGCCTTATCGGTCGCGCAGTGTCACGAGCGTGACCCGACCCCGACGTCACGCATCACATTCTGCATGGCGCCGCCCGCCGTGTGCTAGAGGGAGTATCGCCCCATGGATGGGAGTCCTATGCGGCGAGGTGTCGGTTGAGGGGTGCAGATCTGCTCACCTCTCGAGCGGTCGCAGTATCCGCACTAGACGTGGGGTTGTCTGCGTTGCGGTGGATGCGGAGTGGACGCTCGTCCCAGGGAACGCGTTCGGGCCACCAGACGCATCTAGAGGCAACAGCTATCAACGTGGGCTTCAAGAAGCGTTCAGCATGAGGGGGCCTGGAAGAAGGCTTCGAACGCATGTCTGTCGAGCTGGGGCGGCGCTCGCACCTGAGTTTGCCTGCTACGTCCCCCGGTCGTCCTTGTTGATCCTACGTTTTTAGCCTCTGGTATTCGTCCCTCTTCTGCGACGCGTTGCGGGATTATGGCGTCCCAGAGTAGATGCCGCGGTCAGACCGGCGGTTGTGGAAGCAGAATCTATCGAGAGTGCGACGGACGCGTTTCCGGTGCATGAGCTGGGTGAAACAACACCTGGCGCTGCGATATACGATCGTCGTCGTCGTTATGTATGCTGCAAGTCGTGGAAAAGGGAGGGGAGAACGAGACAGGACACACGGCGTAGGGTCACGATCGCGGAAGTAAATTCTCTCCAATGTGTGACGGAAGCTTTTCTCGATGGCGACACACATGTGTTCTCTCTGTACTCTCGTGCTGATACACAGCTAATCTGACTTTTTGGGCCGCATTTCAGATCACATTAGAAACATCGGGTGGTCCAGGGAGGAACAGCGATCACGGAAGCAGATCATGGTCGCTCACAATGCGGAGACAGTCTAGCGCGCGGGCGGCGACTTGGACGCGTCTGTCTAGAATCGATATCCAGACATCTGACGCAACTCTTTCAAACTGCTTTTACGAGAAAGCAGCTTCTCGTGGTCCTGCACAATGGCCGGCTCTCGCTTAAAAACGATCATCGCACTCTCATCATCCACCCACCACCCACCTGCTACCCACCCACCATCTCCCCAACTTCTCCATTCGCCAGACGCTGTTCAATCTCCCCACCACCGCAAACCACTCAAATATAACGGTCGACATGCGCGGTACCGTCGAGCCCGCTTATCCGTCCTTTGCCTTCGTTCTCTCGTACACAGATAACGACACGCGTCGCTCGTCATCGTGTCGTGAGAGCCACCGACGTCGCTATCATCCTTATTCCTCAAAGCCCCGCCGGCAGCCCCCCAGCACCCCAATGGTAAGCTTTTCTGTAGCGTGAAGCGGCAGACTGATAAGCTGACAACGCGTATGGTGGGTGCTGCGGATCAGAATACGGCGGACTATCGCTATGAAGACGCGCTCAGAATCGCCACGTCGCTGCTAGCATACACAGTGAGTGCCGTTGCGGTCCAAAGCATCTATGCTTCTTCTTAGATCTCATACATTATAGCCCAACGCGGTAGCCGGCCGCAATGCCCAAAATTTGGACCGTGCTCATCACCCTGCCGGTCACCCTATCGACAAGCCCAAGAGGCGCCATAGGCTCTCTGATCTCATCGTTGTAAGCTGAACGATCTGGATGCCGTGCTTGTGCTGATTCAACCGCCACTGACTACAGGATCTTGCCCTCGCGGCACGCCGTCATTTAGCTCGTACAGGGGCACTACAAAAGCTGGCCTTCCCCGTCTGGTTCGACTTGACCAGCTAGACTCAACATTCCACCATCCGCTATCACTGTACTCAATCTGCAAAATACGCGCGTTGCCTTGTCAGGCCGCATCATCATCTTGTATAATTATCAACGGACATATTGGACTGGCTTAGTATTTGTCACTGCTGTTGCTGCATCTAGTTGAATGTTTGCTTCCTTATCTCGTTATCTCCTCGCTCGTGCTGTGGTCTTGCCCCCGCTGTCCTCTGTGTTGTGTAACATTGTAGCAATGTAGCCTACTTGTACTATACGCCTTGCGATTGTTGCCTCGGTCATAGATTGTATACATCTTGTCTCTGACTCGTACCTTGCGATGCTTGCTGTGCTCTGACCGAGGCCGGCGATGGATCTTCAGCAGGGTGACGCAGAGCAAAGCCAGCTCACGTGTAATTCAGAGCTGCATGGTCTTTTTGACTGTCGCCATCATCACCAGAATACGCACATCGCGGGTCATCCCACCAGCATCTATTCTATTCGTCCGATCATACTCAGTGCTGCTATCATAAGCGACTCGCTTCGGCGTTGCGAAATTGCTGTCTCTAGAGTCCGCACGCCGTCCTGCTGGTTGAGGGGCACTTGTGAAGTCCTTGCTTGTCCTCTTTGTACGGCGGTCTGTGTATTCATGGATAACTTCAGGTCGCGTGCGTTTTATTTTTGCGTCCGGCAACAGACGCATTGGGTGTCCATAAGTAGACGTCGCGAGACAATCGCAGACACGGCCGCGCGAGTTCACAATCACGGATGCGCGACACACGACGCGATGCCAGATCATTGCAATTGTCGCGCTACTGCACCATAGACGGCGGTCACGGTTCGCCGATCGCACGTCTGCATCAACGTCCACCCTCGCCGCGTTTCGGTGCGGAAGGAAGCCCAGCGTTAGGACAGCACACCTTCCGACCAGTGAGAACGGGGCCGACCTTGGCACGCTATGGTTGCACATTCCGGCCGCCACATAACGGTGACGCATTTTTCTGGTACACTTAAGCTTAAACAGCGACCGGTCGATGGCCGATCGATGGCTGCCTGAGTATGTGGCGGGCGACGGTGACATCCAGGGATTATCTCATATATCTGCTTTGCATTGCCGCCCGGCCTCAGTGAGCCAACATCAATTGATAGTTCACTGTCTCAGGCGGCGGATCCCATGACTTCACATAGCGCCCGCTGACGGCTTCGAGCTAGATGGAAAACGCTCACGAGACTCGGTCGAAGAGGAGTGAATGTAGGCGACGCATGTGCACCGATTGCCAGCAACACAACAGGGACGGTCTTAATATTAGCAAATATGTATTTGACTTACTATCCGCGAACAAATTTGGCTCAGTGAACGACCTTTCGATTCGAATTCAAAACAGCCGTTACGACATGGTACAGAATGGCGCCCGTGTATGTCATTGCAACAACTGATTGACTTTCATACTGATGCTCGAGTATGTTGAACCCATGGCATAACAACAAACAGTCCAGAACTAGCACTAGCGTTACAAACTGGTGAAGAAGGATGATTGTTGAGTGTGAACAAGTAGGTATTACCGGACGTCTTACCTACGGCGAGACCATACCCACAGGACCACTTCCGTTTGGAGTGGGTGTCATACTATAGAAGCCACCATTTTGTGATTCACTGGATCCCCCGATGTGAGGAGACATAAGCAACGTCGACATATCCACAGAGCCGTCATTGAACAGAGCTAGAATGTCTGATGGGTTCATTGACAACGGGCTGTCAGTTGACATCATATCCAAACCACTCGATCCATCCATGAACGAAGGACCGGGGCCTGGCGGTGGACCGCTCAGTCCGAATGTACTGCGAGAAAGTGCATGTGCGACACCTTGCGTAGATGGATTTGAGCTGGGAGTGAATGGCGCAGGCTCCTGACTGGTGCCGCGCAGGTCAAGGAAGGCATCCGAGGTGGAGTAGTCTTCCGGGCTACCGGTATGTGATGGCGAGTCCGCGGAGCCTGCGGGAGATCGCGCACTTGAAGGCGTCTTTTTGCGCGCAGGTCGGACCCATGGTGGCCGGTTGCTGGCGCCAGGGACATCTCCGTTGCGAGCAGAGTCCAAGGGTATCTGGGTGACTAAAGATTGGAATTCAGTTGTTGCTGACTGCAAATAGATCAGTTTGGCACATACGTCTGCAGAACTCTTCCATGAGATCCCCGGATCGCTGCCCACAAACATATCGGCCGCTGAAGCGCTTCAGTAGACCAACGCATGATCGTAATGCCTCGAGGCCAGGTGCGATTAATGGCTGCATACGCTCCTGATGGCAACACAGCAGAACCGCAACCAGTGTACGCCCAGCAGCAGTCAGCTGGTGGATAACATGCACACCATCTGTTCACTCGTAAGCTGCTGTACTCCATAAGACGGTGAAGTACTCACAATATGTCATTAAACCCTTCGCAGCAATGTGCAAATGTGACGAGATGATTTGTAGAGCGCACGCATGGGCTGCGCGCATTGCCTCACACTCAGCATCAGTCTGCTCTGCATTACCAAACTGGTTCTGAGTCCGTTCCGCGACCAGTTCCGAAAATCGATGGCGATGGATTAACATCCGGGCGTACTGTTCCGCACAGTGCAACCGATTGGCTTGCGTCACGCGGAGGACGTCGTCGCAGGTCATCGTCTCCACGGTGTGTGCCCAATGCGGGGGTATCGACCGCACTATCTCGTCGAGGAGGAGCTCCTCTTCACGGAGCTCCCTCGCACGTCGGAAGCCGCCGCATACACTTGCTGCACGGGTGAGGAACGGCGAAGATCCTTCCCCGACGTGTCGAGGCGGGGGAATGTCGACGACAGACTCGAGAACGACGAATATGCGCACGCAACTGACGAAAGCATGCATACGGCTCTCGGTGTCCGCCGGCTGGATACCAACGCCGTCTCGAGTGATGAACTCGTCGTCCACAATGGCAGGCTCGCCAACATCGCAGTCCCGTAGCCGAATTACAGGCGGACGCCCGAAATACGAGCTGGCCTGCTTGTCCCACAGGTAGACGCACCAGAACGTCCGCTTGCGCACCTCGTCCTCGATCGCGTCGAATACGTCGTAGTCGTCAACCGAGCGGTGCAGGCCGATGTCAACAGACAGTGTTACAGCTTCAGAAAGGAGAGCGAATGCCCGTGAAAGCTTGCCCAAGCCTACTGCATAGACACCCGCAATGAGAACCGCCTGCACGGTGTAAATCGTTGGCCGATCAGCGCTTGGGAGAGTGCGCAAGCGGCCAAACAATTCAAACCACTGCGTGCCGGCACTATTTCCATCGTTGGGATCGGCTCGTACGCGAGGATCGTCGATGTGTCTTGATGACAGGCAACATATTGCTACGATGAATGCAGCAAATCCGGGCTCGCCCCATTTTCGAGGATTTCCGTAGTCCTGTTTTATCGAGCTCAGTGCGGATAGCATAATGAGCTGCACGGCCGCCAACGTACCGCAAGGAATGTTGGAACGTGCAAAAATGGCATGAGGTAATACGTAGTCGATAAGAAGCATTGCACAAGGCTTTCAGGAGAGTTTCAAACCAGATGCTACAGTATATAGAGATTTTGGCATACCTGTCCATCAATTCTGGAGCTATGAAGGACGTGATAAGCTTCCAAATCGCCTCCGGATTATTGTCAGTTCGCTTGGGAGTACGGTCTGGGAACCAGTCGTTGATAGCCTGTCCATTCTGGCTCGCCCAAGAGGAAGCTTGTACCGGTCGATCCGGATCCGGCTTGGTCATATTGTGGCGTTCGACGAGTAGATCAAGCAATGGCAACCCGGATGTCTCACCCTGCCACCGCGTGTATCCCTCATCATCAAAGTACAGATATGAAGATGAGAGCGACATCCGCGTTGTATCGTCTGGGAGGTTGTCTGCGCCACCATTCATGCCATTTTGCACTGAGAAGCAGCCAGAACCCGGACTGGCGTTCCTCGTCGACTTCACTGGCGCAAAGAAGGTAGAGGGGTTCATGAGCGGATACGAATTTAAGGAGGGAGGGGGCATCGCGGTTGGGAAGGTATGTGTGGAGGATGCGAACGACGCGTGGGGATTGGTGGTGGGATCAATGGGCGAGTGTGGTATACCATTCGCAGCGCCTGCACCTCCTGCAGCAAAGACAGCTGGAGGTATTGCTTGGATGAGCGTCTCCAGATGGTGCATGCGATCTTCGAGCGTCGCGGCGCGTCTGGTGGTTCAATAGCAGATCAGCGCTCCGCGACAGGATTGCAGGGGGACAAGAGGATCAGGAGCAGTTTGACGTGGCAGGCACGGTGAAAGCAGCAGCTAACAGAAACATTCGCAGCAGAAAGGCAGCACCGCACAAAGTCCGCTGGGGCCAAGACCTATCAAATGACCAATTTCCTTGGAACGCACAGCATTCCTGCTGTGTGCGCATCCGCGCATTGCGTTCCAGGCGACTGGGCCGCTGTACCAGATCGCGCCCAGAGGTGAATGTGGCCAAATCCTGAATCTGGACACACCAGGTGCCGCGGCAGAAGCCAGGAAGTTCCCGCCGGTAGCATTGCCGCCGGGTCATTCAGAACTCGATGCACCCAAGCATAAATCGTCTTAGGGCGTCCGGTAGAGTACTGTGGACAGCAGCCGGATCACAGAAAAAAGGTCAAAGCTTGGGGCCCTGTGACATGAATTACGGTCGCAAAATGGCTTCTGTTCGTCGACAGGTTCGGAAGGCTAGAAGCCTAGCCCTGAAGCTCTCGGTAGGTCATAGGCCACGACACCAGGACGAGCTCCCACACAGCTGCCTGTGCGTACCATAACCAGACGCGACGACAAAAACTTGATGCACTGACGACGACGTGATGCACCAACGAGAGCGCCACACCCCATGTCAGATGAACAAGTTACGTTATGGACCCCGCGGACTCAATACCGTCATACCAGCGCCCCTCACTTACTAACGAGAACGAAGCGACTGTGGGATCGATGCCGTGTGCGCTCTACTGAGCGCGTTGGGGTGAGGCGCGATATCGCCTGCAATGCGACGCAGTCATTCCACAACGCGCATAGTCATATGCCCGACGCAGGCCCGCGGCGCCCAATACGAGTGGCCATCGATGGATCCCGTCGTCAATTCGGACGACAGCGCGGGCCAAATGGCCGCATACATACGGGTATCCTCGGAAGCGTCTGACCAGTCACCGGCCAAGCGACGTTACACGCCTTGCAATGTCGCTCGAGCGGAATCCCGCTGTATGAATCCGGCTGGGCGGCCAGCCAATCGTGAGATAGGGCTCCCGCGATTGCAAACTGCGTCGCGCGTTCTGGTCCCTTAGGCTTATAAGGAAGCCAGCACTGCCCGCTACTCCTGCCCGTGCAAAGGCCGACGAGAAGGAGCGGTACTCACTTGGATTTGTGGGGGTGCGTCCGCTTGCCGGGCTCTTCGAATGTGCACGCCGAGTTCGACGTCAGACATGATTGGCACGGATGGCCTTCGTCACACTTGATCCTCCGGCGGCTGCGCACCATGCATGAGCCTAATGCAGATCGTCCTGCAAGGCATTGCTCACCGACAACGATCGCATGCTCTGAATGACTCGGTCAGCGCGACAATGCACGGCGCGAGCAGAGATAGCGCACTCACCTGCTGAGCTTGAATCGCCTCTCCTTCAAGATAGACGAGCTGGTGGTGCTAGCACTAGGGGTCGCAGTGCCCGGCGTCGCAGTAGATGTCGATGGCTTGACCTCGACGGTTTGCTCATCAGTGGAAGCGGGCGGCATCTCTGTTCAACCCAGTAACCCAAGCAAAGATGGCGGTGTAAAAGAAGAGCAGGAGCCCTAAACAGAGCACAGGAGATTCGGGCCTGAGAGAGGGCCTTTCAGTCGAGATTACAAAGTCACTTTCCGAGTCGCCGAATTATTCGTGCGACCCCTGCGGGGACAGCCGGCCCATATCTGCCGCACAGCGCCCGCGGCCGCCATCTCGGAAAAACTACGTTCCGGGGCAGACTAACGGCGGCTTTGGAAGTGGAAGTAAGGAGCAGGAGCAGCTCCATCGACTGCACCAGCAGGGGGGAGACAGGAGAGTTTGCACCGTGCGTATATATCTGCGCGGAACCGGGATGCCACTAGCAACGCTTGAGGGCTGTTTCCGCTCAACCTCCGCAATAGTACTCGTTGATCTTAACGTAAAACGATAGCTTAAGATTCTGATCATCACCGAGGAAGAGAAAGACAATTGGAGAGAATACTGATTCAAATCCCAGCTTAGTGCGTGTAAGCGCCCATCTATTTCGTAGCAATGCAACGAGTAGGCCCAACTTCTGCCGCCGAAGTACGTATAGTTCGCGGGCAGAGGTTGTGGCGGAAATTACGTGTGCCCGCGAAAGCAACCTCTCAGCATGGCCGGCACCAGAGTGGCATGTGTGCGTGCTGTGAAGATACGTGATTGCTGTCGAGATTCGTTGAGTTCGATCTCTGCTAGTAGTTTCCTGAAGGATCAATTCGTGAAGGATCAATTCGCCAATATGTCTGCAAGCAGCACATGACCTAGAGTTGAAATTAGTTTCGCTGGCCAGACTTGTCGGTTTTCGCACAGTGGGGGTCCTCATCCAGGAAAGTGGGACAGGTCATCTGATGCCTCTGGGAGGCTATGCTCCGGAAGCTTCCGCATCTCGACCATGGGCCTCGGTAAAGAATACCTCATCCAATGAACTTAACTTTGGAATGTCCATATTATACGAGCATGACCGTATCTAGTACACCACATTACGCATCCGGCGCGGGTAATACACTCACCCCACGCTCACTGCAGTCCGCGCCACTCACGGGTATAGTCCACCAGGTTCTTCAGCTGTTCAAGCGTGACGAAGATGAGGATCGTTGTTGGCTGCAGCCGCGACCACGCGGGGAGCCACCCCTTGAACATGAACATGGGGCCTTCGTTGCGGAACGAAGTCTTGATCATCTGGAACGTTGACTGTGAATTACCTCTGCGTCAGTGCCGTCTCAAACTGGGGACCTTGTTCAATCGTACATTGCCTTCCTTGCCTGACGCGCTCATGATGCGACTCTGTAATCAAATGAGTAGAAATGAGCGCCCAATCTCCGAAAGATTGCGGATGTTTCATACCTTGATGACGTCTGCAGGTGAGCAGACAGTCGTTGCGACCGTGCCCTTTACAAGACAGTGATGCATTAGCTGAACGATGTAGAACCGCTGCCGAAACCGATACAAACCGCAATAAAACTGGCCGACACATGCACATTGATGTTATCCTCAAAGTAGCCCGTCTTGAGCAATTCCGCTTTGCAGAAGTCATATCTGAGCTCCGAAAGTTGAACACTAATTGAGGAAGAATGCAAACGAAATCACATACGACGCAAGCTGGCTCGCGTTCATGAGGATCGCACGGAAAACGTTTGGGCCAACGCCTCGACCTAGCGACGGCCAGCCCTCCTCTTTGACCATCTGGCATGACATACAGCAAATAAGCTTCATACAATCTGGCACTAATGTTCAGACATACGCGAGTAAGCCCATCGATAGAGTTCTTGTAGTTCAGCCGCTTCTCTGGTGGCTTCGCGAAGTCACTTTGCAGGCGGACCTGGCCCCAAGCGATATTCAAATTCATGCGGATGCAATGAGGGGTGACAATATGCGCACCATGATGAGCTCTGTGGTCATCGGAACAAAAGTCAGGGGCGAGCGAGACATATATTAAGGCTTGCATACCTCCGGGGTTGCCAACGAGCCCGGCTATGCCCCCCGCTGCACCACTTCATTCAGAACGCGATAGCATGCTTATGCGAAGGCGACATACCCATACTCCCTGCGAGAGCAAGCTTCCACGCAGGAGCGTCACGTCCTGGATAATGGTGTGAGTTACGACTTTCCAGCTCCAACCGCAAGTCCACACTCACCGGCTCCAACAATCTTCTTGCTCTCATCGTACGCCCAGAACCGGCACAACGAATACGACATTTGGCGCAGCCATGTCCCCGTGATGCCATCGAACAGCCCCCGGACGCCGGCGGTGCGCACGGTCTTCTTGATCGACTGGATCATGCCCTTGTCGCCCGTCGCCTGCATCCGCACCTTCGTCAGGTCCAGCGGGCTGCCAGGCACGCGCGCATCGCCAACGCAAACAGTCAAATTCATTGATTACAGCAGGCGGCGCCTTTCTGAAAACACGCACTGCGTTATGGAAGCGGCGATAGTCGCGGCGACGCCTGCATACGGACACAACGGAGATTAGATCACAGCGCGATCAATACACGTCGCTTGACGGCTAGCCGACGGGTTCGCGCACGCACCTCCCAGCCAGAACGGATACGGTTGCTTCTTCTTTGGCGGCGCCACGTCCGGCGGCGGGGTGACGGGGAGAGAAGCTGCGGACTCGAGCGTCTTGGACATGGTGAGGCTGAGCGACTGCAATCACGTCTCCACAACTTTACAACTTTACACAGCCTCTAGACTGAACTACCCCCACACTCGGCGTGGTAGCAGGATGAGTAAGGAGGTAAACAGGAGGAACGGCCGGCGGGTGCGCGGGATAGTGCTTATAGGGAACTGCGGTGCCACGGGAACTTCGAATGGGCCGGTTTGGACCGACATCGTGCAACAAGGAGAAACCAAGTATCATTCTAAAGCACGAGCCACACGAAGGCCGACCATATCAGGCCATGGCGGTCGTGCGAGAAGGGTGGATACGGAAGCGAACACAGCTGATCAGCCACCTGACTAAAATACTTGCAACCCAACGAACAATCAGCGCCTCTCAACATGCGCGCGGCCTCTCTCAGTCAACGTGCAGATTGTGCGCCGCAGCTGCAAACTCACACGCGATGCAAGCCGTACGATGCTTCGAAGTAATGCAAAGCTCACACTCCCATTGGCTGAATCCCTCTTTCAGCGAGGTCGAGCACGCAGCTAGCCGGGTAAACTCGGATGATGTCAACTGCAACGATGACTCGATTATAGCAGAAAGTGCTCAAGGTCGTCAGCATTCTGGTCAGGAGGTGAAGCTAACACGGTGTCCCGCGCCAAGATATTGACGAAATCATGAAGCGCGCGTCGGTGGCGTCAGTCAGCGCGTGATGCCTCCGCGCGCCGCGTAATTTCAATGATGCAATCAGCGAACTTGTACTAAGATATGAAATTTCGATACCCGCATGATGTTCTACAGTACACAACCATTTTGTTGGGGACGAATCCAGACGCGACCTGTACGGTCAATATATTTTTGAAAGGGCTTTGATATTTGGGGGTAACATTCTCTCAGACAATGCTGTCAGATGTGTTGATTTGTCCCAAATAAAAATGTACAATTATGCAAATGCCTGTTAGAAGATGGCAAGAAAGATCGCTCTTGGACTAGACCGAAGATCTTGACTTGGAACGCAATCACGTGACTTGCACACAGACTTTTCCAGTCTCCAGAGTGTTTTCTCAAAGGCGAGTACGGTGGTGTTGCTGAATACACTGTCTGTAGCAAATATAATTCGCCAGATCGTCGCGCAGGTCACACATATCATCTTCCGCACTGCAGGCCTTATGCTGCGCCGTAAAAGAGCTTTAACGAAGCTCTGGGTACAACACAACAATCAAGCGCACAGAATAAGAAGAAAGATCAAAATCATGTACACTTTGAATACACTTCGGATGTGAACAAGACCATGCTGAAGAATCGTGGCGAGTACAGTAGGGCAAAATAGCTGAGTCGGCCCAGGTTCGAACTGAGGACCTTCTGTGAAATTATACCAGCTGGTGAATATAGAATGTTAGACAAATGCGATAACCAACTACGCCACCGATCCCATTTCCGGAAATGGGACAGCGCTTGAACATGTGCATAGGTTGATAACACATGCTCCTTGCTAAATCGCGTCCTTCGCTGAGTTCGAATACGATCTCCCCCAACCATCGCACTCTCCGCGTGTCCATTTGTCAAGCACCTTCCCCCTACCCATCATGTCGACATCCCAGAAAGCAATAGTCGATGAGGACGACCTTGACGATCTCGACGGTCTGTGCTGTAGATCGCCCGTAAGCGCGCGGTACGCTCATACGCTACATGAATAGATGTTATCGCGCAATTCTCTGCACCTCCCGCCCAGAAGCAAGCTCCCCCGGCGGGTTCGTCGTCTGGTAATAAGCCCACATCTGCTACCAAGCCGGGGTCAACGGAGCCGCATAGCATGAATTCTGACGACGACTTCACTCGCGAACTGACGCGGGGCATGGAGGCGCTTATGCGCGAGATCGCGGGGGAGGCAGGACTTGGTCCAGACGGTGTCAAGAGCACCAGCGAGGGCGGCCCGCAGACGGAAGAAGACATTGAGCGCGAAAAGGCGTTCAAGGCTGCGTGGGAGAAGATGTTGATTGATGGCATGAACGGCGCGTTGGACCCTGATGATCTTGCAGGGGACTTGGCGGACAAAGGGAAGACGAAAGATGGTATTCCGCGGGAGCAACGCGACATTCGTGCTCCAGGGGAGGATGCATTCCAAGCCAGTATCCGGAGGACAGTTGAGAAGCTCAAAGAAAGTGAAGCGAGTCATAAGGCAAGTCTGTCTGCTTTTGTATTCATTCATCAAGCTGAATGATGCGCAGACTGAGGGTCCGGAGTCGATGGCGGACATAATGGCGCAGCTATCTGAAGGACTTGGTGACCTAGGCGGTGGAGAGTCCGAAGAGGAGCTGCAAAAGTTGCTTGAGGGCATGATGACACAGCTCATGAGCAAAGAAATTATCTATGAGCCTCTCAAGGAGCTGCATGACAAAGTATGCCATTACGCTCTAGGTGTGTGTTCACTTCTGAGACCATGGATTAGTTCCCGGTATACCTCAAAGACAATGCGGACAAGATATCTGCAGACGACAAGAAGCGGTATGACTCGCAATACACGGTCGTCGGCAAGATCATCACCATCTTCGAAGACCCTACGTATTCAGACGAGAATACGGAGAAGGGCACGCAGATCGTGACTCTCATGAATGAAGTGAGTGTCGTCTGTAATCTTGCTATGTAGCGACATGATGAACCCTTTTGGCTATAGATGCAAGGCTACGGTTCGCCTCCCGCAGAAATTATGGGACCGATGCCTCCTGGGCTCGACCTCGGTCCCGACGGCATGCCTAAGGTGCCCGATGGATGTACGGTCATGTAACATGTAATTCTACGTCGCTCGTTTGGGGACAATTCTCAGAATCTTTGAAGGAGGTAAATCATATTGTATCGTTAGAAACATCCGTTGTGCATGTTACGGCGAGTCTGTATTATATAGCTATGTTGGCCAATAAAATAATTGTCTATATCTTTCAGTTCAGCCGAGCTGCGCTTTCCTCGAGGACGGAGTGAAGCCAGTAGGACCGGCTAATTATCATGCATGCGCGGCTGTGATACAGCATCATGGACATGTAGTCGCTCTACGAAGCCGCACTCTCCTTAGTCTTTTTCCGCTTCCGCTTCCTCGTCATGTCATCCTTCTCTCCACTCCCCGTCGGTGCTGCCGTGCCTGCCTGGGGAGTAGCGTTGTCGCCAGCCATCTCGCCACGCGACCTTTTCTTCGTCTCCTTGGTGGTACCACTTGGTTCCCCATTCAATTGGGGCAGCGTCTGGGTTGCACCGGGAGCATCTATTGCTTCCGCTATGCTGGACGATTTAGCAATTTCCAGTACACTTGAGGATTTTGATGTGTCCGCTCCGCCCGAAGACTCTGGTTGGTCTTGTGCGCTCGAAGCCTCGGCAGAGCCTGGTGCAATGGAGTGCGTCCCACCAGGTGCATTTAGTGATTGTCTTGTTTCCGATGCATTATTTGAAGCTTGGTGCGGAGGCTCGGCGGCTGGTGCAACGCTTTCAGGTATCACCACTTTTGGCTCGGAGAACACCGCGCGGTATGTTTTACGCGTCTCTGTGTGATATAGAGGTTATAAGCATTATGCGAGGAAAGCTTAGGGAAACCCTAACTCACGGGCACGGACGATGAGTGACTGTGGCAACTTCGTCGCCGCACTATGCGCAACATCTTGCGACAAGCCTAGCATCGTGATTCTGGGTCGCAGGTCAGCATGAGAAAACCTAAGAACCAAGGGCATGACTGACAGGTTACCGACATCTCTGGGCGCACGAAGGTCGGCGTCACTCACTACGCCCCCACTCACCAAAATGCCCTTTCCTTTCGTGACGCGCACGACCTCCCTGGCAGCTGCCCACCAATTGCGCTTCGCACTGGTACCTCCTTCACCGGCTCCACTCCAGTCACTCTCTGTCCCAAGCGCGCCGGCATAGTATATTTCAAAGACGGCGCCGTTCTTCAGTGCAGTGCGCACGAGAGTGTGCTTGAGGTGAAACGGGAGGCGGGGGAGTGTCAGTGGAAAAGCGATGATGTGCGCGGTCAACGGAGACGGGAGTGTATGCGTAAGACAAGCAAGGGAGAATGTGGTCAGGGTGGTCGGGAGGAGGGCGATTAGGTCGTACAAGCTGACCAGCTGAGCGTTCTGATTTGTCTGAACGGGAATGATTGAGTAGAGGTGCTAGCCGAAAACGGTTGCTACACACCAGTCCGAAGCCTTTCTCACTCTCCTCATCTAGCACAATGGTGATCCGTTTCAGCATCAGAATACCCGTGCGTTTACGTAACTGGGCGAGTAAAGGGACCAGCACATTGACATGAGTTTTAGGGTCGATCTTTCGCTGCACTACTTGATTGAACGCAATCACGGTGTATCCTACTACCAAACCATGGTCAGAATACCTCGAAGCAGCGACACAAACTACTGACAGTGCTCGAGCAAATCGATCCGGTTTTCAATAGCTGAGATTTGTGTCGGCGTGAAGACACGCACATCCGTGGCGGAGGCTTGCGGCTGCTTTTCTTTTCCCTTCTTTGACTGAGACTGCCCGTTCGCCTGCCTAGCTGTTACAGCCGGCACTGGAACGTTGAGATCTATAAACATTGCGCCGAGAGCACAAGTTGCAATTGCAAGAGACGCGGTGCTCTACCCGTTATCACGCAGTCACGGATTCTGGGACGCGTCATGTCACGGGTCAGATCGTCACGGTGGCTGAAGAGGCGGAACGCGCTTGACTCTGACCATTGCACGCCCTCTGCCTCTCGCTGGATTGTGCCAGCATGCCGACAAGTTGAACTGACACGCTTGTATCAACTACCTGCTCTCCGCTGTACACGAGGCTTTCACCTCTGTAACGACCTACACGAACAACACCACTTCCCTGCAGCACCGCAGCAGTCACAACCTGGTGCAAGGGTTTCACGTTTCAATCCTTTACGACAGCGGAACAATCTTCAACGGTGTCTGTAACCATATCATAGTCAGCATGAATGCTATCAACTTTGTTGGCAAGCTCCCCAGTCTGGGGTCTGGCTCGGGGTCGGCTCTACCGTTTCCTGTCCTGCTGCTAGCAGGGCTATCAACGATAGCTGCTACATTCGTCTCCGCGACGTCAATTTTCCTACACCTCAAGAACTATCGAAAGCCAGTCCTACAACGGTGAGTGGGAAGCCAGGGCTAATCTTACACGCGATATTCATATATGTTCGCCATAGTATGGTTGTTCGGATTATGCTCATGGTTCCAATTTACGCCATAGCGTCCTTCATCTCTCTATTTTCTCTTCAAGCAGCATTTTTTATTGATGTAATACGGGATATATATGAGGTACGCCGTAATTATTGCTGCGGGCAATAGTCGAAGCCCATCGAGACGGATCCACCAATTTATGACTTGCAGGCATTCGTAATTTATTGTTTCTTTGATCTCCTGATCGCATACCTTGGCGGCGAGCGATCCTTACTCATATTACTACACGGACGACCTCCCAAGTACCCTGTGTTCCCGGGTAACATATTCTGGAGAGAAGTCGACGTCAGCGACCCACACACATTCCTGTTTCTAAAGCGTGGTGTGATCCGTGAGCAATGACCCCCATCGCTGGTTCTCACTTGCAAACTGAGGAACCTATAAATCTGCAGAATACGTGCAAGTAAAGCCGATCTTGGCTATCGTGACCATTGTTCTCAAGCTCGTGGGGAAGTTCAACGAGGGTGACCTACGAGCGAACTCGGGATATCTTTATGTGAGCATTGTGTACAACGCAAGCATTTGCTTGAGCCTGTACTGCTTGGCCATTTTCTGGATGTGCGTAAGCGAAGATCTCAAGCCTTTCAGGTGCGCGGACCTGCAGTATCAATGCGTATCGCGCTAACGATTAGATAGACCGATGCCGAAGTTCCTCTGTGTGAAGGGGATCCTCTTCTTCTCATTCTGGCAGTCAATCCTAGTCTCCGTTCTCGTGGCGGCCGGCGCGATCACGAAGCTTGGGCCATATACGGACAGCGAGCATATCTCGCTCGGGCTCACGGACACACTGATATGCATCGAGATGCCTTTCTTCGCCATCGCGCACATGTATGCATTCTCCACGCGCGATTTCGTCGACCCGCACGTCACATTTGTCGCGCGCATGCCCGTATTTTACGCGTTCCACGATGCGTTTGGCATCAAGGACGTGGTCGAGGACTGCAAGGCGACCCTGCGCGGGGAGGGCATGGATTACCGCGAATTCGAACCGAGCGAAGGGTTCATCCACCAAGGCGCCGGACGTGACCGGCGGATCAGAGCGGGGCTGCGATACAGCCAAGGAGGAAAGAAGAAGTACTGGCTTCCTCGGCCCACGCGATCGACCCTGCCCTCAGGCAAATTCGAGCGGCGAGTCAACCAGGCGGTTGAACGATTTACCGGGCAAAGGCAGGAAGAAGAGGTATACGCGCCGCTGCTGCCCGGCCAAGCCGAGAGTGTCGTGCACGTCGCGCCCGACCTACGGTCTCAGCACGTCGAGGACCCTACTATCTGGGACAGCATGCCGGTTGAAGACGAAGGGTTCGGGCTGCCCTTCGGTGATATCGACGATGGAGACGAAGATCTCTTCGAGCACAGCAAGAAGTATCTCTTCGGTGACTACCACTATCCCACCGTGGACGTAAGCTCCGAGGCAGCGCGGAAGATGATGTGGGAAGAGGAAGAGAGGATTCTACGCGACGAGCGCGGAGCATATTTCTCACCAATCGTTCGCCCGGGGCGCGCGCTGGGACAAGCCCGGCAGAATTATGGTGCTGTGGGCAACTTCCAGCGGAGTGCAGTGCGGGAACGGCATAGTTCAGACGTGTTTGATGATGCTCGACGCAAAGGGAAAGCCCGCGCCGAGGCAGAGATCGTCATCGACAAGGAGCATGATAGATTGCCCGAGGCGAAGGTGGGCGACGCGAGGCTCCGGTGGACGAGAAGCAAGGGGCCGGCGCCGATTGAGTCACCCCGTGTGCGTTCCTTGTCCGCCACAACCCAGCCAGCGACGGCAAGGCCATCTTCCGGTTCGTCATCGTCAATGAATAGCCCGAGGAATCGCCATCGACCGCCATCACCCCACAAGGAGATCGAACGTCCGGTGTTGCCACCAGACGCGGTCGACTTGATTGTGGAAGACCCTCGCGCCGCCGAAGAGGGAATGACGCATGAGCGGCGGAAGGGCGAGCCCGCAGTGCGTGGGGGTGCGGGCTTGCATAAGGTATACCGAAGGGGGTATGTCATCGACGATAATGAGGGCACGAGACAAGGTGGGGTCGAGATGGACCCCGAAGCAGGAGGGACGTTGGCGGAGACACAGAATGTCCTCTTTGACATGGGAAACGACGCGGATAGCGTTATTGGTGCTGAAGACAGAGCTGTGGAAGAGCTGATGGTGGCAAAGGCGGAGACGCCACCGGTGCATGCACGCGCCATTCTGTACAGTCCCGAGATGCTTGATGAGGACAATCCGTGGGCATAGTGTGTGCATTTCATCCGCTATACATGTGTCATATTTCGCAATTGCGATTCGGTACAATACAAAGATCATGAGAAGTCTGTAGACGCGCGTACATGGACTGAGTGACAGAAGCTAGGAGAATGATCTTGAGACAACGGCACCTTGCGTAGCCATCCCATTACCAGTCGGAGCGATGTTATTATTGATATCCAACCGCGTATGAGCTCGATGAAGATCGCTAATACATTCCATCTGGTAGGTCTTCTGAGTTTGAACGCAATGACACAGATGCGCCACAAGTCTTGAGAGCGGGAAGATAATTAGGTGCGAGGCCCTATTGCTCATGTCGCAGCTTCAGGACAAGACGCGCTAGTTTGCATGAATGAGACAATACATTTGAATGACGGACGTGGGTGCTGGACACCCTGACCCTATGCATTGCTAAGAAGATGGTATATGAGTAGTGTTGATGTTCCTGAATCAGTGAAATGCGTCAGGGTGTGTCAATGAAGCACTCGTGCTATGACGCATCTTTACCCAACATACGCCGACCTAAGAACGCGTCCAGCCCTTTGATGGCGTGTCATTGAGCGAGCTGATTGATGCATCATATCAGTAGTGCAGCAGCAATCTCCATGAGCTCGTATGAATATCGTCTCCTGCAGAACGACGAAATCAAACCGTAAGTTCAGGCACAGTGTCATACGCCTTCAGCACCCTAAACGTAACCCAATAGGCACTTCAGCTTTAAACATACCGTTCAGGGTCGAATCAATCCATGTTCTAGCATCTAATAGGGCAAAAAGAGATCGTCTTGTATGTCTGGTGATGTTGTACAACAAGCACAGCAATTGACGGCGCAGTTCTTCGAGACATTACGACAAATTCAGCAATTGTGCGACCTTAGACGCAACATCTGCCTCCGGGAGGTTATTCACTTCTACATGCTTCTCCATGCCACGCTCTAGCAGATTGGAGGACGCAGTAGAGGACACAGTCGACCAGAAGTGATTAATAAAATATTACCGATGACATGTTTTTGTTCGGGCGTACCGTATCTCGCAAAGATGCGTGCAGGCGTGCCCTTCGCCTCACGAATCAGTATCGGTAGGTCCGGGTTGTGCTGCTTCAGCACCGGGTACGTCGAAGATATGAATTGCCTATTCCCCGTATCATTGGTGACACATGGATTCCGACCGCAACAGGCATGGGTCTGAACGTGGACTAACCGTGTTCCCGCTGAAGCCGCGCCTGACTGGCAGCACAGAATCCGAATCTCCCTGATTGCTGGCGACAGAGCCTTCGCAAAGGACATGTTTAAAACTGGAACTCGGCGACAAGAAGCAGAGCAACTTCGAGTTAGCGAACGAAGCAGCCTGCTACAACGTGACAGGTGTGACACTCCCAATTTGGTTTCAGACGGAAACGTTCAGCGAGCTGACCGCAGCGACCACCAACCCACCGTCAACATGAACGCCAAAGAGGACGAAGGGCGGCGCAGAGACGACGGAGCAGACAGGAGGAACAGGTTGCCAACCTTTACCGAGGTTTTATCTCGTAAAACGCGACCGCCGGTGGACTTGTTCATGTTCTAGTAAGCCCGCCTCGCAACCAGCTTGCTCTCCCTTCGCTCACGTCCATCAGTGTTTTCCTGCAGCGCGAGGGCGCGGAGGACATTCTTGACTTTTGGCTTGACGTGCAGCAGCACGAGAACCTCTGTCGGGCATACTTCAAGGACATCCGCAAGTCCGGGCGGACGATCCGCGAGGAGTGGCCGGAGTACTGGGATTATGCACGGAGGCGAGGTTCGATCTACGGTACGGTGGTTGGCCTCAATCAGCAAACAGGGGGAAAGCGAAACACAGCGAGCACGGGAGAATTGCTGTCCGACCCTTCAGCATCGGCGGGGCTGGATGAGAAGGCGGCGGCGGCGGCGGCACGCAGCCCTAGTCCCCGGATGATGTCCACCACGCCAGCAACTGCGGTGGCGACGGAGCCTCCCCGGTCTACGACGCCGTTCTCGCTCACTGGACGGACGTCGATGCTGCTTCACAACACACGGCGAGTGTCGCGGACGCCGATGGTGATACCGCGCTCGGGTCCGATCACACGCCAGAGGCTTATCGAGTCCGCGGAGCAGATCTATACGCGCTACCTTGCACCTGCGGGCACGGTTGGCTCTTCGGGAGAGAATCACGAAATTTACTTGCCACCGGCGCTGCGAATCCACTCGTTCCCTCTCAACAATGAACGAGAGCCGCGGTCGCAAAACGAGATGAGCCTTATGGCGCAGATTCCAGACATGTACCACGCGCAGAAGGAGTACTGCTTCCGTGCGATGGAACAAGACGCGTTTCCACGGTTCCTACGTGCAAAAGCGTTTGGGAATCTCACTCCCGTGTCTGCACTCGTCCGGCTGATCGTGGGCCTGATTGTGCTTTGGATTGGATTGGCCGTCGGCTTCTCACTGATCTTCCTCGATGTACATCCGAAATCCAAACGCTTTTTCGTGAGCCTTGTTTTGTTTGACATTCCTTACGGGTTGCTAACTTCTGGCGTAGCTCTTCATTCCCTTCGCGATCGCCATTCTCTTCCTTGTCTCCCACCAGTACGAGCTTGACCCAATCCTCGTTTTCCTCGGCCATTCCGAATCTACTCCATTCCGCACACTGCATATACGCGAGCCGTATGTCAAGAAGCTCTTGCTAGGGCGTGCGCTCTGGGTATCCGCCGTAGTTGCGGCATGCGTAGTTGCCCTTACCATGATCTTCTGGGCTGTTCCCGGCCGCCGACTATAGCCTGAATCTGTTTATTTGGTGTATTGTGCGGTGGGTCACGATACGCTGTAGGTAGTTTCATTCTTTGATTGTGGGACAGGTGACTGGCAATCGAACTTCCACAATAATCACTACTTATTCATTTCCTTTAACATGCTGCACTGTTGTTACCGTACTCGATGATACCTTATACCCTCCTCGGACATTACCCGTTGTCGCTCATTTACCATCTACACATACTGCCTCGCGTCCATGCACATGTTTTGTTCTCTGCATGCCAGCTATGTCGCCCCAGCGAGGATCGACGTGAACTTAGAACGACAGCATTGTACCGCCAAGGCAGGGGTTCTGGCTAATGCTAATCTACAAACAGAAGGAAGGGGATCTTCAACGAACTATACTGTTGCACTCCATAAGACGGGCGTGGACAACGGTCGAAGTTGAGGCGAAGCTGATAATGAAATTGGTAGGTAGATACGAAGTGCGAAGGAAATACGCGCAACACGAAGCTACTGCAAGGAACGATTTATGATTGGGAGTTTCAATACGTCACAGTCAACTGCTGCTTGCGCACATCCAGAAATCACGACTTAAGTTGACAATGCTTTCTCCCGCAGCTTCTCTTGTTCCGCCCGTGCTTGCACAGCTACTTCATTGTAGCGCTGCATGAAGAAACGGATTACCATCATTAAATATGACAGCGTCAAACCAGCCTTACCGCTTTCTGAACATCAGACAATTGCTTCCATTCTCCGGCAGCACGACTGAAAATCTCCTGGCCAAGCTTCACACCCTCAGCACCTTCGGTACTCGCATAGGTCTTGCTGTACTCTTTGACGAAACTTTGAAAGCGGTCAGATGTGTCATGATGGGACCTCTTTCTGACTTACAAGTTGTACCCGCTGCCGGAAAACCTCTTCACGTACTCACGCGGCAACGCGTGGTGCCCCTTAGCTTTGCGCTGAACTCGATAAGCCTGCAGGAGTCTCGAATCCGCGTTGCGAATCCACTCTTTGAGTTCCCGGTCGTAGGCGTCGCGGAGGACTGTGGCACGGTCGAGCCAAACCTGTCGAACATCAGTTGGATGCATATTCACGAAACCTCTGATTTCACAGACCCGCTGTTCTGCTTCGCTCATAGCCCTCCACAGAACGCTTGATTCCCGTGCCGCCGCCATCGCCGTCTCCAGCGAATTGAGTCCGAGACCCTTCGCCCGCTCACTAGCGAACAAGAGATAAGCAGAGGAGGGCTTCTTGGGAGGCCGAGCCTCCTTGGGAATCTTCATGTCTGAAGACTGTTCGATAAACATGCTGTTTTCAAAATACTAATACCTACTCATCAAAGTCGGTCGTTTCTCCTCCTTCTTAGGCTTCTTAGCCTTGATCTTTGGCTTGACATCTTTCGCAGGCTTGGCCTTTGCGGTCTTCGTCTTCTTTGCTGCTGCAGTCTTCTTCTTTGCCGCTGCGGTTTTGGTGGTACGCTTGGCTGTCGTCCGGCCGCTTTTGGCGCCCGCAGCAATACGCTTGGATTTCGTTGATTCCTTTGCATCTGCAAATGCGATCCGCGTGGCTGTCAGAAAGGAACGCGTCTGGATTGGGGCCTGCGCAGTGAGCAGAGAGGACGTCGTGCGCATGCTGACGCGCGCGAGATTGAGGGGGGCGACGCGCGGGGCGACGCGCTGCGCGAGCCAGGGAAGCATACTGCAAGTCGGTTGGACAGTTGAGATCTGAGTTGGTTACCGGTCTCTTCAACAAAGCGTCACCGACAAATACGGTAATTCCCAACGGAGGGATATTTGGACTTGTTGTCTAAGAGCTTCTACGTACTTCCTTTTGTGGATATCCAGACCTCGTCGTTGCCACCACGCACACGAGTGGCCCGAACCTTGTGATACTGGAGGCGGACTCTCAATAACAGCCACTGCATCGCGGTCTGCGCAACGGAAGTGCTTGTAGCCGAACCTGCTGTCAACTCTCGTGCTTTAGTAAAGCGCGTGCGTGCAACCCTGGGATACTGAGAGTGGTACACTGGTGAGCACACGGGATCATAATACGCGCATTTTTCCTGCGAAGATCTGACGAGAGTAATGGTGTCTGTGCTATGCACACCAAGCTAGCCCTCGCTCGCTCCTTACATGTCTTCAACAAACACTCAACCCGTTTTCGACCCTTCGTCTCTGCCAATTGCACAGCTGGAATCGCTCAGATTTAAAGCAAGCCTACTTATTGACTCAATTCAAGCACTGCAGCAGATGATTGAATACGGAGGTCAAAATGTGATGCCTGCGTGGCCCGACGTCCTCTCCAAGTACAATCTCCTGTTGTCTCAATCACATAACCTCATGACCTCGCTTGTCGGCCCTACTCCGTCTAATCTGTCTGGATCCAGTCAACCCACTGGCAATACATTTGAGCGTCTGTCCCTGCATCCGCGCGTAGGCATGACCGACTCCCAGCTAGACAACGAACTCATTCCTCTGCTGCGTAATCAACAAACAACTGACGTTCTCAAACTGGAGAGTGACATTGTTCGCCACCTCTCGGAACATATGTCAACCAAGGGCTCGATTGGCGTGCTAACGCAATCGAACCGAACATATCAGCCGCAAGGCAGGAGAACGGAGTACGAGGACGTCCTCCGTGAATGCGAGCAAATTCGTGTAGAGCACGATTCGCGGGTGGAGCGGGCTGTACGCGCCGTTTCGATGTTGCGGGAGAAGTACGACTGGAAAGCGCGTGTAGCAGTCGACCAAGAAGAACCGGAAGAACTTGAATGGGACCTGAGCCCACAGGACCAAATGACGCGCGGTGCGGCTGCCACGGGAGCGACCAGCGACGCGGGTGAAGGCGAAGAATCCCCGAGCGGAGCACAAAGCAACGATAGCGACGAAGAAGAAGAGCTTGAGGAGGTCCTTGGGAACGGGGGCGACCAGACACCGGATGGCTCGATCGGCGGGGATGAGCCTACCTCCCCTAGGGAGGGTTAGGCAGTTTGTCATGCCGAGAAACGAGACATGTGACCGTGTTTTGACGCGTCGCACGCGTCGTTCTCCTTCTCCTGCCTTGTAAGTACAATCTAGCCCAGCGGTGTGTGTTTTCGCAACAGTAGATGCTGATCGCGCTATATTTGAACAGAGCAGTCTTGATGCTGATGCAAAGGAACTATGCCATTGTCCCCAGGGTCATCGCTTTGCCGCCATATTTGCGATTGGCTGTCACCATGCCCGATATTACTTGAGCGCCTTCAATACTCTACATCCACCTATATTGCAGCTCGTATCTTCGAACATTGAGACTTTGTAGCAAACAGATTGTTAGGAGAGTGGTCCTAACCTGCAGCCACTCTAGGGCAACGCAACGCCGTCGGCGTGCGAAATATGCCTTGACCTCCCGTCCATGTTCCCACTGCGGTCGCCTATCCGGCATGATTGCTACTTGATTGCACCATTCTCCATTATGATCCTTCAATCCTGGCTGCCCTGACGATCAATTTGCATTGAAGAGCGCTCCGGGGTTGCTCCTGCTTATTGCTCAGCAAGGCATGACTTTGACCACCCGGATGCGTACTTTGTAAGTACAGCGTCTTGCAGTGGTGTGTAGGAGTGCTGACCGATAGCCGTAGGCGACTTCAGGGCCGGTGCAGAACGTTTTCCGGGGGGAGATCCTCATGTTTTCCAGAACATCAGTTGCAGCAACCTCTGAATTGTCAAGTGTGAGAGCCCGCGGATGTTCGTTTGGTATCGACCAGCCTTTGCCCGTGTACTGAGCGCGATGCTCTCACACTAGTGAACAGAGTATGTGCGTGAAACCTTTGATACTGTAGATACACACCTTGCGCACTTATTGAATTCTAGCATTATTTGTTTTCGCGAGTCAAGTTGTATGCGCTTGCACTGTACTGTATGTGAGCCAGTCTAACGGTCGCCGTTTTGAAACAACACAGACTACGTGCAGTATCTCCCCATCCATGTACGTCACAGGTAATCAACAGGAATCATCTAATCCGTTTGTATCCCGGGAACGTCACCATTACTTGATACTGGGCAAACCAAATACTCGTATATTCTGCCGTGCGTTGCTATAATCCGCACTGGTGTCCGCTGAACCTTCGCTCCAAACATAGGCCCGGGATCTCTAGATCACACTGCGCAGTCGCATCATACAGTTGATGAACCCAGCCTAAAGCTCCTGGAGGTTGCGATCGACTGTGAACTCCCCCACGCCCCGTGTTTTGAAAGATCTCCGGTCAGCACAGATACAGTCCCCGTATGAGTCAAATCGGCTCACTATGCCCTTCCTGAACACATAGACTGTATTGGTGGGAAGGGGGACACGGCATTTTGTGCGTGGCCATCGCCGCCCCATACGATGCCTTGCTCACCAGTGACACCATCTAGTCGATAAATGCAAGGGAATGTAATGGAAAGGGTTACTACTGGACCGTGAATCCGATACTCTGCGAGTCGCATCAATATGCAGGTCAATACCGATCGCCTCGGGCGCGCTATACGCCTTCCCAGCTCTCACGCATACGCATGGTCAGCCACCACTACTGGCAAGGAATAACCGAATACGAACACGTAAAATCATATTCAGGCAGCCCGTGTCTGCTTTGCATGCGCTCCCCCGAACCCACTTAAAGACTAGACCATATCATTGCAAGTGTACCCGCCGCGCTTCCGCTGATCTTGATAAATCCCGCGTGCTTCGATGCGGCGGGCTCGTGCGCGGGTCGAATCTCCTATGGTGCCGGCACCCTGGTCACCGTTACTTTTGTACAGTGGCCAAATCCTTGGGTCAACTTCACGTTAACCCCAAAGCAAGGTAAGCGCTGGAACTTTCTGCGCCATGATACCATATCTGGAGTAGTCAGACGAATATGTCATCTTTCCCACCACTGGCCAAATTAGGACATAGAGATTTCTCAATATCGATTTTCAAACAAATCCGCCTAGCCATTTTCTTCCTCCCTTCAATTAGAGTATTTTGGCTAGACTGATTATCTCTAGGCGCCGATCTGAGCGAGCAGTACTTGTACAAACGTGGTGGTCTCTAGGGCGCCGGCACCATAGCTGCGGGGGCTACCCGGACGACCTTTCACGACTTTGTCTGATCCTATGGCGCGTCAGATAGAGTTGTGGGGCTGAAGAATGGACGCGAGTTTGGTTGAGGAAATGCGAGCTACCAAGAATACGACTCATGTCTTACAGCATAAACTTAGGGCCAGAGGCTGTCGGTACCGCGCTGCTATTGCGTGTGTGCGCGATGAAAGACTTCAATAACCGGAACGGATAGTATGACGCCTTGTGATTGGTGAGTGCATGGGAACCTGGGACGCTTCTCGACTTCGGCGCATTCTTGTGCTCATTGCGGAATCAGTCACATGTACCCGCGAAGTCCTGTCTAGTTCAAGCGCGAATGAGGATCTGGCATGTGAATATCTGTCAGTGGTCCTCATCGCCACACCTGACAAAACGATGAGCTATGTTTATAGATATCCCTCGTTGGGTATCAGCGGTTCTTCTAAGGGTGTGTAACAGGCTCTCGAGTTTTATCTGACGTGAATCCAGTAACGCGACCCAGCCGCAATGGCTATTGTCCATAGGTTGTTCAGTCCGTCCGTCGATCACGGAGCTACATCCATTATCTTAGCATTCGCCATGCCCGCATTCGCCGAAGAACACATCCGTTTCAATGATATGGGAAGACTACACGAAGACGATCAACCGCAAGTTCTCACGCAAATACTGCTTGATGTAGAGTTGTGGGAATGCCTCCTGCGGAAATTGATCGATTAATGCGATACGTCCTATAGGCAGGCAGGCAAGAAGGACTCGACTGTCTCCCTATGCGCGACAGTCGAGAGCATTAATTTAACTACTTTCGCAATCCAGGAACTTGATAGAAGGCTCTCGCTTGTCCTGTGTGTCGGTCGTAGGTGTGTGATCTCCGACCGTCAGCGATGCCACACATTCTCAACCACATAATTCGTATGTACGTCTTCTCTCCCATAGAATATAATGGATATCACAAGTAACTTATTTACGACTGATGATAGGCCCTAGTTATCATCGAGCCGGAATACTTGTCTGCCGTCATACAGGCTTAGACCTGTAGGAAAGTGCCCGGCGACTTGCGGTTTCATGGTGCCTTTCAGCTTATTTGATCTCTTATTAATACTGTTCGAACTTGGATATACCAATGTCGTATGTTGCCGCTCGCAGCTCATCAAGACCAAAGTCACTAACATCCAGGCTCTCCCTAGAGACTAGAGACATGCGCTCGACAGCATTGGCTATGTGACAGGCCTGTGAATACGAGGCTCGGCCGATTAAGCGGAGGAGCCTCCTCTCGAGTAAGGTACGGTCTAGATTCAACGCGATTAGCGCGTCTGCCGCTAACATCACCCTGTCAGTCCGTAACAGTACGGTACCGATCAGCGAGAACGAGCGCCTATGGTATCCGGGATGTCACGCCCATTGCTCGCATGTCGGGTAAAATGGAAGGGTGTGTGGTGTTCGTTAATCATTCCACCAGTCCATTCACGCGCAGCACGGTGTCGAGAGGTCCATGCGCCGAGAAATGATTTGCGATTTCGGGGGTGAGATTGGGCGGTTTTATCTGATAAGATGCGATGCCAAGTTCGAAAATCTGATAAGATGACGTTTTGCCAGATAATCGCGGAGCGGGTCGCTCTAACCGTCCGTTAAGCACAGCCAAGGACAACATGCACCACCTGCTCGCTGTGAGCGGCATCGCCAAATGCGATCAACCAGAATTCCTCCAGACCGCGCTAGAAATATACGGACATCATTGTCCCGGGGAGGGCCGGTATACACGATCTCGTCCCTCTCGTCCTGCACTCACGGTAGTACCGCTATCGTTTGCAACTCAGCTGAGATATCAGAATCCGGTTAGCAACGCCGACAGATGTCCCACGTCTCTCTCACCAGTGAGACATCTCCCATGCTGTGAGTAGTAGTCCATGTCGCCGATTGGCGGCGGCGAGATGACCGCTGACCTAAGCGGAACGATGGAGCTTCTCAGGGATGCTACGAGATCCGGACTGTGAGATAGGTTATGAGATCTGATCGCTTCTCTCCAATTGGCTTCCCTTGTCCAGGCATCGCGCGGCCGAGGCTCACACCAAATCCCCATGCTTCTGCGGCGATGATCCAAAGTGTCGTGCGTCGTGCGCTGAATTGTGGCCCCGGTGCCTCCATTCTCTTGCCGCCGTTGATCGACTTGGCGCCTTCCCCTGTCGGGAACACCGTTTTCTTTGCAAGGCCCCCGGAAGCCTTCCACATGGGAATCTTACATGTCGTTGCCAACATATAAACCATACTGTGAGCATTCCGTGTACCCCAGGATCTGCTGCCGCCTTTTCTCGTTCCAGGATCCCCAGCTGTGGACATCGGCCTTCTTCCCACATTTGTTTCTAGCTCGACATGGACGCCACACTCTTCGCCCGCGCCGCCAAGGTTGTCTCCCCCGACAAGGCTCTTCGCGTAGCGAGAGCCAAGGGCTATCCTAACGAAGTCTGGTGGCTGATCGCTTGCTTTGTTGGCACGATCACAGTTTTTCAGCTGGGCTCGTGGCTGGTGTCCACGTTATTTCGGCTTAAGAAGAGCTCTGCTGGGGATGCAGAAGCGGGTATTACTCAAGCCAATGGCCGCTTTTCTTTACGTCGTATCCCGGAGGCGATAGTCAATACCTACAGAGTACTTGCATTCCGTTGGACAATACAAGTCGGCAGCTCCTATACCCTCAACCTCGCCGAGGTTGTTGTAACCTTCGGGTACATCATTGCTCTCTTTGTCTGGGAGTTTATCAATAGTTCGTCACTTCTTTACTGCCCTTATGCATACGTTGACGTCTTCTCATAGCCACCGATGCGGAGGGGGTCAAGTACGACCTCAGCTACTGGGGCAATAGGGCAGGAACCATCGCTGCTAGCCAGTTTCCTCTCGTTACAGCTCTCGGGACCAAGAATAATGTTATAGCATGTGAGCACGAATGTTATGTCCTCAAGTTTTCGAACTGATTACTTTTCATTCAGATATTACCGGTATCAGCTACGACAAGGCGAGCTCGGCTATCCCTACGTAGTAGACATATTTGTTGACTGATGTATGCCTGACTTACCTAGCTGAACTACGTTCATCGCATGACTGCTAGAGTGGTCTTCGCGTTATTATGGGTACACAGCGGGAACAAGGTTCGTGGTCTTCGCCGCTGATACCGGAATGGTGCTAATATCCCTTCATGATCAGCTGGCAGTGTGAGCACAGGTTTCCAGTCCAATCGCCCATTGCATTGACCGCAGCCTATAGTTCTGTTTGGTCGAACTATCCGTTTTTCTTCATTCCGGTTGGCTTGCTCGCTATGGTCGCCTTCACCATCTTGTGCATTGTATCTCTGCGGCCCATCAGATCGAATGCGTACGAGATCTTCTTCGTCATGCATTTTCTCATGGTATTGTACGTCTATCTTCTAAAATCGCACGATATTTGCCTCAATATCTGTAGGATCCTCCTTCTTGGCGCATACTTCCACACAAGAGAAGAGAAAATGGGTTACTACATCTGGCCGAGTTTCCTCGTATGGGCGCTCGACCGGTTCATCCGTGTTGTCCGCGTAGTGGTATTCAATCACCTGTATTTCTCGTGGACGGAGAAGAAAGCGCAACTCGATGCGACAGTGGAGCTGCTCTCTCCCCACTTCGTCCGCTTGCGTCTATCCCGCCCGCCACACTTCCACTGGAGCGCTGGTCAAACCGCTTACATCATCATGCCCACCGTGTCCACGTTGCCGACAGAAGCTCACCCTTTCACCATCGCGAGCATCGAAAGCCAAGAAGGCGGCCCGGACACAAGCGAAGAGAAGAAGCTCGGCGATAGCGCTCCGTACTGGAGGGAGCTCGTGTTCCTGATCAACGTCAGGGAAGGCTTCACCAAGCGTCTCGCGGACACCGCCCGCAAGGGTGAGAGGGTCAAGGTGCTCATCGACGGGCCGTATGGTTTCACGCCGAACCTTGACAACGATGACACCGTTGTGTTGGTCGCGGGTGCGTCAGCCACTGTTCTCGCGTCCGATTGCTCCGCATACTGATGAGGGCCTGACATAGGCGGGTCCGGCGTTTCTTACACGTTGTCGACGTTCTTGAACATAGTTAAGTAAGACTCCTTCCATTTTGGCGGTGGTCGGCGCTTATCTTTGTGCATAGCAATGTTCGTGCCGGCAAGAGCATTTGCCGCAAGGTTGTCTGGATTTGGGCAATCAGAGACGCAAGTACGTGTTCGGCAGCCGTGGCATGATCGACAGATTGTTGATCTGCGGTGAAAGGTCATGTCGACTGGGTGTCCCGGGCTCTTACGCAAGCGCTGGAGCTCGCGCCTGGGTATCTCTCGGTTAACATATGGATCTATATCACCTCGGGCGAGCCGCTGCCCGTCATCAATCAACAAGCATATGACGATGACTCCGTGCACAACGGACCCGGAAGCAACTCCGGAGAGAAGAGCACCGCCGTCATCTCTCTTCTTGATTACTCTGCCGTTCAGCTCAACTCGGGCAGACCCGATCTGCACGCCCTTCTTCGCGACGAAGTGGCGCAGAACTCACTCACCATGTCTGTAACAGGTGTGTCGTTGATCGCAGCGTCTCGTCGTGGTGGCGTCGCTAACATGGTTGATGTGCAGTGTGCGGCTCCCAGGCGATCGCGCGGGCGTGTCGCTCAGCTCTAAGGTTCCCTGTATCCAGTCCAAAGAACATTCTCAAGGGCGGGCCGAACGTCAAGTTGCACGTCGAGTCTTTCGGTTACGCTTGATCGGGCGGAGAGGACGATTACCTTATTTTGTTCGAACGTAGACTCAGCGCATATATTGGAACGATGCGCTGTTATATGCCACTCACTTGTAAAGCGTACAGGGCTTTCCCTCGGTAGTTGTATCTTGTCAGAGCAGTGTAGCATTGGCCACTGGGATCACAGTGCGTGAAATATAGTAATTGCACCCTGTTTTCGGTATGAAGCCATGCTTGCAGTCGGCCTGCAGGCATCGCACCGGCCAAAATGAAGTCCCGATGAAGTTATTAGCTGTGGTGGTCGGGAGGTGTCGGGCAGTCGCTCATGCCAAAGAGTCGCATGTGGACACTTCAACTGCAGACTCCCGGAGTTACATTGCTAATGTAGCACTTGCAATGATTCGGACATACGCAAAAGCCGACAATGGACGACCGCACGCATGGCGAACGCCACACCGCTCTGACTAGCTCCGCTTTAGTCATCACAGCTTGCAGCGGCGGTCACGTGGATGTGCCACATTGCCACATTGAGCGGTCTTTCACGTTTTAACTGCAAGTCATCCTAGCGATACGCCTTGCTCGGAAGCCTTTGTGAATACGTGCCGTCTCCTTTGTAGCATTTTCTCATACCACTACCTCTAGAGGTGGCAAAATGAATCCTCAGAGTGTCGATTATGGAGGTTCTTCCGCTGGTGTCTGGGCCAATTCAGTCAACTCTCGCAGTCAAACCCCTGAATTACAATTTAATTTTCTTTGCGGAATGTGCTATGTTTCTTACTAATGTTCCCCATAAAAAACAAAGGCAGAACTTTTGCAACGACCCATCCAAATGCGCGTCAATCGTTCAGGCACGTCTGGCAGTCTCGGAATCACGATCTTTCTTTGAGTAATCGTCGGAGGAGCCGGTTCTATCATTTACCGGAACGCCGAATGTTCGTGCTCTATCCCGTCCATAGCTTGCGCCATATGCTCACGAACCTCACGGCAAGTGTGCCAGGTATGATGGCTTTACTACAGGGCGCGCGCCAGCTGCAGCCATACGAGGCGTTTGCGGTACACTGCTCAAATCCTGGCTCGATGAGGGCTGGTGGTATCGTCTGGGCCAAGATCCGGCACAACAAACTTCGGCTATATGTTATGGGTCGCAAAAAGCATTTGATGCGCTCCTTGCTTTTCGATCCCGTCGGACATTGCAAAGCAGTCTGACATAGTCCCGGTGCGGCGGCTCCGTTTTCTGTGCTCGTTCGTGCCCGCGTCCTCATTTCTATCTCAAAATGCCAGGAGACTTGACAGCGCATTCCTCGACAAGCACGGTCTGTGTCCAATCGAGTGCTTCGTATCCGACTTGGGTAGATGAGGAGGCCAGGCGGGACGAACGGCGAGCAGAGCAGTATGGCGGAGACGACCCTCAAGATCCCCTACCTAAAAGCGCCTATGAAGCTGTATCCATCCACAATGAGAAGCACAATCCGAACTTGGTAGACTGGGACGGCCCTGATGACCCGCAAAACTGGTCTAGACGGCGGAGGTGGATGATCACTGCATTGAGTCTAGTAATGACTATCAACGTGTAAGATATCATTGGTTTCGTTACGCGGTCTGAGTCTCACGCATCGTTTCAGAACGTTTGCGTCTTCAGCACCGTCTTCAGCCGGGCCGACCATCGCAGAACACTTCCACGAGCGAACTGAATACGGCTATCTCGTTACCTCTGTCTTTCTCTGCGGTTACGTCATCGGCCCATCTTTCTGGGGCCCTGCTTCCGAAGTATTCGGACGTCGGCCATTATTCCTGGTCACCCTGGCGTGTACCATCTTCCATCTGGGCCAGGCATTAGCCAAGGACATAAATACGCTCCTCGCTACCCGTTTCTTGAGTAGCTTCTTCGCTGTCTCGCCGCTCACGAATTGTGGCGGGCTTATTTTCGACATCTGGGACCCGGTCACGCGTGGTATAGCTACCTCGTTATTTGTTGCGGGCGTTTTCGTTGGCCCTGTTTTGGGACCCATTATCGGAGGATTGTGAGTGCTAGCCTCGCTATTTTAGTCTTTTGCTTTGCTCATCTGCGACGCAGCTTGACCACGAGCTATCTTGGATGGCGGTGGGTCTTCTGGGTCATGATATCTTTGCCGGTAGCTGCACAGTCGTCGCTGCCATATCCGTTCCAGAGACATATGCGCCAGTGCTTTTGCAGAAGAAAGTAAGCAGTCTTTCACTGCAGAATGTTGTCCGATTCTTACCGCAATTTACAGGCCCAGCGCCTCCGGAAGGCGGACCCAATTGGCAATGCAAATCTATATGCTGAGGACGAGAGGGCGGACTGATCGATCAAGGGTGTCTTGCATCGTACGCTGTACAGACCGATCCACATGCTTGCTATCGAACCCATTCTGCTCCTGGTTACAATATACTTGTCCCTTGTGTATGGCGTATTGTATGCTTGTACGTCGATATTTGACGGTGATATATTCCACTCTGCACGCACTCATTTTATCCCTAGTATTCGAGGCCCTCCCAGTCATCTTCGTCGGCACCCGTGGCTTTACGATCGGCGAGTCCGGCCTCGTCTTCATCGGTGCTGGGATTGGGACGACCATTGGCGCCGCCACATTCCTGCCACTTACGCGGCACTACCCGGGGCTCATGAAGAAGTGGCGTGGCTTCCCACCGCCGGAGCAACGTCTCTTTGGCGCGATGCTGGGCGGAATCACCCTTGTCATCGGGTTTTTCTGGCTGGGATGGACAGGCAACTACCCGAGTGTGCCCTGGATCGTTCCAGCGCTCGGTACAATTCCCATTGGCGCAAGCGTCAGCATGGTCTTCATTTCGTTTTTGGTATGTACTACATATGTTTCCCATGCCCCCGTCAGCTTTGTGCTGATGATCTGTCGTCCGTCGGGCATGATGCGTCGTCAGACATACCTTGTTGACACTTACCTCATGTACACCGCCTCCGCTTTCGCGGCAAGCACGATGGTACGATCGGCTGTCGGGGCAGCGTTTCCGTTGTTCACAACGCAGATGTTCGAGGATGTAAGCGCGCCACCATCATCTCGCATTGCATATTATTGACAGGTGGCGACAGTTGGGCATCAACTGGGCGTGCACGTTGATCGGGCTCCTCGGGCTCTTGCTTGCCCCGAGTCCGTTCTTGTTCTACCGATATGGCGCATACATTCGCTCCAAAAGTAAATTCTCCCCGTCGCCGGTAAGTATCTATTATTAGATCGCCCGCTACCGGCTCCTGATGTAGGCCTAGGATCTTCTAATTGCAGAGAAAATCAAAGCCGAGGAAGCTGCCATCGCGTCCATTTCGAAAGAGGAGGTCTAACATATATAATGAACATCCACTGCCGTATTGCATTGGTTCCACCAGCTCTCTAGACAATCATGCATGCACTTGCGACGACATCTCTACGCCACTAGACGACTCTGTATCCATAGCTTACAGACCGCCTCATCTTACCTAACGCATTACCTTGTACATAAATGTCCACTATTGTCCGCCTACCATTAAATCCATTAACGAATATTACGAGACGGTTCTTCGATGGAAGCTGGTCTTGCGTGAAGTTCGCTCATCTAGTCACCGCGAACCCCAGCTGTTGGATGTGCGCGCGAGGTGTAGAAATTCTCTGACCACGAGGGTGAATTTCTAGTGTAGGATAGTCGAACAGTGTCGTAGGGCACAAAGTGCCGGGGAGCCATAACGCTCACACCCAGCTTAAATGCAGCTGCGGATAAAACTACTACCCGTTAGCTTGCCTCGTCGCTATGCGCGCAAGGGCCGCGCGCCCTCGCGTCGGCCGCAGAACCCGAATTGCGACACGAGGCTCATTCTATTCTGCACAGTGGCTGCTGATACCGTGACCACTGCTACTATAGAGGACTGATCGGCGACGACAAGGCAGTGAGTGCGTATCACGTGCACACCTTCGTCATATCATATTATGCGCTGAAACAATCAACGCTACATACCACAGCAGGTGCCGGTAAACATGAATGTGCGACCTGCTTTCAGCTGCGGCACGTTGTACCGTCGTGGGAGTCTGAAACCGGCTACCATACCGAGCCGCGTGTCTCTGATCTTCCGCGCAGTGTCCCAATCGCAATATGGCACAGACATCGCGCAGAACGATGATAGTAAGTTATTGCCCAGGTAGGAAGCGTTCCTGACGCCGGCGCGCGTATTCCAAATAGCTGACTGTGTGGCCGTGACTCTGCGTCCGCCCAATCACGGTGCCCGCCGCTGCTATCAGCATACATCCCTGGACACTTGCGTGAGTTTTCTTGTCATGTCGGGATTGATTATCTATACCCGGCGGGGCCAGAACCACTTGGTTTGCGTGGTCTTCCAAAATATCGTACGTTCTCAACTTCCGAAGCATACAACCGAGACATGATGATTGATCTCTCAACCCCAACTGAACTTTCCAATCGTTTAGTAACTTGCTGTGGCTATCACATGACTGCGTAGCGGCGCTATAAATCTAGGAGGTGAGTCTCAGGCTTCGTCTCGCACTCCCCTTTCTTACCACATCTCTCCGTACGATATCTGCACCGATGGCCCCCACGATCAAGGTCGGCGATGTCATCCCCGAGGGAACCTTCTCCTACATTGCATACACCCCGGAGCTCGACGATGCTACCGCTTGTGGTATTCGTACGTACCATCCGCGATCGTCCCCGATAATGAGCGTCATGTCCTGATATCCTGCTTCAGCCACAAAGCTCTCGACGAGCGAGTGGAAGGGAAAGAAGATTGTGATCTTCTCCGTCCCGGGAGCGTTCACTGTGCGCGATCATGCTGTCCTGTCCGATCCGCTTGATCCTGACCCGATTGTGCTATAGCCGACGTGCCATGTGAACCACCTGCCTCCATACCTCGAGAAGTATGACCAGTTCAAGGCGAAGGGTGTCGATGCGATTGCTGTCCTCGCTGCGAACGATGCGTTCGTTATGAGCGGCTGGGCTCGCTCTGTCGGTCTCAAGGACAAGGTTTGTGCTGTACCTCTTATTCTGTTATCTGATTATGTAGGGCTCATGTGGATTTGCAGATTCTTGCTCTTTCGGACACCGAGGCAAAGTGGTCCAAGTCCCTCGGCCTTGACAAGGACCTCTCTTCGATTGGCTTCGGTACCCGGACTGACCGCTACGCCATCATCCTTGACGACCTGAAGGTCAAGTATGTTGAGGTATGTATCTAAACTTCTGGATCTATGTTTGATTCCAATCCCGTACAAATCCCTGCTAGGTTGAGCCAGGATCAGAAGTGACCGTCTCCGGTGCCGACGCTGTCCTTGCCGCTCTCTGAAGGTTATTGCAATCGCGGTTGTAGTGGATACTGTAACATCACCATCGTATGTCAGGGGATCAAGTTGTAAATTCTAGAAGTACGTTGCAATGCTACGTAACAATCCATACCTTTACCTCTGAGTTAATGCGTCTGGCGGCTATCGGGACGACTGAGATCATCGTCAGATCTACACCCACTCACTAGAGTAGGACAAATCAGTCGACTGCATCACGAGGCCTGGCATGTATGGAAGATGGGGTGTCGCAACGCAGGAGCCTAAAGCTTAAAGGCTCCCGGGACCTGCGGCCCATCATAGAAGACACCGCGGTCAAATGTGTAGCAGCTGAATGGGCAGACCAATCACCCCGATGCTAAGTATGTCACTGAGTTGGGAAAGGAAGAGAGCAGCGTTGACACGGGCACCGCGACGGAGTGCCACAGCGGCTTGTGGCAGACGATCACGTGAGTGCTTCTGCCAGGCCACTGACTCTGAGGCCAGAAGGCGAAGTCGTATATTGGCACTACCTGTGGCATGCTGGAACAGATTACTCCGCTAACCAGCCACGATTCGTATATGTCCGGCAAAAGTCGTCATTACCTTTGGAATATCTTAATCATCCAAGAATATGTGTATGGTTGGAACAATGTCAGCGGGCGAAACTCGAATGTATGAGGCTGACAGGACTTGATCGGTCTGGCTGACAATACGTACGGGCACTAGTGGGTGAAGACAGCCACAATTCACATCGCCAGCTGAACTACATTCTGTACGCCTACAATGGCCAAACGCCCCCGAACGAGCCTGAAGAAGCCTATCACGCCCACCGTCCGCCGATTCCTGCACGCTGTCTTCAGCAGACCTTCTCTGTCCGCTTTGAGCACGCAGGCGCGGTCACGCACGACGGACGCCTCCCCGCAGATACCCCAGCTGCCTCCCCAGACCCCCCGAACCGCAGAGAAGCCGGCATGCATAGCCCTGCAGAACGAGGACCGCGACGAGGACGCCATCGTGATCACAGCGCTGAACGTCATCCCGTTCTGCTGCCACGCGGACCTGCTCATGATGTCGCGCGCCGAGCTGCTCACCGTCGCGACTACCTTGAACGCGAAGCTTCCGCAGGTCATGCACATCGACGTCGGCCCCGTGCGCTCGGACACGTACATCCGCAATGCGATCGAGCTGCTCGTCGGCCTGAGGCACGAGACGCCGAACGCCCCGCTCCCGGTGAAGTCGATCTCGGTGTATGCCCCGGGGAGAACGCTGCAGAGCCCTGGCTCGCCGCTGGAGACGAGGGAAAGGTCAGCGATATCCGCGGCTGAGCCAGTCCTGAAGGGATTGAGGGAGAGTTTGGTTGAAGAAGCGGAGGAACCAGAGCGTCCGCAGAAGAAGAGGCGATACCATTCCGAGGGGGGTCCGGGCGAGAAGATAAGCATGCCGGTTGGCGTGGAGCGTCGGGTCACCCGTTCGCAGTCGCAGATGCACTCCACCGCAACAGTTCAAAGCAAGGTCCGAGTGCTGAGAGCTCGTAGTCAGAGGATTGCGGAGAAGACAGCGATGCTCGACGGTACTCCGAATGTTGCTGTATCCCGCGGTCGCAGCAGCACACGCAAGATCGCCGGCCAGCGTTCACAGAGCGCAGTGTTGACATCAACACCGAAGAGGAGCAGGATTCTGGTCGACGCGGACGTGAACTCGATTCGGGGAGGACGTGGGCGCGCGTCTGCGCCGATGTCGCTGGCAATTGGTATAGGCTCCCCGAGCCCGCTAGTGATGAAGTCGATGCGCGTGGCGAGGGGTAAGAGAGGTACAGAGGAGAGTATCGGCGCAGGAGAGGTGACCTTTGGGATTGATGGCCTGACCGTAGCACATACAGACGGAGACTCAGTCATGGACATCACCATGGAGTAGACGCTAGCCACTCCGCAGATGTGAGTCCCGCGAATGATTTAGACGGTGCCTCGAGATGTTGGCGTTGAATCGCTCTGCAGTAGGGAAAGTTACGTATAGATGCAAATACCTTCATCATCATGGCAGCCTGATTATGCAGTATGAGTTGCGGGCCCGAGTACACTCCAGACTACGCGCGCGTCTTGCGCATCGCGGATCTCAACGACGCACTCCATGTGACATCGCGGCTATGATTGAGAGCAGCATCCGATATCGCTGGCCTACGTCGACATACTACGGACGCGCTGGTGGCAGAAAGCGGTAGGCAGGCGCTCAATCGCGCGTGACCAGTACGCGCCGCGCTACGTAACGGGACGTGACGCGCACGCGTTGAATGTGACCTCGCACCTTTCTCGCCTGAGCCACAACGCACGGGATCGAACCTCTCTACATATTGCTCGGTCACGGCTTCTGCGCGATAGAAGCGCGAGCCAGGCGCGTCTGAAGCTCAGGCCAGCTACTACGACCTAGCTAGTTTGCTCGCGAGCTGCAACTGCATACCTTGACTCACGAAACCGGCGATGAACTCCTCCGTCTCGGGCGCGGCGCAGAACACCCCCCTTCGCGCTATCCCCTCTACGCTTGTATTACGTGCTGCACAACCTGTTCCCCCAGCATCAGAGACCTATGAGCCTCTGGTCAAGAGCCTTCTTCGACGCCGGCTGGTGCACAATATACTCTTGCCATCATTGATTGCCACTTGGTCAATCGTGAATATCTGGTCAACATGGGAGCAGGGTGGAATATTCCACTTTGGACTATGGGGAGCGTTCAAAAACGCGTTTCACCCATTAACTTTGGCCTTTACTCTGGCCACATTCGTAGTAGGGGTGTTGCCTTCTGTTGTCTTGCGAAATAGATTCATGGCGGGTGAGCAAGGCCGTCATCAAATCTACGTTCAGAGGCTAAGCGTGTCGTGATTTCAGTTTCGCCAACGCACGCCCCATCACCATCGAAAATGCTGAAGTCTGCGCTTGCGAAACGCAGCACTCAGGCAGGACTCATCATTTACATTGCATCATCACTATTGCTTGCCGGCATCCATGCCGCCATGGCGCGGACACTTGGGAATACGGACCTACGCTTGTCTATCTTCGTGAACTCGAAGTACGTCCTAAGTGTGTGCTTCCGACAGATTCCTCACAGTTTAGTTTGCCAGAAAGCATCCGTACTACTTGAATGGCCACACGATCTACTTCATCTCCTCACAAACTGCGCTTGCATGCGCATATCTTGTTCGCAGTGTACTGCAGGATCGCTTTTCCCTCCGCTGGACTAGCATGTTGACTCCAGTGCGTGTTTATACAATCCTCATACACCGTATTCGTCCTCACGATATACCTCATCCTTCAGCCTGATGCCCCCCGGGGAGCCGCACATCGCTTGGGTCATTTTCTGCTCACGATCATTACTATGGGCTTCTTTGTCGCTTTGTGCAGCACCCTGCACACAGTAGCGTTCGGGCTGGCACGGAGCATCGCGATCCCAATCATCTTCAAGATACCACTCGTCCGCAATGCACTGAAGCCATTCATCGCGCATTTCCGACGTGGCTCTTTCACGCTGACATTGCTCTTGCGCAACCTCTCTTTCATCATCCGCACGTCCTTCCTTGGCCTGACGAGTGCGCTTTGCTGGGAGCTGGCAGAAAGCCCCTTATCCGAGGTATGTGCTTTGCCACTCCCATGCGGGGCTACTATAACAGATTGTGTCATATATGTATATAGAATGTGAGCGTCGCGCACAAATCCGCCGACCCGATGACGACGCTCATCTCTGGGATCAAATCCACGGACGCATACTTCAAGCACTACGCATACACGGAGCTGCGTCGCCTCGCGTGCGAGGATGGCCCCACGGCGAGCACTCACAGGTCCTCGCTCTTTTCAGATCAAAAGTACAACCCGAACCAATGGTCGACTCTAGTCCGCGAGAGTCTGCTCACACTTGGGAAAGATTACCAGCTGCTACTAAGACGGGGAGAGCCTGAGGCGCCACGTAAGTCACCTCATCATCTGGATATTTCTGTGTGCGTAATGACACATGTTATTTGACAGCCCCCGCCCCTGCGCCCGCACCCGCGCCCCCCAAGCCACTCCCCGCACCCGCGACTCCACTCATCCGCAAGCCTATCATGCGCGACTCCACACAGTCACCCTTCCACGCCGCCTTCGAAGCCTTCGCATCCGACGGGCCGATCGTCTCTGCCGTTGAGACCGCCGCGAACGCCGCCGCGTCGCCTGTCTCGGGCCTGGTCCAATCAGCCGTGCAGGCGGCGCCGCCCTCCGATATCGCGGCCAACCTGGCGAAGAAGGGCTCAGAGCATGCGTACAATCTGGTGATAGGGTCGCACGGACGGCTGAGGGAGACGGTCGACAGCCTCGTGGCTGGCTGGGAGAAGGGCCGCGATAAAAAGTGGGCAGAGGTCTTGCCGCAGTGGACGAACGTGGTCCGCAGCCAAATTGAGGCGTGGTGGACGCGCGATCGCCTGGGTAGGATGGCGGAGGCGGCGCTGCCGAATAGATACTTGGACGCGCTGGCGATTAGTGGTGAGTTGTCTGGTGCATATATGCTCTGGCATATAATGCAAGTTATTCACGTTTTGCCAGTGCTTTGCCACTTCGTCTGCGCATCGCTCGAGGAAGACAAGTATGGCGTCGTTCAACGCGATATCCCCAAGATTCTCGAGGCGCTTCTATCGTTCTTGGCTGTCGTGGAGGATTACCGCAACGAACTCAACGACAAGCAGCCTAGGTTGTCGGCGGAAGAACTCGAAAAGCTGTCATGGGAACAGATGGCCGAACGGGCGCGCGTTGAGATCGAGGTTTTCGCGGCCAAGGACGTTCTCAGCGTAGTACATGATCGTGAGCATCCGCTTGATCCGCTTCACGATTTTCACCTCGAACGCTGATTCTATGTCTCCATTCAGCATTGACCGCCGGGATAGCAAATATTGTGAGAACGTTCGGGGAGAGGCTATCCGCCTTCAAGTTCCCACAAACAGTGGCTCACCAGCTGCAACGCTTCGTCGAGTATGCATAAGCGCGCGTAATGTGGTATTGGGACTATCTGTGCAAAGTGGCATTTGTAGCAAATACGAACGGGACAGTTTCCGATTTTCAGCTTCTCCAGACCTTGCGCCGCAGGGCCCAGTCCATGGTTGCCTGAACGATTTGTATCCAGGGACGGCGCTCCAACGATGATGTTGGCTCACGTAGGCTGCGGACAGAAGCAGGAAGTAGCGGATGGCGAGCGTCGGGTGAGTTATAACGGAGCATCTGCATCGATGAGAGCATATCTACCAGAGCGCCTCGAGAACAACTTCGTCTCACGAACCCTATTGCGATGTGATGAGCACAGCAAATGCAACGCCAGTCGAAGCTATCAGAGATGAGTACGTGCTCTTTGGGTGACGCATCCGCTCAAATGGGGGAAACCAATATTCTGCACAGTATCCAGGATACATATGTCATTGTCGAGACTCTCTGCATCAGATTGTGTCGAAACGAATGATACTGCCGTGTCTGCTGTATGTGATCAAGATCTAGTAGAATACTAACAGCCTCAATTCTATGGACTCTCGGAACGGCGACCCCTTGGGCGTGCTTGGATCGTTGAATGCCGTATGTGGTGTGAAAAGCGCAGTCTTCCCATCATCCTGCGAGTCGAAGCTGCCAGCCAAGCCGCTTCAGTTCGGCTCATCGTCAGTGCTTCAGTCGTTCAACTTACCACTTAATCAACACGAATTCATCTGGCCTCATTCCTCTCAGGTATTTCCATCGGTGCTCCTGCGAGTACTTCACGCCGTACGTCTCCCCCTCACGGTCAGGATACCGCAGAGCGATCGGCACAACATCCCTCTTCCTGTTGATGCTCCGGTAGTCACACAACGCGAGTGGCCAGTCCAGCGCAGGATGCTCAAGCGGGCGCCAGAGATTGAGTATCTGGAAACGCCGCTTGAGGAGACCAGGCACATCGCCTGGGGGCAAGTGCATGCGGACCCTCGTTACCGCGGACGAAGGGGTCTGGTCGATGTGCACTTGTGAGACAGGCTGCCGCTTCTCCGGTGCGTCGTCGCGCTCGCCTGGCCGCCGCCGGCGGATAGCTATGTTACAGCGTCAACGTCGTCTCACAGTGCAGAATTTGGTACATACTGTGGTCAAATGGCACGACACGGCCCGCGCCCGTCAAAAGCTTGATGAGTGCGATACTTTCCGGATAGTATCTCTCCTTGATTGAGTTCTCATTTGTGAACTGGGTGTGATCCGGAGACCCCTCGTAGAGCTGGAAGCCAGCTGTGTCCAGAGTGAACTTGGCTTCTTGGCCGCGGACGTCCTCTACCTCGACCCGGTGAGGTTCTGGGACCCAGTTCCCTGTCCTCCCCTTCTCATCGACGTTGATGAGCGTGTATGGGCGGGATCCATCTGGTGGAAGCGAATAATAAAGGAGCTCCGTGGTTACTGACGCTGGTGCTGCGGGCGGCTTGGCCGGTGTTGGAGGAGCATACGTTGTTGGCGATGTGTACAGCGATCTAGTAGCTCTATAACAGGCTCCAATGTGCTATAGGTATTCACGGTGAGCGTTTTCACGTAAATTTCTCATGTAAACCACAGACCTTGCCGCCTGATCTCAGCCTGCTCGCGCTAGGTGCCCGAGGAATGGACCTTGACATCAATGACACCTTCAACATGACGATGGAACTGGGAGAATATTTCCATGAGCATTGCAGTAGCTCTCCTCGATTTATGTGTCTGCAATCTCAGCTTACTGAGAACGGGTGTAAGGTCTGACGTCGCTGGTGGATATCGGGCTTTATGTATTATTATTGAGACGCTTCACTCGATACTGCGACCTACTTTTTCGTTCCGAAGTGGGTGCGTAACAAGTAAGAAGGACAGCATTGCGCTCTTGCCGCAACGATGTAACTTAGGGTGACCGAATCAGACATTGCCTAATTGAATATCAAAAGCCTGAGAATCGAAAGCCATGTTATGCAGACTAAGTGTTGCAAGTTGGATTATGAGTAAGGTGCTGCACGCAGTGGCTCTGTCCTGCTTGAGCACTTGAACAGTCACAAACACAAGGCAAGGTCAGGTCAGATCAGGTTCGTCGGAGTGGCGACATATTCGAATCTGATAAGATAGCGCCCGATGTAATCAGCGTGGTCATTTGTCAGCGCGTCTGCACATGAGATTGCTTCCAGGTCTGTTCTCTCACTGCGAGGCAGAGGTGGAACACGGCATACTAACAGCTCCTCCGATTCGGGAATGATGAAGCTGTTATCCGAGCCTGAGGTGACACGGGAGCAGATCAAAGTGATTCTTGAATACCATAGGAAGGAGCCAGTGTCGATCTTGACGCTTGAACGATACAAGGGGACAGGCTTCAGGTAAGCACATGCATCGGCGTTTCTGTCGACAACAGTTACAGTGAATAATCATGACCCGTGCAGCTCGTTCACGCCCACTGTCACGTACGAAGTTGCACTCGCGGATGGCACTTCCTTTCTCGTGAAGATCTCCCCACCAGCTGCAAGCGCCGCCGTCGAGTACGCGCCCAACACGCTCGCGCAGGAACACGCTCTCCTGCAGCAACTCTCCGCGCAGACCGCGATCCCCCTCCCGCACACCCACGCCCTCGACACCTCTCTCACACTCGTGCCGTACCCGTACCTGCTCCTCTCACGCCCACGCGGTGTCTCGCTCGCCCACGCGCGCACCGCCGGGCTGCTGAGCGCGCGCCAGGCGCTCCTGCTCGACCTGCGCCTCGGCGCGCTCCTGCAGCAGCTGCACGCCGTGCAGAACGACTGGTTCGGGCTCCCCGCGCAGGCCGCGGACGGGCTGTACAGCTGGCAGGAGGCGTTCACGCTGCTTTTCGAGGGCCTCCTCGTCGAGTCGGAGGCGCGCGGCGTGCCTGCGGACTACACCGCAATCCGGCAGGGCCTCTCGCGCGCGATCGCGTTCTTCCTGTTCGACGACTGCGAGGTGCCGTCGCTCGTGTCCTTCGCAGGCGACGAGGGCGCGGTGTTCGTGGACGTCGACGCTGTGAAGGGCAAGGAAGAGGAGGAGGTGCCGGTTACGGAGTTCTTGTCGTTCTCGCATGCGCTGTGGGGCGACCCACTCCTGGAGACAATGTTGATGGACCCTAGCGCGGCGCTAATAGAAGGATACGGCGGAACGCTGATTGTGTTCCCCAGGCAGAAAACGAAGCACATATGGTATACGTTGTTCCTGGCTCTGATGGTGCTTGTCTCGGCGGAGCGGGAGAAGGAGGAGAGGCGCGGATATGACGAGGGCAAGATCGAATGGGCGAGGACCACACTCGGCAGATGTATCGAGCAGTTGAAGGATGCGCCATACTATTGAGCAATAGATGCAACGCGAGCTCAGTTCGCTGAAGAGTTCCTACTGAGGCTGTCAGTCTGGCGTAAACCGCACCCTTGGCGTAAATGCCAGGCTGTTATCCGATTCCCTCGCCCAGGGCATGCGTAGCATCTCGATAGTAAGATGAGAGGGGGACGAGCTGGATAGAACAGACCGCGGTATACCATTGTCGTGCCCTACATTACAAGAAGATTGGTGCTAGAGAGGGTTCACTCGAGGCTATACGTATTCTTCTCCAACTGCAGCGGGACAGCCTGTCAGCTGTGTGCACCGCCGACATTGTACAAGCACGCACCTCAGCCTCTAAATCCTTTCTGACGCGCCACTCCTCGTCTGCCTTGATCACCACATGGTGGTCGTCCAAATCCTCGATGATGAAGCTCTGCTTTTCGTTCATCGTCAAGAGGATCTGCTTCACCGCAGAATCGCTGTTCCACGGAGCGATGCGAGAAGCGGACCCCCGAAGTCATAGTGGTGATCAGATATTCAAATGGTGCATGGACGAGCTCCGAGTGAATACTGACCAGGTCAGAAGCACGCCTGTGCACGGATCCTCATTTAGCGGTCGCTTCTCTTCGAGCGGGGGTTCTCCATTGTAGCGCACCTTTTATGGCCTTCATCCCGTGTCGTGTACAGCGCCGTGGCCGATGAGGTTTCTATACCCCAGCTCGCGAGCGGTCCGGCTAATCACGGAGACTGCTGGCGAGCGACGAGAGGCAGGATACGGTGGCTGGTCACGTTCCGGACAGCTGATGGGGTGAGACTGAGCATGGTCCTGGGCACCCACGTTCGCCTGACTCCACCTTTCTCCCTCCTTCCTCGACGGAGCATCCATCGCTGGCCTTCGTGGTCGCATCGATTGCACAGCAAGATGCCTATCCCGCCCGCGATCCTTACCCCGGATCTCTCGTGCGTGCCCCCGGCAGACCACGCGGGAGGGTACTGATGTGCAGGGATCGCAAACGCTTTCATTACCGCCTCTTGCGGATACCCTAATCGCCGTAGGACCCCAATTGATTCTGTGTACCCGTCCCCGCTTCGGCAGACGCTGGGGCAGTCGGTGCAGTACTTAAGGACGAGCACCCCCCCGCCGCTTGCCGCTCCGGAACCAAAGGGTACGGAGTATCTCTTTCTCTCACCATGGGCGGAGTTCATCCAGAGATAGTCCCCCCGCCCACGACCGTCATCGAGGCGTCGAAGCGCCTAGCTGCTTGGACCGCGGTGGACAGACATGTGTTGCCGGAGTACAAGGTGAGTCGATTGGCTCGCTAACGGTAGCAATAACTCAAGCAGCACCCGTAGGTCATTGGGATTGGCTCTGGTATGGCGCTTTGACTGACGATCCGACGGCTATTGACGATGGCACCCGATCAGGCTCCACGGTACCCTATGTCGTTGAACGAATTGTAGCTCAAGGACGTGAGAGGAACAAGGATCGGGTCTTCATTCCTACCAGTGCGCTCTTCATGTTGCCTCATCCCATGCTGTTTCTGACATTGCCCAGGCTTCCAATCGAAGGAGCTCATCGTCAACGCCCAATTACTACTCGGCGATGTCGACCAATACCCCGTCATCGATGTGACGATCGACGGCGCAGACGAGGTCGACGAGACGCTCAACTGCATCAAGGGCGGCGGCGCATGCCACCTGCGCGAGAAGGTGCTCGCCGAGGCGGCGGACACGTTCATCGTCGTCGCGGACTACCGCAAGAACTCGGACGTCCTCGGGCGCAACTTCACGCAGGGCGTCCCGATCGAGGTCGCGCAGTTCGCGTACGCGAAGGTGCTGCAGAACGTGCACCTGCTTGGCTCGCCCGGCGCGGTGCTCCGGATGGCGAAGAGCAAGGCGGGCCCGGTCGTGACGGACAACGGCAACTTCGTCATCGACGCGCCGTTCCCCGAGGAGGCGATGAAGGACCCGTACACGCTTCTCACGCGGATCAAAATGCTCACCGGCGTCGTCGAGGTGGGCCTGTTCTGCCATATGGCGAAGGCGGCGTACTTTGGGAACCAGGTACGCGGGCTGGGTTCTTTCGCACGTCGGAATGGACGCTGATACGCGGTGCCAGGACGGGAGTGTTACCGTCAAATGGCATGATGGCCGTATCGAGAACGTTGACAGCGGCTCGAGCCCTGTGCCGGAATCCACTTAGTCATCTTCGGATGGTCAGCTCGTGTCGGATTCGGGAGCGTGCTTATGCTCCCGGCTGCTGGCGTTGCTCAGAGATTCTCGCTGTAGAGGGGTTTAGAAGTTCATCTATTGTAAGGTACATTTTGCAATACCAACTAGTCCTGCTGGAATCGAAGCCTACAACTTTGCCGTTGGATCTTTGAAAGGATACATTCAAGCAGTCTGTGGTCGTCGTCAACATTGAGCTATCCTCGCATGAGCAAATTGTACGTCCTATTTAAACGCCCGCGCAACCAACTCGGGAAATGATGCGCAATACGAGAGGCGCCTGCCTGCCAGTCTTGACTTTCTTACCGACAATCTTTGCGCTCATAGGCTTGGCCAAACACTCCTCAAGGTGATGAGCTTTGCATGCAACGTGGATAATAATAATGTTGTGCCATATCGTCTGTTGGAATATTGAGAAGTGTAGATTCGGCATTCAATGGGTTGGTGCCCCTATATCAGCTCAGCCATACGCGCTGCCGCGTAGTTCTGCGTCGAGTGCACTTAACAATCCTCCACTCAGAGGAATCCTCGAACCGCCTGGTCATGAACTCGTTCTTTGGCCAACTCAAGTCCCATCAATCCAGTTTAGCATGTCACAGATAGTCCTCGCGAGTTTGGCGTCAAACCGACGTTGGACCATCCATACTCTTCTCGAGTACGACGACCTTTATAGCTCAGCGTAAGTGTAACAATGTTGAATATAGTGTTAGTTGAAAATTGTTGATTAGGAAAGCAATGTCGTACTTTGACAAATCGGTTTGACCTCAACTGGTCTTTTCCCTCAACAATGTCCCTCGAGAACTGCGTCGCATGTTAGTGAAAGCATTTGCTTGAGCATTCCCTCGCAAACTCACCTCGTAATGGCCTGAAATGATATGTTGATAGACCATCGGTCGGGCAGACGCCTGGTACGCCCACAAACTACTGCATATGGTATTTGTTTGCATTGAGCAAAGCTGACCAAATAGCGCTGTCCTTCCGCATCAGGACATCAATGTCTATTTGCGGACACACAGCACCAAAGCTTGCCACAATCAAATTACTCGATAAGGCTATTGTTTGGTGACTATTTGGCCGCCCTCTCCCTCATTATTTGATGCTCTTTGGCTTTGCTCCCAAAAGAGGAGAAAAGCAATCGCCGCCTACTACTCCCAATCCGCTACCGTCTTTGGACAAAATAGCGGACTCAAAAACAGTCCCCTCAACGCGAACACGATGCAGCTACGTATAAATCAGGCCCATGCTCGGGGGATTTGGCTCGTCCCTCCTGCTCTCGAGCCCGCTCCCGGTGTTCGCCCTCACCTCGGGACGTATTCCTCCCCCTCTCCCCCCTCTCACGTCCTGCAGCTTGCGGCCCGCTACCCTACCCCGGCTCTCCTCCCCGACTCTCCTAATATCATCCTCCCGCTCCCCACCCCCTCCTACGTGATCGTCTCACATAATGCCCAGACGCTCACATACCATTAAGTCCAAGAGGGTCAGTATGCCTCCCGGCGACAGGCGTCCCAACGCATGCATTAACGCGCTCCTTCTGCGACCGGATAGGCCGAGCCCGTCGAGGACCGCACCTGCTTGTTTTGCAACAAAACCGTCAGCCGTCGGGCAGATCTTGTCCGTCACGTGGACACGCACAACGTGACGAAACGGTTGTATGTCGTACTCGAGTTTATAACAGAGAATTGATGCTCATCTTAATTCTTGCTGTACAGTATGTGCCCACTGTCGCACTGCCAGTTCTCTGCTTCCCAGAGGAGTAATCTAGAGCAACACGTATATACACAGTACGTAGGCGATCTGACCGATAGTGCTTCCTGTCTGATCAATTTTGTTGCAGCTTTAACCACAGACCCTACTCATGCACTGAGATGGGCTGCGACTACTCTGCGAACAATCGTAGTAGCCTGAGACGCCATCGTTTAAAGTACCATCGGGATTCCGCCTTGGCAGCCAGTGCCATGAAGACAGAGGATATCACTTCACTGGCGGAAGCCGATATTCCAAACGAGACAGAGCAAAAGGCTCATAATGCTCGCGATCCTGCTCGCCGAAATATTCAGCAGAAAACGGAACGCTTCACGCCTTATGCATCCTCGTCGCGGGTGACGTTGGACGCGCTCGCGGCCATGAAGCCCCCCGTTCCCGAATGGCCACCTGTATCATCCTCGGATTACGAGTGCTACCGCGAGTGCTACCACTGGTCGCGTTCTCTATCGCCTTGTATCGTCCCAGACTTCGCTTCACCATCATTCACGGATGTCTCCCTGCCGTCGGCTGTTTCTTCACCAGCCTACATCGCACCCTTCCCCTCCCCTGACTACGCGAGCGCACCCTCCCCTTTAGACATGTGCGCGCCTTCCCCCGCGTACTCTGCAGCGCCCTCATACATCGACTGCAGCGAGTGCAGCTTACCCTCACTATCACGGTCGTGCAGTCCATCAGGCTCCGAGGACTCGTGGGTCTCGGACCAAAGCTGCGGCCCCCGCACTCCCCCTTCAGTGTCAGCAACCTCACTACAGCCGTATATAGTCGAACCCCCCACCTCCATATCAACTCCCAGTGGCATTGCTGCAGATTCTGCGCAACTGCCGCCGTCTCTCGATGTGGAGTTAGTAGCTTCCTATGATGTCCCTATCGAGGAATTCATAGAAGGGCTCTGCTTAAATGGGGGTTATACTGACGCGGAGCTAAATGAATTTGCGCCACCTATAGATGAGATGGTACTATGGCAGGACGCATGGCGGGAGTATGTCGCTAGTTCGCCACCCACAGCTTGGCTTGGAATATTTGATACCTAGATGATATGATAGACTCACCCATCCTATCCCTGCCCTCTCTGCTGTATCTAGGTAGTCATATATTTTATGAACACGTCTTCTCATCCGTACGTACGGTCTATACGTATATATTCGAGGCTCGTTGTAATCCATTCGTAGTGGATCCTGTGGTGACCGTGCCCTGGTCTTCCGGGCTTTTCACTAATGCCGCCGTTGCCAGCCATCACCGCATGTGGTTCATGAATATGACGAGTCCCATGCGATCTCACGGGGAGCCTCGATGTGAGCGCAACGCCTCAACTGCAGAGTAAAGCAACCCTCCGTAAGCCAGGGACCAAGGGACCATCGTCTGATAATGCTACAATCCGATAGCGAGTATGCCACCATCTAGCTTACACATGCTCTTGGACCCTTCCTCCGCAGATTGTTCGGGCGCGCCAGACTCGTGCCATAGTGGCGCCGCTCGCACATCTGCGTCGCCACGCCAACTTGCACCAAAGATCTTCGATTCCGGAACATGATCGTAATAGCCAGAAGCCCCAGGAGCTGAGTTACATAAACACCCTTCTTTCCGGCCGGGGCGTTCACAGACGTCCAAATGCTACTGTCGTAGTCGATGCACATTGGCGAGTCATTGAATACTGCGTGTTGGAGCCCATGACAACGACACCGTTGTCCAGATATCGGTATGTATTAAACCGGGTCACAAAGAGCGCAAGCGTACAGAATCTGTTATATCGGCAGGAAACAGAGGACGTGAATCGCTGAGGGAGGGAGGTGAAGCTATCATGATATGATATTGATCTCGACTTACGTTCAATTAAGTTTAGAAGCACAGACAGTTGACAAAACTGATGTGCGGATGGAATGGAATGTTTAGGTGGAAGTATCGTTTCAATGAGGTTTGGCTCATATATGATCCAGGTAATATATGCGTTCTACATCGTCAACATATTTCCAGCATCGCAGATATAGAGAAGGCAGTGCCTAATTATATGGGCTGAGAACTCGCTTGAACTGTCTGAACACGAAGTGGGTCCATAGACGCAAGTATTGCACCGCAAAACCTGAAGGACAGCTCCGAAAGTTGGTGCCGTTGGATTTCTGCTGCATTCCGCATATGTTACAATGACACGGCAGCGACAGCGCCAATCTATCTGCAACTCATAATGCACGAATGCATGAAGTCGCAGCCAGCTTATAGTAGTATCGCAGTACTATCAAGTAAGATAGACCCAAGTCATACTCAACCAGGGGGTGTCACACCGTGACATCCACGTGCCGCAGACTAATCCGGCATGATCAGGACTTGTCTATTACATGATATGTAAATTACAAAAACAGAGTACACGTGCTGTCCTGGGCATGAAAGGATTCAATCTATGTTACATTGTCTAGCTTGGCCGAGACACCTTCTGGGGTCACTCTACGACCATGGTCGCCGCCCAAGCTGCTTGGGAGCCAGAGAGTCCCTTGCGGTATGCATCCATAAACATCTGCGAACGCATATAGAATTTATGTAAACGTCAACAATTAACTCACAATATAACGAGGCAGTATATCATACCTTTGAATGTTCGCTTTGTGGATTGTATGCTCTTAGCAATGGTCTCTCGAGACCACATGTTGGAAGACACAATCTGTATGTCTGGGCATATATTCGATGGATAATGTCATCCTCCTAAATTGTGCGATGCTGACTAATTCGACGGATCGGCCACATAAATAGCCACATAAGAAGGGACTGATGCACTTTATCAAAAATCGAAAACCTGAGAATCCTCAACCTTTGTGTTTGCAAGAGATCTCAGGTTTTAGATTTTACTCAAATGGTCTTTGACCATTGTTATGTCAAATGCAAGTTGCCCACTCTGTCAAACTTGCCTCGGCGTGACAGATTTTGGTCATGTGACGTGATTGAGTATGACTTGGGTCTATCTTAGCAGTAATGTGTGGCAGCACTCCGCGCGTGACGTCACGTGTACCCAGGGTAAGCCAACATCACTGCCATTACAGGCAACGACCATGACATTCCGTTACGATACCTAACACAAGTACGACCGCTCACACCACCCTACTCATTACTACGATAATCTTTACTTTCACCGTGGCTCTAGTTAGCTGCCGCACATGTACATAGGATACTGACTGCGGGGTATAAATGGTTGTCTCTCTCTCTCTCTCTCTCTCGTGACGTCACGTGTGATATGGAAACCGAACATCGGACGCGATTCGTCACGGTTCTTATCACCGCGGTTGCGGTCTGCTCTCTCAGCTGCAGCTCGTGATGTACCTCTCAGGGAATGCCCTTCACAGGCTGGACCGTCGACCTGAAGTTTTCTGGCTCCGGTGATGGCCAAGACCTTCCGCAGTGCTACCTTGACGATACATGCTCCACGCATTCACGTGGATTAGCGATGGACGAGCACCTGCATGTTAATACTTGATGTTTGGGATTGGATTGCTCAGCATACAGCGTGCCAAGGAGAGCACATGCTACTGTAGCTGGCCACTAAGGAGTACATTTCTTTGGTATCGGGGACAGGGTGTGTCTTCCGTTCGCAGGCCGTGGAGCTCGGTGGCCGTTCATGTGCTCATGCCGACAGCAGCTCGATATGTCAGCAACGACCTAGCATGAAGCCGACGTGAAACCGTAGATGTCCACAATTGTTATGCACAGACGTCGGCGTTTGGGCGCCACTTGAGCTACTCGGGGTCATTGCCACGATCCCCTTGCGTATGTTACGTCCGAGTTTGACTGTAGCTGTTCCGGTTTCGAGCGAGAGCGTCTTGTCTGGTGTACTACTCGGCAAACTGTGTCGGTGTTGGGAATCTGTCAGATGTCACAAGAAATGATTGTTTTGCTGATGTGCATTTGTTTCACGCCTGGTGGTTTTGACAAGCTCGCTCACACAGCGAGATCATTCTGAGTCTGCTGCTCTTCCGCAAGTCCACGGCCGGTGTGTCAAGCATGAAGAGGTTGCAAGAATCTCAGCGATGCATGCGGCCGTACTCAGGTTGGTCACCAGGGATTGCCACTACTGCGGTCGACCACTAACAGTGCATCACTGGAATCGAGCGCCATCTAGCCTCCGGATGATCCTGGCCACACAACACTGGCATGACTGCTGACTCAGTAGCGCACGCACTCATAGCGACCATCAAAGCAGTTGGAAAATTTCCATTATCGGTGCCGCAGCACAGACGAGCAAACATGCTCCGCAGAAGAGCATGCTGAGCTTGAGTTGATTTGTCCCATTGGCGTTATGACCTACACGTTGTGTCGTGGTTTTAGACATCGCAACGCCAAGATCGCAATTCCCGCTCAACAAGACTCGACGGCGTGTTCAGTCTTGCTCTTGCGACGCCTTCAGCACGCGTATAATGTCAAACTGTGAGCTTTTCTTCCCTTATGTGGCAATCCGGCGGCGCTGTGTCGCGAGAAACACACGACTAACGGAGTCGTCTGATTGGGTAGTGAGTGGTAACTATCTGTTGCTTGGCGCTCCGTCGTCGTGGGACCTAATAATAACAGCACAGGTTCCCGATTAGCTATGGTCACCCACGATCGTTACCGTCGTTAGCGCATCCCGGTGCGTGTAATTAACCATCTTAGGCATCAGATTTGATTAAGAGATTCCGATGCAGCTTTATATGAGGCCAGGCTTGGTCTCGATGTATCTCTCAAACCCCGTTGTGCATAGGCAGAGCCACTGGTCCTTGCTGGCAGGGTCCTCGCACTTTTCGTATTCACCTTTTGTCTACTTTGTTAACACCTTCTCTTCCCCTATTTTCTTTCGACACACTCTTTCAGAATGTCTTTCCTCGCCACAGCTGCAAACGCGACCGGAGCTGCTGCGAAAGCAGCTGCAAACGCAACCAGCACTACTGCGTCCAAGACAGCTTCGGCCGCTGCTGCAGAACCGACTTTGGATGCGACTACGTACTTCTTCGACGTTGACGTCGGGCTTCTCTGTTTCGCCGGCCTTTTCGTTCTTCTCGCGTTGCCCAGAGCAATTGCGCGCTTCGCTCGCCTTTCCGAGTGGTTTGCCGGATGTTTCTTCCACTCTGTGAAGATTCAGGGGCCTCCGCGCTTCACTCGCCCTTTCCAACTGGACCCCAAGACAGGCATCAGCTCTGACTCGAGCAGCCCGGACATAGAGAAACAGGCCGGTGTCGCTATTACTGAGGTGTCCTCGAGTCAGTTTGACGATGTGATCGACATGCCGAGCATGTCGATGGGCGAGCCCAAGAATCCGCCCGCATACATGCCCGCTTGGTCCTCTTTGTTCCCGGTAGCCAGCTCTGTTTTGTCGATGAAGATTCGCCCTGGCTACTCCGTTGGCAAGGCGATTCTTCTACTGGCGTATCTGGCGTTGTTGATGGCTTCCGCTCTCATCGACGTCAACCTCTTCATGGCTCCCGCCAGACTCGGATACGTTGCGGTCAGCCAGTTGCCTGTTATCTACATCATGGCGTCCAAGAACACTGTCTTTGGAGCTCTTATTGGCAAGGGCTACGAGAAGGTATTTCGTGTCCAAGTCATAGCATGTCCAGGTGTTGAACTGACTTGTAATAGCTGAACTACCTGCACCGCTTCGCTGGACGGGTCGCTGTCTTCTGCGTCAATGCTCATGCCTTGGCGTACTGTAAGTAATGATAAGTCTGATCAGGAATCAACCACTGATAACTTCATGACAATGCAGTTGCGAAATGGTCTCAGGACGGTACCATCGCGTCCCACATGGAGACTAACCACAAGTGGGGCTGCGTCGCCTTGGGCGCAATGGACATCTTGTTCCTGTTCTCGTTGACCCCTATCAGGCAGACGTGCTACCAACTGTTCTTCGCCACTCACTGCATTGCCGGTGTCGTTGTACTTGTTGCGGTAAGGACTGAAGGTTTTCTTGATATCATTTCAGGGTCTCATGAGCTTCCTTTCAGACTGCCTATCACGAGCCATGGGCGATCCCGTACATCGAAATTGCCGCCGCTCTCTATGGATTTGACCGCCTCGTGCGCCTCATCCAGACGCGCATCGTTACTGCGCATCTCCGTCCCATCCCGGAGCTTGGCATGACTCGCATTGAGATCCCCAGTGTCAACGCTGGATGGCGCGCGGGCCAGCACGTCCGCATCAAGGTCCTTTCAACTGGCATGGGCGTCACCGGCTGGGCAGAAAGTCACCCCTTCACAATCGCCAGCGTAGCCAAGGTACGCGATTTTATTTGTTGGATGAGCTCCGTCCTCACGTCGGCGTGTAGAGCCGTGGCGAGGAGGGCTTAGTCTTGATGTGTAAGAAGGCGGGTGATTGGACGAACAAGCTCTTCGAAGTTGCGCAGCGTACCGAGTACGAGGCTGAGAGCGTCGGCCGCAACGTCAAGGTTGTGCTCAATGGACCGTACGGCAAGTATTTCCGAGTTTCATGTTGACAATAATACTGAAACGTTACGCAGGCGGGCCGGGTCACGCCCTTATTCACAGCTATTCTGGTGCGGTAATTGTTACCGGCGGAAGCGGCATCACATATGCGCTTTCAACCATACAAGAGCTGATGCAGAAGTCGTCCGAGGGCGCCAGTCGCGTGAGGCACGTTGAGCTCGTCTGGAGCGTCGCCGATCCTTGTGCGTTCTATGATATTGTAACATACCGGTACCTAATCTCCCTCCCTACAGCGTCCCTCTGGCCAATGTTACCGCTGTTCACTTCCCTACTCGCGGAGGCTCAATCCTGCATGACTACATTCCGTATCTCTGTGCACTATACTCGCGCAGTCACGTCCGAGGATGCGCTGAAGCCTCTTCAGCGCCTCCCTGCCGGGCTCTCACTTTCTGCTGGCCGCCCGCGCGTCACCAAGATCATCGAGAATGTCGTCGACCGCGTAACTAGCTTCGGGAATGGCGAGAGTGCCATGACCGGCATCATGGTCGGTGTGTGTGGCCCGTTGGCTCTGGGCGAGGAGGTCGGCCGCGCCGTACGCCGGCTTGACAACGGGAGGAAGAAAGCAGTGGGTGGCGTTGAGCTGCATGAAGAGTACGTATCTGCTTCTGATGGTCATGCACGTTCTTACGATGAGTCGTCAGGATTTTTGGCTGGTGAACGGGAACAGTGTGTGAGCGAAAGCTACTGATCAGAGATGTAGTGTGCTGCTTGAAGCAGCGCGATTTTTGCCTTAACGCTCTCTTGCTTTGCCATTGGCTATCTTACTATGTACAACGTGGGCAACGCCCGTTCCAATGGGCAACTTGTTATGGGACTTACCGCTGTTGCGGGAGCTCCAATCATTCAGATTCTGGGCCTTCGTTCGGTATTATTCTCTTGCTGTTGTATGATCTACAAATTGCGGCTACAACCGATGCCGCTTGCACCATCGCTGTATCCAGTAGCTTGCCCAATTAGAATGCGCGACTTCTCACGTCCACGCGTGCGTCGTCAGGGCCCTGTACTCCTCATTGTGGCATCAGTGCTCTTGAGGAACGCAAGCCGATTGGTGTCTCCATCGTTGACCTCGTTCAAAGAGCATGGATCAATTCTCCTGGTCGCAGTCGTTTGCCAAGCTCTCGAACATCTGGTGTATCTAGACTCGCCTGATCTCACACACGAAGTGGACACCCTGACAGCAGGTTATAGGCATGTACGACCTTTTGGGTTCAGATGTGTGCGAATGTACTCCGCTTCCGGGTGAGGAGTATGAGCAGCGAGCTACAAGTTGTGTCATCTCCATACCAATAATCTTTAGAGTGCCCCGTCACCACAACTGAGGAACGTACCTCAGCAGCAAGGCACAATGAAGAGATATACGATGCAAGAACGTAAAAGCCCGCAACATTTCCGGCTTGGATTCCCTGGTCCAGGCTCACCGCATCATCATGCTTCTATCTCAGTTAGAGTTTGTTTCAGATGATAGATGAGGCGCTATGATAGCTCTCTCTGCTGTACTATCATATACTCTCTCGCTCAACATTGCGCGGCGGGAGAGAATAGGACCCATGAAGGCTAGCCGGTTGCGCTTGACGGTCACGCATGCCGTGGTCCATGTTGACGTAGCTCATTCATATAGTATGTATTTGTCGGCATCAAGTTTGTTACACTTTCTTTGGACGCTATACTAGCCCAATGCTGGTTCTATATATAATTCGCAAGATTATCTCAGCGGCGTTCAATCGAAGTCGGTATGCATTCCCTGCTCGATGATAACACACTCAGGATTCATGTATCGGTCGGCTCTTATGCTAGAGGCATTTAAAGCTGAGAGAGTATTATATGTGCGATTGATGCTTCTGGTGAGTGACACAGACTGAGGGCCACAGTAACTGTTGCAGGCTGTTGTCGGTGCATCGCCGCGCGACGCGACGCGTGGAACGAGCCACGTGATCGTGATGTGCTTTGGAGTAGCGCTCGGCACCAACCGGCGCTTTTTCCTGCACAATCATTGCCACCACCTGGTGGCATCTCCTAATTTGCTCCAATTCTTTCTCAGCACTAAGACCATGGATGTACCTCCTGAATCATTTAAAGGAAAGCAGCGCGCGCAAAACTTGCTTGAGCCTGAAGATGAGGAAGAGAGACTGCATCGTATGCGTACGTCCCATGCCTTTGTACGCGGACAAAGCGCTAATAGTCGCGTGCAACAGATGAGACTTTCAGGAAGTTGAATGCAACGACGCAGAATCCCCCTTTCAGTGCATTCCAGCCTCAAAGGCTTGGAGACAAAACAATGTTTGCGATTGAGCCCCCATCAGATCGTGTGTAGCCTCCTATTCTGTTGGCTCCCCGGGAAGTTTACCGGCCACGTTGTAGTTCTGTCTCGTGTGCAAGCATTCCTTCCAGAGCTAGCTGTCTCGAACGCAGAGATTTCTCGCCGCGCTCAAGCAGATCCTGACAGTGTTGACATTGAAAACGTCGAGGGCGGCAAGCAATACATTGAGATGGTGAGTATTCTTTCCTAGAATTGTGATCGGGCACGCTTGACTTTGTCATGATGCAGAACCTTGGATTAGGTGTCTTTGATAAGCATGACACGTCCGGTATTGATACTTACGACGCGGATATGCGGGATGGCGAGCACACACAGGCGTCCTCGGGCTCGGATACGTCCTCGGATACGTCGTCCGACTCGGATTCAGACATGTCTGACAGCGACGATTCGAGCTCTGATATTTCCATTGATGATGGATTCTCCGCGAGTCCAAGGCTAGTCAAACCACTGCCAAAGCGTGCATTGTCGAGACCGAGCATCATGGTACTAGGCGAGCATGGACAGGCGGAGACGATGACCGACGCGGTTTGAAGTGCCTGGCCCGTGGCCTGATCTCCATGTCGAGTCTACGCATTCATTATTCATCTCAGTCGGTCCGTAACAGCCCGTCGTCAACTTGGTATAAAATCGACCGCGTATCTACATTAATTCATTCGATGATAGAGCGCATTGTATGTCTTGCCGCATGTGAGGTAGAGGTCTTCGACTATCATGACTTGAGGACCAGTATGCGTGACGGTAGCCCAACCCCTTGGAGAGTTTGCCCTCTCGTCGTCTTGTCTGAGGCTCAGCAAAGCAAGGACCCCGATGTGCGGCCAGCCTGGTGGCACAATTCGTGGTCAATGGGTCGTACTTAGTGACCAGTGTTGAGCACCAAGTATAACATGGACGAGCGTTATAACTCACTGTATCGATCTAACATAATCGCATACATCTGTACCACAGCTTGTTGCGATATCTCACGAATGGCTGGCAGTCGAAGTAGCACCTTCAATTACTGCCACTCTCTGCTTTTAAATTGCATCACTAATATCTCGCAGCTACCTTCGTATGCATGGCGCATTGTCTCGAGGTGTTAGAAGTTACGCCACACCTGCGGCATGCTACATATGCCCCCTGGCAACGTACAATGACCAAGTTTCACCACTGACTTGCTCGCCTGGATCGTCCGAGTTAAGTAGTAAAAGAGGATGCAGCTTCCTTGTGTTTACTGATCACGGGGTATGATGCGGCACTCAAACGGTTCAGCATTTGGCAAGTTCACTGAACAGTGGTCCTCTCTTCTTGGGTGCAATTCTATGGACTCGTCAGGTATGTGCTGACTTTATCCTCTTCTGACTATTCTCACCTGCATAACTCCACCTGCTTCGAAATCGGTGCAGTCATATCGCAATGACAGTCGCACACAGCACTGTCTTCCACGAGGCGTTGGGCAGGGCAACTCCTGAATTACCGTCAGTCATCGATTGTCAGATATGCATACCAAATACACATGAGTTCTCGAAACTCATCGCTTTCTATGTCAATATACAAATGAACGTGGGTCCGGATTCAAGGTACGCTCCCAGCATGTAATCTCTCTGTGGGATCATGCTATAGGGAGGGGTAATTCGGAGTCGCCCTTATCATCTGAATATAAATACGAGAGAAGGAATCATCTTGCACCAGCTTGTGAGGTGATGCCGCGGGAGGACATGTCAAGCGTCGAAGAAGATGTTTAAACACGGAAAGTGCACTTATTCAGCGCTAGTACGTCTTCATACCGATAACAGCCAAAAGATGCAGCACAGCCACAGAAGCTTGGTGTTTGATTTGAATTGAAGCAGTACTCCCATAAGCAATGCCAACATCTCACATTACAATTGACTACATCCCTTCATTGTCACATCCAAAGATGATTCTTCATATTGATGCATCCATCAGGGAAAAGTGGAGGCCACTGTCACCCTGCAGTAGAGTCCTGTTTCCTCCTAATTGATTTTTACAGCTTAGATCATTACGCCGATTGTATAGGATACAAATATCGTGAGTAGCAAAGGCTAGCAAAAATCAACAGAAATAAATGAAAACCACAGCACCCAGGATTCCCGCGTGGTCCCCCACCGTGGTACTAACTGAGTCTGCTTAACTGCGCAGATCGGACGGGATGCGGTGTTTTCAGAGTCCTATGGCCGTGGATACATTGGTGACTTGCTATTTCTTCATGACACATATCAACAGAAATGGGTAATATGTGTGACTCAAACGTCGAACGATCATGAAATGCAATTAACTCACCGGTCGGCCATCCCAGCTATCGTCCACTCCCGACTCGTCTTCCCAGCTATCCGCACCTATGGTCGGCAAAATCTGAGACGCAAAGTGCAGCACGACAACATATTGGTCGTCATGAGGTCATTCGCTCACATCCAACTGCGAGTTTGCGTAAATCAAGACAGGGGATGTCGATGATGGTGGCAGTTCAGTAAGAAGGAAGCGAGGACGCACGTGTTGATAACGGCGGGTGCTTCGATGCCGACACTTCGTTATCATGACGCGACCAGGTGCATATGTATCATACAAGAATAAGAAGCCTAAGGACAGAAGAAGGCCCTGTCAGACGACGGGACGCTCTCTCCAAGCAAGCGAACGAGTGTCCGAACAATAGCTCGCGCAAGTCGACAGTTGATCAGGATATGTTCGCGTTTCCCATATCCTCTACGAGTCGCTGTATCTCTTTCGAACGAGGTGTTATGCGACACGCAAACGGTGCGGAATGGCTGGTATCAGAGGGATCTGTGAGTTTACACTATAGCGTCGACAGGGCTCGGACTAACCTGATGTTCCCAGTGTATGTCACGTCAGGCTCTATCGGCGAGCCGTCGGGACGGACGGGCTTAGCGATATCGAACATAGCGAGGGTCGAGGCGGTGACCATAAACAGCGTGTCTTCAGCCAGGCTTTGTCCAGGGCATACACTATATGGTCAAATATCTCATAAGCGGCTGATGGGCATGCACGATGCAGCGCAAGCACTCACCGCCTGCCATAGCCGAATACAAAGGCACGCGGATCTGGATTAGCATAGTTGTTGCCTTTCGCAGAGTACCTCTCGGGAACAAAGTTGTTTGGGTCGGGGTACAGAGACGCATCGTGAAGAATCGCCCTACAACGACCGTGAGGGAAGAAGTCGCAGAATCGTGGCGGGGCTCGTACCATGTATTGGGGATGATCGTGCTTCCTGCAGGAATGAAGTAACCGTTATATACATCATCTTGAGTTACTTTGTGGGGTAGAGCTGTTCGTTGAAGTGACAGAGGATTTGTCCATTCTTATTCAGCATCCCAAATTAATGATAACCACAGTGCTCACATAAAGGCAGGACGGGGTTCCATCGATGAACTTCCATAAGTAGATGGTTGATATAGGACAACCTATGGCGATCAGCAAGTGTCGGGATTCGGCTTAGACCTAGCACCATGTCCAATTCGGCTTGTGCTTTGCGCTGTACATCGGGGTATAGTGACATGGCCAGGAAAAAAGACTCGATTGCTGATACCGTCTTGCGCACAATCCATCAGCTAGTCATCAGAGGGACTATGCCTACTTACCGTATCCGCACCAGCTTTGAGATTATGTCAATCTGATGTCGATGCTTGCAAAGCTGCAGGCTCCTCACCAATATATATGGTGCTTGAGACGCATCGTCTCATATTTTCCTCCTCCGGAGTCAAAGTCATGCTATCCGAGATGAGGTTGGCTGTGAAAGATGGCTCAGCAACGCCTTTCTCCTATGATCGAAGGAGTTGTGAAGCTCATGACTGATGCAATGTTGAACGCTGCGCACCAGCTGCGACTTGACGAAGTCATACGGCTCGTCCCTCGCGCGCTCCATCGTCTTGCGCCAACGCTTCGCAATCTTCTTGAACCCTGCACCAGGGAACCAATCTGGGACGTATCTCACTGCTGCGTTGAGCCTCAAGTCGTATAAAGAGATCGACCATACAAACACATTGGCACAAGGTCGACGAGGAAGGCTCCCGTAGCGATCGCTTCGGAGAATTCATGATTTGACCGCTCAGCCAATTGTACCAGCGGGTCGCCGAAGTCCTCTACGGCGTGACCGTGACTTATTTGGAAGACGATACTTGCGACGAGCCTGCAGCACTGGTTATATCAAGCATGAATCGGTTACCCCAGTACATCCACAGACCATCTTATGTTCAGTCGGAAGTCCTCTGGGGAATGCAGCAGTCGCGGTAGAAAGGTCGCCAGCTTCTCTTCGTGCACGTGCGAGAACTGAGACGCTTGATGGGAGTTCAATGCAGTGAGCATGAGCTTTCGGCTCTCTCTGTGGCGTGTTCCATATGGAGAGAGCGGAAGTAGCTCCGAATAGCCCATCCTGCGCAGGTGCCGAATCAGCCCGAGTACTGGCAAGAGTTTGACATGGATGCGCACATCTCGCCCACCATTTGGAGCGTGGGTCGGTCAGAGTATATAGCACTGCGTTTGTCCAGTAATTGATCGATGACGTTGGGTGAGCTTAGAACAATAATAGATCGTCCGAATGCAGATAAATGCATGATCTCGCCTACCAGGAGAAGAAACTATTAGTTCGTTTACTCGGGTATCGCATGTACAAACCATATTGTTTGGACCATTCATTGAAGGTCAGCCACTCGCGCTCTTTAGGAATCTGCAATGCGTTGCCGATGATAGGCAGCTTCGGGGGACCTGGGGGCAATCGAGAACCACGGAGCCGTTGGGCGAGGTTATACAAGACATAGACAGCAAAGACCAGAACAGGGATCGTCAGATAAGATGACTGAGACATGACTTGCAAGGGGATGCCATACGAGGGTCTCTCTGGGCGTATTAAATATGCCGCAATCTGGCTCGCACTGTCGTAGTCTGGTGGCGCTGTTGGAATAGGGTTAGCTCAGCAGTTACACCGCGGGCCACGGAGGCCCTAGGCGCACGCGGAGCAACAGGAGCGCAGAATCTCCGCGGGCTCTCTAGCATCGCAATTTGCCCGAACGTCATCAGAGGACATATCACAGATGCCTCGAAGTTCTAGACAGAACTGTAAGACACTGAAGTGATCCCTGGGCGCATATCATAACAATATGGAAAGGATCAGTTGCAAGTATGTACGCCGAGACAGGCATCCATGTACGTACTGGTTGGTTGTATACATTATACTATTTGTTGTGCACATTATCAAGCATCAGCTTGCGCATTGACTTTGTTGTCAACCAATGCGATTGCGAGGCCTTGGACACAGTGGCCGGTCCATTCAATGAATCGAAGGGAATACGAGTGGTGATTTCACATTACTTGCTGTTATCTTCGTGCAATGACTGCGCGCGATGATAAAGACGTCTTCTGGAGTATAATGCAGGCATGTGGCTCTCTAAACACCTTAAGATCAGCCGGTCCCCCATAGCGCTGTACGATTTCCACTTTGCGTAGACGTACCTGTCTGGAATGATGAAATTACGTTCTTCGAAGACAGCTTGAGGCGTCTGTCATGGAGACTGAATGTGCCCATGATGATGACATCATTCTACATTGTCCAGAGACTAAAGAACCTAACTTATGTTGTATTATACGATCAGTAACTACAACTTGCCTGGACGTATCGGTAACTCACTGGACGTGAACGTCACACCATGTCTCGAACCTTCAAGGCTTCAAGCTCTATCCTTCATGTGTAGGCCACGAGGACTCCGAGGATCTGATTGATAACATTTCTGTATCCCGTTTGAACATTACAAGCGGGATCATAGTCGAGAAGGCACTCCGTACCGTGCGATCCTCGCCTTAGCATGTGCCGATGTACAGGTTCCGCGCTATACTTCGTTGGGTCATTTCCGGCGATTTGAAAGATATGATGTCCGAGAAGAGATGTATGGCGCTACCTGTTGACGATAGGATCCCGAATACACGGATTGGCGCACAGGCCTTGAACCTGTCACCAGTGCGCCCGAACAAGAATATACGCGTGATCATACGGGGTCCATATCACAGAAAAGACGTGTTAGCCTTTGGGAGTCGGACTCGTACCTGGACGCCCTCTTCCTTGTAGTCTGCGAAATCTCGGTTTGACGCCACGGAGGGTCCGTGGATTGCTTGGCATACAGTATCAAACTCCCATCAACGGGAGGCTGGAAGTCGACGCCATGCATCGTCAACAGCTGTTGAATGGGACCGTATCGTGTGCTGAGTTACCCGTGCGCTGGTCTATCACGAAGAAGAATCCACAAAGCATTGTTATTTGCGCCTACACTTTCCCCATAACATTCAGCTACGTTGGCCATGAGCACCTAGCTTAACAAAGCTTAGCTAGCGAACGAGAGACTCAGAGGAGAAACTGATCTTCGGAACTAATTCCATCGCTTCGCCTGACATCTCACATTCGAACTGGCGCTGCACGCCGTACGCTTACATTGTTGCGAGGTCTACATCTCAGGTGAGCACTCTGGCATCTCGTGATACAACAGAGCAGGGCTCTGCAATGGTCAGACCGTCAGCAATGCTCATATGCATCTCCGCGAATAGGTAAATGAATGACTCACAAAAAGTTGAGTTCTGAAGGTCCTGTACACTGCGACGTAGGTGTCAACTGGTTCAGTTAATATGCAATACATCGAAGGTCGGGCAGAACAGCAGACGCATAAACGGAGAAGCATCGGCAGTCCCGTCCGCGCATCAACAAACTTGGCTGAACAGTACTGCGTAGTGCGATTGATCTAAGACCGGCCGCGAAGTGACTAGGCTTCAATGCTTCAATGAAGCGCGAAGCCTTCCTGAGGTTCCTTTTCGAGATCAACGCGTACGGTGACTTCCGGATCCCGCCGGACCCCAAAGGTCCCCGATTTTCACTCGATCAGGGCCACATGAGGCAGATTCGTCATCGTGCGTACGTCTCTCACTCATCATGCTCAGCAACTGACCGCCGTACCTTCACCCCACCATTGTAGCTTCTACTTGAGTTTCATTCTCAGAAAAGACTATATGCTTTCAACGCGGTATCCGAACTGGAGCATAATCCCCACGTTACCAGTTCAGCGGACCAGAGCTGTGGACGTCACATGCTCCGATCGCATACCGGGCTATGAGTGTCAAGGATTCCCCCTCTTGCTGCTTTCAGTATCAAATGTCAAGTATGCGAGACCCATGTAGAAAGGAAGTTCATTGGGGCATAATACCGTGCAGTATTGTGCATCACTTTGTACAATAGTCCTTTTCCAGCACTTGCCTTACTGTTAACTACGTTCTACAGGCGATCGCGCGTCACCGCTGCCGATGTCTTCCTACATGGATCAGACCCTGAACGCTGTAACCCACCTCTCGCTTAATACTTTCTCACATACAGTTACTTTATTTGTGCTGCGCGACTGGTTCATGTATCGCTCGCCTCATGTCCAACTCTTGAAAAGCCCTGACGTCAAACGCGATGGACGGCTGCCTTGCTGCCCGCAGATGTTTCTTCACTATTGGCGCGCATACTACAGTCGACAGGTAGGAACTCGCTGATGTGGATGACATCCCCACTGGGCGATCAGGACGAGGGGCCGGAATGTACGCTATTGTCATAGTATGACGGGACATCGGCTGACATTACTTGCCTTAGGGTGTAGTATATGTATGATGGACCGATACATGCCTGCTACGCGATTGCGCGAGACATGTCACGTAGATCTAGCGAAAGCATTCTTTCGTCGTGAGTCTTTGATATGTTGAGTTTTCGTTTTCACCTCCCTCCGTCTGTTGTTGGATCATCGCACAGTGTGTGCATGGTATGACTCTTAATTCACCCAACTACTCCTCTGCGTTCCGCTTACATAACGTAAAACGCGGTGACTGCGACTGATGGCCCAGGATGCTGGTCTTAGCCCGTGAATATATCAAGTGCAATGCCCATTGATGTGCTGCCATGATATCATTTGCCATGGATCCTTGACACGATGATTGCCTGCCTAAGCGCGATACGACGATTAGGCTCGATGGTATTGGCCAAGTACGTCGCATGCAGATCCTTCTCCACGGAAAACCCATTGATAGCACACACTACCGTTACAAACATGCACATTCCATGCACCTTGAACCCCAACGATGAACGGCTTCGCAGCACTTTCATGCGTGTGTGTCACGGTGGTCTGAGCGTTCTCACCGTCTCGCTGCTTGACATCGGGCGCCGGCAAGAGGCGCACGGCTATCGATTCAACGATCTTCGCTGCCACGCGTATACTGGACTCTCACTACAGCCCACCTCTCCGTCCGTTCAGCTAGTTTTTCACATCGACCAACAGCTTTGACTCATCGATCACACCGATTGTGCAACCATAGAGACTGCATATAATACAGCAGAGGGCCTGGGGAGCGTCAAGCTCCCGCCAGCGACAGTTCCAAAGACGCCCCATCGCCAACCAAGACGCTCACAGTCACAACCGCCGTCGTACACACAAGCGACGACCCCGCGACTCGTGGGCCTCCGTCCTCGAGAGTCGGTGGGATCTTATTCGTTGCAGCCATAGCCATTCATATCTCAAGACGGCCTCGAATATCGCGGCAGAATCTCCATCCCCTGCCACTGATAGCGCCGAGCACATGAGGCGCTCACTACCCGAGCTAGTTCAGCTACATCCTCGCATTTTCTGTGAGAGCAACAGTCGTGATATCGTTTCTAAGGATACTGCCAGACTGTCCTCTTCCGCGATTCATACGCAGCGTCTTAGTGATTAGAGCAAGGATGATATATTGACTGCTGCGCAGCTTGTAGTGAAGGGTCTGGGCAAGTGCGCAACGCTGATTCCACAAGCAACTGTGCTCAATACGGTCATATCTGGCTTGGAGATATTTCTCGAGAAATCATCGGTGCGTTATTAGTCCTATGGTTGCCAATAACGATTCAAATGAGTTAATCGTTGTGTAGGAAGCCTGGGACAGTGCACGTGAAGTTGAAGAACTTGGTCGTAGCGTCCGGGGACTCGTTAGCTCTGTGGTGCTTACATATATGGTCGTTAGCGGCTAACAGAATGATATACTGCCTGATGCAGCTTCTGATACGACGGTGATTCCCACGCGACCCGGAGGACCACATCCCAGCATCCCAGTGCCCCTGTAAGATATCGGGTGGGTGTCCTTGAACGTGCAATTTTGCAATTGGATTCTATGTGTCAGCCTTACCACTGGAATTTGTGTACTGATGAATAGGTATATCAGGACGTCGAACGATATCAGCCAGAAAGCAGATCATGAGAATGCCAGTACAACACTAGTTAGAATTGAGGTTGTAGCGCAAGCCCCTGATATAGCGGTTATGTGTAATTGTTGCTGCAACTTTTGGTTTTAATGGTCTGCCGAGGGTTCAATCCCGGAAGGTGTAATATTGTCCAGGTACAAGATGCCTCTCAAAAAATCAAGAATTTCGATATGAATCTCACTGAGGTAATGGAATGCGTATCAAAGGTTTGAGATGCATCTCAAATTAGATATGCAACTAGATGATAAAAAATGCAATTGAAACACTATAATAGGTGCATCTCGTTTACTATGGTCCCTCTCATGATTCATTAGCTTTTAAGGAGTATCACATAGAGTCACATCTACATGATCTAGACAACTGTTGCCAAATATGACATCAGAGCTAATGCATAAAACCCACTTCTATAGTAGTAGTCCATTCACATAGGTACAAACGGGTCTCGCATATACATTGTCAGCCTCTAGTGGACAAGCTCATGTCATATATGAAGATTCGATACCGTGAAGCTCAGGGTTATCGCGTCACAATGAGTCAATGGTAGCGTGATTGCCACCTGTGCAGCTAAGTTTGACAACTCAGTTCTATGAATCAACTGGCTGCGCAGAAAATTGAATAGTGGATAGGTGGCTTTGGGGACGTGTATATTCCCAGCTTTGAACTGCTATCAGGCGGTCTGATTCACAGCGATATTTATTTGCTTCATATGAATGGCTGAGATTGAGGAGGAAGTGGGAGACCATAATGCCCATATATCTGCCACGGCATAAATACCAAATGAGTATGAGTGCACAACATTCGGAAGGCAGTATAGATGAACTCACGGGTTCATAAATGTTCCATCGAACATCATCAGCAAATTATCATCCGCCCACTTGTCCATGGTACCACCTTTGCACCATACAACTATGACTGATGCACAATTTGCTCCAAACATTAACCTATGAAACCTAGTTAGTATATGTCCTGTATATTATATTAGCAGTTCTACTCGCAGGAAGTACAGTGTTCCTGTATATATTTAGTAAGCTTCATTGGTTTCTGCGGCACCCTACTTGCACTGTTCCACTTACCATCCCTTAGCATTGTGAAGATGATCAATGGGATGTTGGACAATTTGTACCGAGTGCTGTAGGTATAGCACCATGTAGACCCAAGCACGATTCCATCCAATATGATCGCACTGAAGCGCAATGCCAAAGCTTCTGCGAAACAGAAACCAGTATTATGGGATAAAATATAGAGTACGAAGTACTAATATTTACCTCTGCGGAAGACGTTGATTTCAATAAAACTGAGTATAGTGAACGTAGCACCGTAACATACCCGAGTATCCCAGCCCTTCCGACGGCATTGCCTCCTCCGCATATATTTACTAGAGGGATGAGCATGATGCGTGCTTTCATGGACTTGCCTAACTATATCTCATGCTTCAGGCGACCTCGTATATATTGGTTACGGATGCACGCCACTGACCACAGCATAAATCCAAATAGGCGCAATACCGAAGAAGAACGTTGCACCAGTCAGTAATGGGTTGGAACGACTAACGGCGTATACACGCAAGGTCGACAACACTAGAGGACCTAACTCAGAGCCGCAGTCGATGCCAGGATGAGGGACACGTACAGGCCCATGATACGTACAACATGAGCATTGATATGCCACAAAATATTATCTTCATGTTGCACCTTGAGAAAAGAGAGTCAGAAAGTAGTTACGAGACCGAAGGTGAAGAGGATTTCACTGCTGTAGTGGGCAGTCTCGATGAGTTAAATTGACCGCATCATATACTGATGTCGCCATTACGTGCCTTCTGGTCTGTTTCTGGCAGCGTCCAGATGAAAACAGAGACAGTCCAAGCTGTGATCGCTGCACGATTGAAGAGACATAAAGCGGCGGCGTTCAGCCCCCCGCTTCGAATCAGTCGAACCTCGTGCGTCAACGTTAGAGAGCAATCATAGACTAGTAAAGCTGTTACGTGTCATTACGAACATCCCATTAGTTTTCATGTGCTGTGAGGCTGACCACATGTGCTCGTGTAGTAGAGTCTCACAAGATATCTGAGTGCCTTTGTCAGTAACTACTCAAAAAACTATGATGGGGAGCGCTCACGTCAATTTGAACAACTCGGTGGCACTCAGGTTGGCTGTGTCCATGGCAAGCAATTGTAGCAGGTTCAGCGAGAAGTAACCACAGACTCAGAGTGTCGGAGATATATATCAACGAAATCGGACGATCACCGGTGTGTGTCAATGAAAGATCTCCGAACAAACTTACCGCTTCAATTTCATAAGCGAGATGCATGAGACATTGGCCACAGCGCAATCAGTAGGCAAATTTGATGTTATATACTGTGTTGAACCATTAGGTGGTTCCGCTTTGACCCTGCTGGGGGTCGTCACATGAGTACATTGAATACGGAACCACCCATGTGAAACAAGAAAAGCGGAGGCCCATTCGAATTATGCAGAGCTAAAGGAGGCTTCGTGAATAATATCCGCAGGCTCACTGTGGCAAAACACTGTCAGTGCGCCTTTGCTCAAGTTACCTGACTCCATATGCAATTGCCAATGATATAACTGCCATATTCTATGTCACCTTTGCATCTGAGAAGCTGTCAGACATACAGGAGAAACCGGATCGAATCGAGAGTTAAATTGATCCGGTGTCTCGAGGATCAGTCCCGCCAGGCATCTGCGAATAACATATTCCGTGAAATCTGTACGCTATCAGGCCTTCCAGGCACCGTGTCCTAGCTCTCAATCGGCACTGTGTCCACATACCATGTGCGATCAGTGTCATATTAACATTACTTCAAGCTTCAACGTTAAATCACGCGGCATATGTCTTGCTATGCACACGGACACGCTGTCAATCAGGAAAGATATAACTCACGGAATACTGCACACGAACTCTATAGCATCTCGCATACATACTCGCAGGAGCCATGCCAACGCACAGCTTCTAGAGTCCATTACTCTTTTATCAGTTTCTCTCTTTGATGCTTCCGCGCAGCACGTCTGATGTTTAGTACTAAGCTTCTGGCAGGAGTAGCCTTGTCGTGCACAGCCCGGGTCCATATCTCGCCCGGCCGGCTGTGCACATTCTAATCACTGTTCATCAGTCCACTGCAGCCGAGACAAAAACTAACAACGCACCTTTTCTCGCGCAAAACACGAAATACTAAACTAGGCTCTGTGATTCTCTTATGCCCTCCACACTCGCCGCGCGTTCTCAGGACGCGTTGCGGGAATGCACGCCTGCAGCTTGCCTTCGTTCGTGCCCTCCGCCTCGACGACGACCATCCCATGCTCGTTCGGGTCGATCAGCCACGCCTCGCCCATATCGTGCCTGGCCCAGTGCCCGGCGAGACGTTGATGCGCATCGGCGTCGCGCGTATAATGAACGACGAGCGATGCACCCAGCCGACGTCCGTATGGTAGTTCCCCTGACATCTGTTAAGCAGACGGGTCAGCACGCACGCAGATGGATCCACATGAGCGACCTACGTCTCGGTCTTGATGCGGTCTTATAGCAGCTGCAAATTCGCGGCGATCTCTCCGCCGCATGGCGAGATGTCGATGGGCACGATGGGTTCCCACTTCCTGCGGCGTGCACAACACGGTGGAAGTACGACGGTTGGAATGCAAGAGCGGGCAGGAACTGCGGGATGTCCCCAATGCGGGACCACGAATAGTCCAGGACCTGCAATGTTAAAAGTCAGTCAGAGTCGTAACCGGATGCGCGAGCAGTCAAAGACGAACCGGGCGGGGCGAGTCCCGTATCCGCATCCGTGTCCGGTCCTAATCACAACGCCAGCCACATAAACTCAGCCTCTTCCCCTCATTGCCCACCGCCACGTCCCACACCACATTCCTCACACGCATAAGGTGCATCACGCCCGCCCTCCGCAGCTCGCCCTCACACGCGAATACGCTGGTGTCCGACAGCCAGTCGCCCTCGGGCGACGGCACGAACACATGCAGCAGCGGCGAGCGGACTCCGGCGCCCGTGCTCGCGCCGCTCGTCCCGCTTAGGGATGCACCGCGGCGGAACGACGATGCGGGCGACGGCGCGTGCACTCCGGAGAGAGTACACGGGCAGGATTGGCGGGCGGCGGCGGGGCGCAGCGCGCCTCCGTCTCTGCCTGCGCGCGCAGCCGGAGCACGACGTGAATGTACGCACGGCACGCACGCGCCAGCTCGGCCTTGGGCGCGTCGTTGTCGCCTGCGGCATGGCACGTATTCTGGTACACGGGCATCGACTCGGCACCCGGCGCGCGCACACCCGTGCTCCGTGACGAGCCGTACGATCTCCACCTCCACCTCGCGCGCGCCCGCGGCGCTGGTCCCCGCGCGTGTTCTCGTACGCGTGTTCGTCCTCCTCGTCGTCCATCCTCTCGTCCTCGTCGTCCATCCCCTTGTCCTCGTCGTCCTCCGCTCCCTTTCCCACCCCCGCGACTTCTCCTCGCGCGTCAATGTCCAGCTCGAGCCCGAGCACGGGACCACCGCTGATATTGTCCATCAATTTGGTGATGCGCGAGCGGTCGCGGACGAGCGGGCTCTGCGCGAGTAGGGTCTTCGTCCGACTCGCTCTCGTTCTCGCTCTCGTCCTCGGCGAGCGGCATGGCCACGAGGATGCGCGGGCGTTCGGGCTCGTCAAGGAGACGCTCTCGCAGCTCGTCGCCCTCTCCACCCACCTCGAGTCCCTCACGGCGAGCGGTCCTGGCCTTGCGGCATGGGAACGTACGCGGGCACGGCTTACGGCACGGGCGGGGTACGCGCTGGTCGCGCTCCGTCGCGTGCGTTAAGATTGTGACTGGGACTGGCTCGTCCTCCCCGACGGCCGCCTGGCTCGGGCTCTGCGGCCGCGACGGGCTCGCGCTATGGTGGGGGCTGATGCGGCCGTCTGCTCTGTGTCGGTAATTGCGACTACAACAGGCCCACGTGCTGCGCGTACACGCTCTGTGGCGCGAGGTGCTTGCCCTGATTCTGGATTGGTTCCGGTACCCGCTCTGACTTTGGTATATGCTATCGCCATGGTACACGCTCCCGTTGAGACTCTGCCCGCAGTAGCCGCCCTGAAACTTCTGCATATGCAACATCTACAGGTTCTGCATCTGTTACATTTGCTGGGGGTGCATCTGCTGGGACGGATGCAAGTTCTGCGAGGACGAGCGGCGCACTGCGGGCATACGGGGCGCGTTCGTGTCGGGGTGCGCGAAGGATGAGAGCAGCTGCACAGGGCGCGCGGGCTCTGCAGATAGGCGGAGATAGTAAGCGCGGCGCAGAGGAAGGTACAGGAAGGCGAGCGAAGGCGAAGGAGGTAGAAGTGTCGAATGAGATGCGCGACGCAGCGTGTGCACCGACGGCGACAGACCCTGAGGACAGGGATCCCGCCATCTATTGTCGTGGATGCACAGTATGAGCGTTCGATGCATTGATGCTGATGATCAGTGAGGCAATATCGCCGAGACGAGCTTCAGCATGCCGAGGACGTACCAATGCAGCGGACTATGTATCTGTGTCCTTTGTGCCTCGCTAGCTATTAGCTAGCTCCTACTTGGGGGAATGCAAGAGCCTGAGCTATAGCTAGACATCCTAACGGCATCTCCAGGGTGCTGTTGACGTTCCAGTCGCGAGCTGGGAGGCTCGTTATCTGAACAGGCTTACATTCTGTGGGCGTCGAATGCTCATGATATGCATTGAACTTTGGCCGCCATGTGTGGGTTCGTTTGCTCATATTTCACTGAGAGTTTGCATCTGGTTTGCATGAATATAAACAGGGGATGTCAGAAACCAGAACGCGCCTGTTGATTGGCGGGCGTTTCGATGCCGACGGGAAGAACTCCCATGCGCATGGACGATCGTCATAGAACAGTGGAATGGGAATGGGAATGATATGGAGTATTTGAGACTTGCAGCAGAGAATCAAAACAATCACTGGTAGGGCGTGATGGAACAGCATCATTCGAGTAAATAGCTGAGCATGGTAGGCACAGCTCCCGGACTCTGCCCGGGCGAATGCAGCGCAAGTAGCGTGAGGTAGGATCGTATGAAAGAAGGCATCAATATAGTTCATCTCACCAGCCACCATCGGAGCGTGCTACGCTGGACGTCGGGTGAGCATGAAAGGCGTTGGGTCCCACTGGGGATGCGCGGGGAGGTCGGCAGGGAAATGCTTGCAAGAGGTGGTGCACACGCGGAGCGAGATGTGCAGGGCAGCTGTGTATTCGTGGTCAGTTACGGGGTGCTTTGGGGAAGAGAGGCAGGCAGCGGAGACCGGGGACGTCGTCATCGCCGCCGACGGTGAGCTCGGACAAAAGAAGCGCGCCGCACCCACGAGAAGCCGCGCTCGGTCACGCACACGTGCATCACACGCACACGTGCATCACACCCACCACAGGCCTGCCGCACCTGTACACCACAGCTTCTATCAGAGTCTCATCCTCGGGAAAGACTATATGCTCTCAACGCAGTATCCGTACAGCGGACTCAGGGGTGGACATCATACGTTCTCGCACACTGGAAAATGTGGACTCCTCCCTCAACTTCATTGCTGGGTTAATAGCAACGATTTCTCCTCTCGATGCTTTGATCGGACTCTAGACGCGTATTCAGATGTCAGTTATGCAAAATCCGCGGACAAGAGCACATGGGCCAAATCCATCGGGGCGTTATACTGTTCAGTATTATACGTCATATTGTCCAGTATCTCCTGTTCCATCGCATACTTTGCTGATAGTTGCAGAGTTGATCGCGCCCCAACGCTGCCCATGACTTCGTGCATGGATCAAGCTCTGAGCGTCCCTGTTACCTCCCCGTCACAATTCTTCGCATCCAGTTGAGCCATCCGTGCGCTCATGTACCATATGACTGAACTTGTACATCGCTCATGTCCCACTCTGAGAAGCCCCGACGCGAATCGCGATGAACGGCCGCTCTGCTGCCCGCGGATAATGTTTGCTGCTGGCGTGCACAATACAGCTGAAGATCATGTCTGATGAGAACTACACGGATGCAGATGACACCCCCGCTGGGCAATTAGGACGATTGGCCGGAGTGTGCGCTAATGTCACAGTCTGATGGGAAATCGGCTGACATTGCTTGCCTTTGGGGTGTAGCAGATGGGAGGATACATGTCTGACACGCGGTTGTGCGATACTGTCACATAAATATCGCGAAAGCACTCTTCCGTCGTGAGTGTTTGATATATTGAGTTGTGCCTTCTGCGTCCCCTCCCCCGTCTGTCGGTGGATCACCGCACAGTGTGTGCATGGTGTAACTCCAATCCACCCAATCGTTCCTCTGCAGAACATTACATGACGTACAAACGCAGTGACTGCGACTGATATTTAAGATTTTCCCTGAAACGCAAGGTGCAATGATGATTGATATGGTGCCCTGATACCACTGGATCCTTGAGGCACCGGCGCGATGGTTGCCAATGATATACCGCATGAACTCGATACTACAACCAGGCTCGATGGTATCGCTGCAGTTGGCCGAGTACGTCGCATGCACATCCTTCGCCCAGGAAAAGCTATTGATAGCGCCCGCTATTTCCACAAACATACAAACTCCACGCACCTTTGAGCCACAGCGACAAACGGCTTCGCGGCACTTGTATGCGCGTGTGTGGTCTGAGCTTACAGCCATTTCGCGTGAACAGTTTTCTTGATTGCATCAACGAAAAAGGGAGTTCCCTAAACTATGAGCAGGACTACTACGCTCCGGAAGGCGCCCACAACTTCCCTTTCCAGCGGTCAACGGAGTTCCAGCGGTCAACAGAGCGTCCTGATTGGTCACAAGGGGAGCTTGCCATGACTGCGAAGCTTCTCTACTGACAGTCAGTGACAGCTGCCTGCCAAACCGCACCGCCCGCACCGCAAACGTCGACCGAAACGGGGAATTTCCTTTTCGTGCATGTGGTCCAGAAAAACGCGCCATGTCATTTCCATCCAAAATGTCTGTAATATCGAGTGCCCGCGCGAGTACGGAAACTTACATGCTGAGAGGCGCGCGTGTGGCTATGATCCTAGAAACCGTCTGTCTGCCCCGCCACGCCCCGTGTATTCCTTGTATTCGACTCTGACCACAGCCTAGCTCTCCGTCCGTTCAGCCAGATTTTCAAGTCGAACACAAGCGTCACACTCAACGATCGCATTGACTTGCGCAACCATGGCTACTGCAGGATACAACAGAGGGCGCGAAGAGCGTCAAGCTCCCCACGGCGACAATTCCGAAGACGCTTCACCGCCAACCGTGACGTTCGCAGTTCCAACCATCGTCGTGCATTCAAGCGACGCCCCTGAGACTCGCGGGCGTTCGCTTTTTGAATTTGGCGGTAGGGGGAATTGTCGCACCCGCAGCCAGCCAAATCCCGAGACGGTCTCGAGTACCGCGTCGGGATCTCCATCCCTCGCCACTGCCAGCACCTCATCTTCCCGGCGCTCACTATCTGTACTGGATAAACTACGTCCTCCGTTTTTCCATGGCAAGAATGGTTGGTCCCGTTTCTAAGGATACTGCCGGACCGTCCTCTTCTGCGATTCACATGCATCATCTGAGTGATCAGAACAAGGATGATTTATTGACGGCTGCGCAGCTTGCAGTGAAGGGCCTGGGCAAGTGCGCATCGTTTATTCCACATGCAACTGGGCTCGATGCGGCGATGTCTGGTTTGGAGATATTGCTCGACAAAGTATCGGTGCGTTATTATTTCCTATGGCTACCAATAACGATCTTAATAGAGTAATTTGTCTATTATCGTGTAGTAGGAAGCCAGGGACAATGCACGTGATGTTGAAGAACTCGGACGCAGCGTTCAGGAACTCGTTAGCTCTCTCTGTGGCGCTTACATATATGATGCTTACATATATGATCTTCAGCGGCCAGTTATGTAACGCATGATGCGGCTTCTGATAAGATACTACAGTCAACGCCAAAACAAGCTATTTGAAATTGTCTTATCAATATCACTCTCAGCACCGCCCGATCTCATGCCCAGGCGACGTCTATTCAACCTTAAAAATCTAGGGGCGCACTCAAGCTTGGAACGAGCATGTCCGGAAGATAATGATTGGGATAAGGAGAATGTGAGTTGGACCATTAATACCGACCAATGACATTGACGGTAGTCCTAGGTTGCTCCGGCAGCTAAACAGGGACACCGGCTGCCTCAGGATATGTTGGCAAGCTACAATCCACCCGTTTAATTGTCAAAGGCAGCAGATGTACTGTAATTTAGTTGTGCTATATAGATACTATAATCGCTCGCTGCGCTTCATGGATGTTTACCGTCGAGGACTAGATGGACGACAGGCGGCATGGGCCAACAAAAAGTATCACGGACATCGTGTTTTGCCGGATAACATCTTGGCGAAATTCGACCACGCACACCCTCCATCGTGGCTTTGTTGATTGTAGGCATCATTTGAAGTATACATGCTGCTAACTGAATAGAAGGTGTCGTACAGATGGGAAGTGGCGATACGGGCAAGCGCTTGGACTAATGCGCGAAATGAGAACAGCGCTTGACCGATCACTCCTACGTGATGGGCCGATTTGGAAGTGTCGTATTGGAACATTTGATGAGTTTGTATGAGGACTATCTTACAACAGATATTCCCGTGCGATCCGGAGACCCGCATCGCAGCGCCTCTGTGAGATATCGGGTGGATGCCCTCGAACGTGCAATTTTGCGATTGGATTCGTATGTGTCTGCCTTGCCACTGGAATTTTCTGTACTAATGAATAGGTATATCAGGACATTGAAAGATATCAACCAGGAAGCAGATGAAATTACGAAGCAAAAGGCCGGCGTGCGGCTATTTCGCAGCAAGCAGAATGCCGATACACTCGTTCGCATCAAGCGACGGATTGACGAGGCTCGTAGCAACTTTCAGGTGGGTTAGGATGGGGAGCGCCAGAGAATGTGAGGTTGTGAATGACTTGTTTGCAGACACATTCCCTCGTAAGAGTGGAGGTCAGATTAGACAGTCTGCAAACAATAGTCGATCAAATATATGAGAGCGTTCGAGGCGCAGACGTTGTGAGTATATAGTGGTCTGCACTGCCACAGATCAATGCTCACCGATTACATATGTATGTATGCCAGGCCTTGAACGTAGTGAGAGGTGATGTTGAAGGCATTGCAGACACGACACGTGCGGTTGACGACATGGTACGGAAGATTGATAAAGTGCGTAGCCGCATTCTATCTTCGGTAGTTTGACTGAAGTCCGGTGCAGACCATGCACGATCAAGGTCAGTACAGACTACTGAAATCTCAAAAGGTGTTTAATCATTACGATGTCTCGTAGAGATCGTAGCTGCCCTCGACAGATTGCCCCATCGCGATCATGCCGAATACCACTCGTCAATCAACGAAGTAAAGAGTAGATATCTGCTGGACACTCGTGTGAAGCTGTTGTCTCAGCTAATGCACTGGGCGACTGCAGAAGGGCAACCGTGCATCCTCATCCTTAGTGGCGCAGCAGGAACAGGAAAATCAACTGTGGCCTTAGCCAGGCGTCTCGACCGCACTGGTAGACTTGGCGCGTCCTTCTTCTTTATCCGCGGTGACGCCGATCTGAGTTGCACCACATTCGTTATCCCGACAATTGCGTATCAGCTGGCGCGCTCACATGCACCCCTTCGTCCTCATATCGCTAATTGTGCGCGCTCACACATGTCAAGAGGGCGTCTACAGATGATGGAGATGCAAATGCAGGACCTGATCGTTGAACCCCTCGCTAATATCACGTTGCATTGTGATCCTATTGTGATCATTATCGATGCCCTCGACGAATGCACGGATCAGGCCTTTGAGAGCGTCCCACGACTACTTTATCTTCTCCTCAGAGGAATTCGAAATCTACACATCCCTATTCGTGTGCTGCTTACTACCCGTCCAGAACTGCACATTGAGCGCGTCTTCGAGACTGTCGAATTCAAGAGCATCACAAAGCCCTACCGTCTCGAGAATGTACCTCAAGTCGATGTCGATGGCGATATTACTCGATACTTTCGAGATCGACTGGAAAAACTACCCACCTCCAGCCTTCTGTTCAATTCGCGGCCAAATGTGGTACAGGACTTGACTAGGCGAGCGGGAGGGCTCTTCATTTGGGCTGCGACCGCATGTCGCGTTCTGGACAGAAATCCTAGACACGTCATTCAGCTCATCGATGCATTGTTGGACGATTCAACAAGCTCTACGGTCGTGATGAACGACTTGGACAAGCTGTACCTGACCGTGCTTCGGTCAGCATTGCCATCAGACTTCTTGGACGAGTGGCACGAGAACAGGACTGATATGGAGCGTGTCTTGGGAGCTCTTGCATTGTTACAAGATCACATCACACCAAATGCCCTGGCGGCCTTGTTAAATGTCGCAGAGGACGGAGTAGTGTCGATTTTGGAACGTCTGCAATCGGTGGTAAATTACAATCCAAGTGATTCAACGGTGCCCTTCCGCCCACTACATGCTAGCTTTCCTCAGTTCCTCGTGGATGAGCAGCGGTGCCAGGACACATGCTACTACATCAGCCCACGCATCCATCATACGAGGCTAGCGATCGCATGTCTCAAGCTACTGAATACACACCCTGGTTTTCACCGAAACATCCTAGGCCTCAATGACCCTACTGCTTCTTTGGACGCTATCGATGACCTTCCCTCGCTCGTCCGAACGTTTATGCCGCCCCAGGTTCAGTATGCGTGCAACCACTGGGCTCATCATCTTTCCGAGGCAGATCCCACACCAGCACTCACCGACGAATTGAATGACCTTTGCTCCCGCAAAATGCTGGTCTGGATCGAAGCATCCAGTGTACTCGACAAGCTCGATGCTGCTGTCAAATCCCTAATGAATGCTCGGGATTGGTCGCAGGTGTGTGCTCACAAACTCACTTGTACAAACCATAGCTCAACTTTCATATGCAGGGGCATCGAATTTCTGCGGCCTCGGAGCTGCTTCATGACGCATACCGCTTCCTACTTGACTCGTTCTCAGCGATTGAGGATTGTCCTGAGAAGATTTACGCTGATCTCCTGGCATTAGTTCCTAATTGCCGGCTTCGTGAAAAGTACAGTCATCATGCAGCCGTCCAATTGCTCTCGCCGCCCGACCAGCAATGGGGTGCATGCCTTCGTGTGATAGGTCAAAGCTCCCGTGTGACCAATGTAACGTTCTCACCAAATGGACGATGGATCGCATCGGCATCCAATGACAAGACGGTCCGATTGTTCGATGCAGTGTCGGGCACCACCCTGAACACAATGTGCGGCCATACGGATCTGGTGGCGTCAGTAGCCATCTCTCCTGATAGCCGGTTCGTTATTTCAGGCTCATGCAACGGCGAGATCAACATATGGAGCACGACGTCGGGAGCTCTTATCAGACAATTGCGGCTTCCGAAGGATGCCGGATGCATCCGGGAAGTGTGCTGTATTGCATATTCCCCGGATGGGCGTACTGTCGTCACTAAATCGCATACTGTCGCCACCGGTTTCCGCACCAAGATCAAACGCGCCGTTGTGGCAGCGTTTGAAATGGGATCCGATGTAGGTGTGAAGCAGCAGATGCCGAAAAACATGGAAGTAATGATACATATATGGGATCCAGACACCGGTCATAGCCTAAGATCGGTGATCATTGGTGGAGACATGTTCACTGGAAACTTCGTGGCGTACTCGCCAGACGGTGCTTGCATTGTCACAGCATCCAGTGATAAATGTTTCCAGACATGGGATTCACATACCCTTGGTCCAAAGGAGACATACGCTGGCCACACTGGCAAGGTTTGGTCTGCCATCTTCTTCCCGAATGGAGCAGGACTCGCCTCCGCCTCTGAGGACAAGACGATCCGCCTCTGGAATGCATCACGAGCACGGTGCTGGATGATCTTAGAAGGTCACACCGATGCAGTTTATTCGGTTGCAATTTCATCCAGGGGCAACCTAATTGCCTCAGGGTCAGGAGATAACACCGTGCGCTTATGGAATGCGAAATCCGGGAACTTCCTTGTCATTCTTAAGGGGCACTCCAATTTGGTATATACCATTGGGTTCTCACCTAAAGGTGACCATCTTGCATCTGGCTCAGAAGATAGGACTGTCCATATATGGGACCTCCAAGCTATTGCAAAGCAGTCCAACACACAGCTGATGGGGCATGCATATGGTGTCTGTTGTGTGGCATTCTCACATAATGGAGCACAGCTGGCCTCAAGTGCTGAGGATGGGAGCATCATTATCTGGCACAGTGGTTGTTGGGGGTCAAATGAAGGCTCATCTGATGCAAACCATGTAGCCTCACATCCTCCATCATCCAGCAGTGAAATGGCCAATCTTAGTGCAGGATGGGTGGGATATCCTCTTAAGTGGGCAGGTGGCATTGTTTACAGACTGGCATTCTCATCAGATGAGATGATGTTGGCAGCCAGTGGCCATAGGACCATAGGGATCTGATCAACCACCAGCTATGCACTCATCTGGGAGTTTCCCTTAATAGGGGCTCCAAGGTCCAGACACCTTGAGTTCTCTCCAGACAGCAGCAGGTTGTGTGCATATTTTGAGGAGGGTGCTAGTTCCATGATCTGGTCATGTGAAACCTGGGAAGTTCTGGACTTTGCAGCAAACAACTGGGGTGTTGCACTGGCAGAGCACACTCTGCAATTATATGAGGAGAATGGATGGGTAATAGACAGAGACACAGAAAGGTTGCTTTGCTGGCTTCCAGGGATAAGGAGGCCCCAGAACTGTATACCACAGGCATGCCATGAAGCCAAATATGCATGTGGATCAGAATTGGGCCTAGTCACCATTCTTGATCTATCAAGTCTACTAGCAAGTGAGTAGTTCCAAGCCCAAACATCATTCACTTACTCACATGGATCCAGGATCATAACTTGCTACCTCATGCCATAATAATCATCACATCTCCCATTTGGCAAGGAACCACAGATGCATGCATTAGCCACCATTTGAAGAATGTATAGAAATGCTGAAAAGCTGGTAGCATGAGCAGCAAAGTCAGAAATAGTATGTAATGCACCATGCTTGCAGTAATGTATGTATGTATTGTCCCTGCATTTGGCTATGACCTTGACTCCAAGGACCATGTCCCTTGATCAACCATATTCACCAATGGGATTTGAGACATACTGACACAAACCACTCACCTTGTTGTGTCATCTCTCTATGGTGTAGCCCAAGTGTTACGGTTATTTTGATTTTTCGAATATCGACAGAACTCACCATAGGGCGAATACGATACAGGGACTTGTTGCGCAACCAATCCCCCTGGCTACTCGTGATTCTACTGGGCGCATCCCCAGTTGTACTAGTCTAAAAGGCTCGTTTCACCTTTGGCAGATCCAACTCTGCTGTCGTTTCACGTTCATCGTTTATTAGCTGATAGATGGCGTTCAACCGCCATCATTCCTATCTATCGTCTCGGATATATCACTACATACCTATCAAACGTTTGACACTATAGCGTAGATAGTATCGGTGACATCTGGGACAGGCTTGACCCCTAAAACCTAACGAGGTATATAAACTCATGTATTTACTGTCGAGGCTCTTCAGCTCGACCTTGTTGTATAAACAAGAAGTCTTATACTCGTTCTCAAACGTAGGAAACTACGCTCAGTATTTCTCACTTGAGCAACCGAACGACTAAGTGCACACTGACTTCTCGGACTTAGGCGAGTCTTATATTCTATTCGACTCGCACTTGAACAGATTATATCCTCTAACGCGTATTGGATATTAACCGATTTCCTAAGAACTTCACTTAGGACCCGAAGGCATCTAACGAGTATTTGCCTTGCATACGGCGACGTGCCTACGTGCAGAAGAACGATCTATATTCGCAACTCGAATATACGAACGGGTATTCGACCCGTAACACCAAGTCCTAGATACCTGGTGTCGAGAAGGCTCTCTCTCTTAGCTATCCAGACTAGTAATTTATAAGTATAGATGGTGAAGGGGTGACTTAGATGGTTTCACACAGAGAGGTAAAGGCAAGCAGCCCAGGGATACACCCCTAGGCTGACATTGATAGAACTGAGGTTGTAAGACTTCAGTTGTTGTATTATATACATGTACATGAGGGACAACTACACTACTTGATCTAGACCTGCCCTAATGGCAAGGTTGACATAAAACCCATACTCACCGATATAAGCTTGAGGTAATTGGCTTAGAGTGAGGTAAGAGCAGAGATACGAGATATGTTGTTAACCCATATGAATGTAATGAATAGAACTGAGGTGTAATGCTCAGCAGGTCCAGTATATATACATGAAAGTATAGACCCCTGACACCCCAGTAGGTCCTAAGGGACTCTGTCAATGAGTAATACTACAAGATAATAAATACTGTGCAAATACATGACTGAGAAGGCCAGGCAAATGGCAATTAGAGTGCTGTTCATCAGTCAGCCTTGGTTGTGACCAGAGACCGGTCCGCTGATGTAAATATGCTGATGTTCAAAAGGATATGACTCCATTGGGGCTGGAAGTGACAATGACATATGTATGGAAATGTATAGAAGCTTCTAGTATATTCCATTGGGATTGGCAAAGTAGATAAGATATTGTATCTTGTCCAATAAGATGGCATCACTCTGCAGTTATTGTAACTACATGATAAGTCGAACTAAGCCATAGATAAGGTGTAGAAAGTCATATAAAATGGCTAGAAATATGGGAAAAATAGTAGTAAATTGGAGAAAATCTGTGACAAAGGTCTGTGTACAGTTGAAGGCCGTCATGTGCTTGGTTATGTAAGTAATGGGGTGGGGCCGATCACTTAGTTACTATCTACATATTGTATATCTTATCTACAGTTGTGAGGGGGTCATGCGACAGTATGGGGTCATACCATGTAACCTAGTGGGTAGAGCACAAGATTGGGTGCAAGGTTGCTGGTTCAAACCCACATATAATGAATACTTAGCCATGTTGTGGAATTTGTGACACATACATACTCTATATGCATATATTGTAATCCATTGCAGTGCATCTGTTGTGAGGTCAGATTCAGCTGTGCTTGGCATCACAAGCAACTAACTTACTTGATAATAAGCTTGAGGGATGGGGCAACTAGTCAACTTAGAGTGGTAACAAGTCAAAGTATGAATGAGTTTGTCACAGATTTGTATGGCATGGGACAGGCACTGAGGGAGGCACACATAGCATAGAAAGATGAACAACATAAGTAGCTAGACCCACAATAGCAGCCAAGCTGTCATTGATGCCCTTTTGGTGGAGTGGTACTGACACAAACTTGCCAATGTACTAAGTCACTGAAAGAGGTGGTGGTCTGAGGTGGTATAACACTGATACCAGACTAGTACATGTGTGATGACAAGTGTCACAGATTTTCTCCAATTTACTACTATTTTCCTGCTATTTCTAGCAATTATCTATGACTTTCTGAACCTATCTAATGGCTTAGTTCGACTTATCATGCAGTTATATTAGTTGCCGAACAATGCCATCTTATCTACAAGATTGCATTATCTTATCCACTTCACCAAACCTCATAGAACCTTCACAATGCTTCTATATGTTTCCATGGCCTACATCATTATCTAGACACAGTCTTATTCAACCATGTCAGCAATAACACCTCATCAGTCCATGTCCTCAGTCACAACTTGGGCTGACTGATCCAGCACACATACTGTTATTTATTCAGTCTTCTTGGACAAAGAATCACAGTACTTGGCCTTCACCATTACTGGCGTTGCCTATGTTTATGTATCACATTACTTACACTTGTAATTACCAATGCACAGAGTGCCTTAGGACCTACTGCAGTGTCAGGGGTCTATACCTTCATGTGTATATACTGGCAGCTGAGTGACTAGAGTCCTCAGTTCTATTCATTACATTCATACTTGCTTTCTTCTAAGCTCATATCTCAACCTTACTTGCTTACTTCAAGACCTTACCTCAAGTCTTATACCAGTAAGCAGGGTTTTGTGTCATATGAATAGAACTCACTTCTGCTCCCCACCCTTTACTGGGTCTGGGGAATTCCCTTCACAGGGGCTTGTTGTTGTCTATGCCCTTGCTCTCTGCAAAGAGGCAGGATTTCCATATGGGCTCAGGGGGATAGCCTTCAGGCACTATGGCCAGACCCTTGGCCTAAGGGGCAAGGCCATTCCTGAAAAGGGCAGCCTGACATTGAGACCCAGTGCCTGTGTCATCGACCTGTGCACCTGGGAATCTTCTAGCTTATCCCCAGGTGAACAGGGGTGGCCCTATCATAGGTTATGGGGAATGTGCATCCCTGCCTAGAACTGCAGTCAATAGCCTTCAGAACAATGGAGTTCTGGGTGTGGCTAGTCATCCCTTAGTGGCTCTGACAATTGGTTATAACACTGGCTAAACCTGGCTCTTGGGCTAGGCAGCGACAGCTGCAGAGTGTAATACTCCAAACTATGTATTCCCCTGTTGATTAGGTCCTTAGTGGATCATATCCTTCCACCTAGACTGTATGAGAGAGATGCAGCTAGACACCAACACTACCCCCAGTTGAGGGCAGAGCACCCATTGATGCTGGGGTAACCATGCATACTGTCATCAGAAAGAAATTTCTCTCAGGTTTTCCGGGCAGGTCTGGATGTGCTGGGATATACGAGGTGTTTGAGGGGTTTTAGGGTGAGCAATTCACTGGTTGACACAGCTTGTAGCGACTTTTGAGTTGTGGTGGCACGTTGAATAGAATAAAAATGATAGAAGTCAAATTGAAATGTCTGCGACCGATTGCCTAAGTCCTGAGCGAATGCCTCGAGCGCAGCTCTTCATCTGAATTCATCTGGACAGAATTCAATGTATTTTCTCATATCTACACGTCGCCTAAATATATAGGGTGCCATGAAATTTTCTACAACATTTTAAGTGCCCTAAAAATCCGAGTGTGCATCCTACAAGCTAGACAAGCCAGAGACGAACCCTGAGACAGTGAAGATTGTCCTGAAACACAAGTAAATATGAGACCAATCAACCGTAGATCTGGGGTGGTGCACAGAGGCTAGAGAGAAAAGACATGGAAAAAGCTATAGGAAAGCAGTTGGGGTTGGGCCAGACCTGGCTAGGATAGAGAGCCTAGGGAAGTGGCAGATGGTGCCTGTTTTGACTGGATGAGCAGCCAGATAATGCCTGCAGGACATTTCAGATTGTGCATGAGCCAGCAAAGGTTCACTGCATGAGTATGATCAAGGCTGATCACAATCAGCCAAGCTGCAGCTGTCACAAACTCACTTTGTGACCCCTAAATGCCTATCCCTATCCCTCAAAACTCTTTTCAGGATCTGAAGGCTTGGCTTAGAGTCTTGAAGGTTGACTCAGAGGGTGCCTCAGACTAGCAAGTAAGAGAGAGGTAATTTTCAAGGGTTGCTTAAGGCAGTCAGGGCGAGGGTAAGAGAGTAAGAGGGTACATGCCCCCATAAATGAGAATAAAGGAGCTAAGGTGTATGAGATGCCAGAGCCCAGGTTATATACATGCAGTGCAGAAGAGACGTTCATGCTACCCTAAAGTAAGCGGTCTGTGCATGCGGTGTATTTGTAAGTATCACACCAAAAGGTGCGATGTTCGTCAAGTGCCCTAATGGCACAGGTTTCGTACAGTGAGATAAGAGTCTATCTAATCTACTGTGTTTCATATCTCATCTACTAGAGACCAGATGTAAGGTGATAAGATGAGGTCACGTGCCCTAGCTGGCAGTGACCCCATGCTGTAACAGTAAAAGTCCCTACGCTATATTAAAGACCATGGGTTTGAGCTCAGTAATGGGCATATACTATAAAATGCCTTCACAGGTGTATACTTCATAGAAGGGTGGTAAAATCTGTGACAGTGGCTGAACTACTGTGGATGGACATTCTGCCTACCAGCTGGCTTTCTGTGGTGCATTCTGCATTGTGCTTGGTCATGTCTTGGTGTTCTTACATGGGTCTAATGTCTATGGCACATTTATATTGCAGCACAGTATGACATCAAGAAATGATAAAAGAAGACCCCATCCCCCTTTTGGGATTTATTACCAGAACTATGCCATGGGGCCCACAAGAAGTGGACTATCATCCCTTCTAAGGCCATTATGGAGGCCAGGGCACCCATGAGAAAGTCCTGAAAGGGCAAAGACATCTTTTGCCCCAGGAAGCCAATAGACCCAGAAGAGATCAAATGAGTTAATCATTGTTTCACCCTCAACAACATCAACCAGAAGCAACTTAACAAGTTATACATGCAGAAAAGGAAGTTGGACACTCAGCTTGTTACAGTCATTTTATTTTTCGAGAACTCACCACTGGGTGAATACAATACAGGGACTCATTGCACAACCAACAGTATGAAGAAAATCAAAGAAGCAAGAAAGACCACAATTGCCATGCATGAACTAGCCCAGAAAAGAATGGCAGGATGATTCCTCAGGGATCTGCTGAAGCTTGAGAAAGGCGACAAGGTATGGCTCGATGCCAAGAACCTGACTATTCCCTATCAGTCGAGCAAACTAGTACCAAAATGAGAAGGCCCTTTTACAATCTTAGAAAAGATGGGGAAGACGACGTACTGATTGAACCTACCAGCAACATGGAAAATTCACCCGGTCTTCCATGCAGCACTGCTAAAGCATTCATAGAACTACGGTGCATGGTCCAAATCATATGAAGCTGCCCCCTGATCAAATCAAGGGTCAAGAAGAATACGAAGTCAAAGCCATCCTGAATGACAGATGGTATAGGAAACAACATCAATACCTCATCAAATGGAAAGGCTATGCCATGGTGGACAACTCATGGGTGTTACAGTCCGTACGATTTCGTATATTTTTGACGCCTCACTGGTGGAGAGGACTTAGCGTTCAACTGTATTATTGCGCGTTTATTTCTAGGGTTCCCTGTTCAACCAGCGATTCTTGTTTCATGTACAACAGCCCTATGCCCATAATCTCGTAGTGTATCAGGTTCTAGCTGATATCCTGTGTATAACCACAGAGCTTCTGCGTTTCAGCCACTGTTGCGCTCAACCGCAACGTTTCAGCTTAGTTATCGTAGCGTACTAACCTGATGGACTTAGTGGTAGCAGTACCAAGGACACTATGACCCCAATTACAGAATCGTAGTATAAAAACCCTGCTGTAAATACTGGTCGAGTTCCTCAGCTCAACCTTGTTGAATTACAAGGATCTTATACTCGTTCTCAAAGGCTTGAACAAATAAAGCCTGCAGCTAGTATATCGACGCTCGACTCTGCGGAGTCCAACAAATAGTGTGCTATTTGTTACGGGTCGAATACCCGTTTGTATATTCGAGTCGCGAATATAGATCGTTCTTCTGCACGTAGGCTTGTTGCCGTATGCAAGGCAAATACTCGTTAGATGCCTTCAAGTCCTAGGTGAAGTTCCTAGGAGATTGTATAATATCCAATACGCGTTAGAGGATATAATCTGTTCAGGTGCGAGTCGAAATAGAATATAAGACTCGCCTAAGTCCGAGAAGTCAGTGTGCACTTCGAGGACTTAGTCGTTCGGTTGCTCAAGCGAGAAATACTGAGCGTAGTTTCCTACGTTTGAGAACGAGTATAAGACTTCTTGTTTGTACAACAAGGTCGAGCTGAAGAGCCTCGACAGTAAATACATGAGTTTATATACCTCGTTAGGTTTTAGGGGTCAATCCTCTCCCAGATGTCACCGATACTATCTACGCTATAGTGTCAAACGTTTGATAGGTATGTAGTGATATATCCGAGACGATGGATAGGAATGATGGCAGTTGAACGCCATCTATCAGCTAATAAACGATGAATGTGAAACGACAGCAGAGTTGGATCTGCCAAAGATGAAACGAGCCGTTTAGACTAGTACAACTGGGGATGCACCCAGTAGAATCACGAGTAGCCAGGGGGGTTGGTTGCGCAACAAGTCCCTGTATCGTATTTGCCCTATGGTGAGTTCTGTCGATATTCGAAAAATCAAAATAACCGTAACACTATTTGACACACTGAGTAACTCGACTTAGTTATTCCAGCTGAACGGATATTCGATCCGTAACAATGAGAAGATGAGGTGAATTTAGAACACTTGAAAGAGATGTTAAAAGACTACCACCAGATGCAAGTCAGAACAACCCCAGACCTCGAAGCACACTGACAAGACCACCCTGGGCCCTCAGAGTTAACTGGGGTGAGGTGGGTGGAAGAACGCCAAGTTCAGAATGGAGTCTGAACCCAACGCTCAACCCCCTATATATATTATCGTAGTGTATGTGTATGTTATGGTCTGTGCGTAAGTATTAGGCCAGTAATGGCCATGATGAGGCTAAGCTAAGACTACGTAGAGGAACTACCTACTAGTCTGTGTAAAGTCTGTATGTTATTAGTAGCACATCCATACTGTCGGTGTGGGAAGTATACCACGGCGTGTGTTTGTGGGTGCTGATCTATGTGAAATATGATAGAAGCCGGTGCTTCTGAGTGTGAAGAGTGATATCACCTTTTTGCCCGTGACACACACACAGTCATAGTATGTCAATGAGTCGCTCTCACCGAAACCGCACCACCCCAGCAGTTGCTGACTACCGGGGTCCACAAATGACTCAACAAGGTGATGAGCACAGATGACCAAGAGGTATGCCGCAGGGAACACACTCCCCCCAACATCTGCAGATCAGACATACCCTCTTGTGATACAAGGCCAAGGGACCCTTTGCTGGCAGAACCAATGGCTGGACCAACCTCTTCGACATCACACAGGACCTCACCCACATCTACGACCAGTATATCAATATCACAGAGGACCTCGTCTGAATGGAGGGAGAGATGTACCAACAGAGGGAGAATTTGGGGGGACTCATTGACAGGGTTATCGACCAGCTGGCCTCCTCGATGTCCTCTTGAGTACTACATGCCCTCAACAACTTCATGAATGAGGCCGAGTTGCACAGCTGTGCGCCCGCATATTCATGTCCGCCTCATGGTGGAACCACACGCTCTCTCTTTTATGACTGGCTCAGCCATTACCGGCAAGTCACGGCCTTTGTAGAGTAGCGCATGTACCTTGGTCGCCCTCGGCAACCAAGCCCACGTTCCTTCTTAGGTATGTACTATACAGTAGCACATGACCTATCCCTATATGTATATAAGCCTGAGCTGGACGCTCATCCAATCTAAATCTATTCTCCTCGGCGATCATAGAGTGCCCAACGTGGAGTACCCTTGGTACTCCCAGTGGACTACTTTCAGTAGTCCCAAGCCTCTTGGTGTGCGCCTGTAGGGCTTATCTCAATCCTTGCTGCACTTGACTGGGTCATATCTTACCTTCCTCACCACATTGGGTAGGTGGTGAGTCCTACAGCCTGGTCTGTGTCAAAGACCCAAACACCCCTTACTAAATATGGTTTTCATGACCCTGGACACCTCATGTCCCTTGTACTACACCCATTATAGGGTTATGATACCATAATGGACTATTATGACTGACTAAGAACTATACAGTAGCCAAACAATGTACAAACATAAAGTGATATATACTGGCCCTCGAGCTGGGTAGTACCCCAGACTTGTCTTGGCCTTGAGCCCTGATCAGTTATATGCCTTTGTGTGAGTCATATAACCCAGGTTCTTGCTTGAGTTCATTGCTTGTGTCACAGTGCTTGCAGAATCAAGAATGTGCCAGGAGCCTCAAAATGTGCAGAAAAAATCAGAACAAAGAAACTCACTTTTTGGAGGTTGCTTGGTCAATTCTCAACATCTCAAGATTCTGCTCAATAGGATTGAAAGAGGAGGTCCATTCCTATTGAGAAAATATTGCCCATGGTCAATGTTATTAGGGTGGTTGGTATCAGTAGTGCCTTAAATTATGTAAGAAATGCCCATTCCTGGCATCCCCTACCTTAGATATATGAGTTGTACGCCTTACGGTCACCTCAGACATTGTCCCACTTCCGGGGTGCCAACGCTGAGGTGAACTCTACATTAAGGCTCCAACCATATAATATACATGTACAGGAAATCAGTATATACATAGTATGTACATGGTTTACATTGTTTTCAGATGGTAGATTTTTCAGACATCTTGACATAGCCATTGCCTTGCCCATATGGCTATGGAGATTGTCTCCTCCTTCAACAACATGCCACAGGTATCAGCACTTGGCTGATGCAAGGAAGAAATTGGTGTTCAGTATTCAACAGCCACACTAGTAGCTGGAATGGCTTAGGAATTGTGCACAATGATGGGAAACTTTTACACATGAGTCTGATGCATGATGCAATCACTATGTGGGATAATATATAGCATAAATATAAATCTGATCTTACCTTCTGCCAAATGAGAGGGTAAGCAGAGTGTGTGAACTATGACTTAACATCTTTGCATTTGCACAGTGGCCACCAGATTGTCCAAATCTCATATTGCCACTGCACCATACAGTCTGTAAGACACACAACTAGCTCAAGTACATATTCAAAACAACAATTTGAGGGTCTAATATGAATGCATTCACAACAACCATATACCATATAATATACCATGTATATACCATGTACTCGGCCATGTGTAAATACATGTATATAGTATATATAAAAAACCATGTATACATGGTATATACATTATATGGTTGGAGCCTTACTCTACATACGATATGCATTTCGCACGTACTTACATAGTGTACAGTTGCTCGTACGCTATCTTAGGTGAATACATACGTTGTCCCACTTCCAGAGTGCCAACGCTGAGTTGCTCGTGCGCTATTTTAGCGCACTCGCTTTCACAATGCGGCCGCTGTCTTGTTGTGCACACCGAAACACTGTCAATCGGACAATATACATAACACATAGCTCACGGAATACCACACACGAATTCTATCACTCCGAGTCATCTCGAATACATACTCGCAGGAGCAAAAGTCCATGCCAATGCACAGCTTCTAGAGTCCATCACTCTTTTGTCAGTCGATAATTCCACGCGGCACGTCTGATGTGTACTATGCTCCTGGCAGGTTCAGTCTCTCCTTGTCGCGCACGGTCCGAATCCATATCTCGCCCGGCCGGCTGTGCACATCCCAGTCACCGTCCATCAGTCCCGCTCCGGCCGAAACGAAAAACAGACAACACACCTCTTCTCACGCAAGATACGAAACACTAGGCTGGGCTTCTCGACACCCTTATCGCCCTCCACACTCGCCGCGCGTTCGCGCGCGCTGGGGACGCGCTGCGGGAACGCACGCCCGCAGCGCGCCTGCAGGTCCGCCTTGCCTTCGTTCGTGCCCTCCGCCTCGACGACGACGGTCCCGTGCCAGCCCGGGTCGACTAGCCACGCGCCACCCGCACCGGGGCCTGGCCCAGTGCCCGGCGGGACGTTGATGCGCATCGGCGTCGCATGTATAGTGAACGACGAGCGATGCACCCAGCCGACGACAGTATGGAAGTTCCCTTGAGGTCTGTTAGCCATGGATGGGTCAGCACGCGCGGAGATGAATTCATGTGAGCGACTTACGTCTCAGTCTTGGTGCGGCCTTGCAGCAGCTGCAGATTCGCGGCGATTTCTCCGCCCCATGGCGAGATATCGATGTGCACGATGGGGTTCCCACTGCCTGCGGTGCGCACGACGCGGTGAAAGTACGACGGTGGGAACGCAAGAGCGGGCAGGTATGGCGGGATGTCCCCAATGCGCGACCACGAGTAGTCCAGGTCCTGCAATGTTAAATGTCAGTCAAAGTCGTGACCGAATGTGCGAGCAGTCAAAGACGAAACCCCGTATCCGCATCCGTGTCCAGCCACAATCACAATGTCAGCCACATAAGCTCAGCCTCCCTCCCAGCGCCGCCGACACATCGCTCACCACGACACTCACCAGCAGGTACCCGCCATCCCACACCATCCTCCCCATATTCCCCTCATCCCCCACCGCCACGTCCCACACCACGTCCCCGACACGCATAAGGTGTATCACGCCCGCGCGCCGCAGCTCGCCTTCGCACATGAGCACGCTGTCGTCCGACAGCCAGTCGCCCTCGGGCGACGGCACGAACACCTGCAGCAGCGGCGCACGGCGCGTGTTGAACAGCGGCGAGCGGAATCCCGCGCCGGCGCCGGCGCCGCTCGTCCCGCTCAGGGACGCGCCGCCGTGGAACGACGACGCAGGCGACGGCGCGCGGCTCGGGCGGCGCGTGGACCCCGGGGAGAGCGCGCGGGCGGGATTGGCGGGCGGCGGCGGGGCGAAGCGCGCCTCCGCCTCCGCCTGCGCGCGCAGCCGGAGGACGACGCGGGTGTACGCACGGCACGCGCGCGCAAGCCCGGCCTTGAGCGCGTCGTCGTCGCCCGCGGCGTGGTACGCGTACTGGTGCACGGGCATCGAGACTCCACGCATGTACGCGTGGAGGTCCTGTCCGCCGCCCTGTCGTCAGCCATCTTCCCTGCCACACGGAACGGAAGCAAGTCGCACCTTCAGCGTCAGCACAAGCGGCTCCCGCTCGCCCTCATCCCTCCCCTTCCCCCTCCTCCTCCTCGACCGCTCCCTCCTCCTGTCCATCTCATTGTCCGTCTCACCATCCTCCCTTTGCCCCAGCTCGCCCGCCGCGTACCACGTCCACCGCACATAGCCCACAGGCCCGAGGAAGCGCTCGAGCACACACTCCGTCAGCGCGCGCTCGTGCTCAATGCCAGTGCGCACGACGCGGCACACACGCGAGAGGACGCACCAATCTGCATACGCGAGATGCGCAAGCAGGCCCGGGAGTAGCGCGGGCGAGAGGACGTGCTGCAGCAGCGGGTACGGCCGCGCGGGCTTCGGCGGCGGTGGCGGCGGCTTTTCCTCCTCGGGCACCGCCTCCGCAGCTTTGGCCAGTAGAGGGACTTCCGGTGTGGCGGCGGCCTCCAGAGGTGGCTGCGCGGCAGCCCTGTGCGGGGCGTGCCCGAGACGCGTGCCCCTCCGCTGTGCGCGCGCACGCGCGTATTCCTCGGCGGAGACGGGCGCCGTGCGGTCCTCGCTTCCCCGCCGCTCCTCGGGCTCTGCTCGCACGCTTCCCTCCCTGACCATATTTCCCCCCTCCCCTCGCGCGCTGCGCACGCCCTCCCCTCCCCTCCTCTCTCGTACTTCCTCCACCTCCCGCACGCGCTCCTCCTCCCACCGCTCCTGCGGACGCTCTTCGCCACTCTGCCTCCCGTCCTGCCCACTCACACCGGTGGCAGGCGCAGACGACGCAGGGCTGCCCGTCTCCTCCGCCCTCCCTTCGCCGGCGCCGCGCCCGCCCCGCGTGAGCCGCTCGACTTGCTTCCCGGTGAGCACCTTGATCCCCGCGCCGATCCCGCCCAGGACGACGCGCGCGCGCGCCGACGCGGTGGACGACGCGCTCGACGAGCGCCCGCTCACCTTGCGCGCGCGCCGCTCCTGCTCGCGCCCCCTCTCCTCCGCGAGCCCGGGCGCCTGCCGCCCGATCGCCTCCTCGACCGCGCGCTGCAGCGTCTGCGCCTGCGCCGCGTCGTGGCCGTGCGAGCTGCCCGCGCCATCCGCGGCGCCCTGCCGCTCCTTCGACGCGCCGCGCCCGAACCACGCGCGCCACCCGCCCTCGCGCGACGCGGAGCGCGCGCGCGCGTGCGTCCCTGCCGGCGGGACCGAGCGCGACTTGCGGCGCGGGAGGCGCATGCCCGTGCGCGCCGCCGCACTCACCTCCACCGCGTCTGCTGCGGGGACGTGCACGCGCTCCAGCTCGTCCGTCTCGCTCCGCACGCGCTCGGCGCCGGGGTCCGTGCTGAGCCGCACGACCTGCGCCTCCACCGCGCCCGCGCCGCCCTCGCGCGTCGCGGGCGACGCAGAGCGCGGCGTCGGGTACCCGCACGTGTTCTCGTACGCGCGCTCGTCGTCCTCGTCGTTGTCGTCCATCCCCCGGTCGTCCTTGTCCTCCGCTCTCTCTGCTGCCCCCGCGACCGGTCCGCGCCCGTCAATGTCCAGCCCGAGCCCGATGCCGGGACCGGGACCGAGGGCGGCGGCGGCATTGTCCATCGCCTCGAAGATGCGCGGGCGTCCGCGGACGAGCGGGCTCTGCGCAAGCGGGACGTCCTCGTCCTCGTCGTCCGACTCGCTCTCGACCTCGCCCGCATCCCCTGCGGATGGCATCGCCGCGAAGATGCGCGGGCGCCCGGGCTCGGGGACCGTCTGCTTTTGCTGCTGCTCGCTCTGCCTTTGCTGCTGCTCGCTCTGCGCCTGCTGCGCGCGCGCACTCGGCTCACGTCGTACCGGCTGCACCTGCACTGGCTGCATCTGCTGAGGCTGACGAGACGCGCGCCGCGGGCGGATGTCCTCCGGCGGCGAGAGCGGCGGCGAGAGCAGCTGCTGCGCGTCGTGCCCCAGCGCAGGCGGCGCCTTGCGCGCCACCGTGCGCGGGCTCGCCACGCCGACGGCATCGCGGCTCGCCATCCTCTCCACTCGCCTCGCGTCCCCGCCGGGCAGCCCCTGGGCGGGCGGCGCGGGCGCGGGGTGTGCACCGCTCGCGGAGGGGCGGCGGGACTGGCTCCGGCTCGGAGGTTGCGATCGCGATTGGGATTGCGTTTGAGGTTGAGGTTGATATTGAGGCTGAGGTTGCGTCTGCGTTTGTATTTGCGATTGAGGTTGATACTGCGGCTGCGGCTGAGGTTGATATTGCGGTGGTTGAGGTTGAGGTTGAGGTTGCCACTGTGGCTGGCCCGCGCCCGCCGACGGCCGCCTGCTCTGGCTCTGGCTCTGGCTCCGGCTCTGCGGCTGCGCCGGCCCCGCGCTCTGGTGGTGGCTCGCCGATGGCCGCCTGCCCTGGCTCGGCGACTGCGACTGCATCTGCGTCTGCGGCAAGTACACGCCCGGCGGTGTCTGGTACGCGCCCTGGTTCTGGTTCTGGCTCTGGTTCTGGCTTTGGACTTGGCTCTGGCTCGGGTACCCGCTCTGGCTCTGGCTCGGGTACCCACTCCCGCCCTGGCCCTGATAAACGCTCCCGCCCTGGCCCTGGTACACGCTCCCGTCAAAGTTCTGCCCTGCATACGCGCCGTGCATCATCTGCATCTGCATCATCTGCAGGCTCTGCATCTGCTGCATCTGCTGCATCTGCATCTGCTGCATCTGCTGGAGGTGCATCTGCGGGTGCGCGCGCAGGCTGTGCGAGGACGCGCGGCGCATCGCGGGCGTGCGCGGCGCGCTTGCGGCGGCGGCGGGGGGCGCGAACGCGGAGGGCGGCTGCGGACGGGGGTGGTCAGCACGCGCACGCGCATACGATACACAGACGAGGGAAGGCGAGCGGAGCCGAGCGGTGGCGCGGGAAGCGGAAGAACCGGCGCAGCGGACATGATTCGCGCGTGCAGCGGAGCGACGGAGATGAGGCGCGAAGCGCGATCGCCAGAAGGAAGGAATGCACGACGATCGCGGACACGCGCGGACGGCTGTCGTCTGTCCGCGTGCGCACGTGGCGGCCGCGGACGAGCCCCATTCGAGGCGCACGCCAACACCGACACCGACCCGGGCAGCGGCACACGCAGCGGAGACGACGGCATCGGGGCAGGGCACGCCGCCGCTGCGGGCACGCCCCGCGCGGATCGGTGCGCCGGGGCCACCGCGGAGGGACACCATACCATCTGTCACCGCCTCCGCGCACCGTGCAACACGTCGACCGCACGACGTCGGCACTTGCACGGTCCGCGTTAGTTCCGACGAGCGAGCAAGCGACAGGCGAGGCGTGCCACCCCCTACAATCGACACGCATCGCGCCCCACGCCCGTCGTGCCAGCCGCCTAGCCGCCGGCTGACGGGCGACGGGCGCGCCACACGTCGACCACCGCACCTGGGCCAGCCCAGCCAGCCACGAGCCGCCACATCCGCACCCTGTGGCACGCACGGACGGGGCATGTGCGCGCCACACGCACGGAGCACGCACGGGGCGCGTGGCAGCGTGTGACCCACGCACAACACCCGACGCGCGCGCCCGTCAGACAGACATTAGGCATCAATGATCAGGCTCGAGCAGCCAGATGCCAGTCTAAGCAGCACGAAGGCTATTTGGCATCCGAGGCGCCGACGGCGTCGTTATCGCGCACGCAATGGGGCGCCCGCGCGCAGGAGAGGAAATGAGGGCGACATACGCGCGGCGCGTCGCGTGATGCGAGCCGCGGACTGAATGGCCGGGCGGCTGGATTGCCAAATGGCGGGCGGCGATCGCGCGGTGGCGCGGACGCGGGGCTGCGGCGGGGATGGTGCGCGGATGCGATCGGACGGGGGCGTGCAGGGCAGCGCAGAGCAGCCACGGCCCCCAGAGACGGAGCAGGACCACGGACGGCAGCACTCACCGCAGCGGGCGCGTCGCGCCGTTTTCCCTTCTCCCGTCCGCGCGGGGGCTGCGCCTGTGTATATGCGCGGGTGAGCGTGTGCATGGTGAGCGCAAGAGCGGCAAGGATCCGCGGACGAAGGCACAAGAGGCAGAGGCAGCTGGCCTCGCGCGGGGCCCACGTTGCTGCCTTCTCTTATATCCCCCCGCGGGGAGGACGGCGAGAACCTACAGGGCCCGAGCGAAGCGGCGTGCATCAGACGCCGTCCCGGTGCCCCAGGAACGCCCCCCGTCGCAACGGTAGCGTCCGTCGCCTTCTCGCTGCGTCCGTCCTGCCAGTGCCCGCGGGCGCCTCCCCACCGCCGGGCCTCGCCCAAACCGGGCGACGCCAGCCACGACGTCACTGCGATCGCACTCACCTCCTCGCGCACCTCGTCGCTCGAGCTCCCGTCCGCCCCGCGCCGCCCGAGCCCGAGCGCGGCCAGCAGCGAGTACTTGCGCCGCGGCTGCCCCGCCCGCGCCGGGCCCTCCGCGCTGCCCTCGCTCTCGTACGCGCCCTGTTCCCGCGCCGGCTCCGCCTGCTGCGCATGCGCCCCCGCTAGCGCAGGCACGCGCCCCTCCCGCTCCACACCCTCGACGTCGTCCCCCGCGCGCGGCGCAGCCCGGGTGCTCCCTTCTCGCCCAAGCGGCGCAGCCGCGCCCCCCTCGCCTCCCGGTGCACCCCGCCTCCCCCTGCCCTCCCCCGGCGCCGCGTGCGTGTTCGCGCTCGCACGCTTGCTGAGCCGCGGCGACGCCGCGTACGCCGACGGCGACAGCGGCGGGCCCCGCCTCCGCGTCTGCCTCCGCGCGGGCGCCTCCCCCTCCGCGTCTGCCTCCCTCTCCCTGTCTCTCTCGCGCCGCCGCGCCCGCCGCGCCTCCCGCTCGGCGTCCCCGTCCACACGTGCGCCCTCCGCACGTGCGCCCTCCGCACGCGCGCTCTCCGCCGCGGCCCCCGCCTGCTCCACCGCGCGCTGCACCTCGTCGCCCCACCCGTCGCCCTCCCCAATCCCGATCCCGCCCCCGAGCGCGCCGCCCGCGCCCACCGTCGCGAAACGTGTGTACAGCGGGAGCGCGCCCGCGTCGCCCTCCCCCCTCTCGTCCCCTCCCTCCCCAGGCCCCCCCGCACCCGCGTGCCAGGTGTGCGCGTACGTCGCGGGCAGCACGGGCGGCTGGTGTGCCGCGGGCGCAATGTCAGGCGGCGGCGAGGGCTCGCGCGCGGCCCGGAGCGAGGCGGAGCGCTTTCTTCGCAGGAGCTGCATGTTCGTCCTGTGTCGGTTCTGTCTAGTCGGAAATCGGAAGGGCGCGTGCGCCGGCCGGTCTGCGCGAGCGTGTGTCCGTCGGCGGGTGCTAGTGCCGGTGTCAGCCGTGTGCCGGCGGCGCGTTCTCGCTCGGAGTCGTACCCACCTCCTCGCGTGCTGTGCTTGTACCGGTACTTTATAATTCCACCTGTCTCGGTCGAGGCCGTCGGCCGCGGCTCGCACCACGTTCGTTGCGATCACGTCCGCGCGATGCCCACCCAGCCACAACGATCGATCTATCCCGCGACAGCACACATCAGCATCCTGATTCCGCCAACGCGCAGTGCACCGCCCGCACGGCCAAGCCACTCACGAACCTGACCAAAAAGCAGTGCGCAGGATCGAGAGGCGGCGCCTTGCGACGCTGCTATATGAGCAAGTATCCGTGCCTGCGATCGCGCACGATCATCAGCTGTCAGCCGTGCGCAGACATGAACGGACGCAGAGATGAACAGACGCAGAGATGGACAGATGGAGACGCGCAGGGCTGACGGTTGCCACGCGCGCGCTGACACCGGCGTTTCCACCCGTCCTCGTCCGCCTTCCTCGTCCGCCTCCAGGACGTGCACGACGCCCGCCAGCGGCGATCGCGCGTCCGAACCCTGCGCTCCATCCATGCGAGCATGTGTACGTACGGGATCTGCAGCCCGCAGCCTCCGCGTGCTCGAGCGGAGCGAAACGCCCGGTCGACTCTGGGCCGTGCGACGCGCCACGCGACGTTCGCCGCAGAATTCAGATCGGCGAACGGACAGGAGAGAAGCGTCGAATGCGCAGGGCACCGTGCGCGGACGCAGATCAGAAGAGGCGGCGCGAGTACAACGTCGGCAGGCCGCGAGACCGCGTAGGGAGGAGAAGGTCAGGGTCAACGTTCGCGGACTCGACTCGCGAGCACCCTCTCAATATCCAATACCGTGCGCGGGGATTCTGCGGGCGGCAACGCGAGCGAGCAACGCGCAGGCGCAGGCGCCGTGGTCTCGGCCGCACAACGCACACTCAAACAAGGAAGGACACATACCAATCTTCGCGAACGCGGCGTCTGCTCGCGACTCAATGTCAATATATATGCGTGTCGATGTCCGCCCCGTCAGGGTGCAGAATGAAGCGCGGCGCACGTGGCCCGCGACAGCGGCCGGGGTCTCGTCTCTGCGCGGGGCGCCTCGCGTTCAGAGTTTTTGGGTTCAGAGTTCGTTCGCGGCTCGTCTGGCTATGCCCGCTCTGGACGGCTGGCCCGGCGGGCTCTCGAGCCTCGCGGGCAGCGCTGTGGTTTGTGGCTGTGGCCAGACACTAGCGTCGGGTTAGGTTTCGGCTATCGAGGGCAGAGCGCTGCGCGACAGAGGCCTGCGGCGTCAGGCTCGCTCGCTGGTGGAGCGGGGAAAGGGCGGCGCGCACGTGGTCAGTGGTGTCCGCGGAGGCGCTTTGGCCAGGGCGGACGGGCCGTCGTCCCCTCGTGTGTGCGCTGCGCGGTCTGAATCGAGTCCCGGCGGCGGTCCCCTTTTGGACGCAGGTCGGCTGGCGCAGTACGAACAAGAGAGAAGAGGACTGCGGGTGCGGGGGCGAGAAGGCAGGTGGAGAGAATCCAGAGGCAGACGCCGACGCTGCGCGTCGTCAGCGATTACGTCGCCGGCGAGGTTGTGTGCCACGGCGATCTCGCTCTCGACGCACAAATTAATGAAGTTTGGCGCGGAGCCCGAGAAGCGGCGCGTAAGCTCAGGGTGAGGCTCAGGGTCTGTCCTCGGGGTATCGGTATCGATTTAGAACAAGGTCTGAATGCCCCCGAGTTCGAGTCCGCCGGCTCAGCAAGGCGCACTGGCGGCGCAGGGGTCTGTGCGCGAAGCTCTGGGACGCTGTTCGGCGCGAGGGCAGAGCCACGGCACGCGCGCGAGAGGACGAGCCAAGGCTGAGCCAGATCGCGCGTGTGAGAACGATCGGCAGAGCAGCGCGCACAGCACAGTAACACCGCCGAGGTCCGCGCGTGCCAGCCCTCACCAAGCCTTGCCACCCGTCGTGCTCCCGCCAACTTCCCCGCCAACTTCCCGACAGCCCACACACCCCAGCGCGAGCACGAGCGGCGCGCGCGCGACCGACGACGCGGGGGATCGACGGCGGGGCGCACCATCGATATTGACAGCGTCCGCGCACTTCGCCGGGGCCGTCGACGGTAACGTACGAATGGGCTGTTCTGGACCGCGCGAGAGCCCGGCGGACTGGCGATAGGCTCAGCGTCCGAGCCTCGAGGGCCGGCCCGCGGACGTTCGCGCGCAGGCGGCCTCCGCGTGCACCCCGGGAGACTCAGACTAGAAGGATGCAGAGGGCTGCGAGATGGCGATGGCGATGGCGATGGCGACGGATCGCGCGGCGCGCATGCTCCGTTGCGTGCCGCGGGTGCGCAAGGCCTGGAGGATCGCGTCCGGATGTCGCGGCGCTGTCCGCCTTTGGACGGTTCGACGAAGAGTGCGCGGGCCGGAGCACCCAGGCTACGAGGATGTTCGGACGCTCCCCGCTGCGCGGACGACGGCGCTCTGGTCGGTATCTGGAGAGCGCGCGGGCTGCCTCGAGGGCGGTCCGCGCTCTGGATACGAGCGAAGGCGTGCGAGTGCATGTGCTGGGCGGAGATGAGTGGTGGGAGCGTGCCTGGGGAGCGTGATGGGATTCGGGTGCAAGTGCGACAGACGCCCGCGGCGCGGAGCGCGTGGGTCGCGTTGTGGCTTCAAGGTGGGCGGCCCGGCGGACTTGGAAGTGGCTTCTATTAGGGCTTGTATCAGTGATTCTGATTGAGCGAGTTGACTGTGGTGCCGCTAGCCAGTACCGTCCATGGTTAAACGTTAAAGTGCAGCTCTCAATGACATGCATCTGGGTAGGTGACCATCATACGAGCCCATCCTCTAGTCGATGCTTCACGCTCTTGCGTTGCAGAGCTCGCGGAATTGCAGCGAGCATCAAGAACTATCTAGCTGTTCATGTTTGAGGATAATATCAACCTCTCGGTACTCAGTCCTAGCTTGGGTTCGATGTCAATGCTCAGATCGTACCTCGGAGACTCCCCGGGCGCGTATACTTCATGCGCAACGCGCCTGATCTGCAGTACTCTCGCAGCCATCGACTGATCTGGTTTCACGTTTGCGCGGCTCTGATCTATCTGTTCTTGAACGGCATGCACCGCCTACGTATCGCTGTTCTGAAATGGAGCGTTCCTTTGACGCAGATGCAGGCCGAGACGAAGGTGGCAGGCCGGTGTACGATGCGCCGGTCTGTGATGCATTTTCGTGATCGCGTGATGCCGGGGATGCGGCCGCGTTTTTTTGAATATTGGATGTGGCGTGAGTCTCAACAATTGCTCCGGCGCACAAATTAAGCTGTGCAGGGGCTGATGATTGGAGCTATGCCATCGCCCCTTGCATACGGCGAGTTGTCTAAAATCATGTCTGTGTAGAGGCTCTATCGAATTGGCGAACAGCCCACCCAGCAAACATCAATGGAGATACTTGACTGATCGCGCCTTGACCTTTGTCTTCACGCCGTGGACGCGGTGGCGTTAGGGCTCCGAGACTAACAAGTCCTGCGCCACCTACCGCTGATCGCGCCCAAAACCAGTGGCGCCGCGCGCTGTTTCCACGCACCGTACTTCATGCTCAAGTGTCAAATTCTTCTGCGTGCGCATACCTTCCAGTGATATACTCACTGGCTGCCGTAGTTTGTTCTGTGCAACTAAAGCCGCTTCTCGCTCATATTGGATTTGTCCTGACTCCCACACCTTCAATAGCTCTTACTTGGGCTATGTGGGATTACATTGATCAGAGTCCTGTCAGGCCTACAAGAGACCCTGAATACTTCATGTAATTGCTCTTCGTTCTGCTGCGCTTGACATTGACACAGCACAGCACACAACCCATGCAGTAAGGTAACAGGTTCACTTTTCAATCATTTGAATAGCTGCTAGTTCCAGCGGCGTTGTCAGGCTATAAGTTCAACAACCTTTCTTCATGCCACACAAAACTATGATGTCTCCGATGTTACCGTGGCTAGGCTATGCTTCGGAACAAACTGCAATTAGAGTGTGATATTCAACGTACGCTCAGTGATGCATGTTGCCACAAACAGCGCTCCCCTGCGGCATTGTCATGGCACTGCGCCACACACTGTTCCTGGCTTTCGGCAAATGTAAGCTAAGATATCGGTCTCGTGCATGGCATGATGACGAATCCGGGTCCGCCAGACCTTAAGAGGCATTGAGCCGTTGGCTTTCCAACCCCATTCCACAAACCGGAGTCAAGGCACTGGTTGGTGAGTATTCAGCATCGTGGAATTGCTCTAGCTCACTATTGTACGTTTGCTTTAATCCACGGCCTTAAGCCGCTTAAGTACGTTGGAAAAGTCACGGCAGGTCACCGCAATACGAATCCCTCAATCTCTCGATAACCGTCATACGCACATACGCAGCACTTCATGATGCACCTACCAGTCACTCTTACCGTCCTGGCTACTGCGTGCCTCCTCCTCTCACAAATCTCGGAGTCACGGGCCGCGCCGTGGGTGCTTCAATATCCGCCTGATTCAGTCGTTATTGATATAGTAGTTCCTAGCTTCCTCCGTAATCGTGACAAGATAGTAGCACGAGGCCAGAGAGTCGCATCTTCTGCACATCCGTACGTTTCAATCGGTTGACGCATAAATGACCGTCACCAATGTGAAGCCTTTAATGCTAGCCCAGCACAGCAGGATTTTGAGTTTGGAGTGGTCCACCAATCTTTACATGCCAGAATACATCCGTGGGATGTGTGCGAGAGTATGGGTGACAAAGAGATGTGTGGCCCTGGGATTTACTGATCATGAGTGTAGATTCCGCCTACCATAAATGTCGTTCATTTCCCATTAATCGTTGACTAAGGCCCTTTTTCAGATTACCGTATGCCATTGCCATTGCTTGCGGAACACAGGCGAAAATACATGCAAGATATATCGGATTGAAGGCAACATCCAAGGCCATGCTTGAACCCTCCAAGATATACAGTACTCCACAGACATGCCCCTTGTTTTTGATATTCAAACTGAGCACTTCAAGCTGAATTGCGGACCGCGGCGTCTGAAGCAGCTATCGGTCCCGGTTATATTGTGTGAAAACCTTTAATGCATCCCTGTTATCTGAGGAACACAGTCAGTGGTGAGAACGTCAGGGGCGATCTCTATGAGTACATCATTCGATGAGCTACGCTGCTACGGCCTGCTTCGTCTGAGGAACATGTACGTATCGTCGGTTCACGGCGATTACGACGATCTCACCATCATGGAGGTTGGCCAGAATCGTAGGAACTCTTGCTGTGCGCCGAATGTTACGTACATTGTGCTAATGTTGAACTTGTGCTCAGCCACTACGTTAGAAACAGATTGTGACCCGAAAGACCAGTGCAGGTAGTCGCACATCGCTCCTGTGTTGCACTGCTTAAATCATATCTTCCCACTGATTGCTGTGATTAGTCATTCATCATATTCATCGTTGTGTAGGTTCGTATAGTTTGGTAGATGGTAAACCACGGTCTCTGCGCTGCAACTTTACCACCGGCCGTCTATTAATCCCGCGATAGCACCAAGTCGCTTTACTTCAACTTCAATCCTTCTGCGAAGGGCTCAGGCACTGGCTGGTAAGTTGTCATGTGCAGTGAGCAACATAGCATTAAAACTTACGATGGTGCTGTACATAGCCGACTTTCATCCAATCGCTTATTGGTCTAGCTCTATGCCGTTCATTTTGTACAAATATTCAAATTATAAACTCGCGACTCAACTATCCTTTTTTGGTAGTCAGAATCATATCACACGCGTGATAATATAATATATACACACGTTCTGTCACTACACTACACACACGTTTCGCGATCGTCTCATTTATACACACACGTTTCATTGTGAGACTACACACGTTTCGGTATACCACTAAACACACGTTCTGGGATACTGGACATGTATATACAGAATCATTCCATGATACCACCCTCTACAGAGATCGCTTCATGAGCATCTACACAGACAGCTTGAAGTGCATCCAAGGCCTGGGCGATGAGATCTGCCTCGCCGCTAGTGATGTGCCAGGCCTAAGGCTCCAACCATATAATGTATATACCATGTATACATGGTTTTATATATATACTATATACATATATTTACATGTGGCCAAGTACATGGTATATACATGGTATATTATATGGTATATGGTTGTTGTGAATGCATTCATATTAGACCCTCAGTTGACAATTTGAATAGTGTATCTGAACTAGTTATGTGTCTTACAGAATGTACAGTGCAATGATGATATGAGATCTAGACAATCTGGTGGCTGCTGCACAAATGCAAAGATGTCAGGACATAATTCACATGCTTGGCTTACCCCCTCATTTGGCAGAAGGCAAGATCAGATTTATGTTTATGCTATATATCATCCCACATAATGATTGCATCATGCATTAGACTCATGCATACAAGTTTCCCACCACCTCACACATTGTGCACAATTCCTAAGCCATTCCTGCTACTAGTGTGGCTGCTGAATGTTGAACACCGATTTTTTCCTCACATCAGCCAAGTGCTGATACCTGCAGCATGTCATTAAAGGAAGAGACAATCTCCATAGCTATATGGGCAAAGCAATGGCTATGCCAAGATGTCTAAAAAATCTACCATCCAAAAACCATGTAAACCATGTATATACTATGTATATACTATGTATATACCATATACCATATATTTACCGATTTTCTGTACATGTATATTATATGGTTGGAGCCTTAGTGGCCCAGGCCCGGCCCGGCTCAAAAGCCCCGGCTTTGGCCCGGCTTTGGACGGCCTTGGCTTTTCAAAACCTCAGGCCGGGCCCCCATTGACGGCCCAGGGCTTGGCCCGGCCCGGCCTGGGGCTTGCCCGGGGCCTGGCACTGTGAGGATGATCATCACTGTAGCCACACAAACTCATAAAATACCTTCTCCAACTATCTTCTGACAAAGCCAAGCTCCAGGATCTTCAATAATTAGTGAATTATAGTGTGAAATCATCATTTCACCGGCACGGTGCTCTGTGGCGCGCCTTCCAAATGGGGCATCGTATAGGCGCCCAAAAGTGAGCGACAGGCTTCAGCACCAAGAATTCAATCCATGGGACTATCCTCTTGCTTGAATTTAAAAATATAGACATACTTCATTGAAATATGGCATACTGATACTATATATATCCTTATATCATAGTTACTAGACATTTTATCCGTTAGAGCTTTCAGGCCCGGGGCTCACGGCTTGGCCCGGCCCGGCTTGAGACACAAGCCGGGCCCTGGGCCGTCTCAAGCCGTGGTGTAGGGCCCGGCCTGGCCCGGCCCAAGTAGGGCTTGGCCCGGCCCGGCCTATGGCCCAAAGCCGGGCCTGGCACATCACTACTCGCCGCTGAATATATTATCGAACTCAATCTGATCAATTGCAGCGCTCCGGCACCTCGGAGTCATCGCCTTGAGACCAAGCTTCTTTATTTCATCCATTGCCTCCGACATCTTCAAGCGACGGCCTGGATGTGTCGAGCATAACTGCGGCCCTATGATGCGCACCCATTCATCCTTCCATGCCCGCACACAGTTGATGTGCTTTTCTTCTGAGCAGGTAGCAATACCGTAAACGAGATGTTTGATGTCAGGTGGCATGAATGCCATCCGAACGCGAAGATCGCTTATCTCCTGTTGTACGCAGGCGAGCAGGCGGTATGTGTCCCATCCTAGCCAGGTATGATCTGCTTCTGTGAGATCCCTTAAAGGGATACTCAACAGAGCCGTGAAAGCAGGGCGGACCCAAGCATCGATCTCGTAGACGCGAGCGATTCGCAAACGTAGCGCTGGACGTATCGTGCTCTCAATTTGCTGAAAATGGTACGTAGCCCATTCCCTTCCACTGTCGATGTCCCAGAATTTTGACAGCTTCAGGACAGATATCAAGTATTCGAGTTTGTAGGGCGGCCGTGTCCATCTTATGGCAACAGTACCCTAATCAGACTGCAGTTTTGTAAGTGATACTTTAACTCACTTTCCGTAGATCCAAGTACTGAAACTCCTTTGCAGTGACTTGCTGCAGGACAATCAGGTCGCTGTCATTGAGGCCGTCAGGGCAGGCTTGGCCCGTTTCCGATGACGTTCTCGGCAACATGCTGAACATCTCGCCGAAAGCATTGATTTTTGAAAGGAGAAGGCCAACCTCAAGCCGGAACAAAGTATTTTCAACCTGAGCCAGTCTATCGGTGGTCTGTTTAAGTGTACCCACATGGAATTCTTACCTGAAATATGTATGCTCCGCTTTTGAAGTAATATTCCGCTGACCTCTGGGCTTGGGAGGATGCTGGCGTGATGCTTGTATCCTCTGAGCATGAGCCATTGTTGGAAGAAGTAACATGCATGATATCCAAGAGTCCGGTGAGATAAGCATACAGCCAAGGTCAAGCATTCAAAGATCTCGTCCCGACGATGACTTCCAAAATGGGAAGGCCCTCTGCCGGTCGTTGCAATCTGCTTAACGTGAACTCTATAACCTCTGCTTGAGCTCACAATGGCTGCACTTCCCAACCATTTCCCACCTCTACCAGAGCCTCCAGTACCTACAGTGTGGCCTCCAAATATCCAAAATGCCCATCGTCAGCTCAGTGATGCATATGGACATGCGGCTGAACTTGTCCTGCAAGATGACTCAGATCCCCTTCGGCTTAAGTACCATCTTGAAAAGTTGCAGAACTCATCAGTGCTCATCCTGGTTGAGATGGAACGAGATATTTTGAACAGGGAATTCAATATGAACCTTGGGCCAGATTGGTTTGAAGCAGCGGCAAGTGCATTGGGCTTGCTGATAGCTCGTTTGAGGGATACTATCACTGCAGTTACTGGCAGGTAAGACTACTCAACTATGTCGTTGGATGGCCATCTACTATCCTATTATCTAGGGAGAGCTCGAATATCTCATCAATTTCAGCAGTCGTTGTTGAGCATACCGGACGGCGGGGTCGTCCCCGCAAGGTTATCGATCGGACACTCCTAGCCGAGGCCATGTCCAATATGAGGAATATCAGCATATCAAAACTGTCCCAAGCAATGTGTCTGCACCGGCACACCATCCGACGCTATCTCCAGCTGTATGGACTTGAGCACTAGTTCGCCGACCTATCAAATGAGGAGCTCGACTTGGTTGTTAGAGCATACAAGATGCGAAAGCCAAACTCTGGCATTCGTTATCTTCGAGGTTTCTTACAGAGCCAGGGATTTCGCATGCAAAGATCACGGCTATTTGCTTCTCTTCATCGTGTGGATGGATTAGGACATGCATTGCGCCAGCACCGAGCTATCAACCGGCGAAAATACAAGTCGTCAAGACCAAATGCGTTGTGGCATTGCGATGGGCATCACAAGCTCATACATTGGGGAATCGTTATTCATGGTTTTATTGATGGATTTTGCCGCACAGTACGTATCAGCTACCTCGTTGTAACCGGGGCTAAGCTGTACACTGCACCCACAGATTACAGGCCTCCGCGCAAGTAACAACAATCGCGCCACTACCGTACTCGATGTATTCCTCGAAGCGGTTGATGAGTATGAAGCACCTTCATGAGTACGTGGCGACCGCGGCGGGGAGAATATTGAGGTAGCTGTTTGGATGATCTTACGCCGTGGAGCAAATCGTGCTTCTTTCATGTGGGGAAGGTATGTATATTTGTGGTTCATGCTGACATCCTACTTGACATGTCTTATAAGTTCTACACATAACACACGCATTGAACGGCTCTGGGTTGAAGTGGGCCGTCACTTCTGCAGGGAATGGCGAGCATTCTTCACCCGCCTCGAGCGTCGCCATCTCCTTGACCGTGAGAACGAACAGCACCTGTGGTTAATTCATAGGCTGTTTCTTGAGGACATCAATATGGACTGTCACTCGTTTCAGGCCGAATGGAATGCGCACCCAATCTCGGGTCCAGATACAAACGATCGAAGCCCAAATGTAAGTTAGACTGTGAAAAGCATACACAAGCAATGACTCACAATGCCTCCCTCGATGCGCAGGACCTGCGATTGTTAGGTCAGCTGAATCATGGGGTGTATACCGATGATGGTATAGACCTCCATCCTGATGTGCTTCATGAGCACTATGGGACTACAAATCAGCAAGTTCGCCGGCGGAGAGGCCAGACAGGTGCTGGTCACCCACCTGAAGAGGACGACAACTCTGATGCATCAAATAGCGACAGCGAGACTGATTCGGATCTCGGAATTATGACACAAGTTGCTGCAACTCAACACTCCAATATTCGGCACGCAGCCATTCCTGTCCCTTCAAATTCAAATCCGTTCGAAAGTGAAGATTCCGAAGCGCTGTATTTTGACGCACTTGATCTCATACGGCTCGAGGGAACAATTCCTGCGGGCTTTGGAGCACTACCTATAGAGCATGCATACGAAGCGGAGGAAGTGATTCGACTTGGACGGAGAGGCCGGAAGGAGCTTGTTGTTGGGCTACCTGAGCACATATGGCGCCCACGGATAGAGTTGTGGGCGCAGGCTGTACACCTATTGAATGAGTTTATATACGGAGATGGGGTTTGAGAATGAATTGACATACCATGAGCAAGGATGCTGGTGCTGGCTCCATTGTGTCGGTGCTGCCATTGGAGGGTAGCCTGGCCTATTCTGATCACCATAGGAGGCCGGTGTTCAAGGCTGCAGACTAGGGCCCGGCGTCGGTGCCATGAATGTGAATCCCGGTGTGAAGCGGAGGCGTATTGTGGGGAGACGAAAGGGAAACACTCATTGCTGCCGACTGGATGTGGGGAATCGAGGGCAATCCTAGGGGTCGCATATTTCCGAGTGACGGAATTCGTAGGTGCGGCACACTCGAGGAGGGCATCTTCTTGAACGGCGACAACATCGAGAAGGGAGTCCCATTTGTGGTCAGGGAAAGTGCAGAGCTACTTGAATGCAGTGCGCTCATCGGCTGGCTGGGCACCACCATATGAGAACTACCCGCTCTGGTTGATGGTGTTGCGATTTTGCGCTCGGGGGCCACCACCTTGAATGGCGTGTGTGTTTGTTGGCGACCATCACTCGCAGTGATAGTAGTAGTAGCGTAAGTAATGAGGCTCAGCCGATCTTCATCAGTGAGCAGCGACATGTGGTGGGCAAGGTATCTAGAAGATCGTTAGCTGCAGCAGAAAAGCAGCGAACCGGTGCGGCGTACTTGGGCTGGAAGTCATCGACCAGAATGCGGTCCTTCTCGTCGGGACCCTCTGAGCCGATAGGCAAGGCGTCGTCTTCATCGTACCTCCACCGCTCCACCAATCTCCAGGCACGGTCCTGTGCTTCAACGTCGTTCTTCGTTCGACAAGAAATCTGGTGCAGCCCAAGGATGTGGCATGATCATGCGTCGATCTAGGTGAATACGACCACCACGGCCATACCGCAAACGACCAGCACGAATCGCATGCAATGGCTGATCAGGTGTGGTGGAAGCAGAAGAAGATGAGGACGCATTTCGCGTGGCAGCAACCGCCTTCCACAGCTTCGATGCATATGGCACAGGGGTGGATTGGTATGGATTCTAGGCATCCGGGTGAGTGCCAGCAATCTTAGGAGACAGCGGATAAACTCACGTCAATCGCATCCTCCCAGTGGTGATCCTTCTCCTTGCGCGCGGCCATTTCTTGCTCAATTTGGCTTTGTATTTGTGCCTGTCGCTCCTTTGGCTTAATCTGCAGCTCTGCATGGATGACTGGAGAATTAGGTTCGCCAAGAGCCTGGAACTTGATTGTGCGACTGCAGGGTTCTACATAAATAGTCATACTGCAGAGAGCACGCAAGAACATACGTTTCGATTCTGGGTTTCTTGGGTATTCGCTCCTTATCGTGGAACAGTTCTTCGTCGCCCTTGGTGCCCAGAGCTGGGAACTTGCGCTTCAGGTCAGCGAACGTGAAGCGTTTTTCCCATACGGCTCTCGCTTGCACAGCAGTCTCTCACTTCAGATGTTCGCACTGCAGGACACCCTTAGCCAACCCTCCTGCTGTCACAAGTTCAGCTTGCAGTCGCAACATCCTGTCGGAATAGGTTGTTCGTTGAGTGCGCGTTTTGCGAACGGCCTTGGTCTCGCATCTCCGGAAACAGATATATGACTCATTCTGGTCTCAGTCTTGTCCAACTGTGATCTTCCGTCAGCATGAAGGGACAGGTCAACCAAGTCAACCTTACATTGACAGAGGGTATAATTGGATGTCCTGCGCGCTCAAGTTGTCGTTCACGCCAGTGTGAGTAGACTGCTTGGGCGTTCGAACTTGTCTTCAGACATTGCAACGGTTCCGAGTCTTGCCTGGTCGCCTTAATGTTTCACCTGCAAATAATACCATCAGCATACAACCGCGACATGACGTTTGTTGCTTGCCACCTATTAGATGGGAGATCGGCATGTCTGATCGAGGTCTGTCGTGATTTGTCAGCACAGGTCTTGCGTTGACGATTTTTCGCTTCTTGTCCCTCACTGCATCCATGGCTCAGGAAGGCAGCTCGCATGACTCGCACTCAGATGCAACCAACGAGGGGGGAACCTCTGGCGGAGAAGCGGCAACATCTACAACACCACCGGTAAGCAAGAGGATAGGCGACCCAATATTGTAACTAACAGACAGCTTAGGGGCACTCACATAATGCTCGGGTCACTGCAATCCTGCGCGGATTAACAGGGAAAAGTGCTGGCATTACCACTACAGAAGTCGCAAGAGACGAAGCAAACCGAACATTTCTCAACAGCGCTAGACGTAAGGCCGTAGGAACGTTGCCGAAGGCCCAGGTGCGTCTGAGAATCATACAAAGATGTGCGCTGCATTGATCCATGCATCAGATCAAATGCAATGTAGAGAGAATCGTGCAAAAAGGCCGGAAGGGCCGATCAACGGGGCCAGTACGTATACAACTACTCACCGTGTGGCCCGTTGGTATCAAGGTACGATTATGACGAGCTTCAGGTTATGATAAACTCATTGGTCTTCCAGAATGGCAGCCTCATGCAGGATATCGCACCTTCAAAACATGTCCTCGCAAAACTCCGAAACTACGGTCTCGGTGCAATAGATACTACAGATGGCTTCGTCTTCTCGAAAACATGGGGACCTGCCAAAATGCATGCGTTCTTACGTGAGCAACTGCCACACTTCTTCGAACATCTCGCAACAAAGGATCCTTGGGTATTATCTATTTCCGCTGAGGACGATGATGGAATCAAGAAGTATCGGTTACCTTACACTCTGGTTTCACGGTCCAAGCGGAGATTACATGCCGAGACAGGGATTACTCACCCGACGGGCGAGGATTACTACTTCTTCAAAGGGCGTGATGGGGCATCTTGGCATGAGAGTCAAATTGTCATCGGTGAGTGCTCATATCTCATGGATCTAGACTAGTTAATCATCAGTCTGCAGCCCCACGCAAGACGATTGAGCCAGAAACATACCACCAATGGGGGAATAATGACAAAATGCCGTACGATTCCGATGACAGTAACTCGCAAGAAACCCCTTCGGAGGATGCGTATGAGGTTGATGTAGACAATCTGAAAGGAAAACAGCCGATGAGACGTAAAGGGATCAAACGGTGCATTACCTCAGACAATGAAGGCGAGAATATTTTAGGATCGGGGGTTGATGATGACGACGACAAATTCATCAAACGGGGCTTAGCGTCACGAAGTCCAACACCGCAAGTTCCTCCCATCAAGCGTTCACGTATTCTAGAGGCTGTCGATGGTAAATATATATCTCATCGGTTAAGATGCTCGACGCTGACTTGCTATACTCACAGCCCTTACTGCAACTATGGCTGTGGGTGGGGGTGCATCTACCTCCACAACTGCTGTTGCTCAACCTGTGCCCAAGCCTCAGGAAGTGATCGACTTGAGCAACGATCTCGCTAGCGATAGCGATAAGACTGCCGCAGGTGCAGCTAGTCAGTTGGAGGAGTTTACGCATGCGGACTCACCCGATCTCGCCGAGCTGTTCAGCGATGATCCATGGTCTACTCGCAAGATAGATTTCGGTTACAAAAAGTAGAGATTGTGTCTGGCAATGCAAAAGACCTTGAACGCGAGAGCCCGCTGAGACGAAGTGTGAGAGCGCCGATGTTTAGCCCTGAGCGCTGGGCTCTCCCTAAAGGGTTGCGAGGGGTTCGAACCTGAGCAGAAGTTAAAAAAATGCCTACATAAGGACCGTATACGCACACCCACTTCGCCATTTCGCTTACAATGCAAGCGCGCAAGTAAAGATATGATCTGAGATGAGCTCTCGATGAACGGCGCTAACCTACGAACATAAGCGCCCATGCCAGCTTTAGAACTCGCGTTTCGCGAGTCGCGAGTTTGTGTGTATTTGATTATTTGTACAAAATGAACGGCATATAGCTCATCATTGCTCTGTGGTACCAAGTTGTTTTCATCGTCGGCTCCGCCATGCATTACTGCATCATCTTTTGCTCCTCGTCGTATATACAGCCATGCTAATGACAACTGCAGCTGCAGTGATGACTTCGTCGTTAGATACTTTACAACGCAATTTCCACGTTCTTCATCTAACATTCAGCATTGCACTGTAGCTCTTCCTGAGGTAACTTACAGGGAGACTTCCTACCAAGCCATGACACTATATATTGCAGTCACTCCTTGTGGTAGGTCATATCCTATCTGTGGCTATTAGTTCACAAATTCTGTTTTCTTCTCAGCCGCAAGAACGATCTCTGGAATGCACACTCTTTCGACTACCTACACAATTATCTGAGGGACTTCAGTGCCGGAGATGCATCTTTAGAGACACCGCAGATGCATCTGAGGCTCTCTAAGCAATCTTAACGCCCAAGCGCGCTGCATAGATGCATCTGAATAAAATAAGATGCATCTGCGCAAGAAATACCTGACACAGACTAGACTGTGGGACTCACACTATAACCTTATAGGCGACTTGAAGGAGTTGCTGAAGGTTGGTGAGGAGACTAGTGGGCGCAAGCAGAGATGTTATGTAACTGTGCGAATGCAGAGAACAAATCTAAGGCTTATCCGTAGTGATAGCCCTACTTATATACATGCTTTGTTTGGTTACCGCTAAGGGAGCCAAACATGAAGGTGGTCTGTGCGCAGGCATAACTAATATGGTTAAGTCGTAAACTACAGTAGACCATGTGCGCCGGTAATGGCCGCACCAGTAAGAGTGTTTGTTTGGACCGTAGGTCCATGTTGTGGAAGTGGTTGTAGCTACGTTAGTAAGCCATGCATGTGATTCTTATATACCGGTATCGGGATATGAGTAATCGTAAGGGCATTGGCATGTGATAACGAGCGGGCCGCTTATCCAATGGTACTGACATAGCCCGGTATCGGGATATGAGTAAGACGCGTGACACCGGAGGTTAGTCCGCTGAGTCATTGACGCGTACAAGCGTGTTATGTACATGTTGTTATGACAGGTGGACGTATACCGCGTTGTGTACGTGTTATTTGGTTGGGTGTACGTGTAGACGGGCGCTTAACAGTGTAAATGTCTACAAGGTCGTAGAAATACCAGATAAATAGGTAAAAATACGGGAAAAATAGTGGCATGTCCCAAATCTGTGACAATACCTGTGCAGGGTTCGAACACTTGACCTGAGATCAGCGAAGTCGCAACCTGTACCACTTCGCCAAATGGTCTTGGTATCCAGTCACATACTTGTCAATATGATCCATTTAATGTTCTTTCATCACCGTAGCTGTTAATTGTCAAGTCACACCACAATGTTCCCATATTGCCCTGTAGGTAATTTATGACAGCATCCTTACCTCATTGCAGATACATATGGGTTGTGGGATACATTAATAAAGAGATGCATTCTGAGTTCAAGGAACACTTGAGCTTACTGACATATGAGCAGAATGTTAAATTTTTTACAACCGTTATAATATCAACTACTGAATATATATTTGCACAAGACCTTCCTTTCACTAACCACTTTGGCTGAGTGGTTTCAGCTGATGTTTCGCTGAGGTCTCATGGTTCCTGGTTCGATTCCCGGCTTGCGATGCTTTATTTTGGTACTAACGGGCGCCTAATTTCGATGACTTAGAGTGCCTCAGATGCATCTGCGGTGTCTCTAAAGATGCATCTGTGGCACTGAAACTCTGCATTATCTAGCAGAGGGCAAGATCAAAATACACCATCCCCAACTTCAGTGTGCGGATTATCAAGCAGAAGGCCAGGTTGACAGCGTTGGCGTGCGTCATTCACAACGACAATTTGGTTGGGAGCCATATATCGAGATCGGCACCTGGCATATTGGCAACAACTATATGTCTGGCCCTGACATCTGGTACATCGGCAAAACGTGAACCCTCATATCTAGTCCGCTAACTATTGTAAATAGCAGCTCGGTAGATATACGTAAATACGAGCAGATATTATGCACAGGGTACTGGCAGGATCAATGAGGACTGAAATATAATTTGTAGGATCAACGAGGACCGAAATACTATTTTCAGGATTAATGAGGATCAACATGTTATTTGCAGGATCAAAGAGGACAGAAATGTTATTTGCAGGATCAATGAGGACCGGAATATTAGTTGCAGGATCAAAGAGGACTGAAATGAAATGTTATTTTCAGGATTAAAGAAGATGTACATATTCATTGCAGGACTAATGAGCACAGCAGTACTAATGGCAGTCACAAGAGGCATGGTCTAAGCATAGATCCTCAGAGAGCACACTAAACAGAAAGTCATGGATACATGTACTACAGGTTACAACCACCATAAGGATAGAAGCAAGGAGAACATCGATGGCGGCACCCTGTTAAGTACAGGTGATGGTACAGGATTGGCTACTACCAATTATAAAGCGCATGAAGCTGAGCGCACGTAGTGTGGGAGGCGTCTGGGTATTTGAGTGTGACCTCCTGTCCGATTTAGTAAGTCCCTTACATCGGCAAAATGCGAACACTCATATCTAGTCCGTTAACTATTGTAAATACCAGCTCAGTAGATATATGTAGATATGAGCAGATACTACGTGCAGGATAGTGGCAGGATAAACGAGGAACAAAATATCATTTACAGGATCAAAGAGGACAGACATATTAATTGCAGGATCAACAAGGATGGAAATCTTGTTTGTGGGATCAACGAGGACAGAAATCTTAATTGCAGGATTAAAGGGGACAGGAGCTTTATTGGCAGGATTAATAAACACGTAAATATTGATTGTAGGATCAATGAGGATGGAGATGTCAATGGCATGATCAAGTTGCACACTTTTACTTATTTACAGTTTGTGTATTTGAGCATAGCTGTGGCTGGTCCCCTCAGAAAGCATGCGAAGCAATAGTAAGTAAATGAGCCCATATACCACAGGTCAGTTATATCCACAGCCACCAGCCATTAATGTTACATAATGTTGAAACGTTGAACATTGAACGCATTGAAAAAGGAAGGCATCGGCACACAGCGGGGTGGCGTCCGGGAATGACGCAGTTCCCATCCAATATAGCAAGTCCCTTGCTTGACCGAGCAACACCTTTTGTCATTCTGTCACACTTTCGGGCGGCTCTTGAATCTTGTCCATAAAGCTTAAAGGCCGGCCCTTATCACTATCGACGCACTCAACCTTCTCTCTCCCCCAATCCATATGGTATCCTCTCGACATCTCAAGCGCAGTCTATCACACATGCGTACCTAAGATGATGCCTCTGCCACACAATCTCCCTCGTCTCTTTCTCCTAATCTCTTGGCACCGCACATTACCATCTTTATTTGCAGCCGTGGTTGCTCCCTGCATGTGCAGTACGTCTATTTTTTCTCCCTCTACATGCCCTACTAATCCGTGATTAATCCTGCTTCTGTTAAGCTTACGACGCCTGCCATGATAGGCACAAAATGCTGGACAGCGCCCACCGCTGCATTCCCTTGGGCACTCCTCGCCCACTGCCTGATACCTGGTGCGCTGACTACCATGTTCCCCCCCCTTTCCGTGCGCATATATGCGCTTCTCTGTCCAGCAACAGTGACTTAAATTATGCCATAGGCTCCCTAAGATTGCTGTTCCATCCCACATCCTCGTATGCCCGGGGCCCCATGGTCATGTTCTCCCCATGCATGGTCTCGGTATGTGATATGGGCTTTTCTACGTCGTGTCCGGTACACTTTCTCTTTTCTTGAGATACTTGATACTTGTGTTGTGCTCAAGCATCGATCACCTGCCACCACCATCGCTGCCTGGCAGTGCCGGTGCGTACATCTAAATCTAGTATTCGACTTCTGATTCTAATTGGCAGTGCAACAACAGCACTTTAATTTACCCGCTATACCGACCCCACTGTAGGCCCCGCTGTTGCGGCTGTTTGTGTGCACTGGCTGGGGGAGGCATTGGTGGGGGACGGAAGATGGGGGTGGGTTGCCAGCTCGGGGGGCAGGGATGAGGATGGCATATGTGTCAACTCGTAGTCCTCCTGTTAGTACTCATGCATGTTTCAATAAAATACGAATTTTCATTGGCGTTATACTACTGGGTCTGAAACAACAGTCCGATATTATACTAGCGCTCCCGGAAATAGCTATTGTACGGTCCTCGCAATAGCAATGGCACTTCCTCACAATAGCGAGGACCTCAGGTGAGGTCCTTGCAATAGCATGGGCCTAGGGCACCGCGTCCTTGCAAGAACGCGTCCCTTGGGTGCTTGATATTGTGCGGACTTGCTACTATAAGGGGGTTATACATGAGTATACCGGTCCGGCTACAATTGCAGGACCTGCTAGGTATATCTACATAGATATGAGTAGATCTACAGTCTTGCACTTCGCTGATGTACTTGATCGGGAAATGCCTTTCGTCATACTTTGTAGTCTGTCATAATTTCGTTCGGCTCTTGAATCTTATCCATTATATCATAAAGGCTGGCTTTTGTCACTGTCGACGTGTCCAATCTTCTCTCTCCTTCAATCTATATGGCGTCCTCTCAAAGTTGACGCGTCCGCCGCTCTCTCTCTCTCCCTCGTCTCTCTTTCTCCTTCCCCTCTTGGCGCCATGCATTGCGATCATTACTTGCGGCCCTGCTCACTGGGTGCGCAGTATGCCTATTCCTTTCTCCCTCCAGTGCGTGCCCTGCCAACCCTACTAATCCTACTGCTGTTAAGCTTCTTGTCATGACAGGCACACAGTGCTGGACAGTGCTCGCCTCTGCATTCCTTTGGGTACTCCTCACCCTCACTTCCTGATATCTGGTGCGTCTACTGTCATATTTTCTCCCTTTCCATGCGCATATATGCACTTTCCTGCACCTGAGTCCATTCTTATGTAGGATTTCATTCGCGTTAGGCTGCGGCTGCGCCCTACTGCCCGCCAGGAACACCGCTACAGTGTGGTGGGTTCTGGCTACAAATGCGTGCCGGTACATACATAGTATACTCGACTTTATACTAACCCCGGCCGCCATACTACCACCGGTCCCGCCATACCCGGATCGTAGAGTTTCAGTCAATTATCTTAATCTGCCAACTGCCCTTCGCTTAAGAAATCGCAGTTGCGAGCTAGGTTTGCACGCAGATTAATCTGCTAACTGCGGCAGATTAATCTACTGTGACAATAAAATGGCACATCCCGGATTCGAACCAAGGACCTTAGCGCAGATGAGAATAACAGCATCGCAGCGTAATTAGCCGACTGAGCCATTGTGGCAACAGGTAACCATTGACCAATTAAAATATATATAACACAAATTTTACACACAATTTTCACAAATCATCAAGGCAACTAACTGCTACAACAAGCATACAGAAATCAATGATAGTGGTAGCTTGATTTACCATGCTTGACCTGGAGCAACTCACCATGGGAAAGCTGAATACACTGGAATCACAGGTCTTTAGAGGCAGATTCATTTGTATTTGTGTTATGGAAGATGTTAAACTGCGAAAATGAAGTTTACAAAATACTCTATATATTGCTTAAAATGGGGGCAACACCAGATGCACCGTAGCTCAGTTGGCTAATGACGCTGTAATGCTGTTATTCTCATCTGCGCTAAGGTCCTTGGTTCGAATCCGGGATGTACCATTTTATTGTCACAGTGCCGCAGTTAGCAGATTAATCTGCGTGCAAACCTAGCTCGCAACTGCGATTTCTTAAGCGAAGGGCAGTTGGCAGATTAAGATCATTGACTGAAGTCCCTCCCGGATCCGGCCTATCCACCCCTATTCTACCAGGGGCACCACACCGTGGTGATGAGATCGCACCCATGCGCCGTGCCCGACATCTTACACTTGCACTCGTTGCAAATATGGTGTGTGCCCTGTGTGGGGTCTCCTCCACCCATTGTTTATAGAGCATGCTGTGACTGTGCTCGTGTGTGTCCTTTCCTTTCCTTCCTGCTTATAGTGACTCATGGCTGACGTGCTGTGTATGGTGATAGTGAGCTCTGTGTGAGGGACACGCTCACTATGGCGGCAGCGTATGGCATCCACACCATGCCCATGGTGGACGTTCATGCTTACTAAGAGGTTGCCGCCGCACGCGCTGCATGCGGGAGTGGAGGCTGGAGGCTACTACTCTGTGGCGGATCTTTCGTAGTCTCTTCTGTGACTAGCTGGCTCTACTAACATGAATACAATTGAATTTTTATTGCCACTGTACTGTGTGTATTAATATATTATAAGAGCTGCATTTCTATAACTGGTGCCCTAGAGCAGCACCCTATGAGAGCACGTGCGTGTTACGGCGAATACCTGTAGGTAGACGACGTATGTCCTCAGTACGGTGCGCTCGGGCAAGAGTGCAAGACTAATATATCTGTACCTGTAGGTAGATGACGTATGTCTAAATACAGGAGTGCAATCAATGTAACGAACATAGTGCGACGTAATGGTATTGTGCTTACCCTCAGTACGGTGCACTCGGGAAAGAGTGCAAGACTGAGGGTCAGCGGATGCAGGCAGCGGTATAAGTACTCTACGGTGCCAGCGAAACGTGCGGGACGAAACGGAAAGGCGGTAAAACAGTAGTGGGCAGCTAAGTAACCAGATAAGGACTACGGTAGCTAAGGGACGCCACAAAAAACGTATCGATCCGGAATGTGAAAGGCACAGACACTATAAACGTACTAAGTCGGTCCTTGATGCGGGCGGGGCCGCGCAGTGTCGGCGCGACAGATTGTGCGCTCCAACACTCCCCCTCAATCCTAGAGCAGACCAAGCGCAGACGCGAAGTGCTTCACTTTCGGAGAGGGCAGCGCTTTCGTCAATGCATCGGCAACCATCTCTTCAGTGGGGCAATAGACGAGGCGAAGTTTCTTCTCCTCAATGATCCAGCGAATGAAGTGGAAACGGATATCGATGTGCTTGGTGTGAGCGTGATATTGATTATCGCGAGCAAGAGCAATGGCCGACTGATTGTCCGAATTCATCGGCACCGGGTCAACGAAGGGAGCAAAAATCTGACCAATCAGCGAGCGGAGCCAGAGGGCTTCCTTTGAGGCATGAGTGAGGGCAACATACTCAGACTCAGTAGTGGACAGTGAGATAATCTCCTGTCGCTTCGAGCTCCAGGACACAGCTCCTCCATCAATCAAAAACGCGTAGCCGGAGATGGCTTTGCAATCCTCATGCATGGATCCATCAGCATCTGTGTAGCCAACGAGGTCAAGAGAGGATGCGCCATAGGTCAGCTTGAGGTGTTTCGTCCCGGACAGGTATCGGAAAACACGGCGGACGGCTTCCCAGTGTGCACGGCCGGGGTTGTCAGAGAAACGCGAAAGGATGGAGACAGCGTACGTGATATCTGGGCGCATCCCAAGTGACGCATACATGAGGGAGCCTACAGCCTCGCGATATGGAATGTGACGCATGGCGGCGATCTCGGCAGTGGTGGAAGGGCTCTGTGCAGTAGTAAGAGTGACATGCGGATCCATGGGGGTCGACACGGCCTTCGCATCTTCAAGTCCAAAGCGGCTAATGATGGACTCGATGTAGGCGGTCTGTGAGAGTGAGAGACGGCAATTTGGGCGGTCGCGTTCCACGGCAAAGCCCAGAATCCAGTGGATTTCACCCTCGTCTGAGATCTCAAAGGCCTCGCGCAGCTTGGTCTTCACCTCCAGGATAAGGGCTATAGTCGAGGCAACCACTGTCAGGTCATCGACGTGGACAACTATGACGATAAGGTCAGCGCCATCTGCACGGAAAAAGACGGCCTGGTCGACATCGCACTGCGACATGTGGAGCTTCTCCTGCAAAATGCGCAGGAGCTTCTTATGCCAGTGCCGCGCACTTTGCTTTAGCCCGTACAACGGCCGCAGCAGCCGCAGTGCTAGGGTCTTATCTTTCGTCAGCTGAGCTCCGGGAGGCTGCGCCATCCAAATGGCTTCGTGCTCCTCAAACTCCCCATTGAGGTAAGCACTCTTGACGTCGAGCTGGTGCACCTCAAAATCATGCCGCGCCGCGAATGCGAGTGCGGTGCGGATTGACGCAGTCTTCGCAACAGGGGCATAGGTGTCGAAAAAGTCGACACCCGGAACCTGCGAAAACCCACGCGCAACCAGCCGCGCGCGGTATCGGTACACATTCCCAGAGGCATCCTTCTTTGCATGAAAGACCCATCGGCAGCTGACGACGTTAGCACCCAGCGGCGGCTTCTCTAGACGCCAGGTCCCATGTGCCTCGAGCGCCTCAAGCTCCTCCTTCATAGCCTCTTCCCACCGCGGCCACTCAGGTCTCCGCCTTGCCTCCTCAAGTGAGCGGGGGTCCAGTCCTTCGACATCCGCCATCTGCGCCGCCATTGCAACGCCATTGATCTCCTCTGTGAGGAGATCCTCTACGGCTCGCTCGTCTTGGGCCTCATCCGGTACGGTTGGCATGACTACGCCGCGCGGCGGCTTCTGGGTGGCGCTCTCACCGGCTAGGATGGCCTTGAGCTTCGCAGACGGCTTGCGGATTCGAGTGGGCCGACTAGACGACGGCACAGGTGCAGGCAGGAGGTCAGCAGGTTGAGGAGGGACGTCAGGTATGTCTGTGTCGTCCGCCTCACTGGCAGAGTCGCTAATCGGCTTTTTTACAGTCCCAGGCCGCGTGGCGGGCTCGTTTTCGCCGCTGCTCTCCTCCCCCTCAAGCTCGACAGCGTCGTCCAGGGGAGCAGGGGGTAAGTCCGGCACCGTGAAACGCATGTTACGTTCCACAGTTACTGACCGCTGCTCCGGCCAGTAAACACGATGGCCCTTGCTCTGTGCATCAAATCCGACCCAACGGCCGCATTTTGCACGCTCGCCGACCTTTCCATCGCTGGTATCATGCACCCAGGCCTTGGATCCCCATTCAGGGATGCCGCTCATGTCAGGAACAGCCCCCGTGGCAGCTGCCCAAGGTGTCCGCCCACCAAGGGCCTTCGTCGAAGTGCGGTTCTTCAACCATACGGCATGCATGACAGCTTCGCCCCACAGGAAACGCGGCAGGCCGGAGGCGATAAGCATGGCCCGAACCTTCTCCATCAGGGTCCGATTCAGCCGCTCAGACACCCCGGCCTCCTGAGATGTATCGTGAACCGACAACTTCGATTCAATGCCGCACTGCTCGAGGTGGCTCCGGAATTCCTCACTCAGGTACTCGCCTCCACGGTCCGTGTTGAGGAACTTGATCTGGGCATTGTGGTGCCGCTCGAGCCATGCCTCAAATGCACAGAACGTCTCAAAAACCTCGCGTTTGGTTCTGAGAAGGTAGAGTGTGGTGAAGCGTGTCTTGTCGTCCGTGAAACTGACATAATACCTGCGACCGCCTAGGGTGGCAATGCGCGAAGGTCCCCAGACATTGGAATGAACCTCCTCGCCAAATTCTGTGGCACGTTCTCCTTCGCGCTCCCTAGGCACAGGCTTTCGAGTCGACTTTGCACGAACGCAAGCTTCACAATGCAATTCCTGCTCTGGCGATGAAACAAGCTCCACGCCCGAGATAAAACCGTTGGAAATCAACTCGCGAATCGCCCGGATTGCGATATGTCCAAAACGACGGTGAGCCTCCATCTCCGTCAGCTTCTCGGCTTTGGCTGACGTTGCATTAGCAGCACAATGGCTGCGATCTCGCACGACCATGTATAGGCCGCGTGTCTTGGGTACCTGGCCCACAGTGATGCCTTCCGCATTGACAATAACACATCGTCCAGCTGCGAAGGTTGCTGTATAACCTGCGTCGTCAATCCGCCCAATCGAGACGAGGTTGAACCCCAGAGCCGGCGTGTAGAGGACGTCCATCAATCTGATGCGTGTAGCGTCCTGCGGTGGGTTCGGAACAGGTATGATCATTTCACCTACACCCGTGGCATGAAACTGCTGCTGATTGGCAGCACTCATAGACTTTGCAGGCATCTCCCGAAAGCTGGTGAAGTCGTCACGATAAGGGGACATGTGATGTGTTGCGCCGGAGTCGTACAAGTCGACAGGCTGGTTCGCTGCGGCAGTGGCAGCATCTGGCACTAGCGCAGCAGCGCTCAGTAAAGCAGGGTCGTCACCCTCGCTCTCCAACCCCAACATGTGTGCGACCCAATTGGTCACATTCTGCAAACGCTCCGATAACGGAACGTGCTCCGGCATGGGCAAGGACTCGTCCTCCTCGCCCTCATGGTCCGCACTCGATGTCTCAGCAGTGGAAACAGCACTCGAGTCAGACACAGTATGCAGGGATGGAATGGAGTCTGCCGAAGACTTCTCTGTGAGATCGCTATAGTCGGAGTCTCCAGCGGCAGAGTAGAGCTCATCCTCAGCATCGCTATCGGTCTCCACAGGTGCACGGAACATGCGAGCAGGCATTGTAGACCATGCTCCGGCGATGGCATCAAGTGCACTGATATGCGCAGTCGCAGCTACATTTGCAGAGCCAGTTGCGGGTTTGGACGTGTTCGCACTTGTGCTTGGGCGGGCACCATCCTTCTGCTGCGCATCCTTGCCCTTCTTATTGTCAGCCTTCGGGCTCGGACACTGGGCCTCCTTGTGGCCCTTTCCACCGCAGTTCCAGCATTCTCCAACAGGCTTCCGTGGACCTCTCCCTTTCGGCTTCCTGGGCTTCTCCGTCGACACGGCAATGGCTGCAACGCCGGTCTCCTTTGTTCTGCCCTTCGGCTTCCGCTCCGCTTCCCGCCTGTCCCACTCCTCCAAGACAATGGCCATCATGAGCTCTGGATCGATGACTGGCTTATCAGGATCTATTGGACTAGCTGGTGTTGCACTACCACCGGAAGACTGTGAGCTGAGGTGCAGCTGCAACTTCATCTGTGCCAAAATCTGGGAGATAAATGCGGAGAGCTCGGACGGCAGGAAATTTATGACGACAGAGGCATACTCGTTGTCCGGAATCTCGATGTCGAAGGTGAGCAGGTTCTCGTATGCGAGGCAAAGGCGATCAAGTTCGGAGTGCAGGTCCAAGCCGGGAACATATCGCATGTTGAGGAAGTCACGACGCATGTTCGAGCGGGCGAGCAGGGACTTGCTGGAGAACTCGGCTACAATGCCAGTCCATACGTCGGCAACCGTACCCTTGCGCTTATACTTGGCATACGTCCCAGGTGCGACCTTGAGCGTGAGCAGATAGAGGGCGGTATTCTCCTTCTTCTCCCACCCCGCAATGGCATCCTTCTCTGCCTTCGTGGGCTTGTCCGGGTCAGCCGCAATTGGCTTCTTGGACGACCCATCAAAGTGATCCCAGGCCTCCTTCTGACGAACAGCAATGGTGAACTGCTGCTCGAACACGAGCCAATTCTTGCCTTTCGGATCGAGCTTCTCAAAACCGCTAATGAAGTCGGACAGGGACGGCGAGGACGACGACGACATGGTGCTGCGGGTGATAGCGACAAGTGGAAAGAAACTAGAACGGGAATTTCCTGTGCGATGAGTCTTGCTAGTTAAGGCCTCGCACAGGGCTCATAACCTATGAGAGCGCGTGCGTGTTACGGCGAATACCTGTAGGTAGACGACGTATGTCCTCAGTACGGTGCGCTCGGGCAAGAGTGCAAGACTAATATATCTGTACCTGTAGGTAGATGACGTATGTCTAAATACAGGAGTGCAATCAATGTAACGAACATAGTGCGACGTAATGGTATTGTGCTTACCCTCAGTACGGTGCACTCGGGAAAGAGTGCAAGACTGAGGGTCAGCAGATGCAGGCAGCGGTATAAGTACTCTACGGTGCCAGCGAAACGTGCGGGACGAAACGGAAAGGCGGTAAAACAGTAGTGGGCAGCTAAGTAACCAGATAAGGACTACGGTAGCTAAGGGACGCCACAAAAAACGTATCGATCCGGAATGTGAAAGGCACAGACACTATAAACGTACTAAGTCGGTCCTTGATGCGGGCGGGGCCGCGCAGTGTCGGCGCGACAGATTGTGCGCTCCAACACACCCCTGCCCCACCAGCCACGCAGGGAACCGCTATTGTGTGGTCCTCGCAATAGCAAGAGCCTCAGCTAAGATCCTCGCAATAGCGAGGGCCTCAGGTGAGATCCTTGCAATAGGATGGGCCTGGGCACCACGTCCTTGCAAGAACGTGTCCCTTGGACGCTTGGTATTGCGCGGACCTGCTACTATAAGGGGGTTATACATGACTATACCGGTCCTGCTACATTTACAGGACCTACCAGGTATATCTACGTAGATATGAGTATATCTACGATCTCGCACTTTGCTGATGTAGAATACTACTCTAAGACTCTAATAAATTGATTGCTGTATGATCTTCATATTCGCTTCGAGATTCTACGCCATACCGTCATCTGATACATAATCGACTCGTACTAATTCATACTACTACAGACCATTTTGAATGTACTGAAGCTTTCCTCTGATTATGTGAGCTGTCATGTAATATGCAGTCGAGACGTTCCCGCAGTGCGCTTCACGCTTCCACTTGTGTAAGTCACCAAATCGAATGTATCGCGCTCATCACTACGGGCACATTGCCCTTTCTCGCCGCAGGGCACGATGAGCACTGCAACAACATTCATATTTTGCTTTTTTGGAGGGCCCGTGGCGATTGTGTTCGAACCTAACTGCAACGACTTTGCCGTGCACCTATTCGGGCAAGTGGTTCGCGAGATTGAGTTTTTCGACAACCCGGATAATGGCGAGGACGATGTAATAACATCGTAGAGAGTTCACTCGAGCCTCCTGCGCCAGTGGGCCCATTAGCTCGACAATCTCGCCAATCACTTCATTTGACCCCTTCTCGACTGTTCTGTACGGCGTTGAAGTGTTGTCTCTGCAGGTAATTGTGTCTTATATTTGCCATCGCTTCGTTCGGCTCGCTCCAGGCTCGTTTCTCATTACATTGGTCCCCTCGAAAGACAGTACTGCTTGGATTGCCCTATACGTCTAGCAACTGGGTAAGGTATGCGAACGCCTTCAGGGACGATACAACCAACGGAGAGCTCACAATCTGATCCAAATTCCACCTTGACAACCATCTCACCGCCGGCCCATCTCTACCTGGAATTACGCCCGCCTCGCCAGTAGTACCGCCACCGGCCACTCAATGACAACTTCGTCCTCCTCGTCCTCCTCGCCCGTGCGTCCCTTCTGCTGCGCGACCTCCGCGCGCAGCGCCCGCCAGAAGCGCACCGCGACGTCACCCGCAGGATCGCGCAAGTCGTCAGGGTGAACCTCATGGAAGCTGTGCAGCGCGGAGAACGTGCGCAGGTAGTCGAGCACGCCCGCCCATGTCGTGCGCTTGCGCAGTAGCACCGGGAGCGCGTGCGGCAGAGCGGGGTGGTGCGCACCTGAAACCCCGCGCGGCATCAGCAGGCGACTTAGCGGGTGAAAAGATATGTGGACGGACCGACATAGTAGATGCGCTGGAACTCGCCCCAGATAGAGGTCCCCGGCTGGCCACCGTAGTCCACCATGCGCGGGTCAGGGATTGCTTGGAGATGCTCATCGAGGATCGTGCGGCCTGGCTGTTCCCAGTACGGCCCGAGTGTCGATGTGGAGTCTACACCTGAGTAGGCGTTGATTAGAGGTGTTGGGTAGTCAGCCACACGGAACTGGGAATGGCCCTATAGGGAGATGTGGCATCACTAAGTCTGCAGTTGCATGGAAATACAAAAAAAATTGAGTTCAAGGCTGCCCCTTATTCAAACGCAAGCTCATGCACAAGCGAAATGCAAATCTCCAGTCAAGGTAGAGCCAAATGGGAGGATAATGTTCCTCGCCGGAACTTTCAGAGCAAAAGCGGCACGCACCCAGACAGCCAGGATTCCGTTCCTTCTGAGCACCCTCGCAGCCTCCAGCCACAACTTTGCCCAGTCGAACCAATGAGCCGCTTGTGCCGAGACAATCATATCGATACTTGAACTGCCCAACCGGCTCAGATCCTCCCCCGAGCCCTGAACATACTTGACGCGCTCGCGTAGCCCCAGCTTCCAGCTCTCGCTGTCTGTTTGCTCTTTCAAAAGGCGCTGTGCTTGCTCAATCATCTTGGCCGAGGGATCGATACCAATAGTTGATCTGAACGGTGTGAGTTCAAGCGTTGCCTGGCCCGTTCCGCATCCAAGGTCAACGGCGGTGTCCCATCGCGCGCCGGGTGCACGCTCATGGAAGCGGAAGATGGAGCTGTAGAGCTGCTTGGGATATGTTGGGCGTGCTGTTGTTTTGAGCAATCATGCACAAGATCAGATGATCCCAGTGGATCCCGAAGGAAGAGTACGAACATGGCACGCACCGGCAGCATATTTTGCCACATTGAATGTTGTTTTTGCGTAAGTCGCCATCTCAGACGGCCCGCTGCTGTAATCTTGACCTCTTGCCAGCCGCGTATCGTGCAGCTCCTCAAGCGCACAGACCTACGTTGTTATGGTTCACATCATAGGAAAGAGGATAATTAATGACTTTTGTATAACGCGCTGGGCGAGTTTCGGCGGAACCATTCGCATTCGTCGGCCGACAGATTGGGATCAAAAACACGAAGTCAGCGCTTGTCGATGTCAGCGACTGATTGAACATGAAAGGTTAGTGTAATAACCCGTGGCTTCGCCACGGACACGGCGCTGGAAATCGGACGGCTGCAAGTGCGACAGACACCCGCTGGGTGAGCGCCTGATTTATCTGGGGACACGTGAGTCCGCAGAGAGAGGCAACCATCTTCTATAGAATAAGGCGGTAAGGCCGCTGTCACAAGCCGATTTCTTTCGCCTGGCCAGTGACTAAGAGCCTGAACCCTTATCTTATCTAAGCACGCGCCTAAGCAGTCACGTGCAAGACCCCAAACACCCTATCATGTGTTGTCAACCCCCCGGACACTCTGTGCCGTGTACCTACACCCATTATAGGGTTTACCATAGTATCGGACTCTCAACTTACGTAATAACTATACAGTAGCCAAACAATGTACAAACAGTAGAATAGCATATATACTGGCCGACGAGCAGGGTAGCACCCCAGACTCGTCTTGGCCTTATATGCCTTGAGTAGCCTCAGACTAGGATTGCGCTGAAACGTGAGTAACAATCCCCTGAGTAGTTGCTTGAAGTGTTGCTTGTGTCATAAGACGAGTCTCCACCCCGTGTAGCGGTTTACCCTACACAACCCCGGCGCACTAGGGGCAAAGTGCACCTTTCTTTCGCTCTTGTTGAACTTCGGTTCTCCGAGCACGTGATCGGTTTTCATACCCGCCACATCCCAGGGTTAAGGGATTAGAGTTCTGGGGGAAACACTTGCGAACAGCATGTAGGGGACCTCTCCTACCGTTGCTTCTAAGCTACTGGACCAACACCGTGCAACGCGGTTGTAAAGGTCTTGGGTTACAATCCCACCACAGTAACTGTGCACCCGACGCGTAATGGTCAAAGGCGTTAAGGGGCCCTGTGGCAGTGTACAGAGGCACTGGTCGTCTATTTACGGGCCTTACTGCCCCGACGATACGCGCATTACCACGCCCCCGTTACTATAGAACCCAGCGCGTAACCCACGGCTGAAGAGGCAGGAAATCGCCTAGTACTGTACCGGCACTTGCCGCCCTACGGTAGAATCTTTTACATGCCCCACCACATAGGCGGATAGTTCCCGTGCCCCCGGTATCCCGAATTAGCTTCGGGGCTGGACGAGGTTTCGGAGGCTGCGTTTTCTCGCCGGCTTTGGGAAGAAAACCCCTTAGCGTTTCTTGGCACATCTCCGAAAAGAGGTGGACGCAGTTTGTAGTGGATTGAGACTTTCTAGTTACCACCCCGATAGCTCTTCGGAGGCGCCACAGTGGGCAGGTAGCGGTCTTAATCGCGACTACATCTTTCATACACATAAACATTCTCTCTACGTACAATGGCCACCCAACCTCACGGCATCGAATACGTCCGCGAACCTCGACCCCCGCAAAACCCGTTCGAAGCCCAAACACCGGCAGACGTCCCGCTCTCCGCCTCGATCGACCCGTTCCACCCAGGGCAGTGGGTGAATTACCAGATGCATGGATTGCCAGAGGAGTTCTCCCTCCTCTCGGTGGCGGACAGCATGCATGCTCCACGCCAACAGGTTGAGATCGCCCCGGCCCACACCGAGACCATAGGTGAACACCGGCCCGCCCGCTCGCTCGTTCTCGGTGGGTCGGTGGAGGACCAAGGCCCCGGCACCGAACGCCTCCAACAAGCGTTCCACCTGGCTAGAGAGCAATCCAACACCGTCCGGGGAGCAAGTCCACTCGCACATATCGACTCCCCACTGGCTTTCCAATGGGCATTCCCCCCGAACCTGACAACGGCAGACTTCGGTATACGGTGTCAGCAGGTGGCCCAAGCTATGGTAACCGCAGGAACTTGGTCACGGGACATGGCGGCAAGATTCCTACGAGAGGCACAACGGTTGCAGGCTGACGCTCTCCAAGCCGGAGATGCAGCATCACTACACAGCCAAGCACCACCCCCCATTAGGACACCAATCTCGGCAGCAGAAAGTCGATTCCAACCGGTAGAAAACTGGGTTCGATCGGTGCACATGCACTCTCCCCAGCGAACACCGCGCGGATCCCGGCCTCTCCCCACTCCCCCGACTCGTGGAAACTCCCGGCAGACGAACCCATTCCTGCCCGGCTACACGCCACCGGTACTCACAGCCCCAGCCCCCGTTCGTCCCGACAGCTTTGCCCAGGCAGTCCGTCCGCCACCGACGCACAACATGTTTGGTCACCCATTGCCAACACAGAATGCGCTCGTGAACACCTGGGGAGCCGCGCCTCTCCAGGGAACTCGTGCGTCTATGTGGAGGCCAATGAAACCAGCGTCGTCGCAATGGGACGCATACTCCATGCTGCCGGAACCACTACCAGACCCCCGGTACAAGTCCAAGGTCAGGGAACCGGAAGCCTTCACCGGCACCGGATTCACGGACTAGTACATGCGACTGCAGCTGTACATCGACGACAACGCCCCCATCCTCTTCACCGACTCAAAAAAGGTGGGCGCGGCTGTCTCGTTGATCCGCGGCCCCAAAGTCGACTCGTGGGTAACGGCGTTCACCAGGGAACACTACCTGGGAGGGCAATGGAGAATCAGCTGGCAACGGTTCGTCTGGGAGCTGCACCAGAAGTTCGACGACCTGGACCTGGAGAAAAAGGCGGCAGTAGCGGCAGAGCGACTCACCATGACGCTCGGTAAAGGTGAGGAATACTTCCAGGAGTTAGAACGACTCCTGGGAGAAGCCAAGTATGACTGGGAGAACCAGGTGGTCCACAGTTGGGTCACCAGGGCCATCCCAAAGGACATTTATTCCTCGGTTCACCAGGCATTCGTCGCCGCCACCATCAACGACAAATCGCAGCGTGGGTACAACATCCAGATCCCGGAGGATTACGAATCCTGGAAACAGGCCATCCTCCGGACCGACAATGCGATGCGTCGACTCCGGGATGAGGAAAAACTGCGGAGCACCAAGGGTACCACGGACAAGGGCAAGGAGCGTGCTAAGCCCGAGCGCGCTCCCCGAGCGGAGCCAACAGCCGAAGAAAGGGCAAACTTGCTCAAGAGGAAGTGCCACTCTTGCAGCAAGACGCAGGCCGAGGCACCTGGCAAAGGATGCACCAAGACATCCTGGCACCAGCCGAACTGGCGGTCCAAGACCAACACCACCCCTGCCGCCAGTGGATCCGGAACACAGCGAACCCGGCAGGCTATCGAAGGGAATGAAGCTCCCAAGGTCCTTGGCGAGATCCCCCAGGAGGACTTTGTCCGAATGGTGGCCGCCTGGGCCAAGGAGAACCCTGACGCCGCGAAGGAAGCCGGGTTCGCACCCACTCAGGTAAGTCCCTCCCCCTCGAATCGCTTTTCAGTATTGGAAGTAGAAGAACCAGTAAACTCCAAAAAAAGTGACTCAGCTGCCACGGAGAACGACGAACCGGTGGATGGACTATATGGGCTAGAGACCGGGGCCCCGATATTAGAACCAGTATCTGTACCTCTCGCATCTGTAGAATCGGACATAGATGACGACGACGGAGCTTCAACATGCTCCGACGACTCATTTGTAACAGCCTTGGAGGCGCCTCCCACTGGAGCGTGGCGGGAGGCAAATACCGTGCTTAATTCCTCCAATGTTAATGTAACATATGTTCCGATGGATGTGGATCCGGTAGTGACACCTGATGTGGAAATGGCAGACGCATCAGGTGCCACTAAGAAATCAGAAAAGAAAATGCAGCGTAGACGCGTCAAGAAGAAGACCGTCATGCTCGACATCTATTTAGACCACCCACGGGCAATCCCACCTGAGCGCAAAAGCGAAGGTGCCGCCGGGTACGACCTCTACTCTGCGGAGGAGGTCGTCGTTTCTAATGGGAAACGTATCACCGTAGACACTGGCATCAAGATCAGGATGCCAGTCGGTGTATACGGACGTATCGCTCCACGATCTGGACTCGCCCTCAAGGGAGTCGACGTGGAAGGCGGTGTAGTGGACGAAGACTACACCGGCCGAGTAAAAGTCATACTGAATAATCAGACCGGAGCAGATTATCAGGTCGAGTATGGGGACAGAATCGCCCAGTTCATACTCGAGTGCAACATGACACCCAACACCAAGATCGTCAAGTCGATCCGCGAAACCACGCGAGGAACACAGGGTTTCGGCTCAACTGGTGAGAAACTCAGGGGAAGTGTAGTGGTCATCCAGACGGGAAAATGGGGAAAGCAGATCGAAGTACCGATCACTCTCCACCGCCCCGACGGACGTGCCCTCTTCACAAAGGCTCTCATCGATTCCGGTTCTACTGGATCGGTGATCAGTAAGTCCTACGTGGAGGAACACAGACTCGAGCAGATCCCATTAGACCGCCCTATCAAGCTGTTCAACGCGGACGGATCAACCAACAGCATGGGGCTCATGACGCACTATGTCAAGCTCCAAATGCAGATCGACACGCACTTGGAAACCCGCAAGTTCCACGTTACGGAACTCAGCTCCGCGGACATCTTTCTCGGCTTCGACTGGCTCGAAGACCACAACCCTTCCATCGACTGGAAGAAGCGACGGATCACGTTCTCTTGTGACTGCGAACACGAGCAGATCGAGGACGGTGATCACATTTACTACATTTTCACTGACGCATGGATCCAAAACAGGGACGAGTGCAGAGCGGACATCGCCGAACGAGTCCGCGCCACGAAGGCAACCGAAATCGCCATCGTGACTGGCAAAACCACGGAAGCCAAAGCGTTCGAAGAGGTCGTACCTGAGTACTTACACGAATTCAAAGACGTGTTCGAGGAAAAGGAATTCGACACACTCCCGGAACGGCAACCGTGGAATCACGCCATCGAGCTCCTCCCCAATTCGGAACCATACGCGGGCAAGATTTATGCCCTTTCACCTAGAGAACAAGAAGCTTTGGACGACTTCCTAGAAGAGCAACTGCACACGGGCCGCATCCGCCCATCAAAGTCACCATGGGGGGCACCCTTCTTCTTTGTCAAAAAGAAGGATGGGAAACTACGCCCTATCCAGGACTATCGAAAGTTGAACCAGATGACCAAGAAGAACAAGTACCCGCTCCCTCTCATCACGGAGCTGCTCAACAAGCTCAAACGCGCTAAGTACTTTTCCAAATTGGACATTCGTTGGGGATACACCAACGTCCGAATCAAGGAAGGCGACGAAGAAAAAGCCGCCTTCATCACTAATAGAGGGCTCTACGAGCCATTAGTGATGTTCTTCGGAATGTGCAACGCACCAGGCACGTTCCAGACCTTGATGAACGACATATTTAGAGACCTAGTCCTCACGGGGAAGGTCATTGTATATTTAGACGACATCCTTATTTTCACGGAGAACCAGAAAGAGCATAGAGAGATCCTGCGCAAGGTTCTTTTGGTTCTCCGTCAAAATAAGCTAACCTGTAAACCAGAGAAGTGCGAGTTCGAGAAATCCGAAGTAGAGTACTTAGGGCACATAATCTCTCATGGGGAAATCCGTATGGATCCCGCGAAGGTAGCTGCAGTAGCCGAATGGCCAGCTCCTCGGAACAAGAAGGAAGTGCAATCCTTCATTGGATTTGCAAACTTCTACTGGAAATTCATACCCAAGTTCTCAACGGTAGCACGCCCCCTTATCAATCTAACCAAAGATGGAGAATGGCAATGGGGCGTGACAGAACAGGAATGCTTCGACAAGTTAAAAAACATCTTCGTCACAGCACCTGTACTAGGGATACCAAACGATGACGACCCGTTCCGCATCGAGGCAGACTCTTCGGACTTTGCAACCGGAGCCTGCCTCATGCAGAACTGGGACGGCATCTGGAAACCCATAGCGTACCACTCAAAGACGCTACTACCGGCAGAACGAAACTACGAAATTTACAATCGCAAGTTACTGGCCATAATGCGCGCCCTGGACGAATGGCGGCATTTTGTAATGGGTGCAAAACACCCTGTAGAAGTATTAACGGACCATAAGAATCTAGAATACTTTAAGACCCCACAGAAAATTAATCCGCGACAAGCCCGGTGGATGACGGAACTTGCCGAGTACGACCTACAACTCGTGCACATCCCCGGAAAGACCAATGGAAGGGCGGACGGACTTTCCCGACAAGGTGGCCACGACAGCAACAACAAGGCACACCTCGAAGGACAGATCGTCCTGAAGGATCACCTCTTCGCCAAAGACAGCGCAGAAAGGCTAAGATCCTCTTTCTATACCTTACCTCACGGGATAACCAACGAGGAGGTTAGAGAGAGTCAAAGCAGAAGCCACTCTCTACGACAAGGAGGTAGTAGAAGGATCAGTGGAAACGGCCGAGGACGGCCTACGCTACAGGAGGGGGAAGTTGATCATTCCGAGAGACGAGGAATTAATCGGAAAAATCATTTCTTCATTCCACGACACGGTCTCGGCAGGACATCCCGGCACAGAAAACACGTACACCGCCATTCACCGATCGTACTGGTGGCCAAAAATGCGAAACGACATCCGCCAGTACGTCAAGGCATGTATCAAGTGCCAAAGAGCCAAGCCAGACCGCTCGAAGAGAGCTGCACCACTGAACCCGAATCCAACACCCGCACACAACTGGGAGAACATTTCCGTTGACATGATCATGGGACTCCCAGTATCCAAGGGTCGGGACGCTATTATTGTAGTTGTAGACATGAAATCCAAGGACTATATCGCGGTCCCAACCACAACCAGGCTTACCGCCGAAGGGTGGGCCAACATATTTGTAGATAAAGTATACGCACAGCATGGACTACCAAAGAAAGTATTTAGCGACAGAGGACCACAATTCGTATCGGACTTCGTAAAAGATGTATACCGTAGACTAGGCATCGAGGGAAACCCCAGCACCGCGTTCCACCCACAGACAGACGGGCAGACGGAACATATGAACCAAGAGCTGGAGGTGTACCTACGATTATTTATTAACGACACCCATACCAACTGGCCGGACCTACTCCCGCTAGCAGCATTTGCGTACAAGTGTCACGTACATAGTAGCATGGGCTATACCCCCTTTTACCTTACTCACGGATACCACCCATTTACAGGCGTGGAGGCACCAGAACTGGAAGAGGGGGTAGGAACAGCCAAGGATTGGGTCGAACATATGCACGAGGTCAGCCAAACCGCTTCGAAGAATCTCGAAAAAGCCAAACTTCGTATGAAAGAGTACTACGACCGGAAACGAACCAACCCTCACACGTACAACGAGGGAGACATGGTTTGGGTCGACGGGCGAAACATTAACATGGGAAACCCAACGAAGAAGCTCGATTCGAAGCGATACGGCCCGTACAAGGTCACCAAGAAAGTCGGACATGGAGCATACGAACTGGACCTGCCCGCGGACATGCGAGGCATATACCCTGTATTCAACGAGGTCCTACTGCTCCCGTATCACGCTCCGGCTTTCCCCAATCAGAACCACAACGAACGGATGGAAAGCGATGACGCTCGCAGGCCTCTCAGGATCCTCGCATCCAGAGAAGACCGAGGGCAAGTCAAGCTGGAAGTCGAATGGTCTGATGGGACTACGACATGGGAAAGGAAACAAGGATTGACTCCCTGGCAGGATTTAGTAACCAAATTCTTTGAAGAAAGACCAACCGCTCCGGGCCATCAGTGGAAAAACAGACATACTGAATGGGACCCGGAGTGGGAAGACTTTGAGAAGAAATCCATCGCCATGGGACTCAGGCAAAACCCGAACGAATTCATCATCCACGACGACGTAGATATCGACTTACTGAAGGACGCGAAAATCCCCTTCTACATCTACCCGAAACAACTCGTCGCTAGGAACTTCTGGTTTTGCAATCCAAAAACTCGTGTAATACAATATGGAATACAAGTAGGGCAATGCATAGAATCCACGATACCCAACAACCCGGGTTGGATCTATCCCGTACAGTATACCATACAGATGGCAAGTACACATATGTGAGAAAAACGAACACGACCATCCCTGTCAAATCGACCAAAACCTCTGCAAGGTGATTGCTGGGCGTGGGGACACGCAGCTAGAAGAGGGGGTACTGTCACAAGCCGATTTCTTTCGCCTGGCCAGTGACTAAGAGCCTGAACCCTTATCTTATCTCGCCTAAGCAGTCACGTGCAAGACCCCAAACACCCTATCACGTGTTGTCAACCCCCCGGACACTCTGTGCCGTGTACCTACACCCATTATAGGGTTTACCATAGTATCGGACTCTCAACTTACGTAATAACTATACAGTAGCCAAACAATGTACAAACAGTAGAATAGCATATATACTGGCCAACGAGCAGGGTAGCACCCCAGACTCGTCTTGGCCTTATATGCCTTGAGTAGCCTCAGACTAGGATTGCGCTGAAACGTGAGTAACAATCCCCTGAGTAGTTGCTTGAAGTGTTGCTTGTGTCAGCCGCGCAAGCACGGCATAGCCCGCTACCGGTGAACATTAACGGGCAGATCGGCACATGAAGTACAGATACAACAAACGTGTCGTAAATGCGGGTGTAGATGCCGCCGCGGCGCCCCCCCCCCCGCGTTGGATTGTCACGCTCGTGCGTCTAGCACATCGTGATTAGCTCTGGCATTTTCACTTACTATATGCTCTGTATATGCTATGGACAGATACTGATAATAGCTCGGGCTTTTGAAATAGATGGTGTTGAAGATTAAATGGCCATCATTAATGATGACTGTGGGGAGGCGGCAGCTCACAGTAGCAGGAGTGGAATTGACAACTACGTGCAACCCGAGAGGCATGAGGCAACGAGAAAATTACTGGGCATGTCCTAGCAATTCTGTACTTACAGTAGCATAGTTTAGATTTAGCAATACGGCCGACAGCACTGCGAATCAACCAATAATGTATTCACCACAAATTACAATCTGAGCTATCCAAATAGTCTCTGCTTTCTTATGATTCTTTGCGGGAGAAGAACGGTTGCATAATGCACATTATAGCTGCTACCGCACGCGTACTATCAGCTCGGGGCTCATGTTAAGTACCAATCATGGATGAGGAAGATATAAAATATATTGACAGACAAGCAGGCGTGCATTCACATTGTAATGCGGTCAAACTCTGCAGGCGTTTAAACGGTTACCATCTGCAGAGCGCTTTGGTGTCGGAGACATTCGGATCAGACACTTTGTCACAAGCCAATTTCATTCAGTTAGCCAACGACTGAACGGCAGCCCTTATCTTATCTAAGCGCCCGCCTAGCATCACGTGCAAGGACCCCGAACACCCCACACGTGCCTAGTCAGACCCCGGACACTCTTCTCTCGGCTCTACCCCTAGGATAGGGTTATCACGGACTATTAGCTTACGTAATATTGTACAGTAGCCAAACATGTACAAACACCTAGATAGCATATATACTGGCCTGACGAGCAGGGAGCACCCCAGACTCGTCTTGGCCTTTACTGCCTTGAGTAGCCTCAGATCAGAAAGTCGCTTCCACGCGATTACACTTCCCCTGAGAAGTTGCTTGAGAACGTGCTTGTGTCATAAGACGAGTCTCCCCCCCCGCTCTGAGTTCATTCCAGAGCAACCCCGGCGCACTAGGGGCAAAGTGCACTTTTCTTTCGCCCTCGTTTGACTTCTGTCATCCGGGCACGTGATCAGTTACCCATACCCGTCTCATCCCAGGGTCAAGGGATTTGAGTTCTGGGGGCCACTTGTGAACAGCGTGTAGGGGACCACTCCTACCGTTGTCTCTAAGCTGCTGAGCCACCGTCGTGCAATACGGCGTAAAGGTTTTGGCTCTTATCCCCACCGTAGTAGACGTGTTCCCGACGCATAATAATCAAAAGCGTTAAGGGGCCCTACGGCAGTTTACAGAGGCACTGGGCACCTATTTACCCGCATTACTGCGGCACGTACGAGCATTACCGCTCCCCCGTCACTATACAACCCAGCGCCCCACCAGGCGGCTGAAGAGGCGCGACACAGCCTGTCCATACGGCCACTTGGCCAAAATACGTTTAGTTTTTACACGCCCCATCCCAGGCGGATAGTTCCTGTCCCCCCGGTATCCCGAATTAGCTTCGGGGCTGGACGAGGGTTCAGAGGCAGAGTTTTCTTGCCGGCTTTGGGCTGAAAACCCCTTAGCGTTTCTTGGCGCACTCCCAAAAAGGAGTGGACTCTGACAGAGGCGGACACACGAAGTTTGTAGTTACCACCCCGATCGCAGCTATAGGCTGATCCACAGTGGGCGGGTAGCGCTTCGAACGTTGCGGCCACTGCTTTTTCATCTTCCGTAACATTACCAAGTATACACAATGGCCGCCCCTCACGACATCGAATACATCCGCGCCCCACGGCCCGCGCGCAACCCCTTTGACGCCCCAACCCCGAATGACGTCGACCCGTTCCAGCCAGGGCAGTGGCTGAACTACCAGGTACACGGCCTCCCGGACGACTTCGCACTACTATCGGTAAGGGACAGCATCCACGCTCCCCAAACCCGTGTAGAAGTCGCCCCGGTCCACACCAAAACGATAGGTGAACACCGCCCCGTCCGATCACTAGTCTTCGGCGGATCGGTGGAAGACCAAGGCCCCGGAATCGAACGCCTCGACCAAGCGTTCCACCTGGCACAGGAAAGGTCCAACACCATACACGGGGGTAGCCAACTGGGTCACATCGACTCACCCCTCGCTATGCAATGGGCCTTCCCGCCCAACCCGACTACCCACGACTTTGGCTTCCGGTGCCAAAACGTGGCCGCAACCATGGTTCAAACCGGGGTATGGAACGCTGACATGGGGGCCCGTTTCCTGCGAGAAGCTCAACGGCTTCAAGCAGATGCACTGGCAGCCGGCGACGCAGCATCAGTACACTCGCAGTGTCCCCCCCCCGTAAGGTCAGTGCCCTTGGTCCCGGAAGAACGCTTCCGGCCGGTAGAAAACTGGGTGAGATCGGTCCACATGGGATCTCCCCCACCGGTGAACTCGGCCACGCGACCGGCATCCAACGCAGGAACCCGGCAAACAAACCCGTTCCTCCCAGGCTACACCCCCCCGGTTATCACCCCGCAGGTACCTTACTCGGCCATGGCAGCAGCACCGGTCCCTCCGTCAGCTCCCCCCGCAAACGTGCACGCGAACACCTGGAGAGCCGCGCCTCTTCAGGGAACACGGGCATCGATGTGGCGGCCCGAGAAACCGCCCAGCTCGCAATGGGATGCGTACTCTATGCTCCCAGAACCACGGCCGGACCCAAGGTACAAGTCCAAGGTACGGGAACCGGAGCCATTCACGGGCGACAACTTTATCCCGTGGGTGGTAAGGCTAAAGGTGTACATCGACGACAACCGGCCCCTTCTTTTCACGGACAGCAAAAAGATCGGCACCGCGATCTCGCTGATCAGGGGTCCGAAAGTCGATGCCTGGGTAACGGCTTTTACGCGAGAGCACTATCGCGACGGTCTATGGCATATGAGTTGGCTCCAATTCATCTGGGAACTTCACCAGAAGTTTGACAACCCCGACCTAGAGAAAAAGTCGGCAGTCGCAGCGGAGAAACTCAGCATGACAATCGGCAAAGGTGAAGAGTACTTCCAGGAACTGGAGAGACTCCTATTGGAGGCAAAATATGACAAGGAGAACCAGATAGTACATTGCTGGGTCACCGCCACCATTCCAAGGGAAATCTACTCCGCCGTACACTCCGCCTTCGTCGCTGCCACCGTCAACGATAAGTCGCAGCGTGGGTACAACGTCCAGATCCCGGAAGATTACCAATCCTGGAAACAGGCGATCCTCCGGACAGACAACGCCATGCGACGACTCCGCGATGAGGAGAAACTGCACCACGGAAAGTCCACGTCATCGGGTCCCGACAAAGGCAAAAGTCGGGCAACAGCATCATCGGAATCAGCGCCGCGGAAGGAATACTCCGCGGAGGAGAAGGCCAACCTCCTCAAGAGAATCTGCCACTCTTGCAAGAAAACGCAGGCAGAGCAGCCCGGCAAAGGCTGCAACAAACCGACTTGGCACCAACCCAACTGGAGGCCCCGAGCAGCCACCAGCGGAGGGAATACCGGTGCCGGTCCATCCGCACCAGCGCGGACAAGACAGGCCGTCGAAGCAGGGAATGATGCTCCGAAGGTCCTGGGAGAAGTCAGCCAGGAGGATTTCATCCGAATGGTTGCAGCCTGGGCCAAGGAGAACCCTGAGGCCGCAAAGGAAGCTGGACTCAACCAGGTACGTCCCTCCCCCTCTAACCGTTTCTCAGTTCTGGAAGTAGAAGAAACAGTAAATAGTAACTCCACATCTGCCACGGAGGAGATCTGTTACGGGTCGAATACCCGTTCGTATATTCGAGTCGCGAATATAGATCGTTCTTCTGCACGTAGGCACGTCGCCGTATGCAAGGCAAATACTCGTTAGATGCCTTCGGGTCCTAAGTGAAGTCCTTAGGAGATCGGTTAATATCCAATACGCGTTAGAGGATATAATCTGTTCAAGTGCGAGTCTGATAGAATATAAGACTCGCCTAAGTCCGAGAAGTCAATGTGCACTTTCAAGGACTTAGTCGTTCGATTGCTCGAGAGAGAAATACTGAGCGCAGTTTCCTACGTTTGAGAACGAGTATAAGACTTCTTGTTTGTACAACAAGGTCGAGCTGAAGAGCCTCGACAGTAGGTACATGAGTTTATATACTACGTTGGGTTTCAGGGGTCAAGTCCATCCCAGATGTCACCGATACTATCTACGCTATGGTATCAAACGTTTGATAGGTATGTAGTGATTTTCCTGAGACGATAGATAGGAATGATGGCGGTTGAACGCCATCTATCAGCTAATAAACGATGAACATGAAACGGTGGCAGAGTTGGATCTGCCAAAGGTGAAACGCGCCCTATAGACTAGTACAACTGGGGATGCGCCCAGTAGAGTCACGAGTAGCCAGGGGAGTTGGTTGCGCAACAAGTCCCTGTATCGTATTTGCCCAGTGGTGAGTTCTGTCGATATTTAAAAAATCAAAATAACCGTAACAAGATCGACCCGGTTGATGGACTATATGGGCTTGGAACCGGGGCCCCGATATTTGATTATGTATCTGTCCCACGTTCAGTAGATAGGGAACATAGTGACGACGACGATGCTTCAACATGCTCATCGGATTCATTTGTAACAGCCTCGGAGGAGCCTCCCTCTGGAGCTTGGCGGGAGGAAAATACCGTGCTTAATTCCTCCATTAACAATGTAAACTATGTACCCATGGACGTAGACCCGGTTGTGGATCCTGATGTGACGATGGCAGACGCATCAGGACTCACAGTCAAGAAAAAGACTGTAAAGAAAGTGCGGCGTAGACGTGCCAAGACCAAGGCAGTCACGCTCGACATCTACCTAGACCACCCCCGCGCGATAGCACCCGAGCGAAAGACCGCCGGAGCCGCGGGGTACGACCTACACTCTGCGGAGGAGGTCATTATACCGAACGGAAAGCGTGTCACCGTTAGCACGGGCATCAAGATCAGGATGCCCGACGGTGTATACGGCAGAATAGCCCCACGATCCGGACTCGCCCTCAAGGGAGTCGACGTGGAAGCCGGTGTAGTAGACGAGGACTACACCGGGGTATTAAAAGTCATACTAAACAATCAAACTGGAACAGATTATTTAGTCGAGTATGGGGATAGGATAGCCCAGTTCATACTCGAGTGCAACATGACACCCGACACGCGAATCATCAAGAACATTCGGGAAACCGCGCGTGGTACAGCGGGCTTCGGCTCTACTGGAGAGAAACTCCGAGGAAATGTAGTGGTAATCCAGACAGGAAAACGGGGAAAGCAGATCGAAGTACCGATCACTCTCCACTGCCCTGACGGACGCGCCCTCTTCACGAAAGCGCTGATAGATTCTGGTTCTACGGGATCAGTAATCAGTCGCGCCTACGTCGAGGAACATAAACTCGAGCAGATCCCGCTAGACCGGCCCGTCAAGCTGTATAACGCAGACGGTAGTACCAATGCCGCAGGCAAGATGACGCACTACGTCGAACTCCAGATGCAGATCGACACGCATTTGGAGACCCGCAAGTTCCACGTCACGGAGCTAGTCTCTGCTGACGTTTTCCTCGGCTTCGACTGGTTGGAAGACCACAACCCAACCATCGACTGGAAGAAACGCCGGATCACCTTCACCTGCAACTGCGAACACGAGCAGATCGAGGACAGTGATCATATCTATTACATATTCGCTGACGCATGGATCAGAAACAGGGAAGAATGCAGAGCGGACATCGCTGAGCGAGTACGCGCTACGAAGGCAACAGAGATCGCCATCGCAGCCGGAAAGACCACAGAAGCAAAAGCCTTTGAGGAGGTAGTCCCCGAGTACCTACACGACTTCCGAGACGTGTTTGAGGAAAAGGAAATCAACAACCTCCCCGAACGGCGACCGTGGGATCACGCAATCGAACTGCTGCCCAATTCCGAACCATACGCCGGCAAGATCTACGCGCTCTCCCCTAGGGAGCAGGAAGCGCTAGATGATTTCTTAGAAGAACAGCTACGAACCGGACGCATACGGCCGTCCAAGTCACCATGGGGGGCACCATTCTTCTTCGTCAAAAAGAAGGATGGGAAACTGAGACCCATACAAGATTATTGGAAATTGAACCAGATGACCAAGAAGAACTGGTACCCGCTCCCATTGATCACGGAGCTGCTCAACAAGCTGAAAAGAGCTAAGTACTTCTCGAGATTGGACATTCGTTGGGGATATACAAATGTCAGAATCAAAGAAGGCGACGAGGAAAAAGCCGCCTTCATCACTAATCGGCGGCTCTATGAGCCATTAGTGATGTTCTTCGGGATGTGCAATGCACCAGGCACATTCCAAGCTTTGATGAATGACATATTCCGAGATCTCATAATGACGGGCAAAGTCCTTGTATACCTAGACGACATCCTTGTTTTCACTGAGGACGAGGCAGAGCACAAAGAGATTCTGCGCAAGGTGCTCCTCGTCCTCCGTCAAAACAAGCTCACTTGTAAACCAGAGAAATGTGAATTCATGAAAAGCGAGGTCGAATATCTCGGGCACATAATCTCTCACGGGCAGATCCGTATGGACCCCGCGAAGGTAGCTGCAGTAGCCGATTGGCCAGCACCTCGGAACAAGAAAGAAGTGCAGTCCTTCATCGGATTTGCTAACTTCTACCGGAGATTCATACCCAAGTTCTCCACGGTAGCTCGCCCACTGATCAATCTGACAAAGGACACAGAATGGCAGTGGGGTACGACGGAACTCGAGTGCTTCGAGAAATTGAAAAAGATCTTTATCGAAGCACCCGTGTTAGGGATTCCAAACGACGACGACCCCTTCCGCATCGAGGCAGACTCTTCAGACTTTGCAACTGGAGCCTGCCTCATGCAGAAGCAGGAAGGCGTATGGAAACCAATCGCGTACCAGAGTAAGACGATGATACCGGCAGAACGTAATTATGAGATATACGACCGGGAATTACTCGCTATCATGCACGCCCTAGACGAATGGCGCCATTTCGTAATGGGAGCCAAGCACCCTGTAGAAGTACTGACGGACCACAAGAATTTAGAATATTTTAAGACTCCACAGAAAATTAATCCGCGGCAAGCCCGGTGGATGACGGAACTTGCCGAGTATGACCTACATCTCGTGCACATCCCCGGCAAAACCAACGGAAGGGCCGATGGGCTTTTCCGAAGAAGTGATCACAGCAACGACAAGGATCACCTCGAAGGGCAAGTCGTCCTGAAGCCACACCTATTTGTCGAAGACAGCGCAGAAAGGCTGTGATCCTCATTCTATACTGTAGTCAAAGGTATAACCTACGACGAAGTAAAAGAGAGGGTCAAAGCGGAAGCCGCTCTCTACGAAGGAAAGGAAGGAGTAGAAGCAGGGGAGATGACCGAGGACGGTCTGCGATTTAGGAGGGGGAGCCCCGGGACGAAGAATTAATAGGAAAAATCATTTCTTCGTTCCACGACACGGTTTTGGCAGGACACCCTGGTACAGAAAACACGTACACAGCCATACACCGACACTACTGGTGGCCAAAGATGAGAAAAGACATCCGCCAGTACGTGAAGGCATGTATCAAGTGCCAGGCAGCCAAGCCAGACAGATCCAAACGCGCGGCCCCACTTAACCCGAACCCAACTCCGGCACACAACTGGGAGAACATTTCCGTAGACATGATCACGGGACTCTCCACTTCCAAGGGTCGCGACGCTATTATTGTAGTAGTAGATATGAAGTCCAAGGACTATGTAGCTGTACCAACAACGACAAAGTTAATGGCCGAAGGATGGGCCAACATATTTATCGATAAAGTCTACGCCCTACATGGATTGCCGAAGAAGATATTCAGCGACAGAGGACCACAGTTCGTTGTGGAGTTCATCAAGGACGTTTATCAAAGGTTAGGAATAGAAGGGAATCCTAGTACGGCATTCCACCCGCAGACAGACGGGCAGACGGAACGAATGAACCAGGAATTGGAAGTATACCTACGATTATTTATTAACGACACACATACCAACTGGCCGGACCTACTCCCGCTAGCAGCATTTGCGTATAAGTGTCATGTACATAGTAGCACGGGGTACAGCCCCTTTTACCTTACGCACGGATATCACCCCTTCACAGGCGTAGAGGGACTCGAGCAAGAAGAGGGGGTAGCACGGGACTGGGTCGAACACATGCACGAGATCTCAAAGCGTGCGTCACAGAACCTGGAGAAAGCCAAACTCCGCATGAAGGAATACTACGATAGGAAACGGGCATTGCCACTATCGTATTCCGAAGGAGACATGGTATGGGTAGACGGCCGGAACATTAACATGGGCCACCCTACCAAGAAGCTAGACTCCAAGAGGTTCGGACCGTACAAGGTAACGAAGAAAGTCGGACATGGAGCATACAAACTGGACCTCCCCGCAGACATGCGCGGAATATACCCCGTCTTTAACGAGGTCCTACTACTACCGTATCATGCCCCGGCTTTCCCCAATCAGGATCACACCGTCAGGACAGAAAGCAATGACGCTCGCAGGCCTCTCCGGATCCTCGCATCCAGAGAAGACCGAGGGCGAGTCGAGCTAGAAGTCGAGTGGTCCGATGGGACTACAACATGGGAACGCAAGCGAGGATTGACCCCTTTCCAAGACCTAGTCACAAAGTTCTTCGAAGCCAGACCATCCGCCCCAGGCAACCAGTGGAAAAACAGAAACACTGGCTGGGACCACTCTGAAACCAAATGGGACCCAGAGTGGGAGGACTTCGAACGAAAGGCAAAGGAAATGGGTCTTAGGGAGAACCCGAAGGAGTTCATCATATACGACGACATAGACAGCACGCTTCTAATCAAAGGCAACGTACCATTCTACGCCTACGAAAAGAAGCTCGTCACTCGTAACTTCTGGTTCTGCAATCCACGCACAAAAGTAATGCAGTACGGGATACGAGTTGGACAACCGATAGAATCCACTATACCTGAGTCAAAAGGATACTGGATCTACCCGGTTCTAAACACCCTCCAACTGGCGAACCCGCACATCTGCAAGAAAACCGTAGACCACCCATGTCACGTCGACCAAACCATGTACAAAGTAATTGCTGGGCATGGGGACACGCTGCTAGAAGAGGGGGTACTGTCACAAGCCGATTTCATTCAGTTAGCCAACGACTGAACGGCAGCCCTTATCTTATCTAAGCGCCCGCCTAGCATCACGTGCAAGGACCCCGAACACCCCACACGTGCCTAGTCAGACCCCGGACACTCTTCTCTCGGCTCTACCCCTAGGATAGGGTTATCACGGACTATTAGCTTACGTAATATTGTACAGTAGCCAAACATGTACAAACACCTAGATAGCATATATACTGGCCTGACGAGCAGGGAGCACCCCAGACTCGTCTTGGCCTTTACTGCCTTGAGTAGCCTCAGATCAGGAAGTCGCTTCCACGCGATTACACTTCCCCTGAGAAGTTGCTTGAGAACGTGCTTGTGTCACACTTTGTTACCTATGTTCCCACACTTACAAGCTGATAAAAGAAATTGTAACCGGAGACCTGCCCTAAAGCCCGAAGGAAATTTTGAAACCTTTTGCGTTCCGATTTACGCCCCAAGACCCACTACCTCCGGTAGCGGGAAAAGCATCTTGATTAGGCAACTCCCTAATACGGTAGCCACTGCCCATGGAACCCGCCCACCGAAGCTTCCAAGCCTGGAGTTTGTCGCACCTTGGCTACGTCATGGTAACTCTACATTCCATGCGAGAGCACAGGTTATCCAGCTAGTTTATAATTATATCCTGCAGTCAGTAAACAATGTACATGTGTGGCAGCACATGAGAGCCATGGTGGAAGTAAAGAGTTATGGAAGTTGGAGTGGGGTGGATGCAAGGGTCAAGCATAAGTTAGTTATTGTAGAGAGGACGGGGTAAGTGTAAAAGAAAAGAAGTACCAGGAGAGAAGGCGGCGACATGGGGAATGGTGACAACGCTCACAAAATCATGAAGTATTTTATACAGCCACAGTAGTGGTACCATACTTCGTGTTCAAATGCCATATATTTCTGTGTATGGTGCTGATGTTAGCCAGGTGTTCTTCAAGTTGAACTGCGAATCGCAACATCTGAGCGCAAGCAGGCATCGGTCCCCGGTTATATCAGAAAGCTTTTGACGCATCTCTGCTGCCCGAGGAATACGGCCAGTAATATCACCGTCAGGGACAGTCTCCATGAGTGCATCACTCGATGAGCTCCGGCCTGTTTCATCTAAGGAACACGTAACAGTTCACGGCGATCACGACGATATCGCCATCATGGAGCTTGGGCAGAGTTGAAGGAACCCGTGCTATGCGCCGACTGTTACGTGCATTGTGCTAACGTTGATCTTGAGCTCAGCGACTACGTCAGGAACAGATAGTGATTCGAACGATCAGTGCCGGATAATGGTCACACATCGCTCCTGCGTTGGACTGCTTCAATCACATTTCTCAGCTGATTGCTGTAGCTGATATTCATCCTAATCATCGTTGTGTAGTTTCACATAGTCTTACATTTGATAAATCACGATCTTTGGGTTGCAACATACTACCGGCTGTCTATAAATTGTGCAATGGCACCAGGTCAGTGCTATCGACTTCGACCCTTCTGCGAAGGGCTCAGGCACTAGATGGTAAGTTGTCATGTGCAAACGAGCAACATAGCATCAAAACTTACGGTTTCGCTGGCACATAGCCGACTTTCAATCGCTTGTTGGTCTAGCTCATCATTGCTCTGTGATACCAAATTATTTCCATCGTCCGCTTCACCATGCGTTACTGTATCATCTATCTGCTTCTCGCCATATTTACAGCCATGCAAATGACAGCTACAGCTGCAGTGATGACTTCATCGTGAGATTTCATACAACGCGGTTGCCGCATTCTTCATCTAACGTTGAAGATTGCATTGTAGCTCTTCCCGAGGTAGTTTGCAGGGAGAGATCTTTCCAAGCCAATACACGGTGTATTGTGGTCACTCCTGGTGGTAGGTCATATCTTATCTGTGGCTGTTGGTTCACAAATTCTGTTCCTTTCTCAGCCACAGAAGCTACCTCAGGAATGCACTTACATTTGACTACCTGCATGACTGTCAGGCAGAGGGCAAAATCAACATGCACCATTCACAACGGGAGCTTCCTTGGGGGATTGCACATAGTAGCTTTTGGGTTACTGGTGACAAGAAGGTGTCTGGCCCTGATTTTGTGTAGAATGTGACTCCTGGGCTTGAATGAAATTGGCATTGCTGCATGATCTTTAGACTCGTCGTGGTAATCCGAACACCAAAGGACAAACTCAACCTGTGGCTACAATTCATCCTAAATCTATACTTGTCGCGAAACATGCATCATTCTGCGAAGCATGGACTTGTGTCAGACTAAATACATCGACCTTGATATCAGCACATAGTGGTGTCAATTATTGACATGATCAGGAAGTGGCATCAATCTGTCTACAGCTATGAGCTAAGCCGGTCTGTACACCCTGTGCATCGATATCTGTCGCGAAACTCACTTCATGTCCGCGCCTTTGCCGGTATCGTCTCCTGCTGGCGTGGGAACTACGCCCTTTGCACAAATAGAACCGCCATCGGCCACTCTATCTCGGTCTCGTCACTCTCCTCATTCAATACACTTGCTTTCTTCCAAGCAACATCAGCATGCGACATGTGCCACAGGCGCACCGCAGGTTCTCTATGTGCGTCTCATGGAATTCGCGTAACACGAATAATGTACAGTAACCCGCAAAAGTATTTGAGCAGTGATGTTTACACTTTCGGTTCAGTATCTCAGCAGATTCTGGATGCTGTAGATCGTCTTCTTGAACATTGTACAGGTGCTTGTTAGGTGAATTCATACCATAAATTATATTGCAGGAGACTGGGTCTTCGAGGAGAATTTGATATATAGTTTGATAATACTTGAAGGGGCATAAAACATCAGCAATAGTGCCGGTTCCGTATATACTTACTGCCTGCATTGCAGCATAGTATATACTCTATGATCCCCTCAGCTAGTATCCATGATATCATTGTGCTGTCTCTGTCTTTTTTACATAGTGGTCAGACAATTAGACCTACATATTTGCCGTGTCGCAACAGACTTTCATTGCATCAAGATACACAAATTGATAAATAATGATAATTGGACTCATCTTTTGTAAGAGAGACAAGTATGACATTCATATCACATATTATAATGCACTTTGCTTGTGAAATCTAGGTCAGAGAATGGCCCCTCACCAAAGCCCATGCTAAATTCTGTGCAAAAACCTCGCCCCTCCGTGGATGATCCCCAAGCATTCAACTGAAGAGCCTCTGATGGCTGAAAATTAAACCTCTGAGGTGCTCACAACAGTACTCAGTGTGCTCATCTCAACAGTGGTTTTAATACTGAACTGCATTTTGCAAACCCAAAGTTAGTGGCGAAAGGATTACCCAGTTTCTTCAGGATATAGAGTCAGTCTATTCACTATTACATGCTGTAGTTGACTTGTATCAGTGCGATCTTCGGATTCGGATTGGGCGAGTAGACCGTGATGCCGCTGGCCGGCATCGTCCATGGTCAAAGTGTAGCTCGGGTAGAGTTTCAGTCAATTATCTTAATCTACCAACTGCCCTTCGCTTAAGAAATCGCAGTTGCGAGCTAGGTTTGCACGCAGATTAATCTGCTAACTGCGGCAGATTAATCTACTGTGACAATAAAATGGCACATCCCGGATTCGAACCAAGGACCTTAGCACAGATGAGAATAACAGCATCGCAGCATACATTAGCCAACTGAGCTACAGTGCAACTAGTGTCTGCCCCATTTTAAGCAATATATAGAGTATTTTGTAAACTTCATTTTCGCAGTTTAACATCTTCCATAACACAAATACAAATGAATCTGCCTCTAAAGACCTGTGATTCCAGTGTATTCAGCTTCCCCATGGTGAGTTGCTCCAGGTCAAGCATGGTAAATCAAGCTACCACTATCATTGATTTCTTTATGCTTGTTGGAGCAGTTAGTTGCCTTGATGATTTGCGAAAATTGTGTGTAAAATTTGTGTTATATATATTTTAATTGGTCAATGATACCTGTTGCCGCAATGGCTCAGTTGGCTAATTATGCTGCAATGCTGTTATTCTCATCTGTGCTAAGGTCCTTGGTTCGAATCCGGGATGTGCCATTTTATTGTCACAGTAGATTAATCTGCCGCAGTTAGCAGATTAATCTGCGTGCAAACCTAGCTCGCAACTGCGATTTCTTAAGCGAAGAGCAGTTGGCAGATTAAGATAATTGACTGAAGTCCCTCAGCTCGGAATGTCTGCATGCATATGACTAGGTGACCATCAAACGAGCCCATCCTCTATGCTCTGACTTATGCTCTCTGAAGGTGGCTTGCGTTGCAGAGCTCGCACAATCGCAGCGAGCATCAGCAGTTTCATTGAACTGTCTAACTGTTCATGTTTGAGAATAATATCAACCTCTCGGTACCCAGTCCTAGCCTTGGGCTCGATGTCAATGCTCAGATCGCACCTCGGAGACTCCCCCGGCGCATATACTTCATGCGTAACGCACCTGATCTGCGGTATTCTCGCAGCCATCGACTGATCTGGTTTCACGTTTGCGCGGTTCTGATCTATCTGTTCTTGAACGGCATGCACCGCCTACGTATCGTTGTTCTGAAATGGGGCGTTCCTTTGACGCAGATGCAGGCCGAGACGAAGGTAGCAGGCCGGTGTACGATGCGCCGGTCTGTGATGCGTTTTCGTGATCGCGTAATGCCGGGGATGCGGCCGCGCCTTTAAATATTGGGAAGCTGTGCAGGGGCTGGTGATTGGGGCTATGTCATCGCTCTTTGTATACGGCGAGTTGTCTGAAATCACTACTGTGTAGAGGCTCTATCGAATTGGCGAACAGCCCACCCAGAAAGTGTCACTGGAGATGCTTGACTGATCGCACCTTGACTTCATGCCGTGAACGCGGTGGCGTTAGGGCTCAGCGCTCACTAACAGGTCCTGCGCCACCTACCGCTGATCGCGCCCAAAACTAGCGGCGCCGCGCGCTGTTTTCACGCACCATACTTCATGCTCAAGTGTCAAATTCTTCTGCGTGCGCATACCTTCCAGTGATATACTCACTGACTGCCGTAGTTTGCTCTGTGCAACTAAGGCCACTTCTCGCTCATATTGGATTCGTCCTGGCTCCCACACCTTCAATAGCTCTCACTTGGGCTATGTGGGATTGCATTGATCAGAGTTCTGTCAGGTCTCCAAAAACCCTGAATACTGTATATAACTGCTCTTCGTTCTGCTGCGCTTGACATTGACACAGCACAGCACACAACCCATGCAGTAAGGTAACAGGCTCACCTTTCAATCATCTGAATAGCTGCTAGTTCCAGCGGCGTTGTCAGGCTATAAGTTCAACAACCTCTCTTCATGCCGCACAAAACTATGATGTCCCCGATGTTACCGCAGCTAGGCTATTCTTCGGAACAAACCGCAATTAGAGTGTGATACCCAACGTACGCTCAGTGATGCATGTTGCCACAAACAGCGCTCCCCTGTGGCATTGTCATGGCACTGCGCCACACACTCGTTCTGGCTATCGGCAAACGTGCGAAGTGTAAGGTCAGATATCGGTCTCGTGCATATCATGAATGATAAGTTCGGGCCCGCCAGACCTTAAGAGGCATTGAGCCGTTGGTTTTCCACCGCTCCATTCTCCAGACCGGAGTCAAGGCACTGGTTGGTGAGTATTCAACATCATGGAGCTGCTCTTAGCTCATTATTGTACGTCTGCTCCAATTCACAGCCGTTAGCCGTTTGTGTACGTTGGGAAGGTCACCGCAGGTTACCGCAATACAAATCCCTCAATTTCTCGACCACAGTCATACGCAGCACTTCACGATGCATCTACCAGTCACCCTTACCGTATTAGCTACTGCATGCATAATCCTCTCGCAAGTTTCGGAGTCACAGGCCGCGCCGTGGGTACTTCAATATTCGCCTGATTCAGTCGTTATTGAAATATTAGTTCCTAGTTTCCTCCGTAACCATGACAAGACATTGTGCGATATTTTTGGTTACAAAGAAGTCTGCGGCCCTGGGGTTTTCTGAATCGTAAGATTACCGTATATTATTTCCATTGCTTGCGGAACGCAGGCGACGATACATGCAAACCCAACCTTGAACCATGTATATGAGACAATACTGCATCATCTTGATATCACCACAGACCAACACACTCAAAGATCTTACTGCAAGACAGATCGGATTGAAGGCGGCATCCAAGACCATGCTTGAACCATTCAAGATGTACAGTACTCCATAGACACTCCCCTTTTTGTTGATATTCAAACTGAACACTTCAAGCTGAATTGCGGACTGCGGCGTCTGAAGCAGCTATCGGACCCGGTTATATTGTGAGAGGGCCTTTAACGTATCTGGGGAATACGGCCAGTGGTGAGATCGTCAGGGACAGTCTCCATGAGTACATCATTCGATGAGCTACGCTGCTACGGTCTGCTTCTCGCCATCATGGATGTTGGCCAGTATCACAGGAATCTTTGCTGTGCGCCGAATGTTACGTGCATTGTGCTAATGTTGATCTTGTGCTTAGCCACTACGTTAGGAACAGATTGTGACCCGAAAGACCAGTGCAGATAGAGGCACATCGCTCCTGTGTTGCACTGCTTTAATCACATCTTCCCGCTGTTTTCTGTGATTAGTTATTCATCATATTTATCGTTGCGTAGTTTCGCAAAGCTTTTGTATAGGGTAAGCCATGATCTCTGTGCTGCAACTTTACGACCGGCCGTCTATAAATCGCGCGATAGCACCAAGTCACTTCAACTTCAATTGCGAAGGGCTCAGGCACTGGCTAGTGAGTCATCTTGTGCAAACGAGCCATAGCATTAAATCTACGGTTGCGCTGGCATAGCCGATATCAAGACGCTTATTGGTTGAGCTCACTATTGTTCTGTGATATCAAATTATTTCTATCGTCCGCTCTGCCATGCGTTACTGCGTCATCTATCCACTTTTCGTCGTATGTACAGCCATACAAACGACTGTTACAGATGCAATGCCGACTTCATTGTTTTCCCAATACAATTGCCACATATCTCACTTGACTTTTCATTTCTCTGTTTCTCTACCACCCGCAGGAACGACCTCTGGAATTCACGCACACTCGACTACCTGCATGATTATCAAGTAGAGGGCAACGTTAAAACCATTCACGACAGTTGTTTCATCAGCAGAGGTGGTATGGCTCGGACGCGTGGCACTTTCCCAATAGCCAGGAGACTGGTCCTGTTTTTTGGTAGAATACCTCTCCCAGGTCCCAAATTGGCATTGCCGCATTATCTTCAAATCCCCTGGTATACTTAGGGCATACCATCTTCTGATGCACGAGTGACTAATAATCCGAACAAGGCTTGATACAAGACACTCTGTAGCTACACTTCATGAAATCGTCGGTCTAGACAAAATAAGATTAGAAGTCGACACTCCAGGGCAGTCTCTCCAAGTAGCATCATACACAACCAAACAGCGATGAATTTTGCGTAGATGCATCTTAGTTTATTCAGATGTAGATGGATTATGCAGATGCATTTGCGTAGCACGTGTCATCGGTGGCTCAGGCGCTACTAGTAGGACTGCTCACATGCATCTGCTGTGTACTCTATACAGATGCATCTGCGGCACCGAAACTCTACCACATTACTGGATGCTGCCTCCTCGCCGTAGCGGATGATGAGCACTGCAACAACATTCAGATTTCTGTTTTTGAAGGGCTCGTAGCGAATGTGTATTCGATCTAACCGCAAGGACTTTGCCGTGCACCCTCTCGGTTCGCGAGATTGAGTTTTTCGACAACCTGGACAATGACGAGGACGATCTAATGACATCGTCAAGGATCCACTCGAGCCTCCTGCACCACTGGGCTCGTCAATCTCGGCAGTCACTTCGTCTGAACCCTTCTAAGTTCTCGACCGCTCTGTACGACGTTTAAGTGTCGTCGCCGCAGGTTATTGATGTGCCATTGTGCCATCGCTTCGTTCAGCTAGCTCCAGGCTCGTTTCTCAGACAGTACTGTTTGAATGGTCCTATACGTGCAGCGGCTGAATAAGGTATGCGAAGGCTTTCAGGAATGATGCAGCCAGCGGAGAGCTCACAATCCGATACAAATCCCACTTCGACGACCCATCCCACCGCCGGTCCATCTCTATCTAGAATTACGCCCGCCTCGCCAATAGTACCGCCATAGGCCACTCAATCTCAATCTCCTCCTCCTCGTCCTCCTCGCCCGTGCACCCCTTTTGCTGGGCGACCTCCGCACGCAGTGCCCGCCAGAAGCGCACCGCGACGTCGCCTGCGGGATCGCGCAAGTCGTCAGGGTGAGCCTCATGGAAGCTGTGCAGCGCGGAGAACGTGCGCAGGTAGTCGAGCACGCCCGCCCATGTCGTGCGCTTGCGCAGTAGCACCGGGAGCGCGTGCGGCAGAGCGGGGTGGTGCGCACCTGAAACCCCGTGCGGCATCAGCAGGCAACTTAGCGGGTGAAAAGATATATGGACGGACCGACATAGTAGACGCGCTGGAACTCGCCCCAGATAGAGGTCCCCGGGTGGCCACTGTAGTCAACCGTGCGCGGGTCAGGGATTGCTTGGAGGTGCTCATCGAGGATGGTGCGGCCTGGCTGTTCCCAGTGTGGCCCGATCGTCGATGTGGAGTCCGCGCCTGAGTACGCGTCGATTAGAGGCGTGCATGTTGGGTAGCCAGCCACACGGAACTGGGAGTAACCCTGTAGGTAGATGTAGTGTCACTAAGTCTGCAGTTGCATGGAATTACAGAAAATTTGGAATCAAGGCTGCCCCTTGTTCAAACGCAAAACCATCTTCAAGTGCAATGCAGATCCCCAGTCAAGGTAGAGCTAAATCGGAGGGAAATACTCCTCGCCGGAACTTTCAGAGCAAAAGCGGCACGCACCCAGACAGCCAGAGTTCCATTCTTTCTTAGAACCCTCGCAGCCTCCGGCCACAACTTTGTCCAGTCGAACCAATGAGCCGCTTGCGCCGAGACAATCATATCGATACTTGAGTTGGCCAACCGACTTAAGTCCTCCGCCGAGCCCTGAACATACTTGACACGCTCGCGTAGCCCCAGCTTCCAGCTCTCGCTGTCCGTTTGCTCTTCCAAAAGACGCTGTGCTTGCTCAATCATGTATTGTGCAGCTCCTCAAGCGCACAGACCCACGTTTTTATGGTCCACGACATAGGAAATTAATGACATTGTATAACGCGCTGGGCGAGTTTCGGCGGAACCATTCGCATTCGTCGGCCGACAGATCAAAAAACGCGAAGTCAGCGCTTGTCGATATCAGCGACTGTGTCGAGTAGTCTCTCACGATGCCAGATTGAACATGAGAAGAAGGCTAGTGTAGTAACCCGTGGCTTCGCCGCGGACGTTAAAGCCATTTTAGTTAGAATGACATGGACATGGCGCGTTTTCTGGACCACGTTCACGAAACGGAACTTATTCCCCGTTTCGGTCGACGTTTGCGGTGCGTGCGGTGCGGTTCGGCAGGCAGCGCTGAGCAGCTGTCGTTACCTGTCCTGTTAAGCTTCGCAGTCATAGCAAGCGCCCGTTGAGACCAATCAGGACGCTCCGTTGACCGCTGGAAAGGGTGGCACACGTGGGTCGTGTTGTGGCTTGGCTTGAAAGGTGGCTTCTGTTACGGCTTGCGATTGTATTGGTGCAATGTTCGGATTAAGCAAGTCGACTGCGATGATGCTGGCCGGTACCTTCAACGTTCAGGATGTAGCTCGGATGTCTGCATGTGCATCTGGCTAGGTGACCATCGAACGAGCCCATCCTCTAGTCGATGCTTCATGCTCTGACTTAGGCTCTCTGAAGGTGGCTTGCATTGCAGAGCTCGCTCAAATGGCAGTGAGCATCAACAATTTCATTGGACTTCCTTTACTGTTCATGTTTTAAAATGACACCGGTCTCTCAGCACTCAGTCCTCTGCACTCAGTCCTCAGTCCTGGCCTTGGACTCAGTGTGCTCAGAGCGCTCAGATCGTACATGAGTCCCGTTGTCGCCCCAGGAATCCTCGGGCGCGTATTTATTCATGCGTATTGCGCCTGACTTGCAGTACTCCCGCAGCCATCGACTGATCTGGTTTCACGTTTGCGCGATTCTGATTTAATCTTGAGCGGCGTGCACCGCCTACGTATCGCTGTGCTGAGATAGAGCGTTCTTTCGACACAGGTTTAGGCAGGGACGAAGATGGCAGACCGGTGTGCGATGCGCCGGTCTGTGATGCATTTTCGCGATCGCGCGATGCCAGAGACGCGGCCGCGTTTCCGGATATATTTGATGTGGCGTGCTCCCTCTCCGTCCCACACATAAGCCTCGTTTTTCCGTACACGAACGCCGCATTGAGTCGTAGTTACTTGACGCGGGATACAAATGTATACAAAAAAAATTTTGATGTAGCGTGAGTCCTAACAATAGCTCCGGTGCACAAAATAAGCTGTGCTGGGGCTGATGACCGGAGTTTTGCTATCGCCCTTTGCATACGGCGAGTCATCTGATATTACCTCTGTATAGAGGCTCTACTGGAATAGCGAACAGCGCACCCAGCAAATGTCACTCAAGATCAAAGTTGTTCGGAGGTGCTTGCAATTAATATTAACCGATCACGCCTTATTGCCTTTTTCGTCGTCTTCAGGACTTTCCCTCAATTCTCATGATGAACGCGGTGACGTTAGGGACTCGCTCGCCGATCTCTTCTAATTCTGTGCTATCGAGACTTTGGGTGCGTTGGATCTGCTGCGCTCAGGACAGAAGGTGCATCGAGACGGGTCATGCATCTTGTGCACGCTCTACAGAGTGAGCCAACCATATGCATAATCATTCATGCCATCGTCATCCACGATTGCTATAATGTCAGCCCGAGCGCTTTAATACGACTCCTTTGTTCCGATAGCTGTTCCTCCGTGTTCCCATGAGGTGCTTACAAAATGCAGAAGACGTCAGACGGCCACAACAGCGGCATGGTACGTCAGACTCCCCTACATTTTCTCTTCTTAATTCAGGTATCCTCCAAGCAGCTCGAATCGCAGTATCTGAGCGCAAATGACACGTAGAGTAGCAGAAATGGGAAACAGCCCTTCACGCATTTCTGTTGTCCGAGGAATACGGCCAGCGCTGAGAGTCGTCAAGAACAGTCTTAATAGGTAGATCATATGATAACTTATGAGCTTCGGCCTGCTCGATCTGGGAAACAAATGGTTCAAGGTGATTGTGACGATATCGCCATGGGGCTGGCTAGAATGCAAAAACCCTTACATGTGCCGAATGCCACGGGCATGCTGTCGTTGTGGCAATGTTGATGGTATTTTTCGGCTTATGATAAACAGAGAGCGACAAAAGAGATCAGCGCAGATGGACATGCATTGCTCCTGTGCTTCACTGCCTCATTCTCCCACTGACGTTTCGCATGGCCGCGTATGATGAATTGCAAATCTGTGCTTTGGCATCACTGCTGGCCGTCTATAAATTGGTTCATAGTGCTTGCTCACTGCTACCAACTTCGACCTTTCTGCGAAGGGCTCAGGCACTGGCTGGTGAGTTATGTTGCGTAAACGGTTCACATAGCATATAAGTTTACGATTTCGCGGTGCATAGCCGATTCTCATCGATTCAATTATTGGCCGAGATTATTACTCTGCGAGTATTGCCATTATTGGCTCTATCATGCGCTGCTACATCATCTTGTTACTCCTTGCCATATGTTCAGCTATGCAAATGTCTGTTACAGCTGGAGTAGTTACCTCAGTGTAAGGTTTTGCAAAACTTCATCCTCACACTCCTCATCTGATATTGAACATTGTCTCATAGCTCTCCCCGAGGTAGCATACATGAAGTCTTCCTTCCAGACTATGACACTGTGTATTGTGGCCGCTCCTGGTGGTAGGTGATATCCTCTTTGTGTCTGTTGGTCTACAACTGTTTGTTTCTTAGCCGCAGGAATGACCTCTGGAATACACGCTCACCTGACTACTCGCATGGTCATCAGGCAGAAAGCGAGATCAAGATCAACCGTCCACGATATCGATTGCATCGAAGGGGACGAGAGGGTGTCTTCTCGGTATTCGGCTCCCACGTAGTGTTTGGCCTTCCCTTTATGTAATCAGCACTTCCAGCTCCCATTTGGTCCTTCTGCATACCGTTCCACCCAACGTGATTCTCCACGTCATACAGTCATTTTGGTACATAAGTGACCCGCGGATACAAGCTTGATACAGGTAGAGATAAGGCTATAGTTAGTTCTGATGTTGAGCAAGAGCTATACTTGTGGGATATACTGCAGCCGTTATGCCTTATTCAGTCAAAATGCTCCGACCGTGCGCTTCGTGCTTCAACTTGCGTGATGTCGTTAAATTTGTTACGTCGCGCTACTCACTACACGCACAATGTCGGAGACCGCTTGCTTACCGTAGTGCAAGTTAACCATTGATACGACTCAAAGCATACCATTTTCTTGATTCAACGCTCGCAGAATCTTGAAGAAATTTAGACAGCCACAACATACTTCATATTCCAAGTGACAGATACTACTGTATGTGGCGCTAATGTTATTCAGGAAGTGTGAGCCGCAGCGTCTGAGCGCAAACGATCGGCCCCACTTATGTTATGTGGAAGCCTTCGACCCATCCCTGTCGTCTGAGAGAGATGGCCAGTGATGAGAGCGTGAGGGACTATAACGGTCTCCATGAGTGCAACATCCAGTGAGCACCTGCCTGATTGATCTGGAGACACGCAAGTATCATCAGTTTACGGAGATATCGCCATCGTGGGAGTTGGCCAGAATTGCAGATGTTGGAACTTGGATTTGTCGCGAGACGAGCTCGCGCGTGACTCCCGAACCTGCTGAACCAGTTCAGCAGGTTCAGTCCAGGTTCAGCTTCAGGTTCAGGCTCCCTGCAGTCGGTTCAGTTCTAGGTTCAGCCCATCGGCAAAACGCGAACTCTCATATCTCCGCTAACTATTGCAAATAGCAGCTCAGTAGATATATGTAGATACGAGCAGATACTATGTGTGGGGTACTTGCAGGATCAACGAGGACCAAAATATATTTTGTAAGATCAACGAGGACCGAAATACTATTTGCAGGATCAATGAGGACCAACATGTTATTGGCAGGATCAACGAGGACCGGCATGTTAGTTGCAGGATCAAAGAGGACCGAAATAATATTCACAGGACCAAAGAGGACAGATCTATTATTTGCAGGATTAACAAGGACAGGAATATCAATTGCAGGATCAACACGGATGGAGATATCAATAACTGGAACGCATCCACGCGCAGATCCGGAGTGGCATCTGGGCGTGACTCGGCTCTCATCCGATTTAGTAAGTCCCTTACTTGATCGGGCAACACCTTTCATCATACTTCGTAGTCTGTCATATTTTCAGTCGGCTCTTGAATCTTGTCACTAGTACCATAAAGGCTAGCTCTTGTCACTGTCGATGCGCTCAAACCTCTCCTCAATCTGTTGCCCTCTCGTCGCTCGACTACTTAGGCGCAGTCTGTCACCTGCATGTATCCAAGTTGATGCATCTGCCACTCTCTCCCTGGTCTCAGCTCATTCTCCTTCGCCTCTCGGCACCATGCATTGTGGTCGTTACCTGTGACCCTGCATGCTCGCTGCACACAGAGTACGTCTTTCTTTTCTCCCTCTGCATACCTTACTAAACCCTACTGCCATAACCTTATGGGAATGCTTGCCATGACAGGCACAAAACGCTGGACAGCACCTGCTGCTCCATTCCCTTGGGTACTCATTGCCCTCACTCCCGGATATCTGGTGCGTTGACTCATACTCTCCCCCTCCTTGTGCGCATATATGCGCTTTTCTGCTCAGCAACATCAATTCTTAAATGTGCCATAAGCCCCTCATGATTGTCGTAACCAGTCATGACCTCCTTGACAGATATCGATGTCGTGCGTACTGCCTACATATCTCCCACCTTATGGTCTGATTCCTCCCGCAGTACACCCATCTTTGGGCCTCCTCCACCTTTTGCTCGTGGCACATGTTGTGACTGCACTCATGTGCGTCCTTCCCTTCCTGCTTGTAGTAATTCATGGCTGACATGCTGCGTACGGTGATAGTGAACGCTGTGTCGAAATTCACAGGAAGGCGCCCACTCGTGAGGCTATGCGCTCCCTTTCGGACTCCAGGGACTTCGTCTGGATGGGTTACAAACACACGGCGTAGGTACGTACAATCCATCCCTTTTTATACTAATAGCGGTGACTCATCTACCTGTACCGCCCCGATTATCAGCCCCCGACTCCCGCCGCACCTGCCATTTCCACCTTGGTGCACTATTGACTCCGATCAATGTGCGACTCCGATCGCACCATCGCGCGCCGAGCGCGTCGACTTCCAACACGCTGCGCATAAGACATGCTCACGGTAGTGGCAGCACATGGCATCCACACCATGCCCGTGGCATACGTTCATGTTGATACTAAGAGGTTGCCGCCATGCGCGCTGTGGGTGGGAGCGGTGGTCAGAGACTAATGCTCTGTGTTGGATCTTTCGTTGTCCCTTCTGTCAGTAGCCAGCTCTACTGACATGAATAAAACTTTTATTGGCACTGCACCGTGTGTATTATGTAATATATTTTAAGAGCTGCATTTTTGGAACCGGTACCCTAGAGCGGTGCTCCTGCCATGCCGCTGCCAAGGGGACCACTATTGTGCGGTCCTCGCAGTAGCGAAGGGCCTCAGGTGAGGTCCTCGCAATAGCGAAGGCCCTCAGGTGAGGTCCTCGCAATAGCATGGGCCTCAGGTGAGGTCCTTGCAGGAACTCGTCCCCTGGGCGCTTGCTATTGCGAGGACCTGCTACTATAAGGGGGTTATATATGAGTATACCGGTCCGGCTACAGTTACAGGACCTGCTTAGTATATCTACGTAGATACTAGTAGATCTACGGTCTCGCACTTTGCTGATGGACTTGAGGTGGCGGCAGTTTTTAAATTGGGAAGAGTACGGTACCTCACGCGTTTGCCCACCATCCCTGATTGTCAATGGGTCCAAACGCAATGCTGAATTCATTCGTCTCATGATTGTTTCAACCCTTTCTGTGCACAGAATACTATGTGCATTGTGCTAGTGTTGATCTTGTGCTCAGTGACTATGTCAGGAACAAAAGATGATTACGCACCACTCCTGTGTTGCACTGCTTCAATCATATCTTCCCGCTGATTGCTGGGTCTGGTTTCATTGTATCCATTGTTTCGTAGTTAAGCGGAGCTTTCCGTATGACAAATCACGATCTCTGGGCTGTTACATGTTACATTATTACCAGCCGTATATAAATCGCGCAATAGCACCAGGTTACTGCTATCAACTTATAACCTTCTGCGAAGGGCCCAGGTACTGGCTGGTCAGTTATCTTGTGCAAACGAGGCGCATAGCATGAAAGCTTACGTTCTCGCTGACACATAGCCGACTTTTATTAAATCACTTATTGGTCTAGCTCATCATTGCGAGTCTGTGATACCGCTCCGCCATGCATTACTACATCGTCTATCTGCTTCTCGTCGTATATACATCCATGCAAATGACAACTACAGCTGCAGTGATGACTTCATCGTAAGATTTTGCACAACGTAATTATCATATTCTTTATCTAATATTGAACATTGCATTGTAGCTCTTCCCGAAGTAACTTACAGGGGGACTTCTTTCCAAGTCATCACACCGTGTATTGTTGGTAGGTCGTATCCTATCCGTGGCTGTTGATTCACAAATTCTGTACCTTCCTCAGCCGCAGAAGCTACCTCAGGAATGCACATACACTTGACTACCTGCATAACTATCAAGCAGAGTGTAAGATGAACATGTATCATTCACGAGAGCAGTTGTATTCGGATATTGCGTTGAGTGGCATCTGGCGCAGTGGCAATAAACAGGAGTCTGGCCCTGTCATTATGTAGAATATAACTCCCAGTATCAATGAAGTTAGCATTGCTTCATGATCTTCAGACTTGCCGTGGTAATCCGAACACCACGAGACAAACTCAAATTGTGGCTAAAATTCGTCCTAAAGCTATACTCATCTCGAAACATGCATCATTCTGCGAAGCATCAACTTATATCAGACTAGGTATATCAACCTTGATATAAACGCATAGTGGTATCAATCCTCGACATGATCAAAAAGTGGCATCAATCTGTCTACAGCTATGAACTAAGCCGATATGTACACCCTGTGTGTTGATATCTGTCGTAAAGCTCACTTCATGTCCACACCTATCCCGGTATTGTCTCCTTCAGGTTCAACTCGTATAATATACATGTACAGAAAATCGGTAAATATATGGCATATGGTATATACATAGTATAGTACATACATGGTTTACATGATTTTTGAACGGTATATCTTCTAGACATCTTGGCATAGCTATTGCTTTGCCCAAATGGCTATGAAGATTGTATCTTCCTTTAATGACATGCTACAAATATCAGCACTTGGCTGATGTGAGGAAAGAAACTGGTGTACAACATTTAACAACCACACTAGTAGCAGGAATGGCTTAGGATGATATATAGCATAAATATAAAACTGATCTTACCTTCTGCCAAATGAGAGGGTAAGCAAAGCATGTGGCATTGTCTCAGGCATCTTTGCATTTGTGCAGCAGCCACCAGATTGTCCAAATCTCATATCACCACTGCTCTGTACATTCTGTAAGACACACAACTAGTTCAAAAACACTATTTAAATTGTCAATTGAGGGTCTAATATGAATGCATCCACAACAGCCATATACCATATAATATACCATGTATATACCATGTACTCGGCCACATGTAAATATATGTATATAGTATATATGTAAAACCATATATACATGGTATACACATTATATGGTTGGAGCCTTACATCTCCTGCTGGTGTGGGAACCATGCATACACCTTTTGTCACAGGCCAATTTCAAAGCCTTTAGACACAACCATTTTTGGACCCTGCTCATGCTACAGTCAGACCATGACAGTGCCAGAGCACCTCTGAAGAGCACCCCTGAAGCTGGAACCCAATGTCACAGCTAGATACAAGCCCTATGCACAAACCATCCCGGGCACTAGCCACTGACATCACCAGCCAAGCCTAGAACCCTAGTCCCAGACCATCCATCCATCTGTCCGGACCAAAGCCCGGTCACAAAGCCACATGAGTATGGCAGAACATGATGAACCAGACAGTGCCCCTAACCCAACCAACCATGTGCTGCCAACACCCCAACATTCACCAGTCCATCACACCATCCCAACTCGCTGCACCATGGCAGAACCATTCAAGACTCCTGACTGAGACCACCACGAACATGTCCACCCAACCCACCATCTCCAATGCCTCCCATCTCCACAAACCACTGCCACTATGGGCCACACAGTCATTACCGACCACAGACTACATGCCATTACAGGCATGGACTATGTATGATATGGACCATAGCCTATAGAGGCTCTAAACCTACGGTACGCCCTTGCCAAAGAGAACCACTGGCCACAGGCTATAACCATGACATCACCGATTGCAGCCAATCAACCCTGATCACCCTATGTCACCCAACACCATTACCAGCCAGTCCCCAATCACTAGCAGAACCACCAATCATGGACCATTGACCCCACTATTACTGGCATCGGCCCCAATCATGCTAGAACCCTGATAGACAGACTTTACGAACTGCCATTACTGGCAGAACCCCCAATTGATGAGAACCACTGATCACAACCCAACAGATTGGTAACCTACTCCGATCCAGGCACAACCTGCTACATTGCCATGGACATCTCGCATAACCAGTGCCCCAATGCCATTACAGGCCACGTAGCACTTAGATTACCTCAGCACTGACGCCCTATGGGCCACACACCATAACATGTACAAATAGTATAGTCTATATAATGGGCTGACAGTCAGGGTAGCACCTCAGACTTGTCTTGGCCATTTACACCTGAGATGCCCCAGACCAGGAAGGCACCTTTGTGCGAGCCCCCTTCCCCCAGGTGTGTGTCTTAGGTTGTAGTGTGTGTCACAGAACTGCCTTAGGGGGTTCTATGACATCCCTCACTTGTTATGCAGAAGTGCCCCTGAGCACAGGGCTAAGGCTTTACTTACAGGTTTCCTCCACGTTCGTTCCTTAGATGCCATTACAGGCACCTGACCCATTAGATTAGCGCTGTAGGGTAGCATGTGTCTCCTCTACTCACATTGGTCACACTTGTTACATGGTACGTTACAGTAGTTACCTATCACATGGACCTATAGTCACTGCGCACAGACCAGGGCTTTAGGGCAAGCCATTAGATAGCCACCCACATGTATATAAGTACGATGAATGAGGTCTTATACCTCATTCTTAGGATTTCCGGCAATGGGCTTAAGCCCCTTTCATGCTTGCTCTGTGTGCTGTGCCACCTTGCTTTAGTCTCTTGACTCGCTAGTCTGGGTAGGCTCTCTTCTGGGACTTGGGCACTCCCTACAGCAGATCCTATGCTGCTGAAGACGGCTTGTTGCCTCGTCATTCCTTTGTGCCATGGGCTGGGACATCTAAGTACTAAAGGGCCGTGGATTGCGTGGGAACTGCCATGTGCTTTTCCACGTGTGCCACGTGCTGTCCGTCGTCCCATAGGGCTCGCGCCACCGACCCGGGAAGTTGGCCAGTGGATTCCCATGCCCAGCGCCTGCAAGGCGCACATGCCGGTTGCAAAGGTGTTACAAGCGAAGCGACGACAAGGCCGAGCATCAGCGAGGTGGAGGAGTGGCTGAGCGGGCAGAGATAAACAACTCCTAAAGTACAAAATTGTGGTGAAGCCACAGGTAATTAAGCTAGTCGATGTTGGGGCTATGAGGTTACCCTGGCTATGGGCCAGTCCCACAAACGGTATGTCTGTGTCAGCGTGTGTCACCTTTTGCACAAATAGAACTGTCATTGGCCACTCTTAAGGCCCAGTGAGAATCAGCATCAAGCTGTCCAGCACCGGTCTGTGCCAGTACAAGGTGCTCCATTCTCATTGGAGCTGGTCCATGCTGAGTGGCATGAATAAATTCTCTTTGACACATTTACGTTCACATTCGTCATGTGATGTTGTACAATACATATCACACTACGTAAGTTTTGTCCCGCAGCTCACACACTATATAGCAAATTCTACACGGCCTGTGTCACTCTGTTTTGTCTTAATGACATGGCTTCGTTTTCCCTCTACCATAACATACCTTGTCATTTTCCCATGGATCATAGGCACAAAACTGTATCTTCTAGTGACTCTCAGTCCATCAAAGATTTTCCCTCATGTTCACAGTCTCTTCTTCCAGATGTATACCCTCAACTGTGTGCTGATACTCACACAACAACATGTATGACAGCATATGATTTTGATCCTACTCAGCTGTGAAGCTCCTTGCAACGCCAGTCTCGTTCTTACTCTACAGTGCCTGAGTACCACTCTGGCTATGCTACACTGCCTTCTGAAGCTCCTTCAACTCCTTTCCCGGTCAGTAGCCGCTTAACTCCACAGCATGAAGTTTGGGAGGGAGCATCTCCTGCGAATGTGAGTTTCTGTCTACTAATGCATTCCACAGCCACTGATATTACATAAACACTCTTTAAGTGGGCATTCCCGCAGAAGCGCAATGTTGCAGAAGCTTTGTTCGAAACATTTCCAAAAACGAATGATCGAGCATACATATACACAGCAGCTTTAGAGCAGGATATTCAGAATTTGAAGGCTGCAACTTACAGCCATTCGTGAGTCCATAGTCATTGTGAATGCGAAACTGACTGAGCTTGCACTTAGAAATTGCCTAGTCGAGACATTGGACCGCTTGAATTTTCTGCAGTACGTTTATCTCACTCAACAATCAGTGAGTATCTAACGACTCCATTGTTGAGGTCGACATATGAGATGATCAGGGGTGCTCTAGATGGCCAAGGCGACACTCACAAGCCTTGTGTCAGGATTCCCCGGTTGAAATTTGCTGATCAGCCACCACCTTTTGAGCAGAGCGATTTAAGTAGTCACATTTTGGTTTAAGAAAGACTGGACAAACTATAGGGAACATCGTCGCACCACTTCTAGCATCAATGGCTCACCAGATAAGTCCACAAAAACTAACCAAGCAAGCTGGCGGTGGGATATTCTGACAGATTTTGATGGTGTCTGTGTGTTGCAAAGTCGCATTGACGAGGTCTCCAAAGCTACCCATGATCTGTTCAACTATATGCTCCAGATCAGAGTTGCACCAGACACCTGGGATCAGCACATTGACTTGCACACCAGTCGGATGTTTCACATGCGAATGGAGGAGGATTTTTATGAGTTGCGATACTGTGCCGGTTCCTGGAAGGCCAACGAAGTTGCGATTCGGATATATTCAAATTGGCACCGCAATCATCTTCGCAAGCCCAAGATGACCACAACTGAAGCAGCCTAGGAAGACATCGCTGCAGAGGGGTTTACCGTGCAGGTTGATCCAAATGTTCCAGTTCACGGTGCCGGACCCCCTGAAAAGTGTCCAGCCTCCCTGCCTGATGCAATAGACCCTGAGGATGCCACCCCCACAGCAAAGAAGCAATGTATTACATCCCGCACTGGCACTGCTGCAAGAATCATTTTACATCATCCATTGTATGTTTGTCTATTCCTTCTTGCTGTTGCTCACTCTCTCATCATATAGGGCAGCTGACAGCTTTCTGCCAACAAATGTTTTGCCCAGTGTTCTAGATAGCCTCAGCAATGACAAGGCCACTAAAACCTTAGAGCAAACTGAGAGGAGCAAAGTGGATGAACACCAAGTTCAGACTGGGGTTACCAGCTGAGCAAGGCCTGCTATTATACTGCTAGGCTGTTTATACATGTTTGTACTATAATGGCCATATATGATAACTAGGGAGTCTGGGGTGTGACTAGACTAGGGGTCTAAGCCAAACTCTGAAACATAGAAGTGTGGTAGTATATCAAATACGTAGCGGTCATTGTGGCTGTGTGGGAACATGGTCATGGGTCATGATTGGCTGTGATCTGGGTCCTTCCAGTGTATGATCCGGGCCTAGCTGGGCACAGGGAGTCTTGGGACCGGATCAGGCTCGTTGTCGTCAGGGAAAGCTTTTGCCTGTCACAAGCGACAACTCGATTGATGCACCATACACATTCAATGTTCATGTGATAATGTTCTCACTAACAGTCCCAACCCTGCATTGGCACACAGCATGTCCCCTGCAGCACAGGTGCTTGATGAACCCAGCACTGTCCAGCATGGCTCTGTCGAGTAAGTCTCAAACGTTGCATGTGTGCATATTATACATCAACCATATCTTCAAATAGATGCAGTGCAATGGAACCTGAAACTTACCAGACAATTGCTGATGTCATTTCCACCACACCAATTCCGAAGTCCTTGCAGACAGAAGGCCATGTAGAATCTGGTGAGTAACTAGTGCATTTCTCTGTAATAATTGGAACTTATCAGCTACAAACAAGGAGAACGAAGCTCCTACAGGCAAGCCAGCTGCTTCAACGAGATGGCATGGGCCTAACAAGCTGGGTGATGCTTTGATGGGCAGGTGAGCAGTCCTTAGTCATGTGATGATATCATCTACATTCTGTCAACAGGAACATATATGGTCGCACATGGCTTGAAGCAAACCACAGTCACACACTGGAGGAATTCACTGAGCACTGGAAGTCTCTACCGAAGGCTGAGAAAGATGTGAGTTACAGATCTATACCTGTAGCGCATTTTTAACTTGCAGATCTCCATGTTGCAGAAATGGAACCAAAAAGCGAAGGAGGAAGCCACAGTGGTGAGTAAATGACGTTTATTTCAGCATGCACATATCTAATGAGGACAATGTGTATGGTGTACAGTCAGCCGGTCAGACAGCTATGGAGTTGCATGCCCCTGCACTGGATGATTAGCAGATGAATGCGGACATGGGAGGAACAGATAGTGGGGAAATAGGAGAACTGAGTAGCCACAGCATGGAGCAAGCAGTGGGTGGGGAAGTGGAATGATAGTGGGTAGGTGGATGGAGTGAGATGGACAGGGAGTGGGATGTGACGGACTCAAGCGGGAAGGACTGGTAGTGGGCACATTGGGTAGTGAGCATAATTGGTGGGGTTTTCAGAAGCGGGAGCAGGGGTGGGAATGGGAGCAGGAGTGGGGGGGGGGGGGGGGGGGGCAGGAAGAAGTGGACCATGGGGCGGGTAGAGGCAGGCTGCAGTATCATGTACATGACAAAAAACAACCAGCATGTTCTACATGGTATGGGATCTGATGAGAGTAAGAAAGATACATGGTCAGGTAGGTTGTGGTCCACACCAGTCCATGCTAGTACACGTGCATGGACCAGCTTGGATGTACACATTCTGAAACAGATTTTTGTCAGTGTTTCTCTCAAATCGCTGTCATCAGTACATGCTGGTCGGCATTTTGGGGCACCTTGTACTGGCATGGATTGGTGCTGTACAGCTTGATGCTGACTTCCGCTGGGCTTAAGGCTCCAATGAAATATCACATGCTGTCATGAGAACCCAATAACGATGCTCAGCTGTAATGCAATAACCATTGCGCCAAAAGGGCAGAATGCCAACTCTGTTGGCATCTGTGGGTCTCAGTACTTAAGCTATTATGGCACGTGCTTGTGACGTGCTCGTGACACCAAATAAAGTAAATACTAAGTATACTTGGTTTAAACCAGTTACAGAGTAAAGTAAATATGGGGTGCAGAGTACTTAATATTTAGTTTGTATTTAGTTTGTAATGGGTTCTGTAAGATGCATCCAGACAGTCTTTATATCATGTGGAAATACACAGAGAATTATTGTGACATCATGTTAGAGATCAATAACTAGCCAGACATGAGGCTCTCAAATGCATGCCCACAAGCCACATACCATATGTGGCAATGTTGTGCATGCACAGATGTGACACAGCAGCTGCAGCTCACCACTGGCTTCCCCTTCAAGTGCTCAAGGTATATCATACTGTTTTGATTGGCAATATGTCTGAAAAAAATCTTTCTCATGACACACTACAAGAGCTTGTACAGTGGATTACAGACCTTACCAAAAAGCTTCCACCTATGGTATTCCAATGCATTTATTTATTCTCAGCTTGCTAGGCCCCTATGCATGACTTCCCAGTAATCTCCCACATTGCATATGATTTCTCAGCAGTCCCTGCTGCAAGTGTGGCAGTTGAACAACTATTTTCATCTTCTTGTCATCTCTGTGCAAACACGTGTAGTTCACTCAAGGCAGAGACAATCACACAAGTAATGTGCATCAAGCAGTGGCTTCATGAATGTATCATTGAGCTTGCTTAGTATGTCAAAAACCATGTAAACCAATTAAATACTAAGTAAATACTGCCTAAGGGTGTATTTGGTTGGAGCCTTAGCCACTCTCTCTCAGTCTCGTCATTCTCCTATCATGTGCTGTCATGGATGCAATATGATGTTCAGCCATAATGCAAAAACCATTGTGCCAACTCTGTTGGCATCTGTGGGTCTCAGCACTTAAGCTATTACAGCACATGGTCATGACATGGTCATGACATCTCTCCATTTTATACATCTACTTTCTGCAAAGTAACATCTGCATGTGATATACACCACAAGCACACTGCAATACTACCTGTGGAGTCAAGCAGGTTCTGAATCTCTGTGTGCACCTCATGAAATCTGTGTAACACAAAGAATGTATGCAGGTACCTGAGCAAATCCTCCCATGTTGTGCACTTGCACAGCAACTTTGAAGGTGGATCCTTAATACAGATTGATGGGTACCTATATGTGAAGAAGTACATTGGCATTGCAGAAGTGAGTTTCAGAGGAAGAATCAAGGGTGATACGAACCAATGCACTCATATTTGTTCTATGTCTGAATCAGGCTGCTTGTTGCATCTAAGGGTGGGGATCACTTTGTTCTCATTGGGGATGATGCACCCAGGCTGTTCTAATACAAGAAAGAAATAGAGTTGGCTCCAGAGTCCAAACACATGTATGCATTCAGCATGAATGTGTATGACCCACCAGTAGAACTGAGAATATCAATGTAGATGGGTGTGAGATCAGTATTTAGTTAGGGATGTGGCTACAAAGGGTACTGCAACCTAGGATCCACACCCATTGCAATGGCAAGCAGATGCCCAAGCAGGCAAGGTAGTGGGTAGATAGCTTCTCCAGAGGTGTATGAAAGCTGGGTGTGAGCAGAGTGGCTCATTGCCAGTTTGTAACTTGCCTACTGTCTGACTATCCCATGCCAACAGTTTGCTCCTGCAGCCACAGGATTTCTACAAAGGGTTAGAAATGCATATCTGTAGCAAATTTGAGTGAACTCAGTGAAGAGGTTATGTCACAGATCTGGGACATACAGCAATTTATTCAAAATTACCATGTCTAACTACAAGTTATCCAGGAGTTATCCCACCATGCCAAATTGCCGAGCTAACCTAACGGTGTTGCAAGGTTTTACCACTTATGTAATATGCTAACATGCTACTAAGCAACCCTGACAAAGCATAATACACTAGTCAGCACCCATGCATCATCACAATGTCATAGCTACAGCTGTCCAGGCCCAAGTCCAGACCAATGATCACATAATGATGTCACCATAGCCCAGCTGCAAGGCCAGGCCCGGACTACGTCATCACCCTAGACCAAGCAATGTCATCGCTACGTCAACCAGTCTAGCCACAAGGCCAGACTCCCACACATCATCTGCCTAGATCTGCAGAGTCTAGGTTATGACATCACAATGCATGCCATAATGCACAATAATGGCACCATATCATAATAATAGCCACAAGGCATTATTGCTATTGGTCCAGCACTCATGGACCACCTCTGGACTCTGGTGAAAGCCAAATCCCAGACTCTAGCTGCAAGACCTGTCTGTCCCTGGGCCCTCTAGGCCCCTTAGTCATTGCCATAGCCTCAGCGGCCCGGCCTCTGACTCACCATGACTTGGCACTCCGCCTTAGTCACCCTTGGACCTGGCCAATAGCCATAATCCCTCACAGCAGCCCTACTGGACCGGCTCCCTTCTGGGCTGTGCCCAGACTTCTACATCACTGCAAGGTGACTGACACACTCATTATGATTGGTCCGGCCATTATCGGCCCACCACGGTTATCGTAGTTAGTGGACTTAGCTGTATCGCCCTTTTGGCATCCAGCTCAGTAGTTTACCCGGCTGTGCCCGATAGTTTATCACATGCACTGGCAATAGACAGAGACTGAGTAGTGCTAGCACTTATCACATGGGTTTTGACCAATGTATATAAGTAGGGTTAACTGTAAGGGTTATACCTTTAGTTCTATTCTTCTCAGCTAGTGCTGTAGAAGCTTATCCATCCCTGCTGCACTTGACTAGTTATCTCATCCCCTCACCTTAGGAATAAGGTGGTGAGTCCCACAGCTAGTCTGTGTCAGGTTATGTGCTCTTCAGATGCAGTCACAGTCGTGGAAGAGTTGTGCAAGTGGAAGTGGAGGGGAGAAAATGATTGAACTGAGGATGTATTTGTTATGATATTCTGTCTAACATGCATGGAACTCACTATTGCTTGAGTACAATGACTTGTCACACAACCAGCCCCCTGAAGTCTCATGACTCTACTGGGTGTGACCCCAGATGTACTAGTATACTAGGGTTCATTTCAGGCTTGATAGGTGCAACCCTGCCACTGTTACATATTTATCATTCTATCAGTAGATGGCATTCAACTGCTGAATATTCTATCATTTCAATCTATCATCACAGACTCATCACTGCATACCTATCATATGTTTCAGACTAGATTGTACTTAGTAGCAGTGGTATCTGGAACGATCAGGACCATAGATACTCAGAGTAGGATATAAACTCATGTAACTACTGTCGGAGCTCTTCAGCTTGACTTTGCTATACTAACAAGTGTTATGGGTCATATACCCATTCAATATATTTGAATCCACAAATGTATTTCTTCGACACTAAGTCTGAGGGACTAGCGCTTCATTTGATATCCTGAGTCAAGGATATAAGTTCTATAGATGAGACATGTTGACTCACCTTCAGTCCTATGAGCTAGAGGGCTTAGAGGATTCAAGCTTGTAGGGTCCTATAAGCTGAAGGGCACTTAGAGGATTTGGTCCTTAAAGCTTGGCCAATACTGAGCTTGGTTTCCCAAGTTTGAGAATGAGTATAAGACTCTTGTTATTAAGATAAGGTTGAGCTGAAGAGCCTTGACTTTAGTTACATGAGTTTATATACTACACTGAGTATGTCACAGATTTGTCTTGTGGCATGGAAAGATCTACCATCCTGTCTTGAACATAGGAACTAGTGTGTTAATGGTCACATATCTTGTAGATAGTATGTTAGCATAGCTGAATGGTAGGATAGACACCCCGTATGTAGGTCACATGGACAGTGCCTGAAGTACATACCACATGACCCATGCTAGGGCCCCTTCAGGGCTGGTAGATAGCCAGTGGTGCAAACAGGTTGCATCATCTGGGGATTACTCCCTGTTATGGCTACACATGGGAACCAATCATGTGCTATGCAAGGCATTTAACTCCCTTCACTAAAAGGGAAGCAATCTTGCGGTTAGGTGAGATCATGGTTCCCGGTATATGAACCTATCCTCCAGAGCCGGATTGGGTAACAGCTTTCACACACTTACCACTTCCTGTGGGCTCAGCCATGTTATGACTGTAACACTCCCAGACTTATCATACTTGTTGTGGGGGTGTTTTCCCTTGTTCTGCTTTACCACTTGGTGTGCTTGTCTGAGACTCGGTCTACCATCAGCATTCTATGGTATGGGGGCAGGAAGGCCTTAGGTTGTTTATGGTATATCAATGTCAGTCTGTGACAGAGTATATAAGGTCCTATGCATCCCAGATGTCACTGCTACTAAGTATGATCTAGTATGAAATGCATCATAGGTATGCAGTGATGAACCTGTAATGATAGATAGCAATGATAGGAAATATGGTGGTTGAAGCCATTTGCCAACCAATAGATGAATACAAAATGGTGACAGAGTTGGATCTGTCAGGTCTGAAATGAGCCCTAGTAATCTGGTACAACTGGAATTGTGCCCAGTAGAGTCACAAGTCTCCAGGGGTGTTGGTTGTGCAACAAGTCCCTGTATCATAACTCGACTAATGGTAAGTTCTGCATGCATCAAAAATAAAATAATAAGAGTCCTATACTCACTCTCAAACTTGGGAAACCAAGTTCAGTATATTCTGTGAGCTCTTAAGACATAATCCTTTAAGTGCCCATCAACTTATCAGATTGAGAGCGAGTTAGCGAAACTTGTCTATACGAACTTGAAATTTCAGACTAGGATATTGAATGAGCACAGGTATTTGACCTGTAACAGTATTGCAAAACCAGTACAGTACTCATACATCTCTGTAGAAATAAATAATACCACACTGCTGCAAATACATCATTGTTCTTTGCACAAATAATAGCCTAATGGAGCAAGATGAATCAGTGCTTACTAAGTGCTCTATTGTGCTACAGAAACAAAACTGACACAACTATCTTGTGGGACTCACCGAATAAAGCCTTGATACAAAAGTAATGCTTGAGAGGCGAGGGGATAGGAGTAGCAGACGATATGAGAGGTAAAGTTGCCGATGTAAAAGAATAGAACTGAGGTCTGTAAGCCTCAGGACGATCCCTTATATACACAGAGTAAAGCAAACCCGTATTGGTCTGCCCTAAAGTAACTGGTTTGTGCGCCATAATGCGCACCACGTTGAAGTCCATTGTACTAATAGACCGTGCTCGCCGGTAATGGCCGAGCCAGTAAGAACCCATGTGTCACAGATTTTACGACGTACGTACTAACGTCCAAGTCGGACCGCTGGTAAGTGACGTCCAAAGGTTCTCTCAGGCCTGTGGACACCAGACTAGCACGCAGAGGAAGTAGCGTTGAATCTGAGGGGACACGCCCCCATAGATAGAATGAAGAGTCTGAGGTGTAAGACCTCAGACGTAGTAGTTTAAGTACATGCGCTGCAGCAGTCACTAGTATGGCTACCCTAAAGTAAGGTGGCCTGTGGGCCCATTGGCATGACGCCCAACATGTGATGTGCTTACATAAGTAATGCGCTAACTACTGAGGACCTAAGGGGAGTGGGTGTTATGCGCGTATCCACTAGGCTACGGCTATATACGGGTCATGTGATAACTAACCGGGGTTTCCTGGGTTCGATCCAGGGGAGGGGCAATATCTGTGACACCATGTTAGAGACCATAGGTCCCTTGTGACGTTGTGGCTGTAGTGTATTCATAAGCCAAGCATGTGATAACTATATACCGAGGTCGGGATATGAGTAAGGCTATGCTATTGGCATGTGATAAACTACGGGCCGCTTATCAAATAGCGATAACGAGCATGTTATGTACGCGTTGTTATGCTACGAGGACGCGAATACGGAGAGATCCGGATTAGCTAAGCTGTAACCCCTTAGTTAGCAGCGCTTTGTACGTTAAGTACCATTATACGTGTAGAAACCCTTCAGGTATTCGTAGAAATACCGGAAAAATAGGTAAAAAAAAATATGTCGGATCTGTGACAAAAACAGTGGATCTTACTCAGTATAATTGTGATATTCCACTGTGTTTAAAATCATTATACCTAGTTCTCAAGATAATGCTACAGTGAGAGCCATCAAGGAGAAACATTGAAGTAATACTATAAGATATAAGTGCTCTCTGACATAACCTTTATTGACTGACTCAGGGTTACAAACAGATGGATAGAATGCATTACAACGATTAATCTGATCTGTGATAGTTAGAATGTTTTATAACAGTCTAATCTAGTCTAGACAATGCTTAATCGCATCACTCGGAGCCCATGGAATTGTCAGTTGGGATCAGAAGTCAACACTTCAGGGGAGTCTCTTCAAGAAGAAAGTAACATTATACACACCCAAGCACCTAGGGTTCTGTCCCTATTGATAATCTTTGCTGCCTGTGGTCAGAACTTGATATAGTCAAACCAAACAAGCCAATGTTCCACTCATGCCAACATGATCATGTCAATGCCTCTGCTTTTGAACCACCTCATATCTTCCATGGGGTTCTAAGCAAGTTGACTTGATTGTGTAGCCCATCTTCCAGACTTGAATGCCCCTTTGGAACTCCGCTATGGTGTAGGTGCAGGTGCTGTGGATTGGCACATAGAGGCACACACCACATGCACATCTGGAAGAAATAATGACCAGGAGCAGGCTGGGGTAGTGGATTTGATAGTCTCATTACTAGCTTATATACTTATTGTTATAGATATTTCATTTTTCTACATGGATTTATCATTGGGCGAGTATTATACAAGGACTTGTCGTTTAACCAACCCCCCTGGAGACTCGTGATTCTACTGGGCTCAACCCCAGTTGTACTAGCTTGTTATGGCTCATCTCAGCTTGACAGATCCGACTTTATTATTGTTTCACATTCATCTCACAATTGAAAGATGCTGGATTGATTGCCAGCATCATTCTCATCTACCATTCCTATCTATCATTATAGATCCGTCACCACATACTTATCAAATGTTTCAGACTAGGTCAAACATAGCAGCAGTAGCATCCAGGATGTATAGGACCTAAGACACTCAGTGTAGTATATAAAATCATGTAACTATGGTCAAGGCTCTTTAGTTCAACATTGTTGTAATAACAAGAGTCTCATACTCGTTCTCAAATGAAGGAAACTTCGCCCAGTATATTTGCAAGCTCTGAATACTAAGTCCTCAAAGTGCTCCTTGACTTCTCAGACTTAGGCAAGTCATCCCTGGACTTGTACATTGAACTTATATCCTTGTGACAGGAAACTTGGATATTGAACAAACCCTCAAGTCTTTCGACTTAGGGTAGAAGACTTATATTCATGGACTCAAATATATTGAACAGATATACAACCCATAACCCTTACATCCAATTACATTGATGGATTGTATTTGGCAGTGGTGACCTTGCGCATTAGTCACCAGTATCATAGTGCAACAGCAAACATGCACTTCTGCATCCTCTGCCCCCTATATTGTGGAAGGCACAACTTGCAGTGCACATTGGATAAAACACGGTCTGTTATCCTTCCCTGCTGCTCAGTGATATCAGCTGCCTGGTGCAACTTTTGTACAGCATAATCTATATCACTCTGCTCTTGGTTGTCAGACTGGAATGCCATAAAGGTGAGTATATATCCATTCAATTCTAGGTATACATGTGAATCTGCCACCACATGCTCTTGTTTGCTATTTCTTCAAGGTCTTACTTGTACATGCGTCCATCTGCCTATGCACCGACCTACAAGTGCCACCACTGCAGCCACAGTGGAGTTCCAAAAGCTCACTGGGACATTGGAGAGTATTTGCTGGGACCTTGGTCAAGGTTTTCTTGAGGAAAAGTGGATTAAGTTCAAGGAAAGTGGGGTGAAGTTTGAGGCCCATAGTCCAGCACCTATGTTAGCAACACAGGACCCCATGTACTAGTAGTGTATAGGCGCTGTGAGGTGCACCATCAATGCAGCATGCTGCACGTGATAGCATTGTGGTTACCCCCTAACACCACTATGCTCAAAGTCCCAGAACTCTGAGCAAGTGGCACTGCAGCTCAAGAAAGGTCCTGTAACCTAGGTTCCAGCAAATACAAATACTCTCTATTAACCTCAAGTCATCTTCCAGTTCGTGCTATCTTTCTGCTCTTTGCAAGAGGTGTTGCATTTGGTGTATCATCTGAGCAGAAGGATCCGAGCCAATGATTGACTTCGACGGTGTGAGTTCAAGTGTTTGGATACCACTCCACATTGGAGACAAACAGCACTGTCCCATGGGGTGCCTGTTGCATGCTTATACAGTTGAAGTACTAGGTGTATATCTGGTGTTGGAAATGTGCACATGTTGGTGCAATCTTGTTGCTACAGTACAGGAGCAGTAGTGTCCCTGGTAGGATAGGGGCGGATACACTGAAATTGGGTATAGTGGGGCTGGTATGTGGTATGATGGCCCATTAGCATAAAGTCATAGTATTTGGTGTACATACTGCTACTACTGATGTGCAAAGCCTGGGGCTTGGGCTCGGCTTTGAAGGGCTTGGGCTCAGCAAAAGGTCAAGCCGGTAGAGTTTCAGCCACTTAGATTAATCTGCATTGATCAGATCAAATCTGCGCAACAAACCTCCCTGGCGATTTGTGATTGTGCTGGGCCTAACCCCAGTTGTATTAGTGTGTAGGGCACGCTTCGACTCTGGCAGATCCAACTCTGCACCTCATTTCATGTTTATCATTCTGTGATTGGCAGATGGCATTCAACCACCATATCATTGCTATCTATTGTCTCAGGTATATCACTACATACCCATCAAACGTCTCATACCATAGTGTAGATAGTATCAGTGACATCTAGGATGGACTTGACCCCTGAAACTTAGTGTAGTATATAAGCCAATGTACTTACTGTGGAGGCTCTTTAGCTCAACCTTGTTGTACAAACAAGAAGTCTTATACTCATTCTCAAATGTAGGAAACTATGCTCAGTATTCGCTGAGCTATCAAACTGACTAAATCCTCGAAGTGCACACCGACTTCTCAGACCCAGGCAAGTCTTACACTCTATAAGACTTGCACCAGAACGATTTATATCCTCTAACATGTATTGGATATTGAATGATCCCTAGAGTCTTTGACCTAGGACTAGAAGGCTTATTAACAGATATATTTGCCTTGCACTTGTCCTTCGGACTATGTGCAGAAGAACAATTTATATTCGCGTGTTGAATATACAACTGGGTATTCGACCCGTAACACTTACTAATGTGCTCAGTGCATGCTGACACAGACTTGCCTGAGTCTGTAGGACTGGCACAGCTGGGGAAATCCCTTATGCCTGATGAGCTACATCCAGTAGCAGCGAAGGGTGGATGCCAAGGTGCAAACAGGGGGCCTAAGTTCCCTAACACCGAAGTGCAGTCATACCGCCAGAGGAATGACACACAGAGCAGGCACAACAGGGGTGGACAATGCCCAGCACCACAGATCAGAGGATAAGAAAGGGGCCTAAGCCCAGTTGCTGAGAATCTCAAAGATGGGTTGTAAGACCCATCTGCTGTAGATTATATACATGAGCGTGTAAACTACCAGGTACATCCTAAAGTAGAGGCCTGTGTGCAGAGCAGTGTGAGGCAGTGCTGTAGGTAACTAAGGTAATGTTTAGTGTACATACTGTGACTGTGATGTGGGCGTCTGAGATGCATGCTACCCCGGAGTGCCTATCTACTGGGTCAGGTGGTCTAGTAACGGTATCTAGGATGAGACATAGAGTGTGTCGAGGAGCGCAGACAGAACGTGCACTGCAGGACCAAGTAAGGGATGTAGCATAGCCCCTATGGGAAGTTCTGTGACACATGCCCAAGCCTTCTCCAAGGTTGTTATGGTTATTTTATTTTTCAAATGCTCACAGAACTCACCATTGGGCTAATACAATACAGGGACTTGTTGTGCAACCAACCCCCTTGGAAACTTGTGGTCTCACTGGGCTCAACCCCAGTTGTACTAGCATACAGGGCTCATTTCACCTTTGACAGATTAAACCCCGTCACTGTTTCATCCCTATCACATGATTGACAGATGGCATTCAACCACCAAATATTTATCATCCCTATCTATTGTTACAGATATATCACCATCACACATTTCAAGCTATAGTGTAGATAGTAGCAGTGACATCTGGTATTGGTAGGACTAAGGACACTTGTTAGTGTATATAAACTCCTGTATTTACAGTCAAAGCTCTTCAGCTTAACCTTGTTGTAATAATAAAAGTCTGATACTCATTCTCAAATGAAGGAAACTTTGCTCAGTATATTTGCAAGCTCTGAAGACCAAGTGCTCATTGACTTATTGGACTTAGGCAAGTCATCCCTGGACTTGCACATCAAACTTATATCCTTTAGCAGACAGCTTGGATATTGCATGACCCCTCAAGTCTTTTGACTTAGGGTGCAAGACTCATATTCATGGACTCAACTGTATTGAACAGGTATACAACCCATAACAGAGGTTCCATGAGATTCCCAAGGGTTCTCCAATGTTCTACCAGGTTCTGACCTAGGCCTAATGCCATATATGAGAAGCATGATTGTGGGATAGTTGATTATGTAAGTGATGGATTATGTAAGCTGGTCTAGAGCCTTGACCAGTGCCTAACTATCATGTGATCTTCAAGAGTGTGAGAGTTTGAGTACCAGCAGTGCCACTTGCATATAAATGCAGGAAAAACTGTGACAAGAGCCAAAATGGAGCTTAGTTCTGCTGTGTTCATGTTGATGCATCATGTAATAACCTCGTACCACATGACACCCTATGTAGCTTTGAGCTGTATATATAAAATCTTCCTAAATGTTGATTATGCATCATATATGTGCATGCAATGCTCCTGTATGTTAATACGATTAGGATGTAGGGCTGAAAACTACACATGTGATACCCAAGACTACATGTATCAGCATAGTAAATAGATATCCATCTTCTAGACATATTTGAGCCACATATATGCATGTGCATGCTCATACATTATACCTATGATACATGTAAGCGTAGAGTTTCAGTCAATTATCTTAATCTGCCAACTGCCCTTCGCTTAAGAAATCACAGTTGCGAGCTAGGTTTGCACGCAGATTAATCTGCTAACTGTGGCAGATTAATCTACTGTGACAATAAAATGGCACATCCCGGATTCGAACCAAGGACCTTAGCGCAGAGGAGAATAACAGCATCACAGTGTAATTAGCCAACTGAGCTACAGTGCAACTGGTGTTGCCCCCATTTTAAGCAATGTATAGAGTATTTTGTAAACTTCATTTTCGCAGTTTAACATCTTCCATAACACAAATACAAATGAATCTGCCTCTAAAGACCTGTGATTCCAGTGTATTCAGCTTTCCCATGGTGAGTTGCTCCAGGTCAAGCATGGTAAATCAAGCTACCACTATCATTGATTTCTGTATGCTTGTTGGAGCAGTTAGTTGCCTTGATGATTTGCGAAAATTGTGTGTAAAATTTGCGTTATATATATTTTAATTGGTCAATGGTACCTGTTGCCGCAATGGCTCAGTTGGCTAATTATGCTGTGATGCTGTTATTCTCATCTGTGCTAAGGTCCTTGAATCGAATCCGGGATGTGCCATTTTATTGTCACAGTAGATTAATCTGCCACAGTTAGCAGATTAATCTGCGTGCAAACCTAGCTCGCAACTGCGATTTCTTAAGCGAAGGGCAGTTGGCAGATTAAGATAATTGACTGAAGTCCCTCTGTAAGCGGGTGCAACCATTGTGGCGGCATATGATGCCTTACATAAGCATGTATAGTGCTCAAACAGTTGCAACCACTTGCATGCCTTACATGTGCATAAGGTTATCCTGCTTTTTGCTGACGTTCATTGACAAGTGATGGTTGACTACGGCCCTCTTTTAAATTACCGTATATGATGTTCATTGCCGACGACGATGCAAACACGATCTCGAGCGATGTATATGAGACAACACTTCACCCACTTGATATCACCACAAGTCAACAATCTCACTGCAAGATCGGAATTCAAGGCAACATCAAACACCATAGTTGAGCCCTCTAAGACCTTCAATGCTCAACAGATATGCCTCTTTTTGTTGATATCCAAACTGTACTCCCCGACACTAGTCAACCACTTCAGGCGTCGAGAGCTCTCAACAGACAAAGCGGCTTCGGCAACTAGGTGCTCATTGTTGATGTAGCACAATAGTCATACATGATGCTTGATGCACAATATTAAACTGCATTGTTCGTAGCACGCGTCCCAAACATAGGGTAGTGGTCAATGTAATTTCTTGCTCGCACGTACGGTCCATTGCGTTGTCGCAAAGCCGGGATCAGTGCCCTCACTGCCTTATGTCTAGATGACGTTATTCAGCGGTGCAGACTGCTGCCCCGGAAGACATTCTCATCGCATCTCTCATGCACCAATCCGAATGTCGCAAAATCCAGACTCTCACCTTAACGACTGATCCACCTGGAATTACGCCCGCCTCGCCAGTAGTACCGCCATCGGCCACTCAATTACAATCTCGTCCTCCTCGTCCTCCTCGCCAGTGCGCCCCTTCTGCTGCGCGACCTCCGCGCGCAGCGCCCGCCAAAAGCGCACCGCGACGTCACCCGCGGGATCGCGCAAGTCGTCAGGGTGAGCCTCGTGGAAGCTGTGCAGCGCGGAGAATGTGCGTAAGTAGCCAAGCATGCTCGCCCATGTTGTACGCTTGCGCAGTAGCACCGGGAGCGCGTGCGGCAGAGCGGGGTGGTGCACGCCTGAAACCCCGCGCGGCATCAGCACGCGTTTTGGTAGGTGAGAAGACATATCAACGGACCGACATAGTAGACGCGCTGGAACTCGCCCCAGATGGAGGCCCCTGGCTGGCCACCGTAGTCAACCGTGCGCGGGTCAGGAATTGCTTGGAGGTGCTCATCGAGGATGGTGCGGCCTGGCTGTTCCCAGTGTGGTCCGAGCGTTGATGTGGAGTCCGCGCCCGAGTAGGCGTTGATTAAAGGTGTACATGTTGGGTAGCCAGCCACACGGAACTGGGAGTAACCCTGTAGGTAGATGTAGTGTCACTAAGTCTGCAGTTGCGTGGAATTACAGAAAATGGAATTCAAGGCTGCCCCTTGCTCAAACGCAAGCCCATGCACATGCGAAACGCAAATCCCCAGTCAAGGTAGAGCTAAAGGGGAGGATAATACTCCTCGCCGGAACTTTCAGAGCAAAAGCGGCACGCACCCAGACAGCCAGAGTTCCATTCTTTCTTAGAACCCTCGCAGCCTCCGGCCACAACTTTGCCCAGTCGAACCAATGAGCCGCTTGCGCCGAGACAATCATATCGATACTTGAACTGCCTAGCCGGCTTAGTTCCTCCGCCGAGCCCTGAACATACTTGACACGCTCGCGTAGCCCCAGCTTCCAGCTCTCGCTGTCTGTTTGCTCTTCCAAAAGACGCTGTGCTTGCTCAATCATCTTGGCCGAGGGATCGATACCAATAGTTGATCTGAACGGCGTGAGTTCAAGCGTTGCCTGGCCCGTTCCGCATCCAAGGTCAACGGCGGTATCCCACCGCGCGCCAGTTGCACGCTCATGGAAGCGGAAGATGGAGTCGTAGAGCTGCTTGGGATATGTTGGGCGTGCTGTTGTTTTGAGCAATCATGCACAAGATTAGATGATCCCAGCGGATCCCGAAGAAAGAATAAGAGGTATGCACCGGCAGCATATTTTGCCACATTGAATGTCGTCTTTGCGAAAGTCGCCATCCCTGGACCAGACGGCGTGTTCTTGACCTCTGACTTTCCGTTCGCGTATTGTGCAGCTCCTCAAGCGCACAGACCTACGTTGTTATGGTTCACAGCATAGGACAGAATAATTAATGACATTTGTATAACGCGCTGGGCGAGTTTCGGTGGAACCATCTGTCGGCCGACAAGTCAGCGCTTGTTGATATCACTGTTTCTCACGATGATGGATCATGAGATTCAGATCACGTTATCTGAATCTGAAGAAGGAAGTCTGTACTGCTAATGCTCAATTAGAAGCCCTTTGCTCATGCAGAAGCCCAGATCGCTCCACAAGAAGGCACAGTATCAACGATCAGCAGTAAATGTCCAGAGCATCGACCACGAATGAAGTAGGAAGATATATACCTTGCATGCACCCGTTCAACCCTGGATACCCTTAAAAATAGAGGAGGTTGATAGTATATGATGCAATAGCTCATGGAACGTCGTGCTATGCGGAGATCAAGGGACTGATACTGTCCAGGTTGCAGGAGCAGATAGACATTTGATGCATTTAAAGAACGCGGGGCCTGTCAATGATGAGGTGGCCATCCAGGGGATCTGATCTGCTATGGTATTGATTCTACAACACCAAAGCACCCACATTTCCTGTTAACTCCCTCCTTCAAGAGTGATGTAACGAGTGCATACAACTGCTCTTGTGTGTATAATCGATGGAGTTTATCAAATTTATCAAACCAATACCTGGAATGCGGCACGCTCCTGCCCTCAAAAACTACTCCTCGACTGCCACAGTACTCTTCATAATCGCTCAGTATCTAGTATATGCATCCAGTGTCTCATGCATCCACTCTGATGATCACTACTTAGTCCACAGACCCAAAGTCGACCTTGAGTATCTCAATACTGAGCCAACATACAATGACGCAGGAGACCATATTGTGTTTGAAGAGGCGGGAACACCAATCGAGCGTCTTCCAGTTGAAAACCTGGCCCATTACCGCATCTGATCAATCTCGTTGCTGTCACAACATTTTGCGTGGCTCACTTTCTTTACGCTTATACCGGGAGTCGAACCCTCGACTCCTGGGTATATCAACATGTGACTTACTTCTTTAGTGCACATGACTTACACAGTAGCTAGCGTGCGGCTACACTTACTTACATCATCGCTTACTTAATAGTTCTAGGTCTTGGCTAGTAGGCGCGTGCGCACAGGCCACGTCGCTTTAGGGCAAGGGTATCTACTTAGGATTAGAGCGCCACTGGGATGTACTTAAGCTTGACAGTCTGAGGCGTTTACCTCAGACTTTGCAATCCGTTCATGGGGCTTAGGCCCCCTTACTCAGTACCTCTCTGCTGTGCCACTTAAGACCGCTAGTCTGTGACCTCGACCACCTCATCTCTGTCAACTAGCAACCTTCGGTAAAGCGTTGGACCCTGGAGGCTTGTGACGTTAGAGGTTGGAGCAGATATATTGGGCAGGGCATTAGTTGGGACGTCGCTAGGTTCGCGACAGTTGCTTACATGCTGTCTAGTGAATCTCGACATCACAACAACGTACATAATTGAAGACTTCCGAGAAAGCACTACCAAACAGGCGTGTTACATGCTTCCAAGTACAGTACACTATCTCATAACGCATCGCGACCGTCCCCAACTTTTGTGATGCATTATGAGATATATGCATTACCAGAATGTCACAAGTCTGTGACAACATGTGATGTGATGTTACATATGTGATCTTGAGATGTCACACCCTAGTCACATGCATAGTACTATGATGCACTGCTCGACTACATAGTACAACGATGACGATGAAGCTGCGCCCCATGTCACATCCTAAGTGCTCTGCTTCTTTGACTTGAACTCAAGCTTTTGGAGTTGTGCATGCGACTTACACATCTGCAACTGCATCTTGTAACAGCGGAACTTCTTCTGCATCAGCACATGCAATGCAGAGCTTCTACATCTGGTTGCACAGCATCAGGACATCTTGAGATGCAATTTGCTCTGGTTCCTCCTGCTCCTGCTCCTTGTCATCACTATTGCTGCTGATGACAATCATGTCTTGCTTAGTTGCCAACCACCAAGCCTCTGCCATGATCCATGATCCATGATCCCTGGGTCATGTAGGTAGAGTTTCAGTGCCACAGATGCATCTTTAGAGACACCGCAGATGCATCTGGGGCACTCTAAGTCATCGGAATTAGGCGCCCGTTAGTACCAAAATAAAGCACCACAAGCTGGGAATCAAACCAGGAACCATGAGACCTCAGCAAAACAGCAACTGAAACCACTCAGCTAAGGCAGTTAGTGAAAGGAAGATCTTGTGCAAATATATAGTCAGTAGCTGATATAATAACGGTTGTAAGAAAATTTAACATTCTACTCATATGTCAGTAAGCTCAAGTGTTCCTTGAACTCAGAATGCATCTCTTTATTAATGTATCCCACAACCCATATGTATCCGCAATGAGGTAAGGATGCTGTCATAAATTACCTACAGGGCAATATGGAACATTGCACCAAGGTGTGACTTGACAATTAACAGCTACGGCGATGAAAGGACATTAAATGGATCATATTAACAAGTATGTGACTCGATACCAAGACCATTTGGCGAAGTGGTGCAGGTTGCGACTTCGCTGATCCCAGGTCAAGTGTTCGAACCCTGCACAGGTATTTCTTGCACAGATGCATCTTATTTTATTCAGATGCATCTATGCAGCATGCTTGGGCGTTAAGATTGCTTAGAGAGCCCCAGATGCATCTGCGGTGTCTCTAAAGATGCATCTCCGGCACTGAAGTCCCTCCATGTGGCTCATTGCTTTGGCTTCGCACATGGTTTGCGAATCAGACTGCGAGTGTGAGAAGCACAACAAGCAGTTTTACCTTGATTGGGCGATCGTCGGAGGTAAGGATTCACCATTTACGGCTATAAAATATGTGCATAATCGCTGTAATTACCATTTATATACATATCTACTAATGCATCAACCCTTAAACGGTGATGCATTATGAGGTATGAGTTTCATGCATAAATATGCTGGGACGACGTCGGTCCCCAGCTTGGCTGATGCATTATGAGATTTATGCATTATGAGGTGATGCATTATGAGATAATCGACTGTAGTGTGATTTGCGACTACCAGTGCGAGTTTGCGGCTTGCACACGCGTCAAATTCGGGATAGGGTCGGCAAGGCTACGGTGTTCGTCATCTGTCAACGCTGTGCGTAGTTGTCACTTTGAGCAATGGGAAACGTTTCAAATAGGAAGAATCACGTCAGGGATACTCATATTGCTGCCCTGCCTCTCCTTTCAAACAGAACAATGGCGACAGACGCGCGAGTAACTTCCGTCCATGCGACGAGTTGTCTCCACGATCTCTCAGTAACAGCCATATGTAGAGTGGCACGACGGCCAGGATTCGTCCAGGATAGCTGGAGTCGTGTTTCTACTCACAGCGGAATTTGATGCCCATTGCCGTCAGCGTGTACCGCCACGATGATCCAATCTGTATCATTGGAAGCATGTCGCTGTCAGCGATGCACACTGGCGCCGGCTACAAAATGCCGCCAAAAATGAACCACGAACTCGTGGTGCGTGTATCCCCTGGTGCTGCTACACACAACCATACCTGCAGGTCCAGGCATGTCGAGCGCGGGCGCTATGTCGGATTCTATGATCTTGTCGGATATTGAATTTAAGTCTGTGCTAAGTCAAACTGATCCACTAAAGTATCACTATTGCTAAAACATCCTATCTCAGCATCATTGGGAATTATAGCCTGGCTGCTGTTGCTAGTGAGCTGCTTCTAAGATTAATGCATTGGGCCACTATCGACATCATCCCAGCGCTTCTACTCTACGAATATTTAATCACTTTCCCGCAAGAAGTCCGGCTAGTCTGGCGAGGTCGCGTCAAATCCGCGACTGTCTTCATTATAAACCGCTTTGTCATGCTTGGACTGGCGGTGTTCAGCGTTCTGGAAATCGTGTCATGGACAACCATCCTCGTACGTATTCTGATGCTATGAACCTGCCCATTACACTGAATATGAAACAGAGGTGATCCTCTTAAGTCAGGTGTCTTGACGAATCTGACGCTAACAATATACACAGCTGCGATGTAGTGAACTTGTCCTACGAGCTCTTTGGTCTGTTGTTTTACGTCGTCTGGGCAGGTATGTCATATATGCAACGAAACTTGATCAGCTCAGACTTCCACTTGCCCTAGCGTTTTCTGCACAGAAAACATATGCTATTAGCAGAGGTAATGTTTACCTCGCTGGGTTGACACTAATCTTAGGGCTAGTACCCGTTGTTACGAACATGGTGCGCTCAAATGCACAGACGACCGTCATAGATGTTAACGAAACTACCGTCAGTATGTACTCGCAAGCGTAGCTTATGACCACGCGACCATTCCAGTGCCTGGATCATGTTCGTTCCCTTCCAATATTTCTTCCGCTGTTTCGTCGAGGTTCGTCCATGAAATGATCCCCTCAATTGTGCCATGACATACTAGCTTACGCTATATTCCAGCTGTATGAGTGTGGTTTCTTCGAATTCAGCCTACTTACTGAGCACACCTTAGTGATCGTCGTGACGCGAGCTTGTCTGATTTTGTCAGACATTCTCATCATCACGTTGACCTGGATTACCCTTTATGATGGGAAGAAGACTCTCGAAACGTGCAGAAAATATCCCCTCACTTGTCTGCTCTTGAGAGATGGTAATCTCTGAATTTGCATTGACTAGAATAGATACAGTGCTGACATCTCTTGATCTCTGTGCGCTTAGGATCGCTCAATTTCGTGTAAGGACCACGTCCATAGACTACCTCTAACTCTCTCACAGAATCTAGATTGCTATTGATGATGAATATATCGGAGTTGATTATCTACTTCAAAGAGGTGAATAGCAAGCATACAACACGCGTCGAATTACGGTCTTAACTGTTACAGACATTCACAGAAGCCACTACCTTCATCGTCCCGTGCGTCAGACGCCGGAACGTTGCCCGGTCATAGAGGACTTACCGTGGTTCTCCGCAGAATATCGGCCATCCTCGTCTCCCGGACGATCCTAAGCTATCGGGAAGCATCGTACGCCACAACGGTGGCCGCGGACACCAGTCCCACCTGGCTCCAGAAGACGCTCGACATCGAATTCGACCGATCTAGCACCTCCTCAGTCGTGTTTGCTCCGGCTCGCGGTCGGCGGAAATGCGACTGCGAAAGCGACACCTTAGGGAGTCATTTCAATTTAGATTTGGACATCAACTCGTGTGGATACTGGGACGACGAGGACTGCGAAGAACACTGGGAGGATTATGAGCCGGAGGAAGTCGCAGCTGGTATTGGTTCGCGCTCGCCAAGAGTTGCTGACGTGCAGACAATTGTATGAGCGCATGACGAGCGCGCTTAGCTGTCATACCTCACATCGTCTGAACCCATGAAACAACACATATGTCGTGAAGACGAACAGAACATACCGGTCAGCAGCCGGATTGTGTATATTCACGTCCACAAATTTGGGTGTCCATACATGTAGCACGTTCGGTTGTATGCAACACCTTATCGGGCTCCTCAAATGGAGTGCCTATCTGCTCTCGATGTTGTATCCAACCGTGGATGCGTTATAATGGCATCGCGCTGTATGCGACATGATGCATGATGCATCATCAATTGGGAAAACGTGGACTCGCCATTGCGAGGGCCAGCAATCGACAGCGCGGTGGCCCCGAATCGGCTCTGCATGCTGAGCTGTGCATGCGAGGTCTCATCGCAGGGAGCCGATGTGATATACGTCTAAGAAACATCACATTCCTCCTGATCACAACAAGCAGCATGAACGTTCTGAACTACGACGGTATACAATAGGTCGCTCACAGAAAGGAAGGGCTTCGGAGCGTTCTTAGATTTCGAAAGACGCCCACCCGCAGCTAGGAATATAGACGGTAGTTCAACTTACTCACCAATCTCATGCAGCATTCTTCGCATATGACAGTGACAGTGAGAAAAGCATGGTACTGAGATTGCACCTGCTATTTTATGAGCGGTAGAATATCAATTCCATAGCGAATGCTTAGGGTGCGATCGGTGGATCTTAACAAATGCGTATTGGCTTGTAACGGTCAATCTCAGCGAGATCGTTAACAACCGTCATCTGTGCACTTTTGCTGGTATACTCTGAGCAACAGATTCTTTCAGGAATCGTGGCCGGGTCGGTCCTCAGCGGCACAAACTCACCACGCTGACTACGTGCTTGCACACATGTTAGGATGTTGCTTGACCGAGACATATGAAGACGCTCAACACGCAGGAGCACTGTAAAGGGCCATCCGCTAGAGTCATTGCGTGACATGTTAATATTATATACAGTTTGCCGTGTCTTCGTCCCCTATCATGGTAGCGTGAAGAACAGTGACCGACGCGCACACCGCATCCGAGCTGACTAGTATCCAACGCTGATCAGGTAATCAGCAAGGCTCTCGACGACCGGTGTCGCCTCGGGAGCCTGGGTCGGCGCAGTGTATTCTGTCACAAGGATCGCCTGCTTCGTCTTCACGAGGACGCAGCCGTCCGCCTATATGCGAGCACGTCATGGAGAAAAGAGTATTATCAGAGACGATGTGTGTATAGGAGACAGCTGGCACTCACCGCTTTCTTCCCGTATATACTGCGATCGTTTGCTTGCAACGTGAAGAATTTCTGGCCGGCAAGTCTGACGCCGCTGGCAAGTGCAGCGTCGGGGTTGCTGAACGCCGCTGTGATAGCCTGTTGCTCCTGCGCTGACAGCTGGACGGCCAGATGGCGCGTTAGCGCAGCTTGCACGCCTCCCGATATCAAAAGAACGTACTGTGTAGCCCGGGGACGATGCCCAGACACCACCCGCCTGCCCGAGGATCGCAGCCTTCGACACCTTGCCGGTTCCAATGAGGTTGGTGTCAACGTATGCTGTTCAGTCCATGGTTGAATCAGCCGCTGCGATCGCGGTCGATAAAGGATGCTGGAAGCAATCACCTTGCCAGGACATCGTGAGTCAAGAAAAGTAGAGAGTAAGATACAGGGATGGAACGCGAGAGCAGAGAGCAGTGCGAGAGCAAGGTAGGAATCCGCGTTTGGTAGATGCGATCAAGTACAGAATGCTCAGCCACAGTCGGAGATCTCCAGCAGATAGTCATCTAACACACGTGCCAAACGCACCCCGCCAGACGCCAGAGGCCTCTGCAAGCGAGCTTCCGACCCATGAATTTCATTTCGCTAACGATGCAGAAGGCTAAACATACGACGGGAACGTTGAAGTTTGCGGCGCTGTCGCGGCCGACGAGCGATGAGTAATAGGAAGTTTTGTGACGCACACCGACGGCGCGGAAGATGTCTGAATCTGACTAACGTTAGGTACGACACGTACGCATAAATTACCACCATCAGAGCTCCGCTTCGAAACTCGAAAGTCGAACATAAATACACCAGCCCACCGAGCACCTCAATCGGGCAGATCCCACGAAAAGACTCTCCCGGTGTCCTCTCCATGGTACAGGCTCTCCCTGGCGGATCGTTCGCGCGATCGTTTAGCAATGAGCAGTGGCACATAAATCAGGACGCGTCACTTGAAACACGGGCGACTTACCCGACAAACTTCAGCGCCGTCACACGCGACGCGCATTCGCGCGGTTGCACGCCGCCGTCTGCGTCCTTGACGTGCAACGTCCTCAGCACGGCGAACTCCCAGCGCGCGCGCTCGCCCGCCGGCGTCGCGTCCGCGCTCCACGTGCTGAGCGTGATCGTCCCGTCGGGCGCGCCCGTCGCAAGCACGCCGACGCGCGTGTACTCGCGCTCGAGGAACGCGAGCGCCGTGATGCAGGCGTACTGCCGTGGCGCGGACGGCGCGTGCAGGTCGAGCATGACGATCGGCCGGCCGTTGATCGTGTGCAGACACAGGGATCGCTTCGAGCACGACGCAATGTACCCCTGCATGCGTGGCGACGTTAGCGGCAGCGGGTCGGCACTGCAGAGTGAAGCGGCGCACCGTGCTCTCGTTGATCGCTACGAGGCCGACCTCGGTGGACTGCCCCGGACCGTGCCAAATCGACCTGACATACGTCCCGCGGTTGAGGTCCCAGATCACAGCGCTGCCATCTTTCGAGCCGCTGACGACCATCGACCATGCGCGCGAGGCAGTGACGCATACCACCTCCGCGGTGTGCCCGCGCATGATGTGCGTGGGGGCAATGCTGAGCGGGTGATCACGGTGGCGGTGAAAGGCGTGGCTTGATCCACGGAAGACCCGCCACAGACGCACGGTGTGGTCGGAGGACCCTGTCACCAGCGTGTTGGCATCTGCAAACGCCGCACAGGAGCATGCCGCTGCTTCGACGACTTGTACTACCTGCGATGGCAACCAGTCTCATCATCAACGTGCTGTGGGAAGTGATATACGTCGAATGTGCTCGCCTTGTGGTCAATTAGCACTTTGATGTCGCCTCCTGACTCGGTGGTAATATCCCATTCGATCGACTCGTGAGGATGCGCTGGAACACAGAGCATCCCTTGACTACATGGTATGATCCTTTGGCTGATCGGGTCGTAGACAAGCTCATGCACCGGGCAGCCGAGATCTAAACAATTAGGTGTAGGCGGCAAAATGGCAATGAACAACGGTGAAACACACCCTTGACCACCCTGGTGCTCTGAGAGAGCAAATGATAATCTTCTGCGATGCCATATAGAGTCCCGAGGGGCAATGCAGAGTTGCCATGCATCATGCGCTCAGGGTGAGGGGCGTGGAAGAGCTTGCGGGGAGTTTGACCGACTGCGATAGTATCAGCTTCGTGCCATCTCAATCACAGAACGTGTCATGCAACTTACAATTGTGTATGATACCCACAGTTGCTTCACGCTCTAACTCGTCAGATATCTTATCGAGGTCTGCACCAAGAAAGGTTAACACATCATGCAGCATGTCCAAACGGATAGCGAACCTATTGAGCCCTCGTAACTGAGAGGATGGAAGACATTGAGCGACGCGGGGTCTCGCTGTTTGCAGCCCCATATCAGGTCAATCCAATATGGCAGATTCTGGCTGACATAGTCGCTTTCGAGAGCCTCATTTTGCGGCTCATCAGTCCGTAAAAATTACAGTGTCGCAAACATCACTCACTGCTCGATTCATCACAATAAACAGCAGCGGGTCCTGCTTCGCCCACGGAGGGAGTTTCGCGTTGTCAATCCGCTCCCCCGTACTTTGCTGCACGCCAAAATCGATGCCGGCCGAATTCTCTAGAAACCTGGCATAAATGAGCACTCAGAGATTCAGACGAAGCGGATGATAATACTCACTCGGGGAGAGAGTAGAATTCTGGTATCAGCTCTCGGACATCGCCTCGAACATCCTGAGAGGCACTCTCGTAGGCTCTCCTGACATCACTGGAGAAAGGTGAGGTCGGGCAAGATGCAGTATTGTTCGATTCAATCACCTGAAGAGTCGATCCGGTAGATCCCAGTCTCCGCCCTGCAGGTGTTCGTTGGTCTCTCAAAATAAACAATTGATAAATACCACGCACCTGCAGCGTTTTGAACATGTGGCTGAATGGCTCCAGCCTAATCAGAAAATGGCAGACGATCATGGAAGAGCTAAAGTGAGTGCCATAGTGAAACGGCTTCTCTCCAACGCTCTCCAAAGCGGCATAGCGCGAGATGGCAGCCTCCTGGCGAGCAGGAGTCAACGCGCCCATTGGACGGGTGAGGCTGATATTTGAGAACGCTGAGTATGCCACCACGACGAACCCAAAGTTACTTACTCTCTGAATGAACTTTCTGAGTTCAAGTCCAAAATCGTTGAGCTATAGTCACTTAATACCCAGGCTAGACTAGGTGAGCCTGTGGAATGACTACCAAACACCTCTGACTCACGGAAAACCGGATATTGGGTAGCATCGCTCGGCGTTCTGCCGGAGATTTGGTTCAGTATACTCAAATAAGTGAACTGCACTACGTGGTTCAGTATCGGAAGGGTTAAGTCAAGTGACTGTTGCTTACGTTGGAGATTTCCCTCGCTTGCCATTTTCGTTGAGCGGTGGATAGCTCATCCAGCTTGAGACCGGAAAGCACCTTCGCACCCAGGGTAGCGCTCAGCTTACCACTGAGCCGGCCCATCATCGGTGATAGTAACGGAGACTTGAGAAGCCCCGAGGATGGAGTGGGCTGTTCCGCAGATAGACGGTAAACCAATGACGCTAAACGATCGTTCATCGCCTGTCGTGAATGCTTTTCCAAAAACACTACCAAAAGCGAAGTGCTGTCCTTGAAATAGATTTCCAAACTGCAACAGTGTCCACGCGTTTTGGTAAGCCTGAGTGATCACGGTTCAGAGAATGAAGGACGACATACGCAACGTCGCGGAAGAGGAATGCACGATCGCTGTATGTGACAATCTGGTCATGACTCCTGCAGTTTAGAAACCATATTCTGCTTGTTGCCTTGCCACAAAGAGATGTGAGGACGCACCATCGCTGCGCTCTCTGAGGGCCACTGAGCTCTACAATGCTCCCAGGAACAAAAAATAGCCGTTTGGGTGCATCACGGGCATCTACGACCTCTCCATTGTCGTCCTGAACCACACCATCAAGCATGTATAGATGGGTATGCCCAAAGATGAGTAGTCCAGCTATCACAGTATCAGCCTACACCCATAAATCTCATGCTGGTGCTTACGAGCAGAATCGACCCCAGAAATGCGAGCGACAGTGTATGTTGCTTCTATGACATCACCCGGTTCAAGTTGATGTCGTATCCTGCGATGCTTATCATCCTGAATCTCCTCATTTAGTTGGATGTCTACTTTCGATGTCATTATGGCTTTCTCAGCGTATAAGCGGAACACTCGCCATCAGCCATAGTCGACGAGACTTCATACGACTCCGCCCATGGTGGCACTTCTATGTGTAGCGCAGATTGCGGTTCTCCATCCGCGATTTTCGGGTCGGGGGATACATGCATATCAACCTTGGTCGCCGCGACTTCGTGAATAGCCTCCAGCTTCTTCCTGCGCGAGGATCCTTGATTAGTCGTGATGCTACAGCATATAGAATTCACCGAACCTGACGCGGTAAGGCCCCTCGGTGTCATCCAGCTGCCAGTGCCGCTTGCGCGACGGATCGGACCATAGACCACGTTCAATCGAGAGCGAGACAACCCAGTCGGTCATGTCGGAGACCTGACGATGGTATTCTCGCCTAATACAGGTAATGCATAAGTTTTTTTAATCTAACTAGCAGCAAGGATGACGTCTCACAAGTCGAGTACTGTCTTGCGCAACCTCTTGCGTTCAGTCTCCACGACGCTCTTTCGCCAATCTTGAATACGCGAAATGGATCTCTTCACGGTGCCTTCTCCGAGTTGCACGCTGAGTCTCATAGATGCCATATGACGGCTTCTTGCCTTTACACCGAGAACTACCGCTGAATCAATCATGGTCTCATGCGATGTCTGCGGGTCCAGCGCCTTGTCTGCAGACTTCACAATGTCCATAATCTAACATTCACAGTCAAGTCAGCGTGTAGCTATCTGATTAATGACAGAGGCTTACCTCTTGCTTTTGGGACTCTGAAACGGTTTTGTCAAGGGCGATGCTGCAACCCAGATGCGAGATCTTTTCCGCAATTCGTTTGTGCTTCAGCGGTAGCTCTCCTGCCATTGATAATGAGACCACAAAAGGTCTGTAGGTATCTATGAAGGCCTGGGTGGCTGTTTGCGATTTGAAGATGTGACGGAACGAAGGTACAGTTGAGTGAAAACTGATAAGCTGCTCAAGCAGATCCTCGATTGCACCATCCACGTCGGTGGACTCTAGAAGTAGTATTATCAGCGTGGGTTTCGACAAGAATTAGAATGATGTCCTGCACCACTGATGGTACCGCTCGTAAGTTGACTGCTGAGTTTGTCCAAATTAAGCTTGAGGGATGAGAAGACTGCGGGCAAAATCTGCGGGCAAACAACTGCAGGAGTGCCAGTGCGATCGTTGCTGCCACCAAAAATCACATCAAAAGCGGCGCCCTGAACCTCACGGTCCCAGGCATGAGGGAGAACGGCTTTGAGGATGCTCCAGCCGCTGACCATCTCAAACTTGTTACTGAAAGAATGCGAAACACTGAGACTGATTCCGATCAGTCGCAATATCTGTGTTGCTGTTGCGGGCGATGGGCGTTCGCCGAGCAGCAGGAGGGACATACGCGTGATTGGAATGCTGCTCGAAAGCTCCTTAAACGCAACCGATGAGTGTAATATGGAGATAAACATCTTCAACACGCGCTCTGCTTTGTTGTGAGCAGCATCATAATCGATCCGAGAGTTGACGGAGCCAGGAGAGGTCGCTTCATTAGGCACTAAAGACAATATCAGAGAAATGCAACGGCAATGGGACATTACACAACACCTTCGTGGAGGTTGGCAGCCAGATACGACACAATGGGCCTGATAGCATCATCGGCGGTAAAATGTGACTGTGCAACGACTTTGATCGTCTCTACTAGGATGTCTAACATGTCATTTTCGTACAACGAGGTCTGCAGCACAAAGAGGAGCTTGCGTATGACACCCATTTTTGCCATCCGTTGTCTTGCAATGAAGCGCTTGTACTTGCTAACCTGCAGGAGCGTGCTGAAGTGTTCCATGTGCATTCTCTGAATCTCTGACTTTGTCGATGACCATAAGTTAAAGTCGAGCGCAAGCGCACGGTATGCAACTGCGTTAACGATAGTCGAGTGACTACTGCGCGTCAGCACTGATCTTTTTCGCTGTGCCACTGCATGAAACCAAGCCACGAAACTCACTCGGGCGTACGGAAGTTGAGACCAAGAAATTCAAACAATGTTTCAAATCCGGTCATGTTGATAAATTGGCTTTTGCTGCGCAGTATCCCAGCCAGTATGTCGTATCCTCCTGTAATGCCGCGTCAAAGAGTGGTATATCCCACTATAATATCAAACTACGCACGCAGACGCTCCATGTCTTCAGAGTTTTGCCAGCTATTGCGCAGACCATCGGCAAGTATGCCAATTGCACGCGACACTTCATGGGTACTCTATCCCCATTATCAGGATGAAACGGTGCCGATAGAGGTTGGGATTAAGCAGCGTGAACTCACGTTAGCCAGTTGGACGAGACGCAGCGCGACTGCAGCACCTCCGATCTTCCACATCGCCAGATCCAGCGCCGTGCTCTTGACAACGAACACGTCGCCTTCGGAAACAATTCGCTGGGGCCCATCATCATCGTGACTCGAAAGTGGAGTTGAAGGTGTAAGCGCAAAGAGTATGGACGCCTCGTTGATCCCAAGTCCATCCTTCGCAGCGCGCTGCAGCTGCGTGACTTCGCCGCGTGTAGCAGGCTGCTGTGCTGCACCATCAACATAAATGTGCAGCGCGGTCGCCGCCTCATATGTAAAGAAACGCAGTAGCTCAATCGTCTGGAAACGACCGGTGTACCGCGGGCCAAGGTGATGGATGAAGCGGGGTAGGCTATCACCTTTAGAGTTTGGTCAACACTTCGTGGTCACATAAAGAATAGTAGAATTATCCTTGCCCAGCGGTGTGCAAAGGAGGTACGCTGATGCAACACTCCAACTTAGCGGCTCGATGGCAGAGCTGTCGCCGATCTCATAGGCACCTGGACTACTAAACGTGCTAGAACGCGGGTACTGCCAATTCAGTGCGTCTGTCAAAATACCATCGACGAATAGTCCTGTACAGAGGATAATCACGCCAGCGCGTGAGTACCAGGAAACCTAATCGCTGCTTGATGAGCCAAGAAACTCACGTATGGTGGGGTTTGCTGTTCTATGCGGATGATGTATTATCGTTATATGCGTCCAGCGCGATTTAACGATCCTCCCTTGCAGTAGGGCCACCTCATGCGACCCAGAACTTTGCAGCTGAAACGAGCCGTCCGGGCGCAGGCCGAGAGCAATCAGTGTACGGTCGTTCAACTGGCAGGAATAAATGGCATGTGTCCTATTCGTCGGGAACTTCTCAATCCACAGCCAGATCTATCCGCAATGCCATGGTCAGTCTAGATCTGCTACTATCAGCAAGTGATGGGTACACTACCATAAATGTGAACCCTCCAGAAGGCAGTCCGCGCATCTCATGCTGGCATATACGCAGCGCGGCAGGTGCCTCTATCGAGAAGTGCTCCGGCCACCTCACTTTCATGCTTGTGCGGATGATCTCGAGGACGTCCGCGTTGAGGGTCTCATCCGAGCGCACGACACGCTGGAACATGAGGCGCGCCTCGTCGGTAGTCGTGCCGACGTCGACAAGGCGGCGCAGCAGCCGTTGCACGAGCTGTCTCTCCTGCTTTGCGATGCGCTTGTCATCCTTCCAGTCGCAGTACTGCTCGAAAAGCGGCTCAGCGATACCGAGGCCGCTCAAAATACAGTGATTGCGGTGATTGTGATGCGCAAGACGCTCCAGCGTTTTCAAGATTGCGTAACGCATCATAGACATCGTGGAGGACACGATGGGAATGAAGTTGAACAGGACCAGTAAAGTGCCCGGGAGATGGACGGGTCCGAAAGCAGGCTCAAAGTCGCGAATGCGCTGATCCAGGGTCGCATATTCCGCATCTGAGCCGAATTCAAAAATCCCAGACATTGCAAACTTGTGAAGTGCAAGAGAAAGTAGGAATCCTAATGTGTGTCGGACCGTTCCCGGGTCGGACACGAGTGAGGACATGGCCTGTGCCAAGGACTCATAGCCAACCGAGTGCTGATGTGAAGTTAGAGTATATTCACATTCCTTGAAAGTGTATATACCTGGAAGTATTCTGTATTCTCAACATGCTGAAACAGAGCCTCGGAGATAATCACGAACACGAGACGTGTCGTTTCGAGAGTCTCCATCTTGACTTCCTCGCTAGTCCCGGCAACGACGTGGATTGTTGACAAAGCATTCATAACAACAATGAATCCGTCCATTTCACGAAATACGTCTTTGGTGCGAGAATCCTCTAGCATGATTTTATGGATTTCCATCAACACCTATGCTCGACTCTAAGAATGTACCACTGGAACTCAATCTATGCGTGTGCATACCTCCGTTCTAAGTTCCAGAGTATCCGCGAACTTTAGTCGTTCCACAGAATTTCTCATCACTTCATTGAGAACATCCCTGGCGAAATCCTCGGGTGCCAACTCATCTTCGGCGCCATGTTCCTGTTGGGCTGAATCGGGATTGGCAAGTAAAGGAGAGATAGCAAATCGAGTGCTGAGTGGCGTGAGTAACGTTCGGAACATTGTCACCTCTGGTTTCTATAGAACTAACGCGAGGTTACAGCATGCGTAGGTTTCGAAGATCTCGCCCTGGGTCGTCGAGTCTCATATGAAGCTTCCAGAGGCGAGTAACTCAGCAGCGAGAGTCTCAGTTACGAGGCATTAGAGACACCTTATACCGCAACACTGTAGAGTTTAGACAGCACGCAGAAATGATGAACCCGACATCAGTAGGAGAGCATAGGCTGTGGCTGCGGCTGCGCGCTAGTCACGTGACCGAGATTGTCGCTCTTTGCTCTTGAACTAGGACACGAACTTGAATTCAAACTGCTCTGCTTGAAAGTCGATGTTTCCGTCAAGCAGGCTCGAGTCTGTGGCTAACGCGTATCTGAACTCCAGCCCCTGGGCCTCAAATCCAGAATCTAAAGCGATATTATATGTGGGCTACTTTCACGAACTTCATGAGCTTGGATCTTGTTCGTGTCGATGCGAATTGCATGAACCTGACGGCATTCGCATCAATCACGATATTTATGTACGAATCTTTATGTTCAACAGTCTATAGGTACAACGGAGGAAAAACCATGTTCAAATCAAGACCGTGATATGTGTACCGTTGCAGATAGTGGTTTGAGAAACCCCCAAAATGCGTTATGCTACCCATCCCCAGCCTTCGTAATTACTCTCCGCGTACTCCCTGACCTGCTCCCAGTTTTTGCACTGATGCGTTATGCCGATTCCCGTAGCCGCCTTCGCAAGGTTGCCGTCGAAATTGGTGATCCACTTGACCGGCTCAGTCGTGATGTCTGCATGACACAGTATCATCTGATATAGGTACTTCAGACAGTGTTCTGCGTGCCCGACGTGCTCTGTCGAGAGATTCCCGCTCATGCCAGTGAACCTCCGCAGATTGTTTAGGCAGTGTAGCTGGTGGAACATCGACACCGCGTAGTAATCGTCCTCATCGGAAGTGCTAGTAGGGAGGCGCAGAAATCCGCCGCCTGTTGGTATCGTTGCTGCCCATTCGTCATCGGCGTAAAGGCCATAGCGCGTTGAGTCGACCACGGTCAACGTCGTCGGCCGCGCGCGGAGTCCGGGAAATTGTGTTGACGATGCAGATTCTAGGCAAGCTGGCAGTTCTTTGTGAGACACTCCTCGCATGGCATCCAAGGACGAGCTCACAGTTTGTTGTCAAGATGCGTACCACGGAGACGAAATCAATGAGATGTGCAAGTAACGAAGCCGCCAGAGCAAACGTTACACAGAGGATTGTCCCTAGCGATACGCTACACCGTGAGTGTACCAACGTCTTGAGAGCAGACAACATCAGGCGCAGATAGAGCAGTCGAGCACACTTGTGTCTCTTCAGACAGTTGAGATCCACTCCCGTAATTGCTGACGTTTGCATTGGTCACTTGCGTTTGCCAGAAATTAAAGCCGCACAGCCAACCCATCTCATAGCCCAGTTCGCAGATCTAGCTCAGAAGTCTGTCCTGTCCATTGTTCAGATGTCGTCGGATCTCGGCGACAGCCAACTGCGCTTGTGTGCATCGCGGTCGCAGGATATGGCGCCAGGAATCCCTTGATTTGATTGTTTCACTGACGCACGCTCGTCATCAGAACGCCGACATGACTCCGCTAACGTGATGGCTATGCTCATGGTTTCGCCGCGGATCAAACACTCCGTGACGAAGCATAACAAATTTTATGGCAAGCATCTGTTACAACAAGGTTCAGCCATGTATATACCATGCCTCTGGACATATTCACAACTATTGTTGATTCGAAATTCTACTCTCACGACTCTAGGAATGCTAATACTTCTTTTACATACTCCTCTCGTTCCTCCAACATCGGGGTATGACTCGATCGCGCAAACGTGCGCCACTTGATTTTCCGGACTCTCTCGAAAATTGACCTGCACACGAAGTCCTGCGCGACGTCCGCCTCGCCGTTGATCAGCAACACAGGCTGTCTAATGAGGTGGAGTTTGTCGGTGATATCCCAGTGAATGAGCTCTGAGTCCGATGAGTACCTGGATCCTTGTAAGTCGAGTATTCGCATTGATAGGGCAAAGATCTTACATCTCTTGCTCGACGACAGGCGTGTAATCCTCCTCGAATACCCGGTTGATCGGCCCCCAGAACTCCTCGGGCGGGGGCTGCACCGTACAGCCGTGCTTGGCCTGGAACTGCTTCATGGCAGGGCCTAACAGCTTCCTATTCTTCCAGCCCGCGGCCATGCCCTCCTGCACCTCCTTTGGCATGGCTGAAAGCAGCTGCCCTGTCGATTTCCCCCACATAGCAGCTGCGGAATACGTGTTACTCAATATGATCTTCTTGAGTCCAGCGGGCTGCCGCCTCAGCTCAAACTCGGCCGCTAGCTGACCGCCCCATGAATGGCCGAGTAGAATGAAGTTATCCCGGATGCCAAGATAGGCGAGAAGGCTCTCGAGTTCGTCAATGAACAGGTCGATGTTCCAGAACGAGTGCGGCTTGTCGGTGAGGTACGAGGAGCGCTGTCCGACACCACCGATCTGATCGTAGAGAACGACGGGGATGGAAGCTGTCGCGGCTAGGTCGGACAAGGGGAGCAGGTAGTTGTGCGCGAGGCCCGGGCCCCCGTGCAATCCCACTAGTGGTGTGCGTGTGCGATCTGTGAGATCACCGAAAACTTTGTAACACGTCTGGTACGTCTCGCCTTGATGCACAAACGGAGCAAGACCCTCCTTGGCTGGGACAGACGGATTAGCCATCTTGGCAAACAGTCACTGCCACTGATTGTCTGACACGGCTGCGCGAGTATGCTGTAGTCGATCATGCAGTGCGAGTCAGAACACATTCATTGTGATGCAACAGAACGCCACTTACGCAGCTGCCAAGTTGTCCTTGTATCGAGATGCAACGCTTTCGCAGATAGTTGGCTGCCTGGCAACAGCTATGAATCAGTCAGTGAAATAGGGGACTGCACGGTACAGGTCTACCTTGTCTTTGACTGCAACTTCAGTCGGGGAAGGCGCTGTCTCAAAGTCGTCACGACGTTCCGTATCAGAATCATCCATATCATTGATGCTTCTCCGATAGGAATGGGCAGGTGGCGTATCTATGATGGCGGTCAACGCCAGCCAAATGTAGTTCGCCGATTGTTGTTCAGAAGAAGGGCTCTCCAAGGCAGTGCTGTCCATGGGCCAATCCATTACACCTATAGCTACCATTCCACTATTGTTATATTCGGCTCTACCTGGTATATTGTAAGGGTGGCATGATATAAACAGGGTCAGGTTACAGAATCTGATTATCAATGACGCCTGCTATAGTATTCTGGGCATACCAATGGACAGCAATACCCCGGCGGAGAAACGATAAGCACCCAGACCAGCCCTCGATGATGCATTACTGTAGAGGTGCGCTCCTATACGGGCGAATTCGGTGCAATTGTTGAAACAGACATCTTTTTGGCTCCTGACTGCAGCGAGTCGGCATAAGTGAGCATTGAAATGTCGTTCCCATTCATCGAAATATGTCCGTTTGATTGCATCGTCGTTGCCCGCGGGCCAGTCTTCCGGAAGTCGGTCCGTTCCACGAATTGCATTTCAGGAAGTGAGAGGTTCGCCATGGTTGTTGTCGACCAAGCGCGGCCGCGCGCGACGCGCAGAATGATTAGTTCTGGCGCAATACACTGCATAACAACCTAATCAATTGATGCACACGAGACATGCAGAGGACTGGCGTACCTCAACCTGCGCGAGTAGCGGAATGAACAGGTTCATTCCCGTGTTCTGCAAGCCATACAGCACGATGAAGATGAAACTGACAAGACTGTATGGAAGGGCACATTCCACAATCATGGCAGCAATGCTCGTATACGCTCTACCATGCTCGCCACCAAGTGTTGCAGCTATCTGATGGCGCAGGTATAGGAGGCGTGAAACAATCATCAACATCAGAATGATGTTCAGCGACATTGATAAACTCCAATACGGCAGGCCAAAATTTATTGTCCCTTGAGCCCATAGACTGGAATCCGGCTGGGCGACTTGGATCATGAACAGGATTGACATGGCTATTCCGATAACATGATTGTCAGGGGCTGTTGCCAGAGATTGCAGTATCGCACAGATAGCTCACCGACAGATGCCAGATAGATGAGAGCTGGGATCACAAGCAAATAAAACTTGTGATTCCAGATGACGAAACAGCGGTATAACTGGAGTTCTGAATGAGTATTTACTTGTGCGGACCATGTGTTGTTGATCCGTACGAGCAATCCGTCTGCCATGGATGTGGCTACAACCGTCACGGCGTTTGCGATGACATTCACTGCCAGTGCCTCCTCCTGTAGAATGAACTGATATGGCCCTCCAGGAAAGTTACGGTCGTCTATCCAGGTCATCTCGTTGAATCTGATATTGCATGCAATATTTATTGTTCCAAGCGCGAACAATATTGTTGCGAACAGGGCCGAAAGCCAGGATTTGCGTCTGCCACGCAGAATATGGCTAATTGCCCAGAAATACACAATGATGTGCATGCCTGACAATTGCTGTCAGACAAGCCACACAAACCAGTGCGGCACATACCATAAGCAATCGCCCCAATGTAGGTGCCTGCATTGATGGACTGCTCAAACCATAATTCCGCGTGGGGCTCATCCGTCGCGTAAGGGGAAGGCATGGTGCACAAGCTTCCGTCGAGGCACAGACGACCGAGAGAAATTTTGAACGCACTGCTCTACGCGATATAAGGAGTGGTATGTACTCCAGGCACACCCCGGCACGACAGAGAACCGGCCACATGTCGCCCTGTCGCCTTACGTGACCTGTCCACGAGTAGTCAAGCTCATATTCATATGGCGAGATTGATCGCGCTGGGGGTAAACGTGCTGACATACCCTGTGAGAACCGAAATTTGGGGCGGAGCGGTTAAGTGCATGTATGCGCGCTCATCAGTAAAGTACGAAAGCAGAAGTGGCTTATACGACAGAATTTCATATCGATAAGGAATGGACGCCCCATGACAGCCCTTCTCACGCAGGGGTAGCGCTATGCGACGTTGGTTCCTCGAAAAGACCAAAACCTCCGCTTCATGCTTCCCCCAAGAAAGGTGAGCACGCCCTTTACCGGCGCTTGGTGCCAGAACAAGATGGAAACTATAGCAATCATCAAAGTTTACTCAAATCAACAGCTTGGTGCTTGTACATCATCGAGAGAAAGGCGGACCCATATTTGTTGTCTATCGTGCTGGATCATCTGTTGATGTACTTGCCACGAGCATATACGGGTACCGCGGTGAGAAGTTTCGGTGCAGCAGAGTAGCGGATATACTGCCGGCGAGACGATGTGGAAGGCAGTATGCTTTCGGTGCAGATTTAAGAGCAGTTTGCCGCTTGTTGACATTTCCATTGTTGGGCATGTATACATAAGCGGGGCATCGATGTTCCAGAAGGGAAGGCGGCACCGCAGAAGTTGTATCGATGTCTGTAATATTGCTCTGCCGGAAGATATGGTCAAAAATATATTGCCCCAACTCAGCCTAGCTCTGCACGGAAGCCTACGGGACTTCATCCAAGTTTTAACAAATAGATCTTCCAAATCTGCCCGGAAAGTGATATATGAACTTTGCTACAAATCCATATATCCTCAGCATCATATGGCACATCCCCATTGTCAGTGCGCCGTTAAATGAAATCAGCGAGGAATCGCCGCTCGATTAGAGAGAGGAATATTCACTCAGATACGAATGTCGATGGAGAAGCGCTCGTGTGTTTTGGGGCCATCACGTAATGAACAGATGTGGCGGAGCGCCTGTTGCACTGAAGCATGGAACTCGAATATTGAGCTGTACAATCTCGCTACGCTATTTTGTGTACCGAAGTACTATCTGTGGCATAGTGGTACTAATTGTCACATGGCAGTACTATTTGTGGATCCCAATGCCGAGTGTACATAAAGACGTGTGGCTGTCACAGCATCTCTGGATCCGCATCGATTCATCATTGATGAAGGAACCTCAGAAGCACGAGCATCGCGGGCGTGATGCCGCCTCAGAACATTGCTGGAGTGTTCTATCAGTCGCTCTGACAATTCCATGTACCTCCGGTATGTGTCAGGTAGCGGCTTGGCGATGTCTGGGTGAATTCCCAGTCCTGGGAGCCACAAGCCACTTCATACGTTGGCTTGAGTGCATCGTCGGCTAGGAGCCGATTTAGCCTACCACAAGCGGTGATTGTATATAACACTGCCATCCGCATTAGCCTCACTGCACCACAGACGATACCCTCCCATACAATATGCGATTCTTTGTAACTGCTCTTCTATGCTTATCACTCACCTTTCTTGTTACGGCATTGCCGGTGAATGAGCCGCATGTTTGGGAAGGTAAGCTGTATTGATCATTCCTCTATTTTCCCGCTTACGTTCACCCTTCAGACGCGGCTTCTGATGCGGCAGGATGCACTGACACTGGAGCGACGTGCGGTCCAGATCCACTTCAATATGGGATTTGAGGCGACAGGAACAAAGCGTTGAGCATTTATATGTGAACCATGTTTGCATCTTGCTGTATTATCGTGCTCTGACACTGCGAGACGCTAGGCTGCGTGATGAACAAACTCCATTTCGTTCACTTTTCGATCTGCACTCATTGTTTTGTAGTATATCTTGACGATTGGCACATCATATAGATCTCAATTTGGAAACATACTGTTGTACTCCCATTGGCCGTTGTCCCCTTGAGTGTTGGGTTTTAGCCCCGCAAAGAGTGCGGCAACTTGGAGCAAGATCTATGTTCTGTGCCAGCCCCCGTTAAAAGGTTCAAAATTCTCTGCTTCGGATGGATATATGTTGTCCTGTCAAATTACTGATATAACGAAATGATGCCGTACGTCTCTTGTTGATATGTGGCAGTATATCATCACCATCGCTGAGAGATCTTGAAGACGCCGCAGCTTCTTGGACAGAATGCTACGGCAAAACAAGCCGCCTTCGTTGCACGGAGATGATCATCGTCATCACATCGGCTCCATCCGTTAATGTGGCAAACCATGCAAAGAATGGTCAGCGGAGCGCTCCATCTAGCCCGCCGAGCAGATTTACTGCCTCGAATATGAACTGTTTGATCTTCAGAAGATCGATTGTCGAGGGAGCTATTCTTAAGCGACTGAGCATCCTGTCATAATTCTATAAGAACTGCACCCAACTTCGCTTTGAGGGTGCAAATATCCTGTAGCCAACATGCGTAGCTTCGCCAATGTACTTCTTTGGCTGTCAGTAGCTCTGCTTGCAACAGCTTTGCCGGCCGACGTGGTCCACATCCGAGAACGTGAGTTTTGTAAATTCGCTCAAGGATAACAACGCTGATATACTGCTTCTAGACGTAACATCTGACATCGCGGGATGTGTAGAAGCCAACACAGCGAAGTGCAACTCTGGCGAGAATCCGCTCACGTACGGAGTTCGAGATGAAGTCGGTGGTAAGGCATACGCGTGAAGCGATTGGATGATTGTAAGGTTTGCCACTGTGACAGTTGAAGTCGGCCTGACTGTACAATCTACAAGATAATATATGTAGAGCCCCGCAGTATGTGCCCAGAGGCGTTCAACCCTAAGCTATAATATTTTGTGTTCGATGTCAAGAAGGATGCACCCCAGACCGTCGTGGCATTCTTTCGGCCTTATGCCATGTGATATGATAATCGCTGATGCAGATGCCGCGGCATGCCCGCATCTGTAGCCGAGCTGCGCAGGCTACATATGTCATGCGATTCGGAGATACCGCGAACACCATCAAAAATCCCGAGCTGCCCGAGTCTAGCGTTCTTCATATCTGCAACAATCTATAAGTAATGGGGGCTCGCGCCGGAGGCGCTCGCGTGCGGCTAGCGTGCGGCTAGCGTGCAGCTAGCGTGTCGCTCGCGTGTCGCTCGCGTTTTGCGCACGTTCAGCGCACGTTTTGCGCACATGGACGCCACGTTTGCCGCGTGGCGTCCATGCGCGTCGTGATCCTCCTCCCATTAGATAGGGCGCCTGCCATCCGCGGAGTTGGCCGGTGGATTCCCACGCCCGGCGCCTGCAAGGTGCGCGCGCTGTTCCTGTTCCTGCCCCGCACCACAGGGATTCGTGCCCCATGCCACGGGGATTCGTGCCCCATGCCACGGGGATTTGTGCCCCACACCACGGGGATTCGTGGCCGATTCCATGGGGGTTTGTGGCCCATGCCACAGGGATTTGTGTCCTGTGGCATGGGGATTTTGTAATGTAAATACCCCACACCACGGGGATTTGTACCCCGTGCCACGGGGATTCGTGCCCTACACCACGAGGATTTTTGGCCCATGCCATGGGGGTTTGTGCCCCATGCCACGGGGATTCATGCCCCATGCCACAGGGATTTGCGTCCTGTGGCATGGGGATTTTGTAATACAAATACTCCACACCACAGGGGTCTGTACCCTGTGCCACAGGTATTTGCACCCCAATGCCACAGGGGTGAATTCCCACACCCAGAGCCTGCAAGACATGCGTGCCAGTTACAGATTCTACAAGCAAAGGGACAACGATACCAAGCATCAGCGAGGTGGAGGAGTGGCTGAGCAGGCAGAGACTAAAATATATTCCTAAGACATAACATTTGTGGCGAAGCCACAGGTAATTAAGCTAGTCTAAGTACTAAAGGGCCGTGGATTGCGTGGGAACTGCCATGTGCTTTTCCACGTGTGCCACGTGCTGTCCGTCGTCCCATAGGGCTCGCGCCACCGACCCGGGAAGTTGGCCAGTGGATTCCCACGCCCAGCGCCTGCAAGGCGCGCATGCCGGTTGCAAAGGTGTTACAAGCGAAGCGACGACGAAGCCGAGCGTCAGCGAGGTGGAGGAGTGGCTGAGCGGGCAGAGATAAACAACAACTCCTAAAGTACAAAATTGTGGCGAAGCCACAGGTAATTAAGCTAGTGCATTTGACTTTACCAAGTATGGCGCTGAAGGACTGGCATGCCCGATTTCGACGAGGACATTCCGATAACACTTGGATTCGGATCACAATTCGTGCGCGAGCAGGGCGAGAACACATGAGACCATTGTTATATATGATGCCTACATACTACTACTGTTCTGGACTCGGAGGCAGCTTGACGAGCTCGGATACAACGATACACAACTGATATAAATGCAATGTCACTCTGTGTGTCACTTGCACAGCTCAGACTCAGAAACGCAAGTACCTCACTCAATCCGGTGTCGCCGCACGTGAAAATGTGGCCTAAAGTAACTGATACGCGAAGCTTGTCGTTAGACAGATTTCATGAAATTAACTTCCTAACAAGGTCCTGTACGAAGTTCACTTTTATTCTGATGATAATGAAGGGCTGCCGGATTCCATGCAGTTTATTCATTACTTCTAGATTACGAGTTTAATTACCCATGGCTTCGCCACGAATATCAATTGTTATTTAAGTGAGATAACTAATAGAATAAGGGAAAAACACATTGGATGGAGACATTATGAGTCCACCCAACCTCCAGGGTGTATGATCACCCTGCTGCACCTGTCCTTTGTTCTCTGCCCGCTCAGCCGCTTCCTCCACCTCGCTGATGCTCGGTGTCGTCGTCGCTTCGCTTGTAACATTGTGTCCACAAATGTAGTGCCTCAGAAAACTCCCTGAATTCTCTTAATTTGATTTTCTGGCGGGTATATACAGTACAGGCCATCTACGTTACATCAGCTACAAAATCCCCGTGGCACAGCGCAGGGAGGACGCGCGAAACGCGAGTTTTCGTCGAAGGGATTTGAACGCGCGCCTTACAGGCGCCGGGCGTGGGAATACACTGGCCAACTCCCCGGGTCGGTGGCGCGAGCCCTATGGGACGACGGACAGCACGTGGCACACGTGGAAAAGCACATGGCAGTTCCCACGCAACGGTCGTCCCTTTATTATATGACTAGCTTAATTACCTGTGGCTTCGCCACAATTTTACTTTAGGAGTTGTTGTTTATCTCTGCCCGCTCAGCCACTCCTCCACCTCGCTGACGCTCGGCCTCGTCGTTGCTTCGCTTGTAACACCTTTGCAACCGGCATGCGCCTTGCAGGCACTGGGCGTGGGAATCCACTGGCCAACTTCCCGGGTCGGTGGCGCGAGCCCTATGGGACGACGGACAGCACGTGGCACACATGGAAAAGCACATGGCAGTTCCCACGCAACGGTCGTCCCTTTATTATATGACTAGCTTAATTACCTGTGGCTTCGCCACAATTTTGTATTTCTAGGAGTTATTATATATCTCTGCCCGCTCAGCCACTCCTCCACCTCGCTGACGCTCGGCCTCGTCGTCGCTTCGCTTGTAATACCTTTGCAACCGGCACGCGCGCCTTGCAGGCGCCGGCGCGCACTCGATGGGCGCCCTACAGGCGCCGCCACGCGGCAAACGTGCTCGCCATGTGCGATTCTCGTGCGCGACACGCTAGCGACACGCGACGGCTCCCACGCGAGCTCCCATTACTCTTAGAAGCTTAATTACCTGTGGCTTCGCCACAAATGTTATGTCTTAGGAATATATTTTAGTCTCTGCCTGCTCAGCCACTCCTCCACCTCGCTGATGCTCGGTATCGTTGTCGCTTTGCTTGTAGAATCTGTAACTGGCACGCATGCCTTGCAGGCTCTGGGTGTGGGAATTCACCCCTGTGGCATTGGGGTGCAAATACCTGTGGCACAGGGTACAGACCCCTGTGGTGTGGAGTATTTATATTACAAAATCCCCATGCCACAGGACGCAAATCCCTGTGGCATGGGGCACGAATCCCCGTGGCATGGGGCACAAACCTCCATGGCATGGGCCAAAAATCCCCGTGGTGTAGGGCATGAATCCCCGTGGCACGGGGTACAAATCCCCGTGGTGTGGGGTATTTACAATCCAAAATCCCCATGCCACAGGACACAAATCCCTGTGGCATGGGGCACGAATCCCCGTGGCATGGGGCACGAATCCCTGTGGTGCGGGGCAGGAACAGCGCGCGCACCTTGCAGGCGCCGGGCGTGGGAATCCATCGGCCAACTCCGCGGACGGCAGGCGCCCTATCTAATGGGAGGAGGATCAACGACGCGCATGGACGCCACGCGGCAAACGTGGCGTCCATGTGCGCAAAACGCGAGCGACACGTGAGCGACACGCTAGCGGCACGCGAGCGCCTACGGCGCGAGCTCCCCTTACTTTATGGATTCTAGATAGCACATCTTCGCGTCTGATCCACGACAGAGATAAGATAGACCCAAGTCATACTCAATCACGTCACATGACCAAAATCTGTCACGCCGAGGCAAGTTTGACAGAGTGGGCAACTTGCATTTGACATAACAATGGTCAAAGACCATTTGAGTAAAATCTAAAACCTGAGATCTCTTGCAAACACAAAGGTTGAGGATTCTCAGGTTTTCGATTTTTGATAAAGTGCATCAGTCCCTTCTTATGTGGCTATTTATGTGGCCGACCCGTCGAATTAGTCAGCATCGCACAATTTAGGAGGATGACATTATCCATCGAATATATGCCCAGACATACAGATTGTGTCTTCCAACATGTAGTCTCGAGAGACCATTGCTAAGAGCATACAATCCACAAAGCGAACATTCAAAGGTATGATATACTGCCTCGTTATATTGTGAGTTAATTGTTGACGTTTACATAAATTCTATATGCGTTCGCAGATGTTTATGGATGCATACCGCAAGGGACTCTCTGGCTCCTAAGCAGCTTGGGCGGCGACCATGGTCGTAGAGTGACCCCAGAAGGTGTCTCGGCCAAGCTAGACAATGTAACATAGATTGAATCCTTTCATGCCCAGGACAGCACGTGTACTCTGTTTTTGTAATTTACATATCATGTAATAGACAAGTCCTGATCATGCCGGATTAGTCTGCGGCACGTGGATGTCACGGTGTGACACCCCCTGGTTGAGTTGACTTGGGTCTATCTTATGTACATACAGAGAAACCACAGAGATATGCGGATGGGCTACCAAGGTCAATGCGCGATATCCTCCATATGCTTCGTCAACTTAGCCAAACAGTCGTACTTCGCAAAGACTTATTTCGTTGCAAGGCCCACAACACACATGTCCTTTCAACCGACCACAACCCGTTCAGATGGATCAAACACACTGCAGCAAGCATTTGTAACCAATCAGCATATCAATCAACCAACGACTTGCGGCAGTTTCATGTGGTGATAAAGGTTGGTGGCACGTGATATCTTGGGACGCCATTTGTACCTGAACGTAACCCTGTAAGTCAGACAGCCTGTCGTGCACCCAAAAACTAATAATGAAGTAGCGCCGGTTCCGGCATGACCTGCTACGTTTGTGAGTCGCAAATCTTTTGGCACGCATGCAGAGTATGGAATGGATTAAGGATATGGATCGTAAACGCCCAGCGCCACCGATGCCGGATTCCCGGTGAACGCAAACATTTTTTCTGCCTACTATTGTAGAAATGCTAGTGTGCTCATAAGTGACCGGATACTAAGTCCAACCTTGTATAAGGCATAGTTGTTACCCACAGCGGAGGCTTAACCAGTCTGTGCGCGATATTCAAGCGCCCGTCCCATTATCCCTTAGTGCCTGTAACCTTTCACGGTAGGTCCTCCGAGCTTGTCGTCGCGGCGACGGTCAATAGGAAGCGGGGATGCAGCGCGCTGTGTGTTGAAAAGACCGGCATTATTAGGAAATAGACGCAGGAGATGTAGGAGCTACCGGGTGGGCGGACTCGTGCATCCGATGCGATTGGCACACACAAGCGCGCACCGCGTGCGACGAGGGGCGCGGGGCGTACGAAGAAATAGCACGAGTAGACAGTAAATACGCGAGATACATGTCGTGCATCGAAACGCATAAGGGCCGGTATACCTAGGGCATCGAGTCGTCAGAGAGGCGATCACAAATTGCATTCACATGATTTCCACGTGACGCTGTAATTCTTGCGGGCGGGCGAAGTGCAAAGCGTCTGCGCTATAAGAACCCACTACTGACGTAGCGGGAATATGATCTAGATACATGAATATAGTGCACCACAACAGGATTCATGACCCTCGTACTAATTATACCTGCCAATGTTATTCAACTATGTCTGTACGCGCCCCGGGGTACAGATCAATACTACGTTCGACAAGATGGTCAACCGCCGCAGCCCCTGTGTACCGGATTTCAATGTTCATCAAACGTGTACGTACGGGTTCCGACTTCGTCTCGCATGAATGAGCGCTGCTGCTGTACTAGCAACCAGGATCTTTCTGACTCGATACGCACCCTAAATGGGATGTAGTTGCAAAGCGTTATTACTGACACTGCCAAAAGGATGATGTCTTCTTGACGTGTCTGCCCACAATTGAGTCAAGCTGCTTCAGTAACACAGCATCGTCTCTATAAGCTGGAGTCTTAGGTATGCATGCCATGTCCATTACATCGGACAGGCACTAATTAATTGCAGTGCTAGGAATTGAAGCACAGTTTCAGCTGACTGGTTCCTGTGCGACGCAACGGTATCGAAGTCTATCACACAGGCGAGCTGAGGTTACGTCGGCGGCTCCGACAGGCGCTTACACAGTGTAATAGCCACAGTTTCAGATTTCAAGCGTTGGAGCAAACGTGCCACAGATCAACGTTCAACAGTGAGTCTTCCAAGTCATTTGCAACCGTGCTCACAACTGTACTGCATAGAGTTCAGCATAATGAATATTCTGAATGATTGGGGCTGAAGAGTATTTGACGTACGGAGCATGTTACCAGAGTACAGTACCAGCTGTAACCATTTGCTCGTAACCTCTGAAACCTTGACAGCCTCAACTGGTCAGCTAGTAGTACGCTGTGCAGCAGCACTATGACAACCTGGATTGGTCATCAAGGACTCCCGTTACTCAGATATAAAAACTTGCATGGGGCCTCACGAAGTGCGCCACTCAAATCCTTCACTGCAGACCGATGCGATTCATCAGCATTATTGCAACATTAATCTCTATAGCGCTACTCACAGCTGGAGCTGTAGTACCGAAGCATCAAGGAGGCAAGTACACTCGCTCCTAACTGTGCGGGATGTCTGACGGGACGGTAGACACAAACACTGACGGAAACTGTGGCTCAGGCCCTTGTTTAGAATACGGAGTGTAACTCCAGGGTGGTGTTAGGTTCGTCTTCCAAACGTTGACTCACGTAGTTGAACGCTTATTCTCCTGAAGCCATGCACATATCGCAGTGACGTTATTGCTATTTAATTGAATAGCCACGAATTCCCGCAGGATTGGCGAACTCGCCCGGAGTTCTCATAGTATACACGTGTAGCAAACTGGAATATGTCGATGTATCAAGCTCTAGTATTTATTTGTGTCATATGTAAACTACGTCTGTGTACCTGCAAGAACTATATGTAATTTGTATTATCAATATGCCGTGCCACTTCGCCACTTCCTAAGCCACTCCTCGGTGCGGGCGGCTGTTCGACAAGTATATAAGCCAAATACTCTGAGTGCACCTCGTGTAATCCCCTCCTTCAGACTGTAAGTGGGCGATGAAATGAGCTTCAGGTTTTTTGTAATACTGACATCGCCGGTGCTACAGTGTGATGCTACTAGCTAAATTATCCCTAAGCCATAGATTGCTTGTGGCAACTATTCTTGTCGGAGCATTTACATCACTAGCTCTATTTGTCTCGTATCACACAATAGAAGGGAGACGAGTAGCGTACAGTGCGTATCATTGTCACATGCAATCGCGAAAGCTGACCCACTAGAGGTATGTACACACAGGCTATCGTGGCTCGGACTACCCACAAAGATGGCAAATCCCGCCCTTGGAAACCGTGGAGCTGTCTATGGAGAATTCTGTTCATTACGCCTTGAATACACCCCAGGGGATCGCCGAATGGAATAGCACCCTACCAACAGGCGGTGGTATCCTCCACCTCAGCGACGACCTTAGACCGTTCAGCATCTCCATGTTCCACCACCTCCGCTGTCTCGACATCATACGGGAGTCGTTGGCATCCCGGATGACTGGAGATGTCGCTACCCCGCCAAGCATGCTTGACCGCCACTGCATGAACTACCTTCGCCAGATGATCCTCTGCCATGCGGATCTGCGGCTTGAGCCTGTGCGGTCAGTGACGAAGGCGAGCGGAAACACCATTTCGGACCTCACACATACATGTCAGGATTGGACAGCTCTCTATACAGCTGCCGAGGAAAATCATAGGAGTTGGCTCGCCAAGTCAACGGCAGAGCAAACTCATAGGACAGTGTAAAACATCTCCTTTGAGTTCCGATCACATCATCTCAAAAATTCAAGTAGTAAACATTCTGCAGATGTTCGCCTGTTAGAATCAAATGGTGTACATATCGATAACCACCATACCTGAGTATCTATCATTCGCCACCCGCGTTCATCCAGCCGTCGTATCCGTCCCGCATCACACCATACACTGTTGACCAATCTCGACATGTGTGCGTTGACCCCATCCGGTCCACCTCGAAGTCTCGGGTCGTAAAGTCATCGGGCTCAAGAGTAGTATCCGCCGCACAGAGCGCCATTTGGCGTAGATATCCTAAGCAATGGGTGACGTGCTCCTCGTTTGCGGCGTCGGACCCTCCATATGCAAAGTTCAGGACGCGCAAACAGTGCAGCTCATGGAACATCGTGACCATGAAAAGGCGCTGATCCGGTCCCAGGCGAATGTATCCTGACCCTGCGGACGTCAGCCCAAACCATTGCTGGTCGGATGCAGCCCCTTCGAGGGGAAAATGCACGCTCTCCTCAACCGTTAGAGATACGGTGTCGAGGTCTCCCGAGGGGAGAGGGAGAGTCATGGGGAAGTCGCAGCCCACATAGCCTGCAATGCATATCAGATCAAAGACAAAACGAGTGCTTCAGTTCTGCGCACTATATTGGATGGAATTGACTTGACTTGGACCTTGGGAGAAGTGCCGTAATAGCCAAAACAGATTGAGGCCATTTACACATAGCGCAACAAGAGTAAGGCTAAGGCTAGCCCACTGTTTCATGCCGGAGATAAGATTGTAGCCCACGTGAAGTAGTAGAGATAAGTAGTGTTCATCCCCGCAAGCTCTGCATGATTCTGCAGCTGATCGACGACGACAAGATGCAGCTACTTAGGTTCCATCAACGTGATGCGATTCCCAGCAACAGCAGCACCGTGAAACATATATATGCCGCTCTAGAGCCGACACTTGACATGTTCTCCGAGCCTGTCGAACAATCAGACGAGCTCTGATGACCTACTAGGCTCCATCAGATGTGTACGCGCGGGCCCATGCGCGGTACGCGGCATGATGAATGATTGCGCAACGCCGAAGGGGTCTCATGCAGTGTGTTTGCAATCTTCGGATCTTTGTGGGCGGAGCGCCGACAGATGGGCGCTTTGCGATAGTCGGAGCTTCAAAGTTCCATTGCACTTTTTCACGCGCCACATTGCATGATTTTCACGTACGCGTATGGTACCGGCGCACCGCTTCTCTGAAACTTTGTGCAAGACTATGATCAATCAATCAAATGCGCATGCTGTGTGAGCAACCTCTGCGGCGAGGCAGCGAATAGCTTCGCCGCGGCCTGAGAAACCAGATCAGGAGGAACATCACGAATGCTGTAGCATCGATATCTCAGCATAGTTTACTTGATAGCTATCTGGCGGACATGGATACCGCCACGAGACGTAAGTGGCGCTCTGGTATCACATCGCCTGCGATCTTCACCTCCCGAACAGCTTCTGACACAGACAAACTGAGCTCCTGCATTCTACCCAATCCATGAGTTCGCCAACTTCCACTGAGGGTACAATCCCGTTTACAGTGGAGGGTGAAACGTATCAGACATGGTACAAGGTCTTCGGCGACCTATCAGATCGCAGCCGTACTCCTCTCATTGCTCTGCATGGCGGTCCAGGTCTCGCGCACGACTATCTCCTCCCCCTAGCCGACCTGTATGGTGTCCACTTTGTACAAAAATTAAGTTAAATCGCACGAGTGTAAATTTTCCTAATATGGTATGAGATTCATTCTTCGCTCACAAACTCAATATATTGTAAATCGCTAGATCACTGACCAAAAATCGCGCGAGACCAAAAATCGCTCGATCAAAAATCGCGCTCGATCAAAAATCGCGCTCGACCAAAAATCGCGCTCGACCAAAAATCGCGCTCGACCAAAAATCGCGTGAGACCAAAAATCGCTAGATCATTCTTCGTAAAATCGCGTCTTGTGGAAGTCATTACATCGCTGAATCGCTGAGGTGCATTCGCTATGTATGGTGTCCACTGCTATGGACCTCTCTACTTCCCCAGGCCACTGACAGCAATATCCTATGATGCAGGACGATCTCCCTGTTGTTATTTGAGCCTCGAAATGTGCACCTCGATACGTACATACCTTTTTTATGAGACCCTGCTCTATGTTTTCCACAGAATCCACATCGACTGGCAGCTTGAGGAATGCCGCTGTTGCTTCATCGACCAGCCGATCTTCTGCAAAGAATGCCCCAGCTTCTTCTACTAGCTCAATGGCATTGAGCCGACACTCCTTAGTCATTCCTGTAAGATCAAGCTTCTTGACCTCGGCCAGGCCCAGTGCAAGGGGCAGCTCAAAGATAGGATGAGGATGACAGACTTGCCTCCCTATACCCATTGTCCACTTCTCTACCCAGGTTTGAATGCACACACGGTGCTTATCCTCCGTACAAGCCGCGGGAATGCTAAACCGAATGTCTGGAGGGATAAAGCCCACTGTTTTGCGCAACTTCTCTCGTTCTTCACGTACTCGCACAAAGAGTTCGTACGCATTCCATCCTAGCCACTGATGATCGTCCTTGTTGAGTTCTGATGCCGGACTTGTCACCAGAGCGGAGACCGCCGGCCGCACCCAGTCAGTGATGTCGTATTTGCAAGCTAGACGGAGGCGTAGTGCGGGGCGAATCTCCGACTCCCGTTCCTTGAGGTAGTAGACCGCCCAGTCTAAACCACTCTTGATATCCCACATGTGCGAGAGCCTCAAGACCGCAATCAGGTGTTCAAGCTCATACGGTGGGCGTGACCATCTACACACACAAACAAGTGATGTTCAATTGACACCAGAAACACATACAAGGGGTACTCACTCGCTATACAGAAACTTGCAGAGGTATTCGAACTCTTTCGCCGTGACATGCCCCCAGCTGATCGCACGATCATCACTGCTGCCATCCGGCAGGCTGCCGTCGCCCTGAGGCATTGTGAACATGCTATGAAAAGCCTCAGCCTTCATTCTGAGAATTCCAATGTCAAGTTTAAAGAGAGTGTCCTCGAACTAGAGAGGGGTGAGAATTTTCGAACTATTCATAAGAATATGTACCCACACAAAAGACATAGGCTCCGTCATCAAAATAGAAATGCTTTGACCGTACTTTCTTAGATGGTAGGGTGCTTGGGGGGGTTACAAGCCCATCAGATGGATGGGCAGCATTCGACTCCATTTTGTTGTGTAGCTAGACGAAATCGACACTAACGGTGGTTTGCTTAGATTTAAGCGCCATGATCACGTGCATACCAGCGCACCAGCCTCAGTGAATGCATACTGATTTTCTCCGTGCTACCAGACTTTTATAGGGTAATTAGAGAAATGCTATGATGTACACATGCAGTCTGACTCGAGATCCAAGCTTGCCTGCAGTCAATTCTTTCTCCAAGACGCAGACTTAATCATTTACTTCACGACCGGCAAGCGCCCACACACACATCGGCAAAACGCGAACCCTCATATCTAGTCCGCTAACTATTGTAAATACCAGCTCGGTAGATATATGTAGATACGAGCAGATACTATGTGTGGGGTAATGGCAGGATCAACGAGGACCGAAATATAATTTGTGTGATCAATGAGGACCGAAATACTATTTTAAGGATCAACAAGGACTGACAAGTTATTTGCAGGATCAACGAGGACCGAGATAGGATCAACGAGGACTGAAATGTCAAATTGCAGGATCACAGAGGACAGATGTATTAATTGCAGGGTTAGAGAAGATGGACATGTTCATTTTCGGTAAGGCTCCAACCATATACCATGTATACATGGTTTCATATATATACTATATACATGTATTTACACGTGGCCGAGTACATGGTATATACATAGTATATTATATGGTATATGGTTGTTGTGAATGCATTCATATTAGACCCTCAAATTGTTGTTTTGAATATGTACATGAGCTAGTTATGTGTCTTACAGATTGTATGGTGCAGTGGCAATATGAGATTTGGACAATCTGGTGGCCACTGTGCAAATGCAAAGATGTTAAGTCATAATTCACATACTCTGCTTACCCTCTCATTTGGTGGAAGGTAAGATCAGATTTATGTTTATGCTATATATTATCCCACATAGTGATTGCATCATGCATTAGACTCATGTGTAGAAGTTTCCCATCATCTCACACATTGTGCACAATTCCTAAGCCATTCCAGCTACTAGTGTGGCTGTTGAATACTGAACACCAAATCTTTCCTTGCATCAGCCAAGTACTGATACCTATGGCATGTTGTTGAAGGAGGAGACAATCTCCAGAGCCATATGGGCAAGGCAATGGCTATGTCAAGATGTCTGAAAAATCTACCATCTGAAAACCATGTAAACCATGTATATACCATGTATATATCATGTATATCCCATATACCATATATTTACTGATTTCCTCTACATGTATATTATATGGTTGGAGCCTTAATTACAGGACTAATGTCACAGCAGTAGTACCAATGGCAGTTTAAAGACACATAGCTTTACTTAGTAATATGCACAGTCCCTCAGAGAGCATGTAAAACAGAAGCTCATAGATTCATGCACAACAGATCAGTTACAACTACCAGTACTACTTTCCACTAAAGCACATGAAGCTGGGCGTGTGTAGTATGGGAAGGCGTCTGGGTATCTGAGCATGATGCAGCTCCTATCCGATTTAGCAAGTCCCTTACTTGATCAGGCACTCCTTTGTGTCATACTTTGTAATCTGTCATACTTTCAGTCGGCTCTCAAAACTTGTAAAGTACCATAAAGACTAGCTCTCGATGCTGTTAACGCGTGCATCCTTTTTTCTCTCAAACCATGTTGGGTTCAGGCTGTTGCCCATGCATGCCTCACCCATCCTCCACTCTCCCATGTCTCTCTTTTCTTTCTCCTTCCACTCTTGATGCCACATGTTGTGGTCTTTGGAATTGCGCATATATGCACAGCTCGTCCTGGCGCCTCGGCCAGGTTCAGCAGTGGCTTGACCTTGGGAAGCAGACCCACGATGGATGGGCAGACGGCTCCATCGAGCTGTGCATCGTGCATCATGCTCAGATGTTTGAGATGTACTCTGATACGGTGTTCAATAGATGCATCTTACAAAGTCTCGGGCAAGGAGGGTGTGCAGCCCTTGCACATAACACTGGGAGGGAAGGCTAAGTTCGAGCTTGTACGTGTTCATGTTCTGCGCTGTGATGGACCTGCCTGATGCATCTGCATGGTGTGCATGTTGTTGATGAATTTCAAGTCGGTGAGTTGAGGTCATTGATGCACACATATACGGACGGTGTCTAGGTCTAATCCTCTTCATTGTGGTATACAATGTGATTCAATAGATATAATGCCCGACCCCATAGCTCTGCCCGTGGACGCCAGATGGGTTCAGGAAGGCTCACTACAAGTTCCTTCCTCCCTCGTCGACCACTGCGTATTGTCTCCTCAGCTTCATAGCCATCCTCTAGCTCATCAGGTAGTAGTCCATATCCCTCTGGGAGCATGGCATTCTGTTCTGAAGCCATCAGTGTCTCAAAATAAAGTTCAAGATCATTGTCGTTCAAAGGACACCCATGTGCAGGGACATCGATAGCATCGTGGCGGATTTGGTCTTGTTGCAGATCTGCAATCTGATCTGGTAGCTCCACCACTGCCTCGTCAGTGTCACTGCTTTCACCTTCAGATTCAGACTCCTCTTCCGGTGGATGACCGGCACCTGTTTGACCCCTCCGTCTTTGCCACCGTGTTCCATCTGGTGTGGTTCCATAGTACTGATGGAGTAGATCAGGGTGTATGTCAGCACCATCATCCATATAAACACCATTCATTGTTTGCCCAAGAAATCGCAGGTCCTGTAGTATGCTAAATTCGAGGTCACTTGCCATGAAATCTGCATGTAACTCACATTAGGGCATTGATTTTTTGTGTCAGGTCCACGGATAGGATGTGAGTTCCATTCAGCTTGAAAGGTCCGACAGTCTGCATTGATGTCATCCAGAAATAAAGTATGCAAGAGCCACAGGTGATGTTGCTCTGTGCGATTAAGTCGGTGCCGTCGTTCAAGGCGGGTAAAGAATGCACGCCACTCTCGACAAAAATGTCGTCCAACTTCCACCCACAGTCGCTCGATGCGAGTGTTTCGCATGGAACTTAGTGTGACAATCAGAAATCTCTATGAGACATCTAACAGTTTTTATTACATACCTTCCCCACATAAATGATGCACGGTTTGGTCCTCGCCGCATGATCATCCATACCGACACATCCACGTTCTCACCTCCACGATCACCACGTACTCGAGAAGGAGCCCCGTATTGCTCTACACCCTGCAGAAACACATCCAAGACTGTAGATGCAAGATTATTTGTGCTTGCACGCATGGCTGTAATCTGTATAGATGTAAGTCGCTGTTGGAAGGAAATTAGTAACAACGCCTTCGACACACCGTACGGCAAAAGCCATCAATAAATCCATGTATCACAATCCCCCACTGGATCAGCTTGTGATGCCCGTCGCAATGCCATAGCGCGTTGGGACGTGACGACTTGTATTTGCGACGGTTGATGGCGCGCTGATGTCGCAACACATGGCCGAGCTGGTCAACACGTGCAAGCGAGTCGTACAGCCGCGATTTTTGGATGCGTAAGCCATGATGTAGTAGGTAGCCTCTAAGGTATCGTATGCCAGCCTTGGGCTTATGCTGCTTATAGGTCTTCACAAGGAGATCAAGCTGATGAGGTGGAATATCTGCCCAAGATTTCGACAGTCCATACACACGCATATTGCGGCGGACGGTGTGTCGATGGACTCCCAAGGTGCGTGCAAGCTTCGTTAGTGAGATGTTGCGATTGTCCGAGACTGCATCCTGTAGAAAGGGACGAGATATTTCCTTTCGTGGCCGACCTCGCCGCCCGGGAGCACGCTGTGTGCTGATAGGGTCAATGTACGTTATATGTCCGTACTCTCTTATTGTGCACAGCATTATTAGCATATAAACGATCTAGTATAGGCATATTCACAATTACCTTCCATCCATGGCATCGACTGCATCCTGCAGTCGAACAATCAAGTCTGCAAGGATATGGGCCACGCCTTCAAGCCAATCGTCAGAGATGCCAGCTGTATGTTGGCCTACCGCCGACATAATTGGAATAATCTCATTTTTCATCCTATCAAGGTGGTACTGGAGGCGGAGGGGATCTTGTTCTTCCTGTTGGATGAGCCTAGCAGCACGGCTATAGGCCTCGGTTATGCGCCGGTGAGCACTCCGAAGGTTTGCATCCCAGCCATCAGGAGTTCCAGAAGGAGGAAGAGCAGGGAATTGTTGGACTAATGACCCCATTAAAAGTGCCAGGGATCACAGCTCAGAAGCGGCCGAGATGAGGACTACTGTGATTGCATTGCCACAACGGGGGATGGCAGTCTCGTACCAATATGATCGGAACCATTTGATCGGGACTATGCTCAGACCCAGTTGACGGTATGTATATGCGCCTTTGTTATTTTTCACACCACGAAGATGCTATGTTGTACATTCATGAGAAACACAAATGTACATTTGCATTGCCTTCGCCGCCTTTGGTGACCCCTGCCTTGCACCGCACGTATGTTGCGGTAATACCACTGGCACGCGAGGCAGGACTCCCTCCTCTGATTCACGCCCGTGGTGGACTCTGCGCTACTATCCATCGACGCCGCCCTGTCCGTCCTGGCGTTGGTGCCACTAGACACGACGACCCTCCAAGCGGCAAAAAAAATCGCGCTCGTGCTCAGGTGCGCGCCCCTATTCCCTCTGATGCCCGTGCAGACGACAGTCTGGCTCGAGACACTCACCGATGCCGCCCTCACGCTGCTCACTGTGCTCCCCTTCCTCCCTCCCCGCGCCGCTCCCTGTGCTCCTGCGGCACCCGACGCCCACGTTCCCCGCGCTCCTGTGGGCGTCACCGCTGCTCGCGGCGGGCGCGCTTGTGTGCGTGCTCTGCACGGCTCGTGTGCTTCCGCGCGCTGGGCATGCTTTCATGTTCGAGCTTGCGATCGCGCCGGGGCATGCGCCCATCACGTGCGGGCAGTACGCGCGCGTGTACCTCAAGCTCGGCGGCACGAGCGCGGCCGCCCTCAGCGGCGGCGCATGGCTGCGCGAGTGCGAGCCCGTGCCCCGCCCCCCGGGCCCGCCACGCTCCTCGTGTGGGCCGCGCTCGCGCTCTGCACCGCGAAGGTCGCATATGCACTCAGGAGCACAAACTGCCGCGTCCGCGCCGAGGACCGTGCGCTCCGCGCCGCGACTGGCGTTGAGTGGGAGGCGTATGCGGAGCGTGTGCAGTGACGGCTCGTGCCGTGGGCTACTAGGGATGATGGGTGGTTGATGGGTGAGGAGGGGGAGGGGGAGGGAGAGGGAGAGAGAGAGGATTGGGGGGGGGGACGCGGCAGGGCTGCTGCACGCTGCGCGTCCCTCCACAACAGGCCCCGACATGCATCCTCGCAGCTGTGTGCGCCCCGACGCCCTACACGCGTCAGGTAGAGTCTCACGGCATCTCGTGCCGTCATCGCAACCCTCTCTACACCAGCAACTAGAGACGAGATCCATGCGAGATGCCTAGGGCGATGAAACAGGGACGGGGCAGGAAAGCCATACTTCTAGTTGAGTCACTCTCCAACCCCCTTCATTGCACTCATTCCTTCTCAGCCTTGTATCTGACCTGTATGAAGTATCAAGCATTTCACCTTACCTCGTCAAAGGTGTCCCTGAGCAAGAAGCTCTTGTCGTGTCCCTAAAGATCATTAGTGATCACTCTCCAGCTTCCCGTCTCGCACGCACCTCGCAACCTCGTCTGCCTCATAATACCACCCGCCGTCGACATAGTTGAACACGCACTTCTCCTCGTGCGCGACAACGCCGCTCCCGGGTTTGTCAAAGTACTACACCGTGAAATGCGACGGCTTGAAGATCAGATTGGCGATGAAGATATTTCCTCCGCGGTAGCCGATTGTCGCGCCGAACGGCGGACAGTAGCATGATACTGCAGCTCAGCATGACCTGCGCGCGGAGTGTCGACGTGAAGTTCACGGTCCAGGACGTACTGCTGTCAATGCTGGTGATCGGTGACCTGACTATCGATGCGCTGATGCTGGTGGGGAGGGCCTTCTTATTTGAAGGGTGTTCGTACAAAGCAAAAACGGTCTAAATCCTCGTAAGTCGGTTGAGCAACTCATGCACGAGGAGCACTGTACTGCTGACCCAAATTATGGGAGCGCATCGTCACGGCTGATTTGTTCGGGAGGACAGCGGGAGAGATCGTGAAGAGCGTGTCAAACAAAGAGACAGAGAGGGGGCAGCGGTACTGCTTGTTGATGCAGTGCGAATGGACGCGATGGCGTGAGAGGTCGACGTCAGCGATAAAGCGTGCATGATAAGCTGTTTCAATTTCACCTAGTGGACTTGTCAGCAGAGTAGTAGAACATGAACTTGTACTCACCTCAAACGCAAGCATCATCAAGGAGGACACCGCTTTCGAGAGTTGCGCTGGGCCGATATGAGGTTGATGCGATCAGAGATGTACTGCACTGCAAAGCCACGCGAGACGGATGCAAGTGCAGTGGTGGTCGACTACCAGAAGGTTCTGCAGCAGCTGTGAGCCAGAATTACTGAACATAATAAGCGTACAGCCTACCTTGTCGTTCAGGTAGAAGTTGCACGCCGCGTTCTACAGATATCTCGTCCCTAAATGGCAGCGGCTGTAGCTCGAAGGGCTTCGTGATTGTCTCCAGGAGCTATCAGCACCCTGATACGGGTGGGTATGCCGCCGTTTGTGGGGCGGTGGCTTCGGTACGTCTGGGGATGGCGTGGGGAGTGCATGGGGGGTGGAAGTATTAAACAAAGGAACGATAAGCAAGTTATGCAGCTGTACTACAGCATCATGCCAAATCAGAGGGTGAATCTATGCGTGCACAGATGCACGTACTAAGATGTGTGGAATCGAGCAGCTCCTTCACTTGCTCATCAAACTCAATGCAGGAAATTCGAGCACATAGGTACTCTCGCAGAGCGGCATAGTATCATGAAGCCTTGGGGCCCAGAGCGGAGGCCAACTGGTGTCAAGTAGTCGTCGTCTCCCAAGCCACTTCTTGTACCTATGCTTAGTAATCAATGCGTGCAGAGCACAAATTTGGGGGTTTGGCTGTTGTGCTTGATCCCTACGGCTCAGACAGCAAGGATGGCACGCAAGGTCTTCAAGGCTAGCGGCTCACAGAGTCAGATTGGCGACAGCTCAGAGGAGGAGACAGAGCGACCGCACTCACCACAGGTAAGTGTCAAAACCTCAATAACATCGACACTTATCGCTAATTTTTTCCAGCCTGCTGCTAGAGACTTTGGCGCATTGGTGACACAACTGGTCAAGGAGAAAAAGAGTCAGGGCAGCTTTGCTGGCCTACGAGGGAAAGCACACACTGAATCCATGGCCACCTTCCGAGCTTCTGCTGGGGACAGTGTTATCGAAAAGGGAATAAGGTACGTGAATCAACATCTCAGTGCTTCGCTGAGAAGACTGAGGATCCGGTGCATATAGACGAAGAAGGCAACTAAGCAATCCTCCGTCAACGACCCCCCCTCGGGTGCTGCAAGCGGCAAGAAAACACCTACAGGCTGGTTCAGGATCCAGGCAGTGAGGGTGTGGACCTGTGGCCTCAGTAACGATGCAGTATGTATTTTATGACTGTGAGCTACATTCAACTTACGTTCTGGGAGACAGGATGACACCCGTCTACTTGATGCTAAAATCCCAAGCCCACATGTTTGGGTTGAACGGCGCCAATATGGGCTTGTAGCGTCGGCTGAGAATGGCTTGATGATCAAGAGGGGCTGGGGCCCTGCGCGTATGAATCATTTCTTCCGCACTAAGCTTCCGCTTCTCTTCGAATTTCTTGCCCGTGATCACCCATGGATTACAACAATAGATGCCGACGACGATGTGGGCATCTTGAAGCTGGAGCTACCATATATAGCCCTGGCAAGGGTTCACAGGCATTTTGAGATATTGAAGGTCTCCCATCCGACAGCGAGCGACTACCACGGTATTATGGCTCGCCCGACGGCAAGCTGGGCGGAGTCATACATTTATATCGGTGAGTGCTGAACTAATACACAAAAACTGCTTTTATTAACCATAGCTACATACAATCAGCAACACGAGCAACCATTGAGTCCGAGACGTATCTCAAGCCTCCACCGGAAAGTCCTACTGCTGTGGGGCTTGGTAAGGGAAAGCAGGTCAGCCATAGTTGTAAGTATTTACCACTATGTGACTTTGGCCCCTCGCTCACCAGCACTAAGCCATTGGTTTGAAACGGCAACTTGATCAGATCTCCCTTGTATCAGAAGATGACGAGATCGACAAGTTCATCGAGAATGAACTGCACTCACGGAGCCCTTCACCAGTACATCACTCGAAGAGGATTCGCAAGGTGATTACAGATGACGGTGTGTAGATAATAGCATTTACAGAGATTTAGTCTCATTTACAATTTGCAGTGGAATCGGACGGCGGCAATGATGCCAGTGCTACAGGAGTGGCAACAGCGGCTATCGAAGCAGCCGCAGACACCACTGAACTCGCAGCTGTTGATGCTGATGTGCCAGCCCAGGTACAAGCTGACCTACCTGAGCAGCCGACCGTTGAAACGGAAACTGCAAATATTCCACTTGCTGTGATTGACCTGACTACCGAGGAACCCCAAGTCCCTGCCGATCTACAGGGCCCTGCTACATCTCGTAGTGATGATGGCAATGCCATTACTAGATATGTCAATCCAGGAAGGTTGCCACAGGGCTATGCCTGTGTTCAAAATCCGTGGTCACGCGCTGGTGGGGCTAACTTGGCATTCAAGTTCTGAAGGCCGGTTCTGCTGCTGGGGGTCTCATAATTATTCACTATTTACGTTGTGGTAGATTATGGACTTCACATAATTGTATTGTAGCTCGCTGTTCATAGCTATAGTCATATGATGTGATTTGACCACCACCTCTTTTTTCGTCAGCGCGACTGTAAGACTTGTCGGCAGGCATCCGGTACAAAAAATAGTGGCCATCAGGGATCGAACATGGTGACCAACGTCAAAAATTCACACATAAAGCAGCCACGTTATACCACTGATCTATCGAGGCATTCGAATATTCGCCCCTAAATAAGACTCAACATCACAGAGAGAAGGAACTCACCGGCGCTTCCCCAGCCAATAAGCGCCAGAGTTCGCGCGATTTTTGACACTCGCGCGATTTATCTTATTTTTTGTACAAAGTGGACACCATACACCTCACTGCCCTATCATCTACCCCGGTCATCCTGTATGACCAAATCGGGAGCGGCCGGTCGACCCACCTGCCGGACAAGCCCCATTCATTCTGGACAATAGAGCTCTTCATTGACGAGCTCGTCAATCTGCTCGCCTATTTCGACGTTCAAGACAATTTCGACATACTGGGACACTCATGGGGCGGCATGTTGGGCGCCGAGTTCGAAGTCAGACGTCGCCCTCAAGGTCTGCGCCACTTGATATTAACCAATTCTCTTGCATCCCACGACCTATGGGTCAAGTCGATGGTGCAATTGTTAGACACCTTCCCGCAAGATGTCAAGGACGATATAGCGGCGGGCTGGCATAATCCAAAGAGATTTGGAAGGGGCTTGAAGGCGTTCTATGCCAAGCACGGCTGTACGGTGAAGCCCATGCCTCCGGAGTTCCTGGGTCCTGTAGAAGGTGCATTTGGAGAAGATGGAGACCCGACTGTCGAGATCGCAATGTGAGTCTATTCTGACATAGATCGGCTGCCCTGGGGAAGCTCAAACGCAGCATTCCAGGTGGACTCATGAACTAAAGGAATGGACCATCACCGACCGCTTGAAGCAAATTCGAGTGCCCACTCTGGTGATAAATGGCCGCGCCGATGTCGCTCAGGACTTTGTGGTCCGTCCGTTTTTTCAAGAGATTCCGTTAGTTAGATGGCGCACATTTGAGAGATCAAGCCACACTCCGATGTTAGAGGAGCGCGGCGACTATGTACTCGAAGTTGCATCGTTTCTTCAAATCCCGTAGCTTACTAGGTGGATACGAACATGAATCTCTTGACCTGCCACCGTCAGAAATGCATCATAAGGTGACAACAGCTGCATTTGAAGGAGACGAATTGTACTACGTACCTACGCCGTGCGTTCGTAATCACCCGGTCGAAGTTCCTGGAAATTATAAGGGTGCGCGGAGCCTCGCGAGCGGGCGCTTTCACAACAAGTAAGACAAAGAGAGCACGCGAAGCCGCCGCCGCCGCTCGTGCACGCCCCGGATAGCAATCACCTGCAACACAACACAGGACTCACACTGAACAATCCCTAGCGACGGTCGCGCAAGGAGTCTTAATTGATCTCTGCACAAGCTCGGATGAGGAATTAGGATGACGAGCGCATGTCATGGAGGGGGGGTTATTAATTCTGAGATAGAGATGTTCTTTCATAGCTATTTTTCGAGAAGACTTAGATGATGGCGATGACGATGGCAATAGCAACAATGGACGGTGATGATTTGTTGGTCTTGATCAGACGTTTTGGCATCTGGCAGCGCACATGCCACTCGGGAACAGGCAGGAAAGCTGGGAATCTGATCTTAACGAGGTGCGGGCTGATATTTTCCAGGCTAGAAGGCAACCGTGATTTTGTACAATATCTTCAGTTTTTATCGCAACAACAACCCTTTGAACAACAACTTGTCGCAAGCTGGAGGTAACTATGCAGGCAATGATCTACCAGATGTTGTTTACTTTCTTCATCTGACATGTCAATGTCTGGTGACCGCCTGTCAACCAGCGTCATCAGATCGTCGCTCTAATGTACCTCACAAGAGGTACCGAACCTTGATCAAGTGCGCTGACCTTTGCGTGCTAATTATAAGTTATCCAAGGGGATTTCCTGCATCGATAGACCTGTTGTTTTAGTGACTTTCTGCTTGTTTTGCATGATAATGTGACGGGCATTGATCCTATTCGTTGCTCAAACAATGATCTCAAAGTAAACACATTCAAAACGTACATGGCGAGAAGTGAGTTTACGTAGACTGCTAAAACGTCATTATGGCGTGACATGAACGAAATAAGAAACGCACTTTTGCTCCCAGGGTAGTGGAAAATAGCCCAGACCATCTGATCCTTTGGTAGAGAAAGGAACTGCATTTTTATGAGCTACAGAGTGCTACAGCTGTACTTTTTCGTACCACGATGGTTTGGATTACTGGAAGAATCCTAGAATAGCACGATTATTGGTCAGCACTCTCTCTTGATGCTTTGCAAAATTCAGGGAGTAAATATACGTTGTAAGAACACCTCTATTGATTGTATACACCACGAGTGTTTGAATCAGCGACTCCGTACTGCTTATGTGTAAGGGTATACCCCTGGACGGCAGATTTTCAGGTGACGCACTGTCTAAATCCCGTCCTCTCCCCACGTAGAAGCAGCGTCAGGGATATAGTAATATAAGCGTCTGTGCTGGCAGCACAGATAGTCTGCAAGGTGGCCGGTATCTACATCTCGAAGTTAGTCACAGTTCCGAACCAGATTCACATGTAAGGATACCTCGGATATAATGAATGTTCCAGGAAATACATGGTCAGTGGAGCTTTCAGTCACGGTGAGCCAAGGGCACAATGCTTGCTAATGGTCAAATAAACCTACCCTAGGTAGCTACATGCTGTGTTACTTACACGGTCAGATTGTACAGATCACTGCCAAGATTTTAAGCTCACCGAATCCGGATGCTAATAAGCAATGATCAGTATCAGTCTCGTGAGAGTTATAAGATGCCACCAACCACATGATGCGAGAGCAGAAATTGTCTGGTGAGATATTACAATCTGGTGAGCAGCTCTGTATATTTTCGTCGAAAGTGTAACATACCATAGTTATCGCCATTGGCACACGATACCACTTGCGATTCGACACTGCTCCGCGGATTGAACATGTAGTGAAGCGTACCACTATGGAAGTAAATGGCGTACTTACATCTCCAAATTGTAGACATGTAGCAGCTGTTGCGTAGGTTGGGGTGACTGTTTGCTTCACAAAAATCTACTCTCACCTTTGAACCAGCAGAATGATGACTGACTACATATACTCGATGAGGGTGTAAGCAGATAATATACTCAAATGCACATACTGCGAGAGAATACTCTGCCTAGTATATACTTACATCAAACTTGCGCCAAAGTTTGTAAACATAGGATATACTCACTAGCGCTGGGCTTTGCAGACTCATGTAAATGGCCATTTATTCATAAGATAACGGTGATACATGAACTCACTTTCGTATTACCAGAAGGCCTGGAACGTCGGCATGACTCTGGATAACATATCCCCACAGAATCTGTACTGTGTTATCTCGGTCGTAAGTGTCGATGTTAAGTATGCTTACGTCTATGGTCAAAATCACGGTCGCGGTGTCTAAAAGCCTGCGCTTCATTAGGAAGTGCTCGCTCACGAGGATTCGTGGACATACCATAACGCGGTAACCTGCAACAACGTGGTGGTTAGTAGACATAATAATAGTCATATCTTAGATCATTTACTAGTAGTCTAGTGTACCACTTGTCACCACGGTATTCCCATGCGTAGTATAACACCTGTGCACATGTCACGCCATAAAATCTGTTATACAGATACCGGTGTTGAGATCGTGGGTCTGGACATAATATTACCACGTACAGGGTAGAGAACAGTATACTGATGAAGGTACATCCAAAGGTCGGGTCGAGGTGAAGATTGGGTCCTGTCATGCTGGACAGTGGGGATATCAGGTGTGCCAACCTACGCAGATAGCGTGATCGCCTCAACGTGCATAGCCATGTCTTAAATATCTCTACCAAAGTTGACACGTGCATTTGAGTTGCAGCTAACATAGTTCATCACTGCCCTAAGCCACTTCTTCTTAGGCATCATCAGCCCTTGATCGGAACAGACAGAGAGTTTCATTTGAATGAGGCGTGATTTCCTCAGCATGCCTATGGTGCGAGTCACTAGTAGCTACCGCTACTTTTGTATAGCGGCAAAACTGGCCGGAGCCAAGAAATCTTTTTAACATTCTATAAAAGTAATAAAAAAGCTATGTCTAGCTAGACAAGACTGTAAAACTATGAATACGCACAACCAGACTCTGCGTGCTGTCGCTACACTACATACAATAACACTTTTTTCACTGACTTTCAAAATTTCATGGCTTACTCTTCTGCTCAGGACCATCAACAGGCACATCTACTGTGAGTTCAATTCCACTGAGTTCTTCTGGGGAGTCATCAAGCACCACCTATGCGAGAATTGTGATTACACCTTCAAAACACTTGAAGAAAACATACCAAGAGCTCCAATATCAGTTGACCCCCTTTTGACATGGCATCTGGAGCATTGGATGGTCTGATTGATGGATGAATATTGCTTGGGGTTGAACGCAAAGGGTTAAGGTAAAAGAATTCAGTTCCAGTAGGAGTTACAGAGGTGCTGGCCAAGCGCCTTGATGACTCAGATAGTGATAAGATCCAAGACACCATATCCGGCTTATCATCCGCATTTGGTATGTGGCAAAATCAAAGATGTCTCAGAGAAATAACTCCATCAATTTTGAAGATAAAAAAAAACTGTCTGGGAGATTTGTTCCTCTAAGTAGTAATTGGAGCACTTCTACCTGTTACGGTTGTTCCAGTTTTTTGAATGCTGACAGAACTCACCACTGGGTGAATACAATACAGGGACTTGTTGCGCAACCAACCCCCCTGGATACTCGTGACTCTACTGGGTGTATCCCCGGTTGTACTAGTGTATAGGGTACAGTTTGATACCGGCAGATCCAACTCTGCCCTCATTTCATATTTATCATCACTGATCGACAGATGGTGTTCAACCACCATTATCATTTCTATCTATCATCTCAGATATATCATTGCATACTTATCAAACATTGCATACTATAATGCAGATAGTATCAGTAGCATCTGGGACTGACAGGACCTCTGAAATTTAACATAGTATATAAACTGATGTACTTAGCATCAAAGTTCTTCAGCTAAACCTTGTTGTATAAACAAGAAGTCTTATACTCATTCTTAAACATAGGAAATTACTCTCAGTATTTGCTGAGCTCTCAAACCGACTAAATCCTTGGAGTGTACATCAACGTCTTGGACTTAGGCAAGTCTTATACTCCAAGAAGACCTGCTCTTGAACCACTTATATTCTCTAACGTGTATTGAATATTAAACGATCCCCTAGAGTCTTTGACCTAGGGCCCAAGGGCTTATTCAGATTATATTTGCCTTGTAATCAATCGCAGGACTCCGTACAGAAGAAAATTTTATATTCATGACTCAAATATATGAACGGGTATATGACCTGCAACACTACCAGAGCAGATCATATTTGGGATTTTTTTCAAGGGAGCCATTCTGCTTGTACATAAGTAGTGGCAGCTAAGTGATTCATACCATAGCATGTGATGGCAGAGTTATCACTTGTTGCTACAGAGCCATTGTGGGTGGGGGCAGTCTGAGTCAATGAGATGGAAGTATGTAATACAAAGACCTATACAGCTTACAAGTGGGGATTCTTGACATTCACTCATGCCCACTGTTTTACCATGTCATCAACATCTTCCAGAGGGTTGTTCAAGTAATATCTAAGCTCTTGATGAGAATTCTGGGTCTTTCCTTCATCTTCTAGGTGTAAATGGATAGGATTCTTGACCCATGAATAGGAACCAGCATACATTAACCTCTATGTCACACCACAGACTCTGTATGGAAATCGCAGTATATAGTGAGGCTACTATCTTAGGAGTTACCTGGATGAGATGTGAGCATGGCTTGTTCAGATGTATTTCTAGCATATGCACCAAATTAATGGTAGGATGTCAGACTGTACTCCACCTTGACATCAAAGGGATTAAGCTATCACATCCTTAATTGCAGACTTTCCAGGATTATATCATTGATAATCCCAACTTTGTTCTGTGTATTCTAGGGCAATTGAGGGATCAAGAGTCATGGAATTTTATGATGTCATGAGCAGCAAAATTTACATACTCAGGCAGAACAAAATTGATATCAGTTCGTCCAGCAGTTTGACACTACTTCTGAATTTGGCAAGGCCTGTCTGATGTTCCTTCAACACATTAAAGAACTAGGCTGCTGTGACATAATCCCCAGACTCTAAGTGCTTCTGCAGAATTTCAGGAGTTGTTATAGTGCACCAAGTGGTTGGCTTGTTCTCAGATGAGATGTGGGCTGTGCCTTGTATGGCTCCTACATCGGCAAAAAACCAAGGTCTTATATATAGTCCGTCAATTATTGTAAATGCTTGTTCAGTAGATATATGTATATATGAGCAGATATTATGCATAGAGTATTGTGCAGACCGTGCAGGAACAACACCAACAGAAAATGATTCATGACGACCAAAATATTAATTGCAGGATCATAGAGGACAGATAGATTAATTGCAGGATCAAAGAGGGCGGACATATTTACTGCAGGATTAACAAGGACAGGATTCTTAATGACAGTGTTCAATGTGAGTACTGGTGAGGTGACACCATCCCCTCAAGAGACACCAAATGATAACACAACAACCAACTACACACATGAGAAGCTGTTTACAGCAATTGCATTGCCCATTGCAGCAGTGTGGCAGAGGTTGTCATACTGGCCAGTAGTTGATCTCAGCTACTCACTGATTTTATGAGTGACCACACAGATGAGTACATGTAGGTGATCAATCAATTAAGCTTAAGTTAGCACCAATGCCACTTGCTACGGTTTGGCAAAGTGAATGCTAGTGAGCTAAGTGGGCCAAAAAAAGTAATCATATTTCCATATCTGGCCCTCCACTACACAAATGTCACTATCGTGTCATGCTCATGACACCATTGCTGTCAATGCCACATCATGCTGCTTGCAGCACTATATAATGACCAGTGCCATCCACTGTTCCACACCCCATCTTTTCTCCTTCCCTCATGTCCCTTGTATGCAAGAACAAGGCCGCTGTCTGCTGTCCCACCCAGGTGAGTGCAAGCTTGACCGCCCACATCTCCATCTGCTCAATCTCACTTCTGCACCTGTCATCCTGCCCTTCAAGATTCAGGGTGCACTATTCCCCCACAGTACAGTACAGTTCATCCAACTTGCCATGCCACTCTGCATTTGTGAGTGACACCCTTCTCACTCCACTGCTCACCCCTTGTCCTCATTCAATTTTACCTCAGGCAGCACAGGCAGACCTGCAACACTGCAGAAGGTCCTGTTGCCCTTCCATTAGGTCCATGCTGTTGCAGACTCATCAATGGCAATGAAGGATAGAAAGCCATGCCTGGGCCTCAAGTCTGTGCTGGGGAGTGCTGATTACCTTCCCCCAAGTAGTGTGCAATCACAGCTGATCTTGAGTGTGTCAGGTGTGAATGGAGTTGCTGCTCTCGCACAGTAGGTATGGCCACCATTGACATCAATATGATGCCATGCAAGGAGTGCACAGTGGAGCTGGAGATGCACTTCTCAGTGTAAGCAGCAAGAGAGCCAGCAAGGTGGGGTCCAGCCAGACTCCAGTTCTTACTTGTAAGCCACTCCAATAACATGCATATATTGACCCATATCATCCCTAAGATACAGGTACATAATGTATGAGTCACTCCAGAACATGCTGGCATCATTTGGCAAGCTCAAATCTTCTACCATCTCCAGGTTCTCATGATGAGGTACATTTTCTGCCTGCTTTTCCCTCTGAGTATGAAGCTTGGCTTTCTGGGCCTGCACTGACATGGAAATTGCTGCCATGCACATGGACATGGGGATTGAATGTTGACATCCCATGCAACTGCCTCAGCAAGCTGCCTCATCAAGATGTGTGCTGGCTGACATACATGTAAGTGTCCACCCCCATCCCCACCCCTCCACATACACTGCTGCTCATGCAACACACCAGGGCATGTGAGTCCTTCCACTATCTGTGCCAATTCATGGCATGGACAGTGCATGTTCATTGATGCTTGAGGCTACTGACTGATGCTCTCTGGTAGATCTTTCATGGCCCTTTCTGTCAGTTACTGTTACTACAGGTATTATTGTGCTCATACATGCATATTCTGAATACATTCAAGTTTCATTGGCACTACATTGAATGAATATGATAGATTACAATACGTGCCTCAGATTATGTTACTGCCTTCCTAGGCCTGGCAACCACTATTATGCGGTCCTCACAGTAGAAATGACCTCAGATAAGGTCCTCACAATAATGAGGGCTTCAGGTGAAGTCCTTGCAATAGCATGAGCTTGGGTGCCATGTCCTTGCAAGAATGCATCCCTTGGGCACTTGCTATTGCATGGACCTGCTATCATAAGAGGGGCTATACATGACTATACCAGTCTGCCTACATTTACAGGACCTGCTAGGTATATCTACATAGATATGAGTAGATCTATGATCTCACACTTTGCTGATGTACATGATAAATTGTGGAAGTAAGTATGTCAGGGTAATCTCTCAAATTGCCACTAATTTGTTAATCACTGTATCACCTGCCCTATAGGTCAGGAGCTTTGGGACCCTGCATAGCCTGCAATGCATATCAGATCCTTATTTCCAGCATGCAACAGTGGGTTATCCTTGGTCTTACTCTTGTTGCACTCTGTCTTAATCTGTTCTAGCTATTAGGGCACTTCTTTGAAGATCGAGGTTGAGCTGATCCCATTGGATATAGTGACTCCAGAAATGAAGCTCTCATTTTGTCTAGTTGGTAACCCACATGAAGTGGTGGAGAAAGTAGTGTTCATTACCGCAAGCTCTGCATTCTGCAGATGATTATTGACTACAAGATGCAGCTGCATAGGTCCCATCAAGACATGTTCTCAGAGAGCCTGTCAAACAATCCAACAAACTTTGATGTCCCACTACTTTTCTCAATCACTCAGTGAGACATGATCACTCAATGAGACAAACAACCTTCTTATTTGAATCCTGCATTCTACTTCCACATTGGTGCCTTAGACTTCTTGTGCATTAGCTTGTATGTGATGTGAGAAGCTAATACTAGAATTTAAAGTGGATACTGTGGATATCGAATCTCTGACAGACTGAGAATTGTTGATTATTACTTGAACATGAAATCTGTCTTGAGAGATTGTGTTACAATTATTTTGATTTTTGAATGCTGGCAGAACTCACCATTGGGTGAATATGATACAGGAACTTGTTGCGCAACCAACCCCCTTGGCTACTCATGACTCTACTGGGTGCATCCCTGGTTGTACTAGTGTATAGGGCATGTTTTGTTACGGTTATTTTGAATTTTCGAATATCTGCAGAACTCACCACCGGTCGAATACGATACAGGGACTTGTTGCGCAACCAACCCCCCTGGCTACTCGTGACCCTACTGGGCGCATCCCCAGTTGTACTAGTTTGTAGGGCGTGTTTCATCATTGGCAGATCCAACTCTGTCTCGTTTCATGTTCATCGTTTATTAGTTGACAGATGGCGTTCAACCGCCATCATCATTCCTATCTATCGTCTCAGGTATATCACTACATACCTATCAAACGTTTGGTACTATAGCGTAGATAGTATCGGTGACATCTGGGACGGACTTGACCCCTAAAACCTAACGTAGTATATAAACTCATGTACTTACTGTCGAGGCTCCTCAGCTCGACCTTGTTGTACAAACAAGAAGTCTTATACTCGTTCTCAAACGTAGGAAACTACGCTCAGTATTTCTCTCTCGAGCAACCGAACGACTAAGTCCTCGAAGTGCACATTGACTTCTCGGACTTAGGCGAGTCTTATATTCTATTCGACTCGCACCTGAACAGATTATATCCTCTAACGAGTATTGGATATTAACCGATCTCCTAAGGACTTCACTTAGGACCCGAAGGCATCTAACGAGTATTTGCCTTGCATACGGCGACGTGCCTACGTGCAGAAGAACGATCTATATTCGCGATTCGAATATACGAACGGGTATTCGACCCGTAACATGTTTTGACTTTGGCAGATCCAACTCTGCCCTCGTTTCATATCTATCATTCACTGACTGAGAGATGGCATTCAACCACCATTATCATTACTATCTATCGTTTCAGATATATCACTACATACTTATCAAACATTTCACACTATAGCGTAGATAGTATCAGTGACATCTGGGACAGACAGGACTCCTAAAACCTAATGTAGTATATAAGCAGATGTACTTAGCATCGAAGCTCTTCAGCTCAACCTTGTTGTATAAACAAGAAGTCTTATACTTGTTCTCAAACGTAGGAAACTATGCTCAGTATTTGCTGAGTCCTGAACTGACTAAGTCCTCGAAGTGCACACTGACTTCTCAGGCTTCGACAAGTCTTATATTCTAGAAGACTTGCTCTTGAACTGATTATATTCTCTAATGCATATTGAATATTGAACGACCCCCTAGAGTCTTCGACTTAGGGCCTGAAGGCTTATTCAGATAATATCTGCCTGGCACTCATCCATGGGACTACGTGCAGAAGAACAAACTATAATTGTGATTTGAATATACAAATGGGTATATGACCTGTAACAGATTGGTCCTCCTGAAATAATGCAATATACCAACAGTGGGTTGTTGAAATGGTATCCATAACAGCTTTCAGATGACAATCCTATTGAAGTGGAAGTCATCACATTCACCAAGATTGTCCAAAATAAAAGTATTGGAGGTGTTGCAGAGGCCAGTCGGATCAGGTGTCAGACGTCACATCACACTTTCCATATGGAATTAGCAATGTTGTTGCCATTGCCTGTGTTGATTATGCAAGCCGTCATATAAACCAATGCATGGCTCAAAAGAAGCCAATAACACGGACAAAGTTGCTAGCAGAGGACTTGAATGAGAGCAAGCAAAGGGATGGTGAGGAGGCAGACAATAATTGAGGATGAAGAGATGTCATATCAGTTATCAGTTGATGAGATATCCTAATTGGGCCTAGTCAGGTGTGATATGACACTGTCTCATTAAGTGATAGTTCGATGATAACGACATCCAACCATTATTCAAATCCCACTGCCTGCAGAGGGGCTTCAATAAGGGAGCTCTATCGCCAGATTGTAGAGGAAGTTGGGCCCGACGCCCTGATTGGTTTGATTGGCACACAAGGAATTCCACATGAAGTCAGAGGCAGTACAATATTGGTTTGTTTGTCTCACTGAGTGATTGAAGGCTACGCGCGGGGCCATGCGCAGTGCGAGGCATGATGAATGATTACACAGCATCGCCGCAAGGGTCTCGTGTCACGGGCAAAACGGTGACATTATCTTTCACGCTCAGAAGCACCGACTTCTATCACATTTGATCGCAGATACCGGCCCGAGGGCCTATTTCACATAGATCAGCGCCCACAATACACGCCGTAGTACACATCCCACACCGACACTACGGACGTGTTACTAATTACATATACAGACTTCACACAGACTAGTAGGTAGTTCCCCTACGTAGTCTTAGCTTAGCCTCACCATGGCCATTACTGGCCTAATACTTACGCACAGACCATAACATACACATACGCTACGATAATATATATAGGGGGTTGAGCGTTGGGTTCAGACTCCATTCTGAACTTGGCGTTCATCCGCCCGCCTCACCCCAGTTAGCTCTGAGGGCCTTAGGGTGGTCTTGTCATCTCGCGTATATGCAATCTCCGGATCCTGGCAATAGGTGAAGCGCCCACAAAATCCCCACAGCAAAATAATTGGCGCTTTGACGATAGCTTCTGGTTTTCCCATCATCTTGCCGCACGGCTTCTCTGCAACTTTGCAGCACTATGTTCAATCAAATGCGCATGCTGCATTAGCCATCGCTGCATTGCGTTGAGGGAGCGAGTGGCTTAGCCGTGGCCTGGGGAAGAAACTAAGTGAAGCAAATCAAGAGGAACATCGCGAAAGCTGGATCATCAACATTTCAACCGCTGCTTGCTGCATGACGAAATCCGACCAGTAGGCTATATGTGTATGGTGTCCACTTTGTACAAAAATAAGATAAATCGCGCGAGGTGTCTAAAATCGCGAGAGATGTCCAGCGCTTAGTGGACAAACAAGCGCGCGTCTCTCTTTGTTTTGGCATAATACATAATGCCGCAATAGCGCGGCAATATGGTTCAACGGTATTTTTGTATGCGGTGCTGTCGCTTTTGCTTTTTTGGCTGGAGTCATAGGTTCGTTCCCAAGGTAGCTGCGGTAATTTCATTTGCAGAATAGTTACAGCGCTTCGACGTTGTCAACAGTTATAAGCGACGGTCAGCTACATTAATGGCAACTGAATGCGACGTGATTGTACTATAACAGTCTGTAATGTAGAAGAACGGCTTAGCTTATGTAAAGCATATACATACCAGACACCGCCCTTCAGAATTTAGATGGCTCCGCCATAGCTTGATCTTGGATTCTGAACACAACCATATATTGAGGGGAGTACTAGATAACGTACGAGCAGCTCTAGCCAACGTCTGATGCGGGTAAAATGTGCCAAAGCGTATATCTGCCACTCTACATAAGGTTCAATGTCCGAAAACACCAAATAAACAACGTGTCAGCCATTGCCGGCGCGGCTTTCAGTAGCGCGGCTGCCAAATCGGGTAATGCCGACGTCGGAAGGGCGCGCGGCAGGATTGAGACGCTCGTGCTCCCACCGCAGTCCTGTGGAGGTTTTCCTGAAGCTGGTACATGATTTGGTGCTGGCAGCACCGACTGTACTCATAGTGTTGGCTCCAGGCCCTCTAGAGGTGGTGGTGGCTTTTTAATCTCGTGATTTTTGGTCTCGCGCGATTTTTGAAAAGTGATCTAGCGATTGATGACATTTCAAGTTTACGAGCGAAGAATGTATCTCATACCATATTAGGGAAATCTACACTCGTGCGATTTAATTCAATTCTTGTACAAAGTGGACACCATATATGTGCGCACCACCATAATCACGCTGCGAGTACCTATCATAGTTGGCTTGACAGCCGGCTGACGGACATGGACACCGCCACGAGACGTACGTGGCACAGTGCTGCTTGACTGATGTCATATCACCTATCATTCTCACCTCCCTAACAGCTCCTGAGCGCTCCTGACACAGGCAAACAGAGCTCATTTGCGTGCTGCCCCATCATGGATTCGCCAACTTCCACTGACGGTACAATCCCATTCACGGTGGAGGGTGAAACGTATCAGACATAGTACAAGGTCTTCGGCGACCTATCAGATCGCAGCCGTACTCCTCTCGTTGCTCTGCATGGCGGTCCAGGCCTCGCGCATGGCTATCTTTTCCCCCTGCCCCGGTCATTCTGTATGACCAAATCGGGAGCGGTCGGTCGACCCACCTGCCGGACAAGCCCCAATAATCTTGGACACCAGAGCTCTTCATTGACGAGATCGTCAATCTACTCATCTATTGCAATCTGCTCATCCACTTTAGCATTCTATGCAATTTAGACATATTGGGGGCACTCATGGGGTGGCATGTTGGGCGCCGAGTGTTTGAAGTCATGTTGGGCGCCGAGTTTGAAGTTAGACGTCGCCCTCAAGGTCTGCGCCACTTGATATTTGTCAACTCTCTTGCGTCCCATGATCTGTGGGCAGGTCGATGGTGCAATTGCTAGACACCTTCCCGCAAGATGTCAAGGACGATATAGCGGCGGACCGGCATGATCCATTGGAAGGGGCTTGAAGGCGTTCTATGCCAAGCACGGCTGTACGGTGAAGCCCATGCCTCCGGAGTTCCTGGGTCCTGTAGATGATGCATTTGGAGAAGATGGAGACCCGACTGTCGAGATTGCGATGTGAGCCCATTTTACAATAGGTCTGTAAACTCACGCGCAACTTTCTAGGTGGACTCACGAACTAAAGGAGTGGACCATTATCGACCGCTCGAAGCAAATTCGAGTTCTTACACTGGTGATAGTCGGTCGCGCAGATGTCGCTCAGGACTTGCGGTTCTTCCGTTCTTCCAAGAGATATAAAGAGTCAGATGGCGTCTCTTTGAGGAGTCGGGCCATGCTGCGATATTAGAGGAGTGCGACGACTATGTGCTCGAAGTTGCATCGTTCCCTCAGACCTCGTAGCTTACTGGGTAGTTATCAGATATGATATGCTTGCCATGATCTGTCACTGACAGTCTACAGAAATGTATTCTAAGGTGACAACAGCTGCATTTGGCACACGCAGACGCGCTCAGACACGGCGAAAGCACTGTCCGCCTTGTGCCACCTATGCACCAGATATTGCCTCGCCTCTGTGAATGATCGAATACTGAAATACTGCATTTATACTCGCCAAGTGTTCAAGCCGTCATCTCTAGGAATGCTGAACGGCCCCAAACCTCTGAGACCGCGTTCGCCGTCCATGAGTTACTCTCGTAGCACCTAGTGCTCTCACTACGCTGACATATCCTTTGAAAATCATACCATCGCACTAATCTCGCGTGGCAGATCAAGACACGTCTGAGGTCCCAAAGACTCCCCAATTGTAGTTACGCTGCGTACAACTAGTCGAGTTACTACACACCGTCAATCGAATATGCAATCAAACTCCATCTATATCATGCAAGGCGTATCCACTTCGACCCACGCCAAACGTTCTATCAAATCAAAGGTACTTTTAAGCCATTGGAGTGTCGCATGCCTTGTAAGGGATTTCTGGCCACAGAGACGAGCCACCAAACATCAACATTGATGCGTTACTTCTGGTGCTTGATCTATCATCGGGTGAGTCGTGAACTGTATCTCAGGCAAAGATGGTTCTGCCATTGTAGATTTTGACCAAGCATGGCCTCGTGCAACTTGTAACACAATCAACTCAGGCGCAATACACTAAATGACGTTAAACCTTAGCCAACAATCACTAATCGTTGCGAGGGAATAAATCGACTGACCTGCACCTGGGCAAGTAAGGGTATGAACAGATTTTCGCCTGTGTTCCTCATTGCATATAGGACGATAAAGATAAAACTGACGAGCCCATAGGGGAGCGCGGATTCTATGATTATTGCTGCAATATTTGTGTACATCTTGCCGTGCGCGCTGCCTATGCATGTCACGGCTAGACGGCGCAGGAAGAACAGACGAGAAACGATCATCAGTGTCAGGATGATGTTCAACGACATGGTCAGTGCCCAGTAAGGGACACTAAAATCAAACGTCGTCCGTGCCCAGAGACCATTCGCATTTGGCTGCGAGACTTGAAGTATAAACAAAACCGAGAACGCTGAGATTGAGATAAAGTGACCCGAAGCATGTAGCGAGCATGGACTTGGCTCACTGATAGATGCCAGATACAACATGCCAGGCACAATTAAGTATTGCATGCGTTGGTTCCAGACCACGAAGTATCGGTACAGCTGGGAACGAAAATGAACGTATTGTGACATGTTATATTCGAGGATGCGTACAAGTAGTCCATCAGCCATGCATGTTGCTATGATGGCTACTGAGTTGCCAAGGATGTCCTCCGTACGCGTCGCGAGGGCTTCCTGTTGCTGGATGAATGCGAACGGGCCACCAGGGTAGTCTCGGTCAAGGATCCATATCATCTCATTGAACCTTATATTGGAAGCAATGTTGACTGTCCCGAGTCCAAAGAGGACGGTTGCAAACATGGTGGAAAGGAACGAGACACGGCTGTTCTTGTATATATGTATGATCGTTGCGAAATATATGATGACATGCATCCCTGTGATAGCAGTCAGAGAGGATGCACTGGCTGAGACTTATAGACGCAGACCATAGGCAATTGCGCCGACGAATGTGCCTAACATAATGGATTGCTCGAACCATATCACTTCCTGTGGCTCATGGGGAGGATAAGACCGTATAGGATGCATTGCACATGAGATCTAGAGTGCTGCCAACAACCTGTCCATGTAGACACAAATCCTGTCATGGGTCAACACATAGATTGGACAGCACTCACTTATATTAACCCACTCGTACGGCGAAACACGGACGGCCCCTACGGTGACTTTCAATTCGTCAAGTAGACTAGGCCTCTCAGGTTAATATAGTCACGGTGTGGCTGCGGTAACTAGCTCTGCTCCGTACAACGTCAATAGCACTAGCACGGCATAGCGAGAATCGCTCATAGAGATTGATTCGTAACACTCTTGGCAATCGACTCGGCTATCACGCCGATGTATTATGAGTATTTGAATTGGCATACGTGCTGAATTTCTGACATCTCCTTTGAGATCGAAGTGCCAACATAAGAATCAGCACGGAAGTAGAGTTTATCCATGACCCAACATACGAGCGCTGCGGCTAAAAGGCTGGAGTGGCAACGACGAGAGCACTGTGCCTGTTCTCAAATTGCGATCTTATCGGCCGTCCTTAACGTTATTACGTCAAATCATTTCATGTTATACTACAGACCCTCAGTGTCGCCCACATGGTGCGCCAGGTACCAAGTGACTCGTTATCACTGAGAAGTTGCCGAAAAATGGAGAATTAACGCAGGTGAGCTGAGTTCGAAACCTAGTTCCAATGCTTGTACGCGCCAACGCACAGCACCACAGGGATCATGTTCGGGGCATGATCAATCAATCAAGATATATTGATACCTTCGAAGCTGACGGGTTGATGAAAGGTATCGATCGCTTTCGATCTTGGAATCGCTGCACTGTGTACACTGCCCGTTCTTCTCGGATCGCCGGAGGCATGAGCTCAGACCGCAGAGACCCAATGGAGAGGAAAATAACAATGCCTATAAAAGTTGGAGCTATCCAGCTGAGAGTCCAAGTAGCATCTTGTAAAATAGTCGTACCGATGTTGTCCATGATTTCGTGACATGCCTTCACCCTCAGAGTGATAGGGGATCAGATGTCGGAAGGTTTTACCACAACAATGCTGGAGTGTGGCGACCAGATTCACTCGATTCTGACGTTCTCACAATCACTCAACATTGCTCCAAAGGGAGAATTCAACACGAATAACTACCTGTGATGATCAAAAAAATTGATCAGCGATAAGACGTGTCATGATATGAGCTGAATTCATGGGGCAGAAGTCCGAATCAGGAGTAAATTTCTGACTTATGATCAGCAATAAGGGAGGAGTACAATTAGCATTGTAATTGCAATGTCTACACGTTCTGCACATTGTGTCATTTTCAGTCCTCTGCATCCAAGAATGACGATGCTCACCTACCTTTTCTCTGCAGAACGCCATCCCGGCAGTCATTATCCACAGTGATTCTCCAATTTCCTCTCATTGAGAAGACTCGGCCTTTCAAAGCTCCAGTGTCTCTAATCAACATGTTCTCCGGGGAACACTTCAAACTCAAGTCTCGGCTGAAGTGTCGGTAGATCTTGTAGGACAACAGATGACAGCTGTGTCGATCCCTGGTCAGAATATTGTTCTATGTTATCAGACATGCTTGAAGGGTCCATGTCAAGGATCGCCTGTGAGTGAATGCGGCGGATGCCGATAAGCAGTCGAGCAATGAAAATCGATAAAAGCCTGTGATTATGTGAATCATGTCTGCTTATCAACGTAATAAACGTCGGCACGAAAATAGAGACGAGTCGGGCGAAGTCTGTGGCAATCTAGTGTACGACGAAAGCGTCAGAAGCTGTTGACAACACATTACTTGGCGCATACCTGACGGCAATATAGGAAGATAGTCATGATATTGAGAACAAGGAGAGCGCTGCGACTCGTCAGTCACTCAGACTCAGTGCCCATACTTCAACATACATGAAGTAAGATGTGCCTACAGCCTTTCAGGTTACGATCCACAGACATATATAACTTACGCCAAATGAACTCACTATTCCTCAAGAACAATCTAGCGAGCAATGTCCCGGGTTCTGTCTTCGGTGATAATGTTATGTATCGATACATGTTGATCCATATCACGAAGACAGTCATCGCATCCGAGGCGATCATGGAGACACGCGTCATGATGGATACTACAAAACAGTAATTAGCCGTAACCTGCGAAGCCGTGACAACGGCATACATACAGCTAAGGCCTTAGTACTAGAGAATTTAATCAGGGTTCAGAGGTGATATGCGCCACGCACATCACTGTGATGGACTTGGAATCTATCAGTGTTTGCATGCATGTTCCATTTGACGTAGTATATCGACTCCAGGAGTACAATATCTAATCGGAACGGAAGAATCTTAAGTGCTTGCAGCAATAAAGTCAAGTAATTGCTGCTGACCAGATTTGTTGCTACTGGTATTACTCCAAGAAATAGAGCCAGCGCGGCGAGGCGCAGACGGTGGCGCATACAAACGACATATATACGGGGCGCCGAAAATACTGGGGTTTTTTGAAATTCTTGCCCGAGAGGTAATGCTCACCTGCCCATAGCACCAGACTCATTAGATAACCAATGGTGGCAAAATCGCTGATGGCTACGCAACTGAATTGTCATATCATTATCACAGCCGATACACGGAAAAGGGGGTCTACCTCTAATATAACGCACATAGGGTGATTTACATGCAAGAAGTTAGGTACCACAAACAATATGTTCGAAATGGCTTAGCATAACATAATGGCTCGGTTTGCTACAAAGGCGGTTGTCGAGAATCTAGTATTGTTGACCCAAATGTACTGCAAATCTTCGCTAATGGTGATGATGCAATCGTAAATCATCATTGCTAGTGATTTTTCAGCTGATTCATTAAATGAATCACGGTCAAGCGTCTTTGTGAAGGCTCACCAAAACTTGCTATTGTGATGTATCCCATACGAGCGCTAGGGGAGACTGCCATAGAGCGAGCAGCAAACACATAATAAGGCACATACGCATATTCTGCTTCCAGAGTTCCTTGGGGGGACATCGTTGCCAGGGACATCCGCTGTGGACGAACAACATATATTGGTAGAGGGCGTTGCTGAACCGGAACTAACAGACCGAGAAGTTGCATTGATAGTGACTCCATCGGCTGTTCACCGTGCGTTCAATCAACGGATTTTGCATGTTTCAAGCGTCATACTATTTCGCACCGCTCAATGCGAGTCTGCCCACGGCAGACAGATTATCAACCACTGAAGAACTGATAGGCACCGCCCAAGTTGATTGTTCCAACATACTCCGCGGTTCGGAAGCAACAGTGTTAGCATAGCCCACGCAGCGATGAGAACTATTCACGGAATGGAGGGAGGCCTCGTCGTTGTCATACCGGCAACATGTCTGAAGGCTTGTACTATTGTATTCCTTCTAAAATCTAGCCAAGGGAGATGATTGTAGAGAATTGAGCCCACAGCTCTGACGTTCTGCGGACGCTGATGGAATCATCGAGTGAGCTGAGTGTACGAGTACACCACAATGAAGTTCATGAGAGCATAACTGGTGTCTGATGGCTACGGTCCGTCAGATTTGACCATGACAATGCTGGCACACATTCGTACTTTACCTGAGAGTAAGAAGGTGGATGACCGAGTAGAAGCCGATTCACACAGGACAGCCGGCAGACCGCGAGCCGAAGTACTTATACCTATCAATATATCTGCACTGCGCACTATTTGTCGTGACATGTCACGTCACGGTCAAGTGAGTAATCGATTAATCCCTTCAAACACTCACATTTTACCTGATTCTTCAGCCCGCATGAACATTCTTGCGCATCCCTAGCAGATAAATAATACTGTGCACTTCTTGCTGAAAAAAACATCGGCCATGAGTTTTGAACGCCAAGCGCGACGTCGAGTGCTGACGATACCACTATCAGTACGTTACGATAGCATAACTACTAATATCATGTATTGTACCAGGTCACGACTCAGGAATACTCTTGGAATAATAAATATAGAATTGTGTGGCAACATGGCTCCTCCCTCGGCTAGCATGACTGTTCTCCGTGCGTTTGCGACCCTTCGGTGAGTCGGGCGTCCTGTTCGTCTGCGGATACACGTCCGCTGTCCTGTCTACCGAGTCGATCCGCTCAGAGCACGCTACTGTGTCGACATGCTACGTGACTGCGTTCGACTCTCGGCAAACGATTCTCCCCGCCACACCATAACGGATGCTCGCGAGTTATACTGTTCGCTTATGGGGTCTGATTGCTTGGGTGCATCAACGTGGGAGTCTAGGGTTTCATGTCTAGTGAACCGGATCTTGCGGAGATCGAGCATGAATCGAGAAATGAGAACAGACGTGATTCTAGATGTCGCGTCTTTCAGAAACGATAATTGAGCAGATATGAGAGGACACCAACGAGTTGATTATGTACGGCAGATATGGGAACCCCTGAATATATAAATGTCGGAAACAAAGAATCTCCACGGACTAGATAGCTATCTGTGCGCACCTGTCGACAGTAGAGAACTATACTCGCCACGTTGAGCATACCGTGAATCCTTTTTGGGTGGTCAATACACGGTATGATTGCATAGGCTTAACTCACAAGAAATATGTCATGCCTGGATGGGGGGATCATTAATACAATGCTCGGATGCAAACATAATTAGTCATGAAGCGTACCGCTACGCCACAACAACGAGGAGATTGAGGACTTGATGGAGGGATGACAAAAGACCGAGGGAACGTTAACGCATGTGACGATAAGGACAATAGCATCTGAGACAATTATGCTCGTGCGAGCTGCGACCTCGACTAAAGTTGGAAATATCAAGACGAAACGTCCAAGTGTATGGATTACTCACGTCTATCTCAGGGGCCAGTAGTCAGCATTGTGAACATGAAATTCATAGCATGATCACATACATTGTCTGGGTGGTCTGAGGAATGGTTACCACTGATCCGTATGAGTATACATTCAGCGTAACTTCTCTCAGCTGGCATTGATGGCTTGTTCAGAGAAATAATACAGGAACGACCGCGAATGATTCACCAGGTTTATGCTCACAGGTACTAGCCCTAACGCACAAGTTGTAATTGTCAAAGACCAGTTCCGGTTGCTCACAGCATATACACGGATAGTTGAAAACGCTGAACATCGCAATCATTAATATGTTGCGGACTAGACTAAATCACAGTTACCTGTCCAGGCAATGATGGGCAACAGCAAGAAGATAATTTGGAAGGCTAGCCAACTACAATGCGAGATTTGACTGTCAATAATTCCTCATTGTTATGAGCATCAGCTAATGTTCACCACTATATCGACAGGATGAGTATTCCAGACGGATCCGATACGAAGAAGAACGTACATTGCGATATCCAAGACTGAGGGGTATGAATGAGGTGGCGAAGAAGGCTGCGGTGCCGAGCATAATAGCGCGATTTAAGAGAAGTATGATCGTCGCGCCTGTCACTTTATGTCTCCATATCAAACGCAGTTCCTCGCCGAAAGTTATTAAGTACTCATAGAGTAATAGTGCTGGAGGCAATGTCTGGATTAGCAAGAATCATGCTGGCGGTGAGGACTTCACTTGTGGCAGCGAGGATGGTATAAGTGCCATTGAGTCTGAAATATCGCCGTTCAGATTTGTGTAGATCGGCAGTGCCAAGGAACGAACTCCTCGGCGTATTCTCTCGAGGCCATGGATGTCATTCACGAAAAGATAACACCAGAGGGTTGGCGGAAGATTCTACAAGGACGTGCGAAGTCAACGGCACTTCTGTTCTTTTCGGTACGCACCTGGATGCTCCAAGGAATTTATGCGGCGCGCGAGATCATCACTCGCATCGCGTCCCCTCACCGGTTAGCTAACGAAAAACGAAAAGCGAAGATGCCTCAGCCTCCCGGAAGCAGCTCGCGCCTCGGAGCATCACAAGTTCCTTGTGTACTGTGCCATATGCATGCAGTTCCGGTTCAGTACACGTCAGGATCTACCGGAGCATATTGCACGAATGCTTCTGATGAATGCAGAACGACGCTCAGTACCGTAAGGCGTTCAGGCGTCACGGATCCGTAACTTACAGTCACTGGGGCACCTCGGTTGAGACCCATACATAGCGTCTCTGTCGAGTCTCGGCGAAGCTTGCACACGGACGCTCCGCACGTTTTGACACGGAAAGGCCCTGGCGCCCAATGATACATTTGATACCCTATCCTACAGCACTTAGGCAGTACTCCTCCTTGTCAGATCGCGATGCGCTTAACAGCGATCATCTACAAGACATGTGGCCACACCGCGAAACAAGCCGTTCTGATCCCCACATCCATACCACCGACAATCACTTGGCTCCGTTCTACGGCACGAGCTCACGCCCTCAAACGATGGCAAGGCCAATGGATCTCTAAAAATCGCATAAGCTCCTCGAGATATGCGTTGACCGCACTGCCAACTTACACCCTTCACCCCTTACTGCGCAAATTTGACGGCACACGCCATCTACAATCCCGATTTCTCCAATGTATCACTGGACATGCATTCATCGGAGAATACTACTCTCGCTTCGAAGTTCCTTCGGAATCTACCACCTGTCCCTGCGACAACAGAACCCTACAAACACGTCGACACGTCCTCCTACACCGTTGCCCACTTCACGCAAACGAACGACACCGTCTACGCAAAGCATCCCTTCACTACATTTACCATTCCTTTTATCCACAGTCCGAGGCTGGCGTGCCATCGTCAATTTCCTCAAACACACATGTGCTTTCATCAAGCAAGACGTCCCCCCCCAACGTTTTTGACCCAGGGTAAGCCTTTTCCCTCGCCAATACCTAGACTTTACCACGATAATACAACACCTTACTCCTACAAACATCCTAATACTCTTTACTTACCGGACACATCACTTCCACCGTGGCTCAAGTTAGCTGCCGCACATTGACATGTACTTAGTTTACTGCCTGCGGGATATAAATAGTTGTCTCTCTCCCTCCCTACAAGACATGTGGTAACCACACGAAAGGACGACGCGTTAGTTCTGGCAAATACCATGGTGACAGTACCTATAGTGAGCTTACATAAAATGTGGCCTGAAATTCGCGCGCCGTGACGTCACGCGTCTTGCCAACATGTTCATGACCGTTGAGATGTCGATGTTGAAAATCGGACTTTCTCCTCCGCCCCACCTAGTACTACTGTTTGTATGGTATCTGGTCTGAGTGTTCTTCTCGCCAGCTCCTGAAAAGAATAATCATACCAGTGCTGGTCTACTGGTCTCATCACGGGGTGCACGATGCTTGTCTTCGCGTCTGTCTCTGTCTTGCTCTACATCGCCTCTGCTGCTGCAGGTCTCTACGGCACGCGACCAGTCGCCAGTACTGTCTTGAGTGCTGGCCGTTTCTCCACTGTAACTTGGATAAATGACAACTCTAGACCATCTCTTTCGGAAATGGGACCGGTCAGGATCGATCTATATGTTGGAGGTGATGTAAGCGTCAGCTTGAATTCCTATCGAGCAGCACCATTGAATCAGGCGTGATTATTGCAAGACGCTTGTTGCGACACTCGCGGAGAACGTTGAGCCCACCCGCAGACACCACAGCGTGTGGATTTCGCCTACCTGGGGACCGAACGGTTCAGACTAGTGAGTAAAAAGCGTAGTCGCGCGCTCTCAGCGGTTGCTGAAGTAGGGACAGCCACATGCGGTTCATTTGCGAAGACCCTCCGTTAGTGATTTACACGGCCGATTTCACTATCACCGCAATGGACGACACGCCGCCATGGCAGGGCGAAGCAAAAGCGCTGGCACAAACTGCAAGCACGACCTCTTCCGGCAGCAGTTACGCGTCGTTTCCGGCTGCCTCTACCCTGCCGTTCTCTCTCTCTCTTGGCTCGGTGAACTTCTCCGCTGCGCAGCCTGTAATGCCGATGACAATGTCCAAGATCTCAACGAGCACAGCAAGCGCTAGCTCTTCTTCGTCAACCATTGAGCCGGACAATCCCTACATGAACAAGGCGAAGACGGGCGCGAGTGGCGGACTCCTCTGGAAGCGGACGGCTGTTGATCTTGAACGCGTCAAGTTTCGTCTGGTCTTCATCCTATGGCCAGCCCTCATCGGCATGACTATGGCTCTCTAGGCGACAGCCCGCGTCGCGCACTGGTTGACTTCATCCTTCATCACTCTAGCTTTTTTGGTCCCTTTCACCATCTGGGCAGGCCCCTACCATGCTATCCGCCGTCCTTTTCTGTCCATAGTCGCACTGAGTGTCTGTATCACTATAATCTAGATTTGTACAAAATGGATTTAGGTCTCTAGACTCGTATACTTTCAGTAAATAATTCAATCCAACTTTCGAACGCGGGCACGTGATTCCGACGACACGCGCTGTTCGCGTTTCAACGCTCCTTTCACGCTCCTTTCACGCTCGATAGCATCCTAAGTCTTCGTGTCTGATGCAATCGCGGTCATTCCCTGCTCTGAGGTTCGACGGATCATGACTACGACGACAATTACATCCCTGCTAGACTCGCTACACGCGCATCTCCAGTCGCAGACGCAACTGCTCCCGCCCCTGCACGCCCAGCTCGGCCTACCGGCCACAGCGCTCACTGACGAGCTCGCAACCCTCCAGCGGCAACTGACGGAGTGTGTGGAAAGCCAGGTCAACTTGAGGCGGAAGCAGGTCGACGAGTGGGTGCAGAAGTGCGACGGCGTGGAAGAGGAATGCATACAATTTACCAAGGCGCTGGGAGGAAACAACAAGGCAACACGCACCAGTCTGGGCGAGATCAGGAAGGAGCCCGTTCTCCCGCGCAGGTACGAGGTTATCTGTGAGTACCAGGCGAAGTTGAGACATGTGAGTAGCATGCTGTTCGCCTAATTCTTGACAGTTATCGTCTTTGATATTGCGATGGAATACGGGACAGTTACTGTCAATTGTTGTCGAATCCGCGACAATGCAACTCTAGAAGCTTCATGATGCACTGGAGAGCACTGGCCTATGTGCTATGTTCAGGATTGGCTGGTTAAAAACACGGTGCATCATGAGGCACTGAGCTGCCCGAGACTTCAAGCCGACCCAGTATCAGTATATTTGTATTCTTGGCTCGGAGCCCCAAGCCAGGCAGACCAAGTGCACGGCATACCGCTGCGTTCTCAGTGACGGCCCACACACTGTAACGCACTGCAGAAATCATTGAGATGTACAGCATGGACGTATCATAATGCTTGGAAGGATTACATCTGCATGCTCATGCTTTCATTGGGGCTCATCAGGATCTCCATTTCGTCTACCTGCAGTGGACCACGAGGGCTATGTGCTGACATGTTATGCTTTTGCTAGTTGTATCATACCAAACTAGAGCAATTATGGGCGTTGACGAATAAGATCACCGCCTTATCACGTACTCTAGGCCCAGATTTCTTCCCGCCAGACATCGTCAACCTTACACTCGTAGCACATAGAGATGAAGACGAATCTTCGCACCGCGATGTGACCCCAGAACGATTCGCGAGGTTGGAGAAGGAGCTCGTTCGTGGCAAGGCCGAAGTCGTGAGTCTTCTCGTCTGAACTGTGCTGTAGACAATTTACGCGGCTCCAGACGAAGCGCCTTGCACGCCTCGCGGAGACCATGGTCGATCTCGACTGGCTATACACACAGCTGGGCGAGGAGCCGCCTGAGCCCGAAGAGCTCTCACCAGCTCTCACCTCGGCGCGCGGCCTGCCCCTCCCCTCCCGCTCCGCCTCCGTGTGCAGCAACCGCACCACGCACTCTACGGCCTCCGACCTCTTCCTCTCCTCTACACTCTCCTCTGTCCCCATGTCCACACCAACACCCACCGCGCGCACGAAGCCGGGTGCTGCCCCTTTGCTCTCACTCAAGCTCTCCGACGAGCTGCCGGACGCATCAGAAGCTGAATACCAGCGCATCTACCTGCGGTTCGTCGCCTGGCTGGAAAATGCGTCGGAGGAGGAGCTTCTGCACGCGCACGCAGGGCTAGAGGGCGCCGACCCTACGCCGGGGCTGATCGCGTGGGCGGAGAGGACACAGGTGCGGCTGGAGGCCCTCAAGGCGGCGCGCGAGGCGCGCATTCAGGCGCTGTACGACCAGCTCGTGGCGCTGTGGCGACGGATGGGCGTGCCGGAGGCGGACATGGACGCGTTCGTGGAGCAGCAGATGGGGAGCACGGAGGCGGCGGTGCGCGCGTACGAGGAGGAGCTGGAGCGCATGCTCGAGCTCAAGCGCGAGAACATGGGCGCGTTCGTCGCGGGCGCGCGCGCCGAGATCGTGCGCCTGTGGGACGCGTTGCTTGTGAGCGAGGAGGAGCGCGCGATCTTTGCGCCGTTTGCGGACGGTGAGCGACTCCAGGTGTGTGTGTACGGGCTACGGGCTGACCCCGCGCGCAGACGAGTACACGGAGGAGCTGCTTGATATTCACCAGGAGGAGATTCAGCGGCTGGAGACGGAGAAGCGTCTCAAGGGACCACTCCTCACTAAGGTCAAGAAGTATCTCGACGTATGTGAGGATGAGAAGGAGCTCGCCGCGGCTGCCAGCGACCAGAGTCGTCTGTTGGGAAGAGGCCCCCGAGATCCGGGGCGACTCCTCCGCGAAGAGAAGATGCGCAAGCGCGTTGCGAAGGAGAAGCCGAAAGTACGAATGCTGTTGACATAGCAAGGCACAACTGGCATGCTGACGACCGTAACACAGCTCGAACAAGATCTTCTGACGTCGATACCAGCATGGGAAGCGGATACCGGACAAATATTCTTCGTACACGGCGAGAGCATCTTACAGCGCCTCATGGAATCAGTCAGCGCCAACGACAAGGAGAACACCCACAGGCGCACCAGGTCGCAGACGGCCAAGATCGCCTCGGCCTCCGGCCGCTCGAAAACGCCTAATTCCAACCTCTCACAAGCTTACGCGCCGAGCTCCAGTCAAGGCAGCAAGAGCAATGCATCCTCGGCGTCAACCCGACCAGGATCGAGCATGAGCTCGTCTTCGTCAAGCCAGCCGGCGCCGCCCAAGCGCACGCGGCTCGGCGAGTCCACGAGCACACACAATAACGGCGCGCAGATGGGGCCTCCGAAGACGTTCGGGCTGCAGCGACCGGGCGGGTCTGCCAAGGACAGCGCAAAGACGCTCGTGCCCGTATCCTCTCTTCCCCGCCCCGTGCTGACGGCGGTGCCTGTGCCGAAGTTACCCCCGCTGCCGCCGCCGAGCTACGGGCGGGTTGGGGCGATGAAGAAGGCGCAGCGCACACATGCATATCATCCATATCGGTCGTCGCAGCGCACGGGCGCGGGCGCAGGGTCGGGCGGGGCTGCGCAGAGGGCGGGGCGGGGGCCGGCGCAGACGTCAATGTTCTCTGCCCAGAAGGCGATGCGCGCGCGGCGGGAGAGCTTCAAGCCGCGGGCGAGTATGGGCGAGGAGTGGGCTGCGGATGCGGATGCGGACGCGGGGCAGCCGAGATGGGCAGGATTCTCAGACGTTACTGTGAAGGAGGAGCCTGAGGAGGACTGACCATACTTCGTTTTCTTTGATCGGCCCGGGTCCCTACGTCCGTCTAGGCTCATAAATCAGCCTCTCGAGGAAGGAAGACAGTCGTTCCTTCCTTAGAGAACGTCCGTCCACTTACAGGGATCGGAAGGTGATGTATCTATACTTATTATCGTCGTGTACCTTGCGTGTTATTGATGCCTTTTCCGCTGGATCTGGCTTGGATGCTTCGTCGATGTGCTCAGCCATAAGCCGACGAGACAGTGCTAGAGTTAGCTGTGTGCAGTAGAGCAGACAGCTGTTGGCGCGATTTCTCGGCTGTTGTTCGCGCATTCCGCCCGTGCGCGGTCTATCATGCAAGCCAGGCTCGCTATGTACGTGTATCTTTTCTCGCTCTCCCTGTCGATGTGAGCACATGGAGAAGGAGGTCCCTGCGAGTCCCAGTTGGTCATACAATACCATTTGAAGATGACGAGAGGATAGCCCAGAGAACGCCTCGCCACGCGGGCCGCGCTGTGCGCAATATTCCGTCTTAACCCATTTCGCTCATTCAGAAGGAAAGACAGCGTCCACTTGAAACAGCGAGCCGGTTCAGTGCGCCAGAGTGCCACTCGTATATCACTTCTTGGACGGAACGAGATGATATTCACATACTTCGAATTCGATGCACGCTGCAAGTTTGAGCTCGCACACGTTCATATATGTGCACTGCTGAAGTAGGGCTGTCTTCCTAACCTCTGGCCCACGACGATTCAAATCTAAACATAAAACCGCCGTGTACAATGCGTGTACAGTGCCTTTCCCCTTACATTCTAACGTTGATCTGCACCGGAGCTACTTCGTGACTGTCGCATATTTCGAGGATCGCTCACATGCATTAGCATAGTCTGCCAATAGAAAATGCAATGCATTCGAACGTGCTTGAGATATCCGTTCCAGGATTAGCCAAAGTGGCGCAGCGAAGATAGTCATCCGCCACAGATGCGCCACACTATGTTCTGTAGACCCTGAAGGCCTGAAATACTAGTCCCAGTTTGTGCCCAGGGTCAAGGGACTGAAGCATGGCAATTGTTGTCAAGACGTGGGGGAATAGAGACTGCTGTGAACGTTGCGGCGTTGAGGCAGCACAGCAACCGCGCGCTGCGCCCGTGCGCCCAGCTGTTACCCGAAAAGGATATAATCAATAGCCGCGGTCCGCCAGCTGCAGGACAACCGACTTACTCCCATCCAACGCGTTGCCTGTCCTGCTCATTCTTTCGCATTAGACGACCTAGTATACACATCGGACAATTTCTAGTACTTTCCTATATTCATAATGCCGTTCACGCCAGACTCTGAGCTCGACCTCCTCTTCCCCGCTGACTACATCCCCGACGATGCCAAGAAGGAGCTCCACGCCGACCTCCACGTATGCTGCACTTCTGCTGGCCCGACGCGTGGCTGATCTCGTTGCAGCTGCGCCCCCTCGCATCGACAGACTACCGCCGCGGACACCTTGACGTGCTCTCCGTGCTGACCGTCGTCAGCGACCCGGGCGAGGGCGCCTGGGTGGAGCAATTCAATGCGCTGCGCGCGGCGTCGCACACGTACTACTCGATTGTGATCGTGGACAGGGCGTCGGACCGCATCGTCGCGGTCGGCACCGTCTTCATTGAGCGCAAGTTCCTGCGCGGGCTTGGGAGCGTTGGCCACATCGAGGACATCGCCGTCGACAAGTCGCAGCAGGGCAAGAAGCTCGGCCTGCGGATCATCCAGGCGCTCACAGGCATCAGCGAGAACAGCGGGTGCTACAAGACCATCCTCAACTGCAGCGATAGCAACATCCGTGCGTTGTTTTCTCACGCGTGAGGCGTCTACTGAGTTCTGTTCATCACAGCGTTCTACCAGAAATGCGGCTACGTCAAGAAGGAGAACGAAATGGTGCGTTTATAGATTCAATCTCTCCGGCTACCGTGCTGTGCTGCTCACGCCCCACCCCTTCAGGCGAAGTACGCCCCCGACCGTGCGCGCTCGCCGCGGCTCTAATGCGGCATCCCGTGGGTATCTTGGATAGACTCTGGAGGGACACGGACTATCTTTATGGACATAATGTGACGCATATATTGTACGTTCTTATATTGGGCAGCTGTCCCGCGACCCGCAATGCATCCGTCAGGCTGCCGTCCTGTCTTTGCGATCCTGCTGTGTTGGCTGTACCTCAGGCTTGAGTGCTTCAATTTGGCGGTACGTAGAATGCCCGTAGGGCATTGCTGAAGCTTTCGGGGCCAAGCACGAGGGCAAGCTATGATAGACGCATTATACGGGCGCCCAAGTCTCATCGCCATAGCATGTTATTGGCTCTGCGGGACGTTAGCCGCATGTTATGCATTCATGTATGAAGCTCAGCTGAGCCACCAAAGTGATTGTAAGTATGGGTTCATGCCGCTTGAGCGCCTCAAGGTACTGACCATCATTATATGAACATATGATTGTAGAAAGCGATGGTACGATGTGCTCCGGCCAATCTCGACTTACACTCAGCCGGCACTGCATACTCATACACGCCAAATGCTCAGCACGATGCACGCAATGCGAGCCGCGTTTGCAAAATCAAGACACTCGTTAGCTCAGCTCACGGCCGAGGGCACGCTGCGGGTGATGGTCCGCGCGTCCCGCCAAGGTGCTTCCATTCTTCGGCAAAGTCACAGCCTCCACATCGCATGCTGCACTGGCTGAAATGGACAGAAGTATGATTGACGCAATCCATAGACCATCTTGTCGCCAATCTGCAGGTACTATCTGTACGTGGATGTAACTCGCACAAGCGTTATCGCATCAGACGTATCTGTTCTAGCGGTTGTATGTGCCAGAGCTCTCGCAAGCATGCGTCAATTGGCCGCGATTATCGACTTTCTCTCGCTCAGCGCTATGCTGTGGAGAAGCGGTATGGGTGTATAGAACCGCTGTCGTAAGGCTGGTTGTCTCTCGCTGAGATAAGACATATCATCCTTCGTGTACATTGAACCTGTTAATACGAGCAACATTTTGTGCCGACCGTCAAATGGCCAGGATATACCTTGCACTAGATGTCACGAATATTTATTATACTACTGGCAGTATGCACTATGACGAGCATTTCTCTATTACACAACGAACGGGCATTCACGGCGCAGGGTCTCCGGCACCCCTCGAAATGTCGGTCGTTTCGTGCAAATACTTGTGTAATACTGATAACGTTTCCCGTAGGATCACATTCATTCTTATGTCGTGACTGATGCTTCAAATTGCGCCACGTTCTATCGACAGATTTTGGTAGCTTGTCTGGCTCTTGTGGGGATCCAGAGAATACAAGCGAACAAAACTTTGGTCTACGACTACCTGCAATGGCATGCCGCTTTACGGTCGCCCTTCCTCACCAAGTGCGGCTTCTGAATGCAATAGTTAGTAGCACATACCCGTATCTTCCAAGCACGATGCTGGATTTAAGTTGTGTCTGTAGCTCTAGGCGGGCACGATCGTGTCCAGGAGCGAAGCTTGAAATACAAGAGGAGCTGTGCGAGTCGATGGGCTAAGCGGAGTTCTGATGTGACTTATTGTTGCCGCCCATCTCGTTGTATGAAACAGATCTGCTAGTATTGTTTGTTACGCCCTAATGCTGGATGCATGCTTCACAACAAGCGATACCATCATTACACTGATTATACCGATATCTTGTGATACGGGCTGTCATATCTTTGACTTAGAATCTACTGCGCTATTCAATGTCCTGAACAGTTACGATCGCGAGATGCTGTGATAAACAGATTGAGACACCGTCTCGACTGCGATGTTCAGCCAGATGAACCAAAAATAGCCAAATTCATTAACAATAACCCAGGAATCAACCTGATCATGAACTGGATGCCTATTGTGAAACAAGACTCGTATAACTGGTGAATCGCACGGCTTGTCAGATTTCATTAATACTATATGTGCACGTTACGCTTATTCTGCATCCGCACGATTTGGACCGCCAATTTGAGCTGGCAGAAGTGCACCGTGATGCGCACTTGCTCCCGGCATATCCTCTTCATCATTGCTGGTAAGCTGTGGCATGAATGCAGATCCGTAGAGCCAGTCAATATAGTCATCGCTCTATACTCGTACTTTTACGCTTGATATTGATTACCAGGAGGCTTGGATGACTGTGGCGGCACCTGAGCTCGAGGTTTTGAAGCCACATGAGACGCTGAGATAATTATGGCCAGGCTTCTCTGCCGACTGCCACAGGGAGCATGCCTCTTCTGACACCGCGATGAGCAACGCAAATTATAACGTATGTATGCTTCCACAAGGAACGGCCATTCAGATTCAAATTAGAGACTCAATTACATGGTCGCGCGTGCTGAGTTTGCGCCACAACCACCGTCAGATACCACTTCAAACCTGTCATGTAACGCGCGGCGTCTGATTTGTTTCATGCATCGATCTGGCATTCTGCAACGACTTTACTAGCCATTCTATGGGGGGATGCACCTTATATTGAAGCCCACAGGAATGGTTCGCCGATACGAAGACCCAATAGGAAGGCTAAGCTGTTAGAGTCCTCTACTCATCGCGATTACGTAGATGCTGGCAAATTGCGGAATGCAATCCCGATAAGGAGACTCTTCTACTCGACGACAGCTTGTCATTGCATCTGAATTTCGCGTCTTGATGAGTGGTATTGTGGTTCGATCTACCACCGAGGGCTGAGGCTGTGCAGTAAAGCACATTTTCATTCTGATGTAACCTGGGAAGCGAGGTCCATCCTTATTTGTCTTGCAAGAGACTGATATTGAGTCCATGCGGACGGTATACAACACTGCGGCTCTTCAAGATGCGGGAGCCACTGGTCCGATCATCCGCTGCACAGGTAGCTTGGGAGATCAGATGTGTTTCGGCTCTTGGCTGGATCATCCGTTTAAAGATGTCCTTCATGGAGAGTCCCAGGCACCACTTATCGTCCCAAAGCTTTCAGCGACATCCAAGGACTTCTTGCTTCAGTTTTTCCGCTGAGATTTTTTTAAAATGACGTCTTCCGCGACAAGCGAAGGGCAAAACTTGTATGCATCCTCGAGGTCTTGCTCGCCTGTCTCAGCTTGCTCATGTTTGTTAGCACTTTCGCGAACAACATCGCTGCGGCATGCTTTGGTAAATTGTGCCATTGCGCCAGTCAAATGCATCTACTCACAACTTCAATATGTGGCCTCCCAGCGATGACGATGTATGACTACACCATTACTCTTGGACAAGAAGTGCAATATATTTGGATGACCCAGAGGAAGTTCACGATGTTCACAGGCATTTTTCTGTTGAATCGCGCGATTATGCTCTGTCAGGCGGCCGTATACATGTTCAATATATCTGCGGCGCAAACTCGAGTTGTGAGTATGAGCTTCTTGAATTGTAACATCAGAATAATCTGATTGCCCATTCTCTAGAGGTGACGCGTCTACTCTAGTCATATACTCACGTTGAACATTGCTCACCTGTACCACAGCTGCACAATGCTCAGTAGCTTTTGCGCGGCCTTCTATTTGGCAAGTTTACTTTTGTGGGCAGGTACGTGCCAGTAAAATCTCACTCGTTTATTACAATACAAACTTCAAACTGTATAGCTTTTTCTGCACTCCGAATCTATGTTGTCTGCGCCAGACACCGTCTGTGTTATGCCATGCTTACTCTTGTCCTCGGGCTGATATCTGTAGGCACTAACTTGGTGGGTTCGCCCATCAATCATTTACTATTGTGCAGTCAATACGACAATGGGAAAGCTTAGTTCATTGACGCTTGTACGCGAGTCGTGAAAGGCGTGTGCATGCAAACATGTCTGTCCAGCCAATCCACGCAGTTGATGTACGTAACAGCAAATTCCATATCACTATATGAGCCACTGACATTATCTATGCAGTCGTATGTCCTCGTGTTCAATTGATTATGATTGGTTGGTGATATATGGTTTCAGTGGAAATATCAACGCGTCTGAGCACGATCCTCATGGATATAGTCGTAGTTCTTTTAACGTGGCTGAACATGCGTCGCTGTATTCTGTCACCGACGACCATGAGCCCAGCAGTTTTGCTTGCAAAGCTGATGGTTGAGCAAGGTGAGTGCGCTTCGGAATCGCAACCAGCCGATAGGATGATAATCATGACTTTCAGGTACACTGTACTTCATGTAAGCATGGATTCGAGCAAATGGATAGTGTACTCAAAGCCGCTAGAATTGCGCTCTTCCTGAACATTGTCGCTATAATTCTTTACTGGCGTGAGGTATGTACATATGCAAATTATCGTTCTCACAGTCGTCGTATACTTACGCAGCGTCATGCATCAGGTAGACAATAATTTCGCTGGTTTTATATCCTCGTTTGTCTCTAGCGCAATCACTTGCGCAACTGCAACATTAATCAGCGTTACAGATTATCTTCTGTTTTCATCTCCCGAATGCTACTCAACATCGGCAATATTAGATTATCGACAGACAATGTCATCATCCATGCGTTACCTCCTGGTTCTTGCGAGGCTACACACGATGGTCAGCGGCATTCAGTCCAACTGTCATCAGTGGTGATGCAGAGTATATCCATGCACGATAGCGGCATCATGCTCGAAGTGCTCGAAGAGGATCATGGTTTGTACTCGATAGACCCAAGTGCTGCAATAGAGCACGGGACCTCGGACAGGATTCGCCGCTTTGACGTTGACCTTGGCGACGGGGTAGGCAGAAGTTCCTCGCAGGAAGATACCTGTTAAAATGCCCTTAGTGAGTATCCCATATTGGCGAATGAAGCATAAAGCAGACCATGACACCTTTAGGGGCAACCACAGTCATACACGGCGCCCCATGTTCTCTGTAGCTCATTGCCTTAGATGATTCACATATATACTAGTTACCGATTGACATGGAAGTCCTGTCTGGCTGTATTCGGGGCTACTTGCTAACGATAATTATACTTCGGCTTTTCCGAGGTGTATTGAGGATAGGAGCATTCGGGGCGCCTTCTCAGCTAGGGTAATCTATGGATAAGCACCACGACTTGGGATGCGGCATCAATAATACCCTATGGCGCTGACAAGACGAAGGCGCCTATGTAGTTCGATGGGCTTAAGGCGACGCTAGGCTCCGCGAAGTCCTCTGATAGATAGGGGAGCTGAGGTCTTTGGCGCCATAGTCATAATTATGGCTTCAGAATCGCCTTTAGTATTGATTGATAAGGTTTTATGTCAAGCTGTGACTTGCTGCAGAGGTTGCGCGGCAATGATATTGATGATATGATGTCCACGATCGTAATTGTTGCATAGTGATCGACGCTGGCACCACGTACCGACCATCTGGAGCATTTCCGAGCACGTATGTAACTTCAGTATCGTGCTCATATACCGTGTTGGATATGGATATCCCATGATGCTGTTCATACTCTTCGCTGAGCACCCTTGTCCAGATTCCGCGCCTTCGATTCAGGGTGAACACCGAAAAGCTCGCAAGCTCTGCAGCTGTTAACACCATACACGCAGCGTGCAGATTCTTTTGGTGCGATTGAGGAGTTTACGCAAGGATCCTGCCTATGGTATAGCGGTGGGAATACGTAGTGACGTTTGTGGCGCAACATTGAATGCCGGCGGATTCCGGCGATCACGCAGCAAGCGCCAAGCTCGGAGCTTCAGAGATCCCATTCCGCCTAGTGTTAACTCCCGTTGCGTTGATTGTGACTTCTGACTTGAGCTGTGGGTCATCCGAAATGATGCTGAACGAATACCGCACTGTACTGTTGCTCGGCTTCTGATAACGCAGACTTCAATTCACTAAAGCCGGTAAAAACGCAATGCTATGCCAGTGACCGACATTGCATGCAGGCTCGTCGTTTCGAGCGGCCTCTACCGACATCATTCATACACATGTGCGCGAGGCTGCTACAATATGTAGCAAAATAACCACCATAGACAAATCGATCGACGCATACCGCATCAGTGATGCCGGTGTTGATGGATTCCCTGTGTTGCCAAGCAGAACGCCTTCTCAATCAGCTTCCCGAGCGATTTTCTCGCTCGGGCCCCTCCCTGAGACCCCTGTACACTAGAAATGTCTGCATACGAGATCTTTCAGAGACCTCCACGTCCTGGAGATCCTCCCCGGCCATGGCTTCGACAGTCGCTATCACAATAAGCGATCCGAAAGCGTAAGCAATCTATCGCGGAACCTGTGAACGTGCAGTAAAGCGCATCGTCTGTGCAGCGCTATCGATGTTTATGCTGCTGCAGCGGGATCTGGTGCGTCTTCATCTTCGCTTCCGTTGTTGAGACGTTTGACCCCATTCAGCACTTCTCGTTTATGAATACTCAATAACGCTCAGTCAAGAGATAGCATTCATATGGACTAGTAAAGCAACGGGATCTGTCATCATATTCTTTGTAAATCGAGCCATAATGCTTGGGGTGGCCGTGGGGTATGCGCTCACTCTCCCGTTATTGCGGGGAAACATCGTGCGTTGTCGTCTCGCGTGGGATGTATCGGTGGCCATTGCTGAACAGTGCTCGGTCCAGAAGTATGCTGGATTGATTGTCGCATTTGTGGACCCACACGTAGACTCACGCGCCTCACAGCTGTCGAGCTTTCATCATCCTTTTTGAAGTTCTGAACCTTGCTGCTCTTGCACTATGGACAGGTGATCATCATTCCCATGGCGTGAGCTCATTAATTGACCTTTCTCCCCCAGTGTTTTCAACATTCCGGGTATATGTCCTCTGCAGTCGGCGTTGGCCTCTTACCACAGCCACTTTGCTCCTGGGTCTAGTAGCTGTCGGAACCAACTTGGTAAAACAGCTGCATTCATCGGTCGCATTGCGGGTTAACGAGGTGGCACAGAGCTCGTATTCATCGCAGATATTTGATGGAGCAACCGACAGCTGCGATATACGATCTCGGATACCACAGGCAAGGCAATCGGAGTATGTGATGATTAATTTCATATGCGCTCTACTGATTTATCCTTAATAGAAGTAAATTGCATCTCTCTTGTCCTACAAACTGCGCTAGTAACTCGAATTCTTCCCGCGTGCGATATAGTGGAAGTTGCTACGCGAACATGCCTAATCCTATCCGACGCACTAGTGCTCCTCGCATCATGGCTTGGGATAAAGGGCCGCGTCCCCATCGCGTCCCCTTGGAGAGAGGATATCTCACTCGCCGAAGTTGTCTTGAGAGATGGTGTGTACTGCCAGTGATGACATCTGTCGCCATCGTTGACCTTGACCGTTGTCTATCATCAGGAACGCTATACTTCTTGTAAATAGATTTTGAATTTCGCCTTATGGTATTGACATCGTCACCGGAAGAACATTGCTTGCATTAAACGTAGTCGATATGGTCCTATATCGGCTGCGAGTGAGATATTTTGCGTGTCTAGAATGATTGAAATATTGCTTATGTACACCGTCCAGATTACCGCCAACTTCCCCCTTGTCATCATCGCGTATGTACTGAGCACGAGCCGTGTATGCTGCCAGCTGATGATGAACGGCACAGAATCACGTCGGTGTTCATTTCTCGGTTGATGCTCAACTCCCGTCAAGTACGAGGATCCAGGCAGCATTCTGACGGCTCACATAATACGCTTCACGACGACTCTCATGGAGTTCAGCAACCACATATTGAACTCTCAGTGATTGCGTTTGGGTCTGCATCGACAAATCAGCTGCAATCTACCATTGCAGCAACTGAGGGTAAAGATTGTGATGTAAGCATTCGCTCCGCTGGTAAACACCATGGTAATGTCAATAATTCAGGAGGACTATTATTGGGAGAGCGACGGTGAACTTTGGCATGACAACAATCAGCCTGAGGATATTGTAAGCGAGCATGCTTCCACACAAAACTCGATGACACAGTATAATGGTAAGCGATTTGCGACTGAGCTCGAGAGATGCTGATCATCATTCCTGCCCAAGGTTGTGTGGTTTAGCTTACATATCAATTCAATGCGAAGGAACTGCAACTGTTGATAACCGCGATGCTTGTCGGGATCATGGCGGGACGGGCTTCCTGTTCGCTGACTGGCTCAGTACCCTGCGTCGGAGAGTTGCTATCGATGTTGGACGTACGTCGTCTACATGGCCTCACTGTTGACATTGGGGCTGTTGCTTGTCATGATAAGAATGCATCTAGTAAGTATCGGAGAACGTGAGTTTGTGGCTACCCGTAGCGAATCTGACACATTCAAAACCAGCATAACACAGCTCGACCCTCCTCGTAAGGTCGAAGCGCTGGTTGGTAATAGACACGATCTTGAACGGAGTGCGCACAGCGGATCCGCTCGCGTGTATCCTGCAATCATGGTCTTACCAATTGTCACGATAAGTTGATGGTGCCTGGTATCGGCATACAGGTTGTTCTATTTGTGGCGTCTCTCCATGAGGGATCCCGACATCTTTCCATAATTGCGAGCACCATAGCACTTATCACAGTCAATGCGGTGGTCGGCTTGGATGCTGGGTTGATGCATGATATATCGAAAGCCGTGCGAGCAGATATAGCAATACTTATATGCTGCCTTCGCCAGCTTCTAAGCCAAAATCTGTCCTGCATTCACACGTTCGATATCATGACCTCAAATGAGCTCGCGAACTACGTCTGGGGGTACGATTAACTCGTGTTGATAGTTTGTCATGCTTACAGGCCCGCAATACAGGGTCACTGTTGATGACTATGTTCAGCTTGCCAGCGCCTGTGCGTACGCATATCTTGATGATCTCGAGGTGATGGGCCTCAAGAAATCCTTTCTCAGCACTTCTGTTATACGAATATGTGATCACAATCGAGCAAGAAGTGAACTTTATATGGTCTAGCAAGGCCAAGCGTTCGAAAGTCATTTTCCTCGTCAATCGATGTGTCATGCTAGGTATGGCGATATCGAATATTGTGAGCATTATAAGTTGGAGTACTCTTGCGGTACGTTGCTTGGTCTCTGCCAGTATCCACCGATAGTCATCCGCTAGTAGAGGTAAAGCCATATCCCCTAGAAGGCTACTATGCTCTCAAAGTGGTGATTAGCTATGAAGGGGCAATCGTGTTGCAAGATGTATTTTATTTAACATCCCTTGCCACTTGGGCAGGTAGGTAATTAACATTATACGTGATAGCTGCCTAAAATGACTTGCATATTGTTTCATAGCGGTATCGGGGCTCCGCACCCGCACCTATGTCGTCTGCAACAGAAGTTGGCAAATGGCGTCTCTAACCCTCTTGTTTGGGCTAGTACCTATAGCGTCAAATATAGTGAGTCGACATCAAATAGTGCTGCCCTTCTCTCAAAACTATCCCTGAAGGTCATGTACGCCTCGGAGATGTGGGGAAATTCAGACTCAAATAGTATCCTGCTTCAACTGTCACCTGAGGTACAATTTATGTGAGCAATGATTACTCGCTCCAACGTCATCCCTCACTTAGTGTCATATAGAAGTATGAACTTTTTCTTTCAGCAATATCTGCTTTGCAGAGAACTAACGATGCTTCCGAGATAGTGGAGATCGTCACTCGCATTTGCATCATCATATCTGATACCATCGTTCTAGTTACGACATGGTTCAAACTGCATCAAAGTTTACCTCATCCGCATCGTTTACTGATGAGAGCTTCCTTAGCACAGGTAGTCATGAGAGACGGTAAGTTTAAAGGATCTAACATAATGCCGCACTTGATATTGAGGAATCGGTTTTTTGCTAGGGATTATATTCTTTGTGTACTTCCTGCAATTATAGTCAGAAGCAATAGGATGACAATGTTGTTGTGCAGGATACTCCTAACGATGAATATTGTCGACATTGTTCTATATTGTCGAGAGTCTGAGGTATGTATATCATCTCGTATCGCACAGTAAAGACTAAAGGAACTATGGAAGATTCCGTCCGATCCATATTATATCGTGACATCGTAAGCTTGCCTTAGACCACACACTCGTGGACTTGCTCACATATTTCAGAATCACGTCGATTTTGATCTCTCGTCTGTTGCTGGACCTACACCATATACATGCAGATGATAGCGAGATCACGAGCTCAGGACATCGCTCAAGTTCAAGTGATGAGACATCTGGAGCACAGACAGTTTCTGATCGGCTGTCGACTCTGGTTTGGCGGATTACAAGGCCAATGTCCCACGAGACATGATGGAGGAGGAATCTAGGCACTTCGGGTGAGCACAATCGAACATGATATCGCATGCTTTGTGCAAAAGAACGATTCTCAATAGGATTGGGACGTACCATCTGGAGTGGAGAGTTTGCGGGCATTGCTCGCACTTCTCGTCTCGGGGACATCTAGCATCCAACTAGCTGTGAAAAGAAAGAGATGGCGCCCGGGTGTTGTTTTGGCATGTCAGCTAATCAGTGGAGCGGAACAGTAATGTATCATGCGTCGTCATACTCGGGTGAAACATTAGTGTTTTCTTAACGCCAGAGATTCTTGGTCGATCGACCGCCCACACCCGTTCTCAAGCCGGCATGCCGAGAAACCCCGCTGCTAACTAAGCACCACCGCTATCAGCCGCTATCTATCAACCACAACGAACGGCCCGCCCGCTGCGACCACAGCCTATAAGCAAGAGACATATGCAGAGTGTCAGCTAGGAGTCGAGCGGGAGGATGTGCAGCAGCAAAGAGTAGTGCTTAGTGTCACGAGCACGTCACGACCATGGTGCCGTAATAGCTTAAGTACTGAGACCCACAGATGCCAACAGAGTTGGCATTCTGCCCTTTTGGCGCAATGGTTATTGCATTACGGCTGAGCATCGTTATTGGGTTCTCACGACAGCGCGTGATACTTAGATAACATTTGGCTGTCTCCGGATGTGCCATCGGACCTTGAAAACCCCCAACGCCATGAATAGCTCCACAACCCGCGGCCGATGGCGGGTTCCACAGGCTTGCGAAAACACTATTGAGTTCAGATCACAGCTAATAATTTCTGCCACACCACCCCGAGCGCACCGCGTCCAATTGCATATTCTGAGCAGAATGGTGTTTTGGACAGCAGGTTCTTCTTTACTGGAAATACATAGCCTCACCGCTGACATGGTCTTGATGAAATACATTCCGTCGCTCAGATCATTCGCGCATGTGCGTATGCGGTGCATGTTACTACATGGCGTATTCCTCGCCGATGCAGGGGTTAGGGATCACGTCGACTGTGCATCTGGAACCGCAGCTCGATAAGTCCATCAGTTATGTAGCTCCCTTTAGCAGACACCCGCTACATTGTCTCCCCCAATGAGTTCGGAGTCGCATGCTTTATTCGTCGAAACGTATGTCATGCAGATGCGTTTACTAATGCTTCAAACTAATCGTATATGCTCTCATTCGCACTGGAAGCCTCCTCGGGAACTACTGTTATGCAGCCGGTTACGGTACGCGCCCTGCCGCTAGCCCTGTCCAACAGTAATACACAAGTCTCAGAATGTTCATAGCCCTGTTAGTATATGAATACCTTTTGACATTTGGCGAAGAGGTTGCATACATCTGGACCAGCAAGGCGACTGGATCCGTTGTATTGTTCTTTATTAATCGGGCCATAATGTTGGGGTTGGCGGTCTCTTATGCTCTCAATATCCCTTGGTGGAACAACCTTAGCGTATGTGGCCAGCCACCTCTACGTCAACTTATCACTTACTATAGCTGGAATAGGCGTATGTCCAGAACCAATTCAAGAGCTCATTTCTGATGTGTCAAATCTGTTTATTCAGCTGCAGAGTGGTAGGCATCCTGGTGCAACCCATGGAAGCGGCCTCCCTTGCTATATGGGCAGGTAACAATCTGTCTAGTCAGACATATTGCTCTTTGCTGATGTCGATGACTCCTTAGTATTCTCGGCGTTTCGGGTGTACGCAGTTTGCGACAGGCGTTGGACTATCGCAATCATAGCGTTCATTTTTGGTATCATTCCGGTGGCAACCAACTTAGCAAGTGCTCTACACCGCGACCGTGTCAACAATTTGGTTTGACTGACTATCTCATCGGAAACAGCGGGATTTTTCGGCTGATATTTTCAAGATGACCAGCTACACACTTGAAGCATCCAATATGACAAGCCATGCATATACAACACTCGCAGTCGCTGGGAATGCCTGTTTACCTGATACTAAACTGTCGGAGTCGACACTATCTAAGTGAGTAATACGTACGGGCAACGCATTAACCACATTTTCATAACATTTCGAAGGCGTACGTCAATCGTGACTCATCACATTTTTCCATATACAAACCTGGTGCTCAGTTGAAATTGCTACGCGTACATGCTTGATCTGCTCAGACACGCTGGTACTCCTCACATCGTGGTATAATATACACGATCGTATTAGTAATCCCGGAAGCTGGGGAGAAGACGCTTCATTGGCGCAAGTGCTCTTGAGAGACGGTGAGCACACCATGTCGGTGCGCAGGCCTCAAACTTTGCATTAACATAGCGGACTCATTCCAGGAACGTTATTCTTTGTGTGAGTCGGTGTTTTATGGTGCTATCTTGGTACTCATGCAGGCGACAGGTTACTGCTCTCCCTGAACGTCCTCGACATGATATTGTTTTGCCGGCAAGTCCGTGTCTTACGTCACGAGTACAATCTAACCATACTAATGGCGAGTAGATTACCAATGATTTCTCGGCACTCATCTTTGCGTGAGTGATTGTCTTGTACTGCGGAGCTAGCCGATAAACGTATTATTACCAGAGTCACAACTATCATAATCTCTCGACTCATGCTAAATTTCCGCCAGGTGCACTTCGCCGCACATGCCCCTTCTGGTTCACAGAGCATATCTGATGTGAAGACCGAGAGTACCCGGCCATCTCAGTCACATCTCTCGTCCATGGGATTTCAGCCCGGATCTGAAATCTCAACTGCATGGCTCCAATCCAGGTCGATTCTATCGTCAACGGCGAGGATATCTCGAAGAGAACTCGGCAATTTCCTGTATCAGGAGGACAGCGGCCCGGCAGGCCAATCTAGCCCACAGGATGGTGAAATGGAGATCGGTGTAGACGAGGTATGCTAGGAACATATTCAATGACTGTAGAATGAGTAGAATATGTGAGTTCCACACTCCTAGCTGCGATGCGGCTGATTCTCAATCGCTGACGATGACCTTCAGTAAATCAACGATTGTATTTACTTTGTTAGAACACCGCACTTCTGAATCGATTCTACATTAACCTTACGAGGATTATGGAAAGGCCATTGAACCCTCTTGTTTGGGCTAGTACCTATAGCGTCAAATATAGTGAGTCGACATCGAACAGTGCTGCCGCTTTCTCAAACGCACCCTCGAAGGCCACGTATGCCTCGGAGATGTGGGGCAATTCAGACTCAACTAGTATTCTTCTTCAATTGTCACCTGAGATACGATCTATGCGAGCAATGATTACTCGCTCCAACGTCATCCTTCACTTAGTGTCATATAGAAGTATGAACTTGTGCTTTCAGCAATATCTGCTTTGGAGAGAACTAACGATGCTTCCGGGATAGTGAAGATTGCCACTCGCATTTGCATCATCATATCTGATACCATCGTTCTAGTTACGACATGGTTCAAACTGCATCAAAGTTTACCTCACCCGCATCGTTTACTGATGAGAGCTTCCTTAGCACAGGTAGTCATGAGAGACGGTAAGTTTAAAGGATCTAACATAATGTCGCACTTGATACTAAGAAATCCGTCACTTGCTAGGGATCACATTCTTTGTGTGCTTCCTGCAATTATAGTCAGAAGCAATAGGTTGTTGTACAGGATACTCCTCACAATGATATTTGTCGACATTATTCTATATTGTAGAGAGTCTGAGGTATGTATATCATCTCGTATCGCACAATAAAGACTAAAGGAACTATGGAAGATTCCGTCCGATCCATATTATATCGTGACATCGTAAGCTTGCCTTGGACCACACACTCGTGGACTTGCTCACATATTTCAGAATCACGTCGATTTTGATCTCTCGTCTGTTGCTGGACCTACACCATATACATGCAGACGACAGCGAGATCACGAGCTCAGGACATCGTTCAAGTTCGAGTGATGAGACATCTGAAGCACAGACAGTTTCTGATCGGCTGTCGACTCTTGTTCGGCGGATTACAAGGTCAATGTCCCACGAGATATGATGGAGAGGAATCTAGGCACTTTAGGTTAGCACAGCCGAATTTTCGAACGCTGCCCGTACTTTTCGTCTCGAGAGCATTCAGCTTTCAAATGACTCTGACGAGAAAGAGATGGCACCCGGTTGTTGTTTTGCATGTCAGCTAACCAGTGGAGTGGAGCATTAATGTATCATGCATCATACTCGGGTGGAACATTGAGTTCGTATCGCAGCTGATGATCGATGATCTCCGCCGCATCGTCCTGAGCGCATCGCGTCCAATTGCATATTCGAAGCAGACGGTGGACAGCAAGTTCTTGTTCTTGTTTACTGGGAATGCATAGCCTCACTGTTGACATGGTGAGAAAATTTTGGAAACTTGATCCAATGCATTCTGTCACTCAGATCATTCGCGCATGTGCGCATGCAGTGCATGTTACTACATGCCGTGTTCCTCGCCGATGCAGGAGTTAGGCATCACGTTGACTGAGCATCAGGAACCGGAGTTTGATAAGTTCATCATCTATGTGGAGTTCGTTATGTAGCTCCATCAGGAGACCCCCTCAGGAGACCTCCGCCGCATCGTCTTCCGCAATGAGTTCGGAGTCGCATGCTTTATTCGTCGAAACGTATGTCATGCAGATGCGTTTACTTATTACATGGGACCTTATTCGCATTGATAGCCTCTTCGGAAACTACTGTTATGCAGCCGCTTGCGGTACGCGTCCTGCCGCTAGCCCTATCTGACAGTAATGCACTCAAGTCTAAGGGTGTTCATAGCCCTATTGGTATACGATTACCTTTTGACATTTGGCGAAGAGGTTGCATACATCTGGACCAGCAAGGCGACTGGATCCGTTGTATTGTTCTTCATTAATCGGGCCATAATGCTGGGGTTCGCAGTCACTTCTACTCTCATTGTCCCTTGGTGGAGCAATCGTAGCGTATGTGACTAGCTATCTATACATGGATTTATCAGTTAATATAGCTGGGGTAGGCGTATGTCTGGAATCAATTTGCATTTCTGATGTGTCAAATCTGTTCATTCAGCTGCAGGGTGGTGAACATTCTCGCACAACTCATTGTATCAGTGGCCTCCCTTGCTATATGGGCAGGTAACTATCTGTCTCGTCATAGACATGTTGCTCTTTGCTGATGTCGACGATTCCTTAGTATTCTCGGCGTTTCGGGTGTACGCAGTTTGCGACAGGCGTTGGACTATGGCAATTATAACGTTCATTGTTGGTATCATTCCGGTGGCAACCAATTTAGCAAGTGCCCCACACCGTGAGCGTCAACGATTTGGTTTGACTGACTATCTCGTCGGAAACAGAAGTTTCTTTCGGCTTATACCTTCAATATGACCAGCTACACACTGGAAGAATCCAATACGATAAGTCATGCATATAAATTACTCAATGCCTGTTTATCTGGCATCAAACTGTCGGAGTCAATACAAGTGAAGTGAGTGAAACCTACAAGTAACACATCAGCCACATTTTCATAACAATTCGAAGGAGTACGTCAATCGTGACTCATTGCATCTTGCCATATAAAGACTTAGTGCCCAGTTGTGATTGCTACGCGTACATGCCTGATCTGCTCAGACACGCTGGTACTCCTGACGTCGTGGTATAATATACACGATCATATCGGTAATCCCGGCAGCTGGGAAGAAAAGACTTCATTGGCACAGGTGCTCTTGAGAGATGGTGAGCACACTATGTCGGTGCGTATGCCTCGAGCATCTGAATTGACATGGCGGACTCATTCCAGGAACGTTATTCTTTGTGTGAGTTGGTGTTGTCCGGTGCCGTTTTGGTACTCATGCAGGTGACAGGTTACTGCTCTCTCTGAACATCCTTGACATAATATTGTATTGCCGGCAAGTCTGTGTCTTACGTCACCAGTACAATCTAATTGTACTAATGGCGAGTAGATTACCGCTGATTTCTCGGCACTCATTAACGCGTGAGTGATTGTCTTGTACTCCGGAGCTAGCCGATGAACGTATTATTACCAGAATCACAACTATCATAATCTCTCGACTCATGCTCAATTTCCGCCAGGTGCACTTCGCCGCACATGGCCCTTCTGGTTCACAGAGCATATCTGATGTGAAGACCGAGAGTACCCAGCCATCCCAATTGCAGCTCTCGTCCATGGAGTTTGGGTCCGGATCTGAGATCTCAACTTCACGGCTCCAATCCAGGTCGATTCTATCGTCGGTAGCGAGGATATCTCGAAGCGAACTCGGCAACTTCCTGCATCAGGAGGATAGCGGCCCGGCAGGCCAAGTCAGCCCGCAGGATGGTGAAATAAAGAGAGGCGCAGACGAGGTATGCTAGGAACATAATCGATGACTATAGAATGAGTGGAATATGTGAGTCCCATATTTTGCGCTGCGATGCGGCTGATTCCAATTGCTGACTATGACAACCAGTATATCACCGACTGTATTCGTTTTTCTAGAACACCGCACTCTTGAATAGATTCTATCAAGATATTTATAAAGCTTGCATCCAAATCAGGGAAAGGTTATTGAAGCTCTACCAAGGGATCTGTCTACTGATTACGGAATATATCTGATGCGATAGGCCTCCACATTTTTCCCTGATAAAATGGATAAGTCGCAGCGTAGTGGTTGCCATTGCGGTCACACTGCTTGAGCATTGTAAATGAAAGACGGACTATCCTCCAAGTACGCGTTGCAAGAGCCGGCTCAAAAGCGACGGTCAATCAATCACCACAACTTGAAAGTGCAGGACCATGCCGCATCGCATTCCCGGAGTATACAAATGTCGCAAAACCCACCGCCAAAAACCTTCATGCTAAGCGACATATTAATGCGCACCTCTGGGCCTGGAAGCTGGAGCCTCATAGTCAAAACTCGTTGGACAATCGTATGGGCTTGCATGATCTCCGCTGATTAAAATTACTCCTCGTACAATAGCTGGGCGCTGTGATCGAGACTTCAGCTTTAGCAGCAGGAACTAGTGACTAGTGCTAGCGAAGAATCAGCCAAGTGGCGAAATCCTTGCGAGAGATTCCAACATTCTGTTTGCAGGATACAGCTAAACACAAACATGCATCGATGCACAGCGGCGTGGTCTGAGACAACTGTCTTTAGCGCCCTTTGCACATAAGCGCCTGAATTACGTCAGATCGGACATGTCGTGAGTTCGCAGATCATATCAAGACGAAGCATGGTACTCCCAGGTTTCCATTCCATCACCATCCCATCTGTACGTATATATGCAGTGTCCGAATTGCACCATGAAGAAGATTTCTATTGCATGCGTTCGCACACAGCCTTGGCGCCACCCCATGCGGGCGAGCAAACGCGAGAAGATACAGGAACAACTTGCATGATCTTTGCAGCAGCGCTCACGTCCAACTGTGTCTGCGGCGCCTGGTAAGGATCAAAAGAACTCCAAGGATCATTCATGCACATGCGTCCGCTGTATTCCCTGTCAGTCAGGGGATCAGGTTGTCTTTCGATCGTGCGCCTGGAACTAGAGCGCGATATGTTCATCGTTTACGAAGTCTACTATGTAGCATTATCAACCAGCCCTCCTTTCTCTCGTACCGCCACCATCGCCTTAGGCGCTCACGTATCGTCCCCCTACACACCAACCCCTACGCACCGTCCCCCCTACCATGAACACCCAACGCACCGTCAGCAACACTCAGAGGGCTCCTGCCGACATAACCCCCGCTACCTTTGCATTTGACCTACTTTTCAACGCCGCCCAAAGCATCCACCGGGCACATGAAACCACACCATTGACATACGCTCTTCCTCTTTGGAAGACACATGTATCCTACCTCCTCACAGCGATCACCCATGGTGCCAATGAATTGGCCCACACCGAACTCCCTTCCCTGCTCACTTTGCAGCAGGACGTCAACAACCTTGCGCTACACCTCACCTCACTCCTAGCACCTACGTTCAACAACCCTTTGCCCACCCCTCCCACGCCTTCCACCCCTAAGCCACGCACCACTCCATCCATGCCTCACCTCAAACACGTTTCTAGCCGCCCCATCTGGACCGTCACAAAGAAACCCGAACCACGTCTCCACTGGGCTCCGAATCGTCCCGAGTAGTGATGTGCCAGGCCCGGCCTGGCTCAAAAGCCCCGGCTTTGGCCCGGCTTTGGACGGCCTTGGCTTTTCAAAACCTCAGGCCGGGCCCCCATTGATGGCCCACGGCTTGGCCCGGCCCGGCCTGGGGCTTGCCCGGGGCCTGGCACTGTGAGGATGATCATCACTGTAGCCACACAAACTCATAACGTACCTTCTCCAACTATCTTCTGACAAAGCCAAGCTCCAGTATCTTCAATAATTAGTGAATTATAGTGTGAAATCATCATTTCACCAGCACGGTGCTCTGTGGCGTGCCTTCCAAATGGGGCATTGTATAGGCACCCAAAAGTGAGCGACAGGCTTCAGCACCAAGAATTCAATCCATGGGACTATCCTCTTGCTTGAATATAAAAATATAGGCATACTTCATTGGAATATGGCATACTGCTACTATATATATCCTTATATTATAGTTACTAGACATTTTATCCGTTAGAGCTTCAAGTCAGGCCCGGGGCTCACGGCTTGGCCCGGCCTGGCTTGAGACACAAGCTGGGCCCTGGGCCGTCTCAAGCCGTGGTGTAGGGCCCGGCCTGGCCCGGCCCAAGTAGGGCTTGGCCTGGCCCGGCCTATGGCCCAAAGCCGGGCCTAGCACATCACTAGTCCCGAGACGTCACCTCGAACACCATCCCCACAACCTACACCTCCCCGTACCCCATCACCCACCCCCACTCATTGCTCTGTAGACTCCGTCAACACCGTCGAATTCCTCCTCGAGCCACCACTCTATGACCACCCTATTGGTCCACTAGAGAAACCCCTGTACGACCACCCTGCTGGTCCTGTGGAAGGACCAATCTATGGCCAACCCGCTGGTCCTATGGAAGGACCAATCTACGACCAACCCGCTGGTCCAATGGAGGGACCAATTTACCCTTGCCCTGCTGGACCTGATCCATTCAACCCCATCCCATACCAACCTCAACCACGACCCTTTGTACCCACCCGAACGATCACCCTCACAATTACCTCCGTACTCCACTGCCCTACTGCAATTGGCAACATATTCACCCCCTCTGAGCTCAGTGATGCGTGGCAACAATCGCTGCTCAGCTTCCAATTCATGGACTATTTCCACCACTATAACATCCTTGGCATCACCTATGACATGTTCACCGGCTTCCACTGGAATGACCCTTCTTCCACCGCTATCTGCTCCTCCATCCGTATGTCCTACCCTGACGATGACGCATACCTCATCACGTGTCAACTTACCACCCATTTCCACATCTTCTCCTACCTCGCTCGCAAACACGACGTCTTCAACAATTCAGTCACTTACTCTATCTACTCTGACCAATCTATCCTTGCAGCAAGTTCGAGTTCTTCTGCTACGTAACTCCTTTTGTTACTACTACCTTGTCCTACCTCGTCCCCTTTTTTCCCTTCATTTCCTATTTTTTTCTTTACGCATCACTAGAGCTGTTAAGTGTCGGTCCAAACTTGAGACCCTATGGCACCAGCTCACTCTTCTTTACAATACATAATCAACGTACGACCCATGCCACCACCCTACTCCAATTTGCGATACTCTTCACTTCCACCGTGGCTCTAGTTAGCTGCTGCACATGTACTTAGGATACTGACTGCAGGGTATAAATGGTTGTCTCTCTCTATGTAGCATTATCAACAGACCTCCGCTACATTGTCTACCACGATTGCTGCGGAATCGCCAGCGCTATTTGTTGAGAAGTATGCCATGCAGATATAAATGCTTCAACCCGATCACATGGGATCTTGGTGGCCTGCTCGGAAACTATTGTAGCATAGCTGGTCACTTGAAGTTAATTACCTAGCGGGTTTGCGTAGCATCAAGCGCCCAAGATCACATGCATTCCCAGGGGGGTGGGCGCTCTGATGCTGCTGCATATGAACGTTGAAGATCCCAAAGCTGTGATAGCTTATGAAGGCAGAATAGTAATAGAAAGCATTAGTTGAATTCGTTATAGACAATGTACGATGCTGTTCATGACTAAGATCACTTTGTCAGTGGATGAGTGGATTCATTTATACATGTTGCACTCTTGGGCCAGCATGACTCCACACGGTCTCGTTGGTCTCCAAGGATATGCAATAATTGTCATATGGTGCCAACGGCCTAGTCACCGCCTCTTTTGTACAGTGGCCAAACCCTGTGGGCAACTTCATGTTAACCCTAATGCAGGGTTTACATAAGTGCTGGTACCTGGTGGTGCCCTGAGATTGAACATTTTGGGTATAGTACAGCATGGAGAGAAAATTTGAATGCTCATTGTGGTGTAGATATGGCAACGGCACAGGCCTGTTGTGTATATACTATTTCACTACATGCCATGCTCTAGTAAGATACAGAAAGCACGCAAAGCTGCCTGTCACGAATTTTAGTGCATATCTGTTATATCATATATCGTTGATCTCATATATCATATATACGCGGAATACACCCTCCCCAGTTTGAATGTAGATACTCATTGTTTACCATCAGGTGACCTGTGCCCTGTAGTGTAGTGGTTATCCCTAGTCCCCCCCTATGGTCAGCGCTAGTTAGCTTACATATCAAGTAGCACATGACGGGCATATCATATACGTACACACCGACCATGCCTTTAGGGCTGGTCATGATTGACACACGCTACTACCTAAGACACACACCCGGGGGAAGGGGGTTCGCTCAAAGGCGCCTTCCTGGTCCGGGGCATCTAAGGCAGAAGAGGCCAAGACAAGTCTGAGGGTCGCTCAAGACTGTCTGGCTTATTATATAGCTCTAATACTGTTTGTACATGTTATGGCGCAGCCTGTAAGGTATCAGTGCTGAGATAAGCTACGTGGCTACGTGGTGGCCTGTAATGGCATTGGGCGTGGGATTGTAGAGCATGGGACGGCCATGGCAACGTAGCAGGTTAGACCCGAGTCGGTGGTCCTCATCAATTGGGGGTTCGCTGGTAATGGTGGGGTTCTAAGTCCGTGATCGGGGTTCTAGCGTAGATCGGGGCCATAGCCGGTAATGGCAGGGTTATCGGGCCATGATTGGTGACGTAGCTAGTGATCGTGGACTGGCCAGTAATGGCCCTGGTGATCGAGCGTGACCGGCTGCGATCGGTGAGTAGCGCCTTGCGACTGCTAGGGTTCTCAGTCGTACAAGGACTGCCCGAGGTCGATGTTCCTCATAGACCTGGGTGCTATGGGGTTTAAGGCCTCCCTTGGGCCTTAGTCTGTATGGTACATAGTCCATGCCAATAATGGCGTGAGTCCTTGGTCAGTAATGACCAGATAGCCGGTAATGGCTGTAGTTCGTGGAGACGGGAGGCATAGGGTTCGGTTGGTTGGGTGGACGTGGTCCTAGCCGTGAGTCTGGATGGTCGTGACCTGATGAGGTGTGGTCCAGGTAGCAGGGGGTTGTGGTCAGGTGCTACTGGGCTCATCGTAGTTGGTCGGGGTCACGTGACTGCTAGTGGCTTTATGTTGGACTGGTCTGGGACTAGGGTTCTTAGGTGGGGCTGGTGGCGCTGCTGGCTAGTGCCTGTAGTGATATGTATGTAGGGCTTGGATCTAGCTGAGGTGTCGGGTTTCCAGCCTCGGGGGTGCTCTCAATGATCGGAAAAGGTACTGTGCCTAGAAGCTTGAAATTGGCGTGTGACAATGATCTAGGTAGCGCACATCCCCCCATGTATATAAGCTAGCACTGTCTGAGGCTTACACCTCAGACTTAGCAATCTCAACTTGGGCTTAGGCCCCTTACTCATCTCTTATGCGTGCTTGACTGTGGGTTGACACTACTCCCCTCTGAGGCTTAAGTACCCTCTTAGGATCAATACATGCCATGTCATCTATCTCATCGACCTCTGGCCTGCGTTCCTAGGCCTGCACTTGCACGTGGATATACAAGAGTAGTAGTTTGTGTCATAAATGTCACGGTTTTCTAGGCCTCAATATATGCCCCACTACCTGGGCTCGAACTAACGGCCTCAACCGCTCCCCTAGAGAGCAATTTCCCTTAGCCACGTACGCTACGCCAGTGATCACATGACTTACAGGTAGATGAGATCAGATATCAATGGACGTAGGTAGCACCTGGCACCGTGACCTACTTACATAACCCTATGCACATGATCTCACTATGACTAATATGTGTTACGGTCTGTACGAATATACTCGAAGCTCCATTCTCTGACGTTCCACTGGGAGGGAGGACTTAGCATTCAACCACTCTGTTGCGTGCCTTATTTCTAGAGATCCCCGCTCAACCAGTGACCTTCGTTTCATGTATAACAGCCCTGTGCCCTTAGCTTCACAGTGTATCAGGTTCTAGTTCATATTGTGTGTCTAACCACAGAGTTCTTATGTTTCATCCCTTGTTGCACTCAGCCGCAACACTTTGTATTTGTTATCTTAGTACTCAGCCTTATGGACTTGGTGGTAGCAGTACCAAGGACACTATGACCCCGGTTATAGGATCGCAGTATATAACCTGATGTAAATACTGGTCGAGTTCCTCAGCTCGACCTTGTTGAATTACAAGGATCTTATACTTGTTCTCAAAGGCTTGAGCAATTAAACCTGCAGCTTGTATATCGACGCTCTGATTCTGCTGAGTTCAACAAGTAGTGCACTACTTGATATGCTGAGTAGCTCGACTTAGTTAATTCAGCTGAACGGATATTCAATCCGTAACAATATGCGAACATTTATCACATGTAGGGGTATATCATACTGCGCACAGACCACGCCTTTAGGGCGGGTCTCGTCATCTAGTGTAGCAATCTTCTCATGTATATATATGCTATGACTGAGGTCTTACAACCTCAGTCCAATGATACTCGGCTTGGGGTGTGTGTGCCCCTGGTCTTACTCTCCATCTCCCTGTCTGCTGCCTGCAACACAGCCTTTTGTCTTATACCCTCACTAGTCTGGGGCACGACCTAAGCAACAGCCTCGTTAGCACGATCATAGGGTGATACTTAGGACTTAGGGATAGGCGGTAGACATAGACTGTAAGTCTGTGTCACTGCCGCTGCTTGTGCACATACTGGGAAGCAGTTGTGCACACACACCAGCACCAGGAAGCAGTCGCATGCATCACAAGCCCAAGTATCAGCTGCACAAGATGTTCTTTGCATAAGCTCGGATGAGGATAATGAGTGCACATCATGGATGGGGGGTGTGAGTTACATGATCTCCTCAGACAAGGATGAAGATGGAGAGGACTTGAATGATGACGAGGGCAACAATGGTGATGATGATGGAGATGATGATGACAACGACAATGATTTGTCTGAGTTGGAGGGTGATGAGCTGAGTCAGAGTCTGGAGATGGCACAGCAGAGGAAAGGCAACAGGGATGCCTTCAGTATCCTAATGAGACCAATGTCTCAGAGCATCTGGAAGCAAGCAGAGAGCAACCGGGCTCTGGGTTACAATGGCATGTCAGACAGAACAAAACGGAGGCACAATAAGAAGCTTCGGGATGAACAGGCTCACCGTAAGAGGTACTTATCACAATTCATGGGTAAAATGTATGTGTTGACGAGTTTCGGGCACAGCTCTGGTGTGCAATTCATGCACTCATTTTTCTCGACACAGAAGGGTCCTGAGCTGTCAGAACAGCAGTCAAATGAGCAACAGGGTGGTTTACATACCATTCCAAGTGCTTGCCAGCCAGCACTGAGTGGAGACGAGATTTTCTGTGGATATCTCTCTGATATCTCATCATCAGAGAATGAGTACGAAACCAGAGATGTGAGTGCTGTTACGGTTCTACCAGGTACACTCGAATATTCCGTTTGACGCCTCATCGTGTACGAGGACTTAGCGTTCAACCGCTGTACCCAGCGCTCTATTTCTAGGGGGCCTCCGCTCAACCGTAGGCCCTGTTTCATGTATAACAACCCTATGCCCACTCTCTGCGTCCGCATCTCGTTCTAGCTGATATTCTGTGTCCAACCACAGTAGTTCTGTGTTTCATCTCTTGTTGCGCTCAACCGCAACACTTCTCCTTTATTACTTATATCGTTAGCCCGACGGACTTAATAGTAGTAGTACCAAAGACACTATGACCCCGATTAACGGATCGCAGTATATAACCTGATGTAAATATCGGTCGAGTTCCTCAGCTCGACCTTGTTGAATTCAAGGATCTTATACTCGTTCTCAAAGGCTTGAGCAATTAAGCCTGCAGCTTGTATATCGACGCTCTGACTCAGAGGAGTCCGACGAGTAGTGCGCTACTCGATACGCTGAGTAACTCGACTTAATTATTTTGCGTTGAACGGATATTCGATCCGTAACAAGTGCCAAAGGTGGAGAAGGAAGTGAAGAGAACATCCACAATAGCCAGGAGCATCAAAGTACGATGCTACAGTTACTCATGCATGAGGAGGAGGAGGAGGAGAGCGAAATGGACGAGGCCAGACTTACTGTGGATTCCAGCCCCTCACAGCAGCAGTGCACTGTATGCTCCAACCAGACAACCCCCCCTCCAAAGCACCGCAAGCTCGAAGTGCCAGCACACATTACCTGCTCTCACATCAAGGAGAACCATATGCGGACCTTCGAGAATGCACTTGATGTGATCCAGAAATTCATTAAATCAAAGCGACATACCTTTGTTTCAGGCGATAACAGTCTGCAGGCCTGCTGCACATGCTGTATTGAGAGCTATCTGCACTTGATTGTCAAATACAAGCACTCGATGACCGTGGCAGGGGAATGTGCAGCAAAAAGTCATGGCTTTTCTGCAAAATGGGGTGGAAGGATGGTGTGGAAGTGGGCTTGAAGATGGTCGAATGCACGAGAACTTCCCATATCCTTGAAGGGCCGGCATATCAAGTCCTATACATTGCTACAGGACCCTGTGGTGCAAGCGGAGCTACGCTCATATGTGCGGTCAAACAAATGGGCCATGAATCCCAAAAAACTCACCAAATTCACCAAAAACAGCATGGTACCAGCAGCTGCTCAGCAGTATCTGAAAGAGATCATCCATAAGGAGATGCCAGCAGGGTTAAAGAAGTATATGGAGCTTGGACTCTTCCCATGGATTCACTTGAAGGTTGGCCAAGGAGTCTCCCTGAGCACCACGTGCGATTGGCTTCATCAAGAAGGCTTCCAGTACATTGAGCACAAGAAGAGCCTCTATTATGATGGTCATGAGTGGCCAGATGTTGTCAGGTATCATCAAGAAGTCTTCCTGCCAGCAATGGCACAGCATTGAAAATGAATGATCAAGTATGTTGTTGTAAATGTCTCGGAAGAGGTCAACAAGCAAACAGAAAATTATGTCGAGTGCCATCTGGTGTTTGTGTGCATGATGAAATGACTGCCCAAGCACATGATGGTGTCAAAAAAGCTGGGTTTTCAAAGGCGAGCAGCCACTACGAAAAAAGGGTCCCAGCAGGGGCATTCACCACAGCGACGTAATCTGTTCCACATTTGGTTGGTTGAAGGATGCAGGACAAGGCCTTGAATATGGTAAAAATCATGATGGCTTCTGGAACGGTGAGATGTTTGTGAACCAGGTATGCCATGACAAATCTGTAGCAGACTTGACTCATAAAATAATTGATCATAGCTGAAAACAAAGATTATTCCGACATTTGAAAAATTGCATGGCCCCGGATTCCAAGCCTTAATTGCTGTTGACCACTTGCAAGGACATTCTGCCTTCACTGAGGATGCACTTCTTGTATCATGCATGAATCTGCACCCTAGTGGAAAGCAGGCACAAATGTGTGATGGCTGGTTCATGAAGGATGATCAGAAAATTATCCAACAAATGAATTTTCCATACAATCATCCTGATCATCCCAATCTTCCCAAAGGGATTCGACAAATTCTCATCGAGCGAAGCCTCTGGGTTGATGGACTGTGAATGCAGTGTCATGGGAAATGTGACCCAGATGTGACCAGTTGCTATGCCAAGCACATACTTGAAAATCAGCCAGACTTCAAGGAGCAGAAAACTCTTGTCCAGGAAGTCATTGAGGATGCAGGCCACATGTGCATATTTTACCAAAATATCACTGTGAGCTGAATTTCATCGAATACTTCTGGGGTGCTGTCAAGAAGTATCTCTGCAATCACTGTGATTATATGTTTCCAACATTTACAAGCCAATATGCCAGATGCACTAGCATCGGTAAGTGTCGAGACAATCCGGAAATGGGAGCACCAGGTTGTCAGGTGGATGGATGCTTATCACTCAGGATTGGGCACAAAAGATGCTCAATTACAGGTGCAGGCATTCAGTTCTCGTCGATACAAGTCTCACTGCCATGTCCCAGGAGACCCTCGCATGTCAGCTTGACTGATATACTATATTTGGATTAGTCAGATAAGTAAAAATGTCATTACTTTCCATATATAGTACTGCTTTCCCACCACTGGCCAAATTTGGACATATAAATTTCTCAATTTTGATTTTCAGAGAAATCTGCCTAGCCATTTTGTTCCTATGTTCAATCTAAGCATTTTAGCTAGACTGATTGTCTCTAGGCACCAATCGGAGTGAGCAGTAAGACTTGTACAAAAGAGGCGGTGACTAGGCCATTGGCACCATAGCACTATGTCCAAGTCATCAACACGTCAAAATCATCTTTGTTGTCAAGCTGTAGATCGGGGATGGACTTAGTGCTTAGTACTTAGGCATCAGCGTTGTATGCGCCAGCACCCTCCTGCATACTTACAATGGTCTAAGTAGTTATTTTATTGTAATCCTATAATGCATATAATGCATATATCATCAGTTGAGTCGATGGGGTCGGCCGAAACATTCAACGTCTGTCAAAAGTTGCGCAGAGGCGCGCGCCGCGGCTCAATGTGGCAGTATGCACGTGATCCTCGGCGCTTGGTGCTACGCAAACCCGCCGGGTTATTAACCTCAAGTCAGCTGGTCGCGGTGCGCTTCCTGCCGCTAGCCCTATCTGACCGTAATGCACTTAAGTCTGTGGATGTTCATAGTCCTGCTGATATATGACTACATTTTGACATTTGGCGCAGAAGTTGCATACGTCTGGACCAGCAAGGCGACTGGATACGCTGTCATGTTTATTGATCAGGTCATCATACTGGAATTGTCTGTCACTTGTTCTCTCGATGTCCCTTGGTAGAGCCACTTAAGCGTATATACACGATCATACTTGAATGAACCCTTCATTGGCTATAAGCGCGATATAGTTGTAGGTCAAGAGCCAGCTTGCTTGAAGCTCGTTTGCAATCGTTGCCATATTCATTAAATAGCTGTGGAGTACTAGGCATCCTAACCCAATCCCCAATCCATTGAAATGCTTGTCCTTATCATTTCGACAGGTGACAATTTAGCTAACTATGCATCCTGTATTAACTCTTCGAGCTTTCCAGCATTCGAGTGTACGCAATCTGTGACAGGCGTTATTCCCTTGCGATTGTGACATTTTCCTTGAGCATTATCACCCTTGCAATGAATTTGGCATGTGTTGTGTTTTATACTCGCGGAGAGTTTGAGCTGATACTCTGATGCCTCAGATGACTGTGAACACGATGAAAACCCAACTAAATTCCTTGAGATGTCGATGTCGCGTTCTGTGTATCAAACTTCCTATATGACAAGCCATGCACTCGAAGCATATTACGCCGCATCAGCGCTATCGGTGACAGTACAGTCGAAGCGAGTGCTTATTGATAAAGCGACAATACTCGTGATGTTGACATTATGCCTTCAAAAAGTGTGACAGATGTGCATCATCATTACCGCGCACGCAGTTGATTACATACTCGCCTATCTCATTTGTGATTGTTGTCTCAGGTGTATTGGTGCTCCTGACATCGTGGTGGGATATTCACGGTCATATTGCTGGCTCAAATAGCTAAATAGCTGGGGGCGCAGATCTTCAGCGGTGTAAATGCTGTCGAGAGATGCTGGTTCACAATGTACATGTGCAATCCTCAGTACTCTGAGTTGACATAAGATTCATCAAGGGTCTTTATCTTTTCTGTAAGATACCCCCCATCCTCCCGCGGGGGATGTTCTCTCTTTAAATATCCTCGTTATAACCCTATCCTGGTGGCAGGTCTATTCACATCTGCTGTACAAGAATGCGATACTTATACTGCAGACGTATTGACGATTAGATGACCAGAGATTTCTTGACTATTACGCAATGCGTGATTTTCTCTTCGCACTTCGAGGGGGTCGATAAATGATATTATACCAGAATGACATCCATCATTATATCACGACTAATGCTGAACGTTCGTCAAGTGCACTTCCCTGCACATGGTTCTCGAAGCATGTCAACGCGACCAAGGACATTCAGTTATACCAATCGCAACTCTCTTCAATGAATCTTAATCCTCGACCCAACGCCTCCAGATAGATCGATCTTCATCATCAGTGGCGAGGATACTACATGATGAGTACAGCGATTTCATAGATGAGGAACAACATAATAGCAACCAAGCTAATGACATAGCTGGTGATGCTCATGACTTACAGGACAATGAGGAGGTGCGGTGTGCGGTCGAGACGTGTCGGGATTATTGTGAATGGTAGAAGTGGATCTCACAACCTCAGATGTAATCTATCATAAGCTTCAATCCTGATTACAACATCCAAGGTGTCATAAACGTACTGAATGCATGACTCTCCTGAATGAAACGCAGGATACTCCTGCCCAGCTAGTCTCGCCGATAAGTCCAGCTGGAATAGAGATAGGAAGGTCCAATGCAGCTTTGCCTTCATTGAATGATCTGAGTATTGCTTAATTGATACTTCCGAAAGACATTTTACCTTGATTATACTGACAGGGCAGACATGTCACGATGCAATAGTCTCATTGTAACGGAACCACTTAACCGTTATGAGTTAATTTACGCGGCTCCCTGATCCAGTCTCCATTAGTGCAATGAGTAAGCTAGTCCGCGTCGCTGTCTTGAGTTTGGGTTCAGAAATGTCGCTTCTGACGTCTTCGGTTTGCGCGTCTGAAATTTACACTGCATCACATAATAATGATTCACATTACCGGACCACAAGCCAGTGGCACGCCAATTAATTCCGCACCAAGGATGTGCGGCAAGGTGGATGTTCGCCGACCCCGAGCTGCGGAGGAATGGTGTGAGAATTTGACCCGAATTCTTTTGATGTGTGCTGTAACATCTTACAGTCGTTTGCATAATTGTTGTCACTCCTCTGATGCAACAATTTTGAGCAGTATTTGTTCCGGACAAACTTCACACGCCGTTTGAGTGTAACGGTCCGTCCTCCGGACAAGCAGTAGACGCTCGTAGGATAGGTGCACCAGGTGCACATTGTTCGCCACCTGCATAGATTTATTTGCAGAAACTGAATGATACGCACTTTATGAGCACCATTGTCAACTCTTAGCACATTTGCATAGCTATGTCTCCTGTAAATTCAATATGCATGACATACGATGGCGTGAGAAGTTTGTCCGGAACAAATACTGCTCAAACATCAGATGAGTGACAACAATTATGCAAAGGGCTGTATGCAAAGGGCTGTAGTTAGCTATCTCGATCAGACGCTCTGGCAGCGCACATGCACCCGAGCGGAGATCCCTGGAGACACAGGGCTGAATTTCTCGACGTGATGCGGCTCATACCGGCATCTGATCGAGGTTAAGCTAAAGCCCTGCGTATAACTTATTATCCGTGTAACGTTTCTCATCCGAACAATGACCGGAGCTTCTACCGATACATCATTATGAAGAATCAGCCAAGTGAAATCCATCCATGCTCAGAGAGATCACGCGATCTCCCAGCTTGTGATGCAACGCATTTCGGTGTGCGATAGCTAAGACTGAGCATCTCCGCCTGGATTCCTACGAAGTAGCTGAGTGTTCAAAAACCTTTCAGCGCATTAGCGTAACTGCTTTATCCATGTCAGACCCGGACTCGTCGGACGCACCGTGGGAGTTATTTCGCAACTAGCTGATCGTGGTTTTCCGTCCTTGAGCCAAATCACATCAAGCCGAAGCATGGGTCGGTGGATCGCCGAGGTTTCATCACCATCTCATCTGTGCGTCTGCCGGCATCGTCCCAAGAACCAGATATACTCCTTATGGTGTTGCGCAGGCGGGTGACCAGACGCAAGATATGATCTTTGCAACTTGAACGTTCATATCCAGCACTCGTCAACTGCAGCATCCGTGACATTTATCAGGTATTCTGAGGGTATACCCCGCCGGCTGTATTTGCGCAAAGCCCCGCGGATCCTTTGGCCTGCCGCACCATGTCTGCTCAGGATGTAGCAGACGCCGCTGCGCAAAATTCTGAACTGTGAGTTTTATCATCATCCGACAGACTCCCTTCGCCAACATAATATGCCATCAGCTTGACGGATCATTCCTTCCTGGCCACTGGCGTGGGTGAGCAATGTGCGGCCGGATCCTTTACAAATCAGCCACTCATTTGCGCGTCGTGCTTGCGTAGCGTTGCTCATCTACGACTATTTGATCACCATTAGTCAGGAAATTGAATTCATATGGACAAGCAAGGCCCTAGGCTCCGTGATCATTTTCTTCGTGAACCGCTTTGTCATGCTCGGTCTGGCTGTCTCTTACATCCTGAACACGCCTGCATGGTCGAGTGTTGTAGTACGCACTATGATTTATCGTCTTCCATAGCAAATGCTAATATTGCTGCAGAGGTAAATATCTGCTGATCGGATCATTCTTGTTGCTTAACATTGCGATGTTTTACTATAGCGAGGAAGTGATCACAATTCTCCTTGATATATTCTTTGCGGCATCCGCTGTCATGTGGGGAGGTAATGCGTTTATGTTCTGCGACTGGCGGTATGGTAATAATGCGCACTTACAGTGATCTCGGGCCTCCGTATTTATACCATTTTAAGGCGGTGCTGGCGCCTTTCCAGCGCAACCGCCCTCCTCGGTATCGTTCCTGCAGCGACCAATATCGTAAGCAAAACAAATTCACGCTGAGAGGTCTTAGAAGTGTATATCACATTATCACTAGGTTCTGTTCTCTTCGCAGCATTTGGTGTTCCAAGATGGGATATACTCAATGACACCCACGCTCTCTACATCGACACAATTCAAGTAAGTGCGCATACATTGGTGATAGTGTATATGTACTCACTAAGCATCCATAGATGTGAGCTTTCTCACTTGGCTTGCGATAACTGATCGACTGTGGCTGAGCGGCCCTGCCCGTAGTGGAGATCGCCACTCGCACATGCGCGATCATTTCAGATACATCAGTCATCCTCACCTCCTGGCTCGCTATATATGGCGTTGTGAACTACAGCTATAACAAGAGGGTCAAGACGTCTCTTGCTCAGTCGCTAGTGCGGGATGGTAAGCATTCTACTCGTATACAACGTGTGCCGCAAATTCGAACCGAGTCGTTTTTGCTTACCACTAGGAACAATGTACTTTGTGTAAGTTTAGCATAACTAACGCGGCAAGATACTTGACCTGTCAACAGGGCGCTACTAGCATTGAACATAGCTTCGATGGTCCTTTTTGTTCGAAAAGTGCGCATGCCGTTTTTCTTGAAAGCATGAGCTCCGATCTTGATCTTCTTGATTTGAAATCAGGTCTCTCAATGCGTCCCTTTACTTATCGCCCCGTTCGTACTTCCATAATCCCTTAGTAGTCCCGCCTCACTGATCGCAGGTTGACATCCATCATGATCTCCCGCCTTATGCTCAACGTCCGCCAAGTACACTTTGAGATGCACGACTCTATCGCCTCTGTAGAGCAGTCGAATCAAAAGTCGCACCCGTTCCAAGGGCAGTCGATCATCACGACTATGGTGTTCGGTGCGAACTCGATCGCGAATCGCTCGCAGGCGGTTCCTGGACAGGCCTCCGCCCGGTTCGGCGAGTTGGAGGCTAGTGCTGCAGCGCGGTATGGCGATGAGGGCTGGTATGAAGACGACGAAGCCTTCTCAGAGAATGGAGATGAATTGGTCTGACTCGGTCGATCGTTTGGAACATGCTTATTATGTGTATTTAGTTGTTTGTGAATCTCTATCGACGACTGCGCTGATATGAGGAGTCACATGGATTCGTTCATGCTGCCACGCACTCGTGTTGAGATTCACTTGCAGTTCGCACACCCTTCGTTCAATTTCAGACATCTTACAAGTAATATACAGTATATTTCACTCGACGTACAGGGAGAAACCACGATAAAGGGTGTACGCACCTTCGTAGCGTACTTACTTAATTGCATAAGAAGAAGCCAGTCACTTACCTACTTACCTAGATTATCTCATCGCAAACCAGCCCACTGCCTAGTCCATCTCCGGGACTCTGACCACCAAGCTACGCACCGGGACACAAGCTATCAACCTCACTTCCGCATGGTATTGATGCGGCATAGCTCAATCAGAACCATGCGCCCAACACATTGTGCGGACCATCCACCGGGGCGATTTCTGCATCGACGTGGAACGGGGGTGGCACGGGCATGCAACGGCCGCCAGGCATGTACATGAACGCCCCGAAGGGCCCGGAATGTCCGTGGTGGCCGAAGTAGAAGTTAGGCGGCGGACCACGCGGGGACATGCCGGGGAGACCAAAGTGGCGGCCCCGGCAACCAAAAGCGTGAGCGGCGTGGCCGTGATGCGGAGAGCGGGGGAAGTGGAAGTCCTCTGGGAGAATGCCGGGGGCGGGTGCGTCCCGAGCGTCGTCCGCGGGCGGAGACGGCGGCCTGGAAGGTTCGTTGCCTGGCTGGGGCGCATCTTGATCGTCGAGAGTCTGGGAACGGGGCGTGCCGTCGTCCGCCCGCGGGAAAAAGGGCGGCAGGATGTCGTCGTGCGAGTGGTTATGGTGGTGGGGGCCACGGCCGTGCATGAATCCTCCACGGCCTCCACCGCGACCACGGAATCCGCCCCTGAGAGCGCGTCCGCGATGATTCCCCCCGCGCATGGAGTATGGGTGGAAGAAGTCGGGAGAGAGGGAACGATGGTGGTGTCCAGGACTGCGGCGAGGGCCGTGGGCATCGCGGGGTGTCGTACCGGGCTCGCGCGTATCAGTCAGGTTGCGCACGTTGAAGGCGAAGGTCTTGGGCCCGCCAGAGGGCTCCTCTGTCGCCGAATAATCCTTATAGAACTGCTGGAGCTCCTCCTCGGTGTTAAGTGTCACCTCGTCGTTGTCGCTGTCGATGTAGGAGAGGGCGATAGCCGCCGCGGGGATACTGAACAGATTCTCAATACGAGCGGCTAAGTCTGACCAGGAGGGCTGGCCGGCGAAGGTGGCTTTGCGAACGACACCGTCGGTCGAGCTGGTGAGCTTGAATTGGATGTTCTGAGTGGACATGATGTTCTGGAGAAAACTGCTCACCACAGTGCGGCTTATATACCAAGACTTCTACTCATGTGAGTCAGTCCATGCCACACGCGCGGTCGCTCGACGCATTCAAATCGGCCCTGCTACTCCAGTGAACGATGCGGCAGAATATTGTAGTAGTGACTCCAGCCACACGTTGTCCCTTGCAAGTGACTAAGTCGCTGTCCCAGGAGTCGCATCGAGGCCTGTGTAGGCTCTCCAACAGTGTCCGCTTTCTCACATGAACCTGTATCAGGACTCATGCCGACGAGATTCGCAAGCATGTCCGAGAACAAAAGTGGCAGTTATTGCCATAGATGGAAATCGTCGGTGCCGCTGATGCGCCACACTGGTTTGTGCAGCGGCCGATTCATCGCCTCTGACTCCATTCCGCAGTTGTGACTATTTCGGTCTTATCAGCTGATGACTGCCCCTCTCACCGGTGGAGTCAGGGTATACCACTTTACCAGATGAGATGGCCAACTGCTGCGACCCAGGACATTAGATTAGTGGAACCCTGTATATAATGATTAGAGACACACTGACCTGTTCGGACATCATGTATCATACTGAATGGCATTGGCAACCATTCGACTCTTCGAAACACAACGACTAGTTATCTATTGATTATGCGGTGGGATAGTTTCGCTGATAGAGATACGCTGCGGGATGAGATCAGTTGCTACATCGAATGAGCTTATTGCAGCAGCCCCCAATACAATGCGGATGCTCATCAGCTCATCCGTCATGCATTCATCCATCAGCCGCCGACTTCTCCTATCTCCTATTTATATCACGAACAATGATACGGCAGTTGCAAAACTGTAAGATCCGGCTCACAGCCTCTGATCATTGCATCCGGATGTACTTGTCCATCTTCGTCCCAGGAATGATGCAGATTACGATTACTCTTGATACATGCTAAGAATACTTCTACAAACAATCCTGTACAGATAAATATGCTGATTCCTTTTGACGATAACAGACGGCAGCGATGATGACACAAGATGATGCAATGACGAGGAACAGTCTCCAAAGGCGTATCACCAGCTGTTGAGCATGGTCTGGGCGCATTCCTATCCGATCAACGGTCAGAATGGATCCACAGCAGTAGGTTCAGGAACATACCCTCAGACGGCTCAGGTTGTGAGCTATCGATACATTGACGATAGTACGTAACCTTCGCCGCACGTCTGCCTTGATGATGCTCAGCTGATAGTTCCCAGAGCACTGGCAGTGCCTCGAGACATTATCTGACTGTAAGCGCTGGCATTTAGAGCACCGCAAGTCCTGCTGAGCGAATCGCCGCTCCAGGTCAAATACCATGTCCATCAGCGCGAACTCAATCATGATGCGGTCGTACTCGCCCCCGCAGTTGGAGCACAGCCAACGCGCAGCAACCGACAGATTGCTCGGCATCAGCTCCGGATCCCGGCAGAAGTCGAAGTCCCGGAGGTTATCGCAGTGCCTGCACGGCACGTTCGCGAGGCGCAGCGGCTCACACGGGTTGTGGAAAGTCGCCTCGCTCGCAAACTCGCGCACGCCGACGAGCTCGAGCAGGTTCCGCTTCAGCAGACCGACGTCGATCTGGTACTCCTTCGCGAGCCCGAACACCGCGCAGCAGAACTTGACGAACTCCAGGATCGGGTTTGACAGATGCAGATGCGAGCCGGGCAAGAGGGGGAATTCCCAGTACGCGAGCGCCTCCTCGTCCGCCGCCGCTTCGCGATAGCGTTCCTGGATCGCGCCCACCGCCTTCAGCGTCCTGCGCGTGAGCCGGCGTGCGATGAACTCCCGGCAGGCTTCCATCTCCTGCGTCTTGGCGGCGTCCCGCTGCGTTGCGTCGGGCGCTCCATTCTGCAGGACCCGAAGTGGTGCGCGGCCTGTCCCCTGCGATCTCTGACAGGTTCGGAAGAACTCGACGAGGAAGAATCGAATAGTGTTCCGGAAGTCACGTTGGATGGCGGGAGGCAGGAAAGTCTCGATGTTCCATCGCATCTCAATCGAGAGCTCCTCGGGCGGCTCGACTGCCAGCGGGTCCTCGCACACGACGCCGCCCAGATTAGCCTGGTCCATGAACAACAGGAAGTCGTAGAACCGCTCTGTGCGAAGATACACGTGCTGGAATAGCTCGTGCGAGGTGACAGCGGTCGTGATATACGTAGCATAGGCGTGAGCCGTGCCGGGAGGTTTGGATGTGACGAGCAAGATGCGGCTGAGGTCAGCATATACGACATGGGAGCCGAGTCGCTTGAATTCCGCGAGCATTTGAATGAACGTCTTGCGCATCAGCCCATGAATGAACCGATGGAGGCTGGGGTTATACATGAATGCAGCATTCGAGCTGATCCAGCGCCAGAAGTGGTCGATGGCAATCGATGCAGGGCTCTCGAAGTTGCCCTGGATTTTGTCTAGGAGCCACGTCTTCACCATTCCCTTGAGGATCGAGAACATCTGGGGAGAGACATTCGAGTCGCCGAGTGTCAAGTCTCGCTGCGAGTCGCTGGCTGCGTATTCGTCCAAAGTATGTGAGGCATCGAAAGCCGTGGCACCCCCGCTTCCTTCAAGCTCGTTCACAATGACCGAGTGCAGGACAGCGTTGACCGCCAGATTCCGCACCGTTATCTCAAGGCAAACGTTCGAATAGCAGCCAGGCGACATAAACTCTGTCTTGGGCAGCTCCTCGGTAGGCCTTGCGTCATCTTCAATTCCTCCCAGGTCGGGTCGACTTCCAGGAGACCACCAGAGCACGTGGTCTTGTTCTGACAGCCTACGAGCAAAGTCGATGTCAGCAAGAAGCAGTGGCTGGTCGCCATCTATGTGGCCAATAGGGACGCTGTAGTAGTTTGCCAGAGCAATTGTACGGTCCAACCATGTGCCCATGGAGAGATACCGGTTGATCATCTTCTGTGCGACATTCGTCTGCCAGGGGAAGACGTCTAGTGTGTGAGGTATCTTGGTCTTGGACATTGAGAGGACAGGGAACTTAGCGAGCCGCGGCACGTATGCGTCGAAGTACGTCTGTTCCTTGCTAGATGAGATGACGGCCATGAACGACTGGTTTTCGACCAAGCCTAGCTCCCTAGATATAGCTTTCAGGGCGGTGGCGTCATTTCCGTGATATGTGCTGGTGAAGTCGCATACAGGAGGATACGAATACGAGATACTTCCACCGACGGCCTGCTGTCTCTTGGCGAGCAGATCCATGTAAGTGTCTGTGAGACGCGGGATGGCCTGTCTCCTGGTCGCTGGGTCGACAATATGTAGCCGAACAGGACTACCCGGGATGAATAGCGCGAATACGTGAACGGGAGCGTTGTTAGAGCAGGCGTGATACAGGAAAATATACTTGCCCGCCCGGCCTTCGTCGAGGTACTTCTGCTTCGAGGTCGTCCCTGCGCGTCCGAGCTGATCCAGTTCAAAGCCGACTGTCTCCGCCCTGTTCAACGTCATACCGGGTATGCCACTAGCACATGTCTTTCCAAGTCTCAGCAGTGCTCGCATCACAAGTGGAACCTACCATACGGTTAATTGCAACGTTCCTGAAACGACCGACGGCACATACCTGCAACTCGAAGACACCGTCGATATTGGGATCATTTGTGAGGTCGATGAAGTGCTCTTGACCCTCAACGTACAGCTCCTCGCGCACAGTGATCTTGTACAAGTTGGCGCATGGCCTATCGCGAGGCAGACTGCGCACTACCTTCTCGCACAGGTACATATCCTTCTGGAACTGCCCCGGCTTTGCTGGGGCGCGGAGGTGGATATAGAACTCCCGCGGGATGCGTAGCGGAATGGAGACGAGATCTCCACCAACGTTGAGCCACATTACAAACCTGCCAGGTGCCCTAGTCGGTCGGATCTGGACAATATCCCAGCGACTGCTTGCCCGCACGCCATTGGAGCGGATGTTCTTGAACATGCTTGGCATAACGACAGGAGCATCTCCTCCTCCAGGCCGACGACGTGACCAGTGAGGTCGCATCTGTTTCAGCCACTTAGAGTAACTTCCGTCATACCGCGGAGCAGGAGTATCCTCCTGTTCCGGTGTCTCCTCCCTGAGAGCGGGCTTGCGATTCACAACGGCGATACGTACGCGATCCGGACGTTCAGGTTGAGGTGTCAAGTCCTCGATGTCCCGCGTATCGTCATCGTCGAGGTTCTTAGGTTTGAAGAAGTCGGTCATCTTGTGCTGGTGGAACTTGTCATCCAAAGCGACCACCCGCCGATGCAACCAATCGGGATGCTGGATGCGGGGTACGGGATTCGCAACCTTCTGCATGGCTGCGGGGATCGTGATGAGCTTCTGAATGACGGATCCCAGACGCTCGATGTAGTACCCCCAATCGAGTATAGAACGGATGTTGAAGTCAGCGAGGCTATTGTTCTTCAGCCATTTGCGAAGATACGCCTGCTTCACGCTCTCTTCTGCGGAGAAGATCGCAACCGGAACGGCTCGCTCCGTGACCGGCGCACCTTGTGGGCTCGCCGATATGATGAACTTGCAGGCAAGACCCTTGTCTTTGACCATCTGGTCACCTAAGAACTCGGCCAGACGTTTTGCGGTGCTAATAGAGGTCGATTTCTGTCCGCCATACTCGGCTAGAGTTTTCGACATGCTCCTGTTCTCGGCGATAAGCTCGATGAGCTCTTCGTCTTCGAGGCTGTCGGCTTTGCTGAACAGAACGTCGAGCCATCGGTCCGCAATTTTCGCGACGGCCGCATAGCACTCCTCGGTGGTGGTACCGAGAAGGAACTTCTCAAATATCTGCGACTGGAAGATCTTGATAAGCTGCAGCTCTCCTCGCCGCTTCACCTCGAAACCTTTCAGCTCTGCGAGCGATCCGTCATCATTGAAGACCGCATATCGCTTCTTGAGCAGCTTATCCTCCTCCTTCGACGAAGGGAGAATCATCGCCTTGTACGGTCCATCCAGCTCGAAGAAGATGGAGTTCTCGCTGTGGACCCCGTATTCCCCCGTCTCAGGATTGAGATCGTGATATTGGTGGTTCGTGAATTTCGCGTGGACAAGGTGATTGAGCATTGTGCACGGGTACGAGAACCCAATGGCTTTGCCGTTCGAGAGTTTGAACTTGAAGTTCTCGGGGAAGATACCCGGCAGCATACACCAGATACCGTCGGTGTCCAGCTCAAGAGGACGACCGATTTGTTCCACGAGCTGCCGAGCCATTTGGATAATGGTCGCGCCAGTCAAGCAAGTGATGCCCGCCATCTCCATTGAGTGCCAGCGGGCACCTTTACGCATAACGTATCCGTAGAAGGAATTCAGAATACACTTGTGTGCGAGCTGGAGTGAGTCGTAGAGGACGATCATTTTCTTCGCCTCGTCGACCTCCGTGATTGGCCGCTGCTCCGTGAGGACGGTATCGAGGTTCTTCTTCCACGTCTTGTGCAGGCCCTTGTACTCGTACCGGCGGTCACGGAAGCGACGCACAGTGTCTATATAGAAGGGGTTCTCTCTCTGGCATATGACGGCCTCACGATTCTCGACCTTGGTGTCTTTGATCTTCTTGTACACCTTGCGCGAGTAGTCGCCGAGCCGCTTGTGCAGTAGCGCAGTCTGCTCTGCGTCCGTTAGATCGACAAACTTGCGCTGCTCGCCGCCAGGACGCTTCGGTGGGAACGTCTCCTGGTTGAGTGCGTGCTTGATCATGTTAAACTCGTCCCGTCGCGCGGGGAAGAACTCGCCGCGCCAGGCCCACGTCATGCGCCGGTCGCATGTCTTGCCTGGCCGGTTGTAGTCACAGACGGCACAGACCGCTTCGTCAACGACGGAGTCGGGTTGCAGGCGGTTTGACAACATGATATTTGGGTACATGGCAGCGACGTCCAAATGATAGATGAGGGGCTTGTCCATCCGCTGCGGGTTGTCGCGCATCTCCTCTAGAGCGGACTGAATCTGCTGCTTGACCTCGTCGTAGTTAGTCACGCTTTCGAGTGAGGCTTTGGACTCTTCGACAATGCAGAATGTCAGCGCGGCATCGAGCTCGTCAATCAGCTGCGACAATCAAGTCAGCACCAATTATGTATAGTAAAAGATAACGATACCTTCTGGACCGCAGAGGGCTCAATCTTGAAATGTGTAGAGATGTCGCTTCGGAACACCCCAGCTTCTAGTGCCTCGACATGTCCACCAACATATGTCTCCGACGCAAGCAAATGACCTTCATACATGTTCCCGTGTTCCTCCTCATGTCTGTTTGGCATAATGATCTTGCCTCGGTATGCCTCAACCTAAAGGCAAAGTCAGAAGTGTGCACGAGACAGAAGTATCCTAACTCACCATGAGAAGAGTCTCACAGAGCGTTCCGCTGCCCTTTCGCAGCACCTCGTCCGGGCAGAGAGGGATGATGTTACACAGAGAGAAGACGAATGGGTGCACGTACTTCATGTATAGATAATATGTCGCGACGGCATCGGAGACGGAGTACTGCGCAAGCGTTTGAGGTTGTTCAACAGCATATCTGCGGCACGACGATGTCAGCGAGTACAGCTTCCTTGAATATAAAAAGTACACACGGGGTCATCAGCTCTGGATCCAATTCGATGGGGTTATACCCAAGCTTCGCAGTCGTAACTGCCTTGAGACCCTGACTTCCTTGTGGGAGGTACGAGTCCCGCTTGACCCAGCGGAAGCAGTCCATGTGCACACATGTTCGGCTCTTGAACTCGTCCTCCGAGTCCTTCGCGAACCCGATCTCGACGAACATATCAATCCCGTGCACCTTTGCGCGAGCGCAGAGAAAGGGAAAATCGAAGAAATCTCCGTTGTACGTTGCCATGACCGTCGGCTTAACGTCCTGGATGTGGGAGAAGAACCGGCGAATCACCGAAGCCTGTATTGCGCCTAAGCATATATGGCCATGACGCAGAAGGAGCGAAGTACCTCGTCGGGCTCATTGAACACAGTGAACGGGCCTTCGTATCCCTCTTTTGGGGTGTACTCGAAGTCTTCGATGTCCTCGCTGACAATGTCGCGGTTGGTAATGAGGTAGCCCTGTCCATCAACCATGTATGAAATCATCATCACCTGGTCAATCGCCTGGTCGGGGAACTTAAGTGGTGCCTTCGTTGTCTCAATATCGTACGCCATGACCACCGGGTCCGCGCGCTTAACGCGCTCCACGAGCTGAGTGAACTGCGGCTGCCCCGCGACGTGCGTGACTGCGTACCAGAGCCCGACACGGATCTCGTTGTCCATGGCAACGCGAAGGTAGTACGGCACGTCGAACTCGCGGATGTCGATGATGCCCTCGCGTGGGTCCTTGTCGCGCGCCCCCGTCCAACGCGCACTCCCCTGCTCCGCCTCCGCACCCCATTCGCCGTCAATCTCAACCGGCACGCGCGCTGCGGCGGTGTTCACAACCTCTGCGTATGCGTCAACCGCGTCAAGCTTTGCGCTATTTGCCAGAGCGAGCGGCATTAGTTCGCGTCGCACGGCGAGGAGGTCCGACACGTTACGGAAGTGGAGCTGCAGGTAAAGTCGGCGATGACCCAGGAGGTGGTTCGGAAGCTGAAGGTCCTCCTTGCGCTCGCGCGTGATTCGGAAGATGAACGCCTCATACTTCTTCATGAGCCACTCCTCAATGACCGTTTCCATGCCCGCCTTGCACGCGATGTAGAAGTACGGCTCGTATTGGAGCGTGCACTTGAACATCCCGCCATCGTCTTGAATGAAGTAGAAGTCAACTGCCGCCTTCCCTGATGGCCACTCTGCGTCTTTGACCAACGTCTAACCTGTGTGTCAGGATGAACATCCGAAGAGGCTGATTGTGGCCTACCGGATGCATGTTGATCAACCATCCTTCACGCCGGGGACCCTCCTGGATGCGTGAGAATCCAAGCTTCTCATCGACCTCATCGTTCAAGGCAACCTGCTCGAATCTCTCCGCGAGTTGCGTTCCATCGTCTTCGCGCTTCGGTTGCGCTTCGCTCGGTGCTCCACCGCGGCCTCGTCCACGTCCTCCACGGAAAGAACCAGCGCCTCGATACCCATAGCGTGTGTTGGCGCGACCTCTGCGGCCGCCGTTGAAGGAGCCGCGAGCCATATTGTAGGTTGAGGTAGGAGGTCTATTCAACCTGAAGGAGTTATGCTCGCAAGTTTCCGTACGCGAGTCACATATCACGTGAAGTGTGACACCACGCGTCTCGGCACGGTGAACGCATACATTCGAGTATAAGGCCGCGCAAGCCCGCTACCGGTGTGCGGGCAGATGAATGCGTGCAGTACAGAACAAATAGAGAAGTAGTCATAGCCTTCGTATAAGCGGTTGTATATCTCGCCCTGCCCCGCCCCTAGCCCCCGAACCAGTGGTTGTGAATAGTCGCGCTCGCGCGTCTAGCACGCTGTAATTAGTACCGGCATTCTTGAGACATTACTTACTGCTGCTTCGATAACTATATGCTCTGTATATCCTATGGGTATACAACAATAGTAGCTCAACTTCAAAACAGATAGTAGTGAAGATGGAATGGCTGACGTCAATGACCACTTGTTGGGACTCCTTGGGCGGCAGCTCACATAAGTAGTGTTGCCGAAGTTCAGTTCAGTTCAGGTTCAGGGGGGTCTAGGGCTGAACCCAGAACCGAACCGACTGCAGGGAGCCTGAACCTGAACCTGAACCTGGACTGAACCTGGTGAACTGGTTCATCAGGTTCGGTTCATGGTTCGAACTAGGTTCGAACCACTAAGTTACTTGCTTCTATAGAGTGTAAAAATAATAATTTAGACACCAACTTCATGCACCTTTCTATGTATACCAATTGCTCTCTATTGCCTACCTCATTCCCGGCACTATTGAACCCACCAAAGTAATCACACTTCAAGTTCTGCAGTGCCTCCATTTGGTGTCTATTGGGCTGAATTCCAAAGTGGCTCTTAATCTTGATTAGAGTGGTAAACATGAATTTTAGATGCACAATAATCACTCAAGGCAGCCATTTTGAGCAGTTCAGTAATCAGAGTTTATGATTGTGAATTAGCCTGAGGCAAACCTCAATAACAAACCATTCTTAGACAACACTGTATATAACCTAGGATCATGGATATGAAGTGGAACATAATCTTCTGCATTTCTTACTTCATCTGACAGCAACAAATGCAGCCCAGTGCCACAGAAAGCATGGTGATCCCAGCATGGGGTTGAGCCCTTGCCATATTGGGAGACTAGAGTATATGAGTGCTGGTGCTTGCTATGGTGAAGCCAGCTATCCATAACTTACTGCAACAACACTATAGCAAAGATGGCAAGAACATAATTGTAATTGATGCTTATCCACCAGTGGCTACACAGAATATGTTAATGCTATGTGGTTCAAGGTTCAGTCCGGTTCGAACCTGGTTCAAGGGTACCCATGACCCCCTGAACCAAGAACCGAACCTTGATGTCCTACCCTGAACCGGACCTGGACTGAACCTGAACCGAACCTAGGTTCAGGTTCAGGCGGTTCAGGTTCTGAACCTTGGTTCTGAACTGAACTTCGGCAACACTACACATAAGCAGGAGTGTACTCGGAAACTACATGCAGCACTAGCTAGAGGCTGAAGATAGCGACTCGAAGACTATGGCACATGTTCTAGCTATTCTCTACTTAGCATCGTGGACTTGCTGCGGGCATTTTTGCTGATTACTTGCTTGATGTTTGCAGGTCTTGCTTGATGATGGCATCCAGATGAAAGATGCCCGGAAGGCATTCCAACCGAGTCGCCCAAAAAATCAAGGCACTTCAACCATATATATGTTCGCCACAATCCGAGCTATCTGAAGAGTCTCTGATATCAGATTGACAGCTGAGCAGGCATGCATTCGCACAATATTACTACTGGAACATACACGTACCAGCACGATTGTTAACACTGTAATAACGTAGGGTACACAACGCGGGTCAGGCAAACGCTACAAGCTGTTCACCGTCTGGGTGCGAGACTACTTTGCTGTCGGAGACATCCGGATCAGATATTTTGTTACTTATGTTCCCACACATACAAGCTGATAAGAAACATTGTAACCGGAGACCTGCCCTAAAGCCCAAGGGAAATTTTGAAACTGCGTTCCGATTTACGCTCCAAGACCCACTACCTCCGGTAGCGGGAATCTGACAAGCCGGTTTGCAGACATTGAGGGCGCAGGTGCAGCCTGGTACTTCTCACCCCTCTTATGATGTAGACTGTGTGGCTCACGGAACTGTACACGCCCCTTTCAGGGCCCAACGCCTCTATCAAAGCTGCTGAGAGGCACCGACACCGATTATGAGGAACATTTCTTTCAGAAGCGGAACCCAATGGAGTGTGCACTGCCCTCTATTGAGCCCCAGTGAAAGTCCCGCATATCCTTGGGATACCTGTAAATACCAGAAAATATATAAATATACCATTGAGATACCGGTTTCGACCCCAATGATATCGAAAGCTAAATGCCAAGAGTATGAGCGGTCCAATGACCGATGCCAAGACTTTTGTCATACCCGTCCATACTAATTCATGTCTTCAAGATATCTTCATCAAGACGTTGAACTTGAGCTTGTTTCGGGCGCCTGTGAAGTTGAAGAGCCGCGTTTCAATTCGGTCGAACACATAGTGGACTTGGTTCAAATGCAAGTCCAAGTGCCCACGTGAGCTAATATTGCATCATAGGGCAAGCACTTGTCCTGTCTCGAGTCGTCCATCTTTTTCTCTTACCTCTACCGCATACCTCCACTATCTCCCTGTCTTTGTTGTTCTGGTAAGGTGGCCATAGAGGTAATTGGTCGCTTCATCACAGATCACAGCAAATGAAAGCTTTTGAACAAGATTGAGTGAGTATATGCATGCACAGCAACTGTATTCGATAACTTCCGTCTGTAGGTACAACTACAGCAAGAGCAGCGCCGCCGCCATCTCAGTGGTTCAGCTAGTCAAAGTGGACAACGTGCAGCGTGTCCTGGTCACACGCTGTGAAGATAGTGTAGCTATGTGCAAAAATCCCACTGTGCCTGCAGATTGCTCATTGACACTGCTTGTGATGTTAATATCTTGTTTAGTCAGTTGGGACGTGCATACACGACAACAGCGTACCCACTGGGACATTGTCTGATCGCACTGGACCAAGTGGTGAAGCTGGTTCTGGCGGCAACACAATTTCCCAGACCGTTACCGCCAATTCTGCAGATCGCCCTGCTCCGGCTGAGGACAGCTTTGAGCACTTCCTGCTGAACCTACGGAACGACCTCAGGATTGCTTTGTCAGAGGATGGTGCTGCAGAACGCCCACAGCGGGATAGTGTTCATTCGTCTCACTCGTCTAGTTCAACTACTCCGGCTCAGCAGGATCTAGCGCCTGTGGCTGGTCCCTCAAGCATGCGCTTGGGGACACCGGTCAATCAGTCTGAATACCCTGTACCAGAAAGTGAGGACCCTGAAGAGAACAATCCCCCTCCGTTAGAAGACGGCTCCGACTCAGAAGACGAGTATGATGCGGATGACAATGAGGACGTGGACGATGAGCACAATGTACACGAACGGCACCGATACGCCGCGCTCTCCCCACTCGCCCACACCGATCCCTGGGTCCTTTTTCGACCACTGATACGTCCCGGATAGCAGTCGCAGGGCTCCTGGAGTCAACCTCTGGCGATTGTATCTGTATCGCTTCCAGCCTATCCCCACTTTGCAGATGCAGGGCCATGCGGCTACCACGAGTGCTACTGCCTCTCATCGCGCTTCCGTAGACGCTACTTCCCCTGCCTCGCCTGAGGCTGCCGGAAGCGCCACTTCTGACTCGCACCCCCCTTCCTCCACTACCACCACCCCGCTTGACACGCCCGCCGAAGCTGCGGAGCCCAGCGAGCCTCAAGCGCCGTCGCCTGCTGCGACACACCCGAACACGAACATTGTGGTGCCCGTGATCGTTGTCGGTCTGCAGTCTGTCGATATGGGCCGCACGCACAATCATGCTCACGGCGCCGCAGATCATATGCAGCCGTTGGACAACGTGCGCTCTACAGAAAGTAGCTTGGGTTCCGCTGAGAATTGGCGGAACCAGAGCAGCACTGCCCCCATGGACATCCCCTCGCGTGGTCGCCCGTGGCATTCACGCGCTGCAGATACTCTGAGGCCGCTGCTTCCTGGACGGAGAAGCGGCTCGCACAATAGACAATCGACTGATGCAAATGGAGCCAGGATGTTCCTCATTTATGTCATTGGAGGTATGCGAAATCTCAGCATCTTGAGATATCACTATTAACTTTCTACAGGCTATTACCCACTTAATCACCACATGGTGACGGGCTTGGACAGCTTAGATTCGTATGAAGCTCTTTGGTATGTTCACAGATTGTCTGACAGTGCAACATGTCTGATTTCAGATATTCAGGGAGCTCGCCGAGTTGCTGCGCTGCAGGAGGATTTGAGTAGTATGATGCAAAACCTACGTCAAAAGGCCGAGGATATGTTCTAGTAGCTTTCTGTAGTTTGCGGCAGCTTATAAAATGGACAATGATATGAATTTGTACGTTCTGATTGATTTGGGAGTAAAGGCCACTGGCAATGAGTATATTCTAGTAGCTTTTGGCACTCAACCCAGGGCCCCGAGTATTTTTCTCTAGCTTCCAGTAGACGGGGATATAATTTTTAAATTTTTGGGTATCCGTCCTACATGCCTAATACTACCTTCATAGCTTTCGGCATCTTACAGTAGCTACTACTATGTTACCGGGCGCCTGAAAGATAGCGCATGCTATTCTACCGTCCAATTTTAACCCCTATCATACCCGTTATCTATTGATAGATTCTGGTATGAGGTACTTTCACTGGGATTGAGCCGTGAGCATCGCCCGCCCATCAAGTGATCGACATCAAGTGATCGACATCACCATATATCTTGCATCTGTGCACCGGATGATGTCGACCGTATACAAGCTCATGAGAGCACCGCTTTTGTGAGTGCTGCGCTGAGGTAAGTTTAATCCTCAACCACAACTCTCTGAGTCCGGACGAAGGGCCATTACAGCTCCCAACTCTAAGTGCAGTGCGTTCCTCCCAAAGCATCCGAACTGTGTGGTCTGTTGACTGGGACCCCAACTAACTGGAAGATGACTAGGACGACTGCCTATTGAGCTGTGCTCCGCGAGAACAAATTGGTGACTGGGCCTAGACGCTGCACTTCTGCGGGTATGACTTGCCCAGTGTTACGGCGTGAAATGTGGCCGATCACAACTGCGCAAGCCGCAGCACCTCTGCGGAGCAGCCTAGTCTGCATATATATAAGGGAGACCTGCCCACCCTTATCCTCAGTCTACCATGTCCCCTCAAGTTCATTTCAAGCTCATCAGATCCTCCGTCGGCGTCATCCGTCGGCTCACGTTCGCCACCCCACCCTCGTGGGCGGACCTCGCCACACGCGTTGAAGCACTCTTCGGTATCCCTACAGACGCCGTCGCTGTCTCATACATGGACAGCGACGGTGACGAGATCACGCTCAACACCGATGATGAGCTCCAGGAGTTCTACCGCGAGCGGGAGCTCCCTGAAGACGCGCTCGACTCGGAGAAGGTCGTCCGCTTCAATGTGCGTGACATTAACGGCCCCCGCATCCCCGGGATTTCCTCTGGCTCGCGCGACATCACTAGCGTAATATCTGCGCTCTCCGCGGCGGTCGTGGCTCACCCCGAGCTCGTGGAGGGCCTGCGAAATCTTGCGCAGGTAGCGACCGGTAACGTTCAGGAAGGCGAGTCGGGCAACGCAGACGTACGGGAAACCGCTGAGGAGTCCGCCCGCCGGCGCGTTGCCACTGTGCTCTCCGGTATCTTCAACATCATCGGCCGCTTTACCGGCATTCCGCCCCCTCCACCCTCTCCTCCGGGACTGCACTCCCACCCCCACCATCACCCTCCGCCGCCGCATCCGGGCCCCTTGCACGCGCCGTGGGACTTCCACCACCACAACTGGCCAGGCACAGAAGAGTGGGCGTGGCACCACCCCGGTCGTGGGCGCAGGCACGGTCTCACGCCGGCGCACTTCCACCCGCAGCCGCCTTCGCATGTCCACCCCCATACTCCGCACCTTCCGCGCTCCCGCTCTCCTCCGCATCCTCCATCCCCGCCGTTCGGCGAGAGGCGCGGCTCTCCGGATACTCGCGCGCACAGCCGAGACCACGACCACCGCGGAAAACGCCACGGCACGCCCAGTATCCTCGACTTCCGCGCAGCTGGCCCCGGCGCTCGTCACGACCACCACCGTGACTCTTCGTCGCCTCACGTCGATTTCGACTTCCGCGCACCCGGTCCCGCTGCTCGCCACCGCGGGCATAAACACCGCCGTTCGCACCCCGGAACACCACCACCTGACGGCCCCCCGGCGCCGGGCCCTGGTGGCGAGGGCGCGAGGGCACCCTCACCGCCTGCCCCGCCCTCGCCTAGGTTGTTACCGCCTCAGCCCATGCCCTTCGATCACATCTCCGGCTACAAGCACGGACACGGGGACAGCAGCCACGGAGGATGGTACGTACCGCCCCCACCACCGGGATGGGGCAACGCGGTAGGTGGATGGCAGTTCATGGCACGGGATGCGAAGGAGAGTGGTACGGATGGGGAAACGAAAGCGGATTAACGATCTAATTGGGTAAATTTGATGAGCTACGCGCTGCAGATTCGTGCTGTAATAATGTCTGGTTGAGGTTAGTAGTAAGCAGGTACGGATCATAGGAATGTATGCCTAGGCTGTAAAATCTTTGGGATCGCAACGTATTGTCTTACAAGATTGTTGCTTGCGTGATAGAATGGCGATTTGAGAGTTCCACAAGGGTCCGTCATCGATGCATTACTGATGGTCAATCTGCGGAAATACGACTGCGCGACGGAATGTCTCTCACTGTAAACTGATGATACGTATGTTGTCCATTTCAGCACCCCTGATTTCCAGTCCAAGCCGCAATCATTAAGCGGCCACAATCGAACACATCTCCCCGTCCTCTCGCCACTCCTCCTCGCCTTCGTCGACATCGACATCGACATATGCATCCACGTAGCTATCCAGCATTGACGTTTCCGTGAATTCCATCTCGCCGTTCACCGTAGCTGCATCGCTTTCTGTCTCGCAGGGCGAGTCCACACGGAAGACCATCACTGAGAGGCGTCTCGGCAAGGAACCACGTGCACGGGAGATGCTGGCGCTTGAGCTTGAGTGCGGGATGCCCGTGTGCGCGCGCGCCATAAAGCGCACCTGGCGGATGCCAAGCAGGAAGCGGGAGATGATGATGGAGGAGATTCTGTGCGCGGCATATTGCGTCAGCGGGCAGCGAGGGAAAGACTGATAATGAGCGGTCTGACGGGGGGATAAAGGATGAAAGCTGGTCCACTTCTGAGCCCTGTGGACATGATTATCATCACGTTTGAGAGGGGGAGGTGAGGCAGTCATACCGCAATGCAATACAAGAGGATGTGCGTAAGGTTCAGCAAGAGAAGGATGCTGGTAACAAAATGAACACAATTCGTCCGTTAGTACCATTCAGACGACACTTACAGAAAATATAATAGTCCTGCCGATTTGTGCCGTCAGGACAGGGTTGATAGTATTGGTGACCCGCTCACCATTCTGTGCTAGCATACGTGCCAGGGACACCTGTACGCTCGGCCTATTCGGGCGGTTTCTGATCTCGTACGTGTAGAGCCAGGTGACAATCAGTACGATGGCATCAGATGTAATGAGGGAGGCCCGCGAGACGATAATTGCTGCAAGAGTGCGCGTATCAGACTATCAGTAGTCTGTGCTGAGGTTCAGGAGCAGGGCACGAGTTGTACCTCTAGATGTGCAACGACGTTAATGACAATCTAAGTTGTGCAGCAAAAGGCGGACCTATCCAGTTCCTCTGCTGTTAGAGCATAATCTATTACGCATATTTTCTCAATCGAGGTTTGAGTTATGTAATACGATGAATGCGCCACCACGAACTAAGAATGAGATTAGTTACCCAGTAGACGATATTGAAAGATAAGAATGATGTACGAGGTTGACACCACACGGTACAAGGGCAAGTGCCAACACTAGCATTGAAAGACATGCATTCCGCTCGCTGATGACGTATACGCGGAGACAAGAAACCACTGATATTCGTCTGATGAATAACATGCTTGTGCAGCACATATAGTTGACTCCTCACCTGCCCACATTATCAGCAATATCAACTCCAAGATGAAGAGTAGCACTCGGACCGTCTCGCAGCTGGACTCGGTTCAGTAGCCATAGTCTCCGAGATATTTCACCCTACCTCTGCGCTCATTTCTCAGCTTAATAACCAAGCCAAGAAGGAAAGAGAACATACGGTCTCTCTGCCGTTGCTCCAGTTCGCAATCGTGCATAAATCGACGATACCCAGCGCTAAAGCAGCATAGCGATTCAGGAAGAATATAAATCTTGCGCCCCTTGCGCTGTTGTTCCACATATACTGCAGCTCTTCGGCAAATGTCAAAATGTATTCGTAAAACAAAAACACTAACCTCCATCAACATATGTCCCAGAGAGATGACTTTTTGGACGTACCAGGGATCCCCGCAAAGCAGGTTTTAACAACATTACTACTATGGCACGGTCAGTTTCATCTGCACGTGCGGCGATGGACGGTGCTTCGAGTTACCTGATTATGATATTTTCTAAGGACGAAACGGACGACATGGGTGAGAGAAAAAGAAAGGAGGGGAAGGTAGGGGGTCGAGCCGGTAAAGTGAGGACACAATGCTCGACAGCTGCGTGGGTGAGAGGTCGTAAACATATGATCGAACACGGCCCGCTGATGGCACACTCGGTCACATATAGTGGCGTATCCATAGTGTCAGTGATCGGCGCTTGTCCCGAGGCGGAGAGCACTGACACAATCACAACTACGTGACGCAGGCTGTGCAGTCGCCGGGAATCAGACTGACCCCACACCGCGGCCATTGTGGTCCAGGAGGAGATACTGTACGAGACATAGCTGTCGCCGCGCACCCTGCCATCGACATAGACGCAGGGCTATCCGACGACGAAAGCATATGCTACCTCAGTGTACTCACTCACCGCCCCGTCGACTGCCATCGCGTCACCAACGCTAGAAAGTTACTGCGTAAGATGTGCTTCGAGGTTCTGATGATAGTCGTCGAGGCACGGCGAATGTGCATCAGTGATCAGTCATTGTCAACTTTATGATCGCTGCGGGGCGCCCAGTATATTGGTTTGCGAGATTCCAAAAAGGCATCCAGGGGGACAAACTCACAATGGTTTCTTCAGACCATATATAACAGAACGACGAAATGGAAATGTCCCGTACCAATGCAATAGTCACCGGACAACTGCGACGGCTGATCTGGCATCAGCTTCGTGCGTGAGCATCAACGGCATTCAACCAGAATCAAGACAACGTATAATGTGCAGGCAGAGACAAAGGCGAAGAATCACGCTGATCGTGCATTCATATGAAACACCAGTTATGTACACCGAGAAAAAGCAATGAGGTAACCCGCGGCAAATACAAGAAACAGCATCACCTGAAATGTCGCTGTCGCAGGAAACAGGAACATGTGAGCTGACGATCACGCCGACATAGCACAAGAAACGTACGGCGATACATATCGGGCAACCGATGCTGCAGGCTGAGGCAATCTACTCACGAAGAGTAGGAAAGGAGAAAAAAATTGACCACGACGCGACAGCGGGAGAGTAGTCTGAATCGAGTTGCGCAAAGGCACGAAAGCCCATAATGCGAGCCACGAAGTGAGCTCAAGGACAGGCCTGACCGTGCGCGTCGAGCTCGTCCGTGCAGGAGCACATGGATCCCGGAAATTGGACCCATGTGGTTGTCCCCTACACGAGACGAGGGACAGCGATCGGTTCCAGCGAGAGGAATGCCTGCCCAGTCCCCGCGACGTTTCCCAAAGCTGCGCATATGGCACTCAGCCTCCCTCCTCCATTTTCCATGCAGAGCGCACAGCAGTGCCGCACGCGCTGAAGGACATAGGAATCACCGAGAATTGTTGGCTGCTCCTGAGGCAAGGGCTACTTACTCCTCAGGAAGGCCCGCAGCTGTATTTCTAGTGCGTCACTCAGTCTGTTACGACTGGACCCCGCTAGAGTCGATCGAGGGGGACTAGAATACTCAGACCTTAGCCCGCTCACGAAGAAGACCGCGCGAGGCAGCCTGTACGGTGTGAGCCTCGTGGCTTTCGCGCTGTCGCTGGATGTCGTGAACATGAGAGTGAGGAGGCGGAGGAAAAATTCGCGGCTCTTATAGGATTTCCAATTTGGTAATTAGCGCTTGAATTATGATGGCTAACAGTTACCGCCCATTATCGTGCATTACAGGAATCCCGTTCGTCACACAAGCAATTATCAATCGAGAATGAAGAAGTTCATAGTAGCTATAGGTGACTGTACATGTTTCTGTCAGAACTCAGTTGACGTAACAAACACCACGGCGTAAAGACGAGAACAATATCAAATTTACTACTGACGTATAATCACCGATGCATTACATTTGAGGAGAGGCGCCCGCTCATCACGAGTTCAGTCGCGGCCCACGTGATCTTGTTGATCGTGAATAGGGTTCGGGATTAAACAACGCGGAAGAGGATCTCCACTCTCTTGTTCCCGTACCACGTTCATCTCTCGCTCAACCATGCCCCGAAAGGCTGCCAACCCCTCTCCCGACGCGCCTGCTGAGCCCCGTCGCTCAGCGCGCATCAAGGAGCAGCCCAAGCCCGAGCCGGCGCCGAAGAAAGCTCCAGCGAAACCTCGCGCGAAGAAAGCCAAGGCAACTGAGCACCCCGCCGAGGGGAGCGATGACAAGGCCAAGGCGACCAAGGGCAAGAAGCGCACCGCTTCCGATGCTGATGCGAGCGAATCTGCGCCCAATGGAACGGCGGCAGACGAGGAGGAGCACCCCGCCAAGCGTGTGCGCCGTTTTCGGTTTCATTTTGCCTATGACGCTCACAATTTGCAGTCAAAGCCCTCCTCGAAGGCAGTGGACAAGCCCCCAAGCAAGGCTGCTGAAAAGCCGGCATCGAAGGCGGCAGGCAAGCCTGCCTCGAAGGCTGCGGGCACGTCTGGCAAGCCGGCGTCTAAGGCCTCCCGCGCAGGCTCGGTCAAGCCCTCCTCTCGTGCGTCGGCCAAGCCCGCATCCACCTCAAAGAAGCCTGCCTCCCGTGCAGGTTCGCGCAAGCCCGCGTCAAAGGTATGCGCCCCAACGATCTGAAGTCTGCCACGCGACCTCACGCCGCTTGGGGCCAGGTCGACAACGAGGATAAGGAAAACACCGCCGCTCCGGTGCACGAGACTATTGCTGAGGAGCCTGAGGCCGAAGCTGCTGCGGACGCGGAGGCCGCCGGTCAAAGTACAGAAGAAGTAGCTGCCTGACGTGTGTGAGTCGCCTTTTCGGCACCTGCGCCCCGGGCATCGTTGATGCTCGCTCCAGAATCCTACGGCCTCATGCTGATCGAAGGCCAACGTCGGCCATCGTCTGTCTTGGCGCTCACGATTATTACGCTATCCTATCGGCTCGGCGACATCTCTCTCGTGTATCTCTCTAACCGTATCGCTTCTCGCACATCTCTTCTATGTGACTCGTGTTCAAGCAAGCTGCAGTACGTGTACATGCACTGTTATATTACTAGCCTGTTTGGTTTGCGTTTTGCTGTCGTGGTATGTAGGTTGGGACTTATGAATATACCGCGAATTGTTCCCCGATACAGCGTACATGATCTATTATCCTTCGAATCCAGTCTCTTCGCGTCAAATTGAAGAGCATGGCACATGCACCCCTGCGTATAAAGTTACTCGAGGTAGGTGTTGGTGCGGTAACATGCACGGCACCGATGAATCGATAAAGGGTCGAGGGCGATGTTGACCACGAAATTCGTTCACATCTTTCTAGCATGTTGCGGGCCCCAGATCCTCATATAACGGATCATGATACATGATTGATTGATCAATTGGGCCTTTAGGAACCTGCTCAAAAACACATAGCTGCTTGAGCAGAAGGTCATGTCGGCGACGGCTTGAAATCAAGAACCAGCGTTAAGAGTTTGTGATCCAGTAGTCGAAGGCACGTATGGCCTAGTAAGCGCCTGCCAGCTCATGGGCACGAAACACAGTGACACAGGTGCTGCCAATGAAGCCACAATCGCCGAGCGATTTACCATCATGAAGATAGCGGTCAGATCTTTGATGATACGGCGAGTCGAAGGTTTACTCAGTAGCCAAGAATAACATGCAAGCTTCAGATTCAGAATACGTACCGTAGTGGAACTTAGCATGCCAATATTCTTACAGATATCGGCGCCAGCAATCGTAAGATACACTGAAGGTGTCGCAGTTTGCCGGAGCAGCCTCAAGGCCAACGGATCAGAACAATCGACCACATTAAGACTATGAGTAGTGTGAGCTATGAAGATGGGGCATAGGGTCAGTGAGGTGGCTGAGCACACCGAGCATTATGTACAATCAGTAATGTTGGACAACGAAGGACGACCAAATTACGCTTGCTGAATGAGAAAATAAAGAAAGATTAGAGTGTCTACATCATAACAAGCATGGAGTATGGGTATCAGGATGACTAGGTTTTGAACTATTATACTACACCATCAAAGTAAGGTTTGAGTCTAAGGATCCGAGTATCCACAACGCCTACGACCAAAGACTTGCATCTACACTTCCCCACCTGAAACATGAGAAGCATGACCAGCTGCACAGAGTTGGAGTGTGATCAGGTTTGTCATTACAACAGTGGACAGCTGAAAATGCGGAGTGGATTGAGAGTCCGCACATTCATCGCAGGAGCATTCGTTACGGGCGCGCAAGCTGGCATGGCGGAGGTTCAGAAGTATCCGTGAGATCGCGATAGTGCTCAGCCTGCGTTGGACCATTAACATGCTGTGTGCGTTTCGTGAGACCATCATCATGAGGCTTACGAGTTGATGAGCACAGGAAGATCAAATTTAGACTATTCCCATCACGTCAGTCAGTACGATAGGGATTGTGGGGCTCTCTTTCAAAAACTGTGACGTACACGTGTAAAGAATAGCACGAGTGTCGCGGAATTGAGTAAGGAAAAGAGCCTATGACATTACTGAGTCAGATAGTAATACTGCATTGCATTGTGGACCATACAAGAACCAGAATACCCCTGCCGGTGATATGTGAGCGAGCGGATTGGACCAATGAATCGTTCAACGTACCATCCATATAGATACTTCTAGCAAGCGATAACGCAGACGAAAGTCGAAGAAAGTGTCAGTGCATGCCACCATTGACTCTATACCACGTCATGCAGCAAACCAGTAGGTCTGAAGCGAGTGCGCACATGCGAGAAGTCACTTCCATGCTGTTAGATGAGGTCAGATATCAAGTTTATTGTCATTGATAGTCATATTGCACGCTCGTAGCACCCGGGATAGCACCCGGGATGTTACCCAGCCAAGTTGAGCGATTATAACTTACCCATTCTGGACAGGTTGTGTTACGCTGGAAACGTGGAGTAACGTGCCTTGGATCCTGTTAAAATGACCTGTAATGAGCCCGGCCTGATTGGAGTCTACTTGAGTTTATTTTCGCTGCTTGAGCGGAAATTCACATACTACCAGTGTAGTGAATACGGGCATGAGACCGAGAACCAGTGTCAGGAAGGTTGTGGCCCAGCAGTGATTCGAGACAATGTACGACCTAAATGCCGAGAATACTGCCGCTCTATAAACGTATTGTTATGAGAACCACACACAATAACTGACCTGCCCATAGAGTAGGCGATAGTATTTCGGCGACTTCAAATAGGTAATATGTTACCTCTTCGCTGAGACAGAAATGGTGCATATGGGCAGTGAGCCATGGTCATATACCAGCTAAATATCTGCATTCACCTCTGAGGGATCGTTATGCCAGTGTGAGTGATGTGAACATAGAGTACGTACGACAATATCTTTCCAGATCGGCAAGTTTAGGATTAGAGAAATACACGTGCTCAACATGACGCAGCGATTGACGAGGAAGATAGCCGTAATCACTCTTGATTTGGAACCCCACATCAACATACGCTCTTGGTTAAATGTGAGGATGTAGTCGTAGAGGATGAGGACTTGCTCAGAGATACGTGAGGGACTAAAGTTAAGCCTTCAAACTCGAAGACATACCTGCGCCTGCAGCCGAAATATATCCCATGAATATACTCTCCTGCACGAGGAATTCCACTACTAAACATGAGTCACGAAGACGGCATACGGTGAGTTCATTATAAGCTTAGGCTCACCTTCGGGTGGTGTGATGGAGGCCATTGTACTATAGAACTCTATGCGAGTAAAGTAGCAGCACGTATGTAGGAATTGAGACCCAGCCCTATATAATAAATAGTCCAGAAAACGAAACAAGGCCCTACCGGATACAGACAGTATTGCATGCGTTACGGTCGCGGTGTCAAAAACCAGCGCCGACATACTGTGGTCATTCAGTTATGCGTCGATGCCTCAGAAATCAGCGCCAAGATCCTGATCATTTCGAGGATCCATCCACGGGAGAAGCTGAGCTGAGATGGTTGTCTCCAGCACATCAGTGATGCGTGAAGCACAGATAGGCAATTTGTAGTGGACAGGCGCCAATCTATCTTTCCGCATACGTGTGGGGGCCATGCTGGGGCAGCACAGTGCATGTGAGCACAACGATCGCAATATTGGCTGTGCGTTGCCATTCCTATATCATTCGGAACCAGCATGGGTGATATTACGTGGCGACCTAATACTGCGCTTCATGTCATGAATCTTGCGAAAAACAGCCAACATCTCTGACAAATATGCCGCTAAAACAATTTTGAAGGCGTGACCCGGGGGAGACTAAAGGGAACAATGTATGAGCTTCGGCACGATCCTAAGGGAGCGAACTGAAGCCAGATCACACTGCGAGTACCAGCGAAAGAGAACTGTAAAGTAAACCAAACCAAACAGAAGACAAAGAACGTGCCATGGGCACGAGCGCCCCCGCGATCGTTGTCTTCGAAGACGTCCTGCGCCGGAGCTTGTGCTTAAACGACAATGGTGGGATTTGGGACCGCATAACTATTCGATTGTTGAAAGATACATGCCTATCTGTACTATGTAGAGACTCATGCGGACAGTACGATACACTGCCGTGTCTGTAGCTGTAGAAATTCGGGTCGCGCCAGACAACGGCCGCGCCCTACTGCCCGCCAGGGACCCCGCCACGGTGTGATGGGCTCTGATAGCAAACACGTAGCGGTACGTACACCAACTACCAAGCCTTTATACTAACGGGCCATCATACCATATACCGGCACCGCCATACCCGGATGCGGCCTATTCTACCAGGGGCACTACTGCTCCCGCGCCGTGGCGACGAGATCGCACCCATGCGCTGCGCCCGACGCGCGCACACTTCCAACGGTAGCATCGATCGCGAGGTGATTGGGACGCGTATCGTAACTTCGCGGTGCCAGCATACACATCGATGCGATGCCGTCGATCGATCGTTGATGAGGGGTTTCAGTCAAAACGGCAAACGTGGCAGGGGCTCGAGCCTTATTCAAAACTCCATTGGCGTTCACCGTCTGGTCTACGCCATTCCTCGACACAGGAGAGAGCTATTCCCTTCCGCGTCGTGCCATTCTATTTCCCGTCTAACGAGAATCCGCCGTGCGCGTTCTGGGCCATTACAATGTCTTCCGACCATAGCTAGCTCAGGCAGAGTCAATACCAGAACGGGAACTAACTACATACATTTCGGACACGTGCCGCGATGGGGATCTTCTCCCGCAATGGCTGAACCAGCACGTACTATCATATACTTCTAACGACATTACAAACGTATCGCTTCTCGCACAATCACTATGACTTGGCATGTTCGAATGGTTGTACATACACCGGCTACATACCGCAAATTGTTTCCGATACAGTGCACATGTGTTATTGCCCTCAAAGGCAGCCTCCTTGGATCAACAAGGACAGAGCACGACACACATATACAGCTTTCTACGGATATACTCAACGAAGGTAGGCGCATATACGTGTTGACAGTCATACGGCATCTGATGAAAGGTTGACAGCGATGATATTCGATCACCAGCTCCTTCCCTCTGCTCATGTCTACACCAGATAGCCATCGCCCTCGTACTACACCAACTAATCAATTCACTGAGATCTAGGAAAACATATGTGCATTGCAGATATGTGTGGGGGACAGTAGCAGTCGAGAGCGCGCATTATGCCCATGAGGGCTTATAGACTAGTAGCCAATACACAACACCGTCAAGATCATTTCTGAGAATGATGTACGCCTGCAGTGCATGCAATCCAAGATTTGCATCTATCGTCCTCTGCCTGCGTTGCGAGAATACCTATGAATAGTTTCACAGAACTACAGTGCGGCCGAGTTTGCCGTAGGCTGCACCACGACAGTGGACAGTTGCGACGTGGACTGAGGGTCCGTGCATGCATCGCCAGTACGCAAGCTGGCGCGGCCGAAATCAAGGAGCATCCGTGAGATTGCAATAGTGCTCAACCTGCATCGGAAAGTCAACATACAGGGTTCCGTAGGACAGCCGCTACAAGGCTCACGGGTTGATGAGCACCGGGAGATCAACCATGGACTACCTCAGACATCAAACAGTACATCAGGGACAGAGGGACGTCATTGAAAGCGTTTGCGACGTACATTTGTGAGATACAGGATCATCGTGGCGGCATTGAGGAGGAACAAGAGCCTAGGATATCGCTATGTCAGATAGTAGTAGTGCATTGCATTGCCGACCGCACAAGAACCAAAGCAGCCCTATGAGCGACGTTGTGAGTGGGTGTGGCGCCCAATAATTGGTTAACGTACCGTCTCTACAAAGAATCTGACCGAGTGATGTCTCGGAGACAGGGCTAAACGAGTGCCAGTGCATACCGCCACGGACCCTATACCACGTCAGGCAGATAACCAGTAGATCTGAAGTGAGTACGCATAGGCGGGAAGCCACTTCTATGCTGCAATATTAGGTCGGATGTTAGTTAGGTCGATTGGATGCGGTTGGCAGCTACGTATAAGTTATGCTTTGATACTCGCATGGGCATAGCCGAGCCGATAAAGTGAGCATAACTTACACGTCAAAGACAGGTAGCGTTAGGCTGCCGGTGTCGTAGAAAAACATTTCCCCAAGAATGATATACCGACCACTAACAAGCCGGGCCTGGTTGAAGCTTGCTTATGTACATCGTCAGCTACGAGAGGGGAAAACCACATACCAAGTTAGCGACCGCAGGAACGAGACCAAGAACTAGTGTCAGGAGGGTTATGATCCAGCAGCGATTGGAGGTAGCGTATGACCTAAGCGCAGAGAACACTGCAGTTCTGATGAGCAAAGCGCGATATGCGGTATACATGATATCTAACCTGCCCACATAGTACATAATCCCATCTCAGTGATCTCCAACAGGCAATAGGCTGCCTCTATGCTGTGACAGGAAATATCGAAATGAGTAAGCTGTATCCTTGTGCTGGCTAGATAATCGAATCCACCTCTGAAGAATCATTACGCCGCGGTATAGTACTTAGGAAGCACAAATACGTACAGCGACATTTTTCCATGCCAATAAGGACAGAATCAAAGAGATCCCTGCTCCCAGCATGATGCAGCGATTCGTGAGAGCGATGGCCCTGTATGTCCTCGATTGAGAATTCCAGACCAAAAGACGCTCTTGATTCAATGTGAGAATAAAATCATAAAGTATGAGGGCTTTCCCAGCAATATGTTAGAAATTGAATGAGGGTTACATTCTCAAAACAAACCTGAACCTGCAGCCGAGAAATAATTTAGGAACATGCTCTGTTGAAGATCCACTAGACATTGATATGAGGGCAACGTGTTATAGGTTCATTCTCAACGTGAACTCACCTTCCAGTGGCGTAACGGAGACCATGTTACTACTGAACTGAAGCTGTGTGAAGTAAGCAGGATATGTCGTGAGGGGGGGATTCGCAATAAACAGAACTGTGAACGTACAGAAGCATGTCGTGCTGCGCGCATAATAAGCCGAAACCCCAGCACAGCAACTATGTTGTGCGGGACGCTCCGAGGCGTGCGAGGCGTCGACGAAACGCGTCAGGAGAGTGCCGACAATTCGAACAAAGAGAATCCTACCGAGACTCGACATTAAACCACAGATGGGCAATGATGTTAGTAGCCGCGAGTGGGAAATTTCCGGTCGAGGCTGAACGATATGCTACAATCAACACAGTGTAAAGATCGCAATAAGTAGATGTGCATATGAGTGGTTTGTCAGCCGCGCACGACCCCGTATGAAATGAACGTATCAGGACTGAAGCAGCCTTGTTTGACCTCAAGTCCACGAGCTAGTGGCCTATTGAAATCATAGTGAGCACAAGCATAAGATATCGTACTGTACTGCGAGGAAATCGCCCTATAGACAAAGTTAGACGCAATGATGTTTGCGTTCAGGCATGATGGCAACGGCCATGCAGATTGATGATACTGATGCAGTCCAATTTGAACTAGTGGCCGACTCTTTTCGGCTTAGGTTGATTGGGCAACTAGCGCATACTAGGCAAGGATATTGATGCCATATAAGTGTACAATCGTGCTATATATTCCGCCCTACATCAGTGTTTTAGTACAGGTACAATCCCATGATGACATTCTCACCAGAATGCATCAGAACCCCGCCTGCGCCGCTTCTCTCTCCGCCAAGCTGCCTCTAGGTGCCCACGCCTTCACATGGCTATGATCCACTACCCCGTCATCCTGAGCTGGATCTGGGACACCCCAGCCACCAGCTCCGGGTGTTTCAATCAACAGCCGGTCACCCTTCCCCATCCACACCGTCGCCTTGCCGCCAATATTGACCTTTCTCGGTTGCAGCGGTTTGCGCTGCTGATCAGTGTCCTCAGGGAGGTCACCGTCCTCTTTTCGTGGTTGCTTGATCCAGGTGTTACGTCCCAGGGCGCCAGGCTCTCCGCCTTCCATGCCATACGGCTGACGAGTTCGGCGCTGCATTGCGGGCTCTTAGAATGCAGCATAGCCTGATGTGATGGCGGAAGCGGGCTCACCTCGGAGAGGATGGACACCTGCAGACCCTGTGTGAATTCGAGCTCACGCACGACGCCGTCGCCGCCGCTCCACTTCCCCTTGCCACCAGAGCCCTCGCGGATGCCGAATTGGTGCACAAGCACGGGGTAGCGACGCTCGAGGATTTCAACGTCGCCAATACGGGTGTTCGTGATGTGCGTGTGTACACCTGACGTACCATGCCAACCAGGGCCCGCACCAGAGCCGCCCGCGATTGTCTGTTGGGTTGAGATTTTGGTCGCGAGAACGACGGCAGGCAGTCATGCAACGAACCTCGTAGTAGCCCCAGCCGACGACGTTGTTTCCGTCCTTGTCCTTCCCACCAGCGCCGAACGTCAGGTTGCTACGAGGGGACGCCATCAGCGAATCACCCGTCACTTGAGCGAGCAGCTCACTTAGTGCATCCCTGGCTCGCTGCGCACGCATGGAACGCCTTGAGCACGACGTCGACCAGCCTCTGCGAGGTGAGCACGTTCCCACCGCACACAGCCGCGGTGCGCGACGGCGACAGGAGGGAACCTTCGGGGATCTTGACGGTGATCGGGACGAGGCAGCCCGCATTGAGCGGGATGTCCATGTTGAGCATCGCGCGCATGCAGTAGATCACGGCCGAGTGCACAACCGAGATCGGCGCGTTCAGGTTTCCGCGGACCTCACAGCCTGTGCCGGCAAAGTCGCACACGGCCGAGCCCTCCTCGACGTTGATGTCCACACGGAGCTGAATCTGCGTCGTACGAGCAATTCGGTATGTGAGCAGACGAAGAGGTGAGATGAGACGGGAACAGCGTGCACGGGAAGACAGAGACGTACGGGCGAGCCGTCATCGAGATAGTCTATGGCCGTCAACACATTTGAGCCCGCGCGCTTGGCAACATCCCGAAGGAGGTTGCGCACGGAGTTTTCAGCATTGGCGCGGATGTGATACATGTACTCCTGCACTGTCTCCAAACCGTAGTCATCCACAACTACAGGAGACTGTTAGCGCGCGCGATATAGATTTACATGGTACCCACTGGCTTGGATCAGCTGTATACCCTTATGGTTCGCAGCGATTTGCTGGCGGTAATCTTGTCAGTAAATACGCGTAAACGCGCTGCGCGGACTGTGCGCACCGCCTTAAGGTCGCTCTCGACGTCTTTAATGTTCCTGCACCCCGAGCTACCGGGATATTGTGCAGGTTTGTCAACCATGTAATCCACGAGCCCGTCGTGGTTGTATACGCCACCGCTCACGATCTTGAAACTCTCGATGTTTGCACCTTCTTCAAAAATGCTCGTCGACGTGGGTGGCATCGATCCGGGCAAGATACCGCCAATGTCGGCGTGGTGTCCGCGAGAAGCGGTAAAGAAAATGATCTTGTTGGTCTGCTTGTCGAAGACGGGCGAGATGATCGTAATGTCGGGAAGATGACTAAAGGCAGACGTAGTGAGCGGGTGAGCTGAAAAGCTGTGGTGAGACACTCACGATCCTCCAGCATGAGGGGAGTTTGTCATGAGGACATCACCAGGCTCGAGATCCTCGCGATGGAGATTCATCTGATACTTTACCGCACTGAAGATCAGGTCAGCGTCGATGAAGCGTTACAAGCCTTGTCACATTGCAAGCTTCTGGGTTGAGCAGTAACAAAAGCGGATGCTCATCTTCCCTCTTTATAGGCGCATTATGCATCTAGGGATCGGGCAGCTCCCACGATGGAATATGTGCTATCCGATACGAAGAGAACGAGAACCAACTTCGGAGTGCATGATGTAGTGTAGGAGCGTAGATAGTGAAATTTCAATCTCCTAAGGCACCGTACCGGCTTAGCCATACACACAGGCATTCAAACAACACAGGCTGGGGTCGGGTGCAGTATTCCGCACAACGCGATATACGGCCTGCCCCTTGCCCCCCGAGGACCAATGCGACCCATTGCCTTGATGCTCCTTGACACATGGTGTATGGAGCAAATATGGAGCGCATATGTGCGTACCATCTCTGGTCCAACAATCCAGATGTGTGCATTGATGGAATCGCCAGAGTGCATGTATGCGCGGACACGCCCCCGGAGCATCCGCATGCATCGAGAGTTCCAATATATGAGGTCGCACCGTCCGAATGTTCTCTAATCTGGTGAGCACCAAAATGCTACACTTACAAGCTCATGGATCCCAAGTGGATTGGGATGAATGGGGCGTTCGCCACCAAGTCGCCGTCCGGCGCGAACAGCGCGCATGAGAAATCCAGTCGCTCCTTGATGTTAGTACTGATTGCGGTCTGCTGCAACGACCGACCCATGGCCTCCGCCACGCTCATGAAGCGGTTGGCAAAGAGGGTCAGCAGGATCGGGTCCGCTTCTTTGTAGTTGGGCTGCGAAGGTGTGGACGACATGGTTGGAAGAAGAAGGTCGAGCGAGCGAGATGACTCGTATTGTCTGTCCCTGTGCCTCCTTATATTGGGGCGTACCTCGAGAGAGGGGCGTACACCAAGATGCGGTCTCTAGATAAACATTCCAAGCCGGCGAACGCTATCTGAGATAACAATCACGCGATTCGAAGGGGCTCCGTTCCTGCGATAGATGTTCGTTTGCAATAGCTTGCGGTAAGATTACAAGCGTTAGCTGTACTGTAATCGAGAGCTAGGGTGAGCAGCGCAGGGGGATGGTATACCGGATGGACGTTTGAGATCTGAAGAGGATAATTACATGAAGTCGGGCGACTAGATCGCACGGCAGGGAATACGACTGATTAGATCGAGTCGAATCAGTGGCTAATTGATCGGAATTTACAGTCTACCCTAAACCGGGAAGGCAAACCTGAGCCATTCCGGTTGCTTAGCCACCTTTCCTTGAGCATCTTCAGCTGCTCTTGTCTTTTCTGCCTTCAACGATAGAGGCCTGTTTCATCCACTGCGTACACGTTGAAACCGGGCCTACATAAGAGCAGCTCGCATATTATCAGGTGCTGCGGTTCAACTTCAAAGTACAGGTCAATAGCAGACGCTACGGCGGACTACAATGTCGCAGACAATCGCCTCGATTTTAGCATCCCAACACAATCTCATTCAGGCAGCAGCGGAGGCCTTGCCGCACCAATTCTCGCAATGCACCTACCTCCTCGGGCCAGTCCGCCAAGCTGTATACCTCTGCCGGACCTGCGCCGAACCGCGGGGCATCTGCTCAGCGTGCTCTATTGCCTGTCACCCAGACCACGAGCAGCTCGAGCTCTTCCCAAAGCGCGCCTTCCGCTGTGACTGTCCCACAGCCGCGCTCGCGCACCCATGCACGCTGCACCAGCCCTCCTCTTCATCTGCCTTAACGGCCATGACCAGCGCCGGCCTCATGAAAGAGCGGGCGAACGCGGAGAACGCGTACGGGCAGAACTTCCGCGGGCTCTTCTGCCGCTGCGCGCGCCCATACGACGCGCAGCAGGAGCGCGAGACGATGATCCAGTGTCTCGCGTGTGAGGTGCGCCGTGCATCCTGGGCTGGAGTCCGCGCCCGCTCACGCTGCGGCGGCAGGACTGGTTTCACGAGTCGTGTCTGAACCTGCGCGAGCGCCCGTCGTCGCGCGAGCCGACGCCCGATCCTGCGGAGGGTGCGGAGGACGGGGTGGACGATGCGGCATCGGAGGCATCCTCCTCTGGTCTGCCGCCCCCGCTGCTATCAGCGGCGGACTACGACGCGCTCGTTTGCGTGGCATGCGTGCGGAGCATCCCGACGCTGCGGCGGTATGCTGGAACCCATGGAGCTTTGATGGTCGTACGCGGCAGCCCAGAAGAGTCTTGGAGGGTCATTGGGCGGGAAGCAGACACTTTGGATGTGGATGTGCAACTGGACGCATCTGCGAATGAGCCTACTACGGGAGAGAAACGCGCTCTGTCACCGGATTCCGTAGACGCGCCCGCAGCGAAGAAGGCACGCGTATCGCCGGAGCCGACGCCGTCTAGACCGTGTCTTGCTCCTCCGGTCAATCTGCTTGCACAGCGAATACTAGACGGTAGCGCGAGCAGATTAGACGCCGCTGTATCGCAATCGGACGGGGAGCCTAGCATACAAGGTGCGGGCGATGTCTTTCTCACTGATGGATGGCAAGAGCGATGGTGCAGATGCGACTCGGTATGCTTCCCCATACCCAAATTGTTGATTTGCTCACAGCGTATTACAGTGCCTCCCCTCCCTTCAATCACGCCCATACCTCCTCGAGGAGGAGGAGACGTATGAACCGCCCGAGGACCCAGACTCAGGTCAGCCATGGCCGCCTATATCATGTCACATGTCGGCATGACTAGAGAGCTGTCCTACGCAGGTTTAAATCTGGAGGAACTCGGTCTCCGCGCGCTGTCTCGGCTCCCACACGACCAGGCCATTGACGGCATCCGCGCATTCAACGCACTGCGGTATGTCGCGCTCATGTGGGGATCGTGATCTTGGGCTTACACTCGTGGTTGCTCGCCGATGCAGGGACGACCTGATGAGTCACCTAAGACCGTTCGCTCAGGAGGGCAGGGAGGTGACGGAGGCAGACATCAGAGCGTTCTTCGATGCGCGCACGCAGGCGAACCCGTAGCCCGAGATCCTGCTCTTGTCCGCAGAGCAATTTGCAGTACGTGTACTTTTCTGAATTTGAGATGCACTGCGCGATCGAAGATGAGGTCTACCTCGCTGGCCAGCCCCGCTGCGGAACTGCCACCGCACGTAGGTCGCTGCATAGAGAATCACAGTCTCTGGAGTGTGTTCAGGTCGCCGCGGCTGCATCGAGGCTCCCCCGGCGGTAATGGAATGCGTGTGCAATTACAGTGCAGGACACGACCACTCGGAAGGCTTCCCAATCTCTAAATCTTAGCCTCGGTGCGACGAATGCGAGCAGATATTCCCGCCGCCCATGAGATTGACATCGCATCAAAAGATGGGTGCTCTCGGACATCCTCGTCCTACCCGCAAAATGTGACCCACGACGCTGGAAGCGTGAAAGCCGCATAACCCACGCTCGAGCACCACAACGGCGCGCGCTGCATCGTTGTCCATGCTAGTGATCATGACAGCTGATCTCGTTCTGCCTGGAGTTCAGGTATGACTGCTCACGGTCACGTATACAACGAGGCATGTTTGTTTCTGAAATCCAATGTCAATGCGGGGAATGTCTGCCAAGGTCCACAGGCGAACGTGGAGGCACTTACATGGTCCTTGCCACTATCTGACGGATAATCCTGATCGGTATGACGTCTGCGTATTTGTACGATTCGACTAACCACGGGGACAGTGCAACGCCCCGATCCCTGCACCATACGTTCATAATGCTTGTTTTTCGCTCCCGCTCTCGTGGTCTTTCCCGTGGCGGTCACAGGCTACTCATCACTGTCAGGAAACTTGACAAGGAACGCTCCTTTCAAGAGATAGCCGGCACAAGTCCTGGTATAACGATTTTCAAGGAAACACTGGTATAGCACATTGGCGGCCCGGTCGTTGGCGCTGCTAAGCTGACTCAACACCGCCATTAACAGGTGCATAGACGCTATCTGCAGGTCAAACGTCTTTCGAGTACGAGGTGATAGGGTGGCCACAAGGACAGCATGAGACATTGTCTCGCCCATTTTTACGGAGGTAACGCCGCAAAGCATTTTACTAAGCATGCCCATTAGCTAATTGTGGTTTATAGTTTTGGCCATGCATGCCACGCGACTCATGCCTGGGGCTCATTGACCCCTTTGCTCTTTGTCGACATCTCAGCACTTCCATGCCGACTTCAGAACCCTTGCACGCTAAGTATGGTGTACTCCATGCAGTCGTATCCAGTACGAAATCGGATCCGCGGAATCAAGGTGACTACCATGATATATAGTCTTAAATTGATCCATTGTGTGCTAGACTGACTGGACTACAGAGCATGAAGGACTAATGCTGTTGTGTGAAGATGTTTCCGGAGACGTGCGAGCCATCGGATGACTAATATGACCATTCTGTCAAGTATTATTCCATTACAACAAATAGACATCACGCTCGTGTAAAATCAACGCGTTTCTGACGATTCTGGAGCTAAACGGTGCAAACCATCTCAGTGAGACTATCATGTTTGAACATAGCAAAAGTATATCACCTCTAGAACGTGAGTCTCCTCAGAGGTAATTCCCGTATAGCCTTGATGAGGTCGATTTCATCAATGACGTTCTCGCCCGTGCTTCTAGCTTTGCCTCTGCAGCATGGGATTAGAGCAGACCTGTCGATGCAGTATACCCGCGGTGGTTTAGGCTGAAGCCCTGCACGGGCCAGGTTGGTTGTCACATTGGACCATGTCTCTTCGATGAATTTAGACTGCGCAGTCATCCTTAACCTTGATTCATCCCACCCTTCGTAATCTTCATCGTCCCTCAAGTCTGAGACGAAGTTTTCAATGTGCAGGCCGGACTTTGCTCGGACAATGAAATAAGGGATATTGAAGTATGCGCAACGCTTCAATATCGCAATGTCCGTTTCTGTGAAGCGACTGTCGAATAGAATAATGATGCAGTCGAAGACGAAGAGCCCTTGCGTATTGAAATACTTCTCTGCGGGGATCGACAAAGTACCCGCGCCTGGTATATCGTACCAGATGTCCGACGTTTTCGGATCTGGATAACATCCAGACTCACGGGTGGTCTCCGTTACACCCGTGGGTGCAATGCGCACGCCGCTGACACTGTCACGATTCCCCAAGCCACGGATGGCATTAATGAAGGTTGACTTTCCACAACCTGATGCCCCGGAAACAGCGATATGGCGTTTGCCATACTGGTACTGGTAACGTCTTATCGCCGCCATCATTTCGGCATCTGTGGGGATGATAATGGACGCCTGTACACCATGGGATGGTTTCATCTTCTTGTTTTTCCATTGATCGTAAGCCCTCGCCTCTTCCTCGGAAAGCTATAGTTCATGAAATCTGGTCGGACATTGTTTTGAAATGCACAAAAACGTATCGTACCGTCAACCAAAGGATAAATTGCTTAATGCGCCCGAAGATGCCCATTGCTTGGATTGGGTGTTGAGGTCAGCGATATGACTGGATCTGCAAGCTATAGAAGTTACCAATGCCGCCCGATGCGGAGATCTAGCCTGTCATGTACCTTTCTGGAAGATGATCTACAGAGAAAAGAGCAATAATTTGTGAATTGGGCGAGCTTACGGGACCTACGGTTGTGCGTACCGGCGCGTTATATAGGTGTTTTCCGTATGCTTACAGCCATGCGAAAAAAGCTCGATTATCATCATTACTCCTGTGCGACTACCGCATGGTAGTACTATCAATGGGAGGAACATAGCCGGAGCCTCGAGATGCAACTATAGATGCCGGAATGAGATATTGACAACTTTCGCGTGTGGATTTCTGACGATCATTATCAGTGCGAGCTCCGCACGACAGGATAGCGCCGATGTGTCGATGAAATTTGAAACACTGCCGATTTTCAACATAAGCTGACATCTCGTTATAAACTGAGCTTATACAACCAAGATCTACGCGTAGCATAGCTTCACACTTCCCATACAGTGTATTACCATTCCTTTACCCACGACCACTCCTTTACCCACTCGGCTCTAACTCCTCCCCCGCTTTGTATTATGCTCCCGTTTTTTAAATGCACCTTTGTATATGCTCTATGCTTATGCTCAAATTCTTTCGTCAAGTTCTGACAAACGGTTCGTTGCCAGTGAACACACATATATCTGTGATTGCCTAATTTAGATGAGATGCACTATGTTTCGAACAACTGTAGTCTACAGTTGAAATAGATCATGAATCTAATAGCTTCCAGTGAGTACATTTCCCTTTAGGATGTAGAGGATCTGAATGAGATTGAGGCCACCAAAAATGATGGAAAGTAGGCGTGACAAATGAGTGACGTGTATGGAATGAGAGCTTGCGCGACGCGGCGATGAATGAGCGCTTGAGCGCACGCGGTTGAGACTCGGAGTTTCCAAATTGAGGTGTAGTCACGCTGGGTAAAGGAGTGGTTTTCGTGACATTCTGTTACTTTGGCATGTTTTACTCGATACTCCACACGTTCACCAGCAATGCCTCAGATAATTCTAATATGTATACTTCATACGTTTGTTGATATATCCCACTCATTACTTTGGAGGAAAGTGCGTTGGCCAATCGACGAAAAACCGAGTTCAAAGTGGTGGGTAAAGGAGTGGTAGTACACTGTATAGTATCAGCCATGTAACCTATAATGTTCATAGCCGCGGATGCAATGATGAAACCTGCGCTTTGAACGAAGAAGAGTAGAGGCGCTTGCCCACCACGCCAAAATACAGTCGTTTGCATAATTGTTGTCACTCCTCTATGCAACGATTTTGAGCAGTATTTGTTCCGGACAAATTTCCCACCCCCGATAGCACTGCTGCGCGTTGCGGGTCGCTGCGGTCATACGGTGCCTCGTGCTTTGTCTAACAATCTTCGTGAACGCATCATTACATTACGCTCTCACCCTGGCTTGTCTATTCAGCATATTTCAGTGACTTTGGGCTGCAGTAAGCGAACAGTATCCAGGGTTCTCGCTATACATTGACATCGAGATTACGGCCAGCTATCTAGACCCTCATTGTCCAAGCAGTCTGCCAGCATCCGCAGCTACTATAGAGTGTGATGTACACCAGCCCTAATCCTATCACACAGATCTCGAATAACATTGCCTAGTCTGCCGGCAGTGCGACAAGCGCGCGCAGGTGGCGTGAGAAGTCTGTCCGCTCAAAATCGTTGCATTAAAGGAGTGACAACAATTATGCAAATGACTGTAACAGTGACTAATGATCAACACTTTCTTGGGACACCGAACTTTTGCCTTGTCTCGGATTGATTGCAGAGTAATGAGGATCCATCAAATGGACAGTTCCAATCCACTCAAAGGCGCGGTTGATGATATCAGTGCGTGGATTCTGCAGCCTACGCAGTGTGACAGTGAGAGTGAAATCAATATCACGGACTTTATATAGTCTGTGATAGACAACAGCATCTTCGGGCAGTTATCATTTTAGTATCGGCAAATGAGCCTCCACTCGCCATGCCCGGACCATAGCTGATTCTAGCCTACGGAATCGGCATGAATGAACGCCTCAGGCGGCGTTTTACATCTGACAGGCATCGATATCTGAAGTGAGGACGGCCAGATATCCAAATCGAGGAGATCGTCCCTTGCCACACCATACATAAGATTAGCGGCTCACAAGTTCCGTCCACGAGATGAAAAGTGTAAGGCCAGAGACCTATATCCTCGAGGCAGAAGATCGTTGTTCGATACTCAGCGTGCAGTCGGAAGCCAAGACTCTGTAAGCAAGCCTACAGACCCCGAGTTCCATGCAAAAAGGCTGTATAAGACACGAGTCATGCAGCGCGACGTTCAGAGTCAGAGACAGTTGACCATCAGTTTATATTCCATATTCTCTCAGGTTTGTCTCAGTGCCTCCCACTCGATGCTTGGCCAAATGCTTGTTCAGCGGGTAATTCTGATGTATACGTGATTCAGATGAGCCATAACGCTGCCTCAGACAATCGTTGCGTTAGCAAGAAGCGCACAGAAGGAACATACCAACGGGAGAGTGAAGGTGCTGACAAGCAGGTAACGAATCCTCCCATGCCGCGTGAGTCACAGCTGCTTTTATCCGCCTGAAACGATTGTCGGACTCATATGTCCAATTTCCATAGAGCATGCAAGAGCTCCACCTTCTATGTATGGTAATGCGTCCTCACCAGCAGTGGGAAGTCAGCAGGCTGGTCAAATCAATGAGGCTTGCAGTACGATGAATCAGGATGCTAGGATGTCAAAAGAGCAGTCTTCGTTGCCGATCACATTGCATCCCTTTTGGTCCGGTGAGTGTTACCATCGCAGATTGTCGATCGACGGCCTGAATCATGAAGGTTTGAGAACCATTCGATCGGCCATGTCCTCCACGATGCAGCACACAAAGCTTCACTCTATGACCAGGCCTAAAACAAAGAAAGGGTCCGCATTATACAAAGCTCTTGCAGAACTCGATTCCGACATGCCGGTGATAACACCTCAGCCGAGAGATATTGTTCAAACGAAGGAACGCCTTAACTATCAGGAAAGCCAAAGACATCTTGCAGTGGCTGGTGTATCCGGCAGCGGGAAATCCTCACTCGTCAATGCCCTGCGAATGTGCTTTGGCGGCTTCAATCAACTTCCCAAGGCGAAAACTGGAATCGTTGAGACCACACAGGAAATAACACGCTATGAAGTTCCCCATATTTCATACCCATTCGTGTTGTATGACATTCCCGGCTCGGGCACTCTCGACAAGCCGGGTTGGATTTATTTTCATGAACAGGGGCTTTACATCTTTGATGCCATCATAGTGCTCATCGACAACCGTTTCACCCAGTACGACATCGCTATCCTCAAAAACTGTGCACATCTCAATATTCCGACATTCATTGTGCGCTCGAAATCGTGCTCACATGTTCGAAATATCGTCTCCGAGCTTCAAGGTAGTTTTGGGAATATGCCTCTAGTGATAGACAAACAAGATCCTGCGTCCGAAACCTTCTTTCAACAGGCTCGCGATGAATATATGGACAAAACGAGAGCCAGTGTACAGGCCAATCTCGAGCAGGCTAGGTTGCCCAACCAAAGGGTCTACTTCGTAGACAAGTCAAACTTTCTCAAAACTCAACCGGACAAACTGCTTCGCTTTGACGAAGACGAGCTTGTGGGAGAGTTGTTGAAGACGATTAGTTTGCTACACATCTCTACAGGTGATTCATCTATTGTCAGTACTGGAAATGGCTGACTTACCATCACGTTTTCATCACATCGCACCACAGAGAAAACTCATGGAGTCAACGGTAGCACTTCGGAATCCCTCCGGCCCGCTCATACAGATCAAGAGATGGGGGACCATCCCGAACTGAGAAACACTCCTCCAATAGGGATCTCGGACACCATAGCAGGTTCAGACGGAAATAACTCAACGAAAGATCATGAACTCACGACACCAGGTTCGACCTTGTTCGAATCAGCAGATAAAATCCCTGCGGATGTGAGTACGCTGACGCTCATGGTTGAACAAACGGTGATCAATGCTCTCCAGCCAAATGTGCAAAGTGGTGGCCCACAGACACGCATCGAAGATCCAATTCATCCAATGTCCACTTCACAAGGTGACTGCGCCGTTGTGTTCAAAACTGAAATTTGTTGACTGAGCATCACGTTCACATCACATCGTACTACAGAAAAAAATTGTGAAGCCAACGTGGACACTTCCGAGCATAGCTCCCCTCAGTCCGCTCATACAAAACCAGGGCCCGAGGACACTCCCGCATCAGGAAACATTCATCCAGCAGAAAACTCAGACACCGTAGCGAATTCAGCGGGCTGTGAACTCACGGCACCAGTTTTAATCTCGCTAGAAACTGCAGATGGACTCCCTGTGGATGTGAGTACGCTGATGCTCATGCTTGAAGAAATAGTGCTCAATGCTCTCCCAGTCAAATGTGCAAAGTGGTGACCCGCAGACACGTACCGAAAGTCCAGGTCATTCGATACTCACTTCATCAGGTGATTGCGTTGTTTTTCAATACTGGAATCTGTTGACTAAGCATCATGTTCACATCACACCGCGCATAGAAGAGACTTGTGGAGCGAAGGCGAACACTTCTTTAGTCAACTCGGACACTTCTTTAGTCGACTCGAACACTTCTAGTGTCAAGGCAGACACTTCTGAACTCAAGGCAGACACATCTGAGCACAGCTTTCTCCTATCCGCTCATACAGGACGAGAGCTCGAGGCCCCGTCCGCACCGGAAAACGCTCACCTATCAGATGGCTTAGACACCGTAGCAGGTGCAGGTGAAAATAGCTCGCCGAAAGATTATGAGCCCACGAAAGGAGGTTCAGCCTCGCCCGAAGCCACAGATGTCCCTGAGGCGGATGTGAGTACACTAACGCCTATGCTTGAGCAAATAGTCATCAGTGTCCTCTAGTCAAAGATGCAAGCTGATGATCCAGAGAACGACATGCCTGGAGGCTTTGGCGTACGTATCCATGCATAGCCACAAACTAGTATACTCAGTCTGGGATCTGTTAGAGCCATTTTAGCCCTGGTCTGGCGTAAACGGAGGAAGTTCCGGTACATCCTCTAACATATCGTAACTCTGACCGACAACATATGAAGATGCTAGCCTTAGGCACCGTGCGTAGATTGGTTTGCATGCAACAGATCGTGGATGGATCTGCTGCCTGCAAATGCATGATATGCAGATCGATCTTATTGGCTATGTCGATACAGTAGATAGATCAGCATAATCGGGCATATTAAGCTTGCATTGAACATGTATTATAACTCGATTTGCGGTATTGTACAGATTGATCTACACATGTGGTAGATTAGTCTACGTGCAAACATAGCTTATAACTGCGCAGAGCTAACGACAAGCACTTCGCGAATTAATCTCCGTGACTGGTCACTGCAGTCCCTCCGGTAAGATGTGTTCATGCTTTGGCATGGAGTAGCATGCATTTCCCTGTCCGAACTGCATATATACGTTTCCTAAATGTTTGTGGCGACCTGAGCAGCGTCTATATCCCAGCGGCGGCAACAGGCCAAGGACGACGCTTAACAGAGCGCGCCTAAGGGGTATCGCTGGAATACTGCATGTGTATGCGGAAAATCCGTCGATACGGTACCCCATGAAACGCCCAGCCGGGTACCGACGATTTCCGACAGGGTATTGCCAATGTACCTTTGATGCAGCTGCCAGTGTGATATGCCCATGAGATAATTATGCATTACGATCGACAACATCATGATTCACAAATACCCGAAACGACAGCGGTAACGACAGCGGAAATATGCCACACAGCCCCAGAAATCATGAAGGAAACCTAAGCCACACCGACGACAATGCGAACAGCCTGCCCGGAGAATATAACGAATAAAAAAGGTGTCGCGACGAAAACAACTCCAACAAGTCCAACAAGCGTCCATATCTCGCGTGATTTTAGCATGCCCGAAGCACTTTGCCTACAGCTGGACATCGGCACCGACAGCAGCGAACACGTCCAGGAGGGGCGCAAGGTCCAGATCTGCCACGACGCCAGCCACGACGTCCCGCTTGTCGGCGCTCACGAGCAGGGCCGCGTTTACGTCCGCGGTCACCTGGCGTTTTGCCAGAGAGACATCCGCATCAACGTCAGCGAGCAAGTCCACGACGGAGTCTAGCGCCACATCCACGTCGGTGGCGACATCGACAACGATATCCCGCTTTGCGATGCCGGCGAGCGCGTCCGCGTCCGCATCCGTAATGACCTCGTCGAAGGGCTGACGCTTCTCCAAGGCCACATCTACGCCGACGTCTGCGAGAACGTCCAGCACCGGGGGGAGGTCCGCGTCGACCAGCGTGCCAACGTTGGCGACGATCTGCCGCCTGTCGACCGCCGCAGCGGCGTCTGCTACGAGGAGCCCGCGCTTCGTCAGCACGATCGCATCAACTCCGGTAACAACCTCGGCGACGAGGTCGCGCTTCGTCACGTCCAGGTCGACAGAGACGTCTGCGGCGGCACTCCGCTTGCTGACGTCCACGACGGCACCCACCATCACATCCGTGACCAGGCCAGAGACGACGTCGCGGTTCTTCAAGTGGATGTCCGCGTCGGCAACCGAGCCCGCATCGCCCTCAGCGCGCCTTCGCTTTTGCATGCGCGTCTGCGGTCCAGGTTTCGTTGCGATCTGGGCTTCCACGCACTCGTCTCCGTCAGGACCGACCACCCAGCCGTCCACGCACGACGAGACGGCGCATTTTCCGGAGATGCAGGTGACATGGTCGACGCCCGCGAGGCTCGCGCAGTCGACGCCAGGTTTCGAGGCGTTGAGGGTGGCGCTGATGAACGGGTTCGGGATGGCGCAGCCGCCGCCTAAATTCAGTTCGTCAGGATATATAAGATGCGCGTGAACGTGTGGCGTACAGCTCTCGAGTTGCGTGTTGACGTCCAGACATTCGAAGCTTCTAGCAGACCCGCCGTATACGCCACAAACCTGCAAACGCGTTCGGATGGGTCAATTCAAAGACAGGAAAGAAAGGCTTACCGTCTCGTGTGGGGGGCAAGTGGCCTGAGCCTCGGCGAGCGTCGTGATACCAAACGCAGAGTCGACGGAACCTCCGCCGTTCGACCTCTTCTTCGCCGATGGAGCCGAAGAGCCGCAGCCGTGGGGGAACGAGCCGCAGACGCCGTTGCAGAGAGACAATGGGGGCGGGCAGACGCACTGATCGCCCTCCTTGATATACGGCGTGTCGCAATCCCACCCGCAAGGGTCGCCTTTCGAGCAGATAGGCTGCGTGTGCGGCGGGTAGGCGCAGTGCTCTTTTCCGGGCGAGTCGTTGATCTGCGAGGTAGCAGATCAGTCGCGACATCCAAACGCTGCGTGCTTGGGCCCATGCTCCGTGTACGCACCAAAGTGGTCAGAATCGCGGTCAGCGCATCAATACCGAGGATGTCGACGATAGCCGCCAACTGTACGTTTGCGGTGATCTCGAGAGGCAGTAGCGACAGACAGAGACAGAGGTCCAGATCTACCAGTAGGTTCAAGGGAATGCCAAGGAGGCTCTGCGCGAGCACGTCCGCGTCCAGATACACGCATATATCGAGCAGGTCGCGCGGTACATGGTGTTGGTGCAAGACAGGAGCGGCCGGCAAAGGAGGTGGAGCGTCGAGATCTCGAGAGACACGGGAGTGCCCGCTGTAAGAGCGGGGATGGTGGCGAGGATGAGCCGCCGCGAAGGGGAGAGTAAAGAGCGTGAACAGCGACGCGACTTTGAGAAAGCTGGTGCGCATCGCGGACGAAGGGACTGGATGGGGTGCAAACGAGGGCAGAAAGTGTAGGAGCTACGGAAAGAGGGGAGTGAGTGTTCTCCATCTTTTATGTCGTCCTGCGGTGGGTCCGGACTCAGCTCGGCACGTCATGACATCGGGGCGGCGTAGAGTGCAGAACGTTGGGCACGTCCATGTCAAGCGGCACCGGACACTGACAGCGGAAAAGCTGGCAAGAGGGCTACACGTCAAGTGAACAATCCAGGGCCTGGTCGAGTATAGAACCAGTGACTATCTCGCGTATATTAGCACTACAACGGACCCATTCCTTGCGCGTACTTGGGGAAGTGGGTGCGATGCGACACATACATCGGGAGGCGGGAACCTGGCGGCCGACGTCGAGTGCACCGCGCTTTCCGGTGAAGAAGGCCCAGAATTAGATGTGATGCCGCCACGTCCAAGTATTACAGAAAAAGGTGTCCGTTTCGAGCGCCGCGCGGCGTGGCATCTTGGAGATTTGTTAGTACTATGTTGTGCGTTGGTACACTAGCTAGGTCAGTCCCAGAGAGAACATAGACGCGGTGCCGCTGAGTGCATCAACTGGTATCTAGTCGCGGATCTAGACCGACGTTTCCATACATGTACTTGACATCTCCTTGCTTAGAACGCCACCGGTCGCGCCACCTCGGCCAGCGTCCGCCCATGTTACGTAACGCCGGCTGATATGCGTACTGACGGCCACTCATATCCGAGTACTGCCAACATGTCACGATCGGGCCCCATTGTGCGTCGGGAGTACGCTACTTTACGCTGTATTCGGCCATCGGAAAGACGTCGTGTCGAGCAAAAGCAAGGAAGTAAGTGATATCACCAACTCCAGCATTGAACGCCCCCAAACGCACTGATCCCAGCTCATGCCAGGAGCAGTCGGGCGTCTTCGGTAATACTTGCGCGCCAGGCACTGAAGCCACTGATGGTGCTTCGAGGATGTGCACGAGCCGAGGATCCGGGACCATCCACCTCGACGTGAGTCTGTTGAGATAATCCACGCGGGAAAGGCGTTCTCTACGGGATATCACGCCCTTCAGTTGTATCGACTGACACATTGACACTACTTGTTACGCCACAAATCGGCGCCGCACAGCTGCTGGTTCAGGCAATCATAGCCGTGTTGCACAGGCACCAACGCTCATCTTGAGGATCGATGAGACTCGGTGCCTGCGCCACAAAGCTACAGGCAGTCCAAGTGCCAGCTGCGCGGCGCCGACGAGTGGCGCGGCGAGCGTCAATACATGCGCCGATATGACCGACAAGCGAGAAAGGGCTGTGGAGAGCACAGAATGTCGAGTGCGAAATCGCGGAACGCAAACCATTGGCCTAACACACCCCGGCAACGGTGCCCACAGCACAAATGATAAATCCGCCCGGGGCGCGACTCGTAGCCGAAAGCTCAGTTCCACGGTGAATCAAACAAGTGGGAAATTGAATTTTTTGGAGTGTGCTCAGGGCCCCTCGGCTGCATCGTGGCCCCCGGCGGTGATGAAATGTGTGTGCGACCACAGTGGAGGACACGAGGTCGGACTCCAATCCCCGAACATTAGCCTCAACGCGACGAATGCGAGCAGATATTCCCGCCGCGCATGAGATTGACATCGCATCACGAGATAGGCGCTCTCGGAGAACCTCCTAGTCCTACCCGCAAAATGCGACCCACGCCGCTGGAAACGTGAAGGCCGCATAACCCACGCTCGGGCACCACAACGGCACGCGCTGCATATCGTCGTCCACGCTGGTGATCATGTCGGCTGATCTCGTACTGCCTGGAGTTCAGGTACGGTGTATTCAGAGAGGCGTCGTGGCTTCTGCGGTTCAATTTCAGTGCGGGGCATGTGTGTCGAGGTCCGTAGACGAACGTGGAGGCACATACATGGTTTTTGCCACCATCCGACTGGTCGGAGGGACGTCTGCGTGTCTGTACGCCCCGACTCACCGCGGGGATAGTAGAAACGTGCGCTGCAACGCCGATATATGATCCGTTGGATTCGTCGGAAATGAGATTGGTGATTACCCGCACCAGCCCAGGGACGGAACCTTCCAGCCCGCTCTGTTCAGCACATGGATAGCCCCCCTCCGATGGCATTTGTCTCGGTTCCAGACAATCGCGGACCACTGCCCTAGAATCCGTATGAAGAGACAGATGAGCATGGGTCGTATTTGAGTAGTCGGAGTTGCGGGCAATACCTGTGGATATCCTGAGCGTATGTGCCTTACCAGCACTACCGCATCTGAAGACAGCCAGCGTGTGATTCTCTCCTAGGCACGTGTATGTGGCGGCAACGACCCCGCATCCTCTCTTTGATTCCTCCTAATTGGACGTCTGCGTTTCAGAAATCTGCTTCGCTTGGTGGAAAGATACGGGGCCTTGCACAGGCCAAAAACGTCCGTACCGACACACCTGTCCATGCGTCACTAAAAAGTCAGCAAGCGCGAAATAAGCTTACGCCAGTATATACGTCAGCGGAGCTTGCGGGGATGATGAACATGACGGGATCACTGATGGGATTACCAGGGCAAGAGCCACAGCACGTATCGTCAGATACCGACGGACGCCACAAGCACGTCCCAATGCGAAAGGGCTAGATATCAAGCATACTTAGTGGCAACCGGGAGCAGTCAGGTTATAGCTTACTCTTATTAAACTGAAACTGTCATTGTCACATAGGATTATGGCACGTACGCGTCGATGCTACCATATTGAATCGAGAGAGTGCGCCTGCCGCAAGAACACACGCGATCTGCCGGTATGGCCATTCGTCTTGTGCCCACATGACCTCTCGACCACCATGTAGCGTCTGTATTGAGGTTGGCCATGACATATTCGCGCAAATACCTCTGCGCTGAAAATTCGGGAGGGCGATGCCAGTGCCTGCAGCCAGGAGTATAAGAGGGCGTACAGGACAGGGTGAACCACCAGCTCGAGCAGCCTCCTCACCGAAGCTTATCCACAGCAGATCATCCGTACCATAGACGACCAACAGCATGTTCTCTCGTCTCGCTATCGCTACCGCTCTCGCCACCCTCGTCGTCGCGAGCCCGTGGGACACTCCCACGACGACGGCCACGAAGACGGTGACAGAGACGGTGACGGCGCCCGCGCCGACCGTGACCACCGCGGGCCAGTGCAACACGGGCGACGCGCAGTGCTGCCAGTCCACCGAGTCGGTCAGTGCGCGCACACGGGGACGCGAGGCGGCTGCTTACACGCTGACACCTTACACCTTCTCCGCAGGCGAGCTCCGCGGCCGGGTCGCAGCTGCTCGGGCTTCTGGGCATCGTGCTCGAGGACGCGGACGTCCTCCTCGGCCTCGACTGCTCGCCCCTGGACGTCGTCGGCGTCGGCTCCGGCTCTGATTGCAACGCCGAGCCGGTGTGCTGCACCGAGAACGGCATCGTGCGTGGATCTCGCGGCGTCGGTGAATGTAGCCGAATGCTTACACCGTGTCCAACAGGGTGACTTGATTTCCATTGGCTGTGTCCCCATCAGCCTGTAATCCGCAGGGGGTGTCCATTGGTCCCACGATCGTAACGGACCCTTGAGTTGCACCCTGACAGAGGAATTGTGATTCGATCTTGACCCTTACTGCCCGTAACATTCGACTGTCTGTACATGTCTTGGTTGGTTAGCCATCAAGTAAATCGGCGTGTGTGCGGTGCAGGGATGTTCATACGTCGTGCTCATAATGTCTTCATGATAGATAACACATATTCACGATATCTTGAGTTGAGGGCTAAAAATGCCACAAATAAGAGCAGCCGAGCAGACATAGACCCGATGCATGCGCATGGAGGGGCATATTTCGGACCACTGTAGCGCGAAGGCTCGGAAAAAAGGCAGACTCACCTCGAACTCATGCACCCGCAGCCGGGCGAGGGGAACAGTCCACCCAGGATGTCGACATATACCTGAGGTACTCATAATGATGAACTTGTGTCTATAACAGTCCATCCAGAATGTGTAGTGCTGCGTGCGTTAGACGATGACAAGAGGTTGCTTCGCCAACACTTCGATGCTAACCTTGATTGAGGCATGCGCGGACCAGCCTGTGATCGCGCCCGGCTCAGCTGCCTATGTGCGCGTACGAGCTGGCAGTATGCGAGTCAATCTTGACCAAATGCGCGTCCAAGTCTATATGCGCGTCCAAGCTAGCTGTATGCGCGCCTCTAGGGTCGCATCTGATGGGGCGAGCATCTAAATCAGCTGTGACAGAACCAATGTACAGCCACCACCGACGGCATCCCGCGAAGGGCGTGTGAGGGCGTGTGAGGGGCGTCGCGCGGCCAGCACGAACTCCACTGATGGATTGATCAAAGGTTGAAGAAGGCTAATCAACCCCGCACTTGGGGCCGAGGGGCAGTGGCAGACCCGGCGGCTCTGAACCCCAATGCGTGGGGGAGTCGCCAGTGGGGGCATATGGGGCCAAAGTTGATCGACGATCCGGGTGATTTGGTCCGAGTGGATTCATCGAACGGGGCCGGCAGCATTAAGTATGTATACATCTGAACTCGACCCTGCTGCAACGGTAGTCAAAGCTGTTACATAGGCCTATACCTCCGAGAGCATCAGAGTCAGACGCAGGGCCGCAGCCACTATGCAGACTCACGTTCGCGCATCAAGCAATCCTCTCCGATTTCCCCTCGTATCCCGTCCACTTACCCAAATCATCATCGACATCAAGCATCCTCGTCTCATAGAATATATGCGCCGTCGGCTTCACGTCCTCCCACCGCGTGATCTTCCCCTCGCTGTCCCTCTCAAGGTGCGCGCCCCACACGCTCCGCCGTGCAGTCTTCGAGTTCGCGCTCGCGACGCACACGCCGCACGCCCTGCACCGGAAGCGCGTCTTCCACGGCTTGCTCGGGACGACGTACGCGTCGAGGCGCTCCGCGTGCGGCGCGGGGTGCGTCCACGCGAAGTGCGCGGCGTCGAAGTGGATCGTGTGCACGAAGGGGCAGCCTGGGCGCCGTCAGTGATGCGGTGATGCGATGATGCGGTGCGGGGAGTGATCGGGTCTGATAGTCGCTGCACCATCGCTCGCTTGCGCATCGCGAGTGATGCGAGGGCGTCGGCGGGGCGCCCGCGACTTTGTCGAAAGTGAATTGCCCCCCTGCTTACCCATGAGCCGCTGGCAGTTTGTGCAGTGGCAGAATGCACTGAGCTCCGGAGGCCCAGACAACGTGTACGAAACGGACCCGCAGAAACAGGAACCTTTTAGAGGCTCGAAAGACATCTCAGCACAGGGTTTGTGTTCAACGAGGGCGTGTACCGACGGAGTACTGGTGGTCAATTTCAGAGTTCGACAGCTGGTGCTCTAATTCCGACATTAGCAATACCGAAATGTTGCCGACCAGTGTGGCAATAAAGCGGTCCTCCTTGGCTTGCCTAGCCTTACCAAGCATTCTCGGTTCTACACCGCAGCTACGCCAGGAATGCTTGCACAGCTCATATTCTACACAGCATGCCACAAGCCCGCAGCGACGGATGAAAGTGGTTTTCCGTGGATAGCCAGCGTCGTTAACCGGGCGCCCATTTTGCAGGCGCCCGCATCGCGTAATGTTAGGCGCCCGTGAGTTCATATTGTAATCGGTATCCGAGTAAACGCTTATGCTGCTCAGCACCGATGAACTCGGGATGCTGCTGTTCTGAGGGCATGTCGGTGTTTCAGGCTGTGATTTTGCGCTCGGTATCGACGAAGGAGGTCGGAACGGCGGACTACGCGCGCAGCGCTGATCGATAGGAGGCAGGGCATCTGGCAGTGCATAGCCTCGTGCGGTGACGAGTCTGATCAGTGTCATCGCCATCAGTGCCAACAAGGTCGCATGCATATATAGCGTGGTCTTGTCGGGCCTGGTTTTTGCATCCTTCACTCGGGTCTCTTCCTCTTTCTCAACCCGCTTTCTCTCCCGAGGCGTCCATCTTGAAAGTTGATTCACGACTCGAGCCGTTTGCACCACCGCCGCGTCTCAACGAAAAGCAGACATGTCGCGACACTTTTGCTGCTGTATCCCCGTTCGCGCGGGAGTGTTCCTCTTCTCGCTGCTGTCGTTCCTCCTCACGGGCCTGCTGGCCGCAGTGACGTGGTTCATTGTGCATCGTAAGTCTAAGGCCCATTAACGTGGCCCACTCGCATCGTCTCAACTGGAACCGTAGAAATCGACATCAAAGCGGCCAACTATACCAATTACACGAAGGAGAACAAGATCATCATCATTGTGCTAGCGGTCATATTCACCATCATGGCACTGGCGTCGTTCTTCGGGTATGTGCACAGCCCGCGCTCGCTGACAGTGCGCAGTCGTTGACCTGTCCGCGCAGCTTCATCGGCTCGATAACCGCGAACCGCCGCTTCGTAAAGGCGTACTCGACAATGTCGTGGATCCTCTTCCTCCTCTCGCTCGCCTCCGCAGGGCTGTTCCTCTACCAGATCTACACGCAGAAGAACATCACAGAGGACTGCATTGATAAGGACGGCAACGGGAACATCACGGTCGACAAATGTACCACGCATGTCTCCACCGGCGTCAAAATCGCTGCGACGATCATCGTGATCGCGGAGGTCTTCACGCATCTTTGTGCGTACCTTTGATGCTCCAGCCTCTGAGGCGAGAGCGAGACTGACCTGGGCGCGCTTCCCTTCCAGACATCGTGACGGTCATTTCCCGCTACGTCGAGCAGCTCGACGACCAGGGTGCATGGCAGGGCCAGTACAAGCTCACCACGACCGATGTCAACCAGGGTCTCCTCAACACCACCGCGCCATACCCGTACTCCGAGCAGCAGCACTCGTACGGGAACGCATAGAGCCCGCGCTTGTACGAAAATGTGACCGATGTAAATGCTCGTGTAGTCTGTGGAAGGACCATCTGCTCGTGGCCGTGCTTCCTGTTCTTTACTATCTTTTGCTGATGCCCCAATCTACCTCATTGTATCCTTGCACATCACTCGCATCTATCTATAGGACTCTGTGCTCTCAATCCTCATCGCGGTCTGTGCGTGTGCGGCTGATTCGGCCGAATGACGCGACGTCGGCAGTGCGCTTTGTCAGGCATGCTGCGTGTGGACTGCGGGTAAGAGTAGAAACCGCCTGCTGCGAGACTGCTGGCATCGTTGATCCTCATGCTCTCCGTGTTGAGCCGATGCATCTTGATCTCGCTCGCTCAGCTGTCGAGCTGATGAACAGACTGACGTAAACAGGACCACCGAGACGACAGACGTGTTGCGGACTCTAGGGGTTTGCGTCCGCGTTGGATAATCTGCTTGGTCCTGCACGCACCCTTCAACTCTGATGAGACGTCGGTGCGCAAAGCATGCTCCAGGTTGATCCAGGCAGATCCAGCTGAAGGCATGAGGTCATGCCTCAGTCCCTAGGGCCTGTGCGAACCCTCTGCGTGTGGTGAGTGTGAAGCCATTGGACCGTAGCGTGGTAAGCGATCATACAAATCACATTATGAAACTAATTACATCATACAAGCTGCCACCTGAGCTGTAAGTGCATGACTATTGGGTCCTGCCCAGCAAATCCACCGTCCATATCAATTCTGTCTAATGCACAATCAGCTTTGTCGAATGATCCATGCACAAGACACGAAGAACCCAGAGAATTGATAGCTCACCAATGGGTCAGGCACGTTCATCATCTGTCAGCAGGTCGTCCGAGAAGTCATCGTCGAAGCAACGATGGATCTCTCTGCGCGCAGATTCTACATCGCCATCTTCGCAGCGATGGGCTCCTGTCATCTGAGACTGGACGGAATCTGTCCGTATATCCTCGCTGATAGATGCGTGGACGTCTATCGCGGGAACAGTGCCTGTCGTTGGTGCATCCCGAGAACGCGCTGTCACCCTTTGTGGCCTGAATTGCAACGTGTCATTCATCTCGTTCCGCGTTGTGTTACGATATTCGGAAGGATCCTGCTTGACAAAGCAGGCTTCTCGGAGGTTCAAGATGATTCGGGATATGCATATCGACGTGAAGCTGGTGGATGTCAGCTGCCAATCATGTTGATAGAAGAGTTGATCAAACGAACGTTGCAGCAAGCGGGGCCAGTTGGATATTAGGCTGACAATATGCGCGTGTCAGATGCCATTTGGCGGTCCACATGGAGGAATCTTACTTTCAATAAGCGTATACAAATATTCACAATATTCAGCAGGAGGAGTAGGCTGGTTCCAGCTTAGCCCTGTGAGACGATATGCGATGTTGGACATACGTGAAATACACAATCCCTGATGATCTCAAAGTTGATCATAGCGCAAAATGTACAATGTATTGCTTACCATCACGCAACACCAATTCCATAAGTGAAAGCTTGCTTGCTGATTGCATTAGGCGTTGGATGTCTCCATGGACACTACGCCATGTGGCGAATACAACTATCGCGTCTGCCGCGATCAGAGCTGCTCGAGCGACTATATCGACTGTGATGGCTGAATGTGAATACCTGGTTCTTATTCAATCATTCACATCACTTACGGCTATAGCGCAGCTGAGTATATGTCTATAGACCCAGAGAAGCCACTCACTGAAACTGCGTTTCAGCTGATAGACGGCTATTTTGAACACAAGCATCTCCAATGATGTCAAAGTACGAAGAAGCCTGAATAGCCTGGATCGGAATAAGTAGATGCAAATAGCTGTGTATGAAGCATACGGACCAATTCTGTGCCTACAGGAATCAGACCCACCGCAGTTGTTATTACTGGCAGATATCGCCGCTTATCGCAGATTGCATACACACGCAGCGCCGAGAACACTTGTATTCGTAGTTTACGTCAGAATTCCATATTTTCTGTCAAAAACCCTGAGATAATATCACCTGTCCAAATAGCCAGAGATGCAATGTAGGCAACTTGAAATAAGATAACGATCACTTTGCAGCTAGAAACGATGTCAATCAATATCACTCGAAGCGTAGGCCATCGAGCAGCATCACCTCTGTACAATCGATCAGCTTCAATAACAATGCGTTATACTATGTGGGACCAACATTTATGCCTGGAATGTTTGGCAATTCAAGTATTATTGATACGGCCATCCCCAGTACAATGCAGCGGTTTGCAATAAAGATCAAGGCGGACCCTTGTCTCTCATTTGACCACATAAAGCTGATCTCTTGACCCATTGTGATCACATAGTCGTAAAGGAGAAGGGCTATTGAACATTGAAAAGTTTGAACAAAATATCCCCGTGCAGTGAAGATTGAACGTACCAGCACATGCAGCGTAAATATAAGTTTCATTGAGACTGAGCGACGAAAATCAGTTCACTGCTTTGCTGGAAGCGTAGGACAGACTTGCGCTTCTTCATATCGCTCGATGATCTGAGCCGCATTGTCAGAGGCCATAACCGTCAAGATCTGAGGCGTGTAGAGGTCGAGGCGCGGGAGAGAGCTGTTGTCGAATGCATTTAAATATCCTCAGTAATGATCTTGATCGGCTCTGTCATGTCAGCAGTTTGATGTGCATTGGCGAAGTGACGGTCCTCTAACTCTAGGCTTACATTTCCAAGACATTTCTGCCCGGAATCATCGTTCCGAGTCGGATAGGATACCGATACCTAGATCCACGCCACAAGTGCTGATCAGCGAGGCAGTGCATGTTGATGTTGACTCAAATACCAGTTGGGCACATTGCCGGAGGACTGACACTACAGACTCTGCGAATTAGGCTAGTGACACGTGTGCATACAAGGACATTCAGATTCACAGCAGATGCCTTTGGAACGCAGCTTCTGACCGATCTCAATTCGTCAGGAACCGGGAAACATGCAATATCTTTACGTAAATGTAGAAGGGGGGAACGAACGCCTGTCAATATTGATATACTGTAAGGCACAAATCAAGGAAAACATCTATTTGATGTCGCTATGCTACGTTGCATACATTATGTACGTGAATCGTGCACCGCTTCTGTCGAGGTGCCGCAGTGCGCGTTATGTTAGCTAGTACAGTATCTAAGAAAATGCGAAACGGCTTCAAAAGCGGGCCGAATTGCTTCCTATAATTCAGATGACCAGCCATTGGTTTGTGTTTTGTTGCCAATCCTTACTAGTAGCATGTTGATAGTGCGCGGAGCACGCCACCAATATTAATGTAGCCTAATGCAGCCAATCTACGCTGTAGGAACACCATGTGAGGATGATGCGCCCCTGCCGCAGTGGTGATGGCCTGAACCTTCCATCAAGACGAAATGAGGTGTTGCCTAAGTGAGCCGCTCAGTGTCAGTGAGCGCTCGGCGTCTCACCTCCCAAAATGCGCTAAATAATCGGCGATCAATCGATCAAGGATAGGCCGATGGGGAGTCACCCTGAAGATATGCCATCCGATTGAGGACTGGTGCACCGTTAAGACTCGCAATCATAGCAATGGAGGTGGTATCTGACGATACCATCCTTTGGAAGCTGATTTGAGTATAGTGCTGCAACTTCGTTCGCGATCGGTGTGATCATGACTTGACAGAGGCGCTATACATCGCTATCTGCGAACTGGATACTGTTGATTCAGGAGCTATCCATTACTTGACAGCATAGCGGTGTTTCTTGTATGGTCAGTGAAGTAAGCAATCCATGGAGGATATAGTCATTGCAGTCACCGTCAGGACTAGGAAATCATGCACCGTTGGCATACCTACATCGATGATTCGAGTTTCAAAAAGCACGTACTGATATCAACATCCAGTTGCTGTTAGGTTTGCGTTTTAGTTGTGCGGGCTCTGTGCGGTACAATACTGTCCGGACGCCTGAAGGAACCGAACACTGGTGTTATGTCCATGATTCCACTAGAGTTTTAGAGCTGTACGTATCTATACCTGGACTAGTTGAGAATGCCTGCTGAACACAAAGAATGTTGTCCTTTACACATCGTCAGTGGCAACATCGATGGGACAGCCGATCGGTAGCTCATGATGATATTTCTCGCATGTAATTTTGCGTCAGTGAATTGAATCGCGGCTCAAGTGTAATTATGTGAAGATATTCGATAAGCGGCATGGGACTTACATTGCGACTTGAGACACTTCACTTTCTTGACGTTTACAGTCGAATCTCAGAAAACGAGATGCATCTATTATAGTGTTTCAGTTTCAATTTGTAGTCTTTTAGCTGCATTTTTATGTCAAATGCATCTCAGAGGATTGAGAAGTTCTAGTATGCATCCTAAAAGTTCTGGGATGCATCTCATCTACTAAGGTCCCTCATGTACACAAAAGGTAATGTATATCGAGTGCAGCTTGATATAGTGGTCCATCATCGGTTCGCCGAGATGATTAACCTATTTGGAATAGTGGTCGCGGTGTAATCCCTCTCTCAGTAATCTACGTGATCAGAGGGCACCGAATGATGCCTACTGTTACTATTGTTGGCATTCCGAGTCTGAGCGCATCATGATTAGGGGGCACTTTCACTTCCAAGCCCAGTACGCCACAATATGATCCGTATAAAACAAATTCAGCAGCCACCAGTGATAAACCGCATAGCTCACCACCGGCGGCTGATGCTATGCTGATCGAAACGGTCTCCGACACAGTTGTAGGCGGAACACACTCGGAAGGTGGTTCTGATCGAGAATCCATCGTTATCGTACATCGCGCACTTGTCAATGCCACGCCACTTGAGTACGACGAGATCAACGGGTCCGGATGAGCGCTATAAAAACAGAATCACACTGCGTACAGACGTGTTTGCTTTACAGCCGCGATAAATTAAGCAGTGTTGATATTACTGTCATCTGAACGAAGGCAACGCAGCGCTCGAGGTCATGGGGGTTATGAGGAGCCACCAACATGGTCACAGCCTTTCCCCGACGGCTGAGCAGTGATAAACTCGCATATTTCAGCGACAAAGGTTCGATCCAGTTAATAGGCATTTCACGTCCTTGATATAGTACAACAGAGATTTTTTGCAACGACCATACCGTGGGAGATTCTTTATCGAGCAAAGTTTGCACTTGGCTGAGAGCCCAGCCAAACTCGTCCCATGGCGAACCCCGAGGCCATGCAAAGTTCTAAATCTTTGAACTGCGCACGGGCTCTGGGCAAGAGTCACAAGTCAATGAGATTCTCATCCATTTCTGCCACCATCCGCCAGATGGTATGACGGCGGATTCTGGAGTCACCGCGCACTGATCTAAGACTACAGCCTGTAACGCATTCTTGTTTTTACCTGGGCTAGCGGCTAGCTATTAGGGAGGAAGAGAGAGGGATGTAATCTAGCAGTCGAATATTCCGTTGCACTAGCTATCTCTTGCGTACTTGCTCTAATTACCCCGCATGCATTGTGCATAAACTGAATGAAAATGACAGCTAATTTGCAGCTTATATCTATTCGACACTCATGTCCATAAAGAAATTGTTGATTCCAGCTGCAATCTGCGAGAAACTGCGTCCATCGCGTCAGCTATTGTTTCACTGTTAGGTTAGCGCCAGAGTCCTAGGCTTCTCAAATGGCGATACCCGGACGCGGGCGATAAGTATCCGTGCGCTGGAAGTACGCTCCCAACCTAAACCTATAGGCAAGTTCCATAGACCGTGCCGCCGATCATCGATCAAATCGCGCGGCGCCTCCCCGGACGCTGAGCTCAGCGGCGAGCAGATTCCAGACGCGTTGCGACATGTGCTTCGCTAGATATGAGGCTACAGCCTGAAGGGAGATTTGACTAGCAGATATCGCAATAATATCTTTGAAAAGTGATGCTAGATAGGAAAGGCAGATATTCTTGTGATCTGCGAGAATGAGAGTATTGGTAGGCAAGGAGTGAGGCCCAAGTGAGCAAAGATGAAGTGGGGTCCGCTCAGACAGCCCCTTCATTGATACTCTATGCTAAAGCTAAAACGGAAAAATGCTGATTTTTCCAGAGCCTAGCGTTATCTAATGTCAGGCCTCGTAAGAGTCTGCGTAAATGTAGGCGATACTCACTACGAACTGTCAGACGCATGCATTTTCATCACAGATACCGTAGTTTGCAAGCCCACCGGTGTCTATCCCGCCATCCTTGATTAAGTCTTCCTCCCATATAATGTCTTCTGCCGGATTACGAGCGATGTTATATGCGGACATAGTACAGGGAGGCTCTCCCATCGTGATCGTGGATTTCAAATGATGCATCTGAAATGCACTCTTGGGTATCACCGTTGACGTGGACGATCTAGAATGCCCAGATGGCCGACGCCTATGATCAGGAACGCTCCGAAGCTCAACATGGTCGTGAGCAGCGTAGATCTCGCGTATGTTGAGCATAGTACGAGATATGAAGATGACAGTGACCCTATAAATAAATATAGGTCAACAACTGTCGGCTCGTATCAAGTGTTGTGACCAAACACGGTGATGCCAGATGTTATTGCAAGATATGCCTCGTTTTGCTAAAAGCGACGGTTCATAAACGCGTGACTTTTATCAAAATTAACATGTATACGAACCTTGGTGTAGTACAGAACAACGCCGATGACGTTCAATATTAGTATGAGTATGCGAAAACATTCGAGCACCTGCTTGCAGCATGGACACAATTTCTCACGTGAAATTCAACAAGCCTCATAGGCCAAGGTCGATCAACTTCATATCAATAATGAGTACAGTAGAGCTACTCACCATCCCTTGTGAGTAATCGTGCAAGAGAAAGCTTCCCTCTCGTTGAGAGTAGATAACGGTTAGAACCATAGAAGCTATACCACGTTACGCCAATCATCAACGCGTCGGAGGCAATGATACAGGTTCGAGTAGCGATTTCCACTGATGCATATCAGAATAATACACCAGATTTGGCCGATGTACATAGCATCGACGACGTACTTACTTCTGCTTATAGTATTTGATTGTCTGACGGCGCCGATAGAGCGAGAAGCGCACCTTGACGATGTTAATGTCGACAGTGCACTTTGTTCAGATACAAAGTTTTCGTATACAACGAAATATGAATATTCTTGCGAAGTCTACATTATATCATCAGCGGTTGGCTCAATTCTCTTACACGAAAGCATCCTACCACATCAGCGGCGACAGGAAGAAGACTTAAAAGCAGCGTGAAAATGGCCAGTGGCCACTGTCGCTTGCATACGGCATACACCCACAGGGCAGAGAAGGCTATTTATAATTAGTGGATGAAGTTATAAGAAGGCAGACGTCGTACCAGCCCACGCGGCTCTTGATGCGTCTGTTGCAAATAGGAGCAGGATTTGCTCCGATTTGACACTACAATACCTCAATCAGGCGAATATTTTTCGGTGATAATGAGCTCACCTCTGATCAAACATCAACAAGAGCCTCCATAGTTCAGATAGATGGCTACGTACACCAACACTCGTAGAGGGGACTACAATGAGCACGTACGATAATGCCGTAACCAAGATTATAGAGCGATTTGAAAAGAAGATTGCCATGGATATCTTCGTATTGCCACTTCTCCACATGAAGTCAATCTCCTGTCGCAGAGTGATGGCGTACTCAAATACAAGGAGAGCTACAAAGGAGGTTCTGAAATGAGTCATAAAGTACCAGTCTCATGAAGGGAACGATTAACCAGCAGCAGAGATCAAAATCCGATTTTGGGTTTCACTGCATTGTCTTGAATGAATACGAGAGATTGTCACAACAGGCAGATACTCACATCGCTTTGAGGTCTTGAATGTACTCTGCCATCTTTTCGTTCGACGACATAATGGTGTAAGGAACAAAAGGAGTGGGAACAGTGCAACGGTCCGGGCTCGCAAGTCATCTATAGGGACCTGACTGAGATGTCTTCCATGAATGCCCATAATTAGGCGGGAGGTTTCTCGGCATGTAGCTTGGATATGAAATACCCACCAAGGCAGTGTTGCACCTAACCCCCGCTAGACACCATTCCCGATATCGCATGAGCGGTCGCGTCACTTGAGTTGGAACCTTCGCCCGAAGCAATCACAGTTCACTCTGATAATGGGAATGATCCATCACGAGGCCCGAAAAGCGGATCTGAGACATCCGCAGAACTGCCACAGTGACTCGATAGAAGGCGCTGAGAGGTGATTGGCACGCGTAGAGTTTCAGTCAATTATCTTAATCTGCCAACTGCCCTTCGCTTAAGAAATCGCAGTTGCGAGCTAGGTTTGCACGCAGATTAATCTGCTAACTGCGGCAGATTAATCTACTGTGACAATAAAATGGTACATCCCGGATTCGAACCAAGGACCTTAGCGCAGACGGGAATAAGAGCATCGCAGCATAATTAGCCAACTGAGCCATATTGGCAACAGTTACCCTTGACCAATCAAAATATATATAACGCAAATTTTACACACAATTTCCGCAAATCGTCAAGGCAACTAACTGCTCCAACAAGCATACAGAAATCAATGATAGTGGTAGCTTGATTTACCATGCTTGAACTGGAGCAACTCACCATGGGAAAGCTGAATACACTGGAATCACAGGTCTTTAGAGGCAGATTCATTTGTATTTGTGTTATGGAAGATGTTAAACTGCGAAAATGAAGTTTACAAAATACTCTATATATTGCTTAAAATAGGGCACACACTAGTTGCACTGTAGCTCAGTTGGCTATTGTATGCTGCGATGCTGTTATTCCCGTCTGCGCTAAGGTCCTTGGTTCGAATCCGGGATGTACCATTTTATTGTCACAGTAGATTAATCTGCCGCAGTTAGCAGATTAATCTGCATGTAAACCTAGCTCGCAACTGCGATTTCTTAAGCGAAGGGCAGTTGGCAGATTAAGATAATTGACTGAAGTCCCTCGGCACGCAGAGATTATGCTCCCTATAGCCATGGCGTATACCGGCTAAGCTTTTGCTAACCATCACATCCATCAAGGACTTCAAAGTGAATACGATGATCTCGCCCTGAGCGGCTCTTTTCCAGGTCAACACTGGGTATCGCCGCAAGCCGTTAGCCAAGCGTTTTGCAAGCGCAGCTAGCTCAGCTTTAGCAGCATCTATATGGTGTGGAAAAGCCATAACATTGATATTCATAGACATCAAGAGACAGATGTTAGCGGTTGCAGTTCTTTGTGCATGCGCAAGGGAAATCAGTACTCGCAACTTGTGATCGGGGAGATGCAGCTCGGGCGGTTCCTGTTTACGTCACTGCCTGTACATTATCACGGCCTCATGCAGCTACCAGCTCATCTCTTCTGAGTGATCACATGGAGGCAATTTGCAATTTTGTGCGACGATTACGCTTGTTTTTCTGCTACAACTTTCCTGGTGCGATATGTGACAGATAGGGTTAAATCAATTGGTGTTGCTGTGGGTTAGACATCAGTAATCTCGACCATCATACATTGTGGTAGTAAAACAAGTATCGGTAGTCATATACTGTTATGTAAATGGTCGGTGCGGAGGCTTGGCAACATGATACGGAAAGCTGTAGAGTAATGAGCGCTCATATGCATATGCCCCGTTGTGATGCCGCTCTTGGGCGCAAGGGATCAGGTTAGCAAAATTTTGAAGGCTTATGATGTGTGACAGTAACGTTGTACTGGTATAGTATACATTACGAGCTTATTGTCACAAGGCGACATGGCGTGCACGCATATGCACCGTTGGCTCCGCTTGGCTTTACTCGGCTCAGCTTTAGACGGTTGTGAGCAGACTATATATACGTACAACCTCAACCAAAGAAAAACTTCCAGAATCAGTCGATGTGCCTGGACTCAAACGTTTCTGCTGTGAAGATGGAATTCATCAGCTACTTACAGGACGTTGTACGTCATCAAACTGCCATCTTAAAGACTCACCATCCCTCTGAATGAGTCTACCATCAGCAAGATTAATTCACTTGTCTCGTGGCTGCAGTATGTAACTGCGGATTTTGTGAAATTTGGTACCGTTACCCATAATGACGGTTTGTTGTACACAGTCGACGCTTCCTCTTACTTGATATATGTCGTATCTCAGCTATACTTATGGAGGTAAAGCTCGCAAGTACACCTTTCCAGCTCCGCCGAGTCAAAGACACGAAGGAACTGTCCAATGACATCGGCACCGACAATCAAAGACGGCATTGTCTGCTTGAGATCAATACCTTGAGTGATTATCTGAAACAATGAGGCAGTCGGGTCCATCTTTACAAGGGTAAACTCGTCAGCATAGCAGCAGATGGCGTGGATATATCTTCTTTAGTAAAGCATCTTAATTAGACAATTCCCTAGTACAGTAGCCACTGCTTTGATCGAAAGCTTGTGGCCTGAAGCTTGTCGTACCTCAGCTACATCACGATAACATATGTCACTCTAGTTTCCGTGCGAGGGCATGGGTTAGCCAGCTAGTTAACTCACAATACTGCAAGTACTCTGTACGATACACAGCGATTGTATAATATCGATTCCCAGACCTGATTATGTCCCATTGAAGTCATTTTCGAGTCGATACTGAACGATCACTCACTGATTTAGGTGCTGCAGATCGAGATCACATAGAGACAGACTACTCAAATGACATATGTCTATTGATGAGATGATCATCGCAAATAGATACGGGCGATTTTACCAGACGCGCATTGCAGCACTCGTTCAGGATAGTATCAGTCGGTCAATTGCTATCTCCTTGGTGAGTATATTCGGCTAGCAAGAGATATAAATCGAAAGGCAAATGTAGAGGCACTTAGAGGAGGGCAAAGAAAGAAGATTGTGATGCAAAACATCAAGACAGCCTTATTGACATCTGTCATGCTATGTCCGGTAGAAACAGAACCATTGATAAGAAGAAAATGGTTGCTTGTTGTTATTGCCTGTAACGGTAGACGATGCGACTTACCCTATTCCCGAGTAATATGAGTTTGCATTCACGTGAACTCATACCACACTTGACCAACCGTATACTCTCACTCATCACACCGTATCCAAGCACATCCCACATACAATGCCATTACTATACATTAACAACCTACTACCATGGCATACTGAACATTTTTTTCCTTTCGAACAGGCACCCTGGGAACGATCACACAAGTATGGAAACTGATTTCAACGGGACCTTCTATGTCACACACCAATTACAGAGGGACTTCAGTGCCGGAGATGCATCTTTAGAGACACCGCAGATGCATCTGGGGCTCTCTAAGCCATCTTAATGCCCAAGCATGCTGCATAGATGCATCTGAATAAAATAAGATGCATCTGCACAAGAATGCCTGTGTGGGGTTCGAACACTTGACCTGGGATCAGTGAAGTTGCAACCTATACCACTTTGCCAGATGGTCTTGGTATCCAGTCACATATTGTCAATATGATCCATTTAATGTCCTTTCATCGCCGTGGCTGTTGGTTGTCAAGTCACACCTTAGTGCAATGTTCCATATTGCCCTGTAGGTAATTTATGACAGCATCCCTACCTCGTTGCAGATACATATGGGTTGTGGGATACATTAATAAAGAGATGCATTCTGAGTTCAAGGAACACTTGAGCTTACTGACATATGAGCAGAATGTTAATTTTTACTACAACCGTTATTATATCAACTACTGACTATGTATTTGTGTGGGATCTTCCTTTCACTAACCACTTTAGCTGAGTGGTTTCGGTTGCTGTTTCACTGAGGTCTCATGGTTCCTGGTTCGATTCCCGGATTGTGATGCTTTATTTTGGTACTAATGGGCGCCTAATCTCGATGACTTAGAGTGCCCCAGATGCATCTGCAGTGTCTCTAAAGATGCATCTGTGGCACTGAAATTCTACAATTTCAAGCCTCTAAGCACAGTACCTTTTCCAATCATCAAGAGCACCCCTGACGCTGGAACCCAATGCCTCAGCCAGAACAAAGCCCTACACATGAACCATCCTGGGCACTAGCTAACAGCATCACCAGCCACGCCCAGAACCCTAGTCCCAGTCCATACAGTCCGAGGCCCAGTCGCGAAGCCATACGAGCATGACAAGAGCATCATGAGCCAGGCAGCACACCTAATTCAGCCAAGTCACCTACTGCCAAGACACCCATCACTCACCAACTCATCACCCCATCTTAGCTCGACAAACCTAACATGACCACTCAAGACTCCCAGCTAGAATCACCAGACCACGCCCACCCAACCAACCAGCTCCAACACCTCCCGTCTCCATGGACTACAGCTATTACTGACTACATGATCCTTATAGATCATGGACTACACACCATTACTGGCACGAACTATGTACAGTACAGACCACAGCCTACAGATGGCCTTAAACTCCACTGAGCCCTAGTCCACAAGGAACACTGACTACGGGCAGCACCCACGACATCACCGATCACAGCTGATCACACTTGATCACCCTATGTGTTACGGGTCTAATACCCGTTCGTATATTCGAGTTGCGAATATAGATCGTTCTTCTGCACGTAGGCCTATTGCCGTATGCAAGGCAAATACTCGTTAGATGCCTTCAAGTCCTAAGTGGAATCCTTAGGAGATCGGTTAATATCCAATAAACGTTAGAGTATATAATCTGTTGGGGCGCAAGTCTAATAAGATATAAGACTTGCCTAAGTCCGAGAAGTCAGGGTGCACTTCGAGGACTTAGCCGTTCGATGCTCGAGCGAGAAATACTGAGCGTAGTTTCCTACGTTTGAGAACGAGTATAAGACTTCTTGTTTGTACAACAAGGTCGAGCTGAAGAGCTTCGACAGTAAGTACATGAGTTTATATACTACGTTAGGTTTTAGGGGTCAAGTCCATCCCAGATGTCACCGCTACTATCTACGCTATAGTACCAAACGTTTGATAGATACGGAGTGATATATCTGAAATGATAGATAGAAATGAAGATGGTGGTTGAACGCCATCTATCAACTGCAAGATGATAAAGATGAAACGGTGGCAGAGTTGGATCTGCCAGAAGTGAAACGCGCCCTACATGCTAGTACAACTGGGGATACGCCCAGTAGAGTCACGAGTAGCCAGGGGGTTGGTTGCGCAACAAGTCCCTGTATCGTATTCGCCCGGTGGTGAGTTCTGTCGATGTTCGAAAAATCAAAATAACCGTAACACTATGCCACCTAAGGCCATTATTGGCCAGTCCACAATCACTAGCTACGTCACCGATCATGGACCGCTAACCCTGCCATTACCGGCACTGGCCCCAATCTACACTAGAGCCCTGATCATGGACTTAGAACCCCACCATTACCGGCAAACCCCTGATCAACGAGAACCACCGATCTGGGCCTGATCCGCTATGTCGCCATGGACATACATCACAGATGTTCCCATGCTCTGATACTATACTGGCCCCATAGCTAGACCAATTAGCTTGTGCCAACACCCCTACTGGCCACGCAGCATAACATGTACAAATAATGTAGAGTCTATATATTCAGCCGACAGTCTTGGGCAAACCCCAGACTTGTCTTAGTGTCACAAGCCGATTTCTTTCGCCTAGCTAGTGACTAGAGCCAGAACCCTTATCTTATCTAAGCGCGCGCCTAAGCAGTCACGTGCAAGACCCCGAACACCCTACCACGTGCTATCAGCCCCCCGGACACTCTGTGCCGTGTACCTACACCCATTATAGGGTTTACCATAGTATCGGACTCTCAGCTTACGTAATAACTATACAGCAGCCAAACAATGTACAAACAGTAGAATAGCATATATACTGGCCGACGAGCAGGGTAGCACCCCAGACTCGTCTTGGCCTTATACGCCTTGAGTAGCCTCAGACTAGGATTGCGCTGAAACGCGAGTAACAATCCCCTGAGTAGTTGCTTGAAGTGTTGCTTGTGTCATAAGACGAGTCTCCACCCCGTGTAGCGGTTTACCCTACACAACCCCGGCGCACTAGGGGCAAAGTGCACCTTTCTTTCGCTCTTGTTGAACTTCGGTTCTCCGAGCACGTGATCGGTTTTCATACCCGCCACATCCCAGGGTTAAGGGATTAGAGTTCTGGGGGAATCTTGCGAACAGCGTGCAGGGGACCTCTCCTGCCACTGCTTCTAAGCTACTGGACCAACACCGTGCAACGCGGTTGTAAAGGTCTTGGGTTACAACCCCACCACAGTAACTGTGCACCCGACGCGTAATAGTCAAAGGCGTTAAGGGGCCCTGTGGCAGTGTACAGAGGCACTGGTCGTCTATTTACGGGCCTTACTGCCCCGACGATACGCGCATTACCGCGCCCCCATTACTATACAACCCAGCGCGTAACCCGCGGCTGAAGAGGCAGGAAATTGCCTAGTACTGTACCGGCACTTGCCGCCATACGGTAAAACTTTTACACGCCCCACCACATAGGCGGATAGTTCCCGTGCCCCCGGTATCCTGAATTAGCTTCAGGGCTGGACGAGGTTTCGGAGGCTGCGTTTTCTCGCCGGCTTTGGGAAGAAAACCCCTTAGCGTTTCTTGGCACATCTCCGAAAAGAGGTGGACGCAGTTTGTAGTGGATTGAGACTTTCTAGTTACCACCCCGATAGCTCTTCGGAGGCGCCACAGTGGGCAGGTAGCGGTCTTGATCGCGACTACACTTTTCATACCTATATACTTTCACCCTACGTACTATGGCCGCCCCCCACGACATCGACTACATCCGCAACCCGCGGCCCGACGCCCCAACTCCGGCCAACGTCCCGCTCCCCGGCTCCGCCGGCTCGAACCCATTCCTACCAGGGCAGTGGGTAAACTACCAAGTGCACGGGCTACCAGAGGAGTTCTCCCTCCTCTCGGTGGCCGACAGCATGCACGCCCCACGACCCCCGGTAGAAGCCGCTCCAGTCCACACGGAAACCATAGGTGAACACCAACCCCCCCGCTCGCTCGTTCTCGGTGGATCGGTGGAGAACCAAGGCCCCGGCACGGAAATGATGGGCCTGGCTTTCCAGATGGCAAGGGAGCAGTCTAACACGGTGCGCGCAAATGACCAGCTGGGACACATCGACTCGCCGCTCGCCATGCAATGGGCATTCCCGCCCAACCCCACAACGGCAGACTTCGGCGCGTGATGCCAACAGGTCGCGCAGGCAATGGTAGCGGTAGGGACATGGTCGCGGGAAATGGGAGCACGATTCCTCCAGGAGGCCCAACGATTACAGGCGGACGCTCTCCAAGCCGGAGACGCAGCGTCACTCCACAGCCAGGCACCTCCCAGGACCCCCGTCTCGGTCGCAGAGAGTAGGTTCCGTCCGGTGGAAAACTGGGTCAGATCGGTGCACATGCACTCTCCCCAGCGGACACCACGCGGATCCCGGCCTCTCCCCACTCCCCCGACTCGTGGAAACTCCCGGCAGACGAACCCATTCCTGCCCGGCTACACACCCCCGGTACTTACGGCCCCAGCACCCGTCCGCCCCGACACCTTCGCCCAGGCAACCCGTCCCCCACTAACGCACGATATGTTCGGTAACCCCGTGCCGACACAGAACGCGCGCGTGAACACCTGGGGAGCCGCGCCTCTCCAGGGAACTCGCGCGTCTATGTGGAGACCAATGAAACCGGCATCGTCGCAGTGGGATACGTACTCAATACTGCCCGAACCACAGCCCGACCCCCGGTACAAGTCCAAGGTCAGGGAACCGGAGGCGTTCACCGGCACCGGGTTCACGGACTGGTACATGCGGCTCCAGCTGTACATCGATGACAACGCCCCCATCCTCTTCACCGATTCCAAGAAGGTGGGCGCGGCAATCTCGTTGATCCGCGGTCCCAAGGTCGATGCATGGGTAACGGCCTTCACCAGGGAACACTACCTGGGAGGACAGTGGAGGATCAGCTGGCAACGGTTCGTCTGGGAACTGCACCAAAAGTTTGACGACCCGGACCTGGAGAAAAAGGCGGCAGTAGCGGCAGAGCGACTCACCATGACGCTCGGCAAAGGCGAGGAATACTTCCAGGAGTTGGAACGACTCCTGGGAGAAGCCAAATACGACCGGGAGAACCAGGTGGTCCATAGCTGGGTCACCAGGGCCATCCCCAAGGACATTTATTCCTCGGTCCACCAGGCATTCGTCGCCGCCACCGTCAACGACAAATCGCAGCGTGGGTACAATGTCCAGATCCCGGAGGATTACGAATCCTGGAAACAGGCTATCCTCCGGACCGACAACGCGATGCGTCGACTCCGGGACGAGGAAAAACTGCGGAGCGGAAGGAGCACCACGGACAAGGGCAAGGAGCGTGCTAAGCCCGAGCGCGCCCCCCGCGCGGAGCCAACTGCGGAAGAAAGGGCAAACTTGCTCAAGAGGAAGTGCCACTCTTGCAGCAAGACACAGGCCGAGGCACCGGGTAAGGGATGCACCAAGACATCCTGGCACCAACCGAACTGGCGGCCCAAGACCAACGCTACCCCCACCGCCAGTGGATCCGGAACACAGCGAACTCGGCAGGCTATTGCAGGGAACGACGCTCCTACGGTCCTTAGCGAGATCCCCCAGGAGGACTGTCCGAATGGTGGCCGCCTGGGCCAAGGAGAACCCTGACGCCACAAAAGAAGCCGGGTTCGCGCCCACTCAGGTAAGTCCCTCCCCCTCGAATCGCTTTTCAGTATTGGAAGTAGAAGACCCAGTAAACTCCAAAAAAAGTGACTCGGCTGCCACGGAGAACGACGAACCGGTGGATGGACTATATGGGCTAGAGACCGGGGCCCCGATATTAGAACCAGTATCTGTACCTCTCGCATCTGTAGAATCGGACATAGATGACGACGACGGAGCTTCAACATGCTCCGACGACTCGTTTGTAACAGCCTTGGAGGCGCCTCCCACTGGAGCGTGGCGGGAGGCAAATACCGTGCTTAATTCCTCCAACGTTAATGTAACATATGTTCCGATGGATGTGGACCCGGTAGTGACACCTGATGTGGAAATGGCAGACACATCAGGTACCACTAAAAAATCAGAAAAGAAAGTGCGGCGTAGACGCGTCAAGAAAAGGACGGTCACGCTCGACATATACCTAGACCACCCGCGGGCAATCCCACCTGAGCGCAAAAGCGAAGGTGCCGCCGGGTACGACCTCTACTCTGCGGAGGAGGTCGTCGTTCCTAATGGGAAACGTATCACCGTAGACACTGGCATCAAGATCAGGATGCCAGCCGGTGTATACGGACGCATTGCTCCACGATCCGGACTCGCCCTCAAGGGAGTCGACGTGGAAGGCGGTGTAGTAGACGAAGACTACACCGGACGAGTAAAAGTCATACTGAATAATCAGACCGGAGCAGATTATCAGGTCGAGTATGGGGACAGAATTGCCCAGTTCATACTCGAATGCAATATGACACCCAACACCAAGATCGTCAAATCGATCCGCGAAACCACGCGAGGAACACAGGGTTTCGGTTCGACTGGTGAAAAACTCAGGGGAAGTGTAGTGGTCATCCAGACGGGAAAACGGGGGAAGCAGATCGAAGTACCGATCACTCTCCACCGCCCCGACGGACGTGCCCTCTTCACAAAGGCTCTCATCGATTCCGGTTCCACTGGATCGGTGATTAGTAAGTCCTACGTGGAGGAACACCGACTCGAGCAGATCCCATTAGACCGCCCTATCAAGCTGTTCAACGCGGACGGATCAACCAACAGCATGGGGCTCATGACGCACTACGTTGAGCTCCAAATACAGATCGACACGCACTTGGAAACTCGCAAGTTCCACGTCACGGAACTCAGCTCTGCGGACATATTTCTCGGCTTCGACTGGCTCGAAGACCACAACCCTTCCATTGACTGGAAGAAGCGACGGATCACGTTCTCTTGTGACTGCGAGCACGAGCAGATCGAGGACGGTGATCACATCTATTACATTTTCGCTGACGCATGGATCAGAAACAGGGATGAATGCAGAGCGGACATCGCCGAAAGAGTCCGCGCCACGAAGGCAACCGAAATCGCCATCGCGACTGGCAAAACCACGGAAGCCAAGACGTTCGAGGAAGTCGTACCCGAGTACTTGCACGAATTCAAAGACGTGTTTGAGGAAAAGGAATTCGACACACTCCCAGAACGGCGACCGTGGGACCACGCCATCGAACTCCTCCCCAATTCAGAACCATACGCGGGCAAGATCTATGCCCTTTCACCTAGAGAACAAGAAGCATTGGACGATTTCCTAGAAGAACAACTGCGCACGGGCCGCATCCGCCCATCGAAGTCACCATGGGGGGCACCCTTCTTCTTTGTCAAAAAGAAGGATGGGAAACTACGCCCTATCCAGGACTATCGAAAGTTGAACCAGATGACCAAAAAGAACAAGTACCCGCTCCCGCTCATCACGGAGCTGCTTAACAAGCTTAAACGGGCTAAGTACTTTTCCAAATTGGACATTCGTTGGGGATACACCAACGTCCGAATCAAGGAAGGCGACGAGGAAAAAGCCGCCTTCATCACTAATAGGGGGCTCTACGAGCCATTAGTGATGTTCTTCGGAATGTGCAACGCACCAGGCACGTTCCAGACCTTGATGAACGACATATTTAGGGACCTAGTCCTCACGGGGAAGGTCATTGTGTATTTGGACGATATACTTATTTTCACGGAGAACCAGAAAGAACATAGAGAGATCCTGCGCAAGGTTCTTTTGGTTCTCCGTCAAAATAAGCTGACCTGTAAACCAGAAAAGTGCGAGTTCGAGAAATCCGAAGTAGAGTACCTAGGGCACATAATCTCTCACGGGGAAATCCGTATGGACCCCGCGAAGGTCGCCGCAGTAGCCGAATGGCCGGCACCTCGGAACAAGAAAGAAGTACAATCCTTCATAGGATTTGCCAACTTCTACCGGAGATTCATACCCAAGTTCTCAACGGTAGCACGCCCCCTTATCAATCTAACCAAAGATGGAGAATGGCAATGGGGCGTGACAGAACAGGAATGCTTCGACAAGTTAAAAAATATCTTTGTCACAGCACCTGTACTGGGGATACCAAACGATGACGATCCATTCCGCATCGAAGCAGACTCTTCAGACTTCGCAACTGGAGCCTGCCTCATGCAGAACCAAGACGGCATCTGGAAACCCATAGGGTACCACTCAAAGACGCTACTACCGGCAGAACGAAACTACGAGATTTACGATCGCGAACTACTGGCCATAATGCGCGCCCTAGACGAATGGCGGCATTTTGTAATGGGTGCAAAACACCCTGTAGAAGTACTAACGGACCATAAGAATTTAGAATACTTTAAGACCCCACAAAAGATTAATCCACGACAAGCCCGGTGGATGACGGAACTCGCCGAGTACGACCTACAACTCGTGCACATCCCCGGGAAGACCAATGGAAGGGCAGACGGCCTATCCCGAAGAGGCGATCACGACGACAACAAGGATCACCTCGAAGGACAGATCGTCTTGAAGGAGCACCTCTTCGCCAAAGACAGCGCAGAAAGGCTGAGATCCTCATTTTATACCTTACCTCACGGGATCACCCACGAGGAGGTACAAGAGAGGGTCAAAGCGGAAGCCGCTCTCTACGACAAGGAGGTAGTAGAAGGATCAGTGGAAACGGCCGAGGACGGCCTACGCTACAGGAGGGGGAAGTTGATCATTCCGAGAGACGAGGAATTAATCGGAAAAATCATTTCGTCATTCCACGACACGGTCTCGGCAGGACATCCCGGCACTGAAAACACGTACACCGCCGTTCATCGATCATACTGGTGGCCAAAGATGCGAAACGACATCCGCCAGTACGTCAAGGCATGTATCAAGTGCCAAAGAGCCAAGCCAGACCGCTCGAAGAGAGCCGCACCACTGAACCCGAATCCAACACCCACACACAACTGGGAGAACATTTCCGTCGACATGATCACGGGACTCCCAGTATCCAAGGGTCGGGACGCTATTATTGTAGTTGTAGATATGAAATCCAAGGACTATATCGCAGTCCCAACCACAACCAGGCTTACTGCCGAAGGTTGGGCCAACATATTTGTAGATAAAGTATACGCACAACACGGACTACCAAAGAAAGTATTTAGCGACAGAGGACCACAGTTTGTATCGGACTTCATCAAAGATGTATACCGTAGATTAGGCATCGAGGGAAACCCCAGTACCGCGTTCCACCCACAGACAGACGGGCAGACGGAGCGAATGAACCAGGAACTGGAGGTGTACCTACGATTATTTATTAACGACACCCATACCAACTGGCCGGACTTACTCCCGCTAGCAGCATTTGCGTACAAGTGTCATGTACATAGTAGCACGGGCTACAGCCCCTTTTACCTCACTCACGGATACCACCCATTTACAGGCGTGGAGGCACCAGAGCTGGAAGAGGGGGTGGGAACAGCCAAGGACTGGGTCGAACACATGCACGAGGTCAGCCAAACCGCTTCAAAGAATCTCGAGAAAGCCAAACTTCGTATGAAAGAATACTACGACCGAAAACGAACCAACCCCCACGAATACAACAAAGGGGACATGGTTTGGGTCGATGGGCGAAACATCAACATGGGAAACCCTACGAAGAAACTCGATTCAAAGCGGTACGGTCCATACAAAGTCACCAAGAAAGTCGGACATGGAGCATACGAACTGGACTTGCCCGCAGACATGCGAGGCATATACCCCGTATTTAACGAAGTCCTACTACTACCGTATCATGCTCCGGCTTTCCCCAATCAGGACCACAACGAACGGACGGAAAGCAATGACGCTCGCAGGCCTCTCAGGATCCTCGCATCCAGGGAAGACCGAGGGCGAGTCGAGCTGGAAGTTAAATGGTCTGATGGGACGACGACATGGGAAAGGAAACGCGGATTGACTCCCTGGCAGGATTTGGTAACCAAATACTTCGAAGAAAGACCAACCGCTCCAGGCCACCAGTGGAAAAACAGACACACTGAATGGGACCCGGAATGGGAGGACTTCGAGAAGAAAGCCATTGCCATGGGACTCAGACAAAACCCGAACGAGTTCATCATCCACGATGACGTAGATATCGACTTGCTGAAGGATGCGAAAATTCCCTTCTATATCTACCCAAAACAACTCGTCGCCAGGAACTTCTGGTTTTGCAATCCAAAAAATCGTGTAATTCAATATGGAATACAAGTGGGACAATGCATAGAATCCACGATACCCAACAACCCGGGTTGGATCTATCCCGTACAGTATACCATACAGATGGCGAATCCACACATCTGTCAAAAGCACGACCATGACCACCCATGTCACATTGACCAAAACTTCTGCAAAGTGATTGCTGGGCGTGGGGACACGCAGCTAGAAGAGGGGGTACTGTCACAAGCCGATTTCTTTCGCCTAGCTAGTGACTAGAGCCAGAACCCTTATCTTATCTAAGCGCGCGCCTAAGCAGTCACGTGCAAGACCCCGAACACCCTACCACGTGCTATCAGCCCCCCGGACACTCTGTGCCGTGTACCTACACCCATTATAGGGTTTACCATAGTATCGGACTCTCAGCTTACGTAATAACTATACAGCAGCCAAACAATGTACAAACAGTAGAATAGCATATATACTGGCCGATGAGCAGGGTAGCACCCCAGACTCGTCTTGGCCTTATACGCCTTGAGTAGCCTCAGACTAGGATTGCGCTGAAACGCGAGTAACAATCCCCTGAGTAGTTGCTTGAAGTGTTGCTTGTGTCACTTAGCCTCTTCAGCCTTAGATGCCCTGGACCAGGAAGGCGCCTTTGTGACAAGGCCACTAAAACCTTAGAGCGAACTGAGGGGAGCGAAGTGGATGAACGCCAAGTTCAGACTGGGGTTACCAGCTGAACGAGGCCTGCTATTATACTAGTAGGCTGTTTGTACATATTTGTACTATAATGGCCATATATGGTAACTAGGGAGTCTGGTGCGAGGCTAAGGTAGGGGTCTAAGCCAGACTCTGAAACATAGAAGCATAGAGTATATCAAATACGTAATGGTCATCGTGGCCGTGTGGGAATCGGGCCCTGTGTCGTTATCTAGACGTTGTCTGGCTCCTTCCAAGGTACGATCCGGGCCTGGCTGGGCTTGGGGACTCGGGGGATCGGATCGGCCTCACTGTCGCTAGGGAAAGCTTTTGCCCGTGACACTTTGTGTGAGCCCCCTTCCCCCGGGTGTGTGTCTTAGGTTGTAGCATGTGTCATTCTAATGACCAGTGCTTCCAAGGAATCAAAACACACATATGTCCTCCATATCTGCCATACCATCGATAATGCAGCTACCACATCTAACCAACTCTGCATATACATAGACGGCTCTAATAAACCCATTATTCACCACCATCACTTTTCCGGGGTGAGCTACCTTGTCACTCTATGTCATCATCTCACAAACAACTTTTCAGCCTTGGCCACCAATCCAACATCTATGATGCGGAAATTTCAGCTCTCGCAGCTGCTTCCCATTGCCTCACTGATGGCATATGTGATCACCCTCACTCACAAAGATTCATTTTTTTGTGGACAACATGAGTGCACTCACCACCATTTATTCACATCATAAACATCACAGCCAGCTCCACAGCATCATTTTCGCCAATAACATCGATGCTATCCTTGATGCTCACCCTAATTACACTATCATCCTTCATTGGTGTCAGAGTCACATTGGTATACCGGGTAATGAACACACAGACTGGCTAGCCAAACAAGCAGCTGCACTACCCACTGCCACACCATCCTGTCACAAGCCAATTTCAAACCTTTAGGCACAGTACCTTTTCCAATCATTGAGAGCACCCCCAAAGCTGGAACCTTACGCCTAAGCTAGATCCAAGCCCTACATATGAACCATCATGGGCACTAGCCACCAGCATCACCAGCCATGCCTAGAACCCCAGTTCCAGACCACCAGTCCAACCATCTGGTCCAAAGCCCAGTCACAAAGCCACACAAGTATGGCAGAGCACGGTGAACCAGACAGTGCTCCTAACCCAGCCAACCATGCACTGTCTGGACAGCCCAACAATCACCAGCTCGCACCATCCTGACTCGATGCACCATGGCAAGACCACTTGAGACTCCTGGCTAGAACCACCAGACTACGTCCACCCAACCAAACATCCCCAACACCTCCCATCTCCACGAACCACCACCATTGCTGGCATGGACTACATGCCATTACCGGCACAAACTATGTACAATATGGACTATGGCCTACAGACAGCCCTAAACTCCACAGAGCCCTAGTCTACGAGAAACACCAACTATGGGCAGTACCTACGATGTCACCAATTGCAGCTGATCATGCTCAATCACCCTACATCACCAAGGCCATTACCAGCCAGTCCTCGATCATGCTAGGAACCCCGATCGATGGACTTAGAACCCCACCATTACCGGTGAACCCCCAATTGATGAGAATCACTGATCATGCCTGATAGATTGGTAACCCACTCTGATCTAAGCTGAACCTGCTACATTGCCATGGACATACATCACAGATGCCCCCACACTCTGATACCATACCAGCCCCATAGCTAGACCAATCAGCCTGTGCCAACGCCCCTACCAGCATAATATGTACTGTCACAGTTAATTCTGCGACATGAGGTATAGCACGCAGCGATCACATGACCTGTTGCATTATAACATAGGGATCCTAAGTTACCACTGGGTACTCAAGGGTATATAGTATTGTAGTGTATTATGTAAGTGTTCCATAGGACTATTCTGAGTGGTAGTTGCAGGTGCTGCTTCAGGGTAGTCTTCTAAGTAGTGGTGCATGGCGTTGCATGTACTTAAGGTTCACAAGTCTGAGGCGTACTCCTCAGACTTATCAATTTACCATTGGGACATTGTTACGGTTATTTTGATTTTTCGAATATCGACAGAACTCACCACCGGGCAAATACGATACAGGGACTTGTTGCGCAACCAGCCCCCCTGGCTACTCATGATCTTACTGGGCGCATCCCCAGTTGTACTAGTCTATAGGGCTCGTTTCATCTTTGGCAGATCCAACTCTGCCACCGTTTCATGTTAATCGTTTATTAGCTGATAGATGGCGTTCAACCGCCATCATTCCTATCTATCGTCTCAGGTATATCACTACATACCTATCAAACGTTTGGTACTATAGCGTAGATAGTATCGGTGACATCTGGGACGGACTTGACCCCTGAAACCCAACGTAGTATATAAACTAATGTACCTACTGTCGAGGCTCTTCAGCTCGACCTTGTTGTATAAACAAGAAGTCTTATACTCGTTCTCAAACGTAGGAAACTACGCTCAGTATTTCTCACTCGAGCAACCGAACGACTAAGTCCTCAGAGTGCACACTGACTTCTCGGACTTAGGCGAGTCTTATATTCTATTCGACTCGCACTTGAACAGATTATATCCTCTAACGCGTATTGGATATTAACCGATCTCCTAAGGACTTCACTTAGGACCTGAAGGCATCTAACGAGTATTTGCCTTGCATACGGCGACGTGCCTACGTGCAGAAGAATGATCTATATTCGCGACTCGAATATACGAACGGGTATTCGACCCGTAACAGAAGGTCGAGCTTATCACACCCTCACCTATCACGGTGTAAGGGCACATGATATTTGGACCAGAATTCCCAGCACGACTGATTGAACTCTTGCCCGAGGACATTCAGGGAGTCTACAAACTCAACCAATACGAGTGGACTGACACCATTGGAGCCTTCCGTAACCGCGGAGGAATTGTTGTCATCCCCAGAGAAGATAGGGCATCGAAGTGGGTACAAGTATACCCCTCCGCAGGAACGACCGCTTGGGAAATAACGCGTGAAGCGTTCGAACGATTCGGAGAAATCCCTCCAATGTCAACCGCGACGTTGACCGAAAACGAAACCGAAACTATCAACAGAACCTTCGATGCCGATGGGAATACGAATCAGCCTTCGGGCGCCACAGGAATGGCAGGAATTGAGCGCATCGGAGATGATGGGAGAAATCCTGGAAACTTTACAGGAACAGATAACAGCCAGACCGGAGGACAGGACCCTCCAGGATTTATATCTGCTTTTGCGCAGAGTGGGATTGGGCCTATTGCTGGAGGAACAGACCTCTTTGGAAACCCCCCACAGAACGCACCCGGAATGGGTAGCGGAGGAAATCCGTCTTGGACTAGCCCAAGCGGAGGAATGGGAACGACAAACCCAGGAACATGGCCTTCAGGCCTATTTGGACGAACCTCCGCAGGTACAAGCGGAGGAGGACTGGGAGGAAACTTCGGACTCGGGGGAGGGAATGCCCCCCCTCCTGGAGGACTCGGAGGAGGAACCCCCACGAACCCCGGAGGAGGAAACCCTGGAGGGAACCCAGGGAACCCCGGAGGAAACCCAGGAAACCCAGGTGGAGGATACCCGGGAGGAGGAGGACCCCCAGGAGGGCTTCCACCACCGAATGCGCCGCAGCCTCAACCTCCGGCGCCGAACCCGTACTACCGACCCCCAATGATAAAGATCAATCCCCCAGACATATTCGACGGGGAACGATCTGACATGCAGAACTTCATAAACCAGTGCAATTCCTGGTTTACGATGTACGAGACGTCATTCCAGAACGACGTTCAGAGAGTGATCTTTATCCTCTCTTATATTTTGAACAAGGGGAAAACGGGCCAATGGAAACAGAATTATCACCGGGTTTATACGAACCCCCAGACGAAACGATTCTTCCCGCCTAGTCTTGCTAACACAAGATAACAACTTACTAGTTATACTTGAGGGTTTTGCTGGTTAGGCGAAAGGTAGTAGCTGTTAAGCAGGATACAACACGGGTGTTACTCGATAGTATGAATGCAATGAATAGAACTGAGGCAATAGCGCTCAGCAAGTCCAGTATATATACATGATAAATAAGACCCCTAACAGGCTTATTAGATAATACCAATGTCTGTATTCGTATGTATAAGTCCCCAGATACCTAAGTACTTAGTAATATACGATAAATACATATGCCGATCAAGACCGGGATATAGGAAGGCAGCGTAGGCCGCACGAATGGCGTTTTGCGCTCTTGTCATTACAAAGACGGGGCGTGACCAAAGCCCGGTCCGCTGACGTTTATACGCTGACTGCTTCCGGACGGAATGTCCGATTGGCTAGAACTAGACATGTGACTGATGGTAACTACTAGTGATAAGATAAGACCGTCGTTACGGGAGATAACGCGGCCATCATTCGGCACGTATGTAACCATTAATTTATGAACCAGATAAGCTAGTTATTGGTCTAGAAAGTTGTAGATAATTCGTAGAATTCCCGGAAAAATAGTAAGAAATATAGGGAAACTAGGAGAATTCTTGTGACACTTGCACAGTTTGATGCAGACTTCCAGAAAGCCTTCGGAGCCATCGAAGAGGTACAGAAGGCGCGGAAGAAAATCCTGGACGTAACCCAGGACAGGAAGGACATCGATGATTATATCACCGAATTCAACAACTTGGCCGGAAAGGCCCAGTACGATCGATACAGCGCGGACGGAAACGCGTTGCTCATAACCCTCTTCGAGAAAGGGTTACCCGAACATACGACCCGATACATCATCAGTGTTCGGCCGCTACCAGCGACCATTGATGAATGGCAGTCCGCTGCCTCGTACTATGAAAATACGTACAAGATATTCTTGAAATGGGATAAACCGTTTGTCAAGAAAAAGGCTTGGCAAGCCTCGAACCAGAATAACGGACGCACTAGTGCTCCACAGACAGCCGCACCGAAAGATCCGAATGCGATGGATGTAGATCGAATGACCACCCAGGAAAGGGACGATCACATCAAGAAGGGAAAATGTTTCACCTGTCATCAGCCAGGGCATATGTCGCGAGACTGCCCGAAGAGGCCAAGAAAGCCAGCCCGCCCTAGGCGGACTACTAGAAAGACCGAAGAAGAAGAAGCCGAGCAAGAAGCTCGCATTGAAGAAGTCTCTGAGGAAGAGACTGAATACATCACCGCTAACAGAGCGGTCACAGCAATTAGGGCCCTGAAAGCCAAGAACCCTGAGCTCCTAGCACGGCTCGTAGAAGAACAGGATTTTGCTTAGGAGGGAAGCCCACGGTCTTACCCTCCAAGAAAGCAGCGCATGTAATTACCTCGTTTGAGAAGAATCGATCCCTCTTCATCCTGGTAATCATGACGCTGGCAAAACCCGTGAAGTGCAATGCACTAATCGACTCAGGAGCAATGTCGAACCTGATCCACAGCAGAGTGGTAGAAAAATACAAGGTGCCCACGCAACCCTTGAAGAACCCGATCATCGTCAAAAATGTTGACGGAACAGAAAACAAAGATGGGCGAATAGACCGAGAAGCCACCATACTACTACGATATCCGAAGACCCAGAAAACGCGAAAGGTCCGATTCCTGGTAGGATCAATCGGAACAGAGAATATGATTCTAGGGTATGGATGGCTAAAAGACAAAAACCCCACAATCGACTGGAAGGACCAAACAGTCGATGTACGATCAATACTAGGGGCAGAAGAAAAGAAACAGGAAGCCACGATCCGAATGGATACGGTGGAGATGGTAGTTGCCCCAGAAGGGAAAATTCCAACAAGGGGAACCCAAGAAGCTGCAGGGTATGACCTTTACGCCGCAGAAGAAACCGAGATTCCTGCCGGAGGATGGAAACTCGTCTCTACAGGAGTAAAAATGAAGATCCCGAAGGGATCGTATGGAAGACTGGCCGGACGATCAGGCAACACCCTCAGACACGGATTGGTGGTACAAGCCGGAATCATAGACTCGGACTACCGAGGAGACGTCGGGGCCATCGTCTTCAACTACTCAGACAAAGCACATAGAATTATCCCGGGCATGCGAATAGCCCAGATAATTTTCGAACGGCACCTCACCCCTGACATTATAGAGGTCGAAGACCTAGATGAAACAGAACGAGGGGAGAAAGGGTTTGGATCCACGGACCAGCCAGAAGAAACAGCACAGCGGCTCTATACTCCCGAAGAGTACGAAGCGATCCGACGCTTCGCAAAAGATAACCCTAGGATCATAGGAAAGAAAGGGGAGACGCGAAGGAAGTTCCAAACAAAGATACAAATCATCAACGCTGTCAGGAAAGCGCTGACGAAATCCCAGGAATTCGCACAGAAAACCCCCAAACCAGAACGAACAATTGAGGAGATGGTCCCAAAACACCTACTGGACTTCGCCAAGGTGTTCAGCAAGGAGTCCGCAGCAGCATTTCCCCCGTCGAGACCATGGGACCACGCAATCGAATTAAAACCCGATTTCATGCCGAAAGACTGCAAAGTCTATGCACTCTCGCCTAAAGAGCAACAGGCGCTGGACGAATTCCTAAAAGAAAACTTGGCCAAGGGATTCATAGTCCCTTCAAAATCCCTGATGGCGTCACCATTCTTTTTCATCCCAAAGAAAGACAGCGGCCTACGGCCCTGTCAAGATTATCGATATCTGAACGAAGGGACGATAAAGAATGTCTATCCCTTGCCACTGATCTCAGAGCTCCTAGAAAAGCTAAAAGGAGCGAAGTTCTTCACAAAAATGGACCTTAGAGCGGGATACAACAACGTGCGGATCAAGAAGGGAGACGAATGGAAAGCGGCCTTCAAAACAAACCGAGGGTTGTACGAGCCCACGGTTATGTTTTTCGGATTGTGCAATGCACCTGGGACCTTTCAGGCAATGATGAACGAAATCCTGAAAGAAGAAATCCTCGAAGGATGGGTGCTTGTTTATATGGACGACATCCTCATTTTCTCAGAAAACGAGAAAATACACAAGGAATGGGAGCGGCGGATCCTTCAGAGATTGGTGGATAACCATCTCTTTGTGAAACCTGAAAAATGCGCCTTCGGTGTCGACAGAGTCGAATTTCTGGGACTAGTCATCACCCCAGGAAATATCCAGATGGACCCAGCGAAACTCAATGGGATTAAGGAGTGGCCGACTCCCCGAAATCTCAAAGAAGTCAGATCCTTCCTAGGATTTGCGACCTTCTATCGAAAATTCATCGATCATTACTCCACGCACGCCCGACCCCTAGTAGACCTCACAAAAACAGTCACGGGAACAGGGTTCCAGTGGACGGATAAAGAACAGAAGGCGTTCGACTTCATGAAGCAGGCATTCACAACGGCGCCCGCGCTAGGAACACCAGACAAGGAGAAACCATTCATCCTCGAAACCGATGCATCTCAGTTTGCCACCGGGGCAGTGCTGAAACAAACAGATGAAACAGGGCGCGAACGGCCAGTGGGATATCTCTCACAATCCCTGACATCAACAGAACGGAACTACGAAATCTATGATCGCGAACTACTCGGAATAGTCCGAGCATTAGAAGAATGGCGGCACCTATTAGAAGGAGCACCGCATCGGATCTTGATCCGAAGTGATCATCAGAACCTGACGTACTGGAGAAGTGCACAGCGCCTAAATCGGCAACAAGCGAGATGGCATCTATTCCTTTTGCAATTCGACCTGAAATTGCAACACGTCCCCGGGAGGAAAATAGTCATGGCCGACACACTTTCCAGGTTGTACCACCTGGACGAAAGCAACGAGGACAACGAGGGAATCACCATGATTCCAGAAGAACTCGTCGTCCATGCAATCCAGATCCCGATCATCGATCGAATCAAGAACGCCAACGATCGAGATGAATCTGCGGAACAGGCGATCCGTGCTCTAGGAGGCACAGGCGAATTCCCCGTGAGAACCACCGCAGATGAATGGCAACAAACGGATGGGATACTGCTCTACAGAGGCAGGATGTACGTGCCAAGGGACGAGGGCTTTCGACGAGACGTCATCTCAAAATACCATGACACGATCCCAGCCGGACACCCTGGGATCTGGGGTACAACAGTACAGGTTACGACCCACTTTTGGTGGCCCGACATGAGAACAATGATAGCGGAATACGTCCGGGGCTGTGCAATCTGTCAACAGATGAAACCTGATAGGAATCCACTAAAACCCCCTTTGCAACCAATACCGACACGGGAAGACGCCCTCCCCTTCTCACAGTGCTCAGTCGATTTTGTCACCGACCTGCCAAGAGTCGGAAAGTATGACTCCATGATGGTGATTGTCGACCATGGCCTATCTAAGGCCATCTCTCTCACCCCATGCGACAAAACGATCACTAGCGAGGGGGCGGCAGAGATATTTCACCGGAAGATCTACTCGCTATATGGCATCCCCCGAAAGATCATTTCAGACAGAGGACCGCAGTTTGCATCAAAGCTTTTCAAGGAATTATGCAAGCTGCAGGGAACGGAATCAGCGATGAGTACGGCGTACCATCCACAGACTGACGGACAGACAGAAAGAATGAATCAACAGATCGAAGTATACCTTCGCATCTATTGCATGAACGACCCTTTCCAGTGGGTAAAACGACTACCTGACGTCGAATTTGCACATAACACAAGGCGAACTGAAAATCGACCTGCGCCACTTGAAATAATCTTGGGATACACCCCAAGAGGATTTCCGGACTACGACAGAGTAGGAAACGTCCCGGCAGCAGTTGACAGGATCAAGAAGATCAAAGAGGCGCGAAAGATGGCATTCATCGCGCATGAATTAGCCCAGAAAAGAATGGCAGGGCGGTTCCTCCGAGAACTGCCAAAGCTTGAGAAAGGGGACAAGGTCTGGCTCGACGCCAAGAACCTAACGATTCCCTACGAATTGAACAAACTGGCACCAAAAAGAGAAGGACCCTTCACCATCACAGAAAAGATGGGACCCACGACATACCGGCTGCAGTTACCGGCAAATTGGAAAATTCATCCGGTCTTCCACGCTGCCTTACTAAAACCATTCAAGGAAACAGGGGTACACGGACCCAATTACCTAAGGCCACCACCTGATATCATCAAAGGACAGGAAGAATACGAAGTCGAAGCCATCTTGGCTGACAGATGGCAAAGAAAGAAGCATCAATACTTCATCAAGTGGAAAGGCTATGCCACGGCCGACAACTCATGGGAAGATGAGGCGAACTTGGAGCACTCCAAGGAGCTGATAAAAGACTACCACAGGACGAGAGTTAGGACAACCCCGACACTCGAAAACAAGACAGTAATAGTATGTCGACGACTTGCCACCAACTCCCCCGCCGTACCACGACCCCCGGCGATGCAGATCGTCGAGAAGGCCGACCGCGAGGTACGCCACCAAGAAGGTACTCCCCCCAGCATCTGCAGATTAGACACGCCCTCCTCTGGTACAGGGCTGAGGGACCTTTTGCTGGCCGAGCCGATGGCTGGTCGGCCCTCTTCGACATTGCGCAGGACCTCACCCACGTCTACAGCTCGTACCAGAACATCACCGAGGACCTCGTCCGAATGGAGGAGCAGATCAGAGCGCAGAGAGAGGGACTCGAGCTACTCACCGACAGACTTATCGACCAACTGGCCGCCACCACGACGGCCCGACTACGACATGCACTCAACGACTTCGAGGATCGCGAGCACGTTACTCCCAGTCAACCCGAATACACACCGCGACCCGCCCGCTTTTTCACCCCCGACGAACGACGCCGAGTTGCAAGGCCGTTTGATTTTATGGAGGGCGATAGAGTATTATTTCCGTTGCCTACCGAGACTCAGAGGGCCCGCCGAACAGGAGTTAGAGACCCGACGCCACGTATTTCTGGTATGGGAGGCAACGGGAGACGTGAACCACCTGCACGCCCGACGAGCCCTAGGGCTACCCCAGCGCAACAGCGAAGAGCGAATAGCACGCCGCCTATTTGACGATCTCCTTCAGTGCAGAGTATTACCCGCAAGGAGTTTGAGCGAGGTGCGAGGGAGCACGAACGAGACACCGCCTCCCTACCAACATGGGCCGCACAAAACCTCCACCGAGCCGCACACCACTGGAGGTACCAACATAACGAATACCTCCGCGATATCCCTTCCCTACGGGTACCAGTGAGGCCCTCACCCGAGCAACCGTGTCGACAATGTGGTTCCGCTAACCACTGGATCCTCGACTGCCCCGATTATATTTGCAGAACTTGTGGGCTCAATCAACCAGGTCATCGACAGAATGAATGCTGCCAACACTTCGTATGGCGAACTCCTACGACCCCGTCCCTCAGCGGGAACGGCAACATCTACAACGAACAGGACGCCGAGGCACTCTGAAGAGGGGAACTTGGAAAATTCGTCGAGGCCGACGAATGCTTAGGGAGGGGCTGATGTTACAGTTATTTTGATTTTTCGAATATCGACAGAACTCACCACCGGGCAAATACGATACAGGGACTTGTTGCGCAACCAGCCCCCCTGGCTACTCGTGATCTTACTGGGCGCATCCCCAGTTGTACTAGTCTATAGGGCTCGTTTCATCTTTGGCAGATCCAACTCTGCCACCGTTTCACGTTAATCGTTTATTAGCTGATAGATGGCGTTCAACCGCCATCATTCCTATCTATCGTCTCAGGTATATCACTACATACCTATCAAACGTTTGGTACTATAGCGTAGATAGTATCGGTGACATCTGGGACGGACTTGACCCCTGAAACCCAACGTAGTATATAAACTAATGTACCTACTGTCGAGGCTCTTCAGCTCGACCTTGTTGTATAAACAAGAAGTCTTATACTCGTTCTCAAACGTAGGAAACTACGCTCAGTATTTCTCACTCGAGCAACCGAACGACTAAGTCCTCGAAGTGCACACTGACTTCTCGGACTTAGGCGAGTCTTATATTCTATCAGACTCGCACTTGAACAGAGTATATCCTCTAACGCGTATTGGATATTAACCGATCTCCTAAGGACTTCACTTAGGACCTGAAGGCATCTAACGAGTATTTGCCTTGCATACGGCGACGTGCCTACGTGCAGAAGAACGATCTATATTCGCGACTCGAATATACGAACGGGTATTCGACCCGTAACAGACATGTCCCTCTCTTATCCTTAACCTCTGCTGCTGTGACTATGCATGCTAGTCTGGTGTGGTGACCCAGGCTGAATGTGCACCCTCAGTATGAGATGCCGACCTCAGGCAGGATTCCTGGGTCATGTACAAATAGTGTAGAGTCTATATATATGGCCAACAGTCTTGGGTGAACCCCGGGCTTGTCTTGGCCTCTTTGGCCTGAGATGCCCCAGACCAGGAAGGTGCCTTTGTGCAAGCCCCCTTCCCCCGGGTGTGTCTTAGGTTGTAGTGTGTGTCACACCCACTCTTACTTGGCTGAAACAATGCATTAACTCACGTGCACTACACTGCTGGCACTCAGAATGGCACACCAAACCTCACACTAATGTCAGGATTTAAAAACCAATCATAACACACATCACAAACAGTTCCCAAGAACCAGTCATAATAAATTCCAAACCAATCCACATTCCAAATGGTTCAATCCAATAATAGCCCAGTTCTATCTGAACCCTCCAATGAAATCCATAAAGCAATAACACCGATAAATCCCATCATCACAGAAGCCCCAAGAAGACGAACCAATAAATTCAATACCACTATCACAACACACCAGAAGCCCTAGGAAACATTCTAATAATCCCAGTACCACAAGGCTACCACAAGGCGACATTCAAACATAAGGTTTAACAAGTTCCTGATCTTCCGGGGATATATTCAGTCAAAAGCCACACAAGAACTAAGTTCACTTCTTTCATTAAGTTTATACTTCACAGAAGCATTCCTGAGAATATCAGAACCACCTATACATTCCAGGAAGCATTCATATAATTCTAACTCAATCACAATTTAGGGATCAGTAGATACACATGGTTACCACACATCGCAGATCCCCAGTCATATCACACCTGTTACAATTCTCAGAAACCCTTGACAAAGGTCTAACAAAGTCTATTAGCTCTAGTTCACTACCCAGACACCGCTAAACCATTACAGGTATGTGAGACACATAGGGACACACACAGACTCATGTATATATAGTAGAAACCCACCAAGTCTGATTCCCAGCTTGGTTTTAATCAAGTTTATCCTCCTCAGTTCATCTTGCATCTGGGTGTCGGTCTGACAACTAACCTCGCAAGTGTCACGTTACCCCATGACCTTTCCACAATCCCATTCCATCGCCACTTCAGTGGCACACATAACAAACACATGTCTTATCCAATGCCTCACTGGCCATGGACATTTCAGAGACTATTATCGTTGATTTGTGCCCCCCCCCACCGAAACTACGTGTTGCCCTTGTGATAATTGTACCCTGCAAACCCGGGAACATGTCCTCTGCCACTGCCCTCTGCATGACCATGCATGGCATTACCCCCAGTGAAAAGCCGCCATATCCTTAGTCTACCCGTAAATACCAGTTGATATCAGAAGATATATTGAGATAACTATTTATACCACAAGCTACCGAAAGCTAAATGCCAAGAGTCCAAGCAGTTCAATCACAGATCCCAAGACTTTCGTCATACCCATACATACTAGTTAATATATTCAACATATCCTCGAGTAATAGAAGTCACGCCTGAGTGTTTCTCGAGTAGACGTCCAGTTGAAAAGCCGCAAGTCGGCTCAAGTCAAGAAGTTTCGAGTGGGCGTCAATTCGAAAAGCCATGATACTGAGTTGACCATGTAGATCACTTGTTTGCCCTGTATTTCGAACAGATGATACAATCTGTGTTAAGTATCTTTTCTCCTACCATACTCTGGGCTGCAATCACACTTTCACACAGAGATCCTGGGTGCAACCGCCTCAAAAGCGCTCACTGTTGTCCTGCTCGACTTCATGTTCATTGTGTAAGCTTGGCTGTTATTTCCTGAACATACTGCTGTGTTCGCTTCCTGTCAAGACCACCCATAGCCCTCAGAGCTAACTGGGGTGAGGTGGGCAGAAAAACACCAAGTTCAGAATGGAGTCTGAGCCCAATGCTCAACCCCCTATATATATTAGTGTAGTGCATGTACATGTTATGGTCTGTGCACAGGTATTAGGCCAGTAATGGCCATGGTGAGGCTAAGCTAAGACTATGTAGGGGAACTACCTACTAGTCTGTGTTAGTGTTGTGAGGTCCGGTCCGGTCCGGTCTTTTGCTTGTATTGGGCAGGACCGAGGACCGGGACCAGGACCGGACCGCCATGGGCAACGAGGGACCGGACTGAGGACCGGTCCCAAGTAGGACCACGGTCCTATAGCGGTCCTAGGACCGGTCTGGACCGGTCCAGGACCGATAAAGTGATTATTGACTTAACTATAGTTTTATATGTCAGAAACTGCAACAAAAGTGTACTTACTACTCGATATATACCAGAATATACTAAGTACAGCCAGAAAATTGGCTATGGTGCACTGATTCTTGATTTCTGAAAGTAAAATTGTATACTGAAGTCAACACACAGAAATGACACTGCAGTAACTGCACACCTCAAGTTGTATCTGATGAGATCATGTGTTGCATTTTTGTATGTGCCACAATGAGTAGCATATAACCACCACTAAGCAGCGCTCTGCCAGTGATATTGAATGCACCATGCATGTGTACCATAATATGTGAGTGTTAACACTACTGAATGGGAGAATACACAACTGCATGTCAGTCAGCAAAACTAGTGATAATATGAGGACAACCTGTGTGTGCCAAGCATTGCCCAAGACAATAGCAGTGCTTCATTGTATCATAAATCAGAAGGTTTTTGGTTGTTACGATTCATGTCAGCTTCTGTCTGATGTGTTTACCCTAATAGCCAGTGGTATACATGATGCAGACCCACTCTAGGGGGTCTTAAATACTTTGGTTTTATTGTAAATTGGTCAGTCATGGTTCCCTACCTTGGAATAACCACATTATAAGTGCTATTCTACGATAAATTCGGGACCGGTCCAGGACCGGTCCAGACCGGTCCTTACCGGTCCTGCAAAATCTGACCACTCAGAAGGACCGGGACCAGGACCGTGTCAGGACCAGGACTGGACCGGACCGTTGAATCGGTCCTAGTCAGTCCGGTCCTGGTCTGGTCCTTGGTCTTTAGCGGTCCTTGAGACCGGACCTCACAACACTAGTCTGTGTAAAGTCTGTATGTTATTAGTAACACGGCCCGCAGCATTGGTGTGGAAGTGTGTACTGCGGCGTGTGTTGTGGGTGTGGTGCGGCTATATGATATAGGGCGCTGATCTATGTGAAATATGATAGAAGCTGGTGCTTCTGAGTGTGAAGAGTGATATCACCTTTTTGCCTGTGACACTTCCTGGCTGTTGGTTGGTTACAGCCAAACCCAAACATGCAGCAAAGCAGTAATAGCCAGATTCTTGGCCTATTAGCATATGATAGGTATAAACTTGTTGGGAATGGCTGGTAGAAGTAGAAGGCAGCGATTTGGACTTCAACTTCGTTCCAAGCAGCAAGCACAAGTGCTCACATGAGCCGGTCACTCAATTGCATCATAGGACAAGTACTGTCCTGTCTCAAGTTGTCCGTCTAGTTTTCTTATCTCTACCTCATACTTCCACCATCTCCCGGGGTATGTGTGGCTCTGGTAAGGTGGTAATAGAGGAAATTGTTTGATTCATGCAGATCACAGCAAATGAAACAAGGTTCAGTGAGTATATGCATGCCTGTCACTTGTCTCATAACTTCTGCCTGTAGATACAGACTGCGGGGGTGCGTACATTCTCCGGACTTGTGTTGCGCCCCGGAGTGATGCTTCTCCTTTGTCCGCTTCGCCGCATGCTTGGTTGGGCACGTTTTAAGCATGCGCTCCCGCAGGGGCACACTCAACATTGTGGTCGCCTCACCCACTCCCCCTTCGAAATGCACGGAGCGTCAAGGACACGCGCTCGCCCGCCAATAGCACACCAGGCGCATGTCCAAGCGGACTGACCGCAGATCATGTTCAATATGGTGAGTGTATGCGCTGGTTTTGATGCATGGCGTGCGTAAAGGTTGTACTCGGCCTCCTTACATATACTACAGCAGGGGCGGCACCTCCATCATCTCAGTGGTTCAGCTGACCTGCGGCGGCTGGAAACGTGGCTCATGCCTCTGTTCCATGTCTAGCTGATGCACAACAACGCCATTGGTGTAGCTAGCATCGCTTCTGGATGACTTAGAGAACTGGACAACACGTGCACCATTTTTTGAGTGAGTCTCATACTTTCTAGGGTGATAAATTCAGTTGATTCTGATACATGCATAGGATGCCCTGCTGTATTCGCAAATTTTACTGTACATGCTTGGAATCTCTGCTGATAGGTTCGGACATTTTCTGCTATTTGCAAACGAGGCATGTGAGGGGATTCACGGATGGATTCTGATGGACTTTAATATTTTCTGATGCGACGCAAAACCTGCATCGAAATGTGCTACATATGCTCCAGTAGCTTCCGGTAGTCTTCTGAAGTCATAAAATGAATTCTGATATTTATTGATACGTTCTGATCGAATGAAGAGCCAAGGCCTCTAGGTATGAGTATAATCTGATAATTTTGGGTAAGCGGAATCTCTCAGCCAAGGCCCTCAGGTATTTTGCAGTAGCTCCCAGTATACTGGGAAAAAATCTTGGTGTATTGAGGTATGAATGCTACCTATCAAATTCTACTCTGATAGCTTTGGGTATCGTATGGTAGCTACTTCTAGGTCACCGGGCGCTTAAGATCATAGCCAACGCTATCAACCGTTCGGTTTTGTATCAGATTATCTTTTGATAGGCCTTGATAGGGGGTTTTCTCACTGGGCATTATCTTTGAGATGCATCACCCTTGATCAAGCTTGTGGTTCTATTCGCGATGCCTGAAGCACTGCAGAAATTCCTGGAATACTCAACCACCTTCATGAAATTGCCCGTCAACACCCCACTTGTGATCGACCCAGGGTCGGCCCATCAGCCCCAGTGAAAAGCATCCATATCCTTAGTCTACCTGTAAATACCAGATAATATCAGAAAATATATTGAGATAATCATTCATATCACAAGCTATCAAAAGCTAAATGCCAAGAGTCTGGGTGGTCTGCCAAGACTTTCGACATACCCATACCTACTAGTTAATATTTCCAAGATATCTTCGAATAATAGAAGGCGCATCTGAGCGTTTCTCGAGCAGACGTCCAGTCGAAAAGCTGCAACTTGCAAGTCCACGCTGCGCTGCTCGCAAACCCAAGCGCCCATGTGAGCTAGTCGCATTATTGCGTCATAGGCAAGTGTCTCGTCGCATTAATGTCTTCTTTCCCCTCATCTCTTCTTCGTACTTCCACCATCCCTCAAAGCTTCAGGAGTAGCTGCCTTATACCAGCAAATTTAACGCTTTGGATGTAGATTTAGTGAGTATATGCACGCACGCACTGGCCTCTGTCGTCTCTTGAGTCCTTAACCATCTTCTCAGCTTGATTACAAAGACCCCCAATCCTTGAGTTTTTCCGGTACACGTTAATGCCATTTCCTCCACTCAATTTCCGAGATCACAGTTACCAAGTGCTAAGGTACATACATCTCTCTTTCCTGTCGAAATTTATGGGAAGGCGCCCGCTCGTGAGGCTATGTGCTCCCTTTTGGACTCCAGGGACTTTGTCTGGATGGGTTACAAATGCACAGCATAGGTACATACAATCCATCCCATTTTATGGTAACAGTGACTCATCTGCCCATACTGCCCTGATTATCAGCCCCCTGACTCCCGCAGCACCCGCCATTTCCGCCTTGGTGCACTAGTACTATTGACTCCGATCGATGTGCAACCCCGATCGCACCATCGCACGCCGAGCGCGTTGACTTCCAACATTTTCCACCTAAATACTAGCTTATTCCGTGGTGATTTGTGCGTGAGCACACACCGCTACAGTGGCACCAATCACATTCTGGAGACAGCGACGCCACATGTGCAATTCCACAAGGAACAAGGTGCATGTATGGATTCTCTGTTGATAGGTTCAGATTTGAACACAACATTTGTGGTGCCTGGAAATGCAATGCACAGTGCATCCTGGCTACGTGCCGTGAAGATATTGTGGGTATGTGTGCGAATCACACTGTGTCTGTAGATTGTTCACTAATACCAGCAGTGCCACACACACTGTTTTGCAAGGAACTTGGTATTCTTGTTGAGTCTGTAAGTCTGCGCACATGGCACTGCGGGAGGATTTGGTATAATGCAAAACCTGCATCGAAATGTTCAGGGTATGTTCTAGTAGCCTTTGATAGATTTCAGCAGCTTAGCGATTAGACCTTGAAATGTATTGATACGTTCTGATTGAATGAAGAGTAAAGGCCTCTAGGTATGAGTATAATCTGATAAATCTAAGTAGGCGGACAAGGCCCTCCGGTATTTTGCAGTAGCTCTCAGTATGCTGGAAAAAGACTTATGTATAATGAGGTATAAATGCTACATATCAAATCCTTCTCTGATAGTGTTGGGTATCATACGGTAGCTACTGCTAGGATGCCGGGCGCTTAAAATCATACCCAGAGCTATCAACTGTTCGGTTTTGTATCAGATCGTACCCGTTATCTTCTGATAGGCCCTGATACGAGGTACTTTCACTGGGCATCAGCTCTCGATGAGCCCTTGACACACGCACAACCAAAGACACACACCGGGGGAAGGGGGATCGCGTGAAAGCGCCTTCCTGGTCCAGGCATCTAAGGCTGGAATGGCCAAGACAAGTCTGAGGTTCGCTCAAGACTGTTCTGGTGTTTATATAATCCTACATATGTTTGTACATGTTATGGCACCTCGGCGCTGAGGTAATCTACGTGCTACGTGGTGGCCAGTAAGGGCATTGGAGCGTGAGCGCTGGTACGGCTAGGGGAGCGCTGGATGGCTATGGCAACGTAGTGGGATAGGCCCGACCGGTGGTTCTCGTCGATCGGGGGTTCGCCGGTAATGGCGGGGCTCTATGTCAGTGACCGGGGCGTCTGCTGTCCGAGGTTCCCAAGGACTGGTACTGAGGGGAACGCACGTGGCGGCCCAGGTTTCCACATGCTGGTACTAAAGGATGACGTCTGCCAGGACTGTGGACGGGCCAGTACGGGCTGTGCGTGACGTAGGGTGATCGAGCATGATTGGCTGCGATCGGTATGTAGAGTCCTGTGACTGCTAAGGTTCTCAGTCGTACAGGTGCTGCCCTGAGGTCGGTGTTCCTCGTAGACTAGGGTAGCTGGAGTTTAAGGCCTTCCGTGGGCCTTAGTCCGTATAGTACATAGTCCGTGCCCATAATGGTGTGAGTCCTTGGTCGGTAATGACCGGATAGCCAGTAATGGTGGTGGTTCGTGGAGACGGGAGGCGTAGGGTTTGGTTGGTTGGGTGGACAGGGTCCTAGCCATGAGTCTGGGTGGTCGTGACCTGATGAGGTGTGGTCCAGGTAGCAAGGGGTTGGTCTGGTTAGGTGCTACTGGGCTCCTCATGGTTGGTCGGGGTCACGTGACTACTTAGTGGCGTTTATGTTGGACTGGACGTGAGGTCTGGGACTAGGGTTCTTAGGTGGGGCTGGTGATGCTATTAGCTAGTGCCCGTAGTGGTACGTTCGTAGGGCATGGGTCTAGCTGGGGCATCGGGTTTCCAGCCTCGGGGGTGCTTTGATGATCGGAAAAGGTACTGTGCCTATGAGCTTGAAATTGGCGTGTGACAGCCCTTTCCTATATAACCTCTTCCAATCATCCCTTTACGACCTATCATCTTCATATCTCAATCACTTTTCCATGTATGTACTACCCCTCCCCATACTTACACTGGCGCCTGTGGCCCGCACGTAATAAATGTTTTACAACAATTTGCATTCATGTGATTATCATATACATACTAGAGCAACGGCACTGGAATTTTCCTCCGCCCGTCTCTCTACCAGGAGTGCTAGTGCCATTTGCTCCACTATAATCCCCTCCCTGTGTTCGAGTGTCTGTGCGGTGCTGACATACAGCGAGGGTATGATTATGAACAGTATTATGTGCTTGTCAATAGCTATCACGAGCAAGTGCGGTTACTATACTGCATAAGTGCAAGAGCAAGAATATGTGTATAGTGGTGCAGTGGATGGTTTCGCCGAACAGTTGAGCGCGATGCTGATCTCACACTAGGACCGTTTCCCTCGGGACAAGCCGAACCGAACCAGCAAGACTCCTTTAGACGCGGGTCGCATATATCAAACGAGGAGATACACGCAGAGTAGCCATGATGAATCCATATCGATAGACAGGAAGTGTCAGAGCCTGGCTGAGCCCGGACGAGTCTGTTTAAACGAGACTCAGTCTGGCAGTACCTGATCGTGATCTCTATTGGAAGCGTGATGGCTTACTGTACGGAGAAGCAGGGGAGCTGTAGTGAGGAATTGATACATAACGAAGCGTTTCATGTCATTTGAGTTTCTGGAAGACGCCCATCGAACCTAGGCAGAATGCTCCGCTAGCAGCTGGAAAGAGAATCAATAGGCGCTTTTTAGTGTCTCAAGAGCCCGAGCTCTCCATCTGCAAGCCGGAGAAACAGCGCTCGCTCCTCTAGGCATCATTGAACCATCATCCACTTACGAAGTCGGACAGCGACCCTCGGGAATGCTGGCCACTGCGGTCTGACCGTATAGATACTCACGGATGGGGTATGAGCATCCGAGTGCTAATAGTATGTTCTCGATCTATGCTTATTGATTAGATCGTGCGGCGCCTCGAACTCTGGACGCTGTGTAGCTGCTACTGAGATCACAGACTCAATTCAAGTGGCGTAGGGTCCTCGAAGTACATCAAAGATTGATCACAGGGACAGCCTCGAGCTAACTATGCATTCAATCTATGCTCCAAACTCGTTTCGGAATCACATGCCATCGCTCCTGGCTACGTTGTCTCACCCTGCTGCGATCCATGCAGGGCTGCAGCCCGAGGAGAACTTTACTGGTAGATATTGCGATGGACTCAGTAGATATGAACTTACCATATTTTATGGAATATGAGAGTAGGGGTATCCGTGGACAAGTGATGAGTCATGTATGAGTCCGAATTTGTGGTTATGTAAAATGAGATTTGAACAAAAACCTCCCTTCATCGGAACTTCGCGCCAGGAACAATACATGTGAGGCTTGAGTTTGCTAGATCATACTGACGCATGGTGTCTAGTACGGCTCCAACCATTTAGTTTACATTTACGAAAATTTCGTAAATATATGGTATATAGTATATGGATAGTATATAGATAGTATATATATGGTTTATATGGTTTATATGGTTTATATGGTTCTTACCAGTCTATGATTTCAGTAGGCCTTGACAAGTCCATTGGTTTGTACACATCACCATTGAGATTTTCTCTGCCTTCAGTGAGCTATGGGTATCTGAGCAGAGCTGGTGTGATGACGACAATTGATGCTCAATGGCAACACTGGTGGCAGGAATGGTCAGGAAGTTGCAAGATATGACCAGAAATGCATGTGCATGAGCCTGGATAGCCATAATAAGTCACAGTTGATGATGTAATGTGATGTGTAGTACTTACCTTCCATCAGACTAGGGGACAGTACGGATCCTGGTATAGACACCATTTGCTGAGGGATATGATAGCTTCAACCAGATGTACAATTGTCTCCTGAGAGGCATTGGAGGCTGATATGCAAGACATGTTGAGCTCAGTGACTTGTGATTCCATAGATTTTAGTCTCAATTACAATGTATTCTATAGACTTGCACCTATAACCACCATTGACCAAAATCAAAGTGTGTGAATTATGCTCTGCTGCTCCTGCAGCTGGTGTTGAGTAGTCTCATGTCATTCCTCCCCTCCTGATGTGCACACAGCATATTTTGGAGTGAGGATAAAAGGCTTAAATTAGGGTTTCAAAGCACTTCGTATGATATACAGGATAACCATATACTATATACATTTACTATGGATATACTGTGTACTACCCTATGTGTACATACATGTATATAGTGACACAGACTAGACTGTGGGACTCACGCTATAACCTTAAAAGCGACTTGAAGGAGTTGCTGGAGGTTGGTGAGGAGACTAGTGGGCGCAAGCAGAGATGTTATGTAACTGTGCGAATGCAGAGAACAAATCTAAGGCTTATCCGCAGTGATAGCCCTACTTATATACATGCTTTGTTTTATTACCGGTAAGGGAGCCAAACATGAAGGTGGTCTGTGCGCAGACATAACTAATATGGTTAAGTCGTAAACTACAGTAGACCATGTGCGCCGGTAATGGCCGCACCAGTAAGAGCGTTTGTTTGGACCGTAGGTCCATGTTGTGGAAGTGGCTGTAACTACGTTAGTAAGCCATGCATGTGATTCTTATATTCCGGTATCGGGATATGAGTAATCGTAAGGTCATTGGCATGTGATAACGAGCGGGCCGCTTATCCAATTGTACTGACATAGCCCGGTATCGGGATATGAGTAAGGCGCGTGACACCGGAGGTTAGTCCGCTGAGTCATTGACGCGTACAAGCGTGTTATGTACGTGTTGTTGTGACAAGTGGACATATACCGCGTTGTGTACGTGTTGTTTGGTTGCGTGTACGTGTAGACGGGCGCTTAGCAGCGTAAATGTCTACAAGGTCGTAGAAATACCAGATAAATAGGTAAAAATACGGGAAAAATAGTGGCATGTCCCAAATCTGTGACATTACCCCCTCTTCAGGTTTCATTGTCCCTAATGGAACGATTACTTTCCTGTGGAGCCGAATCCACCAGTACCGCGCTCGGATTTAATCTTTTCAAAGTAAGATTTTCCGTGTAGCGTAATGTGCGGGTCCTTAGCAACTTCGCAGATAAGCTGAGCAATCTTATCACCGGCCCGAATATCGATAGATATGTCGGAGTGATTCTGGAGAATGATGATTACTTCGCCTTGATAATCGTGATCGATAACGCCACCCATTACGTCTATGCCTTTTCGGGCGAGACTAGAGCGGGGGGTGATACGTCCGTAAGTGCCGAAAGGTACCTGGATCTTCAGTTTGGTGTTGTATTCTGTCTGCCCGTGAGCTGGCAGAACGTCGCCTGTTGCAGTGTACAGGTCAAATCCAACCGAGTCCTTGGTTCCCTTTTCCGGCATTCGGCCGCCTTCAGCGACTACGATTTTCAAGTCCGCGTTTTGGTTAATGTCAGCTGACATCCATCCCCCGTCAGGGTGTCTAACCATGCGCTGCTTAGGATCCTTCGCAAATTCTTCGCGATACTGCGGCCAGTCGTCTGGCCACGTGCATTCGTCGGCTTCCCAGTCGTCGCTGTCAGGGTCGAAGACGTGAACTGCTTCTTTCCTTCTAGCTGATCGTCTGAGGGGAACATCCTGCATGGGAATGGCGTGTGAAGCCTTGTATTCCTGCAGAATGTCATATGCCGTGTCGAGATCGGCCTCGCGTACCCAGGAGTCGTCATTGATACTGAACCCTTTCCATCGGATTCTGTATTCAACTCTTCCTGCGCGAAGACGATGATCTAAGATCTTCTCGACTTCCCATAATTCCTCGCCCTCGACCATTTCTGGTTGAGGCTCTGGTTTCTTTTGGTGCACCGGGTCCTTGTACATGACCAACTTGGAAGCGTGAAATACTGGGTGATAGGCCCTGTATTGCTCGTCCATGTGTACCCTAAAGGTGACCGGAGATAATTGTTCAATTATCTTAAATGGTCCCAAATAGCGTGGACTAAGACTTCTTTCGGAGTCTTGCCAGCTATGGGCGTCAACGAGAACTTTGTCGCCGACTTTAAACGGTACCGAGCGCTTGTGTTGATCATAGTACCAAGACCAGCGTTCAGCAGCCAATTTCATTGCTGCCTTAGCTTGTTCTTGTGCTGACCATCTGGCGTAAGCAGATTGATTTAAATCCGAGTATTGCGTCGGCTTCAAATCCGTAGGTCCTGCATTGGGATGCCTTCCTAGTTCGACGAAGAATGGACTATTCTTGGTCGTTTCACTAGCCGCGTTGTTATACGCGAACTCCGCCGTGGGGAGATAGAATACCCAGTTATCTTTTTGGATAACGTCGATGTAGCATCGTAGGTATTGTTCTAGAATTTGGTTAATTCTCTCCATTTGGCCGTCCGCTTGCGGGTGGTAGGCTGTCGTCATCGACCTCTGAATTCCCAATTGCTCGCACCATCCCTTGAATAACTCAGAAGAGAATTGTGGTCCTCTATCCGAAATGATTTGTTTCGGAAGCCCGTGATTCGGATAAATCCGAAGGTACAGGAGGTTTGCTAATTCTTTTGCCGAGATATTGTCTGACGTGGGAATGAAGTGTGCGCGCTTGGTCAATCGGTCCACTACTACCATAATAGCGGTGAATTGTTTGAATTCGCCGCTAGGCGGTAAGTGAACGATGAAGTCGATTGTGATTGTGTCCCAGGGTGCTTCCGGTACTGGGAGCGGTTGCAGGGGTCCATACGGGGTCTGGTTGCGGTTCTTCATGCGCTGGCATGTGTCACAACCTTCCACGTATTGCTTCACCATCGTGGTCATTCCAGGCCACCAGTAATTACGTGATAGAAGTTCATAGGTCTTCCATCGTCCGAAGTGTCCGGCAGTCACATGGTCATGATGTAACTCCAGAATCTTCGTGCGCAATTCCTTAGGCTCTTTTGGAACGTACACTTTTCCTCGTCTGAGGAGTAATCCGGCCTCCATGTTCCATTCCTGGAGATCTTTACCGAATTCCTTGGGACCACTTTTCAGTAGTTCCTGGTAATCTTTGGTAATCTGATCGTCCATGAGGGCTTGTCGGATTTGTCGGAGAAGGTCCTCGTCGCCTGATTGTATCTCCTGCTGTGACGCTTCTAGCGCCCTAACCGTGAAGTATTCCGGTTTCAGCAAAATTTGATCGCGATTGTCGAGTTCCACCCCCTCTTCATGGTCTGGCCTCCGTGACAGAGGATCAGCTGTGAGCATTGTTTTACCGGGTTTGTGACACATGGTGAAGTTGAACCTTGTCAGGTAAAGACTCCAACGTGCCTGTCTCCGGGTTAGCCGTTGTGCCGATTTGAAATATGTCAGATTGAGATGATCCGACCATACTTCAAATTTGTGTGGATGTCCTTCAAGGTAATGTCTCCATTCCTCTAGAGCGCGGATGATTGCAAGCAACTCCTTATTGTAAATCTCATAGTTCCTTTCGGGTGCTGATAGAGATTTCGAGTAAAAGGCTACCGGGTGCCAGAGCTTATCCTCTGAAGAGTATTGCGATAGCACTGCACCAGTTGCGTAATCGGAAGAATCCGCTTCCACGCGGAACGGGGACTCCTGATCTGGGATCCGGAGTATTGGAGCCGATGTGAAAGCTTCCTTAAGTGTCTGGAATGCTTCTGCTTGTTCGGGTCCCCAGTTCCATTGCGTGTTTTTCTTGGACAGTTCGGTTAACGGCTTAACCACTTTGGAGAAGTCTTTAATGAACCGACGGTAGTAGTTGGCAAAGCCAACAAAGGCCTGGACGTCCTTCACCTTGGCAGGTGTAGGCCAGTCCATTACACCAGCTACCTTCTTAGGGTCCATTTCGACTTTTCCTTTGGAAATGATCATTCCCAGGTATTCAATACTGCTTTGTTCGAAGAAGCACTTTTCAGGCTTCGCGAACAAGTCGTTGTCTTGCAAGATTTGTAATACTTGCTTGACGATACGACGGTGTTCCAGCAAGTCGTTTCCAAACACAAGGATGTCGTCTAGGTAGACAATGACCTTTCCTTCTCTGATAAGGTCACCTAGAATATCGTTCATCATGTGTTGGAATGTGCTGGGTGCATTACAAAAACCGAAGTACATGACTACAGCTTCGTAAAGGCCGTTAGGCGTAATGAATGCGGTCTTCCATTCATCTCCCTCCTTGATTCTTACGTTGTTGTAACCCCAACGCAAGTCGAGCTTCGTAAATATCGAAGCCTGGCTAAGCTTATCGATAAGCTCGTCTATGCGTGGGAGAGGGTACCTGTTTTTAATGGTTAAGTCGTTTACCTTTCGGTAATCGACTACCATTCGGGCTCCGCCGTCTTTTTTAGGGACGAAGAAGACCGGACTCGCAATAGGGGATTTCGAGTGTCGGATGTAGCCCTTCCGTAACTCTTCCTGAATCCACTGATCTAGCGAGTTCGCTTCCTGAGGAGACATCTTGTATGCCTTACTCGGGGGCGGTAGCACCGCGTCATCGGGGAAGTCGATGGCGTGGTCGTATGGTTTCCGCTCGGGCATCCTTTCGGATGCGCGTTGAGAAAATACCGTGGGACCAAACTCCTGGTATTCCTCCGGAACCAAGGATTTCCATTTCTGGAGATCCGCATCTGTCAGGAATTCATCATCCGACTTCTCCGTTATCGACTGAATGGCGTCGATAAGGAGTTCCGTTCCTTCGTCAAGGGTGTTCACCCAAGCGACAAAGGGATTCTCAGGCTCCTCTAAGCCGAGAAAATCTATTGGAAAGTCGTTGATGATCTGATAGATGTTGCGGGGTTCGATTTCGTCTTCTTCCTCCGAAATTGAAACCCGTTTACCATGTTTGCATTTTTCCGTACACCGATATGTGAAGGTTCCTTCCGGCCAGTTGAAGTCCAGGTTGTGTTTCAAAAACCAGTCATATCCGAGGATCACATCCGCATTCTGTACGTCCATTACGTACAAGAATTCGGTGGACTTGTGTTCCTCGTGCACCATATAAGCCTTAACTGCCATATTGATATTACCGGCGGTATTAGAGGTACCGTCGGCGTTACGAATCTCGAGAGGTGAAGGTAGTTTCTGAGTGACTAACTTCTCCTCATGGACGAGTTTCTTATCGATGACGCTTATTGATGCACCGGTGTCGATTAATGCCATGGCGTTAACTTTCTTTCCATATACCCACAATTCTACTTCGATGGAAAATGATTTATTGTCGTCTCGAGAATCATTTCCGTGTACATTATACAAAGTAAAAAACTTCAGCGCGGTGGGGTCAGGATGAAAGTATTGTACAGGAGGGGCATGTGTAGCTAGTGTCCGAGTCCTCCGGGCAAAGTCCGTTGCCGAGTTGCCGAATATACCGAGATGGGATACCGGGTGACGTACGAGCGCCTTGTTTTCCCACAAGATAAGGGGTCTCTGTGAAGCCTCTTTGTAGAGGTGCGCTTCTTCGGGGCGCTGTACACTCCCAGCCGCTGCGGGGCTGGTGTGTTCTTCACAGAACGTCTTCGAGACGTGTGGTTGGGGCGAGGGGAACCAAGATGGTCCCGACATTGGCGACGGTGGTGGCGGGGGCCGAGGGTCCTGCTGAGCTTGAGTCAGCCGTGACTTCTTCCCAGATCGTTCGGGCACGATACGTCTTGCCATCCGCGGGGGGCGCCGAGTACGGCTTCTTGCCAGAAGCCTGTCCCTTTCCACTACCCAAAGGGGCAGCCGTGGTCTTTCCAGACGCGGCAGCTGCATCCTTCGCCCTTTGTTGTTCGGCCCGCTGAGCGGCAGGCACGAACGTTCCCGCAGCCTTGTCCGCGGCAAGCTTAGGACACTTGTTGAAATAGTGTCCCGTCTGCTTGCAGTACGTGCAAACGGTGTTGGCGGTGTTGGCGGGGGCTTTGGCGGGCGCCTTTCCCTTATCCTTCTTTTTCTCCGACTTCTTTGCAGAAGCGGAGGACGTCTCCTTCTTTTCGGCAGGGGCCGAGTCCTTTTTACCGGCCTTCTCAAATATCGAGCCCTTGATCTTGTCTGGGTATGACGTTTGGTACATTTCCAGAGCGAAGTCGATTAGGGGTTCGATGTTGGTCGGGGCCTTGAAGAACGGGGTCTTGCCGAGGACGTTTAAGGTGTCCTTGACCTTTTCGGGGAGTGTTTCGGTGAACTCCCACACCAGGGTTTCGTTGGCGGTCTCGGAGAGTCGGCCAAGGGTTCGGAACCGTTCGCAGTAATTCGACTCGGCGAGTTCCTTGCCCTTGGTACCGTAGTAGCCGCGAATTTCCTTCTTCGCGATCTCCTTATCCGTCATCTTGCCGTATTGCACCATTACGGATTTGGTGAAGTCCTCCCAGGTGCCGAGAGGTTCACCGTTTCCTGCCTTCTTGATGAGAGGCGAGAAAAATTTGTATGCGTCCCCTGTGACGTGGAAGAGGGCCGTGGTGATACGGTCATGGTCATCGTAGACCCTGAGCATACCGAAGTACAGGCCCATCTTCTCCACCCATTCCTGCGCAGTCACCTTTCCAGATGACCCAGAGAATTTGGGGGGAGGGGGAATTTTCAGGTTTTGAGGCAGACCTGGAATCTGCGGGGCGACGGCTGCTGCAGCAGCGGCTGCAGCTTGTGCGGCTGCAGCGGCCTCGGCTGCACGGGTTTGAGCAGCGTTGGGGGCCGGTGCGGGTTCTTCCGGGGGCGTGCGGACACCGGGAGGGTTGGAAACTGAAGGATTTTTGTGACTCCTCCGAAGTTCTTCCTCAACCTTCTCCATGCGCTCGGCGAACACATCCTCGAGGTCATCGAGCCGAGTCCGGTAATCGTCCCGGAGCTGTTTCTCCATTTCGGAGAACTTGGCGGTGTAGTCCTGTCGGAGTTCCTTGCCAAGGTCCACCAGAGTGGACACAAGCTCGTTGCGGACCGTATTGACCGCTTCGTGTAGCTCGTCTTGGGCCATCTGTTCGATTGCCCTGGATTGCCCAGCCAGGGAGTCGATTCTGCCATGGATTCGCTCCAGGCAGGCGTACACCATTCGGCCGAGGGTGTCGACCTTGTCGTGGCTGATCGCCGCACTTCGTTGTACGGCGGCATCGAGGATTGCCCCATGCAGGGGTGCATCCACCTTGTGTTGTTCCTCCTCTGGGAGGTACGACTTGAGGCCTATTTCGACCTCGGCATTGGTTCGGCGGTCTGGGCCCGAAAACTCTATTTCTAGGGTTGTGACGGGCCCAATCAGACGGGTGTAGCGAGCCGGGGGGTATCCGGGGATAGGTGTGCCCGGACGCGTTCCCATGGGGTTGGATGGGGAGTCCCTTTGTGGGGGAACATCCTCGACTTCGTCCTCTTCCTCTTCCTCGCTCAAATGCTCCAAGGTCACCAGGGGTTGAGTCCCTGAGGGCCCTGCTACCGGGGTTACTGGACCTTCCGAGCGAAGGCGCATCGTGCGACGAGTGGCGAGGGGTGCGCTGTTGGAGGAGGTAGAAGACATTGCGAATACTGTTTATGACGAATGTTTAGTTTCCGGTTACTCATTGTCTTAGATTCTTAAGAAGGGTTTTTTAGTTTGAAAGCTGCAACTTTTGTTATAGATCACACTCGCACTCTATTTCAGAGTTAAAAGATGATAGTATTTCTACTATACAATCGCGAGTATATCCTCTTCTACTGAAGTAGTTGAGGGCCCTGCCACCTTGTCAGGTGGTGTGACACCGAAGGCAAAAGAAATTTGTAGCGCTACGCATTCTGCTATGATACGAGCCAAGTCCGTACGCCAATCCAAAAAGGAAATGTTGCCGAGCTGTTTACAGTACTTTTTCATAATTCTCCACTCTCTATTGGTGATCCTCCCCCGTCTCGCTCTATCCTTTACGTTATCCACCAAGTCCTCCAATTCTACTACCATAGTATGGAAACGAATGTCGTTTTTCATATGGAAGCCTGGGTAATTAGGGGGGTGGTTGGCGAGAGGAGTGAGACGAGTGAGAGTGCCTTCTAGCATGGGAATAACTTGTTTGCATGCTTGGAGAGGCTTCTTCTTCCCAAAGACAAGGGAAGGGTCGAGAATCTTGTGATTGGCCGGAACGGGAGGTCCGGCCGCCGGACTGGAAAGGCGGAGGGCCAGTGAAGAAGCTGCTTGCTTGGCTTCTTTGGCGGCTTGTTTGGCGGCGATTCGCTTATTCAGCTTATCGTGGGCGAGCTTGAGTTTGTTGAGTTCGCGGAGTTCGATGAGGTTCTCCATGGCGGTAATGGAAGCAGCTAGCTTCTCTTCCTCCGTCCAGATGCGCTTGGCAAGTGGAACTGGCTTGGGAGGTCAAGGAGCGGGTTTCCCAGCCTCAGCGATGTGCTTTGGCATGTGGACGGGAATTTCCCAAAGATGGAGCTTCCCGGTGTAGTCTTCCTTTACAGGAAGCGTGTAGGTGACGTCCTCTGCCCGAGGAATGTCGGTGGTGTCGATGCGGCTGAGAAGAGACCGCTTCGCCGGCTTGACATAAGGGGCAGTGGAAGAGCCACGGGTGCGACGGGTAATGCGGGGCATGATTCTAGAAAGTGCAGCCTTCATGAGAAACGAAGTTTCCCAGTGATACGTCCAAGAACAGGAATGGAAGGGATTATGTAAGGTAGGGTAGTGGACTCCTTTTCAGGAGCAAAGAAGGTGTACTACGGGGCATAATTACTCTTATGTTGCGCGCAAACCCTGTGCCGAGACGGCGCGGATATTCGCATGACCCTAACGGTCAGAGGCGCCGACTCCAGGGGTAGAGTTGCTGACTGCCAGGCCGGTTCCTGGGTCAGATGATTGGGATTCGGATACACAACACCGCCCCGGAGGGACGATGCCGGAAAGTGGCTGGGATTTTACATCCCTTAGCCTGTCCATGCTTCAACAATGAGGTTGCCGTCTACAGACTATCACGGGGACTTTTTCAGGACATTGGAATACCATCGCATCCACAGGTAAGTGGATTAGCCCTAAGGCGCGCAAGTGTACCCCTTTGCCCTATTTGACCCCATGACGTGCACGCCGAACTGCCCGGAGGACTTATGTTTTGTGGCTACCGCACTTGTCCTTTGGCAGGATTATCCGAAGATGATCCCCCTCACTGCTTTTCCCATGACGGGTTCAAAGCAGGTCCCTTACGCCTGGGAGGCGGCTTTGGAAAATTCCCATGCCATCATAGTGATGACCCTGTGGATAGCGATGGGGCGCTGAACAACGCTTGCCATGGCAGGGGGTTGGGCGCACACAGGCAGACCGTCCCCTTTTCTCCACAGGCGGGTCTTAACCGCTCACAGTCCAAGCTTGTCAGCGAGGACCGTGTCTCCTTGACCCTGGAGTCTGGGTTAGGTAGGCCTCCTGCCTAAAAAGGCGGTGTGGCTCTTCCTGGTTGCCAATCCTCTGCCGAGGATGGCGATGTATCCCCCAGATCTCAACTATCACCCCAAACTCTTTGTCAAGAGTAGGGATGTGCGCAGCAACGAGTAATAGCCCCTGTAGGATAGAAACCCAGGCCCAAGCGCAAGCGCAAGGGCGGGGGTAGGGGGAGATTTGTTCTTATGACACAGACTAGACTGTGGGACTCACGCTATAACCTTAAAAGCGACTTGAAGGAGTTGCTGGAGGTTGGTGAGGAGACTAGTGGGCGCAAGCAGAGATGTTATGTAACTGTGCGAATGCAGAGAACAAATCTAAGGCTTATCCGCAGTGATAGCCCTACTTATATACATGCTTTGTTTTATTACCGGTAAGGGAGCCAAACATGAAGGTGGTCTGTGCGCAGACATAACTAATATGGTTAAGTCGTAAACTACAGTAGACCATGTGCGCCGGTAATGGCCGCACCAGTAAGAGCGTTTGTTTGGACCGTAGGTCCATGTTGTGGAAGTGGCTGTAACTACGTTAGTAAGCCATGCATGTGATTCTTATATTCCGGTATCGGGATATGAGTAATCGTAAGGTCATTGGCATGTGATAACGAGCGGGCCGCTTATCCAATTGTACTGACATAGCCCGGTATCGGGATATGAGTAAGGCGCGTGACACCGGAGGTTAGTCCGCTGAGTCATTGACGCGTACAAGCGTGTTATGTACGTGTTGTTGTGACAAGTGGACATATACCGCGTTGTGTACGTGTTGTTTGGTTGCGTGTACGTGTAGACGGGCGCTTAGCAGCGTAAATGTCTACAAGGTCGTAGAAATACCAGATAAATAGGTAAAAATACGGGAAAAATAGTGGCATGTCCCAAATCTGTGACATATAGTATACAGTAAAAACCATATATAAATCAAATAGCTGGAGCCTTAGTGTCTGGCCAGCAACATTCTACATGGCCTGATGTCACAGGCTGATTTCATTCAACTAGCCAACAACTGACAAGTTCCCTTATTTTATCTTCTCTTAGCGCTCATTCCTTATATAGTAACCCTAGTCTTGTGCCTAACCATAACTAAGCCTTCAGTGTGGCCACATATCTAATCTCTCAATCACAATCTGATCATGATATAATCAAATAGGACTTAATTGTTTCAGCTATGCTGTGTTATGGGTCATATACCTGTTCATATATTCGAGATGTGAATATAAATTGCTCTTCTGCATGTAGTCCCACGGACAAGTGCAAGGCAAATATTATCTGAATAAGCCTTCAGGCCCTAAGTCAAAGACTCTAGGGGATCATTCAATATTCAATATGTGTTAGAGAATATAATTGGTTCAAGAACAAGTCTTTTAGAATATAAGACTTGCCTAAGTCCAAGAAGTCAGCATGCACTTAGTCAGTTCAGGGCTTTGTGGATACTGAGCATAGTTTCCTACATTTGAGAATGAGTATAAGACTTCTTGTTTATACAACAAGGTCAAGCTGAAGAGCCTCAACACTAAGTACATTGTTTTATATACTATGGTGGGTTTCAGGAGTCCTGTCCATCCCAGATGTCACTCATACTATCTATGCTATAGTACGAGACGTTTGATAGGTATCGAGTGATATATATGAGACAATAGATAATAATGTTAATGGTGGTTGAATGCCATCTGTCAATCAGCAAATGATAAATCTGAAATGAGGGCAGTGTTACGGTCTGCACTGGTATGCTCAAATATCTTTTGTTGATGTCTCACTAGAAAGAGGGACTTAGTGTCCAATTGCTTCGTCGTGCGCTCTATTCCAGGGCCCCACTCAACCGGTGGCACTCGTTTCATGTACGACAACCCTATGCCCATAGTTTTGCACCGTATCAAGTTCTAGCTGATAGCACCTGTCTCACCACAGGATTCCTACGTTTCACCTCTTGTTACACTCAACCGTGATGCTTTGTATTTGTCTTAGTAGCACACTAGCCTTATGGACTTAATGGTAGCAGTACCACGGACACTATGATCCCAGTTATAGGATAGCAGTATATAACCTGATGTAAATACCGGTCGAGTTCCTCAGCTCAACCTTGTTGAATTACAAGGATCTTATACTCGTCCTCAAAGGCTTGAGCAATTACGCCCGTAGCTTGTATATTGATGCTCTGACTCTGCTGAGTCCGACAAGTAGTGCGCTACTTGATACACTGAGTAAATCGACTTAGTTAAATCAGCTGAATGGATATTCGATCTGTAACAGGCAGAGTTGGATCTGTGAGAGTCAAAATGTGCCCTATATGTACAACCAGGGTTATGCTTGGGTAGCACCCCAGACTCGTCTTGGCCATTTATGCCTTGAGTAACCCAGACCAGGAATACACCTTTGTGCAAGTACTATTCCCCTGGCTCTTGCTTGAGATTGCTGCTTGTGTCACCTGATGTATGTGCTGTGAGAAGGCTCACTACTAGCCATTGCAAACAGTTATCTGTCCTTGTTCATGTTGTAGCTGGTAAGCCCACCTCTGTAGATATAAGCCACAATGTGTCCAGTCCTAGAGATGGGAATATGGTCAAGACTGAGTCTATTCTCAAGACACTCAAACAATTCACCCAATACAGCAATAGTTAATATCACTTCAAGGTCTCCTCATGCTAGCACATTGTCTCAGGGATTCGACTTCGTTTGAAAGTCTGCCATCGCAATCGCAATCATAGCTGTGATTGGGCTACCACATTTCTGCCCTGTGAGCTCCACCATTCTCTACAATTGCCAAATGAAATTGTCTGGTCAGCTCCATCAGGAAAAATCGACTTTGCTAGTGAGAGAAATTAGGAGCTAACTAGGTCTTCACTTTCCTAGCTTGAGTCTAATTTATCTAATTCATATAAAAGTGGTCCATTCTTCTAATTCTACACTAACCATACCCTAATCCTATCCTAGTTGATACCATCCATATAATTGTCTTTCTAATCATCAATTCTGACTAGCAACATTGCTGAGTGCTAATTGCAGTGATGTTACCAAGTCACAGAGCAACTCTGGTGCTTCATCCCTTGTTCCTTGACTATGGACTGACTGCCTCAATGCCCAATGTGGAACATGTCATTGCGCATCAGTGATGGCAATGATGACAGCATATTCAGCATCATTGCCACTGCTGCTGCCACCATCATTAGGTGAGTGCAGCAGCCACAAAACTCCTCTAGCCAAAGAGAGTCTGTTGACATGTGTGCTGCCTCATTGCCCAATCCTCTGACTGTCCCTGCCAGCTGATGGCCATGGGCAGAAGACTGCAGAGCATAGGCACAGAGTGGGGGCAGCCCAAAGGGTGGGTAACAAGCACAGGGAACAGTGGTGAGATGCATATACAGTTCAATATCAGCAAGATCCTGACTGGAACAATTCAAATACAAACACAAATGCTCCAATAAAGGGTGGGGGGAAGGTACAGAGGCACAAAGGAGTATCATATAATAAACCATGACACAGAGATTTGAGTTGAAAGTTGCAATGGAGAGCATCCTATCCCAGCATGGTGGCTTGGTCATAACAAGACAGATACAAATGAGATTTGAGATGAGTCCTGAAGTGTCACACTCTACCTGAGATGGCTGCCACAATGCAATCTCAACAGAATCTTAAATTCAACTATGCTATTTGGAATGAATTCTGAATGTGAGAGGTCAGCTACATGGATATGGTTATGAGAGCCCAAATATACCCCATAAGTCATAATAAACAGCATAATCATTAGAGAAGCCAAAAGAGCATGAATGAAACAGGAATTTCAGTTGAAACTCATATACTGGTACCTGACTGTATTTTCCTCCATAGCCACCCACCAATTGAATAGAAGGACTGTTGCAAGGTGATCTATAAATGTCACAGTTTTTCAGGTTTTTACTGATTTTCCACATATTATATACAAGTGGCACCACTTGTTATTTTGTTTTTCAAACACCCACAGAACTCACCATTGGGCAAATATGATACAAGGACTTGTTGAACCAACCACCCTGGCTATGTGTGGCTCAACTGGACTCAACCCCAGTTGTACTAGCTTACAGGGCTTGTTTCACCTTTGACAGGTTCAACCCTGTCCTTATTTCACTTCTATCATATGATTGACAGACAGCATTCAACTGCTGAGTATTTATTATCTATCATTACAGGTACATCACCATCATGTGTTTCAAGGCTACAATGTAGATAGTAGCAGTGACATCTGGTAACATTAGGACCAGGGACACTTATCATAGTATATAATCTCATGTATTTACAGTCAAGAGCTCTTCAGCTTGACCTTGTTGTAATAACAAGAGTCTTATACTTGTTCTCAAATGAAGGAAACTTTGCTCAGTATATTTGTGAGCCCAGAAGACTAAGTTCTCAAAGTGCACACTGACTTCTCAAACTTAGGCAAGTTGTTCCTAGACTTGCACATCGAACTTACATGCTTTCACAAATAGTTGGGATATCAAACAAACCCTTAAGCCTTTCAAATTAGGGCAGAAGGAATATATTCGCAGATTTGAATATATCAAATGGGTATACAGCCCGTAACACCACTAGTATTCAAACTCTCACACTCTTAAAGATCACATGATACTTAGGTACTAGTCAAGGCTCTAGACCAGCTTATGTAATCCATCACTTATATAAATAATTATTCCATGATCATGTTTCCCATAAATGACATTAGGCCTAGATCAGAACCTGATAGAACACTGGAGAACCCTTGGGTATCTCATGGAACCTCAGAGATGGCTCAGGCACATGCTGAGCATGTTAGTAAGGGTGTTGTGACTTATCACTATTATTGCTATTGGCTATGTCTATATCACATGCATTGGCTTTGCATAAGCAACTGCCACTGGTGGCACACAGACCAGAACATTAGGGTAGGCTTAGTCATAGAGTTGCTACTCATGTATACAAGCTCTTGGGCTGAGGCAACTTGTCTTCAGCTTCAATTTCCTTGTCACTACTTTCTTTGTGTCACAAGCCACTCAATTAGTCAGCAACCCAGCGCTACTATCAGCATTACCAAGCAAGCTTAGTCATCAGTGAGTCTTTGATTGTGTTTGGTGGCTGAGTGGTCGGCTTTGATGATAATAATCTAGGTAAATTTCTGTTTCAGATGTTGATGGCAGAGTACTACAGCCAATCTAATGTCACAAATCGGTGGCTTCATATATGCATGCTGCACTTCAGCTCAGATGAATCACACTCTCCGTCTATTTTTTCGATATGTATTTCAGATTGGGACTGCAGTGCAGGAGATGTGCAAGTCACAGATGGTGATAATAGTAACTCAAATGGTTGTCATACAGAATCCAGAACCTGTCATCAACTAGCTGTTGAAGGCAAGCCATATGATCAAGCTATTAAATTGATGCGGAAATGCGGAGCGCGTCTGTTTGCCTGCAAGCTTTTTACAACTATACGAGTTACAACGACGATAAAGAGGAAATTCAGCACTATCGGCCAAGCTCTGCGGAGTATATCAGAACCACTATCGCAGTTAAAGCGACTTTAAAGAAAACACTCACCAAGACTCATGACGACCATTGGCACATGCCATATCTGCATATCAACTTATCCTGACCTGGAAGTGCGGCTCTCGTCAGCCACAATTTGCTCATCTTGCTCTTGTAGAGTTACAGCTCTTTCGGCAAGACCGTGAAGGCGATTCCCTGAGTATATGTGTGAATTGAATTCATCGAGGGATGTTTTATGATCGAGCTTGTGCATCTCGTATGAAGTACGAGACACCATCGTTGATGTGGTCGCTTCCGATCCTTGTGTAATGTGACCGCTTTCACATAGTGTACTTCTAGAAGCCGCAGATACAGGTGGGGTTAACTGAGCTTCGCGTAGGTTGAGCAAAATGTGAGCAATGAAAATAGACATCAAACTGTCAAGACCTAGTTATCGAAGAAACACTAGCAAAGAGAACACTGAGGGGCTAACGCATCTGTGATCATAGCTAGATTTCCAGAGATCTTGGTTGGTCAGTTCATGATCTTCACACTGATATATTCACAGCATACATACTTGTAGACAAAATACAACTATATCTGCGATGTTGGAGAGTAGCAGAGTACTTCATAACAGTTAGCTCTCCAAACTTCTTCAGTTAATATACCTACACAAAATACAGGATCCCTGTAATAGCTTCAGAAGTAGGCTTCTCAAGTATACTATACGACACACCATCTTGAACAAGTAATTGAGCAATCGAGCGTGTTGTGCTGAACCGTGTGAATCGATTATTGAACTTGTGCACACCAATCCAAGTCGCAAAGATGACAATTGCATCTGCAATGATCAAGCATGTACGTGATGCAACTTCCACTGTTGTACCAGCCCGTGTCACTGATAATGGTGTAAAGGTGCAATGTAGAGCTTACTTCTGCTATACAATTAGCAAGCAGCCTCCACATGATGATATGCTTACTTATTGAGCATGGGCGTGGGAAACCTATAGTTCTGCTGACACAGAACGACCTCACCCTCACTCTCAACAAAAGAAAATGTAGAGGGTATCTGAAATGCCTGAGTTAAGATATCAACCTATGCCAGCAAGGTGCAACTCGCCAAATTTATCGCGACTGGTACCAATACAAGTAGCAACATCAGAGTGGCAAGTACCACATGCCTGTTGCACACTGCGAAGACACACAGACAGGAAAATGCTGTTGTATCTGTGTTGAGGTAATCGTCCAAATATAAGGAAGAAACGCATACCTGCCCACATTGCACAGCACGCAATGTGCATCAGTTGAACTAGGATTATGCCCGGCTTGCAGCTGACATCGATCATAGCGTCAGGCTCGGTCCACAATTTCCATTATCGAGATTCTGACCTCTGCGATGCTAACCTATCCTGGTTAAGCAATCATTTCAGTGATCAGAACAAGAACACCTACAACAAGTCCTCCCATAAACGGCAACTCCACGATGTACGAAGTAGCAAACCCCAAAATAACAACACAATTATGAAGAAGATGGCGTTGGATTTGATTGGTCTGGCTGTCCAAATCATATGCACTTCTTTCCCAAACGTGATGGAGTAGTCATATACTAGAAGAGCTAGATAATGATCAGGGAATCACTAACTCAAGACCTCAACTAATGAAAGCTCACTAGCTGTAGTGTTGCCGAAGTTCAGTTCAGAACCAAGGTTCAGAACCTGAACCGCCTGAACTGAACCTAGGTTCAGGTTCAGTCCAGGTCCGGTTCAGGGTAGGACATCAAGGTTCGGTTCTTGGTTCAGGGGGGTCATGGGTACCCTTGAACCAGATTCGAACCGGACTGAACCTTGAACCACATAGCATTAACATATTTTGTGTAGCCACTGGTGGATAAGCATCAATTACAATTATGTTCTTGCCATCTTTGCTATAGTGTTGTTGCAGTAAGTTATGTACAGCTGGCTTCACCATAGCAAGCATCAGCACTCATAAACTCTAGTCTCCCAATGAGGCAAGGGCTTCAACCCCATGCTGGGATCACCATGCTTTCTGTGGCACTGGGCTGCATTTGTTGCTGTCAGATGAAGTAAGAAATGTAGAAGATTATGTTCCACTTCATATCCATGATCCTAGGTTATATACAGTGTTGTCTAAGAATGGTTTGTTATTGAGGTTTGCCTCAGGCTAATTCACAATCATAAACTCTGATTACTGAACTGCTCAAAATGGCTGCCTTGAGTGATTATTGTGCATCTAAAATTTATGTTTACCACTCTACTCAAGATTAAGAGCCACTTTGGAATTCAGCCCAATAGACACCAAATGGAGGCACTGCAGAACTTGAAGTGTGATTACTTTAGTGGGTTCAATAGTGCCGGGAATGAGGTAGGCAATAGAGGGCAATTGGTATACATAGAAAGGTGCATGAAGTTGGTGTCTAAATTATTATTCTTACACTTTATAGAAGCAAGTAACTTAGCGGTTCGAACCTAGTTCGAACCATGAACCGAACCTGATGAACCAGTTCACCAGGTTCAGTCCAGGTTCAGGTTCAGGTTCAGGCTCCCTGCAGTCGGTTCGGTTCTGGGTTCAGCCCTAGATCCCCCTGAACCTGAACCGAACTGAACTTCGGCAACACTAACTAGCTGCGGCGGTGATACAGTAGGCCTCAATTACCCTCCCGAAATCCTCAGCCCACTTGGCACCTGAACAATAGTCCAGAGCACTTACCCTTCCCTTACCAGAGCTACTTGTGCATCATCATTGCTCGATGTCATTCCGATGAAAAGCAATCAGCAGGTTGCGCTTGGTCTACAGTGCACAAACGAACAGTCCAAAGAGCTGTTCAGCCGATGCGCAACGTTATCTACCCTTATAGTGTGGCTGCTATTTGATTACTTTAGTCGGTTTGAAGCATATCGCGCACGTCCTGCTCTTGTCAGTATTAGCGTACGGAAGGTTCCGTATATCTGCCGCCTACTTGTCGTCTCAGGAACAATCTATTCAGTCATTAGACAGTTTTCGCAACGGCCTAACCACCAAAGATTGTTGGCCGATCGTCTGCTCCACTTGGCTGAAAGCCCCAGCCGAGAACCACCCCATAAGCCCCAGCCAATGGCGAGCTCCACAGCCTCGCAGAAACTGTCTGTTGATTATGAGTCAACTGAGCATCCACGAAGTCAAGACTCACGTCATATCAAACCGCGCTGACGGAGAAATATGGGGAAGACTGGCATCAGATATGGGACAGACCCGTCTGCACACGACTTAGGCGAAACATTCTACATGTCCCGGATGCTCTGTGCAGCAAAGTAGCAATGGATGTACTGCAATACTTGTATTTATTCACTCAAATGAGCGTCAATTGTAAGTGAAACAGCCTCTGCTACTTCCGTGGGCTGGTGGTCCCCGAGGTACCGGTACCTTGAGGACATGCCTACCCCCTATATCACACGACTTTCAACTACATCAGTGGCACACTTGCAAGGCCAGATCCAGCTAGACAAACTTTGAGTCGCCCGAGCCAGCTATCCAGGTGGTTCGCAGTTCATGAAGCTGATCTGATGATTGACTCACGGCTGTCCAAGCATGACTTGAAGTTCATGCTACTATGACTGGCCCCCATATACAACGTTTTTTTTTTCTTTTGCTTGTTTCATGTTGATTTGCATGTACAAGAAGAGCTGTATACTTCTGTCCCTTTGGTTTTCTTCCTTTTGCTTTGGTAGCCTATCATCAATAGTGACGAGCAAGCAAATGCAGTGAGCGATGCCGGGCCAGAGTAGCAGCAATGCAACATTTCTCCGAGGATGTGTCCCCCATCAGTCACAATGCTGCTGTGCCGTATTTGGATTTCCGCTCGGGCCTCGCCATGGTCAGGCATAGCAGTTCTTGGGCGCATTGAGCGCTTGAGCACCAGATAGCAATCAGCCGGATCATTGTCAATGCTTCGATATTGTGGCATCTGTCATGTTTCTGTGTTCTAATTCTGGGAGGCGTGGTTCGTATTTATAGAAATAAACTGCTTGTCTTGATCATGAGAGATGTGTACGATAGTCGCTTTAGTGTTATGAGGTATTTGTTACAATTCGCTGATTGACGAAGTTGGCTGAAGCTCTTCAATATGTTTACGCCTATTTTATGGCACTTTCATTGTACTGCAGTGGCCTACAATCTAGCTGACTTCCAGCGTTTTGTCTTATACCAAGCTTTATATGCCACAAAGGTCCTATAATCGTGGGATTTTAGGGCAGGGAGTCTTATGTTGGAATTGCACGTGCGTCAGGCGCGGCGCACGGGTGCGATCTTGTTGCCACGGCGCGGGAGCAGTAGTACCCCTGATAGATGGGAGAGGTAGAGTTTCAGTCAACTATCTTTATCTGCCAACTGCCCTTCACTTAAGAAATCGCAGTTGCAAGCTAGGTTTGCATGCAGATTAATCTGCTAGCTGCGGCAGATTAATCTACTGTGACAATAAAATGGTACATCCAGGATTCGAACCAAGGACCTTAGCACGGGTGAGAATAAGAGCATCGCAGCATACATTAGCTAACTGAGCTACAGTGCAACTAGTATCTTTACACTTTTAAGAAATATATAGAGTATTTTGTAAACTTCATTTTCACAGTTTAACATCTTCCATAACACAAATACAAATGAATCTGCCTCTAAAGACCTGTGATTCCAGTGTATTCAACTTTCCCCTTTGGCTTTGGGAATCATTATGTAATCAAAGCCACAAAAAAATCCTGTTACTTTATTATCAAATCTAGATATGGAGGCTCGATGCTTTAATGATTCTCCAACGAAAGGGTAAGGGTATGGAAGGGTGCACATATAGTAGTGCGGCAGTAGAGACAACAATAAAGAAAGTGTAATAATGTAAGCACATGGATCCAAAGCAATCTACATACAGCTCTAATTGGAACTATTCCACGTGTGTGAAATTAAATGTTCATGTTAACGTGATACGCAGTTCGCAGACGCCATATGGTAAGATCTGTCATTCATTGGCATATGTCAATCTAAACAATAGGTCATATGATCTGCTGGATACATTTGGATTACACTGAATATATTATGATACGTCGAACTTTTCAGGATACATTTAGATACAGTAGGACTTATTTGGGTACTTCTAAATACCTCGGATTTTCACTGGGAATAATCTTGTACTGAAAATACAGCTGTTAGCATAATCGACGGTACGAATGATTATCAAAACAGACCACTGACACAAGCAACACTTCAAGCAACTACTCAGGGGAATATTACTCGTGTGGAAGTGTATTCCTGATCTGAGGCTACTCAAGGCGTATAAGGCCAAGACGAGTCTGGGGTGCTACCCTGCTCGTCGGCCAGTATATATGCTATTCTACTGTTTGTACATGTTTGGCTGCTGTATAGTTATTACATAAGCTGATAGTCCGTTATATTGTAGGTAACCCTATAATGGGTGTAGGTACACGGCACAGAGTGTCTGGGGGTCTGACAACACGGCACAGAGTGTCCGGGGGTCTGACAACACGTGATAGGGTGTCCGGGGTCTTGACACGTGACTGCATAGGCGCGCGCTTAGATAAGATAAGGGTTCAGGCTCTAGTCACTAGTCGTTGGCTAGGCGAAAGAAATCGGCTTGTGACAGTACCCCCTCTTCTAGCTGCGTGTCCCCACGCCCAGCAATCACCTTGCACAGGTTTTGGTCTATTTGACAGGGATGGTCATGTTCGTGTTTCTGACAGATGTGTGGATTGGCCATCTGTATGGTATACTGTATGGGGTAGATCCAACCCGGGTTGTTGGGTATCGTGGGTTCTATGGTGCCGGGCGCCCTAGTCACCGCTACTTTTGTACAAGTCTTACTGCTCACTCAAACTGGCGCCTAGAGATAATCGGTCTAGCCAAAATGCTCTAATTGAAGGTAGGAACAAAATGGCTAGGCGGATTTGTCTGAAAATCAAAATTAAGGAATTTCTATGTCCGGATTTGGCCAGTGGTGGGAAAGTGATACCGTATATGGAAAGTAGTGATAATTATACTCGTCTGACTCCAAATATGGTATATAGTCAAGCTGACGGGCAGTGAGACTTGTACCGACGAGAACCGCAAGCTCACATCAACATCCTCATCAATGCTAATGCATTTGGCTTGTCATGTTGGAAATATATTATCATAGTGAACGCAAAGGGATTTTGTGACAGCACTCTAGAGAAACGTGATGAAACTGTTCAGCTCAGTGATATTTGGGCAAAATATACGTGTGGCCTGCATCCTCAATGACCCTGAACAAGGGTTTTCTGTTCGTTGAATCCAGTTGATTTTCAAGTACACATTCAACTGGTGCAGCAACCAGTTGCATCCAGATTATATTCCCCATGATTTGGCATTTGCAGCTCATCAACCCAGATATTTGGCTCGACAAGAATTTGTTGTATTCCTCTGGGAAGATTGAGCAGGATATTTGTCAGTTGAATAGCCTTCTTGTTCAGTACAAATCCTTTGCTGTGATGTGTTTGCCACTTTCCAGCACTGAGCAGCGTCGGCTTCGCATGCTTTCTGTGTCTTATTCAAGCATGGAATGTAGTGAACTGGTAGAGATACATTAATATTGTACCTGCCCTGTATCTACATCACTACGAGCATTCAAATTTCGCATCTCCGGGCTGTACTATACCCAAAGTGTTCGGTATCAGGGCAAAGAAAGTACCGGCGCATATATAGACCTTGCTTTAGGGTTAACGCGAAGTTGACCCAAGGATTTGGCCACTGTACAAAAGTAGCGGTGACTAGGGCGCTGGCACCATACACATTGTCCCACTTGTATTCCATATTTAATAACACAAGTTTGCGGGCTGCAGAACCAAAAGTTCCTGGCGACGAGCTGCTTTGGGTATATGTAGAAGGGTATTTTTGCATCCTTCAGCAGCGTGATGTCTACGTCATCGTGGATGATGAACTCATTTGGGTTCTGTCTGAGTCCCATGGCAGTTGCTTTTCTTTCGAGGTCTTCCCACTCTGGGTCCCATTCAGTGTGTCTGTTTTTCCACTGATGTCCTGGAGTGGTAGGTTGGTCCTCGAAGAACTTTGTGACTAGTTCTTGCCAGGGAGTCAATCCGTGTTTGCATTCCCATATCGTAGTCCTATCAGATCATTCGACTTCTAGCTTGACTCGCCCTCGGTCTTCTCTGGGTGCAAGGATCCTGAGAGGCCTGCGAATGTCATTGCTTTCCGTCCGTTCGTTATGGTTCTGAGTGGGGAAGGCCGGTGGTACGTAAGGCAGCAGTAGGACCTCATTGAATACAGGGTATATGCCGCGCATGTCAGCGGGCAGGTCCAGTTTGTATGTGCCGTGTCCGACCTTCTTTATGACCTTGTATGGGCCGTGCCGCTTCGAATCAAGTTTCTTCGTTGGGTTTCCCATGTTAATGTTCTGCCCATCGACCCAAACCATGTCGCCCTCATTGTACGAGTGAGGGGTGGTTCATTTTTGGTCGTAGTATTCTTTCATACGAAGCTTGGCTTTCTCGAGGTTCTTCGAAGCGGTTTGGCTAACCGTGTGCATGTGTTCGACCCAATCCTTGGCGGTTTCCACCCCCCCTTCCAACTCTGGTGCCTCCATGCCTGTAAATGGGTGGTATCTGTGAGTAAGGTAAAAGGGGCTATAGCCCATGCTACTATGTACATGACATTTGTAGGCGAAGCTAGCTAGTGGAAGTAGGTCCGGCCAGTTGGTATGTGTGTCATTAATAAATAATCGTAGGTACACCTCTAGTTCCTGGTTCATACGTTCCATCTGCCCGTCTGTCTGTGGGTGGAACGCGGTACTAGGGTTTCCCTCGATGCCTAATCTACGGTATACATCTTTGATAAAGTCCGATACGAATTGTGGTCCTCTGTCACTAAATACTTTCTTTGGTAGTCCGTGTTGTGCGTATATTTTATCTACAAATATGTTGGCCCAACCTTCGGCGGTAAGCCTGGTTGTGGTTGGAACCACGATATAGTCCTTGGATTTCATATCTACAACTACAATTATAGTGTCCCAACCCTTGGATGTGGGGAGTCCCGTGATCATGTCGACGGAAATGTTCTCCCAGTTGTGTGCGGGTGTTGGATTCGGGTTCAATGGTGCAGCTCTCTTCGAGCGGTCTGGCTTGGCTCGCTGACACTTGATACATGCCTTGATGTATTGGCGGATGTCGTTTCGCATTTTTGGCCACCAGTACGATTGGTGAATGGCGGTGTATGTGTTTTCTGTGCCAGGGTGTCCTGCCGAGACCGTGTTGTGGAATGAAGAAATGATTTTTTCCGATTAATTCCTCGTCTCTCGGAATGATCAACTTCCCCCTCCTGTAGCATAGGCCGTCCTCGGGCATTTCCACTGATCCTTCTACTACCTCCTTGTTGTAGAGAGCAGCTTCCGCTTTGACCCTCTCTTTTACCTCCTCGTGGGTGATCCCATGGGGTAAGGTATAGAATGAGGATTGCAGCCTTTCTGCACTGTCTTTGGCGAAAAGGTGTTCCTTCAGGACGATCTGTCCTTCGAGGTGGTTCTTGTTGTTGTCGTGATCACCTCTTCGGGATAGTCCGTCCGCCCTTCCATTGGTCTTTCCGGGGATGTGCACGAGTTGTAGGTCATACCCGGCGAGTTCCGTCATCCACCGGGCTTGTCGCGGATTAATCTTCTGTGGGGTTTTAAAGTATTCTAGGTTCTTGTGGTCTGTTAGTACTTCTACAGGGTGTTTTGCACCCATTACAAAATGACGCCATTCGTCAAGGGCACGCATTATAGCCAGGAGCTCGTGATCGTAAACCTCATAGTTTCGTTCTGCCAGTAGTAGTGTCTTTGAGTGGTACGCTATGGGCTTCCAGATGCCGTCTTGATTCTGCATGAGGCAGGCTCCAGCTGCAAAGTCTGAAGAGTCTGCTTCAATGCGGAATGGATTGTCATCATTTGGTATCCCTAGTACAGGTGCTGTGACAAAGATATTCTTTAACCTGTTGAAGCATTCCTGTTCTGTCATGCCCCATTGCCAATCTCCGTCTTTGGTTAGATTGATAAGGGGGTGTGCTACCGTGGAGAATTTGGATATAAATCTCCGGTAGAAGTTAGTGAATCCGATGAAGGATTGCACTTCTTTCTTGTTCCGAGGTGCTGGCCATTCAGCTACTGCAGCAACCTTTGCGGGATCCATATGGATTTTCCCGTGAGAGATGATATGCCCCAAGTACTCTACTTCGGATTTCTTGAACTTGCATTTCTCTGGTTTGCAAGTCAACTTATTTTGACGGAGAACCAAAAGAACCTTGCGCAGGATCTCTCTATGTTCTTTCTGGTTCTCTGTAAAAATAAGGATGTCGTCTAAATATACAATGACCTTCCCTGTGAGGACTAGGTCTCTAAATATGTCATTCATCAAAGTCTGGAATGTGCCTGGTGCGTTGCACATTCCGAAGAACATTACTAATGGCTCGTAGAGCCCCCGATTAGTGATGAAGGTGGCTTTTTCCTCGTCACCTTCTTTGATTCTGATGTTCATGTATCCCCAACGAATGTCCAGTTTAGAAAAGTACTTAACACGCTTTAGTTTGTTAAGTAGCTCTGTGATGAGTGGGAGCAGGTACTTGTTCTTCTTGGTCATCTGGTTCAACTTTCGATAGTCCTGGATAGGGTGTAGTTTCCCATCCTTCTTTTTGACAAAGAAGAAGGGTGCCCCCCATGGTGACTTCGATGGGCGGATGCAGCCTGTGCTCAGCTGTTCTTCTAAGAAGTCGTCCAAAGCCTCTTGCTCTCTAGGTGAAAGGGCATAGATCTTGCCCGCGTATGGTTCCGAATTGGGGAGAAGTTCGATGTCGTGATCCCATGGTCACCGTTCTGGGAGGGTGTTGAATTCCTTTTCCTCAAACACATCTTTGAACTCATGTAAGTACTCGGGTATGACCTCCTCGAACGTTTTGGCTTCCGTGGTTTTGCCAGCCGCAATGGTGATTTCGGTTGCTTCCGTGGCGCGGACATGTTTGGTGATGTCCGCTCTACATTCTTCCCTGTTCCGGATCCATGCGTCAGCGAAAATGTAGTAAATATGATCACCATCCTTGATCTGCTATGTTCGCAGTCGCAAGAGAACGTGATCCGTCGCTTCTTCCAGTCGGTGGAAGGGTTGTGGTCTTCGAGCCAGTCAAAGCCTAGAAAGATGTCCGCAGAGCTTAGTTCCGTGATGTGGGATGTGCGGGTTTCCAAGTGCGTGTCAATCTGCATTTGGAGCTCGACATAGTGCGTCATGAGCCCCATGCTGTTGGTTGATCCGTTGGCGTTGAACAGCTTGATAGGGTGGTCTAGCGGGATCTGCTTGAGTCAGTGTTCCTCCACGTAGGACTTACTAATCACCAATCTGGTAGAACCGGAATCAATGAGAGCCTTTGTGAAGAGGGCACATCCGTCAGGGCGGTGGAGAGTGATTGGTACTTCGATCTGCTTTCCCCATTTTCCTGTCTGGATGACCACTACACTTCCCCTGAGTTTTTCACCAGTTGATCCGAAGCCCTGTGTTCCTCACGTGGTTTTGCGGATCAACTTGATGATCTTGGTGTTTGGTGTCATGTTGCATTCGAGTATGAACTGGGCGATTCTGTCCCCATACTCGACCTGATAATCTGCTCCGGTCTGATTATACAGTATGACTTTTACTCGGCCGGTGTAGTCTTCGTCTACTACACCGCCTTCCACGTCGACTCCTTTGAGAGTGAGTCCGGATCGTGGAGCAATGCGCCCATATACACCGGCTGGCATCCTGATTTTGATGCCAGTGTCTACAGTGATGCGCTTCCCGTTAGAGACTAGTACTTCTTCTGCAGAGTACAGATCGTATCCCGCGGCTCCTTCGCTTTTTTGCTCGGAAGGGATTGCCCACGGGTGATCGAGGTAAATGTCGAGTGTGACGACCTTCTTCTTGGTTTGTCGATGCCGCACTTTCTTCTCTGGCTTTTTCCTAGTGGCATCCGATGTGTCTGCCATTTTCACATTGGATGTCACTACCAGATCCACATCCATCGGAACATATGTTACATTAGCTTTGAAAAGAAATAAGCACGGTATTTGCCTCCCGCCATGCTCCAGTGGGAGGCACCTCCAAGGCTGTTACAAACAAATCGTCGGAGCATGTTGAAGCTCTGTCATCGTCATCTATGTCTGATTCTACAGATGCGAAAGATACAAATACTGGTTCTAATATTGGGCCCCGGTCTCTAGCCCATATAGTCCATCCACTGGCTCGTCATACTCCATGGCAGCCGAATCACTTTTTCTGAGAATTACTGGTTCTTCGATTTCCAGAACTGAAAAGCGATTCGAGGGGGAGGGACTTACCTGAGTGGGTGCAAACCCGGCTTCCTTGGCGGCCTCGGGTTCTCCTTGGCCCAAGCGGATACCATTCGGACAAAGTCCTCCTGGGGAATCTCGCCTAGGACTTTTGGAGCTTCATTCCTGTCTGTGACCTGCCGGGTTCGTTGGTTTCCGGATCCACTGGTGGTGGGGGTGGTGTTGGTTCGGGGTCACCAGTTCGGTTGGTGCCAGGTGGTCTTGGTGAACCCCTTGCCGGGTGCCTTGGCTTGCGACTTGCTGCAGGAGTGGCACTTCCTCTTGAGCAAGTTGGCCCGTTCTTCTGCCGTCGGTTCCGCTCGAGGAGCACGCTCGGGCTTGGCACGCTCCTTGCCCTTTTCCATTCCCTTGGTGTCCCAGTTGCTGCACAACTTTCCCTCATCCCAGAGACAGCACATCATGTTGTCGGTCCGGAGGATTGCCTGTTTCCAGGATTCGTAGTCCTCCGGGATTTGGACATTGTACCCACGCTGCGATTTGTCGTTGACGGTGGCGGCGACCTTGGTGGACCGAAGAGTAAATGTCCTTGGGGATTGCCCAAGTGACCCAGCTATGGACCACTTGGTTCTCCCGGTCATACTTGGCTTCTCCCAAGAGTCATTCTGACTCCTGGAAGTACTCTTTGCCTTTACCGAGCGTCATGGTGAGTCACTCTGCTGCTACCGCTGCCTTTTTCTCCAGGTTGGGGTCGTCGAACTTCTGGTGGAGTTCCCAGATGAACCGTTGCCAACTTATCCTCCACTGACCAGACAGGTAGTGCTCCTGAGTGAAGGCCGCTACCCAGGAGTCGACTTTTGAACCATGGATGAGCAAGACTGCTGCCCCCACCTTTTTCGAGTCGGTGAATAGTATGGGGGCATTGTCGTCGATGTACAGCCTCAACCGCATGTACCAGTCTGTGAACCCGCTGCTGGTGAATGGTTCTGGTTCCCTAACCTTTGACTTATACCGGGGGTCGGGCCGTGGCTCGGGGAGCATTGAGTACACGTCCCACTGCGACGATGCCGGTTTCTCGGGCCACCACATTGACGCATGAGCTCCTTGAGGAGGCACAGCTCCCCAAGTGTTCACACACGGTGCCTGTGGTGGTGGAGGGGCTGGGGTTGTCGTGTTCCAGTAGTTGGGTCGAGGGGCCAGGGGTGTAGGGACCGGGCTTGTTAGGATGGGAGGAGTGTACCCGGGTAGGAAGGGGTTCGTCTGCTGGGAGTTGCTGCGGGATGGTGGTGTCGGGAGTGGCCTGCCTCCTTGGGGTGTCCACTGGGGAGAGTGCATGTGCACCGATTGAACCCAGTTTTCTACTGGTCGGAAGTGACTTTCAGCGACCGAGGCATTAGATCTGACAGGGGGGGGTTGCTGGCTGTGCTGTGAAGCCACATCTCCAGCTTGGAGAGCGTCTGCCTGCAACCGCTGTGCTTCCCTTAGGAATCATCCTGCCATTTCCTGAGACCATGTTCCAACCATTACCATTGCCTGTGCGACCTGCTGACAGCACGCACCGAAGTCTGCCATTGTGGGGTTAGGCGGGAACACCCATTGCATCACGAGGGGGGAGTCGATGTGGCTGAGTTGGCTTCCACCGCAGATAGTGTTAGATTGTTCTCGCATGAGGTGGAATGCCTGTTGGATCACTTCCGTTCCAGGACCCTGTGACTCCTGCGATGCCCCATATGGCAGGGATTGTGCCGGTGTGTTTCCGTCGAAGGTGGTGTTTTCGACAGGGGCAACTTCAACGGGGTGGGGGGCATGGATGCTGTCCGCTACCAACAGTTGTCCTATGTCGGCGATGAATGTGTCGAACGGGTTAAAGGTGGGCGAGTGGGCAGGTGGCAGGGCTCCGCCGGGACCGAAGATGTTGAAGGGGGCTGGTTGGTCCTCCAGTCGGGGGTTGCGGATGTAATTGATGGAGTGAGCCATGTCCCATATGTACTGAAGTTTATGTAATTAAGATGTAGTCGCGACTGAAAGCGCTACCAGCCCACTGTGGGACCTCTAGAGGCTATCGGGGTGGTAGCTATAAACTTTCTGTCCACTACAAACTGAGACCACCTCTTTTCGGAGATGTGCCAAGAAACGCCAAGGGGTTTTCTTCCCAAGGCTGGCAAGTAATCTCAGCCTCCGAAACCTCGTCCAGCCCCAAAGCTAATTCGGGATACCAGGGGCATGGGAACTATCCACCTATGTGATGGGGCGTGTAAAATTTCTACCATAAGCGGCAAGTGCCGGTACAGTACGTAGGTGATTTCCTGCCTCTTCAGCCGTGAGGTACGCGCTGGGTTGTATAGTAAAGGGGGCGCGGTAATGCACGTATCGTCGGGGCAGTAGGCCCGTAAATAGACGATCAGTGCCTCTGTACACTGCCACAGGGCCCCTTAACACCTTTGATTATTATGCGTCGGGTGCACAGTTACTGTGGTGGGATTGTAACCCAAGACCTTTACAACCACGTTGCACAGTGTTGGTCCAGTAGCTTAGAAGCAACTGTAGGAGAGGTCCCCTACACGCTGTTCACAAGTGATTCCCCCAGAACTCTAATCCCTTAACCCTGGGATGTGGTGGGTATGAAACCAATCGCGTGCTTGGAGAACCGAAGTTCAACAAGAGTGAAAGAGAGGTGCACTTTGCCCCTAGTGCGCTGGGGTTGCTTAGGGTAAAACTACTAAGCGGGGGGGAGACTCATCTTATGACACAAGCAACACTTCAAGCAACTACTCAGGGGAATATTACTCGTGTGGAAGCGTATTCCTGATCTGAGGCTACTCAAGGCATATAAGGCCAAGATGAGTCTGGGGTGCTACCCTGCTCGTCGGCCAGTATATATGCTATTCTACTGTTTGTACATGTTTGGCTGCTGTATAGTTATTATGTAAGCTGATAGTCCGTTATATTGTAGGTAACCCTATAATGGGTGTAGGTACACGGCACAGAGTGTCCGGGGGTCTGACAACACGTGATAGGGTGTCCGGGGTCTTGACACGTGACTGCATAGGCACGCGCTTAGATAAGATAAGGGTTCAGGCTCTAGTCACTAGTCGTTGGCTAGGTGAAAGAAATCGGCTTGTGACAACCACAGAAGGGGCTTGGTCTCAGGTCGCTCAATGTAGATTGCAGAGCCGCAACGAGAGACAGACATGATGCAGGGAAGTCGCAATAGGTATTAATGCTCAGATACAGGGCTGAATCTGTGGTAATATGCAAGACTTTGATAGGAGGAGGCACGAGGGCGAGCAACCGGAAAAATTGGCAAGCGAACAGTAGCACGTCTTTAGTGAAGTTGACGGATAGTGTTTGGAAGTGGAGTGGTCGCCATTTGCACAGATATGCCATATAGGGAGTGATGTGGTTAAGACCTGACTCAACGCGCTGAGGTTACAGCAATCAAGGGTCGTCAGTTGCAGAAAACATCCAAGCAACCTCCAGAAGCCTGTCATGCTACGCCATCTGATATAGCCCAGTGATACTTTGGTAACATTCGTGCTAATTAGCAGAAGGAATTGACAGAACGAAGAACCCAGCACAAGCATATTCCTCTTGATAATTTGTTGGGAGGAATCCCAGACTTGCAATGTGTGCAGCTGGGGCAGATATCCTCCCAGGATATGTGGAATCACTGGCATAAGTGGACCATGTCTGTGCCAAATATGCAGAACACGTGTATTCCCCAAATGACTCCTGTACACATTGCCTGGCGTCCGTAGGCATGCAACGAGCGCATCATGTACTCGGCGGTCGAAGGAACGCTGGGAGTAGAGTTTGCGAAGACACATACGTCTTCAGGATCGGTAGACAAATGCCCATTGTAATAAGATGTCCGTGCGCTGTATGAATGACAGGTTCGCGGATTCTGAGGATTGTCCTTCTCAACCTCCAGAGACATGGTTTCCATGGAGAACGGTCGCGACTAAGCGTAGTCTCGTCTTAATCATCTCCCTCGTACCAAAATCCGTCGTCGGCCTTGAAAAGGTGCCATCCCATGCTGACGCCCACATGTGACAGTCACAGCCAATCCTGGATCTTGCTTGGATGAGGTGGGGTGATCTTAGAGAAACGCCACATATACAAGTTGACAGGTTCTAGGTTCGGAGAGATGGGCCTTGATTTTCTATTGTAGAGCTGCGAAATGCAACCGAACACTTCAGTGCAGCGCTTCGGTCGACCTTTTCAAACATAACATTCTACTACATACCTCTATGCAACACAATATGACAAGGTCCTTGACTATGGTAGCCCCACAGTATGCAGACCTGCAGCTGGGTGCTCGCGGTTCTATGGGGCTATTAGGCAGCCAGTGAAGCTACAGCAGCGATCTCGACCAGTGCTAGGCGCCAGTCACCCGAGTCTAAACTCCATCCGGCTACGTCGGCATTGATAACAATGACGCGGGGCTCGTCCATTCTACCGATCGACATATCCGAATGGGCGATGCTATGAACAGCCCGATATAATATCAATGCGAGGCCTACCATAAAGATGTATCATCAATACACAGACAACAGCATTTAAGAACCGCTGAGAAGACGCTTATATGGATACAGACTGCAGTATATCCGATGCAAATGAAACTGAGTCTATAATTCCAAAACTTGTTCAAACGTAACATGTCAATATTTCAATCTCCAAGCCAATTGAAATCGCTAATATCCTAGTGTGATGAGTTGATGGAAGTAGAACATGCATGTGCGTCAGGCAAATCTAGATATCACATGCTGGTTGAATAAGCTTTGCGTCTGGCAATCTACTAGCTACCCCAGCTTTGCAGAGCTTCAAGAGCTTGGTATACGATGATGACCAAGCGAGTGCGTCAAAGATGTCATGAGAGAGAAAAACATTTATATCCCACAGGCAGTAGACTAAGTACATGTGCGGCAGCTAACGAGAGCCAAGGTGATACGTAGTGTGTAGCTAGACAGGAGTAATATGGGTTTGGGGTTCATACGCGCACGAGGTATCGTGATAAGAATGGAACATGATAGAGACTCTATCGTGGTACAAAGCGGTTCAAAGTGCAGCAATTGTAGAAGATTCCGATATCCCCCGCATGAGCGAGGAGGGTGTTGAGGGTCAAAGATGTCATGAGAAACATGGCAATCCACCTGTTAGAGGAAAAGACCTATTATCATAATGCCGCTTGTCCTTGGAAGGGCGCACGCCAGGTAGATGCTTTAAAATTGAGCATTACCCAGCGTGTTGAAACAAAATGTACAGCTGTACGTATTGAGTGACCAAGTGGCTTCTCCAGTTGGTGAGCATCAGCAACCTGATGGTATATGATCTTGGGCAGCTGGTCCTATGGCATTGTCAATCTCAACTTCGCAATTGCTCAGGCCCTCGTATCTCTCAACTTCCGCAAGCCGCCTATACCCTCCAGGGTATTCAAGTGAAAAGACACACTCTCATTGCAGTAGAGTTTCAGTCAATTATCTTAATCTGCCAACTGCCCTTCGCTTAAGAAATCGCAGTTGCGAGCTAGGTTTGCACGCAGATTAATCTGCTAGCTGCGGCAGATTAATCTACTGTGACAATAAAATGGTACATCCCGGATTCGAACCAAGGACCTTAGCACAGATGAGAATAACAGCATCGCAGCATAATTAGCCAACTGAGCCATAGTGACAACAGTTACCCTGGACCAATCAAAATATACATAACGCAAATTTTACACACAATTTCCGCAAATCATCAAGGCAACTAACTGCTCCAACAAGCATACAGAAATGATAGTGGTAGCTTGATTTACCATGCTTGACCTGGAGCAACTCACCATGGGAAAGCTGAATACACTGGAATCACAGGTCTTTAGAGGCAGATTCATTTGTATTTGTGTTATGGAAGATGTTAAACTGTGAAAATGAAGTTTACAAAATACTCTATATATTTCTTAAAAGTGTAAAGATACTAGTTGCACTGTAGCTCAGTTAGCTAATGTATGCTGCGATGCTCTTATTCTCACCCGTGCTAAGGTCCTTGGTTCGAATCCTGGATGTACCATTTTATTGTCACAGTAGATTAATCTGCCGCAGCTAGCAGATTAATCTGCGTGCAAACCTAGCTCGCAACTGCGATTTCTTAAGCGAAGGGCAGTTGGCAGATTAGGATAATTGACTGAAGTCCCTCCATCGCAGCACAACCTTTGATAAATGCACTGCCACTTTGATAAATGCACTGCCACCTGACAATGTATGAACGGGCTGGAGCAGGCTAAACCCTCGTAGAATTATGTAGCGCCAACGAGAAATACTTACACGGGTGATGGATTGTGTACAGGCAGCTGTATTCAAGCGAGTTATGTTATTCGGTCGACATACAAACAGAACCCTTTACCATGACTCTACAGGTATGTTAACTGCGCTACTTCCTAAGGCACACAATACAGGACCGCTTGCGATAGCTATATGCTAATACTGTGCGCTCAACAGCTATTAAGCATGAAAAAACAGTCCTTCTTTGCGCCACTGCGAAAGCCACACTTTGACGTCTCCGGGAGTGAGCTGGCTATTGGTTGCTGAGAGAGCTGGCAAGCACGACAGAGCTTGCGACATAGACAATGTGGAGAACCCGAGTGCATCTCCTCCAGCCGCTTTGGAGAGATTTCTGTAGAACGGGAGTCTGAGCCGCAGAGCGCGGATGTCCCTAAGCAACGCGATGTCTGTGAGTGCATCCACCGTGTTTGCCTGCTGTCCATTCTTTGTCGGTTCAATTGATCTTCCCAGCTCCTCCAACCAATCAGCATATGGTACTAGCGGTACCGAGAGCTCCGAGGAGATAACATCCGCGACCGTGCTCCAGGGCACGGGACGTGGATGAATGAGGTGGATTACGCTTGACTCTTGAGGACACAGACGACCTGCGAAGTGCAACGAGTGCACTGGAGGCTAGTTCCAGCGGGATCCATGAGATGTTCTACCGGACGTCAGCGTAATGAGAAGAGGAGACAAACAGAAGACGCACTCTAGAATCACTGGGGAAGCAGCGTAGCGTCAATACGCTCTGAACCATAGATGGGAACCATTCATACAGCGACCATGCACCACCCGAGGCACCACACAACTGTCCCACTCGGACTATCACTGCTTTCAGTGACGTCTCATCCACAGCGTGGCGTATGATCTGCTCTGAAACCCATTTTGATTCCGTATATCCGGTACCAATCGCAACCTGAGCCAGAATTGGCTGCTCAAGCTGTAGTTGATGGTCTTCTTGATCTAGGGGGGAGGCATTGACGAATAAATAAGTATCACGGCTAAGAATGCTTACTCTGGAAGACGCCAATAGAACTGGTGAAGATAAGACGAGGTGAGTCGAGTAAACAGGACTTCGGAGAAAAGTCTATCAAATTCCGGACACCCTTGACGTTCGACTCGAAAGACGCGAGAGCTAACTTAAAATCAACTCGCCAAGCTATTATGCATATAGTGTCGAGCTCAGACAAAGAACCCTCTGAAAGCCAGTGTACTAACCTTTATGAATGATATGCATCACGGAGCGATGCATCTGGTAAGTTCATGGTAATGACTCAGTCATACGACGGCAGAGCACATGAGACTGTCTCAATTACCTCTGTGTAGACGGTCGGTGGCAGATCCCAGTTGTCTTTGGTTAGATAGCCCTTCAAAAGAACAACCATTTTAGAATCGGCAATGTTGGGGTTGAGACCTCGACGTTGGAGCGCAGACCTCTGCCTATCCACAAACGATGTTGCTTTATCCCCTGTTGCTCTGTTCAAAGCATACACCTTGGTCACGTTTGTGTCTTCTACAAGCCGTGCCAGGAGGCAGCAGCCCAGACTTCCTGTGGTCCCCGTCACAAGAACGGTGTCCTCTAGCGGAGGAGGCTGTAGAGGTCCTTCCGGGCGAGTGGGGTATTGTCCAATGTATTTGGCTACCATACCCTACATTGCCTCCGGCCGACCAGGGCTTGAATCTGCAGCATCGTCCACACAGCCAGACGCCACGGAAAAGACAAATGAAGCAAGACGTCGAATCGATGGGTAGTCGTAGACAAAGTTTCGCGATGTTTTGCGCGTATCTAGATGTGCTGAGTCGCGCAAAGCATGCAGCAAGGAATTCCTGATCCATGTTGCCTGCAGGCTGATCCAAGTAATCAGCCACGATGTCTACCTTGATTAGGTAGAGGTTCACCTGTCGCAGCCGTGCTGGAAGAAGTCATCATCATCGCGGACCGTGTGACCCAAAATTTTGACAACTACGGCACGAACGAACTCGATCGCACTGACTATATCCCAGTGGGATGGCGGGGGTATGCTTGACTGTGTACTTTCTTCCACTATGTCGTATAGTGCATTGATCTCTTCCTCATAGTTGTTGATCACAGCCTGGCGACGTGCCGTATTCTTGGCAGTGTACATGAATAGTTTTGAGGGCTTTGCAACCATGAACATCTGTATCGAGCGGTGTTTAATACACATTCACAATGTAGAACGAGCAGGGCACCTCTTTGAATAGCCTGGAGTGCTGGGGCGCATATGCGTTCATCTTCTCAATGGTTGGCCTGACATCATGACAGGGTGAACCTTTTCTAGCATATATCCACGGATCTTACCACGTACCATATCTTGTTTCGAAAATCCGCTAGCTTGACTTGGTCTACAGGATCGAAACGGAAAGCGGGTTTAGGATCTATGAGGACGCCGGCCTGGAAGCGACCACGCCCAAACATAACGGAAGATAGAACATGAGGATCCTGATTCAGTATATTCTCTGAGGGTAGCGATCAACATCATAACATTCAAGGAATGGTAAGAGTGCACTGACCCAGTGGCCCGGGGTTCGTCTAATCAAGCCAGCATGTCTAGTCAGTATACCTCAAGAATACGACAAATATAGGCTCCGACCTTCTCGCCAGAATTCTGCATAATCTGATCGTCAGTGCGACCGTGAATTCTCCAGTACCCTGGATTTGTAGGATGAGGGACCATCAGATCAGACGTAGCATACGCGCCGATCCCGGCAACCTGAGTATTCAGCACGCTTGGCTCGCAGAAGGTGTTGGACTGCTCATTCAACGAATGAGACTATGGACGAACACGCACTAGGGTCAACATACGAAAGTCACGTACCACCATGACGAACTCGAACGTGTTGTTTCCGTAAGGCACCATTTTCGGCTTGACCAAGTCTGGGAAGTGGAAGTATTCCCAGTCATAACCAACCTCGGCTTCATTTATATTAGTATGTCTGTCTGTCAGTGCACATCCTCAAGTAGTATCAGGTAATATTGGACTCATGATACCGCCTTCAGTACTGGCAGTATCGTCGGCAACAGGATCGAGCTACTCACGAGCCATATAGTATGAAGATCGATACTCCTTGCGATATCATGTAGTCTCCAGCTTCTTTATTAAGCAGACCACCGCCAAATAACTGTTCCAATACTAAGCCACGCGTTAGCTACAGCCTCGAGCTAGCTCTCACCACGCCATCGCGAGTAGTTAGCCATTTGACATACTCAGGGTTGCGGGACCAGGCCTGCGATCATACACGTCAAAACTCGGCATCAGGAACGGGTTTTCCAAATGCACCTCGATAAATGATGGGACGCAGAATGTGATGTTACTATTGGCGGCTTCAGACAGTGCGTCTGCGGTAGGTACCGGGGCAGGGCATTTTGGCTCGAATGCGCTGACAACAAGACCACATGACGCCTGTAAATGTTCGTTCCCCATGAGCATGACATAGGTATCAGATCGAATCATATACCGTCCATGAAAGCTGTAATACGCCCATCCCATGATAAAACGGCATCACATGCAGCGAGAACACGGTCTAGTGATGTGCCAGGCCCGGCCCGGCTCAAAAGCCCCGGCTTTGGCCCGGCTTTGGACGGCCTTGGCTTTTCAAAACCTCAGGCCGGGCCCCCATTGACGGCCCAGGGCTTGGCCCGGCCCGGCCTGGGGCTTGCCCGGGGCCTAACCCCTAACCCCTAACCCCTAACGGGGCTTGGCACTGTGAGGATGATCATCACTGTAGCCACACAAACTCATAACGTACCTTCTTAAACTATCTTCTGACAAATCCAAGCTCCAGTATCTTCAATTATAGTGTGAAATCATCATTTTACCGGCACGGTGCTCTGTGGCGCGCATTCCAAATGGGGCATCGTATAGGCGCCCAAAAGTGAGCGACAGGCTTAATTCGATCCATGGGACTATCCTCTTGCTTGAATTTAAAAATATAGACATACTTCATTGGAATATGGCATACTGCTACTATATATATCCTTATATCATAGTTACTAGACATTTTATCTGTTAGAGCTTTCAGGCCCGGGGCTCACGGCTTGGCCCGGCCCGGCTTGAGACACAAGCCGGGCCCTGGGCTGTCTCAAGCCGTGGTGTAGGGCCCGGCCTGGCCCGGCTCAAGTAGGGCTTGGCCCGGCCCGGCCTATGGCCCAAAGCCGGGCCTGGCACATCACTAAGAACACCTTATCTGTTAGGTCTCGCTCGCCGAACCAGGGAATGAGAGCCAACTGAGAAAACCGGTGGTTGGTCCAGTAGATTGGTTTAGGAAAAGCAGTCGATCCTACATATATACTATTAGCAGATCAATGAATCGTCAGAGAAGCCTGAATACCTGAAGAATGTAATATCATGACTATAGCATCAGGGCCCTTGAATATGTACGGCACGTCTTGAGTGGTAATAGCTGTTTCCGCCTGAGACAAATACAGCTCTTCGAATAGCGGCATAGGTGAAGTCTTGGGTGGCTCAACAGAAGGATATTGATCTCGAATAATTTCGAGCGCAGCATCTGTCAGCTCCTCCATGGCTGATTCACGACCGACGAGTATGTGCCTGACTTCTGTCTTGCTGATCAGGTGGGCCACAGCTATAGGAGAGTTACGGGGCGATATGGGGAACGCAATACAATTCGCGCGCATTATACTTATCATTATAGTGAAATATGGGATTGCGTCTGCTTTAAAATTGGTTCCTCAATGCGGTTTGAGCATCGGAATTGCTCACCGGAAGGTGCCAGAATTGCTACAACTGGTGTCTCTCCTTCGGAAAACATATTACGGATACGATCCTGGATGAGCTTGGCGCCTACGTAGACCGTCCTGACAGCTTCAGGCCAGAATATCGTTCTAATACTACCATGGTCTTGCGCGAACTTGAACAGACGATGTTGCGGATTATTCTCTAGGTGCCAGTCGTAGATCTCAACTAAGGACAATGATCCATCTAACGGAGGGGGTTTGAAAGTTGGGCTCAAGCGAGCCTGAGTTTGTGGTGGAGGTGGAAGCAGTCTGCGGCCGGGCATGGTGATTGACAGAAGCTGGCAAGACGGTGGGATGGTGCACTAATAATCTGCGACCTGCTTCAGTTACATTGCCTTGATTGTTGCTCTTATGGCCGTGGATCGTAGCTGAATCGCGTTCACGTCCTGATGGTTGCGCTTCGTATGCCGGAAGGTTCAGATGTCGGATGCCGAAGATCTAGAAGCTCAGGGAGCACCCCATAACTGAAGCTCCAGACGCAGGCATTAGACCAAACATCAGATCTTTGTGCCAGTTATGGCATCGTTGTAACTTGAGGTCGTATATCCGACGACATCGATATCGTAGAACGTCTCCGCAATAAGAAATCATTGATTATCACGATGATTGGGCGCTTTTTTCTCATTCCCGTGGATCGGACTCCCAGTGATCATCAAGCTGATGAGTGTGCATTCACCCGTCTAGAATAGCTCAAACACTCCCTGTGGCTCCAACATTTTGATCATGACTGCCCGTGCGAAAGCTCTGCGTTGCCGGTGCCCTTCTTAATCGGATGTCGGTATCACTTATGGGCACTTGAGGTTAATTACCCAGCGGGTTTGCGTAGATGCAAGCACTGAGGATCACGCACGTGGATACCGACGCGTCGGGCCAGCGGCGGGCGTCTCTATGCGCCCCTTCGACACTAAACATTGAAGTCTTCGGCCGACCCTCCGGTCGATCTTGCTGTCTACGCAGTCATAACTAAGGCACTACCTCCCTATTGCTTAACACTCGCCTGGGAACGTCTGCTAACAGTTCCCATCAACGGTGTGTATGTTACAGATGTTTCACGGTGGACATGTGACTCTGGGGCCCAGAAATATCACTCATACCTCCTGTGCAAACATCTCGTACAAAACACCGGGCCTCTGCCTGCTCATTGGTGGGCTTCTGCTGTTAGATTTCATATTCCTCCATTCTACACCGTTCCAATTGAGGGGATTGTTGCTCTGCCACCCGAGATGCCGGCACCATATGCCTGGCATGCTCGCATGCCTCAGGCAAGCACTGTGCCATTGTTAACTATGGTATGCAGTACAGAATCAGATGCAGAACCTACAGCCAGTGTTGGTATTTCCATTTGAATGCTGATGTCGTTGTTGACTTGGAATTTTTGCAGATTCTGTCTTCGCCGTCAAGGCCTCCGCCAACAGGAAGAGATGGTCTGATGCAAACACGTGCGGGAGGTAACGGGGGCTTCGCAGTAAGCATCCTACTTGATCACACTACTCTATACTAAGATTTCAAAATTTTCAGCTTGACGACGAAGATGAAATCGACGTAGACCACTTAATTGCAGTTCTACGGTAATCATTGCGCATCCTTGAGGACCAACAAGATCGCGCGGAGCCACGGTGGTTCAAGAATGCAGCACATATAATGAAACCACTTATCCGCTGGGAAAGTGATATCCGTCGCCACGAACAGCGTCGTACAATGCCCATCACGAACTCAACTACTCGCCAACAACCCCTAGCCACAAATGTTATTGGCTACAAGTACTGTATTTAACAGAGTTTCCTACATCTTGAATACAGATATCAATGAGCGATACAAGCAATTTACTATATAGTCTGTCTATCTTGCCTCGATAAGCTTCCACAGTGCCGTGGCCTTCAACTTTCGTCGAAGGGGCACGCAGAGACGCCCGCCGCTGGCCGACATGGTGAAATCCACATGATCCTCAGCGCTTGCATCTACGCAAACCCGCTGGGTAATTAACCTCAAGTCATGTGCCCATCTTATGGGCACATGAGCTGTCAGCTCGGACGCGAAGTTCCACAACTATGTCATGCGATATGCGAACAAGCGTTCAACATAGTACTATGGCTGGACCCCTTCTGCACAGTTTTGATGGTACGCAGACAAGTGAAAGATGAAAGCCCCGTTCGCCTGATACCTGCTCCAGGAAACATAGTAGCCGTATCATCTCAATGTGTTATCCTTCTATGACAGCGCTAGAGTGCTCAAAGCATAGGATCTTACAAATTGCGTCATATCCCGGGTCCTCGGAGCTTTAAAAACACAACATTCAGAATTCTGCATAAGGACACAAGCCAGGGATCTCAATGAAAGTTTACGGCAGCATTGTTATACATGTCTCCTATCTACAAGATTTTTCTCGTGATTTTTATATGCAATAGGGCTCCTGTAGAGTCAATTGTGCAGAAGTGGCCCATTGCGCAGGAGGGGTCCAGCCATAGTATCTGGTAGAATGACGCGAAGTTGTCGACGATAATGTTCACCACACGGCATGTATACCTGATTCTGACAGTATCACATGATGATGCGACATACACGAGCTCTACACGCTATATTTACGGAGTCGCAATGTAGGATCACAGAACCAGGAATGTAGATGTTAAGAGCAGAATCACGCATTGCGCACTCGAGAGTACAGGACTGCCGACATGCAGGCTGCTCTTGCGAGCATTGTGGTCTGAGGAAAGTTCATCAGCTACTCTAGTGGCAAAAACGGGTATGCTAGATTCACGCACTGACGCAAACGTGACTCCCTTCCACCATGTCAGGGAAGATCCTAATATTGCGCCGTTTATGGGATTTCCTATGAGCGAAGCAACACCAACAGGGAGGAGTGCAATCCCCATGCGCTTCCTGGTATACCAGGTTGTGATGAGCACAATGCAGTCCTGTGGAGGAAAGGGAACATTAGTCGACGCACCCCATGTCTGCTTTTCCAGCACATAGTGAATGGACAACAGGGAGATAAAGAGAGACCCCTATAAAGCGTGATTGAAGAACTGTTGGGAAGATTCAGCTGATACGTACCAGCCCCAAAGAAGAAACCATAGCTAAATGCCATTAGCTTAGGTTCTTGAGGATCTTTAAGAGACGAAAGTAAACGCACAATATAGTGAACAGTACTAAACCATAGGTTGTGCCACATCCAAGCATGGCAAACCCAATGGCGCCTATGCGGGAGATGTGAGTGGCACAATCAGCGACCTGTGTATTGATATCCACTTACCGGCACAAAGAGTACATGGAACGTACACTTCTACATTACCCCAACGGTCGGCCAACCCGTTGGGCACAACTCGGCCAAACATGGCCGATATATTCATAATGGCCAGTGAATAGAAAGACAGCCGAGAGTTTACACCGTGTTGTTCCGCGTATATTTGAATATAGTAAGACGGGAACCACTGGCCGAGACCGAAAAGAAACCCCATAGCCAAGAGCAGGACAAAGTCCTTGTCTAACAGAGGTGAAGAGGTAACTGCAATAGGTAGTTGCTTATCAGCTGCGTCATCCTCGTCCTTGGTTGTTGATAGCTCTGCGTTTAGTGTAGTAACGTCTGGTGCAGACGCAGAATTGGGAGGAATAGGGAGCGCAGGTGCCGGCTTAACAATGAGTATGTTGCCCAAGGCAAGCAACCCTACAGACATGAACGATGTGACCCGGATTGACCATCCGAATCCCAGTGAGCCATTGAGAAGGTAGTTGAGAGCAACTGAAGTAGTGTACGGAGTCAGCACAGACGCATATGCTATCTCAGACCACAACGTACTAGAAAAGACAACAGTGCCTAGGGAGGAGCCGGATGCGACAATGCCCTAAATTCCAATTCCCCGACATTAGTAGTATTCAACAAATGTACAACGGCTTACAATTGCCAACGCTCTACGCTGCTTGAAGTGTTGTGATACTATCCCAAACGTGGGCATGTAGATCAAGCCAACTCCGATGCCCATACCAAGACCCTGGCTAAGGAAAACTTGGTAATATTGATGCGCATGTGCAAGCGACAACAGAAATTGGCTGAAACACTCAAATGTTAGAAAACATGGAGCCGCAGTAAAGGGGAAGCATACCACACAACAAAAAAGAGGGAGCCGGACACCAAAGTCTGTCTCAGATATCCCCTATCCAGTCTAATGCAAGATAGTGAGTCAAAATGTAGTTTCTCTCGTTCGAAATAGAAACGTACAACAGGCCTCCAATCGGTGAAAGTGCCAGCATGAAGAATAGCTGAACGGTACCAATCCAGCTAATAGCCGAATCAGAGACATTGTTCAGGTATTCCTGCGCGTAGAATGTCTGCATTACTCCATACGATGAGACCTAACCGGCGCATGTCAGTAACCATTTCAAGTCAGCGCTTGGCGGCAGTTCTCTGTGAGCAATCTAGGCTGCCACCCACAATCCCAACAACACAGAACTGCATAAGCCAGGCTCCGACGACTACAGAATCACTATGACAAATTGAGACTGGCAATGAGTATTGGTGTGCGTACCAGTGCTCCATGCTCGCCACTCTAGACGACCTCGCTTGGGGCTTCCTGTCGGCATGGCAGGCAGTGTATTACGCGCGTCAAGAGCGCTCCCGCCGATTGCTATGCTGCTCGTAGTCCAAGAGCGATGTTTCGTTGCGAGGGCTTTGCGTAGGAGAATACCTGCAGACAGGAGATGTGTCGACACAGTAAAGCGCCTCGCGGACAGCTGACAGGAGTGCCTACGGTGGACTATGAATATAGTACGACGGCTTCAGGCGCACACCAGACACCTCGCGTGACATAAGGTAGCGCCTACACATCCTGTTCATCTGCAAATGATAGAATTCAACGGTATGCGGATAACAATGATGAGAAGCCGGTGCACGTGTACAGATAGCTGCAGCTGCCTCGGTGTTAGTAATGCGCGCTATATATGATGGCACCATAACGGTTACCGGGAGTCTATCATACTTCTCGGGGCGCACAATTTGCCTGCCTTCAGGGCAATTGAACGCTTCAATCCCAGGCTGTCAAGGCTATCCACAGCAGACTTGAGGTTAACGTTAATGTCCCACACGGTTTGCATGGCCTTTGAAACTCCGCGGTGGCTGAAGCGCAGGAGGGTGGCTGGGCTCGGTGGGTCGTTCTAAGCCCTCGAAGCTTATAGATAAGTTATGCAATGGTTTGTCTCTCATCTATTCTCATGAAAAGTAGAATATGTTAGCACATATGTTAGGCCACAAGCAAAGATGCTCAGAAACGAGTAACTGTGCATGTCTGCAACATTCAGGCACCTGTTTTGAATGTCACACGAAGAAACCACTTAATATTGATATCACCATCCGCAAGAAGGATTCCGCTTATGGGAGCTTACCGCAAAATGTCGAAATTGCATCGAGAAGGAGAGGGAAAGGAGGGGGAAAAAATGAAAGGCTGATGAAGATGAGGAGGTGCTTCAGCTACTGGTGCGACACGAAGTCTTGGGCGCTTCAGCGACGCACGGCCATGAAGCGACACGATGGGTGAAGGTAGAGTTTCAGTCAATTATCTTAATCTGCCAACTGCCCTTCGCTTAAGAAATCGCAGTTGCGAGCTAGGTTTGCACGCAGATTAATCTGCTAGCTGCGGCAGATTAATCTACTGTGACAATAAAATGGTACATCCCGGATTCGAACCAAGGACCTTAGCACAGATGAGAATAACAGCATCGCAGCATAATTAGCCAACTGAGCCATAGTGACAACAGTTACCCTTGACCAATCAAAATATATATAACGCAAATTTTACACACAATTTCCGCAAATCATCAAGGCAACTAACTGCTACAACAAGCATACAGAAATCAATGATAGTGGTAGCTTGATTCACCATGCTTGACCTGGAGCAACTCACCATGGGAAAGCTGAATACACTGGAATCTAGTGATGTGCCAGGCCCGGCCCGGCTCAAAAGCCCCGGCTTTGGACGGCCTTGGCTTTTCAAAACCTCAGGCCGGGCCCCCATTGATGGCCCACGGCTTGGCCCGGCCCGGCCTGGGGCTTGCCTGGGGCCTGGCACTGTGAGGATGATCATCACTGTAGCCACACAAACTCATAACGTACCTTCTCCAACTATCTTCTGACAAAGCCAAGCTCCAGTATCTTCAATAATTAGTGAATTATAGTGTGAAATCATCATTTCACCGGCACGGTGCTCTGTGGCACGCCTTCCAAATGGGGCATCGTATAGGTGCCCAAAAGTGAGCGACAGGCTTCAGCACCAAGAATTCAATCCATGGGACTATCCTCTTGCTTGAATTTAAAAATATAGACATACTACATTGGAATATGGCATACTGCTACTATATATATCCTTATATCATAGTTACTAGACACATTATCTGTTAGAGCTTTCAGGCCTGGGGCTCACGGCTTGGCCTGGCCTGGCTTGAGACACAAGCCGGGCCCTGGGCTGTCTCAAGCCGTGGTGTAGGGCCCGGCCTGGCCAGGCCCAAGTAGGGCTTGGCCCGGCCTGGCCTATGGCCCAAAGCTGGGCCTGGCACATCACTACTGGAATCACAGGTCTTTAGAGGCAGATTCATTTGTATTTGTGTTATGGAAGATGTTAAACTGTGAAAATGAAGTTTACAAAATACTCTATATATTGCTTAAAATGGGGCAGACACTAGTTGCACTGTAGCTCAGTTGGCTAACGTATGCTGCGATGCTGTTATTCTGATCTGTGCTGAGGTCCTTGGTTCGAATCCAGAATGTACCATTTTATTGTCACAGTAGATTATCCTGCCGCAGCTAGCAGATAAATCTGCATGCAAACCTAGCTCGCAACTGCGATTTCTTAAGCGAAGGGCAGTTGGCAGATTAAGATAATTGACTGAAGTCCCTCGATGAAGCAACACGATGGGAATCTCGGAATGGTTCTGACCATTTATTATTGGAGCATGCCATGTATAATATCATGGAGATAGTGCTGAGATGTAACAAATTGGTACTCCTATAGGAAGGTGTACAGTCAATTAATGTATCTGTACCTGATCACATTGATGGACTGATGCTGGCGGCGACGACCGCGTGTGTTCGTGACTGGCATAGTCCAGTGATCGACATGGGTGTTGAAACGTTGATGTCCCACTGTATCGTGGTGGCTATCACTTGAAGTGCATGCTCAAGCTCAGCTTCGTCTGAAGAAGTGGCGCGGCGCTTCAGCCACTGCGGAGTTTCAAAAGGCCATGCAAACCGTGTGGGACATTAACCTCAAGTCTATAGCAGGGTTGGTAGGGTCAAGGTTTGATCCCTTCTTCTAGATCTAGGGTCAACGGTTTGACGGGGGTCTTGACCCCCGGTCAAACCGATTGACCCAACACACATGCACACACAAAATACATGTGACGTCGCGCTTCACCATCTTAGGTTAACTGGGGAGGGGCAAAAGTAGCAGGGTGGCAAAATCCGAGTGTTCAGCATCTATCATGCGCCAGTCCCTGCTAGACAGGTCTCTCCCCGGCATTAGCTAGACGCACATAGTGCAACGGTATCAGTGTAAAGGCTCGTCAGGAAGAAAGTTTCACGCCTCACTGTAGTGGAGTATATTGATTAGAACTATGCAATGTATACTTTCTTTGGAACAGAATTCCTCTAATTAAATCGCCTTGTGTCAATCTGTTCATTTGGTATACAACACAACATGCTATGAACGCTTTAACGAAATTCTGTCCCACCCATTCTTCGAAGAAATAAGGAGATCAGAGATATGCATACTTACTTTATGCTATAACCAATTATCCAAGGAAGAGATGCATTCCCATCAATTGATAGAAGTACATATAAGAATGGTTTTTGGATGCAAGCAAGCAGGAAAAGACTCAAACTATTTAATATCAAGTGGAAAGAGCTATACAGTAGTGAGGTACAGTTATATATGTCCCAATGCAAGCTTGTTCTGAGGTATAGATTATTTCGTGTGGACATTACACAGATGTATTCCCCTTCTTATTTGGGATGTACGTGCCACTGGTGCATCGCATCGCATGACACTTGATGGCAAGTCACGTCACGTCTTGTTTAATGGCGCGCCGCATCTCATGGCAAGTAACCCTGTTTTATTGAGCTTCCTGCTGAATAGCACTTGCGGTTGACTGCTAATAGTATGTCTTTAGCAGTTCCAAGCCTAGTATCATGCCAAAATCCTCCTGCTCTCATCTTCAATGAGCACAAAGCTTACACTAGCTCAAAAGTATTCATGCAGCTCAATTTGCACAAGATAAGGGAAGGATTGGGTCACTGCAGAGCCTAGAGCACTTTAAACTGTTCCTGGACATCAGCAAAAGTAGATAAGCATTGTCAGTCTGGTAAACATAGTCAGACTGGTTTAGGCCAATAAAATATGTTTTGTATTTTGACATCTTGGAAAATACTAGGCATCTGGTGAATACTTGAAAAGTCGCAGAGGCATCTGGTGATTTGCTGCAAACTTATAAGGGCCTCTGGCCCAGAACTGATATACCATGGGGCATAATGTATTGGCTCAGTTATTATATTGGAGCAAATTTCCCAGACTGATGATAAATCTGGGGCACTCAAGGTACATTCAGGGTCAAATTATAAACTGGCACACAGTTACAATACAGCACACAGTACTACAAATGGACCAGCACAGGGTGGAGTGTGAGAGATCAGCATCAAAGGAGCACAGTGAAAGGCCACAAGAGTTGATGGGCACTCCAACGAGGAAGCACAACATACTCGTGTGGTTGGGGGACATGCCTCATGGCTGAAAGGCCAAAGGTGCAGGTGAGGCAGTAGGGCTCTGGGTTTGGTGTGTGCACTGACACAGGAGTTGCCAAGCCAAATGGTGATGAGGGTTTAAGCACATGGGTGCAGCATACTGGCACCAGGCAGTGGAAAGCTGTGAGAGCCAGGTGGGATGGTGCACGCCACCACTGTGCAGCAGCAAGTCATGAAAGCAACAGCGGCAGGGGGTTGGTAGTGCAACAAGTCACTGTATTTGACACACGCTACAACCTAAGACACACACCCGGGGGAAGGGGGCTCGCACAAAGGCGCCTTCCTGGTCTGGGGCATCTAAGGCTGAAGTGGCCAAGACAAGTCTGAGATTCGCTCAAGACTGTCTGGCTATTATATAACTCTACTACTGTTTGTACATGTTATGTTGCACAGCCCATAGGGCATTGGCGCTGAGGTAATCTAATTAGCTACGTGGTGGCCAGTAATGGCATCAGGGTGCTGGGATCATAAGGTGCTGATGTCTATGGCAACATAGTGGGTTAGGCCCGAGTTGGTAATTCTCGTTGATCGGGGGTTCACCGGTAATGGTGGGGTTCTATGTCTGTGATCGGGGCATCTGTGGTCCAGGTTCCCAAGTACTGGTACTGAGGGGAAGGCATGTAGCGGCCCAGGTTCCCACGTGCTGGTACTGAGGAGTGGTGTCTACTGAGAATGTGGACTGGCCAGTATGGGCTGTGCGTGACGTAGAGTGATCGAGCATGATCAGCTGCGATCGATACATAGCGCTCTGTGATGAGCCCATTCAGTCACCGTACCTGGAACAGCCGGTCAACCAATGGGTACAATGGGCTTGTACACCGGTAGAGCCGACGTTGGCCGATGAATCCCTTGTTGCCTGCACATCCAGTCAGCCCACCAGATCCTTGTAGCTGGAACATGGGGTGGGCCGATGGGGGGTCGTGGTGCCCATGCTTCCGTGAGCTCCAGTCGGCCCACCAACCAAAAATCTACATACCTGGAACATGGGGTGGGCCGATGGGGGGTCACGGTGTCCATGTTGCTGCAACCCACGGTCGGCCCACCCAGCAAATGTTCATGTACCTGGAACATGGGGTGGGCTGACAGGGGGTCGCGGTGCCCATGTTTTCGTGAGCCCCAGTCGGCCCACCAGCCAAATTTCCATGTCCCTGGAACACTGGGTGGGCCGACAGGGGGTCACGGTGCCCATGTTGCCATGAGCCCCAGTCAGCCCACCAACCAAAAATCTATGTACTTGGAACATGGGGTGGGCCAATGGGAGGTCACGGTCCCATAGCTTGTGGTAAGGGTCACAATAAGGATCATGGTAAGCATGCATATCTTGCAGTCATAGTCACAGTAAAGGGCACATAGATTGTACCAAGCTTTCAATAAGCATCTATAGCTCATTGCAAGGCCTAGGGTGGCTTGTACATAGCATAGAAATCAAAATGGACAATTGTTTTACAATTATGCTCGCAATAAGGGGCGTGAATAAGCGCCCATTGGTCGCGGTAAGGGTCGCAGTAAGGGTCATGGCAAGGGTCATAGTGATGGTACATGTCTTGTGGTAAGGGTCACAGTAAGGGCCCATAGCTAGCACTAAGCCTTCAATAAGTGTTGTGAGGCTTGTGGCATCTCATACACAACATGGCAATCCAAATTGACAACTGGCTTATAATTATGCTTGTGGAAAGGGTTGTGGCATGTGCCCATTGCAAGCCCTAACATGTGCTACTGATGTTTTTGTGAGCTAACTGCAAGCTTACCGCAAGCTATGGGTGCCTATTATGCGACCCCCTACTGTGAGGGTATTGACTAGGAATGCTTCTATTTTATTCTGTGCTATACAAACAAATGCTTACCATGTGTCATTCAATATGTAATGTCACAGTGAATCTTCATAACACGCTGAAGTTACCATCAGATATGTAGCATTTTGGTTGGTGGGCCGACTGGGGCTCATGGCAACATGGGCACCGCGACCCCCTGTCGGCCCACACCATGTTCCAGGTACATGAACATCTGCTGGGTGGGCCGACCATGGGTGACAAGGCCACTAAAACCTTAGAGTGAACTGAGAGGAGTGAAGTGGATGAACACCAAGTTCAGACTGGGGTTACCAGCTGAACGTAGGCCTGTATTTATACAACTAGGTTGTTTGTACATGTCTGTACTATAATGGCCATATATGGTAACTAGGGAGTCTGGGGCGTGACTAGGCTAGGGGTCTAAGCCAGACTCTGAAACATAGAAGCGTAGTAGTATATGAAATACGTATCGGTCATCGTGGCCGTGTGGGAACGGATCTGTGCGTTGTGATCTAGGCGTTGCCTGGTTCCTTCCAAGGTATGATCTGGGCCTGGCTGGGCTTTGGGACTTGGGGGACCGGATCAGGCTCGTTGTGGTTAGGGAAAGCTTTTGCCCGTGACAATGGGTTGCAGCAACATGGGCACCGTGACCCCCCATGGGCCCACCCCATGTTCCAGGTACATAGATTTTTGGTTGGTGGGCTGACTGGGGCTCACAACAACATGGGCACCATGACCCCCTGTCGGCCCACCCAGTGTTCCAGGTACATGGAAATTTGGCTGGTGGGCCTACTGGGGCTCACAAAAACATGGGCACCGTGATCCCCTGTCGGCCCACCCCATGTTTCAGCTACAAGAATCTGGTGGGCTGACTGGACGTGCAGGCAATGAGGGATTCGTCGGCTGATGTCAGCTCTACCAGTGTACAGGCCCATCGTACCCATTGGTTGACTGGCTGTTCCAGGGTACGGTGACTGTATGGTGTGCTGTGACTGCTAGTGTTCTCAGTCGTACAGAGCTGGGTTTAGAGCCTCCGTAGGCTATTGTGTGGGTACGCTGGGGTTTTAGGCCTCCTGTGGGCCATAGCGTAGTGCTAAGGGGTTTTAGGCCTCCTGTGGGCCATAGTCCGTATAGTACATAGTCCGTGCCGGTAATGGCGTGAGTCCGTAGCTGGTAATGGCTGTAGTCCGTGGAGATGGGAGGCATAGGATTCGGTTGGTTGGGTGTGCGTGGTCCTAGCCGTGAGTCCGTATGGTCGTGACCTGATGAGGTATGGTCCAGGTAGCAGGGGGTTGGCTGGGTTAAGTGCTACTGGGCTTACCGTACTTGGTAGGGGTCATGTGACTGCTATTGGCTTTGTATTGGACTGGATGTGGGGTCTGGGACTAGGGTTATTAGGTGTGGCTGATGATGCTGTTAGCTAGTGCCCGTGGTGGTACGTATGTAGGGCTTGTATCTAGCTGAGGCATTGGGTTTCCAGCCTCGGGGGTGCTCTCAATGATTGGAAAAGGTACTGTGCCTAAAGGCTTGAAATTGGTGTGTGACAGTATTGTATTCACCCAGTGGTGAGTTCTGCAAGCATTCAAAAAATAAAATGACCATAACACCCACTGAATCTGTCACTTGTCCATGTGATTCCCACCAAGTCCAAACATGACTGCATGTCCTCATTCACTGTCCCATCCACAAACACACACATCATCATCTCTGTAATGTGTCACAGTCCCTACAACTACATACCCTCCTCAGCACTGTCAAACACTGGCATGCAATCATCACTTTCCTTCGCAAATCCACAGCATTCCTCAAGCTAGATGTATACCCCATTGTATTCAATCCAGGGTCAGCCTTTCCCCCACCCATCAGGGCATGACCACACTACTTTACCATGACTAGTCCTCTACATTACTCAATGATCTCCATACCCAACCTTACCACACCCCCTTACCACACTATGGGCCTATGGCCACCACACATGTACTTATGATTACTGACTGTGGAATATAAATGGTTGTTCTCTCTCTCATCGCACCCATGTGCTGCACCTGATGCACATGCACTTCCAACATTGACTGCACACGGAGCATCCAATCAATCTGTCAGAATGCACTCTTGTTGCATGATATGAGCCCTAGATAATATGTGGTAATGCCTAAGCCCTTCAACAAGGTCCTAGGAGTGTATCTGTGGTAATGTAAAATCCTTGTTAGTATGAATGGATACTTTGGGAGGCACACTGGTAATCTCGACTAGATGTCAGTGTTGCCTCAAAGTGAAGGTAGTAGTGTGTCAGCAATTGAATATCGGCACTTATAGCTCACTGGCTTAATCTTGCGCAATAGAGTGGTGGAGGATTGATCAAACTGAAGCTGAGGTACAGCTATAGAGTGTCCTGGCTTATATACATGTCTCTCTTAATTGCTACTGTGTATCTTGCATGCCTGTAATGGCTGTGCAGTGGCTGGGTGGGACTAATGTTCAGGGTCTGTGTTTTAAACATGGGTCATGAATGTTCTGTGGCTAGTAGCATGTGGCTGATGTGTGTATCTAATGATCTACACCTGTGGGTGTTACAGGATTTAATTTTGACACACATGGAACTCACTATGACTCAAGTACAATACAGGAAGTTGTCATGCAACTGACCCTGTACAGTTTCATAACTCTACTGGGTGTAACCCTGGATGTACTAGTATACAAGGGACCATTTCAGCTTTGACAGATCCAACTCTGTCATCATTTTGTATTTATCATATAATCAATTGATGGTGTTCAACTGCCATATTTCCTATCATTCCAATCTATTGTTACAGGTTCATCCATGATACTTATCATACATTTCAGACTATATTGTACTTAGTAGAATGATTAGGACCATGGACATTTAGAATAGTATATAAACTCCTGTAAATATGGTCAAAGCTCTTCAGCTTGACCTTGTTGTAATAACAAGAGTCTTATACTCACTCTCAAACTTGAGAAACCAAGCTCAGGGAAACCAAGCTCAGTGTATTTGCAAGCTCAGAAGATGAAGTCTTGCAAGTGTCCATCAACTTATAAAACCTTAGGTGAGTAAATCCAACTTGTCTATTGAATATAATATCCTAAAACTCTAAACTAAATGTTAAACGAGCGTGGGTATACAACCCATAACAGTAGGTATCTGACACAGACTATGTACATGCCACCCGCAGAGCAGGGAATCCTACTACACTGCATCTAAGGCGTCACTGGCAGCCTTGCACCCCAGACTAGCAAGCATAAAGTGGAGAGTGTCGACAGAGGCGCACATGCAGAGGTAGAGAGAGGGGGAGCACCCCTACATCAAGAATAACAAGTCTGAGGTTGTAAGACCTCAGACCACACTGTAAGTATGTACATGGCAGCACGAGCGTGTCTACCCTAAAGTGCGAGTCCATGCGCTGGTAGCTCATAACACGTAACAGTAACACTAGCTAATGTGACATATCACCTGACTGAGTAACAACATGATGCAAACCCTTATCTAATCTACAATGGGCAATTGTGGAGGTGCGTGGGTGCAAATACAAGGGAAATAATAATTTGTGACAGTAGCCATGTGTTGTATAGTACTAAATTAAATAAATAGAAACCCTGAATTAGAAGTGTGATTGAATGAGTGTTCAATGAAAATGAGATGAGAAGTAATGCCCTGAGTGTATGGATGGATCTGTGACTTCTAGGGTGTGACTTGTGAATTGTGAAATATAAATATTAGGATCTGCATATGTGTAGTTGTGGACTTATAGATTCCCCTGATGTGACCATCAAGTGACTGAAGGTTAAGTTAGGGTTTCAGGGATGTACTTGTGGGTGTAGGGTGTCAGGTGGCCTGAGTAGAACTGAATCTTAACATGACTAGATTCAGATGAGGTTGGTTTGGTTTATTATCTAGGCTAAAATCCTGACATAGTGTCCTTGGTACTGCTACCACTAAGTCCATGGGGTAATATATGCTACTAGTGTCCAATTGACAGATAGGAATGTTGTGGTTGAGTGCAACAGTGGCTGAAATGTGATATAGTCTGTGGTTAGACAGGGAAGATGGCTAGAAGCCCTAGTAAGCATGGAATGGAGGGCATAGGGTTGACAGATATAAAATGATGCTCTGGTTGAGCAGGACCAGCTATAGTACAGCACAGCATAGGGTGGTTAAATGCTAAATCTCATTGCATGAGTATTTTCAAAAATGGTTCCCTGCACAATATTGTAACAAAGACCTCAATATAGCTGGTAATCACAATAAATTACTGTGTGATAGCCAACTTAGCCATGATGATAACTAGCAAATGTAAATGTTTGTATCATATATATGGTACAGATTGAACTTCATCTTTGCAGTTTAACATCTGCTATAATACAAATGCAAACGCATCTGCCTTTGTATAGTGCTGATCACAGCACATTTAGATTTTACATGTTGAGTTGCTCCAGATCAAGCTATATATTAAATCAAGCTGCCATGTCATCATTGTCTTTACTTGCAGTAGCAGTTAGGTGTCATATATCTGAGTTGCAAAAAAATCTGTAAAACATACATGATAAATAATTTAGTCATCTGCGGCTGCTGTTTGATTGTGTGGCTCAGTTGGCTATTGCATGGCAGTTTACTGTGATCACCACCTGTATTGAGGTCTTTGGTTTGAATCACATATTTACCTTTTATTTTCAGAATAGATTGATCTGCTGCAGTTGGCAGATTAAACTGCATCCAAGCCTAGCTGGCAACTGCCCAAACTCTAGCGAAGGGCAGTCGGTGGATTAAGTTAAATGATTGAAACTCTACTCAATTCTAGGGCTGGGATGTCAGCCACTACGGAAAGCTATAAGCAGCATTGCGTGATGCGCTACAGATCTAGAGCTGAAGACGCGATTGCCAGTCTTGCAAGACCTGTAAATCCACCTCGCATGGTGTCCTCAGGCAAGTAAAGCAGCTATCGCCGCACCATACTACTCCGCCACATCCCTCGGGTCGGCTGAGAGTCGCTCTGCGTCGCCTCCTGCGAGCGAGTTCTCGGACGGCTTGATAACTGAGGTTGCATAGTGCCCGTAGTCTTATATGATCAGCTACAATAAGCATGTACACGCTACGCGAATGCTGTTGTGGTACTGGGCCTCTCGCCACCCGATTTCGCACGATCTGAGCGGTGGAATAGAATATACAACGGTAATGAAGTATTGATATTCTGATCAAAGTTCAAACTGATAGTAAAATCGCTGCATCATCACCCAGCCTACGAATCTGTGATGAACTATGTAGGGCCTGAGTAGACCAAAGACGGCAACAACTTTGATCACAGTTTGCTTTCTGGCAGTCTACCATAATGGCGGATCAAGAAATTGGCGATATCCGTCGCTGGGGCACCGCAAATACCTTCAGCAACTGAGAATCTGCGAACAAGTTGAATACGTACCCACGATAGACGGTGCTTCCTCCGGTAGCTGGTATGAAACGAAGAGTTAGAGAAGCCCAAGGGGAGTAACAGGAATCTTACATTATGCCTGAGCTCATCATGGTAGTCGTTGGAACAGTTACCAAGTCGTCTATACGAGGTCTGCGCCTGGATTGTGGGGCCTCCGGTTCGTTCGCTTCTTCCTCCCCATATCCAATGCAGCCAGATCCGGGAGTCAATCTCGTTGAGCAGTTCCCACGTCTCGTAAACGGATCGACGCTCAAAAAGCATAAGAGCTTCCTGCAAGTCGGTTCGCAACGTGCAGAACGCAGTTGTGAAAAGTAACGTACCAGATATGGAATTGTCTTCAACCTGAATCTTCCGTCCGCAGTCTTGACAATCGCATGCTGACAGTACAACCGAAGAATTTCGGGATCCCAGGGCTTGAAGTAGGCACTCCGGTGTATACTGTCCACTGCACTCTGTCTGAACAATGTTCAGCCGAGATCAATTGATCCACAGTCTGTAGTCAATGTGCGAACCTTGTATCCCATATCCATCGACGCCCTAAACAGCCTGCCTCAAATCGCCGATGCGGATCTTCATGCTTGAGATAAGTCGGATATACGGCTGCTTCAACTAAGACGAGAGACGAAAACAGGGATGGATATTCTACAGCTGGATAAATGCTTGAAGTAAATGTCAGGTCAATATTCTGACAGCCTGTAAGGTATAGGTATCCAATCTCTCACAGTGAGTGAGCCCCCATCGAATGGCCTATCATTACGATAGTGCGTGATGCTATACCCCGCAATCTCCTAGCATCAGCCATGGCAGCTGAGACGCGTGGGAGGTTAACGGGCAGCGCATTCGCACCCGCAGTGCGGTCCGGGAGGTAATACAGCATGAAATTGGCCACATCCCGTGCGTAATCAGCATTGTCAACTGAATAAATGTATGAATGTAGCTAGAACAGGGATCTCTGACAGGACTTACATATATCTCCTAATATGGTTTCATTGAGGAGACCACTATCACCATGCTGGACGCAGTCAAGACACCATATTTCATCAATGCTGATTTGGTCAGTAGACCCTCTCAGGGATGATAGGGTTGATGAAACGACTGGCTCCCACGACTGGTTAAGTTACGACCATGAGTAGATTTGCGACGAAAACATAACGAGAATGAGATACCTCTTTGAACGCCCCAATCCCGTGCAAGAAGACGAGCGTCAGTCCCGTCCCGCGTGTAGGACGCAACTCCCTAACGTAACGATTGGCTACCATCCACAACACCTCCCTTCTAGGTGGCCGCGTATCTCTGCCTTGCTCCTGTGCTTCCTTAACCAAGCTCAGATATTCCACTTCACGCGCGATGCGTCTCTTCTTCGCATCTGCATCCTCCTGTGGTTCCGGACAAGGTCTGCGCACCCAAGAATCTGACGGGCATCTTGGGAAAGCAGCAGGAAATAGATGAGTGGATACACAATAGTCCGCCAAAGATCTGGGTTGGGAGCTTGAAGTTGTGAGAATAGGATAGTCGCTCGGCTCAACAGGGGGTAGCTCGAGAGCTAGAGCAGTGTTAATTGCGCGGGGATCAATCGTCTTGAATGGAATTATGGTGGTTGGCTGCTCCAAAACCCTGTGAGCGTTGTGCGGGTCCACTGGACGCGACATGAGATGGCATGAGCATGCAGCGAGAGTTCGTCACCTTGAAATCAGTGCGATGCTATACAGCCCCTGCATGATGTCTCCCCTAGCATTATATCTTCTGCCGTACTGCATCTTACGTAGTATATCAGACGCGCGCACGTGCACAATGATGTTGTAAAGCATTTATTATTACGCGCGGGCAGTAATGATATGCGCGGGCGGCGGGCGCCAATATAAGTAAGAGGGTGGTAGAACGTATGAAGATGATGGTAGAGAAGATGGAGTAGTATGTAAAGTGGCTGACGTGTTTGAATAAAAAATGCAAATGGCTCATCGAGAGCCTATGGGCTTACCCTGGGTCGATTACAAGTGGGGCATTGACTGGGGATTTCATGAAGGCGTTGGAGTGTTCCAAGTATCGTTGGAGCGCTTTGAGTCCTCGAGAGGTAGTGAAGATGATGGCAAGGTTAAGGGAAGGGGATGTGTCACGAAGGTAATGCCTGCAGAGGGCGGTGTCAGGACGTGCACAATGAGCAGCGGGTACTCTAGACCCTAGTTGCGACGTGATTTGACACCTTGACAAGACCATTTGTGACACTGGAACAATCGGATCTTAGCCATCTCATCGCAAATTCAACCCCTGAAGAATCCTGCTGATGCTCGACAACTGATTCTGGTAGTAGTGTCGGGCGCCCCGCCACAGCAGTCCGTGCGACAATCTGTCAGGCACTCTACCGTAAATCGGTTGACAGCATATGTCCAAATGTTACAGTCGTTCCTGAAAATTATGTCAAAGTCACTTTTTGCGCGTCGTCCAAAGTTCCGAACCTCAGCCCCATCTTCCGACTCGTAAGCGCCCACAGGCGCCCGTTGCTCGCACCTATACGCCATCATCTTGAGCCTTTTTCTTGAATTCAAACATGGCGCATTTCCCACAGGTTTCATTGTAGTGCAGATGGTGATAACATGGTATCATGTGTCACGAGCACGTCACGACCATCTGCCGTAATAGCTTAAGTACTGAGACCCGCAAATGCCAACAGAGCTGGCATTGTGCCCTTTTGTTACAGTATATTACCGGTCCTTTACCCACTACCACTCCTTTACCCACTTGGCTCTAACTCCTCCCCCGCTTGAGGTTATGCTCCCATTTTTTAACTGCACCTTTATACATGCTCTAGGCTTATGCTCAAATTCTTTTGCCGAGTCCTGACAAACGGTTCTTTGCCAGTGAACACATATATACCGGTGATTGCCTATTTTAGATGACCTGCACTATGTTTTAAGCAGCTGTAGTCTACGGTTGAATCAGGGCATATATTCAATAGCTTTTAAATTTCCTGAAGCTGTTTCTGAGTATGTTTCTCTGCAAGATGTAGAGGATCTAAGTAAAATTGAGGCCACGAGGAATCATGGAAAGTAGGTGTGACAAATGAGTGACATGTATGGAATAAGAGCTTGTGCGACGTGGTCATGTGATATCGTTTATTGGATGTCGGAACGCGGTCGAGCAGCGGATCTGCGCATTCTTCTCTGGCTTCATAAATCATCCAACACTTCTGTGACTTCTACAATGGTGAAATCTCTCTCGGAACAAGTCAAGCGGCAGAAGTCTCACAAGGCACAAAACCATATTCTGTCCCTGGCAGTGGATGCCTATGCACGGGAGCAGCTCAAGCCGAGTATGGAGCGGCGTAGTGCTCGCGCTATTGCAAATGAGTTTAATTTACGTAGCCACAAGACATTAATTAGTCACTACAAAGGCCATGTCACGATGAGTGCATTTAATGCTCAGAAGCAGAAGCTCACTACTGCTGAGGAGCGGGTTCATGTAGACTTTCTACTTGAATCAGCAGACCGGGGTTTCCCATTAGACCTCCGTATGCTCGAGATTCATGCAAATGCAATTTTGCGCAGCAAACATGGAGAAAATACCAACGAGGTCAGGCCAACGTGGGCTGGACGGTTCATGGACAGACACCGGGACGAGCTTCAGATTCATTGGAGTAAACCATTGGCAACTGAGAGGGTGCGTGCATTGAACCCGGGGATTGTTAAAGCATGGTTTGAGCTTGTGAAAAAGTATCTTGTGGATGCTGGCATTGACCCTAGAAACATCTACGGTATGGACGAGAGTGGATTCACACCATCTGACCAGGGCCGTAAGAAGGTTATTGGGCGCCGGGACACAAAGACACACCACAAACAGGGGAACAGAGATCGCGAGAACATTACCGCATTGATCACAATCTGCGCAGATGGCACAGTTCTCAAGCCTACTATTGTGTTCAAGGGCCAGAACTTTCAGAAGGCATGGGGAGCCAACAACATTAGCAAAGTTTCGTGAGTGACTACCAGAACCTAAGGTCATCAAGCATTCATCATAACTATCAGAATTACACACTCACCAAATGGCTGGACTGACGGCGAGATTGCATTGGCTTGGATGAAGGATGACTTTGATCCACAGACCCGAGAGAAGGCTGCAGGAAACACCCGCATACTCCTATTGGATGGACATAGCTCTCACTACACATGCAATCTACTCAAGTACACAATGGAAAACAACATCATTGTCCTAGGCTACCCCCCGCATTGCACACATGCACTCCAAGGCCTTGATGTTGTCTGCTTCGTGTGGATGAAAAAGGTCTGGCGAGAGGAGATTAGACAGTTCGAGGAGCTAAACAAACAAGGTGTTTGTAAGGCCGACTTTGCGGAGACATTCGGGAAGGTATTTGTACGCGCATTTACAGAGGACAACATTCATGCTGCATTTGCGAAGACAGGCATACACCCATTCAATCCCAATATCATCACACCAGAGCAGATGAAGCCGAGTGCAGCCACATCCATCAAGGGTGAATTTCCGCTCCCTCAGCCAAGTCCTGTCTGCACAGTGATGCAAGCAATGCGGATACATCAGCCTGCAGCCGCTGATGCAGACACCAATACACACATACCTTATCATGTCCCATCATGCACCATCACTCCTAATAATGCAGCCGCCGGTCCTTCCACACTCTACACTACACCCCCATGTCGTCGAGAGACTCTCACAGACGAGTGCTCACAAACAACTCATCGCCGTACTCGGACTCATCACCGTACTCGGGACGAGTTTGATGCCATGCTCGACACGCCATCGAAGCGTGTCCGGTTGATGACAGCGGGTATAGCAACCACAACGTCAGGATCGTTCCTGCTTTCAAAAACACCCATCAGTGCAGTACACAGGATTGCACCACCTGTCCTCGAGTGCATGCCAACTCACCTCCCAGATCCTGACTGGAGAGTGCTCCAGCAACCCAGTGGCAGTGGGCAGCAGTCATGCACTGAGATGCAGGAGAAGATTGATCAGCTCACAGAGAATTTGCGTCTTGCACATGAGCATATCCACACGTGAGATGCCATCATCGAAGGTGCACATGCCCAGCTTGTGATCCAAGACATGTATGGAGCAAAGCTGAACCAAGCCCTCTACGCAAAGGAACACCGATTAGAGAATGATCGCACCAAATTATTCCCGGAATGGAAGGGGAGGCATCTCACCAACTCTGTTACGGTTATTTTGATTTTTCGAATATCAACAGAACTCACCATAGGGCGAATACGATACAGGGACTTGTTGCGTAACCAACCCCCCTGGCTACTCGTGATCTTACGGGGCGCATCCCCCGTTGTACTAGTCTATAGGGCTCGTTTCATCTTTGGCAGACCCAACCCTGCCACCGTTTCATGTTCATCGTTTATTAGCTGATAGATGGCGTTCAACCGCCATCATTCCTATCTATCGTCTCAGATATATCACTCCATACTTATCAGACGTTTGGGACTATAGCGTAGATAGTATCTGTGGCATCTGGGACAGACTTGACCCCTGAAACCTAGCGTAGTATAAAAACTCATGTACTTACCGTCGAGGCTCTTCAGCTCGACCTTGTTGTATAAACAAGAAGTCTTATACTCGTTCTCAAACGTAGGAAACTACGCTCAGTATTTCTCACTCGAGCAATCGAACGACTAAGTCCTCGAAGTGCACACTGACTTCTCGGACTTGGGCGAGTCTTATATTCTATTCGACTCGCACTTGAACAGATTATATCCTCTAACGCGTATTGGATATTAACCGATCTCCTAAGGACTTCACTTAGGACCCGAAGGCATCTAACGAGTATTTGCCTTGCATACGGCGACGTGCCTACGTGCAGAAGAACGATCTATATTCGCGACTCGAATATACGAACGGGTATTCGACCCGTAACAAACTCAGGGTTCATCAAGGAGTTGGACCATGTTGATAAGGTGCGCAGGAAGAATCTGGAAGCCAAAAACCAGCGCAAGATGGCAAAGCAGCAGAGGAGGGTAGAAAAGGAGCTTATTGAGGCAAGATGGAAGGACATTGTGATGCAGCACAAACATGCTGTAGACGGCTGGAGACAGGAGTGCGAGAGACTTGAGGTTAATTACCCAGCGGGTTTGCGTAGATAAGCGCTAAGTATCACGTGGATATTGACGCGTCGGGTGAGCGCCTCTGCATGCCGACAAATGTTGAACATTTTGAACGGCCCATCCCTATGATAATGAAACAACTGCGCCGCAGATATATCATAGGATTAAAGCATATATTGTAGCACTGTACGTACACTGGGCGAATGCCTTGCTTGCCCACTTAGTAATTGGCGCAAAGTGGATGCTATACATTCTGACTTATATAAAAGAGTCAACAAAGCTCAATGAGAAATTGCGTGTGTGACGCACTAACTATGTACACTACTGTGCATCATCTACCAGTTGGGCCTGACCTATGCACGGCTGCTTGACAGCTGCATCTCAATATGGAGCAAAGCCGGTCTGTGCACCATAATCAGTCATTAAATATTCATCCCGTATCAGCTACAGTACGGCAGAGCTCATACTACGTGGCACCCTACACGACGAAGTTGTGTCCTCATCACATAATAGTGGCGGGCGAGCAGACTCAGAGGCGCTCACCCGACGCGTCGATATTCACGTGATACTTGGCGCTTATCTACGCAAACCCGCTGGGTAATCAACCTCAAGTGTGCGAGAGGCTGATTACAGAGGGTGTCGCCAAGAAAGACTTGCCGAAGCCGCCAAAGCGGCCGCTGAAGCCAAAGCCTGCAGTAGGACATGCCGATATGATAGTTAACCAAGCCAGTGGCAGCGCTGCAGACGTAGGAGATGACTCTAGCTCAGACGGTGAGGAGTAGCGCACGCGATGTGAGACTCGGAGTTTCCGAATTGAGGTGAAGTAACACGGACGTCACGCTGGGTAAAGGAGTGGTTTCCGTGACATTCTGTTATTTCAGTATGTTTTGCTCGATACTCCACAAGTTCACCAGCAGTGCCTTAGATTTTTTTGTGTATATACTTCTTACATTTATTGATATATCCCACTCATTACTTTGGAGGGAGGCGCGTTGGCCAATTGACGAAAAATCTATTTCAAAGTGGTGGGTAAAGGAACGGTAATATACTGTATTGCATTACGGCTGAACATTGTTATTGGGTCTCACTACAGCGCGTGATATCATGACGGATGGCCAGTCAGAACAGCAGTTCGTCGAGCTAGGTACCGGGATGGCTTTGGCACGTGACCACGCCGAAGATCTGTTCCCAACGGTGGAGATTGCGGCCGGAGATGCCTAGAGTTTTGCAAAACTCATCTTGTTGTCAGAGCAATCAGAAAATCGGTACAGCGAGCGCGTTTGTCCACAGGCGCGACGATGCCCGTAGGGCAATCGCGTGAGGTACAGTACAAATATGAGTAATTAAATGCTGTTTTTCCCCTCGTACTATATCTGGCTACGCGATATCTGACTCCTGATGTGCGCGTGCGACGTTCAGGCACGCGCGAGCTCGCCCACAGCAAACCCATGTTCCAACACCTGTACCCAGCCGCTTGCCCATGGACACAATTTCATATCTTTGCTGATTTTTCTATTGCCTGTACTATGACGTTCGGTATGACGTTCGGATTGTACATTTAATCAGCAATATTTAGAATGCAGCGCAGCAAATATAAAATGCAGCGCTGCAATACAGAAATTCGGCGCAGCAATATTGTATGCTGTACAGCAATATATTTTAGCAGCGCAGCAATATAATACGCTGGGTAGTGATAACAGAAACGCTATGCAGCAATATAAGGATGCAGCAATGGGCTTATCGCAGCTATAGATTTGAGTCGGAGATTGTATCTACGTTAGGTTCGACGGTCAGAGTTCAACTGACTGCATTGATTACACTACAGCATAATATCCAAGTACCAGTACTCCCCAATCGATAGCTAGTCCTGCTCCCACGGATTTTTTTCCCACTCGCATCAAGTCATTAGAAAAGAATGGGGGCACCTTCTCTTGCTTTGACTATGAACCGGCACAATTGCCGATGTGAGACGGTCCCGCCACCGGTAGGTGATGTGAGCTCGCGTGGCAAGAGCTGTGTGGAATGGAGGAGCAGGGGAGTAAGCTACTGAAAGAAGAGGTTATAATCGAGGCGACAGTTGTACAAGTTTGCAAAAAAATGTTGTAGTGCTACGGTGCTATCCCAATGCTAGCGCTAAACCCCGACCTATAAAAGGGATTGCAAGTCCGTCCTATTGCTATTGCTGCAATAGCCTATGGCTGAATATTGCTGCACAACATTTCTTATATTGCTGCGCTGCTAAAATATATTGCTGTACAGCGTACAATATTGCTGCGCCGAATTTTTGTATTGCAGCGCTGCATTTTATATTTGCTGCGCTGCATTCTGAATATTGCTGATTAAATGTACAATCTGAACGTCATAGTCCAAAAGGCTGTGCTATAGTACTACAGCATTATCCCAATGCCACCAGCTTTCCGTTGCTGTAACATTCTTGTCGAGCCAGTAAGCTCGTTTTAAGCCCCGACCTATGCCTCTTAGAAAGAGTTAAAAGTTCGTCTTATTGTTATTGCTGCGACAGCCTATGGCTGATTATTGTTGTATATTGCTGTGCAACATTTCTATTATTGCTGCGCTGCTCCCTTATATTGCTGCGCACCGTGTTATATTGCTGCGCCGCATTTCAGTATTGCGGCGCTGCATTTTAGATTTGCAGCGCTGCAAAAGATTAAATGAACAATGTAGCTGTAGAAAACAGTGCAGTACAACACAAGTGCAAGTAACGGGCGCCTATGGGCGCTTACGAGTCGGAAGATAGCTTTGGTTTGAAACTTTGGTTTGGAACTTTGGCGCGTCGAGACGACGCGCAGAAAAGTGCGAAGTCATTGAGGATGCGCTATTGGTAATCGGATTACCGACGCGCCCCTGGCGCCACAGTGAGCCCCATGCACCGCCACATGCTTGTGGCTAGCCAATGCTGTAAGTCTTGACACAGTCGCTGTGTGTTGGCGGGGTGTTTCGGGCCGGTTATCGGCTTGCCGTTCATCAGTTTCTGACAGAGCACTCACACTGGACATGTATATGTGTTGCGTGCTATGCATCATCCAGGCACAATACAGCAAGGATGCGCTCATGTATGACGTAGAGTCATGTATGTCACATTTTGCAGTCGCCCGACCAGTACTGCAGGAATCGAGCCAATGAGTGAACCGATATCTGGTCAGATCAAATCTGTGTAGCCTTCCCTAGTGACATTCTTGTCCAACTCTATTGAGTTATCGCGGTTGTCATTCTTTTTCACCTCCCTCGTGATGTTGACCGCCAGAGGATGCATTGGGTACGACTGCTCCGGACGGGAATGATTCCAGCTGGCGATAGAAGATATTCCAGAGAATGTAGATGCCGTCTGAGCCCATCCTAGCCCAACACGGGTGTTGATGAGCATGAATGCGATCCCCGACATCGAAGGCCAAACATCAACCGCAATGAACTGGAGATTTGAGTGGGATTGGTAGGAGGCGAAGAAAAAGATTGTCCATGAGCTGCGGAACGTCATGAGGGCCTATATATAACGGGAATAAAGCGAGCGTACGTGTAAAGAGCAGCGCTCTCGACAAAGGTGGCCAGAACTTTCTGTGAAGGATGATGTGCCATCAATATCACAATTCTGACATCATGACTACGGTGACCATACCATTAGGTTCCCCCCACCATATGACTTGACAGAACGATGCGAGTTCCATACCCGCCATGCAATCGTGACTGATTGTGTCGCGGATGAGCCTACAACAAGTATACCAACCAACAAGACATACCTGAACTATATACATTGGTACTATGTGTCGCGGCTTTGTTAGGTCTCCGTTCCGTCATACCAAATGGTAGACATACCAGAGCGTGAATACACAGTCACTAGTAATCCATCGGCCAGCCGCAGAGACAAACACGTCCTCGCCGACCGTGTACTGAGTGAACTGATAGGTTATACCGACTCCACATACTGAAGTGAACCAGAGATTCAGCGTACAACACGAGGAGCACGAAAGCACTTGCTAACCAGTCAAGCCTATGAGCGTACATGCAGGAAATATTATAATGTATGAGTTGTGATTCCAGACGGTCCAGAGGCGGTAAATCTGTGCATAAGGATACATGCTCAGCGCATAGTAGAGTTATGGTTGAAGTACTTGCCACCATCGCATCACCGATAACCAGCGACGCCATCAAAAACCCGGTTTTAACGACCTCGGTCAACTGTTTAAGATCCGCGTAGAATAACAAGGGATTTGTCCCATTATCGAAGTGAACAAATGCTTGGAATAAGCGTGTACAGGTAAGGAACCAATGCTGCTTGCGATGTATGAGGATTAGTCACAACGGCGGTATCAAGACGACGCACAGCAGATATGGTAGTGAGAAGGGCCACTGCTCCCAAGAACATAGGAGAAGTGTAGAGGGCGCTAATCGCCGACTTGGTAGCCTTGTTAATGTGGTCATGGCGGTGTTTAAGCAGCCATATAGACGAGATAGAAAGCACAAAGAACACGCCATACGTGAAGCTCTCGATGCAGACGGTGGCGAGGTTGACGGACACAAGCGGTACATTCGACATCGTTGTTAGTGCGGCAAGCTATGTCGATACAGAGCGGCTGTCGCGTATAGCGGCCCAGGGAGCAGGAAACCTGAGGGAGTTTTCAGACAGAGTGGGCGTCAAATGCTCCGTCGATGTGATGCGGCGGGTGTGGTTGGGAGTCTCGACGGTGAGAAGGCGCGAAATGGACTTATGCTACACAGACGCTTGGAGGACACCTTCGACTAAGAGCATAAGACCAGTCTCGTGCATTCGGTGCTAGGCCGCAGATACCAGGCTGACATCTTGCCAACGACTTTACAATAGGAAGTCCACGATATGGTGATCCATGGCGCATTGATGCTGAATCGTGGGATGTACATGTGCCTTCTTGATGGTTGAGAAGTGGGAAGGTGTGCTATGGCTGGACCCCTCCTGCACAATGGACCACTTCTGCACAATCGACTCTGCAGGAGCCCTATTGCGTATAAAAATCACGAGAAAAACTTTGTAGATAGAAGACATGTATGCTAATGCTACCGCAGACTTTCATTGAGATCTCTGGCTTATGTCCTTATGCAAAATTTTGAATGTTGTATTTTCAAAGCTCCGAGGACCCGAGGACCCGGGATATGACGTAACTTGTAAGATCCGATCCGATCCTATATTCTGGCGCTGTCATGGGAGGATGAAATACATGTTGAGATGATACGGTTCTGGAACAGGTATCAGACTGTTGTGAAGAAATTCAAAAACATTATGCAGGCGTGACAAACTGTGGGCGTCTCGTCCAAGAGCGCCACTGCGGAGTATGAAACGTAGACGCTGTATCTTTCGGCTCGATCCCATTCGAGCAAGTCCTTACAACGCGGAACATTGAGTTATTGTACCCGCATAGTCATCCAAAGTTCAACCAGATGGAGTTTACGACAAAGAACAGTACATCGCCATTGGGACCCACTGAGACAATCAGGCGGGATCCATTGGTTATTCTCAGGGAATGCCATTCTCAGAGTATGCCACCAAGACCACCCTGTCACTGCCGTGCATCTTACTCGAACCGTCTAACCCCGATATCCGGTCGCGACACGGTCTATAGAAGTGTCGAGATCGTCTATCACTTAGTGAGCCCCCATCTCCGTGTTTGCTCAGAAATCTTCTGTCTGATTGGAATCGTGTCCGCCAATCTTAGACTGAGCCATCATGGTTTGCATTTCGGCGGATCAGGATCAGAACTTTTTGATGAACAAGTAGACGGGCGGAAGGCCATCATGATGGTATTAGACCAACAGGTAGGGTTGTTCGACTCCGCGAAGAACGGCTGCGTGAGATGGCCGCTGCGTTTTGCTTAGTCGCTGACGGCTGCGACACTTTAAGCTGACTGGGACCGCGAGAAATAAGTCGTCCACGCTCAATTAACGCTGTACATCTGCCCTGATTTCGTGAACCTCCACGGTAAAGCAGCTAACTTGGGTCGAAGTCTCCTTTCTACCAAGGGCATCATGAACAAGCTCCCAGATTCTTACATACAGGAGCCTGTGGCAATTGTAAGTAGATGTCGATGCTATTGCCTCAGAGAATGTAGTCGATGTTACCTTCTAATCACCATCACCTAGGTCGGAATTGCTGCAGAGCTGCCGAGTGGATCCAAGTTTGAACGAAACCTTGACTTTAAGGGCTTCTGCGAGTTCTTGCTAGACAAATGCGAGGCTTATGAAACAATACCAAAAGAGCGGCTAAACATTGATTCGTCAGTCACCGTTGTTCTTCATGTCGAGACATGCTAATATGCTGAGCAGATGGCAAGGAGATTCTCTTGGGAGGATTCATACCTGCCGAGGCGCATTTCTCAAAGACATAGATTTGTTTGACCATGCTGAGTTCGGTATATCGGCGAAGGACGCACGGGCTATGGCGGTTAGCACGCGCAAACTAATTGAACTCTCCTTTCTCGCTCTTCTTGATTCCGGTATCAACTACCGTAGACGGAACGTCGGATGCTATGCCGCTGCAACTGCGCATGATATCTTAAGCGTTGTTGAGCCAGTGCGCGAGTACAATCATTCCATACAGAGTTAACTTGCTTACCTTCACGTACTGCAGGACGAATACGAAGCCCGTGGATCCTTTGCGGGCATCCCATGCATGATCGCAAATAAGATATCCTATCATCTCGATTTGCGGGGCCCTTCGATTCCCATAGATACTGCATGTAGTTCTAGCTTGACCGCACTTCACCTTGCTGTTCAGGGATTGCGAAACAGGGAATGCGAGTCAGCTATTGTGTCTGCATGCCAGCTAAACTTAAGGTATATATCGTCGTCTGCCAAATGCCCCACTAGCGACTGATTAGCATTACGTCAGACTAGTCGACTTCATCCAGTACAGTCAAGGCTCCGTATTGGCGCCTGACGGCAAGTGTAAGCCGTTTGATGCGCATGCAGACGGGTAGGTGGACCACATTCATATACCCTACTTAGATGGGACTGATTGGAAATTCCAGGTTTTCACGAGGCGAAGGCGCGGTGACCGTCGTCATCAAGTTACTCCAGGACGCTATCCGAGATGGAGATCATATCTACGGCACGGTAAGTAATTCCGGCGGGTGAACGGCTAGTATTGAACACATGTCATCGCATACTAGATCCTCGGCACGGGTATCAATGCATCTGGCTCAGTGGCGCCTGCCTATGCTCCGGTGGCCAATGCTCAGGCGGATGCAATGCATCGCGCCTACCGGGGAACCGGTCGGACTCCACGGGATGTTGACTACATCGAGATGCATGCAACAGGTAGATCTGGCTGACACATTGTGACCCTCGGTTAACACACCGTCTGTTCTGTAGGGACCGCTGCCGGTGATCCTACGGAAGCCAACTGGGTTGGCGAGCACTTCGCTAGAGATTCTGAATTACTAATAGGCAGTGTGAAGGGCAATATTGGGTATGTTGTGTTGATCATATGAGTTTGAGATTGAAACTGAGAACATCCTAGACACCTCGAGATCACCGCTTTCCTTGCGTCTCTGTGCAAGGTGTGCGCAATTCTGGACACCTCAGTGATACCACCCAACGTCAATCTGCACACATTAAACCCTGCGATCAAGTGGGGGGAATATAAGTTTCGGGTGCCCCTAGATGTCACGCCAATCACACCTCGTTCCTCTTCAGGGAAACTATTGGTATCAATCTCTAGTTCTGGCATTGGTGGCGCGAACGGCCATGTTGTCGTTGAGAGTCCACCGCGCCCATACACTAATGGCTCCCTCCAGGCTAGCAAGAGTCGACCAATTTTGCTAGTTGCAGGAGGGTTGACCCCCCGGTCCGCGGCATCGGTCGCGGAGAGTCTTGCTGAAACGGCAGGTCGCGATGATATTGACGCAGGTGCTCTTTCGACTACATGTGGGCGTCGTGGGCGGCAGATGATCTGGAGAAGTTACTCAGTAATTCGCCATGGTGAACCGGTTTGCCAATTCCCTCTTCCTGTCATAGCTCCCCGCGAGCAACCACCCATAGTTTTTCTTTTCTCCGGACAAGGCCCACAACATGTAAACAGTAAGCCTAGTCAACCCTACTACAGCCCCCTTATGCTGAATAGCGCCTCAGTGGGCCGTCAACTCTTTCAACGCTTCCCTGTATTCCGCGACACGGCCACGCAGCTTGATGTAGTTTATCGAAGGGCAGTCGGAGTATCTTTGATCGAACGGATCGGGCTTTTCGACGCAAAAGCATCGCTGCCTCTTCCATCAGTATGGCCAATAGCCATCATTCTACCCTCGCTAGCAATGGTTCAGATCGCGCTCTACGACCTCCTCCTCAGTATCGGGATCCGTCCTGACGTGCTGGTAGGTCATTCTGCCGGAGAAACGTCGTTGCTCTATGCTTCTGGTGCCGCTTCGAAGGAGATGGCTATGGAGGTGGCGATAAAGCGAGGAGAAGCAATGACCCTGATGGAGGCTGCGCACGGGACCATGGCTGCTATCTCGTGCGGCCCAACGCAAGCCCGTTCGATCATCGACGACGTCCGCCGGACTGGGCACAGTCAAGGAATTTTGGAGATTGCATGCTACAACGCTCCTGAGGCCGTGGCGGTCGCGGGACATATCGCCCTCGTAGACAAAGCGATTTCCATTGCTGAGTCTCGCGGTTTCCTCGCTCGCAAGATTAAAACGTCCGTGGCTGTCCATTCATCTTTCATGGAGCTCTGTCGACAAGAGTATTGCTCCTCTATTGCGGATGTGTTTGATCGCTATCCCGGCGAACACAAGGCGCTCATCCCCACATACTCGACTGCGACCGGAGGTCTCTTGCCGCTCTTCGATGGTGCATACTTTTGGCGCAACAGCAGGGAGCCTGTCCAATTCACTCGAACAATCCACTCAGTACTTCACGACCATCCTGACTCTGTGTTTTTGGAGATCAGCCCTCATCCCGTTTTATCTCTCTATTTGCAGGAGCTGGGGGGTATCCTCTTCCTCAGTGATTTGCCCGATGCGCCGTGCACGGACGTACTCTGCGTATCAAGAAGAGGACGATCTGCTACATGCTCTCGGCCAATTGATAGTTGCTGGATTCAATTCCATTAACTTTGGTGCATTGAACTCGTGGGAGCACAGCAATCGTCGCGTTGAGCTACCTCCTTGTCCCTTCGTCAAACGATCATTCCATACTTGCCAGAGCGTTCGACTATCTTGGAGAAACAATTTGGAGCTTTCTGACGCCCGCTTGCATGCTCTAGATTACGTATGAATGCATCCACTCATCCAGACATCGCCGAACACATTATCAACGACGAGCCAATATTGCCCGCAGCAGGGTTTGTCGAAATGGTACTGTCTCCTTAAATGGCGAGATATCGTTTACATACTGAGCGCGTTTGCAGGCTCTCGAGTCCAGCGCTAAGACGTTGTGGAATGTCAAATTCCACTCGATTCTTTCCCTATCTTCGGAAAATTCACAAGCAGTAAACATCAACATCAATGGTGTGCATTGGACTGTGACCTCTACTCCCACAGTTTCTAAGTCTCATACAGACGAGGTAACGAGCTCGCACTGTCGGTCCAGCACATTTCCCGGATAATTTGACTATCGAAGTGCGTTGATACACAGAGCCTAATACCATACATAGGGCGATTCGCTCCGGCGGTCTTGCCATACCATCAATTAGATGATCTTGCCACATTTTTATGACACATTTCATTTAAATTACACGAAACGGACACAGTCCAGCATAATATCCCGCTGATCATTTATTGTTCATCACTTAATATATGATCGGAAGGTATCTGCAAATCCTCTGTCGTCTCGATGGACTGAAGCTCCAGATCAGTTTGATGCTGACGAAATTGCAGGGTGCTCCCTGCGCCACTGCGTGTTGTTTTCAGTCCCGTAGGATCATCGGGATCGAAAGAGGCCTCGCGGAGACTCAGCATGAGACGCGAGATGAATATCGAAGTGAGTCTGCACGGACGAATGAATATCTGCTAACTTCGTTCAAATAAAACAACCAACGCAGAGGTCAGGTTGGCGAGACCGAGGGTGATCTATGGAATTATGGAATAAGTGTCAATGAGCAGAGCAATTCGAACACGTGAAGGCTTACATTTTGATACCATAGGACTACCGTGACTATATTAAGCAACAGAAGAAAACTGTGTATGCTCTTAGTGGGAGAGATCCCGTATATCAGCTAAGTTACCTGGAATATAATGTCCCTGCATGAAGAAGGTCGTTTTAAGAACCATCCACATAGATCTGTGCCTGAGACTCACCGTCCCTTAGAAGGAGGTGCCCAACAGTAGATGTCTCCTCATCTGATTGGGCTGCCTCGTTATTGTAATAGCCACGAACCCTATACCACGTCGTAGCAGCAACGATAGCATCGGACACTACCACGCAAATCCTACTGGATATTTCCACTGGCATGGCATTAGTATCTTCGCTGCTCGGCTCACGGTATATGACCAGTGCTCACTCCTGCAGGTTACATGTCAGTATTCCAAACGAGTTGAATTCCACGAACAAATGCACCCACTTCAGTTGCGTCGAGTCGGAGATTCTGACAAGCTGCTGGATTGTGCCATCATCGACTGTCAAAGACGATGCAGCTTGATATGCCTGCAGCCAACACAGTGGGTGGCTCATGAGGCTGTAACGCAAGTCTTAAGCAAGTGAGCTGACCAGATTCATGGCTACGGGCGCGAAACCCAAGATCATCGTTAGTACAGCGGGAGACCACCTTCGTTCGCAGACGGCGTAAACACGTAGACCGGAAAATACTGCACATGGATCAGATCAGCTATATAGTGACAATGCCAAACTCTCTAACCTGCCCACATCGCACCAGATGCGTCGTCTATGAGGCCGTCTAATACAATAAGCGCTTTCCCACTGATCACGGATGATACGCATTGAAGAAGATATAGACCCTAGGAGAGTCATACACACCTCTATTGATGGATGAGAATTGTGAATAGACATGAATAATTCCACGAATTTTACCGCAATACTCGTCCAGAATGGTAAGTCCATCACATACATGATAGCCATGAATATCATAATGCAGCGATTCAGTAAAGAGATGGCCGTGGAGCGGTTGATGCCACTTCTCCACATGAAATGGACTTCTCGATGTAGTGTAATTGCATATTCATATAAAAGCAGTGCTGTAGCACCCATCAGTGCACGCCTCGCTACCGCAACATGAAAGCTGTAGACTTGCCTGCCCCTGCAGCAATGCAATAGTCTTCGACATCGCTGAAGGGTTGGTAGTCGAACATGAAACAATCAAGAATATATGGAGGACTTACAGTTGATAGTAGTACGCCACGAGCGCCGCGGTGCTATCATCCGACATTGCTTCGGTTAAAGAACAGGCTGAAGATAGGTATCCTCGGGAGAGTCGTATCCACTCGAATGGCTCTAAAGCCTATTTATAAGCAGATTGAGCGGATGCTTGCTTCGCAGGGGTGCTTCTCAGGAAGCAAACCACATCCAATGCATGCGGTTCACCTATGATCGCTTCCAAGGTATTCATGACAGATCAGAAGCTGATACATGACATGCTCTAATAGAAGGAACGCCACGAGCACGTCACGACCATGTGCCGTGGTAGCTTAAGTACTGAGACCCACAGATGCCAACAGAGTTGGCATTCTGCCCTTTTAGCGCAATAGCTATTGCATTACCGCTGAAACATCGTATTGGGTCCACACCAGCGCGTGATAAGCTTAAAAACTCGAAAGGACGCGCACGGAATCATGGCTTGGAAATCACCTCTGTCCGATGCACTTTAGACCATGCGAAATATCCTTCGAGATGTCATATCCCACTAGAGCTCATACATAGCTCGGATATGCTATCGACAGATAAGGTTTGATTCTTATCTTTGCCATGTCCACTACCGGCAATCGTATCTCGTTGATATACAGTCGCACCGAAAGTACAAGAGCAGTGTTCATCGCGTGGTACGAATCTCGGAGAGATCGAACGCCGGTTCCCCGTGAGAGACTTCAAGAAGATGTCATGGAAGATGGTGGTGGGTTCGGTGGTGCTGAATTCGCGGATGGCTTGGTGTAGTGCAGCTAAGATGTCGTGGTTGTGGTTGTCAGTGAATGTGAGGAGAACGGAAGATCGGAGCTTCCATACGGGGATGTCGGGGTAGAGCCAAGTGAGTGGTTCGGTTAGTGATGTGCAAAGCCCGGCTCGGCTCAAAGCCCGGGGCTTGGGCCCGGCTCAGGCTCAGGCCGGGGCTTATGGGCAATCAGGAACAACCTCAGAATTATTAGTTTCTACAGTTCGAAATGGCAGCACAATGTATTCACAATGCATATATGTCCATTATTATTGTGATTCTGATCTAGAAGTGTCCTTACAGCTGCTTATGACATTGACGGAAAACCCAGGTCTCGATCACAACTCTGATCGCAACCCCGATCGTAACATGTAGTTACGAAGATTCGCACTACGTTAGCGGATCATAAGTCATTGTACGGTTGTTGAGAGTATTTAAGATGAAACTATGCAATTCTTGTTCCATTTTCACTCATTACAGCGAAGCTACAGTTGCGCGCCTGAAGCCGCCGGCTCAGGGCTCGGCTACGGCCGGCTCACAATCCAAGCCGGGCCCTGAGCCGTCCTGAGCCGCCCCAAAGGCTCGGCTCGGCTCGGCTCAACTCGGCTCGGTCAGGCCCGGCTCACGGCTTTGAGCCGGGCTTTGCATCACTAGGTTCGGTGGGGAAGGTTTTGACTGTGGGTGGGAGGTGGCTATAGAAGGTTGTGGATGCTATGGCATCGAAGAACTCCATTGGCAAAACGCGAACTCTCATTCCTAGTCCGTCAACCATTGTAATGACCAGTTGACTAGATATACGAATATATTAGCAAATACTATGCATGGGGTAATAGCAGGATCGATGAGGACAGAAATATGATTTGTAGGATCAACGAGGACAGAAGTCTGAGTTGCAGGATCAACAAGGACGTAAATATTGATGGCAGTACTAATGAGGATGGGAATGTCATTGGCAGGATCAAGACCCATGCTTTTACTTAGTTATACAGCCCTAGCTTGATTCCTCTAAATCACAAAGTACACAAAGCCGAACCATATTTTTCATGTGCTACATACATTGACTACAACCACTGTAGGGATTAAACGATTATACATAAAACAGAAAGGTGTCCACATGTAGTGGGGCGGTGTCTGAACATGCGCAGTATAGTCATGACACGGCTCCTATCAAGTCCCTTACTTGATTGGGCAACATCTTTGTCATACATTGTGATCTGTCATACTTTCAGTCGGCTCTCGAAACTTGGAGTCAAGTACCATAAATGCTAGCTCTCAACGTTCTTTATGCATTTGTCCTTCTCTCCAGTATCCTCTTGACACCCAGGCTCAGCCTGTCACCCATGCGTACCTATGTAACCTACCCTGTCTGCATCTCTCTCCCTTGTCTCTTTTTCTCTTCTCTCGATGCTGCTTGTTGTGATCTTTGCCTGCGACCCTGCTTGCTCACTGCACGTGTATCTCTCTTGTCATAACAGACACAAAATGCCTACCTGGGCACTACTTGACCTCACTCTCCAATATCTGGTGTGTCAACTGTCATTTCTTCTCCCTATATGTGCACATATATGCACTGTTCCGCTCCACAATGCTGACCATCGAGTGTGCCACAGGCTTTGGGTGATCACCATACCAACACACACAAGTATGCACAGGCAATCAATGCAATGGTGAGTATGCCTTCTATCTTCCTGCGCTGTTACGATCCGTATGAATCCGCATATTTTGACGCCTCACTGGAGAGGAGGACTTAGCGTTCAACCGCTGTATTGACCGGTTATTCTTAGGGTCCCTGCTCAACCACCGACCCTCGTTTCATGTGCAACAACCCTACGCCCCTAGTCTCGTAGTGCATCAGGTTCTGGGTGATATCTGTTGTATATCTACAGAGCTTCTACGTTTCAGCCATTGTTGCGCTCAACCGCAGCGTTTCGGCTTAGTTATCGTAGCGTACTAACCTTATGGACTTAGTGGTAGCAGTACCAAGGACACTATGACCCCGATTACAGAATCGTAGTATAAAGACCCTGTTGTAAATACTGGCCGAGTTCCTCAGCTCGACCTTGTTGAATTACAAGGATCCTATACTCGTTCTCAAAGACTTAAGCAATTAAGTCTGCAGCCAGTATATCGACGCTCGACTCTGCTGAGTCCGACGAGTAGTGCGCTACTCGATACGCTGAGTAACTCGACTTAACATCTCAGCTGAACGGATATTCGATCCGTAACAGAAGGTCGAGCTCTTAACAGACTCACTTACCAAGAGTGCAAGTCCATGCAACGCTTTGACCTGGATCTCCCGAACCGGTTGATCCATCTGCTCCCCGAAGAATACAGGCGCATCTACTACGAAGACAAACTCGAGTGGAGAGATCCCCCCGCAGGGTTCTTTACGAAAGGAGGGTATCTCACCGTCCCGACTCCAGACAGACTTGTTCCCTCGTGGGTACAGTTACCCCCATCCTCAAACGACCCCTGGGAGCAGACGCGCACCGCTTTCGAACGCTTCGGAAACGTCACAAATTTGATGACACCGACCATCACCATATCTCGAACAGGCGATGGACAACTCGGAGGACAGACAACGAACCCCAACCCTGCAGGAGGAAGCATGGGTCTGGGAGGTACAACCTTGGGCGGAAGTGCTGTTCCGGGAAGCAGCGGCACGAGCCAGGGCGCAGGGGGAGTGGCCAATATCTCTCCGCCAGTTAATAATCCGCTACCTGGAAATCCTAGCGGAACAAACCCCACCGGACCAGGAGCGTCTGGAGGAGGAGGAATTCCTGGAGGGGGAGGTCCCCCCGGGGGCGAAGGTCCCCCGGGCGGCACCGGTAATCCAGCAGGCGGCGCAGGAGGCAATCCAGGAGGACCGCCAGGCAGAGGAGGAGGACCACCGGGCGGAGGAGGCCCCCCAGGCGGAGGGAACCCCGCAGGATGGGGCGGGCAGTTCGCCCCACCAGGGCGAGGGAACCGCATAAAGCTCGCCACCCCCGAACCCTTCAAGGGAGAACGAAAGAAGCTACAACACTTCAAGAATGATTGCAACACATGGTTCACCATGTTCGCGGCAGACTACCAGACCGACGATCAGAAAATCCTCTTCATCATGTCCTACATTCGAGGAAGCGACCGAGTAGACCAATGGAAGGAGAACTACTACGCTAAGCACACAGATCCGGCGACAGGAGCATTCGTCCTCCCCACGCTACTCCAGTTCAGTGCAGAATTCGACGCCGCATTCGAGCCCATCAAAGAGAAACAGAAAACCAATGACGATCTCTTCGACCTCAGGCAGGAGAAGAAGAACATCGACGACTTCAATATTGAATTCGATAACCTCGTAGGGAAAACGGGACTGGACCGACAACAGTGCAACCCACTCCTCGTCACCTTGTACAAGAGAGCCATCCGACCCGCACTCGTTACACATATCATAAATATTGTTCCCCCCGTCGTAACCCTCACGGACTGGATGAAACAAGCGTCCATCAACGAGAACAATTATAACACGTTCATCAAAGGACGAGGAGACCCCAAGAAGAAACCCCAATGGCGACCCAAGGGACCTAGCTCCCCAGCCGCACCGACTCCCGCGAAAGACCCGAATGCAATGGACGTTGACCGAATGTCCACAGAAGAGCGACGCAAACTCCAAACTGAGGGGCGGTGCTTCAATTGTAAGGAGAAGGGCCACCTCTCCAGCAACTGCCCAAAGCGAAAGAAGAAGCCTCTTGCGAAGGGCAAAGCTCGAAAGGTAGAGGCCGTAGAGGAGGGGAACCCCGCCGCTCACACGGAAGAAGAAGACACCGAGGACGAGGACGATGGAGCCACCGCAGTGGAAGAAGCAGTTAACGCGATCAGGATTCTCAAAGCTAAGAACCCCTCGTTCCTTGCCCAGATTCTCGATGACCAGGATTTCGAATAGGGAGGAAGCGCACGGTCTTACCTCCCGAAAGCGCAGCTCATGTAATTACCTCGTATGAACGCGACCGGTCGCTGTTTATCCCCGTAACCCTGAAGCTGCAGAAAGCCGTGAAAGTAAACGCCCTCATCGACTCAGGAGCCATGTCCTCCCTGATCCATTCGAAACTTGTCATTCGACACCGAATCGTGACTCGACCTCTAAGGAACCCAATCACCGTCCGGAACGTCGATGGAACCACCAACAAGGACGGACAGGTAGATCGGGAAGTCTACCTCCCCATCAAATACGGAGGAAAGGAACGAAAAGTCCGCTTCCTCGTAGGAAACATCGGAAAAGAAGAAGTAATCCTCGGATACAATTGGTTGAAAAAGGAGAGCCCTGTCATCGATTGGGCAACAGGGAAGGTCGATATCGCCCCTGACAAACCAACAGAAAAAGCCCGAACAACCGACGCCATAATCCAACTCGACACTGTCAAAATGACAGTAGCCCCCGAAGGGAAGCTCCCAACGCGGGAAACCGACGGTGCCATTGGATACGACCTATACGCCTCGAAGGATGAGGAAATCACCCCTGGGGGATGGAAGGCGATCCCCACCGGGGTTCGGATGGAGATCCCTTACGGGAGGATAGCCTCACGATCGGGCCTCACGCTCAAACACGGGCTCACGGTTGGGGCAGGAGTGATCGATCCTGACTATCGCGGAGAAGTCCAAGTCATCCTGTTCAACCAATCGACGACACCTCATCGTATCATTCCCGGAATGCGCATTGCGCGAATAATATTTGAACAAGCCCTCACCCCCGAAGTAGTCCAGGTAGAGGAGCTCGATGAAACAAAGAGAGGGGATGCGGGCTTCGGCTCCACCGACACTCGGCAGCCAGTGGAGGATCCCATCTCAGACGAAGAATACCAACTACTCAGGAGATTTGTCCGAACCAAGAAACTGGTCGCCCCTAGAACCAGGAACCCAAGGCGATTCCGGCAGGAAAGCGCAGCCCTATCCCGCATACGCAAGGTAATAACGAAGTCCCAGAAACTCTCCGAGACAGAGAAAAGGGGGCCCGCAGAGGACGCCCTCCCCGAACACCTGAAAGACTTCGCACACGTCTTCAGCAAGAAAGCCGCAGCCGCGTTTCCCCCTTCGAGACCGTGGGACCATGCTATCGAACTAAAACCTGACTTCGTACCCCGGGACTGCAAGGTATACTCGCTGTCCCCCAGAGAACAAAAGGCCATGGACGAATTTCTGGCAGAAAATCTCGCCAAGGGATTCATCCGACCATCAAAGTCTCCCATGGCGTCCCCCGCCTTCTTCGTCCCAAAGAAAGACGGAGGGCTAAGGCCCTGCCAGGACTACCAATACCTAAACGAAGGAACGGTTAAGAACGCTTATCCCCTACCCCTGATATCCGAACTCATCGAGAAGCTAAGAGGGGCAAAGGTGTTCACCAAAATGGACCTGCGAGCAGGATATAACAACGTACGGATCCGAGAAGGCGATCAATGGAAGGGCGCATTCAAAACCAATGCTGGCCTCTACGAACCAACAGTAATGTTCTTTGGGATGTGCAATTCACCAGCAACGTTCCAGGCCATGATGAACGAGATACTAAAAGAGGAAATCACGGAAGGATGGGTATTAGTCTACATGGACGACATCCTCATCTTCTCTCCAGACCAAACGACCCACAGAGAATGAGAGCGACGAGTCCTGCAAAAGCTGGCTGAAGAAAAGCTATTCGTGAAGCCCGAGAAATGCGCGTTCGGGGTAGAGAGGGTAGAGTTCCTTGGACTCGTAATCGCCCCCGGCCAAATCCAGATGGACCCCGCCAAGCTCAAAGGGATCCGCGACTGGCCACCCCCGCGAAATGTCAAAGGGGTCCGCTCCTTCTTAGGGTTCGCGAACTTCTACAGAAAGTTCATCGACCACTATTCCGCGCACGCGCGACCGCTCATCGACCTCACAAAAACGGCAACAGGCACAGGGTTCAAGTGGACAGAACGAGAAAGCGAGGCGTTCGAATTCTTAAAAAGTCAGTTCGTAACAGCCCCCGCGCTGCTCCTCCCCGACAAAGAGAAACCCTTTATCCTGGAAACCGACGCCTCCCAGTTCGCCCTCGGAGCAGTGCTCAAACAAAAAGACGATAACGGAAACGAGCGACCAGTGGGCTATCTATCGCAGTCCCTCACCCCGGCCGAACGAAACTACGAAATCTACGATCGAGAACTCCTAGGAGTGGTTCGCGCGCTGGAAGAATGGCGCCACCTTCTAGAAGGGGGTCCACATCAGATCCTGATCAGGAGCGATCACCAGAACCTTACGTATTGGCGAAGCGCCCAGAGATTGAATCGGAGGCAAGCGAGATGGCACCTGTTACTATCTCAATTCGACATACGGCTGCAGCACGTACCAGGAAAGAAGTTGGTAATGGCGGACACCCTCTCGCGCCTCATGAACTTGGACAGCTCCGACCACGACAACGAAGACATTCTGATGCTGCCCGATACCCTATTCATTCACGCAATCGAAGTCCCGATCATCGATCGGATCAAGATCGCGAAGTCCTTCGATCCGATCACGGAACAGGGACTCCGCGCCCTTGAACAAGGGGAACAGCCTCCTTTAAGGACAGTAATGGAAGACTGGCAGTACACCGAAGGGGTCCTCTTGTATAAGGGGCGGATGTACGTGCCAAGAGACCCGGACCTGAGAAAGGACGTTATCTCAAGATATCACGACCCAATAGCGGCAGGCCACCCCGGAATTTGGGGAACGACCCTGAAGGTGCAAGAGCACTTCTGGTGGCCCGACCTGCAAAAAACCGTGGCCGAATATGTCAAAGGCTGCGCCATCTGTCAGCAGATGAAACCCGACCGACATCCGACAAAGGCACCGCTGCAACCGATTCCGACCCGAAAAGACGCACTCCCCTTCTCACAATGCTCAGTGGACTTCATCACCGACCTCCCCCGGGTAGGGAAATATGATTCGGTTATGGTCGTTGTCGATCATGGGCTGTCAAAGGCGATATCCCTGACCCCATGCGATAAGACCATCACCAGCGAAGGAGCCGCCGACATATTCCACCGGAAAATCTACTCGAAGTACGGGCTCCCTAGGAAAATCATCTCGGACCGAGGCCCCCAGTTCACCTCGAAGTTTTTCCAAGCTCTCTGCAAGCTTCTAGGGATCGACTCCGCCCTGAGTATGGCGTATCACCCACAAACCGACGGACAGACTGAGCGAATGAACCAACAAATAGAAGTCTACCTGCGTATCTACTGCATGAGCGACCCGTACCTCTGGGCCGCCAGACTCCCAGATGTAGAATTTGCCCACAACACGCGCAGGACCGAAAGAGGTTTGGCCCCCACCGAAGTCATCATGGGGTATATTCCCCGGGGATTGCCCGAAGAAGACAACCCGACATCGGTGCCAGCCGTGGGAGAAAGGCTGAAAAGCATCAAAGAGGCAAGGGAGAAGGCTATCGCCGCGCACGAACTAGCCCAAAAACGAATGGCCGGACGGACCCTGCGCGATTTGCCTAAATTTAGCAAGGGGGACAAGGTGTGGCTTGATGCCAAGAACCTCCACCTCCCGTACGAATCACGGAAGCTCGCTCCAAAAAGGGAGGGGCCGTTCACCATCGCCGAGAAGCTCGGGGCCATCACGTACAAGCTGGCTCTGCCCCCGCGGTGGAAGATACACCCGGTCTTCCATGCCTCGCTACTGAAACCGTTCAATGAGACAAGGGTGCACGGACCCAATTACACGAAACCACCCCCAGACCTGGTCGAAGGGCACAACGAGTACGAGGTCGATTCTATCCTGAACCAAAGGCAACATCGAGGGAAAAGGCAGTATTTGGTCCATTGGAAAGGCTACCCAACCGCTGACGACTCGTGGGAGGACGCAACGAACTTGAAGAATTCCCCCGACCTCCTGGAGGACTACAAAAGTCGGCGGAGGGGGAGCAGAACCCACCAGGTCGAAGAAGTAACATGTCGATGCCTCCGCCTAGCCAACCCGACCGTCCCAGGGCGCCGACGCTGCGTCGATCCCTCGCCGTCCGCATGGGATACCAGACAGGCAGGTGTTACGGGTGTTCCGAGGAGGCCCACCTCCGCATCCGCCATGCGCTCACCTGGCACAGGTCCGACGTTCCCCCCGGAGGTCATCCAACCCCCTGGACCGATCGATTTGAGCTCGTACAGGAGCTCGCCGCCGTCTACGACAGCTATCAAGACGTCACCGAGCGGCTTGTCCAACTCGAACGGACAGTCCGCTGGCAGAGACAGCAGCTTGGGCGGAACATCGACCAATGGATCGACCACCTCGGGGCGTCGACGCCATCGCGAATCCGGAGAGAGTTCAACCAAGGAGAAGAAGGCCCGCGTCGCCCGCCCCGTCAGCGAAGCCCCGTCCCTCCAATGCCCTCCTGGCTACTCGACGACGATGAATTGGCTCGAATTGCAGAACCGTACGATTTTATGGAATACCGCTCTCTGGTACCTGACCACGCTCCCCCTGAGACCTCCGCCACAGGAGCTCGACCTGGAGAACCGGAGAGCCCTGCTCCTCATCCACGAAGCAGCGAACGACGCCCAGTTCGAGAGGGGCCGAGCAGCGCTAGGATTGCCACCCCGCCGCTCACTGCCCCAGCTGACGACGAAGCTGGTCGACGATCTCCGTCAGTTGAGATCATCAGCCGAGAGGAGTTCGAGCGGGGTCGCAACGCCTGGAACGACCCCCTTCTCAGTCTACCTAGATGGCTCCGGGAGCGCATTTGGGTCCACCACCACCACCAGCGGTACGAATCCGGCGACTATCTCCGCGACGTCCCCTCCGCTCGATCCCCGCCCAGACCATCTCAGGCAGAACCCTGTCGAAGCTGTGGCAGCCCCTACCACTGGATCCTCGACTGCCCCGACTACCGCTGCCCCACGTGTCGGGTATCCCAGCCCGGACATCGACGAGGGGAATGCGCGCCCTACCAGCTCTGGGTCCCTCCCGCCACGCCTCCTCTCCCCGATGGAGATGCAGGGTATAACGACCCCGACCCTGAGGCCCTTTGAGTGGCCGTGATGCTTGGGTTTCATCGAGGGCGATGACGGCTTAGGAGGGGGGTGATGTTACGATCCGTATGAATCCGCATATTTTGACGCCTCACTGGAGAGGAGGACTTAGCGTTCAACCGCTGTATTGACCGGTTATTCTTAGGGTCCCTGCTCAACCACCGACCCTCGTTTCATGTGCAACAACCCTACGCCCCTAGTCTCGTAGTGCATCAGGTTCTGGGTGATATCTGTTGTATATCTACAGAGCTTCTACGTTTCAGCCATTGTTGCGCTCAACCGCAGCGTTTCGGCTTAGTTATCGTAGCGTACTAACCTTATGGACTTAGTGGTAGCAGTACCAAGGACACTATGACCCCGATTACAGAATCGTAGTATAAAGACCCTGTTGTAAATACTGGCCGAGTTCCTCAGCTCGACCTTGTTGAATTACAAGGATCCTATACTCGTTCTCAAAGACTTAAGCAATTAAGTCTGCAGCCAGTATATCGACGCTCGACTCTGCTGAGTCCGACGAGTAGTGCGCTACTCGATACGCTGAGTAACTCGACTTAACATCTCAGCTGAACGGATATTCGATCCGTAACATGCGCTCCCTCACCTATCCTCCTTCCATGTCCCCTCCTACCATCTTAATAATCTCTACTCACTCACACTTTATCTTCAGGAAGCGCATGCTCACTGCGGGCAACATCGCTGGCATGCACCAGATCAGCGAGGGCAAAGACACCATTAGCCACATGGGTGAGTGTCCATCCCCCCCATTAGCTATTGAAATAACATGTGGTGTGCATCGCGGTGTACCCAAACATACAGGTGGACTTGATGAAGCTTAGCGCAGAGATTACTACCACATACACAGACACAGGCAGTGACATCCTGTATGACCACCTCAGTGGACTGCCTTACCTTGACACAGCACTCTGCAAGCCACTCCACCACATGTGCCTGTGCCCTGGCTGTCACAAGCCGATTTCTTTCGCCTAGCCAGCAACTAGTGACTAGAGCCTGAACCCTTATCTTATCTAAGCACACACCTATGCAGTCACGTGCCAAGACCCCAATCACCCTATCACGTGTTGCCAGACCCCCGGACACTCTGTGCCATGTACCTTACACCCATTATAGGGTTACCTACATTACAACGGACTATCAGCTTACATAATAACTATACAGCAGCCAAACATGTACAAACAGTAGAATAGCATATATACTGGCCGATGAGCAGGGTAGCACCCAGACTCATCTTGGCCTTATACGCCTTGAGTAGCCTCAGATCAGGAATATGCTTTCACGTGAGTAATATTCCCCTGAGTAGTTGCTTGAAGTGTTGCTTGTGTCACTGGCTGAATGTGAGTGTCAATCAGCTACTGCATGCACGCTGCCACTGATGCAATGCACTACTAGTGCACACAAGGGGGGTCCTCCTGCTCTCTGCACCAATTCATGGCATGGACATCACATTGATGCTCGATGTATCTGAATGCTGCTCTGTGATAGATCTGACTACACTAACATGATTGTAACAATGTGTCTTCCAAATAAATGTGAATTTCTGTTAGCATTATTCTACTGGTTTGCATGAATATCACAATATACCCGGAGTGTTTTTGATCAGGTGATGTCCGCCAGTAACGGTCCTCATAATAGCAAGGGCCTCAGTTAGGTCCTCACAATAGCAAGGGCCTCAGGTATGGTCCTTGCAATATCATGGGCCTGGGCACTGTGTCCTCTCAAGAACATGTCCCTTGGGCACTTGCTATTGTGTGGACCTGCTACTATAAGGGGGTTATACATGACTATACCAGTCCGGCTACAGTTACAGGACCTGCTAGGTATATCTATGTAGATATGAGTAGATCTACAGTCTCACACTTTGCTGATGTCGGTTTGGAGTTCTTCAGAAGTGACGGGGTGGCCGTAGTGATTGTGGCATGAAATGCCATTAATCTGTACAGTGGTATGGTGATTGATATAGGTGTTAAAAAAGGGGGTGTGGTGCTCAGGGGGACCGATTGGGTGTTTGTATGTGGGTGGGGATTGAGTGCCAGGTGTCGTCAGTGTGGGGAGAATCATGAGTGATGTAAGCGGTGTGGTAGGTGTGGGTGGGGTAGGTGTATGTAGTTGTGGCATAGGTGGTGTGGAAAGGGGTCATGGAGTAGGAGCTTTGGGTGTGGGCATGGATGGGGGAGTCTTCCAGGTGCCATTAGGGTGTAATTGGTGAGGGAACATAGTGGTCATCACTTCAGTGGGTAGAGTGGCAAGTTCTAGTTCTTCACCATTAGAAAGAATTTCCAATGGAGGTGGTGATGGTGATCTGGGTAGGGATAGTCATTGAGTGTCATCTGAGTCAAGGGAACATGTGGTATTAGCCAGTGAGTGGACAGGTGTGGGTGTTGGTAGTGGGGTGTGGCATGGTGGGGTAGGAGTAGGAGTGAGTGGTTTGTTGGGAACCCAGAAAAGGGTGGGTGGTTGTGGTTGACAGTGTATGTGGAGTCTTTGTGTTGAGATTGGGTTGATGAGTGGTGTAGCAGGTATGGATTTTACAGTAGGTTTTGGAGGTGTATGGGGTGGCGTGGGACTAGGGTGAGGCAGAGGGTTGGGTAAGGAAGGCGCTAGGAGGGCATCTAAGTGTTGTGTCAAGTTGTGGAGGTCATCCCATAAAGCAGGAAGTGTAGGAGTTTCTGTATGAGCAATTTCATCAGCTCCATGTTCGATAATGGTGAGGAAGTAGGAGATGTGGATCTTCCATAGAGGTAGGGCATAGGCAGATTTTGAGTTATCGTTGACTTGATGGATGCTCTGAGCCATGTTAAAGATAAGGTCGAATGCAAACATTGCAGGTGTGGTGAGAGGAGATGTGGTGGGGCACACAGGTTAGGACATGATAGAGATATGTTTGGTGGAAAGGCCGGGTGTGAGGGTGAGGAGACATGGGTATCTAAACATCATGGTGGTGGTTTAGGGTAGAGGTGCATGTGCACATGTACAGATGCTCTCAGTATATTCACAAGAAAATGGCAGGGGCTTTATGCACTGACATCCATGAGGCTGAGATGTTCTATATGAACATCACTATCCAGATAGTTGGATGGCCAAATGGTCTGTCAGCTTGTGATCTGTATAAGGGCACTTTACATGGTACAAATCAGACACAGCACAGAATGATCGAACAGCCAGATAGAATGTGTTTTTATTCTTATGCACATCGAAGGCAAAGAATATGTATGTGCTCCACCCAAGTAACAATTGTGCACAAAGGCTTGGACCTTGTAAAATCCAAGTAAAGACCCCAGTGGAGTAGATAAGACTGCCACTGCATGGGTTGTGATTGAGCCTTATCAATTTATTCCCATCATCTAGATGCCTGCCAATAGTCGGCTATTTCAATATGGCTCAAATACTATTAGCAAGCAAAGCAATTATTCCCATTCACAATGTTTGTATACATACACCTTATGGGATGGCACACAAATAGACACACAATATTTAGTGCGATGAAATACATGCATGACAGCAACTGAGTCATAAATTAGTCGGAGAGGTTGGAATATCAATGCTGATTGCTCCTTGTGTTATATGCTGAGCTCAATGAGTAGCCAGCCAGAGGCAAAAAAGAGTTGTATGGATTCATCACTTATTGATTGCAAGTGCAGCTTTCATGAGATGAACCAGCATAATTTGCATCTGATGCTTTGAGCTATCTCATGTAATGCTTACTCAATATACCTGCAGGTAACAGATGCGAATCGGATTGTCAGCTCTGTGCAGTGACCGCTGGTGTGCAATACATAGAATGAACAGATTTATGACCGCAACTTTTGATTATTGAAACTAATATACAAGAGTTGGTATCGTACTATGGTCATGTCAAGCAGCAATGGTGCTTGAAATCTGTGTGTAAGTTGTGAAATTATATGATATTTGTTGTGAGCCATTCTTGATGTCATAGTCATACATTACTTTGCCCTGGTGTTGACACATGCTACTTCTCAGACAAGAGCTTGGGGCAATGTGACCCGCACAAGGGCGCATTGCAATCCGAGATTGACGAGGCATAAACAGCCGAGACAAGTCTGAGGTTCTACCTTGACTGTCAGCCTCTATATATCCTACAGCTGTATGTACATGTTTGTGCTATGTGGCCAGTAATGGCATCTGTATGGGAGCGGCTGTGTCTGCTACAAGTTAGATGGCCATGGCAATGTAGCGGAATAGTCCTAGATTGGTGGGGTTCCTGATTGGTTGGACAATTGGTGGTTCTCATTGATCAGGTCTGCTGGTAATGGCAGTGATATCGGCCTGTGATCGGTGGTTCTCCTTGATCAGGGCATGTAGCCAGAAATGGCGGTGTGACGTATGGTGATTGGTGGTTCTCATCAATTGGTGATGTAGTGAGTCAGCCCTCGACCAGTGGTTCTCATTGGTCAGGGTATGTTCATAAGTCTAAGGCCTGTAATGGCCAGGTTGGAGGTCCATGCCAGTAATGGCAGGCATTTGTTGGAGATGGAGGTGTTGATGATAGTCGGTTGGGTGGATGTAGGTCTTGTGGTCTTAGCCTGAGGTCATGTGTAGCCTTGGGCATGGTTGGGAAGTCTGGCTGGTGTGGCAAGGGGCAAGTGCTGTGTTTGGCAAATGATCTTAGTGGATTGTCTGTCTGGCTTGGCTTGCCCTGCACTGTCCCTGCTGTGATGGTTTGGTGACTGAGGGCTTTGGACCATGCAACAGAGTTGGTTAGGGCTTAGGTGTGGCTGGTGATGCTTGCGAGGCTGGGTGACTAGTGCCCTGGGTGGCCTATGAGCCTAGGGGCTTCTACTAGCTATGGCATCTGGTTCCAGCTTCAGGGAATGCTTTTGGAGGTGCTCTGGTGCTGTCGTGGTCTGGTTTAGCATGAGTGGGGTTGGAATTAGGTTATGTCCAAAGGCTTTGAAATTGGCCTGTGACAGGTGTACTACTATTCTCGGTCTCCATGACACAGAACTAACCCTGTGTCTACCACCTATCTCTCAGAGCCTAAGTGTCACCCTATATTGTGCGAGTCATAGTTGCTTAGATCACACCACAGACTAGCAAGGGTATTGGATAAGAGACAGTGTCGTAGATGGCAGACAAGTAAGAGGATTTAGGACCGGGGGCACACGTGCCCCTAGCCGAGTATAATTGGACTGAGGTTGTAAGACCTCAGTTGATGGTTTATATACATGAAGGGATCACTACACTACTCTGTTGGACCCACCCTAAAGGCATGGTCTGTGCACGATATAAGGATGCCCTTATGTAAGCGGTCAGGTGCTAGATACTGGGCCGGTGGTAATCTAAATGCTGTACCTACTATCTAATCTAGGAGTTACATGGCATACCGGTGGAGTAGTCCATGACGAAGGGGGCTAACGCACTAGAAGAGGGGTCATGGGGCCATTGGTTCGAGCCAAGGTAGAGCGGCTGACCCATGTCACAGAATCTGTGACATTTTGGCACTCCATGTGTATGCTGTAGGCAACTGATGTTGTCCTCTTGTGATTCTGACGTTGCTGCTTGATATCATTCCTGTGGCTGTCAATGTGGTAGGTCTGTCAGTATGATTTGCTGTATAGTGTTGTTCAAGCCTGATGCCACAAGACTCTGGTGAGTTCTGCTATGTTCATATTTGAGCAAGGAGATTTAGATTAAGTTTCATTGCTTGCTCAGTCAACTCAGAATAAGTGAGCTCATGCCCTTCTAACTCCTCTTCATTCAAGATGCACTGATGTGAGCTACCAACCATCTGTTGTAAGTGTCAAATGCAAGACATTATATGAAGAAATATACTCTGATGAATCTTCAGTGGATCTATCAGGCAGAATCAGTGTTGTTGTATTGGATGCTCTGGTAACTTTCACCACTTGGTATAGGCTTCACAGATATAGCAACCATATTCCACTTGGAGAACAGAATTTGACACTGGCACAAATACTGGGTAAGCTGGTCTGTGTATCTTCATCAATGTCTAGGTTGAATATTGCAACAGGTACCTTGTACTTTGTGTCAGTATATCAGTCCCCATGGATTGGTATAAGCTCACCCCTCACTTAGTCTGCTCCTCTCTCTGAACATTGTAACAGTAGAGTTTCAGGCATTTATCTTAATCTGCCAACTGCCCTTTGCTTAAGAAATGCCAGTTGCCAGCTAGGTTTGCATGCAGATTTATCTACTGTGACAATAAAATGGTAACTCCAGGATTTGAACCAGAGACCTCTACCAAAGGTGAGAATTGCTGCATTGCGCATGCAATCACCAACCGAGCCATAGTGGCAATGATTAACTTTGAGCAATAACACCATATATACAGCAAACTTAATACGTAAATCATCAAGGCAAATAACTGCTACAGCAAGCATACAGAAACTAATGATAGTGGTAGCTTGATTTAGCATGCTTGACCTAGAACAACTCATAATGGGAAAGCTGAATACATTGGAATCACAGGTCTTTAAAGGCAGATTCAATTTTATTTGCATTATAGCAGATGTTAAACTGTGAAAATGAAGTTTACAAAGTATTCTATATATTGCTTGAAAGTGTGTAGTTTCTAGTTGCACTGTAGCTCAGTTAGCTAATGCATGCCGCAATACTCTTATTGTCACCTGTGGTAAGGTCTTTGGTTTGAATCCTGGACTTACCATTTTATTGTCACAGTAGATTTATCTGCCGCAGTTAGCACATAAATCTGCATGCAAACCTAGCTCGCAACTGCCATTTCTTAAGCAAAGGGCAGTTGTCAGATTAAGATAAATGACTGAAGTCCCTCCATAACAGTCATCCTGGAGTACCGACAGGTGAGCATATAGTGACTGTACAGCACATGACTGGGAAGTCAAGACATCTTGTGAGCGGATCACCAACAGATTTTCTGTCATCACAGATTCATATATTCAATTTATACTGTCCTGTGTAATGCTGCTCTAATTGAGTCCTGCAGCATCACAACCATTGTAATCTCACATCTGATGTTGAGCCTCCATAAGGCATGCTTCAATCCTGAGGACCCAACAGGAATACAGAGTGTTATAGGGTCCAAAGCCCAGAGCACTCTGCTGCAATTTCGGTCTCACCATCTGGATGCAGAGCTTGAGTCTGCAGTGACCATACAGGCAATGAACAAATAATCGACACAAGCTGGAAGCTCAAAAAGCCAGGATAAGGGGGCTGTACATTCTGATGATACGAATGGCCATATTATATATGATCTGGAGTGTCACAGATTTATTCTGTGATGCATAGGTACCACCCCCATCAGGAGTCGAACCAAGGTACTGAAGTCTCATTAGTCACGTGACCCCTTATGCTGCCATACACAGTGGCCTATACGTTACACATCGTGCCACCCCAGGTCCCATGACTCAGTAGATTAGATCATCAGATAACATCGTTGCCAGTAGTTATGCTCAGGCCCCCTTTAGGGCAAGTACATAGGCCTTTGCTGCGACACATGTATATAGTCTACTCGCTCTGAGGCTTACACCTCAGAGTTGTTAATCTCGACATTGGGCACCATCCCTCTTGGCTATATCTATTGTCTGCTTGTCTGAGGGCGATTCATTGACGTATTGGCATAGCGTTGACCCCTGGACCGTTTATAGTGGACACAGAGGCAGGTCTTGTGTCACAAAAATACTAGAAGATTTGAGGATATGCATCAAACACATCAGAGAAACATGCTACGCACCTGCCCACATTACCAAGGCCATGTCACTGGAGATATTGACCAAGATGATGGATGCCTTAACCCTATCATTGAGACATTCAGCATCAATTCTAAAAATGCAGAATCTGGAGTAAATCACCCCTAATGGTAGTGTTAGCTGTATATGACAGGTCTGGGTATAAGTTGCACTTACTGCTATGGTCAGATAGTTGAATGAATCAAGGAGATTGGAGACAGCCAATAACAGCATAACACATCAATTGGCAAGAAACACAGTTGAAGAAGATCTGGAACTGCTTTGGTCACCACACAACATGGGAAGATGTAGACAAAAGTAGTTACCAGAAACAGCATTGATGCAATGCTCCTTGATGATAATGATCATGAAGAGAGTTAGTGAGATGTGCCAAGTTGGGGGAGAGCACTTACTCCATAAATGTGAGGTCTGGTAATGAATAAAGTAAACACAACAAAATGCAGCAGCAATTGCAGGTTGATGATGACAGCACAACATATTCAGAATGCTTATAAGTCCACTATTTGTTGTTATCCTGATCTACAAGTGTTTTTACATCTGCTTATGATGTTGACTGAAAATACAGATCTCAATCACAACCCTGACTGCAACAGTAGTCACAACATTCCACACCATGTTAACAGATCACAAGTCATTGTAATGGTCATTGAGATCATATAATGTGAAATGATGCAAAATCTTAAACCAAAGGGCCCATTTTTGCTAATTATAGCAACACCACAGCTGCATGCCTAAAGCCACTGGCTCAGGGCTCAGCTATGGCTGGCTCACAATCCAAGCTGGGCCCTGAGCTGCCCCCCCAGGCTCAGCTCAGCCCAGCTTAAGTCAGCTTGGCCAGGCCCAGCTTACGGCTTTGAGCCATGCTTTGCACATCACTAAGTTACAGTATGACCATGTGAAGGATCTGTCTTATCTCACAAGGACTAGAATCTTGGGCATGGAGTGTCATCTGGACTGTAGTGCACCAAATAAATTGAATGATGTCATGGGCAAAAAGGTGATATCACTCTTATGTGACAAACCTCTTCACTATCACATACATAGAACATAACATGTACAACTACTATGCTAATGTGTAGAGCACATGGTTCAGATCTTATTCTGAACTTGGCGTTCTTCCACCCACCTCACCCCAGTTAGCTCTGAGACCCCAGGGTGGTCTTGTCAAATGATGGTGTTGCAGCAGAGCATATGCATTTGCTTCCATGTACTGCTTCCAGTACAGCTGTAGCCAAAGAAAGATTGCACGAAAAGGAGCCTGACAGTGATCGTATCAAGCATACAATGCAGCGCCACGGGTATGCGCACTAGGCAGGATCAAATCAAAGCCTCACTACATGCCGAACTGGGGAAGCTATGGTCTTTGTCACCATGTGCAAGCAAAGCTGCTAGGGAAAAGCTTGAAGTGCATGTAGTGCATTACAAGTATCACTACTATTCTAGGTACATTATCTTATTAGATCTATAATTGCCGTAATCATCATGGATAGATGAATGCTGCAAACGTGCACAGTTGAACGAGTGCCTCAATGATCCCGTAAGCGCTGAGCGCTGAGCACGCATTGCTGAACTTCGTATCTGATCACTCGATCTCATTTGATATAATTAAATAGACGGAGCGGACAGGCAGAATTGAGTGCACACTGGTCATTGCTCGATTCTAGAATCTCGGCCTAAAAGCCCCAGGCTTTTCAAAACCTGAGGCCGGGCCCCCACTGACGGCCCACGGCTTGGCCCGGCCTAAGCCGGGGCTTGCCCGGGGCCTGGCACTGTGAGGATAATTATTACTGTAGCCTCATAAGTTTATGATATACTTTTCCCAACTATTCCCTGACAAAACAGAGCTTTGATATCTTCAATATTTAGTAAAATATAGTGCGAAATCAACCTTTCATCGGCACGGCGTTCTGTGGTGCGTGTACCAAATGGGGTATCGTATAGGCACCCAAAGGTGTACGACAGGCTTCAACACCAAGGATCCAACCCATGGGACTATCCCATAGCTTAATATGGTATTACATTGGAACCAACCATACTGATATCATATATGGTGCTATATTATAATTACTAGACATTTATTCATCAGAGCTTTCAGGCCGGGGGCCCACGGCTTGGCCTGAGACACAAGCCGGGCCCTGGGCCGTCTCAAGCCGTGGTGTAAAGCCCGGCTCGGCCCGGCCTTTGAAGTAGGGCTTGGCCCGGCCCGGCTCATGGCCCAAAGCCGGGCCTGGCACATCACTACGTGTTTTCATCCCACTCACGGTCAGTACTCCACGCACTGAGAGGCATGCACTACCCATTCATGGATCCAATTGGACCTTCCTCGCTGAAGCAAACCACTCAGAATACACGCGTGTAAGACATGATACTTGATCACGACGCAAGCCGCGCAGAATCTCTCGTTCGAAGCTGGAAGAGTAGTATGCGTACATGATGTGTGCACATCACGACTTGTGCATGTTATGTGACACTTCAGAAAGCGTGTTGTCGAAGTAACTAAACATCATTCTGTCTTGCAAGGCAAGCGCAAAGCTCCAAACACTCACACTTGAGTGCTTGAGTGCTTGAGCTTGAGCGATTGGAATCATGCCCACGTAGTCGGCGCTTCCACTACTAGCACAAGCCAGGAAGCGATAAGATAAACCACGGTAATATAACGATGAGCGGATTATGTTGCAACGTACACGAGTACAAGTACAGATGGACCCAAATTACATAAGGTATCCCACCGTTCTGAATAGCCTCTCTGGGCGCGGGAGTAGAAACATTATCAGCTTATGTTGTGGTACGCATGCTCTCCGCTACTCTGCCGTGCTGCGTCGGCGCTTCCCTCTGGAGCGACCGTCGCAGCCTGCTGCATCCGCCCGGCCTCCGTGGGGTGCGATGTGTCTGGCACACTTGGGGGCTGCGACGTGAACTGATTGTCATCGCTCTTCGGCACCTGATCATTGGTTGCACCGGAGGTGCTCGATTTACCAGAGAAGGGATTCTATGACGTTTCGTTAATCATCAAGATGTGTGCGGGATGCGTGAAAGGTTCATCACTCACAACGTTGTCCTCTCTCTTCTGCCTACGCTTTAGCTCCCCCGAGCGGAGATCCTTGCCGTGCTGTACAAGCTCAGGCTTGCGAAGGATCTTTCCTTTCGCTTCCTCCATGAGTCCTTCGTATTTGTCGCCTGTGGTCTACCGCAAGACAGTCAGTACCTGGCTCAAAGGCTGAGCACGCGCACCGCATCTCGCCCGTATTCTGGACCAAGGCCTACTGCACCCGCATGCTTCTGTTCTGGATACTCGTATCCGGGCTGTGCCTTAGAAGAGGGGGATCCAGTTGGGGCTGGAGAGTTCGCGGACGGCATTTCGTGTGGATTGTTGTTCGTGATGAAGAGCAGTCGTTAGGTCGTGAAGTGGTTAATTCAGCAGTTCTGACACATGCAACAAACTAGCACTCAACCGGGGGAAGGGGGCTCGCTCAAAGGCGCCTTCCTGGTCCCAGGAACACTAGCCGTCAAAGGCCAAGACAAGTCTGAGGTTTACGCTCAGGACTGTCTGGCATATATACTCCTAACGTGTTTGTACATGTTGTGTACGGCGGCTCAGAGGCCTCTACGTACTGGTATCTAACTGGCTATGAGCTACGTGCCGGTAATGGCATCGGAGCGCTGGTATGCGAGGATGTCCATGGCGACGTAGCGTATAAGGGGCGGATCAAATAGAGTAGCCAATCTGTCGGGTTCGATTGGTGGTTCTCGTCGATCGTAGGTGCGCCGGTAATGGCGGGGTTCTAAGTCCGTGAGCGGGCGTGGTCTGCCGCGATCGGGGTTTGGCCAGTACGGGCCGGGTATAGTGTAGGTTGATCGAGCGTGATCGGCTGCGATCGGGGTGTAGCGCTCTGTGACTGGTAGGGTTCTCAGTCGTGCAGAGCCTGGGGTTATTATCCCTGCCTGTTGTACTTGCAGGTTAGGGTGCGTAAGGGGAATGTCTATGCCAGTAATGGCGAGTGTCCGTGTGGTGGGGACGCGAGGTGTTAGGTTTAGTGCTGTGGGTCACGTGCGAGTGTAGGTCATGCCCCTAGTCGACGTATAGCATGTGCGGTGGCGGTTTAGCCTGGTCTGTGTAAGGCGTGCCGTTGGGCTATCATAGTCGGTTGGTCTCTAGGGGTCGGCTCGTGACTCCGGGGTTTAGGGACTAGGCAGCGTATGTCTTGCTGCCGGGACTTGGACTGAGTTTAGGGTTAGACTGCTGGTGGCCTGCTAGTGCCCGTAGTGTCCTGTATAGCGGAGGGCTTCTACTAGCGTTGCCGTGGGATTCCAGCTGGGCTCGGATAGAGTGCTGTAGCGTGCGTACGGCGTGAATGGGGTGTCAACCTAGGGTGTTCTACTAGGCTTTGAAATTGGCTTGTGACAAGTTCGCTATAGTTTATATACTCCGCCGTGGAATGTCAATGTGGGGGCATGACGCATACAGCACAGTGAGTGATGTCATTGCGGTGAACAAACGTCAAATACAGCGCTTGCTAAATTAGGCTGTGGCCTGCCTGTGGCTGTGGTTCCCGGATGCCGAGAGTCATACCGAAGCTATGGGTTCAAACCGGGGACGGGGATGGACCACCCCTTGCGCAAATGCACTCTGGCGTATGGCGTAGAGGCGTAAATCGATCTACATTGGGTCCGAGCTATACTTGAGGGCACATGTCGAACTGCGCAGAACAAGCAAAGCCTTCATGACTATAAGATATTCGTGTTGAGGAAAGGGACGTCGCAAAACCCGTGAGCACCGGAATGCGCTTGGCTGAGCAAAGGCAATCGATAGCTCGTTGCAAACGCATGAAGAGTAAGTACAGGCTCGATCACTACCTACGGGCGCCTAGCGCGATCGCCGGCGCTCGTCCAGACGCCATGCACGGACTTCAACAATTTGACTGAGACTCTAGGAAGCAATTCTGTCAGTGCCATAGGAAGGATCCCCATAGACTACTCTCCCTCTAGCTGATCCTCATTGCAGTCGGGCTCTGCCGTCTGCTCTTGCATCTGCAGCTCTGCAGAGTCCATCTCCCTATTCTCACCCAATCCTATCGGAATGCTCAGTATAACCATCGAACTGAGAATTGGGGTTTTGAGTACCATCAAATGTAGATGCAATTGCCTGCTCTGAACCTCGCACAGGTGACTGGAACTGGATAGTGCTCTGCATTCCTGCGCATGCAGTACTGCATAAAACAACATCGCCCGAATCGGAGCATCAAATGACAATATTATGCTTCCATCTTGAAATAAGATGACATACCGCCTCGCTCTGAAATGTGAACAGGTCAGAAATATTTGAGATTGCAAGTACCAGCATAACACACCGGTAGTGATGTGCAAAGCACGGCTCAAAGCCGTGAGCCGGGCCTGGCCGAGCCGACTTAAGCCGGGCCGAGCCGAGCCTGGGGGGCGGCTTAAGACGGCTCAGGGCCCGGCTTGGATCGTGAGCTGGCCGTAGCCGAGCCCTGAGCCGGCGGCTTTAGGCGCGCAGCTGTGGTATTGTTAAAATTAGCGAAAATGGTTTAAGATTTTGCATCAATTCACCTTATATGATCTCAATGGCCATTACAATGACTTGTATCTGCTAACACGGTGCGGAACGTTGTGACTACTGTTGCGATTGGGGTTGTGATCGAGATCTGGATTTTCGGTCAACATCATAAGCAGCTGTAAAAACACTTGTAGATCAGATTATCAACAAATAGTAGACATATAAGCATTCTAAATATGTTGTGCTGTCATTTGAACTGCACAAGCCAATAATTCCGAGGTCCTACCTGATTACCCATAAGCCCCGGCCTGAGCCTGAGCCGGGCCCAAGCCGGCCTGAGCCATCAAGGAGGGCCCGGCTTGACATTTCGCTGAGCCCGAGCCCTTCAAAGCCGGGCCCAAGCCCCGGGCTTTGAGCCGAGCCGTGCTTTGCACATCACTACACACCGGTTCGCCCGGAATATGGCAGTGCTACTTCTGCGACCCGAGGGTTTGAATAACACCAGTTCAATGTCATATGCTGATGTTAGGACACAGTCGTAAATGAGAAGCGCTGCCATTTAGAGTCATAAAAACTGTGTCTCTACCTAAACGGTATCCGACTTACCGACCATGGCAGCCCCTATGTAAGAGCCAGCAAGACTAGAGAAGGAATTCGGAGATTTATGGATAGTCTACGCATAGAAGAGAAATACTTGCTTTTCTTCGTATTCCTGAATGAGTTGTGCCACGCCATTTGACGCCATATCAGTGATAGAGTACGTGGGAGGCGGATTCGCTCGGCTCACACCAACACCAAATGAGACGCTTTAAAAGCTTAGCACGATAGAGCGTCTCGCTCTATGCCCATGGGCATGTGAATGGACAGCCGTGAATCAGCTGAAGATGATAACGCGCATCGTTCCAACCTATGTTCCGTGTTGACATCGCAAGAACTGTAAGTTTTCAAACACACGGTCACCTATTCCATCAGCAAAACGCGAGATGGCTTATCAGTGCTGGAGGTACTTGCCAATCGAGGAGGAATTTTATGTGTGCAGATAAGCACCGATAAGATCGACAGCAGAGTGGCAATCAATCACCATTCTGAAGGCATCTTATAAGTGTCTGTCAAACTCAAAGCATGACTGGGAAACTAATTACCAGACTGGTATACATCTGTTGCTTCATAGTCAGGCTGGCATATGATTTGCAATGAGTAGTCGCAGCTTACCTACGTAGATATACTGTAACCTGTGGCATGCGCCACACGGCGTGGCATGCCCTTCAACAGTGCGCCGAAACGTTTCGCAACAAAACACATACTATATTTTCCATATACTCTTCACCATAACCACTCTATTAAACTTGATGTACCCTTATTAGCATTGAATCTACATTTTTTTAATGATTCTATTGTAGTACAGCATACAAAATATAGCACAAGGATATTGTAACGAGACAATGCGCTGTAGAAGCCTTGGAAATTTGGAATACGAGTGGCGGAGCCCTCACAAAACGTACAGATGAGGTGGCAAGATGGTGTTCGAGCAGTTGCACATCAATGATGTCATATTGGACCCACGACATGAACTTGCAGCAGCCACTGAGCTTTTATGGTAACTTCATTACCCAATCGAGCGATGTCATCCTTCAGCCACTAGTTTAGGTTCTGTCATATTTTGGTCGGCTCTTCAATGTGTCACTCCTGTAGCTTATCTACTGGCTCACGATGCGCTCTCATTCATCTCCTCCCCTGCACTTTTTCTCATCTAACTCGACTCTGAGGACTGGTGAGCTGGTGGTGCCACCCCCATTAAATTAAGAGGAACCTAGCAATTCAGATAACATGCAGGTAGGTGATCGGGTTTAAGTTCTATTAGTCACTTAGATCGATGGACCCGTAGCCACACCTCTGCTGATGCCCTTTCAGTCCGCATCCATCTCCGGGGCACATGCGTGGGGACTCCGGGTCGCCCCTGAATCTTGCTCTGAGCCGCTCCCGCTCGCCGTGCACATGCAGCAAGGTGCACGCGCAGGCAAAGCACGCGGTGTTGCGAGATTCTAGCATGGCCTTGTAGATTTTGGGATCTTCATTAGTGGTGTCATGTGTCATGTGTACTAGTAAGTCTTGGCCTGCTTGTCTTAGGGCTGACCCCTCATGTGATTGTCTAACTACCATACCGGTGACTTCACCAGGTTGCAGTAGGGTTACAAGATGGTGAGGTGCACACACAGCAATGCTGCGCTCTGACTATATGCGTTAGGTGCGTACACCACCGGCTCATCACAATAAATTTTACTGCGGTGCTCATTTTAACGGCCAGTAATTCTAATAGAGTCTGCTACCACATGTCTTGCCACTGCTCTTGAAACAGTTTGAGAACTAAGTCATGCAGTAAGTCCCATTCAATCTGCTCCGATGAAGCAGTGGTCTAATAACTCACATGTGCTGCCTTCGCTTCGGCCCGCAGCTGCGGACTTTCTGTAGTGTCTCTGGTATGTGCATCTAACATTTGATTTTTCATGTACTAACCGGCCTGTGTGGGAACAGCATGTTGTACTCCATATACCTGCCCTGCTGTACCATCTCCCTAAGATACTCTGGCGCTGCCCTACTTCCGTTCCCCGAATACCTAGCATTCTTGCTCCTGTACCATTCGTAGTACTTCATTATGTAATCACGTGCACCGAATAAATTCTGATTTGACATACCTCGAGTGCCCTGGATTTATCATCAGTCTGTGCAATTTGGCCCAATATAATATCTGAGCCAATACTGTCTGCCCCACAGTAGATCAGCAGGCCCGGAGACTGGTGAACAATTCACCAGATGCCTCCTCAACTTTGAAATTATTCACCAGATACCTCTGCAACTTTGCATGTATTCACCAGATGCCACCCACGACTTTACTACAATTTACCAGATGCCCCAGTTGTCACAAACTTACTGTTTGTGAGGACCTGCGCTGCAGGGGAATCCTAACGTGCCTAGCAAGGCTTGTGTGCGACCGCGACAGCGGTGACCGAGTCGGCTGTACCAAGGGCAGCACCAACCCGAGGACTCCTAACGGCGACGTAAGGTGGCGGCACACAGTCAAGCGCGACAAGAGAGGCCCCCGGGGCAGAGACGCATCACGCGCAAATAAGAAAGGGGCCTAAGCCCAAACGACTAGAATCTCAAAGATGGGGGAGTAAGCCCCCATCGCTGCAGTATAAGTACATGTGTTGGAACGCTAAGTATCTAGCCTGCCCTACAGACATGGCCTGTGCGCATGTAACGTAAGCGTGACCGTACAAGTAACGTAACATGTAACTATATGGTGACCTATCATGTGAGTACCTGGCACGCGCGCTGCCTGACTAGCGCGCGCCTACTGGGTCAGGTGATCTTGGAGGTAACTAGGGCGCGACCGAGAGGAAACGTAAAGTGAGCGGGGCGCGCGCGCGTGCAGCGGCGCCCATACAACAATAGGAAAGGGATGTACAGTAGCCCCCCGGGCATATCCGTGACATTACCCCCCCTCTCAAAAAAAGTCGTCCCGACTTTCTACCTAGCTTCTACGGCGCTGCATCCCTTGGTCTTTGTTTGATACCCGGCCCATTCCTTACGACGTAGGATGGGGAGCGTCCGAGTAGGTGGACCGTCCACCGGTGGGAGAGCGGAGGAGACGGTTTCGGTATCGGTTCGGCATTCGTCGCTGAGGTTACTGGGTTATTTTTTAAATGGGGTCCCCGTCGTCCCCGTGTGCCTCCGCTTGCCTAATCCCGGCATCGTCGTCGCGGTAGTCCGTACTGAACCTTCGTCACTCTGGGACCGTCGGCGTGGGGTTGGGTAACCCTTGCGGGCCCCTTCGCATACCCACAGGTCAGAGGTTCTTGGCTTGGCTCCTGCCGCCCAGGGGTATGGCCGCGCTGCGCTAGACCTCCACGCGCGCGCACATTTGGTTAATGGCGGCGGCGGGCCCTCAAACACGGCTTACGCTGGTTGACCCCGCTACCCTGTTGTTCATGGGGGGCGGACTTACTTTTTACTCCTCCTGGTCGCTTTGCCTGGTGTATCACTTCGTGGGGGCTCGTAAAGCTACGGACCACCGGTGCTTCTACCGATGGCTGCCCCGCCGTGATGCCATGGCGACCTAGGAGTGAAAAACCCTCGGCCCCAGCGCGAGCGCCGGAGGGGAGGTAAAACATCTTTGAGATTATGTCACAAACTTACTGTTTGTGAGGACCTGCGCTGCAGGGGAATCCTAACGTGCCTAGCAAGGCTTGTGTGCGACCGCGACAGCGGTGACCGAGTCGGCTGTACCAAGGGCAGCACCAACCCGAGGACTCCTAACGGCGACGTAAGGTGGCGGCACACAGTCAAGCGCGACAAGAGAGGCCCCCGGGGCAGAGACGCATCACGCGCAAATAAGAAAGGGGCCTAAGCCCAAACGACTAGAATCTCAAAGATGGGGGAGTAAGCCCCCATCGCTGCAGTATAAGTACATGTGTTGGAACGCTAAGTATCTAGCCTGCCCTACAGACATGGCCTGTGCGCATGTAACGTAAGCGTGACCGTACAAGTAACGTAACATGTAACTATATGGTGACCTATCATGTGAGTACCTGGCACGCGCGCTGCCTGACTAGCGCGCGCCTACTGGGTCAGGTGATCTTGGAGGTAACTAGGGCGCGACCGAGAGGAAACGTAAAGTGAGCGGGGCGCGCGCGCGTGCAGCGGCGCCCATACAACAATAGGAAAGGGATGTACAGTAGCCCCCCGGGCATATCCGTGACATATATGCTATTCTACTGTTTGTACATGTTTGGCTGCTGTATAGTTATTACATAAGCTGATAGTCCGCTGTAATGTAGGTAACCCTATAATGGGTGTAAGGTACATGGCACAGAGTGTCCGGGGGTCTGGCAACACATGATAGGGTGATTGGGGTCTTGGCACGTGACTGCATAGGTGTGCGCTTAGATAAGATAAGGGTTTAGGCTCTAGTCACTAGTCGTTGGCTAGGCGAAAGAAATCGGCTTGTGACATTTGTCAAGCAAAAAGGGTTATCCAAAGATATACCAGGCTTATCCACAACGAACCACGTCCACACGATCACACTGTATTCCTGACATCAGCGAAACGTAAGAAAGTAGATAAGCATAGATAAGGGTCATCAGTCTTGTAAACATAGTCAGACTGGTTTAGGCCGATAAAATATGTTTTGTATTTTGACATCTTGGAAAATACTGGTGTCACGGTTATACCCTGGGGGGGTACCTGACTCCACTCACGTTAGCTGTATGGGCGGCGCTAGGCGTACGCCGCTCCGCTACACTAACGCTTTGTCTCACGTTAGTTCTCGAGCATATAGATCACCTGACTGCATCGGTTAGCGCTGTAGGGTAGCGCGCGCCTCCTCATACGGTCACTCATGGTCACATAGTTACATGTAGCGTTACTTGTCATGTGCCCTGTAGATAAGGCGCACGGACCATTACTTTAGGGCTGGGCTCGTAGTTACTACGCGCACACATGTATATATACGACAAGATGGCGGCCTTACAGCCCCATCTTTAGGATTCTCGTCAATGAGCGTAAAGCTCCTTTCTTACAATCTGTTTGTGTTGCTGCTGGCCCGGGGCCTCATCTTGTCTGCCTAGTCTGAAGGTCGGCGACTGCGACGGCTGCGGGGCCTTAGGTGGCTGAGCACCCTCGGGATGGACTTATGAGTTCACCTAGGGTTGGCCGTATGAGTTCGTCGTGGCCGCTGGCTCACGTCTACACAGGCTTGTGAGGGTTCCCCTGAGTCCAGGGTCGCACAGACAGGTAAGTCTGTGACATAATCCTAAAGATATCTTACCTCCCCTCCGGCGCGAACTGCGTTGGGGCCGAGGGTTCTCTACATACAGGTGGCCATGGCATCACGGCGGGGCAGCCTCTGGTAGAAGCACCAGAGGTCCGTACTTTTACGAGCCCCCACGAAGTGATACACCAGGCAAAGCCGCCGTATGGAATGAGTAAGCAAGTCCGCCCCCTTGAACTTAGGTAGTAGGGATCGACCGGTGTAAGCCGCGTTCGACGCCTTCCGTCTGCTGACCCTGCGGGGTTGTAGTATGAGCACGGAGGCTAGCGCATCGACGGCCATCATCCCTGGGCGGCAGGAGCAAGCGACAAGAAGTCTTGACCAGTGGGTATGCGAAGGAACCCGCAAGGGTCTCCAACCCCACACCGACGGTCACGAAGGACAGATTATATCAAGATACGACCGACTATCGAATACGACGGGTACGCGAGTAGGCAAGCGGAGGTACACGGGGACGACGGGGACCCCATTTAAAAAATAACCCAGTAACCTTAGCGACGAATACCGAACCGATACCGAAAGCGACCCCTTCACTCCACCACCGGCGGACGGACCGCGCCCTCGGGGGCTCCCCATCTTCCGCGAAGAAGGAATGGGCCGTGGGTTAAACATGAAACCAAGGAAGTGAGTGTCGTAGTCTTCCAGATAGAACGTCAGAGACGACGTTTTTCGAGAGGGGGGGTAATGTCACGGTTATACCCTGGGGGGGTACCTGACTCCACTCACGTTAGCTGTATGGGCGGCGCTAGGCGTACGCCGCTCCGCTACACTAACGCTTTGTCTCACGTTAGTTCTCGAGCATATAGATCACCTGACTGCATCGGTTAGCGCTGTAGGGTAGCGCGCGCCTCCTCATACGGTCACTCATGGTCACATAGTTACATGTAGCGTTACTTGTCATGTGCCCTGTAGATAAGGCGCACGGACCATTACTTTAGGGCTGGGCTCGTAGTTACTACGCGCACACATGTATATATACGACAAGATGGCGGCCTTACAGCCCCATCTTTAGGATTCTCGTCAATGAGCGTAAAGCTCCTTTCTTACAATCTGTTTGTGTTGCTGCTGGCCCGGGGCCTCATCTTGTCTGCCTAGTCTGAAGGTCGGCGACTGCGACGGCTGCGGGGCCTTAGGTGGCTGAGCACCCTCGGGATGGACTTATGAGTTCACCTAGGGTTGGCCGTATGAGTTCGTCGTGGCCGCTGGCTCACGTCTACACAGGCTTGTGAGGGTTCCCCTGAGTCCAGGGTCGCACAGACAGGTAAGTCTGTGACAATATATACTGGCCGACGAGCAGGGTAGCACCCAGACTTGTCTTAGTCTTATACGCCTTGAGTAGCCTCAGATCAGGAATACGCTTTCATGCGAGTAATATTCCCCTGAGTAGTTGCTTAAAGTGTTGCTTGTGTCAACAAATGTGGCATGAGTGAGAAGTGTCGAATCTTGTAAAGAGCTATCACATACTGATTTCCACCAGAATGTTCATCCTCTGATATCTGATAGATAGATGTACGAAGTCGTGTGCATCGCCTCAATTCATTTTCTCCGGGTGGCCTGATTATCTGCAGAGCAGGCTAGTGACTTGATAGCGCATGGCATCAGCAAAACTTAATTTCCCTTGATTGTCTTAATCCAGACAATCAAGGTGTGAAGTCACTCAGTTATGGATGGCTTAATCCAGGAGGTTCATTTCTCAAGTCAGCCGGTTCAGAAGGGACTTCAGTCAATTATATTAATCTGCCAACTGCCCTTCGCTTAAGAAATCGCAGTTGCGAGCTAGGTTTGCACGCAGATTAATCTGCTAGCTGTGGCAGATTAATCTACTGTGACAATAAAATGGTACATCCAGGATTTGAACCAAGGACCTTAGCACAGATGAGAATAACAGCATCGCAGCATACATTAGCCAACTGAGCTACAGTGCAACTAGTGTCTGCCCCATTTAAGCAATATATAGAGTATTTTGTAAACTTCATTTTCACAGTTTAACATCTTCCATAACACAAATACAAATGAATCTGCCTCTAAAGACCTGTGATTCCAGTGTATTCAGCTTTCCCATGGTGAGTTGCTCCAGGTCAAGCATGGTAAATCAAGCTACCACTATCATTGATTTCTGTATGCTTGTTGTAGCAGTGAGTTGCCTTGATGATTTGCGAAAATTGTGTGTAAAATTTGCGTTATATATATTTTGATTGGTCAATGGTACCTGTTGCCACTATGGCTCAGTTGGCTAATTATGCTGTGATGCTGTTATTCTCATCTGTGCTAAGGTCCTTGGTTTGAATCCGGGATGTACCATTTTATTGTCACAGTAGATTAATCTGCCGCAGTTAGCAGATTAATCTGCGTGCAAACCTAGCTCGCAACTGCGATTTCTTAAGCGAAGGGCAGTTGGCAGATTAAGATAATTGACTGAAGTCCCTCCTCTACGCCACGTTGTTAGAATCACAATTGCATCCGACACAATCAGGCTGGCGCCGCTGCAAACAGTGACTTCACCATTGATCATGGCAAATCAGCTTTCATCTATGATCGACTGTATTCACCCACATCTGACCAGAAGTGAGTTGCAGGGCCTTATCTATACGGTTTCATGAGCTTACATAAACTACAGTAACTGTGATGTCCATGTATATTGAACTATAGCATTCCCGAAACCAGCTGTAATGAACGAGTCTCTTTCGAGAACCTGGCGCCCTGCAATGTAGCAGTTCAATATTCAGGGAACGGGCACTCACCAGATTGTTTGCGACACGAGCCGTGGCCAGAAGGAAGGTCAACACTGCAAGCGTCTATCCTCTACTGCATAAATCGTACACGCAGATCGCTGAAAACACTGCATATGGACTTCTCGATGAAGATTTTGGTAATCTCTAGAAGTTAATTACATTTACCTGCCCATGACAACAGAGCTGCATTTTGAGCGACAAGGTTCAAGAACATTGATGCCGCAGAACTGCCACCGGAGGTTTATTGTAAGTCGCGTAAACGTGATGATGGATTCACCTCTGCAATGAATGACATATCCCGCATTTAAGCATCACAGGACAATATGATACGGAGGTGACATACCGCCTCACTCGAGAACGTGCACAGGGTAAGTATATTGCAAGTACCAGCATAACACATTGGTTCGCCCGGAATATGAAAATAGTACCTCTGCGAAATGATGGTTTGAATAACACTTTCTCAATGTCATATGCAGACGTTAAGACATAGTCATAGATGAAGAGTGCCACAATTTACAGTTATGAAAACTGTATCTCTATCCAAAAGGCATCCGGCTTACTGGCCATGGCAGCCCCTACGTATAGTTTAGCTGTACTAGAGAAGGTATAATGACATCAATGGATAGTCTACAGATTAAAGAGAAGCACCTGCCCTTCGGTGTATGCCTGAACAAGTTCTGCTGCATCATTCGCCGCCATATCAATACGGAGATAGAAATCCCAGGAAGCGGATTCACTCGCCTCAAGTCAACTTCAAAGGGGGCGCTTGAAAAGCTCAACGCGATAGGACGTCTCGTTCTGGGCCCATGGACGTGCGAGTGGACGACTGGGGATAAGCTGAAGATGACAATGCGCATCATCCAAGCTCATGACTTATGGTCGTATTGATATCACGAGAGCTGTAAGTCATAAATCGCACGGTAACCAATTCAGTGAGAAGGTGTGATCGCGTGGGCGTGTGGATGCAGAGCGTCGTTGAAAAGCCGGTAACCCTTCTTGCTTGACACATAAATGCATTACGAGCGAGTGGCATCGAATCGCGCGAGTAAACGAGCTAGCACGTACAAGTTAGGTCAGTACAATGCTCCGTAAACTTGGTCTGATCTCCATAAGAACGCTCGTCTCTGATATTTAATAGATGTACGTACAAATTCGTGCGCATTGTCTCAGCTCATTTCTCCGGGGCGTACTGGTTATCCGCGGGAAAGGTGAGTAACTCAATAGCGCATGGCGTCAATGTCACAACGCAGAAGATATATAGTGGAACGGGTGACTGAGGGTATCAATCCCTATACTCACCGATACTATTGGAAAATATAGGTGAAAGATGGGACATCAGGGATTTGACATTCGTTAGAAGACCAGCAGGACGTGTGCATGGAAGTGCGCCGCAACAGGTGATGCAGTTTTTATCTAAGCATTACGGCATGACATGTGCATATATTACATGCTAAAACAGTCTTGATCGGCAGGCTACGGCAACTCGAGTTGTGACAACAGTGCAACGGTGCATGCTTCTGACCAGATGTGATGCGCCCTGGCTGAGTAGTTCGATGACCGTGCCCTCATGCCAACTTGAGAGTAGAAGTTGAACCTTGAACCTTGAATCGTTGGTCTAATCAAATCGTGATTGAAGCGATTCCAAGTAGCGCCCTCTTTGACTTCGGCGGAAACATAATTTCACGGGGCAAACGAAGAAGTATTGCACCGTGCGAGAGACACCGAGGTGATTCCCGAGTAGATGCAAGTTTACGCCGCAAACTGAAGCTGCCTCACCTCCAGAAGTGCGTCGTTCGTTTCCAGCGCTCGCTTTGCGGAGGAAGTGGATTGTGTCTGATTTAAGACCGAACCTTGCGTTGTCGCGCGGGTCCGACTCGATCATTGCATGATGATCGAGATCAGACGCGCGGGTCTCGTGCCCCGTTCGCGCCGATCGTGACGCACACGCCACAATTGGTCCGCCACAATCTCTCCCAGCTGAGACAGCCAAGCGACAATCGTCTCGGGCCTGCATCCTACTATACCGGGGCGCGGTATAAACCGGGCACTCAGACCGATTACAAACAACATCGCATTACACCATCGTCGTAATAGTACCGTGTGTACGTGCAAAGTGGTATATGTGCAACGAACGTGAACGCTAGCGAGCGAGCGACTGTACAAGAAATTAGCAATGTCAGACAGTAGAATGTTCCAAATCGTCAGCAGCTCAGTCCAAACCGTCCATCACAGAATAGCAACGCCTGCGCCGGCCCCCGCGGCCACCGCTGCAACGCCGGGGACCACCGCGCCAGCGACAGCGCCGACAGCGGCTCCGACCACTGGGACCTCGTCCACAACAGGCAGGTCGCGTGCAACATGTACTGCGGCGGCACCCGCCTCCGCAACGGCAGCGACGGGGGCGACAACAGCGCCGAGACCCTCAGCGCCGAGGATGTCCAGATCGCGGGCGATGTAAACGCCCGCAACAGCGCCCTCCGCGACGCCGACAATCCCTGCGACATCGGCTTCGAGCCCTTCAGCGACGCCAGCTACGATGTCCCGAGCGATAGCAACACCGACGACGGCACCCTCCGCGACACCGATAATCCCTGCGACATCAGCTTCGAGCCCCTCAGCGGCGCCAGCCACGATGTCCCGAGCAATGGCAACGCCGGCGGCGGCACCCTCTGTGACCCCGACGAGTCCCGCGACATCGGCCTCGAGCACCTCAGCGACGCCAGCTACGATGTCCCGGCCTACGGCAACACCAGCGACGCCGGCCTCGCCGACTGCCACGAGGGGGTCCACGACGGCGCCGACCTCCTCGACGACTTCGAGCACGGGGATGTCGCGAAGAACCTTGACGCCAACAACGCCTGCCTCGTCGACTGCTGCGATGGGCTCCACGACCGCGCCGACGGCTTCAGCGGCACCGACGAGGATGTCGCGCGCGATGTAGACACCTGCAGCGCCAGCTTCTGCGACAGCGGCGACGGGCTCCACGACGGCGTCGAGGCCTTCGACGGCGCCAACGAGGATGTCGCGCGCAACATACACGCCTGCGGCGCCAGCTTCTGCGACAGCGACGACGGGCTCCACGACTGCAGTGGCGGCTTCAGTGGCACCGACGAGGATGTCGCGCGCAATGTAGACACCTGCGGCACCGGCCTCTGCGACAGCGGCGACGGGCTCCACGACGGCATCGAGGCCTTCGACAGCACCCACGAGGATGTCGCGCGCGATGTGCACGCCTGCGGCGCCGGCCTCTGCGACAGCAACGATAGGCTCCACGACGGCAGCGGCGGCCTCGGCGACACCCGCGTCGGCGAGATCACGCTTCGCGATGGTGAGGGCGGGGACGCACGAGTCGCGGGCCGAGGAGGGGACGTAGCCGGCAATGCAGGAAGAGACGACGCATTGGCTTGCCTGGCAGCCGACGGAGGCGATGTTGGGGATGGCGGAGCAGTCTACACCGGTGACGGCGCCGAAGGGCGTGAAGGGGGAGCGGGCCATGCATCCGCCGCCTGCCACATGCGATGTCAGCGCCACGCAGATGATACACGACAGAGGGTACACGCACAAGACTCGAGGTCGGAAGTGGTGTCGACGCACTCCCAGCCCTTGCCGCTGCTGCCGCCGGCGATGCCGCACATCTGCTTGCCCGCCGCGCACGAGGGCGCGCTGCGCTTCCACCCGGGCGTCGCGGAGCCGCAGCCGTGCGGGAAGCTCCCGCACACGCCGTTGCACTCGGACCACGGCGGCGGGCACGTGCACTGCGTCGGGTGGTCGCTGCCGGAGGGCGTGAAGGGCACGTAGCCGTTCGTGCAGTTGAAGCCACATGGCCAGTCGAAGTCGCAGAACGGCGCCGCGTGGTCGGGGTAGTGGCACGTCTGCTTGCCGCTCGCGTCGTTGATCTGTCAAATATCAATTGTCAGTACCCGTGTCAAGAGGAATGAGGAGTTGACACAAACAAGAGCCTCAAGTTGTGCGGTCACGACCGCGACGCCGGCAACGTCGACAGCAGCTTGAACGATAACGTCCGCCTCGATAAAGTCGGGGATGAGGGAGATACACAGACAGACTTCGAGGTGGCCAAAGACAATGTCGAGCACCTCGAAGTCTACGTCGAGCCCGGCACACACGTCAACGAGATCGCGCTGAACGTGGGCCTGGCGTGCCGCAATCACGTCGTTCCGCGCGCCACGCGTCAGTGACGAACGCACGGCAGCAGCGAAAGACGATGTGGCGGCGAGGAGGGGAACGAGTGCAGTGGTGAGCTTCATTTTGGTAATTAAGAGGCGATTAAGGGGCGCAGTCAGAGTCTGGTCAACGACAGTAAGAGTGCACTCTGGGGACAGGCACGTCTATGACGGTGAGACTGAGGACGTGAAGGACAGACAGGGACTAGCGACGCTCGACCGGGCGCACACTTCCCAAACCTCACAGGAAGAGGAGGTGGGTCTTGGAGCTTGTCCGTGTGCGCTATTTGTACGCTCATAGACCGCGCAGGGTCGGCATCGCATCAACACCTCGGTGAAAGTGGTCTGACATAACACCCGCGGTCAGCATAATGTGCGGGAATTACAAGGAAAGGCCTGGACATGACAGCGCTTAATTGGGCGCACTGACAAACGCGTTCCAGCCAATCACGTCCGAGATACGGCAATATTGGACGGAGCTGGGTCGGGGCGTGAGCGCGCATAGCCAAGCGACGCCCTTGATTTTTCGTGATCTGGAGGCGTTGATTTGATATTCTGCGATTGCGTGGCATTAGAAGGGAAGTGGAAGCATCGGACTGACCGACTCCGACTCGGTGAAGACGCATCGCCCGTCGGCTCGCCCGCTTATCTAGGGATAGCACAGGTAGGTGTCAGTGGTGTCAACTTCGCCACAAAGCCTCTCAATGATCAAATGGCGAGCTCGAGCGACGTAGACTTGATTGCTGACGGCGTTCGAGGCCTGCTACGGCGCGCGTCAAAGCCCAGATGGCCGTCTCGGCCAACGTAACCGAGGCCCTGTAAATTGACAAGAGCGGAGAACTGGCTAACCCGATCGTGATGAGTCAACTGCTGCCAGCGTTTCGGGCCTTCAGGGCTCCTCGACATCCCTGAGCCGTTAACATCGCACTATGGACCGCAGAAGAGGCTCGACGTCGCTTGGTTACCGATTGAATAGCCCAAGATGCTTGAAGTCAGCACGGAATAATATGATTACGGTCAGCGGCAGGGAGCTCATGACAGGCATCGGCGATGGCCCTCCGGCTGGGACGTATGCACTAAGCGCAAACAATACCTTGGCGGGTGCGGAGCACGCAAAATATGGCACTTTGCTGTGCACGGGGCGATCCAGAGAAAAGTGCAAGTACGAGAGGTGATATACAAATGACGAGTCTAGTCCATTCTGCCCTTGAGCGTGCGTTTGATCACCTTGTCTTTGGTTCTACCCGTCATCAAACAGTCAGTGCGTTTCAACAAAATCAAACGGATGGTTGTGAAGACTCGAAACGCAGACGCGGGATGGGTCACTCACATCACATGCACGACCACCCCCCAGCCCGAGAACGCGTCTCGGTCCACCGAGTTCAGCATCGTCTGCGCAATCGTCTCGAACAGGTCCTCCGGCTCCAGGTCTGGCTCCCACAACCCCTCCGCAACACCGAACAGCTTGGTGCTGGCCGTGCCCGCGACGACAAAGTCCTTTGCGAAGTTTATGCACCCGATGAGGTCCGTGGCGGCAATGAACGGCTTGAAAGAGCCGTTGGGCTGCTTCTGCATGCCAGCGACGACGGGCTCGATGAAGTACGGCCCGAACCGCCGCTCGTAGAGTGCTGAGGAAACAAGATGCACGAATGTCTCTGGCTCGATCTCGCGCTCTTCCTTGATCGTGTACATGTTCAGCCGATAGCGGAACTGCTCCCGGCTGAGGTTTTGTGTCATTCGTTCGCACGTCCAAGAGGCGAGGAAAGTCAGCTCACAGTGTTAATACATCGGTAGCCAGGCCTGGTAGGCCAACGTATACCCGGTCGGTCATTGCGAAAATCTACGCCACGCTCAGCCAGATACCCACATAGACGTATGTACTATTCACCTTCTCAAAATTTGATGAGATGCCCAGAGACTGGTTGCCGAGCCGCAAGTCCGAGGCGATTGCAACACAGTCCTTCCCCACCATGGCTATAACGGAGCCACCGTTTAATTCCATAATCGACTGTTCGTAGTCGGCATGAATATATGCAGCTACAATGCCATTCTAACTCACCATGATGGGCGAGAGAACTAGAGACTATCCGGTACAGTGTGAGTTTATGAGGAAGGAGTACGCGTCGCAAGTCGCGGTGCGCATTGGGTACGCGTCAGTGTACGCGCCTGCTGGCACGTGCGAAGATGAGATTGTCCACTATCTCAAGATAAGATTAGATGCACGTCGCTGCCCTGCTGCCCCACAGTCAATTCCACAACTAGCGATTGAGCTGACGCCTATCGACAGCATCTTCTGCTTCGTGTATCGCTGACCGCACTGCACAGGCCGCCCAAGCGAGACCTGAACGAACAGCATGACTCTGTACATTGTACCACGATATCGTGCAGGGGTCGTTTACACACTACTGATAGTACATCCAGAATCCATAAACGTCGATCGACCATCGTACATCACGCCCTCCTTACTCCGACCTGCAGCTGTTCAATCTTGCTTGTTGAGCTGCGCCGCCCGCGCCCGAAGCTCCTCCCGGCTCTAAGGCCACCGGTCAGCATCGCGATACCCGCAGTGATACGCCGGTGACACGGTGAGACTCACCAATGGCTGCTCGACGTTCTTGAGCAGGTCCTCGCTGGGGACGTACGGATCGCGCGCATGGAACGCCTGCAGCTCCGGGTTGCTGTTCAGCCCACCACCGAGCTGCGGAGGCTCGAGATCCTTCGGATCGTTCGTCTTCTACACATATCCAGTCAGATCGAACGCAACACAGAGCGCGGACGGAGACATACAGCGGGGTGAGGGAGGATGTTGAACGTCTGCTCGTTTTTGTTCGACATGGCGAGTGTCGTGAATAGAAGAAACAATAGGGGCGTGCGGATAAGCAATGTGTACAACGTGGCTAGCTAGTCTGTGCGGGGAAGGCTGAAGCGTGCCGGCCGTGCTGAGCCTGCGCTTTATATCGTGCTCAGTCAGCGTTCTGTACTGGACTGGATCGCAGCGGCGCAGGCGATGGAGCGGATAATGACGTTCCCGGATCGTGATCGCACCGAATCTCCATACCCATATCTGGAGATCCGATATGTTTCCTGACATCACGCCGCAGCGCAGGAAGCGCGCTCATAACGCGAATGAAGGTCGCGCAATAAGTGATGATTGTTGTATGGATTGTTTGCTACAGTAGACGAGAGGAATACTTGGAAGCAGATGGTATGTGTACAGCGGAATTACTTCGAGAGCATCATCTGTGATCGCGCGCGTCAGAAGCGGCCCTGGCGCGCACTGTCCGCGATCAGCACGCACCTTCACGAACTCTGCAGCAGCCGCAATCAGCCGTCGAGCGCGGCGAGGGGGACGCGAAGAGAGACGCACCGTCGTAGTTGATCTGACCGTCCCCGTCGACGTCCGCTTCGCGGATCATCTCGTCCACCTCGTTGTCGGACAGCTTCTCGCCTGCGCAGCATCACCCAGTCAGTATCGGGCCCGCTCCCGCAGCGCATCAACGCGACTCACCGAGGTTCGTCATGACGTGCCGCAGCTCGGCGGCGCTGATGTAGCCGTTGCCGTCCTTGTCGAAGACCTTGAAGGCCTCCTTAATCTCCTCCTCGCTGTCCGTGTCGCGCATCTTGCGCGCCATCATCGTCAGGAACTCGGGGAAGTCGATCGTGCCATTGCCGTCCGCATCGACCTCGTTGATCATGTCCTGCAGCTCCGCCTCCGTCGGGTTCTGCCCGAGGGAACGCATCACGGTCCCGAGCTCCTTCGTCGTGATCGTGCCATCGCCATCTGTGACGGTGTGAGCAGTGATAACGCGTCATACCGCCCTCCCATACCCTTGTCGAATAGCGAGAATGCCTCCTTGAATTCTGATGGCCAAATTCAGAACGTGTTCGGGGATGAGTCACATTACGCACCAGAAATCTGCTCTGGATACGCGAAACGTCAGCGAGACTACAAGACACTTCGTGATCATCATCGCACACCTTCTGACTGTCGCACGCAGTGAGGACTGTAAGCAAGTTTCCGCACTAGTCGTTCGTTCACATACCAACTGATCAGCCATGGCGAATATTATAGATGAGGAGGATTTTACGTGTGGGGTGGTCGATGCGAGGAAAGGGCCAAGTGCTGCTTAGACGCCCATGTACGAGGGCATTTGATTCGCATCTCGGCAATCGCCAGTCTATATTTGGACTGCTTATCGGGATAAGCTCGGGATGGAAATATGCAATTCTCTGTAACTAGGGCTTACGGCGCCCAAATAATCCGGTTATCGCCCAATTCCGCAATCGGGCGTGCGTTCATCATCGCTGCCTCCCGCAGCGACGCGGCCGGTGCACCTGCGCTTCCACCTAGATCTCCGTCTGAGCAGCAATGCCCTCCACATCGACGCTCAACAACGACGAAAAGTCAAAGGTCAAGGCCGCAATACCCACGGCGAGCAACAAGATACACACCGCCGCACTCGCACGCATCTACTATGCGCACCCGCAGCCCAGCGAGTGGTCGTACGCCGGTCTGCAGGGCGCGCTCGCGCTCGTCCACGACAAGTCCAAGAACTCGCTGTTCATGCGAATGGTCGACCTCGCCGGCACGCGCGGGGTGATATGGCAGCACGAGCTGTATGAGGGGTTCGAGTACTTCCAGGACCGCCCGTTCTTTCACTCGTTCGCTGGGGATGTAAGTCGTTCGGTATTAGCACCGCCATCCCTGTATTTATGGCATGACCAGGAATGCATGATTGGAGTCGTGTTCGCAGATGAGAGCGAAGCGAAGACGTTCCACAAGAAAGTCACGACGACGAAGCCCGGCACTGGTACGTATTCGGGACATATAGTCACCGTTCATTTCTGATTCCGCCCCTAGAGAAACCGAAGGCATCCTCGTCAAAGAAGAAGACTGCGAAGCGCGGCAAGATAGACAAGTCGATGATATCCGGGCCCACGTCTGGCTCTTTCAAGCATGTCGCGCACATGGGCTACGACTCCAACTCTGGGTTCACATCGTCGAACGTCGACCCGTCGTGGTCGGCATTCCTGAAGGGACTCGAGGGGCACGGCATCTCTCAAGATGTGCTCCAGGAAAATATGGAGTTTATCAAGGACTTCGTGCGCGACGCACAGAAGGCCCCGCCCGCACCGGCGGCGCCCGCGTCCGGGGGGAAGAAGAGACCGCCCCCTCCGCCCACCTCGCGCCGCCACGGCCACCAGGACAGCATCTCAGCACCGACGCCGCCCCCAGCGCCCCCGGCCCCTACGTCAGCTCCTCCAGCACCCGCGCCGCCGCCCCCGCGCGCCCCTCCCTCGCGCAGCGTGCCCCCTCCCGCACCGCAAGCACCCGCCCCCCGGCCCGCGCCGCCATCCCGCCCACAATCCGCCGCGCCCCCAGCGCCGCCTCCCGCGCCCCCAGCACGGAGTGCCCCTCCCGCCCCAGCGCCGCCAACACCTGCGCCGTCAGCACCTGCGCCTCCCCCTCCGCGCCCGACGGCCGCACCCCCCGCTCCGCCTGCGCCGGCGCCGACGCGTCCTGCTGCTGCGCCTCCCGCTACACCTGCGCCGCCCTCCCGTTCGCCTCCGCCGGCGGCTGCGCCGCCCTCCCGTCCGCCTCCTCCTGCGGTCGCACCTCCTCGTCCGCCGGCGGCCGCACCTCCCCGTCCGCCGGCAGCTGCACCTCCCCGTCCGCCGGCAGCTGCACCTCCCCGTCCGCCGGCAGCTGCGCCACCGCCACCCCCGGCAGCTGCGCCTCCGCCGCCGCCGCCGCCTCCGCCTCCCGCACCTGCGGGTGGTGCACCGCCTCCTCCACCGCCTCCACCACCCCCGCCGCCAGCAGGAGGTGCGCCTCCGCCTCCACCTCCGCCTCCACCGCCTCCCGCAGGAGGAGCCCCGCCGCCGCCACCTCCACCGCCACCGCCTCCCGCTGGAGGAGGAGGCGCGGGCGCGGGCCTGCCCGCGCCGCAGGAAGGACGTGGCGCGCTGCTGGCGTCCATCCAAGGTGCGGGCATCCACATGCTCCGCAAGGCGGGCGATACGCCGAGCCCAGCCCCGCCGCCTCCCGAGGAGAGCACGCCGTCTGGTGGTGGTGGTGGTGGCGGTGACCTGACTGCTGCGTTGGCTGCCGCGCTCATGGAGCGGAACAAGAAGCTTGGCGACAGTGATGAGGAGGATGAGGATGATGATGACTGGGATTGATAAAGTGGGATGTGTACTTTACCTTTGTGATGCTTCAAGACCGCTACGACTCGATGCGTGGAGGGACAGTTCAGACTATCTGTACGATATTAGCGTTTATAATACCGTTGATTATCCCTTTCAATACCGCACAAATTTGTGTTGAAGGAGTGCCGAGCCTCGCTCGCCTGAAGTTTGCACCGGCCATTGGCGTACTCGGATTAATGCCACCATGCAGAAATTTGCTATTCCAGGAGACCAGCAGATCGACACCATATCATGAGATAGCAGTGAGAGCAAATTACGTCGTTTTTGTCGGATGTCCATAATACTATCTGCCCCAACTGAACCGTTGAGTATCTCGGTAAGAATTGCGCAGTGGTGTCCAGCTGCCGCAGTAAAACAACACCTATATGCAGCAGGCTGTTCTACATGATCACGAAGGAGGTTAGCGTTGTTCGACTAGTTCCGGATATAAGGATTACGATGCATCTCCTAAGATATACTTATAGTCTGCTCAGCATCTGGCCGGCAGTTCCACTTGTAGATGCAGGCACGTCGAGGTCGACTTTCATCTGGAATGTTAACATTGTAGTAAACAGCACGATCACTTGGTTAGCACATATTTACATCCACACAGGCTTGTTGCTTTTTCTCCACGACAAAGCATAAAATGAGAACCGTAAAACAAGAAATCAAGTTTGTTACTGGGGGGTATGGTATAATGAACTCAATCAATCACCACCCGGCGAGTGCTGCCATCAGCATTCACAGACGTTAATCTCACTTAGATCACATTCATGCGGCGACGAGAGTCTTGACGAAGTCAAGTGCTAATTTGGGGCTGTAATGGATGTGAGGATGACCACGTACGAGCATACAAGGCACATGGAAATCTCACCTGTCGGCTGGCTTCACGGGTATTTTCTTGTCGACCAGCTTTCCGCCTTTCTCAAAAACGAAGTGGCTCCTCTTGGTCTTGCCTCCTTCTCCAGCACCAAGCGCACTGATAAGGGTACGCTTGGGGTCCGATAACAGAGGGTACGGAAGATTCTTCTGCGGAGAGCACGGCAAGTGAGCGAAGGCCACAACACACGTTTAAACATTAGCATGTAACATACCTTAGTCTGCCATTTAGTCTGTGCGGAGGGACTGTCTGCGCTAAGACAGTACACATCGAAATTGTGCGATGTGAAATCCGGATATATGTCGCGGAAGCCGCAGGCTTGGTTCGTGCATCCGGCTGGGGACAAGGATCGTATACTTCCACATTAACATGGCGAAAACACGACTTACGAGTGTCAGCCTTGGGCACAAGGAAGAGAATAACTCCCTTTTCGGCCGCCAAGTCGGCCACCTCGACATCTTCGCCTTTCTCGTTTTTGAGAGTCAACGAAGGAAGTTGACCTCCAATGTCAATCGTAGCCAGCTTGGCCGCCTCTAAAGGTTAATAGTAGCGTATCACTAGATGTTCGAGATTCTATCCTTTACAGGACGAACCTTCATCAGCTTCTTCAGTATCCTCTGCTTCCGCAGCCGCTTCTTCAGCCTTGCTCTGCAAGAATGAACGTTTTGCCGTCAGCAATGCTCTCAACTACGCTTGATTTCGCCAGACGTGTATTCTAAGCCCTGGAAACACCGCATCGCTACCTACTTTCTTCGTAGCAGGGTTGTCCTCGCCCTCGACCGCGTCAGCACTCCTCTTCTTGGGTTTAGCCGCAGGCTTCTTCGCAGGCTCCTTCACTTCGGCCTTGGGCTGTGCCGAAATTCTGGAGGACCTTCTGGTGGGTTCAGCAGGGTCACTGGCGTTTTTGGCAGTGCGAGGCATGATTGTTGGAAACAACTTCGGGTGGGTGGGACGCGGTATTGTCCAGACGCAACAAGCGCGTGTGCAAATTGGCCCTGAACTTCGCGATAGTCGACTAATAGCTCACCCTGAAGCATCTTGCTGGATATCGAAAGGCATGGTTCGCAGAACACAGCCATCATGGTTTAACGTGTTTACAGCTCAATTGTTCCATTCACAGAGCAGCAGGCCGTGCATCAAACGCTCTGCCACATTGCTGATCATTCGATCACCGCCAGTTGTGGCGATCCGGGAGACATGTTGCGGCCAACGTATGCGTCTTATAGCAGAACCATGTTTAGGACTAGCATCCCCATGTACTAAGTAGAATTAACAGGTGTACACTGTTATCAAAGACGGCAAGGATAGCAGGTGAACGAAGGAGTGGAGGGGTCTAGTATGATATACCACCGCTCGACAGAAACAACCGCAGGTTGGGTATGTCCAGAACCACAATGTACGAAATAATGGGAATAAGCAAGTGCAGATGTACGAATATCATTGAAAGCAACAGGTGTGCAGGGATAAGTCAGCATAGCCTATAGCGAGGCTATGAGTGCGAAGGATGATTATGGTATCTCATACATGAATATGTGGCATGTACTTACCGGCTCTAGCTATACTCAAGACGCTTCATTCGACTCCTTCGACTCCTTCGACTCTTTAGAGCTCAGAGACGTGGCCGACAATCTCCTGCTCAGGAAGGCCTTGATCTGTACTGACGGCGAGGTTGGTGTCGTGGGGCTCGTCGCTGTCGACGCAGGGCTCTCCACCCCGGTTTCCGTGGTAGAAGGCTCGGCATTCGAATCATTTGTGGAGGATGACGATCGCGACCTGCGGATATAGGGGCGCGGCGGAGGCTTCCGTTCTTGCGGAGACGTTGGAGGTGACACGGGCCGTTCTGGGAGTAGGTCTCCAGTAAACTCATCCACAAGTGCTCGTGGCGGCGGGCGTTCGACCATCGCTTCCAGCAGCTACGGTAATACATCAGTCTGAACTGCGATACCGGGGTGGCGTACGAGTCGACTTACTTCTCTCCGCAGCTCTTCCCCGTCGTATTCACCCTCCATCTCCTCAGGTCCAAGCAGAACTGTGCCCTTTCGGAACACCTCACCCTCCTCTTCTACCCAGCTCCGTGATCTGCAACGTGCCACATCAGATTATGTGAGAGTCCAGAGCGGCTTGCCCCATTTGGCGGACGCTTACCGGTCTGTGGGGGAGACAAGGCCGTCGGCGGTCTCTGCCAGCAACTCCTGACCATCGCCGTCTTCATCGTCCGACTCGGTAATAAGGAATGTCGGACTCAAAACCTTCTCTGGCTCCTCTGGCTCCGGCTCCGCTCTCCCCTTGCCCTTGTCCACGCGCGGCGTAACAGGCTCGTCGTCGCTCTCCTCTGGTGCACCGCCACTCGCCTGGAACTGCACCGCATGTCCATTGCCAGAAGCCGCACCGCCCGCAGAGCCGTTGGCCTTGCCATTCTCAACGTGGATACCGAGACCGTGCACCGCGACGCTGAGCTTCTGCGGCGCGCAGCGGGCAAGCAGCGCCGTCAGCTCGTCGTTCAGCGCGAGCAGCTCCTGGAGGCGCGCAGGCTCGACGGTCGCCCCGATGAGCACCATCAGCGGCTTCTGCACCTCCCGCACGCTCGCGACGAGGTCCGCCGCGACGTCCTGCACGGGCGTCGCGGGCGCGGAGGACGACGACGGGACGCGCGCGAGCATGTCCTCGAGCTGCTCCTTGCACGCGCGCGCGCGGGCGACGATGTCGGCCTCGGTCTGTGATACCGCGGGAGGGGTGTCAGTCGGCAGAACGGAGCGCACAGGCGAGCGGTCAGCAGGGTCATCAGCCTTTTTCTGGTCGTCTTGCCGGAAGGATTTCGCCAGCTCGCTCTCTTCGATCATGCCCCATACACCCTTACCCTGCCCCCTGCCGCTGCTCCCGTCAGGACTAGACGCGTGTGAATTCTTCTCTGCCTCTTCGGTATTGCGGATGCACGTGTTCAGGATATCTCGGCACATTCTGGATACCACACCGGAGTCAGCTTTCCGATAACAACGATTAGATAAAGTACCCACCGAGCCATCTCCTCGTCAGCTGGAGGGATGTTGAGATCTAGACAGCGCATCGTATGGTTGGCCTTCAGCCCGGAGCTGAGCGCCATGACACCTGCGAGGTCGAGGTTGTTTAAAGTCAGGTCCAGGTGCAGCAGCGACGTCGACTCGGGCAGGAACTCTGCCAGCGCAATTGCACCGGCCGATGTCATCGACGTCGATGACAGGAACAGCCGCTTCAGCGCGTCATTCAGCGTAAACGCCGTCCTGAGTGATTGGATCTGCGCCAGGATGTAAGCGCTCTGTGTATGTGAAAATCTTAGCAGCTTACTCCCTCGAGACTAGGACCGCAGCAGGGATTCTTGCTCAAGTCCAGCGTCTCTAGGCATGAGTTGTATTTCTTCGCGAGCCAGTCAGTCGACTGCCACATCCGGACATGCTGCCTGACATACCAGCGCCTCGGCGATCGCGATCAAGCCCTGCACGTCGAGCTTGTTCTCGCTCAGGTTCAGGACCTTCAGCGTTCGGTTGCGCTTCAGCACCTGCGCGATATACGTGATTCCCGCCTGCCAGCAACAGCGATCTCAGCATTACCACCAAACAAGACCATCAATTTACGCACGCGAATATCGTTCCCCTTCAGATCCAGCGTCCGCAATGCGCCCATCCGCGGCAGGTTATCCAGCGCGCGCACCTTGTCCAGCAATGCCGCGCTGGGTCCCTGGTCGTACCTCTGCGCGCCTGCCGCGTGCCCATGCGCGGACGCGCTCTGCGCAGGGGACGGCGGCACCGGGTGCCGCGCCGTCACGCCGCCCTGCGCGGACGACGTGATCAGCGGGACCTGGTGGCCCGCGGCCGACAGCGCGCCCGCGCCCGCATTCGCGAGCCCGCGCTTCGAGCGCGGCACGTATGGCGTGTACGTCGTCTGCGGGATCGTGCTCGGGTGGCGCGGCGGCGGGGGGAGCGGGCCCGCGCGCCGTGGGGGCGGAGGGGGGTCGTCGCCCCCAGCGGCGGACGCCGGGAGCGGGCTCGAGTAGCTCGCGGTCGGCGTCGGCGGCGGGGAGAACGTCGGCGAGCTGAGCGGCGAGGACGGGCTCGTGCTCCCGTTCGGCGCGGGAAAGCGGTCCGGGTAGTCCTTGATCATGAGCGCGATCGCCACTGCGCCCGTCGCGTTGATGCGGTTCAGGCGCAGCGAGATGTTGCGCAGCGATGATTTGCGCACGCTGTTCGCTGTGTGCTGTTGAGTGATAGTTCGGGCGTGGGTGGTAGAAGGAAGGGAGGGTACACACCGAGCGCGTCGAGGGCCTGCGGCTTGAGCGCGCAGTCGTCGAGGCGCAGCGAGACGATGCCTGAGGTATGTGCCTCGGGGAGCGCTGCAGCAATGTACTCGACCGACTTCTTATCGAGCGAGTTCTGTGAAAGATCAAGGAACTGAAGGCTCTTTGTCTACTTCGCGAATCAGCCTTGCTTATGTCTGTATGTTGGGATATGCTCACCTTGACAATGTACGCGGCAATGAGGCGAAATGCGGGTGGCTTAAGTCTACGGTTGGATGCGACGGATAGGAATGTGAGGCTGTCCGGAATGAGCAGGGAATGGAGCATGGGTTTCAAAATCTTGGCGTCATTAATTCAGCATAGCGGTCGAGGCATGTCTTGTGATACTGACCTGGTCGTCCAGGTTGCACTCCTTGAAGACAAGCTTCCGGAGGCCCCACTCGATCGTGAAGACGTCAGAAAGTACTGATGCAGAACCGACTGTCAGCTGCACTCCTGACAGATCAACGGTTCGAGGGTTCGTATTTGCAGCGCGCTGTTGATAGACGGCGCCGGTCAGGAACAGTAGGCAAAATGCACGCAGAGAATAAAATAGATCAGCTCAAGATGGCAGGCTATGGCATTATGCAAGTCGGTAGCGCGTGGCAGTCCTCCAGAGAGCGGTACATCACACTGTAGGTCCACGCACATCACAGCGAGACTGCAACCTGCTGTGAGACTCTCACACGATGGTTGGAACGGCATCCATGACGGAGCCACAGTCCGGATATTCAATTCAGGCGATCTAAGGCCCGGAGAGGAGTGTGTGCATATCTGCACTGGCTGATGCCGCGAGCCAGCTGTATAACGACCGGAAGGCATCGCTGACGAGCAGAACGTAGGATAGAGCGGCCATTTCGCATTCGGATCGCTATTTTGTTGCGCCATATCACAGTGACGTACCTTGAATGCGGCCGAGACATCCTGATCAGGCTCCTCCTCGCGGCCAACGCAGCACTCGCGGTAGAACGACTCGACTTTGTCCATGCTCCACCACGCCTCCGGCGTATTCGCGTCCACTGCCGCCGCATTCCCCCGTAAGACACGCCGCCTGCGCTCCGCCTCGCGCTCCTCAATCGTGCGCTTCTCCTCCTTCACCGACGGCGAGTACGGAGGGTTCGCGGCGGAGATCGGGTAGACGGTCGTCATCTCGGGGAGAATAAAGTGCGCACGCTTGAGCGCAGTCCCCTCATCCTGCAGCACGCCGGGCGGCGGGGTGGTTTGCGTTGGCAGGAGCTTGGAGAGGCGGGCGAGCGAGAAGAAGGACTGCTGGGGCGGCGGGGGGCGCTTGAGAATGGACTTGCCCGGCGTGGGGATGGTTACGGCAGACGACGAGGGCGATGAAGCGAGCATCTCTGCAGCATTTCTAGCCGGCCAGAGCGCACACAGATGAAGAGTTGCGAGAGGGAACAACTCTTGTTGGCAACAACTGCAGCGGTCGTCTATTTAGACGCCCATTAAGAGCTGACTTTACTGCGTGATCGGGCTTCACTTCAGCCACCTCCGCTGATTTTATTGCTGGCACTGTTGCAGTATACAAGCACTCTACGTGACTGAGTACCGTGCGCACCGCCACTGATGCGCATGCTTCTCTTCTTGAACTCAGAGATGAACGCCTTCAGGGTTTTGACATGCGGTTACGGCAGGCGTGCTCTATATTTGTAGTGTGCGATCTAGCAATGGTGGCGGTGGTCGTTTTTAATAGCTTATGAAATACCGGTCATAGTCGACCTGGTACTTTCGATTTTGCTTCAGCTTTTAACATACAGTCAATTATCGATGCTCACCGTTATCTAATTCATAGGGCTCGAGGGGTCGTCGCACGTCTCCTCTCGTTCATCAAGTACTGGAGATTCTCGAACACAAGTAGGAGCCCATGCCTTCTATGGTGTAGTCAATTATCGAAAGAGAAAGCTGAGGCTACCTATCTTTCAGCTTTGCAGATGTGGCAGCTTTAGAACCTGTGTATGTCTACTGAACAGCTCGTGCACTATGCTGACCATGGGATATGCTGAGAAGTTTGTCTAGTGTCGAGATTACTACTTGATATAACTCTAGTAAGCCAAATCACAAGTTAATTTCATGCTCACATGACATCGATCTGTGCAACAAGGTGCTGCAGAAGCCACTGCTCTGTGAGGATAGACTTCGGACCCAAAGCGCACGGGGTTATACAACGGCTTTAGAGTATCCTAAACCAACCCCATAGACCGAACTGAAAGCTGTCCTCATAATGAGACTCGATCGCTTGTTTTCAATGATTCACACCTGCGATGCGAGCACAAAACCCAACTGTTTCTATACCCGTAACGCGGCATGAGGCCGAGCGCCTATCCGATACCTGCAATGCAACAGGGTTCAATAGCTTGCCACTGATTCCTATTTGCATCGCAGGGACCAAAGCCTGTGTTGAAACGCCATAATAACTCTATGGCATGCCTCTTGAGCTTGTGCATCCACCACATCCGACGAACAGGTCCTCATCAAAGTAATATGGTGGACATCCTGTATGACCATATGGTTAGTTAGACAAGCATGAACACACGCGACAGCTACTAGGTCACGATGCACGGCTTCCTGTCAGAAAAGTCTACTCAATCCGTGATGGATTTGCATTAGAGTACGTGAATCGCAATTGGTCATGCATTTGTAGGATCATGGTGATTTTATGGTCGCATCGCAGACTTCGATGTGCCGCCTGATGTCCGCGTTGTGGCTTCCCCAATATCGGCTAAGTTCGAGCCATTACCTCCCTCCACCATAGCGATCAATCACTACCTCCTACCGCCACCTCACCAACACAAAGGATGAGCCTCACCCGGCTACCCACCAGCGTGCTCAGCGCGCTAGTGACACACCCGCACCACTGTACATGACCGTCCCCCCACCTGCATCTGCCTCGAAGTGTCAAGAACTTTACCCGCACTGAGCCTGCCGCCCGGGGTGCTGGAGCGGCGCCCTATCACAGACACCAGGGTGTTATCACGTGACCCCTGTAAGAGAGAAGACAGAGACATCCATTTATATCCTGCAGGCAGTATACTAGGTACATGTGTGGCAGCTAACGAGAGCCACATTGGAAGTAATAAAGGCCAGGTAATCGTAGAGTGGGGTGGTTGTTTTATAAACCGTAGTGCGAGAGGGGCAGCCGTGTACGGGCCGGGCCAATGGGCCAGTGGGTCAGTCAGGTACGGCCTGGTGAGGGCCTCGAGTCGCGTGTAGCCTAGTCAGGGCCAGTGTGAGGTGTGGCCATGAGGCAGAGGTGTGGCCTTGGTGAGGCCAGGCGACAAGGTGAGTGAACCCCTCATCGCAATTGAAGGAGAGGGTGACGCGTAATGAAATGGTGGCCATGGGCGGCGGGCAAAAGCCCTGGTTCTCGTGTGGTGGAAGTAGCGGGCGGCGGGTGATGAATCGGCTAAGCGCTGGTGGTGGATAGGTGGCTCGATATGCCGGCCAAAGGAGGTGATGCGTCGTATTAAAGTGAGGCTTCCAGTAAAGTATCGAAGTGTGGATGGATGGAGAGTGTCCCGAAGGATGAGGACGATGCGTAGGAGTCGTGATACGTGGTCGTTAGTCGGCGGGGACGGAAAAGCAGCCCCCGGGACGCATATGCGCCCGGGGGATGGTGGTTGAGAGTCAAGGAGGGACTATCACGTGACCCGTAACAAGAGACTCGATCATCACAAGAGAAAAAAGGAGACTTGCACTGAATCTCTGACTTATGAATTCAGAGCATCAATAGCGCATTCAGTTCTCTTCGGATCTAAGAATCGCATCAGTGATCGAGCATATAGGCCTGTGTTCCGAAGGAGATGGCATACCAATACCGGCGGACACTGTACCCAGCATCTCCTCCTTATGACATTCATATTCCCAGCAATAGTACTGGCGTGGCAATCTCAACTATAATAATTGAATGAATGAGGGAACAAGATGATACAGCCAGTGCTCAGTAGGTCAGCAGCTTCCTGATGAACTGCCAGCAGAGGGTGGTTGCTTTCAGGCATGTCTCGGCTAATTGCTCCTTGATCGGGATTACCAGGATTTGACTCTTACGCACTCTGATACATTCGAGGCTATCTGTGGGACTACTGGAGCACATCACAGGCTCAAACTTGATTGGAGGCACTTCCAGAAGATTTCGCCCCTGACGTCAAGTCGATTGCAACGTGATCATCTGTCAATAAGTATCAATCAGCATTAACAATGTCGCCATCAATGTTTATTGAGGCAAGAGAAGATACAATTGCGGACGCTATGGACAAAATGCTGTACAAAACCCTGTGTTTGATTTCAAATGAATTCGTCCAACATGGCTATTACATGGCCGTTTGATCAATGTACTGATCACCTATCGCGTCTTAAAGAGAGGGCCTCTGCATGCTGTGCATTGGCCACAGACTGTGCATTCTAAATGTCCTCCGAAAGCTTGTCGAGCACATTGTCAGAGTACCGGATTGGGTAAGTACCACTGTAAATCTAGATTGTGATGATGACGGTCTTGTGTCGTAGGCTCTCCCTATCCTACCTGACTGCCTGTTCCGCCGGTAGGTGCCTCTACGTCGCGTGCAAATGAGCCGCTCATGCATTCACCACTAAGCGGCGGTGTTATACGAATGGATTTTGAGTTTTTATCCAATCATACGATTCTCGCGAATCAGCAAAGCGAAGAGTCTCGTGACCATATCTCTCGTCAACCATTGTTTCATGCTGGGTATGACAATCGAATGTATACTCAGTTTCAAACCAATGGACCCCAAATTAGTCATACGTAAATACATTTTATGCATTTAGTTGAAACGGCTCACGCTCTCCACAGAGGTGACATGCGGAGATTCTACGGCGATGTTTACAATCCATTCATACGCATTATTCAGCTGCAATACTCTTGGAATATGGATTGTACTTTGCCCCACGGTGCCCACAACCTTGTGGGCAGGTGAGTCAGCCGGATATTGGGTGTGATCTGTATTGAAGTCCATCCGATCCAGTATTTTCATCCTTACGCATTTACGCTGTTTGTGGTGGAAGCCGATGCGTTTCTCTACTGACTTTGCTGCTTGGGGTGGCACCGACTGCTGTCGATGTGGTAAGAGCTCTTGTCAGAGCCGGGTGCTGCTTGACCATGATGGAACATGTTCAATTGATGAATATAGACCACCATATGCATCAGTTCATGGAATGATTCGTGCGTGCAATATGTCAACGTGACAGAGGCGGTCGCAAAAAGGTAGTTGTCAAGGATTATATCATCCGCACATACTTATCCTCATATCGTTGTTTGGTAGCTGTGAGTATAGCCAACGTGAAATGCAATGGTGTACATGCTTCATAGTGACCTCCGAAAAACCCAGTGTCTGCTGTATCTCGCTCTAGCGCTTTGGCGTCTGATGTGATCGTGATTATTGCAACCTGGTGGCGTTTGCATTCCGCTTTTCGCAATGCCTTGTCGGGTACAAAGCCCACTCTTGTACAGACACTGTGCAGAGACGGTGAGTTTTTCCTTCTGGATGGATCCGATCAATGTCAAACAGAGCGATGACAAAACACCTCAGGCTCAATATACTTTCTGTACGTATTATCACGACTCACTTCAAAGATATATATCGACCTGTGTTACAGAGTACTGGGGATTCTTAATGGTATTGCTATTGCTCTGTGGTACCTCAAGGTTTGTCAACCAGAGATGATATGCATTGCAACTTGCTCATGCTCTTGAATGTCAGATATCCGACGACTTTGCGTTGGTAGCTTCATCGTATGTATACCGCATCCCGGGTATTACCATTTACTTAGGGACCAAGTTAGTGCCACATCCATCGCTATCTCGCGGTTCACGCTGAACATGCAAGACGCTTGTTTCGATCTGCAAGACCCCACGGGCCTTGGATTATCATATATGAGCCGGATGCAGACTACGCTGCAATTCGATCATCAAATAGATACGGAGCAGCCTAGCACAGATCCAGCCATGGGTGATGCATATGATCAGGCTTCCTTTAATTATGACTAGATTCTCGGCACTCGATCGCTACTTTTATCATACCTGGCCCGCTAGTCTGCTTGCGACAACAGACATACTATTCTGCATGCCAACGAGTTAATATAGCAGTAGAGCAAAGCATGATAGACTCGTAACGTGATGCATGCATAGGGCATAATCGAGTACCTGGTTAACAAAGCTGCTATACACTGTGCTGGATGCAAGTCCACTAGCCTGATGGGCTTCAAAATGTCGGCAGAATCATCGTCTTTGAGACGCGTGGTATCGTCCTTGATATACATGTATGAACTCAGTTGTAACACAACGTGGTCTCCCAATGTCTCGGTTGAAATGGCAGACTCAGAGTCAAGGCACACGAAATCGCGGGTTCGCGGCGGGTAGCGGTAAACGGTCGACAGGTGCAAGCCGGTAGACGACATATTAGAAGCCGCAGGCTCAGAAATACTACCCTACAGCGGTGCTAACACGCCGCGCGACCTGCTATCGGATACTTCAACTGGATCCGTAATGAATTATATCATCCTACGTTAATTCAGCTCTTATCATAGTCCATCGCAGGTAATCGCAATAGGTTATGATGCAGTCATAGGATCACGCAGTCGCATATCAACGGCGGATTGATATATATATCCGTGGTTGAAGCATGTAACGCTTCATGGGAGAATAAAAGAGATCATTCGCTCAGGATATGCTCCTGATCAGCCCGTGATAGATCGAACCTTAAGACCTTCCCTGTTTGTAAAACTAGAACTAGCCCCAATCTAACTGCATCGCGATCGCAGATCTCGACGTGCTGCCGGATGGCCGCGTTGTGGCTGCCGCGTCGGCTAGTAAGCTCGAGCCATTACTGTACCCCCACCATGGCTATCACTCTGCACTCCCTCTACCTCCTACCGCCGCCTCACTCAAGGATAACCCACCAGCATGCTCAGCGCGCTAACACATGCGCACCGCTGCACCCGGCCGACCCACCACTGGCATCTGTCTCGAAACGTCAGGGCCTTCACCCGCACCGCTCCCGCCGCTCAGCTCGCTGGCACAGTGCCCCACCACAGCAGCTACATCGTGCTGCACACGCACCTCTCACCCGCGTCCTATCCCGCGAAGCCCCGCTCGCCGCTCCTGCGCGCGCTGATGCTCCGTGCACGCGCGTGGGGCGGCATCGCGAATTTCGCATGGGCTGAGACGCAGTGCGTGCATCCTGGATACGCGGGTATCGGTGAAGGAGATGCATGGGAGCGCGAGGCGTATTGCGCGACGGCGTTTGCGCCGGATGGGCGGGTGCTGGAGGTGCCGGAGGTGACGATGGAGAATCTGGAGGAGGTGGGTGAGAGGCTGAGGGAGCATACCGTTGGAGGTAGTGCATCGGAAGCAAGTTCTACAAATGAACATAAAATACATCTGTATGTGTGCACACATGGGGCACGCGACTGCAGGTGCGGGGAGACGGGAGGAGAGGTCAAGGCGGCGCTGCGCCAGGAGGTCGCGAAGCGAGGTATTAAAGACAAGGTTATGGTTGGGAGCATCGCTCATGTCGGCGGGCATAAGTCAGTGCGTTTTCGGTGTCCTTTGGAGAACAAAGTCTCATTTGGGTCATCCTCAGATATGCGGGCAACCTCCTCGTATTCCCCTCCGGTGATTGGTGCGTAATAAGGGGTTTTCTATTACAATCGTGATGATTAAGGATTTTATATTGCAGGCTGGGAACAATCCAAGCGATAGACGTGCCAAATGTCTTGAACGAGATTCTAGAGAGACATGAGACCAACAAGCTATCTCAAGACTACCCTGCCCCACTCTGTGGACCATTCTGGCGTGGTCGGATGGGCTTAGACAAGGACCAACAGCTTGCTCTGTACTCTTCAACACAATAATAATACATGGAGGTCTACTACTCATGTGTTCCGACTTATACTCATCCAGTCGCATGCCGACGTGAAACTTAGCATGTGCAATACGCGTGCTTCCTATCATCTAACGGCAATAGTGTTGTCAGATGATCGAGCTCGACCCGAGGCACCCTGAGGCTGTAGATATATGCAACTAATTGTATCGAACCTAGTGCTGTCCTCGATGTCTCGGCTTGTGAAGGCAGACATGTCGATTGCCTTCGCATACATAGGTCGACTCATCTGGCCAAAATAAGGCCGGCGCTCGACTCACGCGCATCGGAGCACACACCCTGACGGAACAAACTCGTATTCTTTTATAGCAGGCTGACGAGCCTGGTACAAATTGTACGATCACGATCAGGCGAAGGTTGACGTTGAGCACTTAAGCGCCGACACTTCGTGTCAGATCGGAAAGTGGACAAGATGACCCGAAGCCCTACTGCGTCTTGATGCTGATATGTCCATGCCTACTTGCTGCAGGCACAGCATTCAGAGAATCAGTGCGACGGGTCTCTGGTGCCACTCTGTGATGAAATCAAGTTACAGCTGTTTGCATAAATAATGGCAGTGGCTCGATTCGAGAATGTTTGGACGCATACACCACTGAGGGGTTGTGTTAGGATTTAGGGTGTTGCCAAACTGATAATTCATTAACTCGCTAAGAACTTTTAAAATCAAGGATGAAGGCAGATTTCAGTTGTTGACATATGACGAGGATCCTGCGTGAGTCCGTTCAGGTACTACTATTACTGGTTCAACGCATTCGCAACAGCAATAAAATTCCACTTATAGCTCATCTCCTTCAATTCAGAAATACGAGACCACTTGTACATGGCTATCCAAAGCCCGCATAATTGAATCAAGTTATATTGAAAATCACTTCAGCCAAAAAAATCAATCAGAATTATCAATGGCTTCGGCTCAGTTTCTTTTTAGAGTAGATTCCTTAAAATTGTAATGAGCCTTCTGAATATACCTTAGATTGAGCATATGATTTTCCGAGAGTACATTTGCATTGTGTCAGTATGCTGAGGCAGATTGCAGTCGAAGCGTGATTCAATCAGCCACATACCTCAGTAGGAAAATTTGGCCTCGTCTTCCAGTTAATCGTAGCGTAATAGTACCGACCAGTTGCAGTAGCATGGGATCAGACAGGATAAGACGTTGATCAATCTCGAACACTGCGCCCTTCTCAGACAAGAATCAGCCGCCCCTCGGGCGTCAAGTCGATTCGGGCCCGCCGATATTCTCTGCAGTAGCGTCGACCAATCCACCTGCTCAGCTCATCGACAGGCCATTAAAATCCCAAGTGAATATGTACCCAGCCACCTACCAAGCTGTCGTTGCCAAATACTACTCATTTCCATCATGTTATACACCGCTCCCCATTCACGCGCCCCTAGTAAGATGGTGTGCATACAAACGATGACTAAGCAGACGGAACCACTGTAAAATTAATGCGAATTCTGTGCAGTACAGTCTCCGAAATCAAAAACCACAGATTTGTAGAAAATTGCATTCCGCACAATCGCTTGCGGACGGATTTTTGATCCTTGCCTTTGATGAATTGCCTTAGCATTTACACGGGAGGGACTACAGTCAACGCCAAAACAAACTATTTGAAATTGTCTTATCAATATCACTCTCAGCACCGCCAGGTGGCTCCCAGGTGACGTCTATTCAACTTTAAGAATCTAGGGGCGCACTCAAGCTTGAAACGAGCATGTCCGGAAGATAATGATTGGGATAAGGAGAATGTGAGTTGGACCATTAATACCGACCAATGACATTGACAGTAGTCCTAGGTTGCTCCGGCAGCTAAACAGAGACACCGGCTGCCTCAGGATATGTTGGCAAGCTACAATCCACCCGTTCATATGTCAAAGGCAGCAGATGTACTGCAGTTGAGTTGTGCTATACAGATACTATTATCGCTCGCTGCGCTTCATGGATGCTTACCGTCGAGGACTAAATGGACGACAGGCGGCATGGGCCAACAAGAAGTATCATGGACATCGTGTTTTGCCAGATAACATCTTGGCGGGATTCGACCACGCACATCCTCCATCGTGGCTTTGTTGATTGTAGGCATCAATAAGCTTTATTGAAGTATACATGCTGCTAACTGAATAGACGGTGTCGTACAGATGGGAAGTGGCGATACGGGCAAGCGCTTGGAGTACTTGAGAACGGCGCTTGACCGATAACTCCTACGTGATGGGCAGATTTGGAAATGTAACGACTATGTCACGTAACAGTCACGTATTGGAACGTTTGAATGAGGACTATCTTACTAATAGATGAATCACATGCAACCCTCGATTGTAGCGCAAGATATGGGCCTGAATGGATAGGTCTGTACACCCTCACAGAGTCGTGGCATCTATCGGCTGCGATTGCGTTCGCCACCGACAGCATAATGCCGTCTGATGCAGTACGTTCGGCGACCCAGCGATCCTGATTAATGACGTGATTGATGTTGATGGAGTGACCGATGCTCATTAATCATTGCTGTGCATGTTGCGATATGCGATACTGTACTTCATGAGCTTTGGTATAGTTTCCAGTACACTGCCGGAGTCTGTGATAATGGTGCTTATACTATACATACATGCCTATCGTTAAGAAATGAACTCTGGGGGATTTGAGCATGTCAGCATGAGGAGGTAGCGCAGATCGCCCTGCGATTTACATCACGATTAACGGACACGGAAGATAGACTCATCAGCGCAGACGGATGTTTCTCTGACTTCTTCGGTTAACGCGACGATCGACCAGGATGAGGGGCTATGCAGATGACCATTCGGTTGAGCAGGTGGAGAGGTGCAAATGTGCCGAAGACCTCTGCGGAGAATTCGAAAGATAGGGAGTGATGGGAGCATGTGCTAAAGAGATGCGCAGTGATGAATCGCGTGCTGGGCCTGAGTTCATCGCAGATACAATGTATGTGGATACAGATGGGGCGTAAAATTGTAGGTGCGCAGAGACTGAAGAGTATTTGTGCAGTCCGAAACAGTGTATTTGACAGCTGGAGCATTAAAGACAAAGTGGTGGTGCTCATTTAAGTGGACACAATTCAGTTCATATCAGCCTTCCTGAGCCTAGTTTGATCCTAAATTTCACCCGGCTTTCAAAGGACGCAGCTGATCTTCATATACTCCCTTGCATAGATTGGTACATTATGAAGCTATCGCTGATTCTGGTCACTGTATTTAAAAGAGGATGGCAGGCTAGAAACGGTACTCTTTGCTCGCGAGATCACTGAGCAACATCTTACCCCCGCGCCGTCTTCTTCTTCTCGCCTCTGTGTCACTACTTTACGGATATTATAGCTTGAGCTGTGGGCTTGAACACAGATGAATGGCTTCCGTGTGCCATTGCTGTCATGGAAACTCTGATCCTTTGTGAGAACGTGTCCACCGGACCACCTGCAGCAATAGACATTTTCTCACGCTGTTGAGCTTGGCGAAACATCCTTACAACCCCAAGAAAACGGACACCGACTTCTGTAGATTGTGCGGCATCCTGTGCCAAGGGCTTGCGATACGCAACTGGCCTGGACCTCAGATTCTCCGGATACGCTATTCTGTAATTGACTTCGTTTGTTGCCATTTCTGCACGAGAGTCTGATTCAAAAGTACCATTGGAGCTTAGAATATTAACATAATGCAGGCAAATGTTGTCCATCTGGAGTCCGTCGAGCTTCCACGTAACAGGGATCATGGCGAGAATACTCAATGTTCCGGGATCAGATACTGGTGGCTCATGATATAATATCCGACTGGCGCGGATCCATACGAATGCAGGCACTGCAAAACTGACTTCATAGAAGAGCTCCCTGTCGTACTATCACTGGCCCACATATGCAACTTTTTCGCATGTCCCGCCGAGTTTTGCCTCTATCTTCATGAAACCAAGCCCAAATCCCTCGGGATTTTTTTAAATGATAGCTATGCATCTCTAGTATACGATATATTTTTCCGAACCTCCGAAAGTGCATGCTGCATGATACCGAAGCCCGTAAAGCATCGCAACAGCAATGCAACTTTTCTCCGAGCATCAGTCACGCCATCAGTCACGATCGCCAAATTGCCGAACGCGCGGCATCAAACGGCATGACGCCATCGGTGCATTGCAACCAACCACTAAGCCAGCAGGCATCAGAGGCTGTGTTCAGATTTGCCGACTGAGGATGTGGCTGATGTCACACTTTGACTGCAATCTGCCTCTCTATATTGACACAATGCATATTTCCCCTCGGAAAATTACATGTTAAGCCTCAAGTATATTGAGACGACGTGTTGTTATTTTGGAAGGATTTCGTCAAGGTGAAGGCTGAGCCGAAGTCCATCAATAACTCTGATTGACATTGTTCATTTTTTCCTCTTCATCTACTAGAGTTTTTAATAATCTGATTTGACAAGATCATGCAGATTGTCACATAGTCATAGTGTACAAATATTCATAATTTTTGAATTCGAAGGAGGGGAACTAGAGGCGAAATTGCATTGCTGTTGCGATTGCATATGTGGGCCAGTGATAGTACCGGCTCTTCTTTGCATGATTGATGAATGATTGATGGATATAAATAATGCAGGGAAGTCACGAGAATAGGGTTGGCTGGGAGTACTTCAGATTGTGAATTGCGCGTCGATAAATCCGTGCTATATCCAAATACTCCCTCCTCATGGCATCTATGGAGGCTGCGCAATTGGCCTCGGCATACAGAGAATTGTAAGCAAAATGATATATCTCGATTGGCCGATGTCATAACGTTATTCATTATAGTCTGTCCGTGGAGTATCTCATTGCTTCAGCCGCGGGTATGAACTGCGACAGTTATATGCCCAGAAGGCTTTGGTTATGCTGATATTGCAACATGCAGCACTGCTGCTTTATGAGTATTCCATTACCCTGTCTCAAGAAACCAAAATGATCTGGTCCGGAGGCAAAGGTCCCACCACCATCTTCCTCCTGAATCGCGGAATGATGCTAGTGCTTGCTGTTATCTACATCCTACAATTACCTTCTACACAGAATATTAGAGTGAGTAAACACTGAGCAACGTCCACCTTCGTTTACTGATGAATATAGAGGTGAACCTTCGCCGCCATGTACCGTGTTTCAAAGCAGCTAACACCGCACCGCACTGCAAGTTGCAAGGCATCTGCTATTCTGTACGAGGCCTCGTATATGATGTCCCTTGCGATGTGGACAGGTTAGTGTAGCCTTGCATATTCTCATCGACATGTCCGTGGACCTGAATGCGCAGCATTTTCGAGTCTCCGCGTTTATGCGGTTTCTGGCCATATGTGGCATATCACTGTACTCACTGCAGCCCTGGGTCTTGTCCCGATAGGCTTGAATCTGGTAGCATTTTGCTTGATTGCGATGTGAGCCATATTGACAAATTATCTGTATTAGAGTGTCTTCTTTACCGAAAGTTTTGGATTGATTGACCACATCTGCTCTGCCAACCCCCGCTATTCATCGGCGGTGGTATCAAGGTGCGAAATTATGACTATTGCGTACAATTGCATTGTTGAAGATGTGACATTACTTGCCAACTTCTGGCGCATTCGCACAGATGTAAGCAACGTACAGAACCCGTTCGCGAAGCAGTTGTGCTAAGCACGAGCGTCAGATGAGGTTATGATACGCGGATGCATAATTTCTTCTGATGCTGTGGTTTTGGTGGCAACCTACAACGCCGTGCGCATTAATGTGCGCGATGTTACCAGGTGGGACGTAGGCTATAAACTCAGCAAAATACTGCTGCGCGACGGTGAGCTCCCTTCTACGACGTTTGATTCAGAGGAACGGAAGGATAACAATGAAGCAACATGGCTTAGGTATTCTCTTCTTCATGTACGCTGAGTGAGACAATTGCGTTGCGGAGAGGGTCTTAACATCTTCCAGAATACTTCTTCTGCTGAATGTGACCAGCATGATATTACGGCTACTTCAGGCAAGTACGGTATCCCCAATACTGTGATACAGGTCCTTGATGAGTTGATTATAGCTCGACTCAGGTCTGACACAGCTAATCAATGCGTGCGCCACCTTCACGAATCATGTTTACGCCTTGTCCCAACATCTGTATGGTGCCTACAGTTTTACGACCATCTTCATCTCCCGTATTATGCTCAACTTGCGTGAGGCCGTTTTCGACATCGAAAATCACAACTCGACTGCCTCAGGGATATCAACCTCGGACACATTCGGCAGTACTATTCAGTTTCGAGAACAGCAGGATGCAACCACAATTGTCTCTGAAGCGGTGCCTACGATAGGCTTTGGTGCTATTCACGGTGATAATGATTAGGGCGTGCCACCATGTCTCCTCGATACACGAAATTGTACGGACCTCATGGATCTCAATTGCTTCTTTGCTTCTGTGCTCTATATAATTCCACGCAATATGCAATGAGCGCCATTATGCGGGTTAATTCATGAGACCCTCCATTTTGATGAGGATTCTAGAGGTTGCCGCCGTCCTGTCGCAACTCTTACGGTTCATCGTGTTTGTGCTTTCAACTAAACGGAGCGACGACTTAGCATGAGCTCCTGATATTTTCACGGTATGATCCAGCATATACAAGACGGGATGTGCAGCTACTCTACATGGCCATCACAACGTCCTCTTCCTCCTCTCGTTCAAGTAGTCTATCGATTATGAACATATCGTTACTAAGTCACAATGTCTCGTAAGTAGTCATCCAGCTGTAACCAAATCAGATCGTCTCCGAGTCATAATGGAAGTAGTTGAGTCTACTGGCTGGTCTCCATCTCGGTCATCGTTGCAGCCGGGACACTTGCGCGGATTCGCACAATGTCTTGTCTCGAGATCCCAGCCTCGTTGCAAAGTGAGCGGAAGATGGAGTCTTCCTTGTCAAATAGGTTCAGGGGCGTGTCAAACTCTGCTACCATGCCTGCATCCATAACGAGTATGCGGTCGTAATAGACTGCGCAAGACCATGAGCACAGAATACTGTTGTTAATCTTATGCAAGACGTCTTACCGATCGTGTTCAGTCGATGCGCGATGCACAACAGCGTGGACGTTGCAAACTCAGTCTGAATGGTCTTCTGCAATCTGGCGTCCATCTCGACGTCAACATTGCTAGTTGCTTCGTCCTATTGTGTGGAGGGCTCCCGGTAAATGACTACTGCAGTCGCGGTGGACTGGTCACTTACAAGAACGATGATGCGACTATTCTTGACCAAAGCTCGACAAAGCGCGAGCAGTTGCTTCTCGCCCGCGGAATAGTTCGATCCTATCAGTTCGTTAATTATGAAAAGCAGTCGTCTTAATGGACATAGCACAGACCTTCATCGCTGACAACCGAATCCAGACTGAATTTGGCTTCTGCGACGGGATCACGCGAGTCATCCCTTGGAAGTAGCCACGTCCTTCGCAATGCCGATATTAACTCCGCGTCCGTGCGACTACCCTGTGGATCGCTACGCGTTGTAAGCAACAATGTAATAACTGTCAAACAAGGATTACCTACATATTTTCGCGCAGCGTTCCCTTGAATAGGATGTTGTCTTGTGGTACTAAAGCCAATCGACTCCTTAGAGTCTTCAGGCCAACTTCGCGAATGTTGATGTCATCAATTGTGATAGACCCGCCTTGGACATTGACAATTCTGATATGCAACGTCAGAGATATGGCTCAAGTATCAAGGTATGTGTCGTACCGGAATAGAGCCTGAAGCAGGGAGCTCTTGCCTGCACCCGTCCTTCCGACAATACCAATCTGCAGACGAGATGTGTCTCGTGATATATTATGGAAATGAATGTAAAACCTACCTTCTCACCCGGATTCACAGTAAAACTGACCCCTTTCAGGACAAGCGGCAAGCCTTCCCTATATGCAAGCTCGACACCGTTAAACTCGATCCGCCCCTTATCGGGCCATGACGGCGCAGGGTCCTGGGAGGTGATTGTCTCTCCCTCTGAGGGAAGAGCTGAGTAGTACAGAATGCGCTCGACAGCGTTGAAGTCCTGCTCGTTCTGGGCGTATGTGGAGACAAGCTGGGCTGCAACAAATTTAGCGCTAATTATGAGATTCTGTAACCAATTGCTCACAGAACACCTGCGTGACTAGGAGAATGGGTCAACAGATTAATTGAGTGAGCGCCATGCGGATTTAACGTACTGCTCAGCGTGTAAGATAGCACCACGCCGACCTTGCTGGGGTTGATTGTCGTGCTGAATCCTGCAGCAAACAAAGCAATGCCTAGCACTAGGAGATTACCCAGCAGGTCGAGACGAGTTGCGAGCCACTGCTGTATCGCGATTGTCATATAGTATGCACGATTCTCCATATCTAGACCGAGCTCGGATTTTTTAACAAATCGAGTCTGGGACTTATCAGTACGATGAAGAAGCGAACAGCTCCCTGATATTTACCTCCTCCCCATATGCACGAACAGTACTGATACCCGTCAATGATTCTGTAAAGCATTGCTCAGTCCCTGATACAAGCACAACTGACGCTGATCCTGACCAGAATATGCTGCATATAGAGTTGACCGCATGATAGAGTCTAGACGCTTTGTCTCCACGGAGCTACGCCGATAGAATGTTGCGGCGGTATAGTAGAGGATTGTCAGAGGGATGAAAATTAGTCCAAGATACGGGAATGTGTAGAACACTAATGCGACCGTCCCCAGCACCGAGCTAGTTGGAACCGTCAGATTATATGCATTTTATACAAATTCAAGCATACCTGAACGTTGACATGAGCTGTCAAGGATAAATGGATTGGCTTGTTTTCAGATCTAGGCCAGGACTGTGCAAAGACATACCTGGTATGCGATCATGGACAGCTCGGTATCAATGGTGTCTTGGTCTTTCGATAACCGGGACATAATCCGGCCTATTAAAGAACATCTCAGGTTAAATATTTCCTCTTGACGAGTCTGCCTAAGGTATCTTACCCATCGGAGTCGTGTCAAAGAACGAAACAGGAGAATGTAGGACGGCCGTTAGCGCCCCCATGAACATGTTCAGCCCAGCCTGAAGACTCGCAAGTCTACGTACGGAAAGCTCAGAGGCTGCCCTCAATATGTCTAAAGAGCAAGGACGTACGTTATCGAGAAGCTGAGCATAAATGCGAAGAGCGCGCTGGCCGCTCCGAGCGCTGCATACGTCCCCATATAGTCCGCCTGGTCAAAGCCCTTAATGCTTTCTGCTGTCCAGAACCCCAAGAACAAGTTGTTGGCGACTGTGAGACGAACAAATCAGTATAGCGATTGGTTGCTGCTTTCGAAGAAATGGTCCGGACCTTGAGCACCCTGATTCAAAGTCAACGTGATCACGATGAGTGGCACCCATAAAAGACCCCCAGCGTAGCGGAAGTATGTGGTGTACGTCTTCCAAGTCACAGCACCAGTCATACGTTCTTCCGCTTGCATGAGCCCTGCCGGTCCATTCTGGTCCTCTTTACTCTTCTGTTTGTTCCCAGAGTCGTTCTCCTGGTGTCCGTCTTGACCCTCCTCTTCCTCCTTTTCCAAAGTCCCAAACTCATCCATGATGCGGGAGAACACAACGCTATTGCTCATGAGATCCTACCATTCTACATGAACATCCGTGAAGGCGGTTGTGGGGAAGGACTTACTGTGAATGTGCCCTGCTCTACAATGGTTCCGTTGTCCATGACATATATGTAGTCGGTCTTGTCAAGTACATGGAGTGCATGCGTCACGAGCACACGGGTCTTGCCGGCCAAGGGACCATTCAACAGACAATTCTCGAGGATTGACTTGCCAACAAACGCATCCACTGCACTCAGAGAGTCATCCATCAAGATGATGTCTGCGCCGGAGTATGCTGCTCGCGCCAATGAAACACGAGCCTGAATGAATCTTGAATACGATGATCTCCACACACGGGATCTCATCACATCACCTTTTGGCCACCTGTTTCACTAAGTATGAGTGACTATCTGTCGCCTGCGGCCATGAAATGTACGTACCGCTCAAATTGATGCCTTTCTCGCCGATCTCGGTGTCTTCGCCTTGCGGGAGCATATTCAGGTCTGGTTCCAGGCAACACGCCTTTACAATCTCACGGAACCTGACAGATAGTCAGGCGCAGTGCGTAACATGTTAACCTCGATCGTCAACGTACTTTTCTTCGTTGTCTTCTTGGCCAAAACTTACATTCTCCCGAAGACTAGCATTCATGATCCATGCACTTTGCGGGACGTATGCGACGGACGAAGAGAACGTCGACTGTAGCTCAGCAGTGAGCCTCACAATTACACAACCTTTGCAAGCCGAAAACATACGTGGCCTTGAACTCTGCGCATCTCACCAATCAGGGCCTGAAGCAAAGAACTCTGTAGGTAATGAGATTGTCAGTAGGAGTGATATATATTAGGGGTAGGCATCACCTTCCCAGACCCAATTGGTCCAACAACAGCGACGAACGCCCCCTTCGGCACCTTCATGCGGAGATCCTTCAGCTCAAACGGCTTCTCATCAGGCTCCTTCTCATCCTTTTTGTCCTCAAGTCCCGCGGTAACCGGAAGTACTGGATTGTCGCCCCCTTTGCGGCCAAATAGTCCCCGCTTAGGTTTCTCGGGCTTCGCTTTCTTATCCTTCTTGGCAGGCCCACCTTCAGACTTCGGTTTGTTGTCACCTGTGGTAGCCTTATGGGCTGTCTCCCAGGCGAAGTCGCCCTCGACATCAACCGCGAATGGGCTATCCGGATCAACTGTATACGGGTCGTCGAGTTCCTCTGCTACGAGGAACTTAGAGATACGGCCGAGAGCGACAATCGCGTCGGTAGATGAGGCAAATACCAACGGAAAAAACATGAGCGGGGCACGGATAATCTACCGAGGAAACAGTCAGAGGAAGCGTTAGTGTCTGGCGTGACAAGAGACGTACGTTGAATAACTGCAACGAGCTGAAGATCACTGAGATGTTCAGGTCGTGTCCACTGAGACTGTACGTGATCTACCGCAAATCCAATCAGGACAGATTGTACGGTAGATATATATGTCGATGTGCTTACGAATGAGAGGACAGATGCCAACATTGGAATTACAGTAACCACACTGATCAAATTCGCTCGCGCGAAACTAAATGTTATCAGTATCAATCAATTTCTCGGTCAACTGTCCGTACGATAGAGCTCACCCCAGGCGCCGCACACGGCTGACCTCTTTCTCTCGCACTTCCGAGATCTGGTGTGCGAAGAAGTCTTCCCATGCGTAATACTTGATGAGGCGGATGCCTTGAAGTACCTTTGGGAGAAGCGAGTGAGACATTACGGATAGAGATAAGCGGTGAACGTGCCTCAGTAATGGTCCGCACGCGTTTGTCGGTCAGGACTACCCCTGCCTTGCGCTGAATGAACATCGCGCGCACGAAGATCAGCTGCACGGGGAACCCAATAAGTAGAACCTGTAATTGATATGGCAAAGGCACTTGTTAGATCATAATAAACCTGTATTGTGTAGGATAAAACTCACGCCCAGTCCAACAAGAGCCGAGTATCCAAGCTACACGATTCGCAATCAGCTACTCGCAATTCAAGCACCATATCAAACAACATCTCACGTCGTGGATGAGGAGTCCGATGCCAATTGCGAGCTGCATGGGGGAAACCCAGAGGCTAAGCGCAGGCTATGATCAGTCACAGCAATGGGTGGAAGGGGGAGGGGACCGACAGGTGTGCGTAGGCAGTGTTACGCTCAAGACGGGTAGCGTCCGTTGAGATCATAGTGGTGATCTGTCCAGCGCTATGGTCCAGTCGTGCCTTTCCGCTAAGACGCAGCGCTTTGCGGAAGATAGCGCCGATTACCTGGACGTTGTGGAGACAGGCTCAGCCGGACATACAGGAGAGCGGTGAAGGAAACTACGAACACCTGTACGAACGTATAGGCCGACCTCCATGGATGCTATTGGATTTGGCTTCAGCCACAAGAAGGGTCAATTTGACGGTGGAGGAGACTGACTCAGCTGGTAATGACATGTCATCTAATCCCACGTGAGCACAACACTACGAAATCAAAACGCAGGACCTACCAGACTGGATGCCTCTACATCGGCAATTAGTTAGCACATAACTAGTTGCAGTGGAACCAATGACCAAGACACACCCTGCATTACGAAAAGCGCAAACGCCAAGCCAATGCCATAGCCAATGCCTCGAGGTTTCGCGATCCCAAACTCAATACGCTCGGCCTCAGATAGCTTCCAGTACTCGTACGACACAGTGAGCCAGTTCAAGAGCACCTTGGTCAGCAACGGCGTCGTCGTATTGAGCGTATCTGCGCCACGAAGCAATATTAGCACGGACGTATTCTGCACAGACGAAAGCGGGATGAATAGAGCTCACTCCCGAGTGCAGTGAGAATCCCGGCGAGCCACCACTTCCGAAAGAATGTTGAATGGAGCGCCTTTATCAATGACTCGTCGTACTTCTTGCTGTCGGTAGAATGTGCGGTGTGCTTCTGTTCTGAATTCGCCAGTTCCGGTTCAGCCGCCGTCTTCTCGTCAATATTCAGGCCATTACTTGTGCCGGCGACGTTCTTCTCCTCATCGAACCGCTTCTTCTCGTCCTCGACGGTCATGCTGGGAGTGGACGCAAGAGATGAGCGCTTGTCTTTGAAATTCGAGTCCTCTTTCAAGAACCGGGGCCGCTTCTCTGGTGGACAACGCGCATAGAAGTTACGTTCCACCACATCCGTGAGTGAGACCGTCAGCTCGTCATGGGGGAGCTGCCATAGGTCTGCCACAGAAAATTCAATGTATTAGCTAGTATGATATTTTGCACCTCACCTTCCTTCTGCAGAGGGCGGGAGAAGCCCACCTGCAGGAACGGATCAAGCCACGAGAACACAAGTTTCGAGAGCAAGCTGCATCAATGTCGTGTCAGAACAACCGTCCCGCGCACTAATTCGAGCCAACACCTCATCGATCTGCACAGTGGCGCCGCTGATACAAAACAGACCTGGTCCTGCACCAGGTATGCTTTGTACCTGCGTGCCCGCTCAGGGGCCAGCTCTATCAACACTCACGAAGCTTCGCTCTTTGGTACTACCTTGCTCTCGCCGAAGGCGGGTGGCGCTGGCTGAGGATGAAACAAGTTCCGCATCGTGCTTGTTCAGAGACGAGGGACGGAGGACGCCTCTGGTCCGTGTTCAAAAAGGAACACGTATTGCGCGGCACCGACGCGCGGCCAAAACGGCACGGACCTGAGGTGACTACGATTGATAGTCACCTCCTACGTGGACCGTACTGATAGTATTTCCACCCCGCTATTGCTGCGTCACATTGAAATATACTGCGGATAAGCGCAATCCCAGGCCCGGGCCCGATTCGGGAGATCCGCATTGCCGCTGGGATTCGTATGCATGCCGCCCACCTTGAGTGATCAGGGGCGGAGCCACAACACTAGCGCCGATCATAACTGGGATCAAGCTCTTGATTTACCAGGGTAGATATCAGCTCTGAATGCGACCAATGAGTGAGTTTCAATTTCTGATCCAAGTTGTGGCCCGTATGTTTTCATGACATTGCAGCAAGAGGGTTTATGGACGAGTTGGCGTTTTACCGCTGTGAAACAAGGTTTGGTAAGCGGCCCATGCCGGCACAATTTGTCATCTTGATTTCACGATACATTCTCACCGGGAGTCATTGTTGCAGTGACATCCTCGACGACGACGAAGCTCCATCTCCACACTCTGATTCTTCGAATCGCAGAAGCAGCTGGCTGTGCGCGCGTAGCTGACAGCTTACAGCGTTTTATTCAACCTGGACCTCGTACAGATGGTTGGACGGCTCAGCTAGCAGTACGCTGCCTCCCGCATGAATCAGGCTCACATGATGGCATTCGTGGTGAGTTCAATCAGCTTGATTCTGACGCACCCGCTATGGAGTTGGTGATGTGACCGTATCGAACTATCTGAGTGGTTTCTTGAAGATCTCCTAAAGATGGCTCATTTTTCGGGCTCAGTTTATAGACGTCCAGTGGCGCTAATCTGACTGCAAACACGGTGCAGATGCCACTGGCGTTAAACGATGTGAGGAAGAAATGCCAGGTACAGATTCGTTGACGGAATCACTGCCATATGTGCTTCACGATCAACGTCCTGCAGCTGAGATCGTTCACCAGGGCACGGCATATGATACATTGACACCTCTGTTGCCACAAATACATGCCACAAATCTGCTCCCATAATGTTGTGCCATCGATTTGCTGCCAAGTCTCCTACGAGATCCTTTATTATCGCCGTATGTATTATATGGCAAAGTCCAGATTAGACACCGTGGACAGTTACGCGCGACTCCTCAACGTAAATGAGTACTGGCGTTGTTGATGGTGGCATGACTCACCATCAACTGCGCTACGCGTCAAGGGACATCGACCCTGAAGATGACTCGTATCGTCGGTTGTTCCTATTCCCATCCGGGTAGATTACACCGCACTTCCAACGTTACCGAATCCATATACTACACGAATGGAAGGGGTTTTGCTCTTTCAAACAATGTCACATTCACATCGGGCTCGGCTGTCAATCCAATGCCAGTGACTGGCTATGCTAGGAAGCAGCATATGCAGGACATAGAGAATCCCAGCTTCAAACGATTGGATTAAAAGGGCATCGCATTACGAACGAACAGTAGGACAATAGATAAATAGATACAACATGAAATTTGATCCAAGAACACAGATACTCCGACCCACGTTGTATATGTACAAGAAGCTTCGTACTTCGCATCACACAGGCACGCGCAGTCCATTCTTCCGAGAAGCCAGGTAGAAGGAGCATAGGAAGCAGCCGCGATGCATGTTTGCAGGTCACATCTCCATCTCCATTTCCCCGTCCCACTCCTCCTCGATCTTCTCGTGCCCAACATCGATCGCCATTCCCTTGTCGCTCGCGTACGAGCCCGAACGTACCGAGAATCCGTACCTGCCGCCCGCCTTGTACCCATAGTAGTCATCCACGCCATCAACGTCAACAAAGTCGTCCTCCACGGACCCGCTACGTGAGCGCGAGCCGGATTCCGAGCGCACGGACGAGCGCGGGAGCGACCACCCGCCCGTGCCGTCTGAGTACGAGCGGCCGAGCGCGGACGCAGACACGGACGATGAACGGAGCGACGACGGCGCGAACGACACGGACACGGGCGAGCTCCACGCATCCGACGCGACCGAGATGGACTCTTCGCGCCGCAGCGCCGGCACGGGCACGGGCACGATCGGCACGGGCGCCGTGGACGTCGGCGCGGGCGCAGGCGTGCTCGACCCGGTCGGGACGCCAAGCACACCGGGGCGCAACTGCGTGATGCCGCCCGTGGCGGGCACCGCGTAATCGTGCATACGTGGACCGGAGCGCGCGGAGGATGAGAGCACCGACAGCGCGGGCACCGAGCTGGATGCGCGGAATGGGGCTGGCTGCGCGAGGGGGATCGTGGACATGGTTCCCTTGGCATTGACGGTGTTAGCGGGGTCTGGAGGCGGGAGGAGGCCGCCGGAAAGAAATGAGGGCCAGAGCGAACGGTCCTCAGGGAGGGACGTGCCGCCCTGAGCCGATGGGTGGAGGTGCGAGAGGATCGCCGCGGCCTGATAACGTTATGAATGCATGCGCAGATCTGATAAAGCTTGCGAGTCACCTCCAAAAGCTGCACCTGCTGGTGTTTGCTGAGGAGGAACTTGGACGCCTCTCGCCAGTGCGGCGAGTGTTCCCAGCGGTGCTTGATCAAGCACGACGGATGTTTGTAGATCTTCGAACAACTCTCGCACTTGAAGATCGTGCCTCTTCTCTTCCCTGTTCCTTTCCCATTCTCGATGCTGATCCCCGTACCACTGAGATCAGCCTTGGCAGGCTCAACGTCCTCTTCCTTGACCTGTTTCCCAGAGCTGACGGTGCCCGATGCAGAGACGAGCGTTGTGGATGTCTGCGGAGGAGGCGTACCAGACAGCGAAAGCTTGGCAAGCGACGTGAGCGCCGCAGCCGCAGATGAAATAGTGACGGGTCTGGTCATATTCAGATATAGGCATATGATACACATGAGGAGCGGGATGGACGCACGAAGGTCGGCTCGCGGCCTCCCGGGCATCGCTCAACTTGCGTCGGACATGACCTGTGGATGCGACGCGTCGATTTCTGTGGGCCAGGTGTATCTTGCTGCTGGCCCCGACGCTGCTCCCGCCTCCTGAGAAGCTACTGGGCCCATTGTAGCTGCCAGAGGCGATTTCGTGCCCAGAGTCCCACGCAACTGATATTGGCACCGCGCTTGCTGCAGCCAGCGACAGCGATAGCAGCCCCTCCGCCTCGTTCTGTAGACACAGTCAGTCGAGTGTTAAACATACCACGTCGAGGTGTCGTACCGATGCTACAGAACCTCCTCCGTGACTCATGGGAGATGCGAAAGTAGAGTAGGTAAGTAAGTACTAGAGCATAACAATTACCAGGAGAAAGTCATGAAAGCCACGTCCTGCGCTGTGCACGGCGATGTGGATGTATGTAGCTGAGACTGAGAGTTGCGAGCTCGCCTATTAGAAATTTAGACGTTGTAATCAATATCGCTGACTTACAAATCTGATTTCACTAGAAGCGGGGGTTACTATTTTGAAACCCCGAAAGGAGGTGTTATCAGACACGTGTCTCATGATCAGTTGAGGCTTCACGGACAAAAATGCCAATTTATATCCCTGACTTTCGTCAAAGCCATCAAGTGCGCTTGAAGGACTCAGATATAGATATCGTACTGTGTTAGATCTGATTTCTGGGTCAACTGCAACTGCTCATTTCTACTCGCAATGGAAGTCCCACGAGCATGTAATCATCCGATGTTGCCTGAATGATACGACAAGAACTTCGTGACATGAAGCGTCGGCAATGGGCTCAGCACAACTCTAATACGCGGTGAGCCACTGCGGTATCCTACACTGCACTTTGCCAATGTGTCTATCTCAACCTTGACGAGTTCAGCCTTCTCCAATGCGCTGGTATGCTCACAGATCGATCGGATGCCCCTCAGAACAGTCGTTTGCGACTGCTGCTATTTTATCAAGGTCAGAATCAGCGGCTCAATCGCCTGTTGATATCTGCACCGATGGTCGTGTGTCTCACGGAAGATTACAGAGCGATTGACTCGACAATCAAATGCCGGTGTTTGCAGAGACGCGTGTTTGAGATAGGCCCGATGTATGCTAATATCCGTTCAATCAGGAACGTTGCAAGGTAGTGGCTCCTCTTCTTCAACTTGAAGCTGTGTTGTTGATAAAAGCAGATATGGGTCGGAATATGAGCAGACCTAAAATACGCAAAGGTTTATGCGGCAGATTGGAACTTTCATTCGCGCCGAACAGCAGTCACGAAGTTATCTCGAGTGGTTCTTGTCACGAAAAATCGGTCCTTCCTCAAGGTAAGACATAGATATGATGGGCGATTTACTAATCAGTATCTGACTGGTTTGCCAATGGCGGGGCTTGTCCCCAGTGACTGATGACTACATCCCGCTACTCCTCTTGCAGAGCTTTTAATTTGCAGTGTAACTGGGCAGAACAGCGCCATTGCCAGATGATTACTTGCAAACTGTCTCTAGTTGCTGCGACAACCTGATCGATATCCTGTACAAATAGTCTCCATTTCTGACGCAGCGGTACGACTTTCACTGCAAATGCTTCACGTTTTGCAATTAGGCCCGCGGCGCATCAAACCTACGTTGCTGATGATGTCATGTAATAGCAAGCAACACCCGCAGTGCGTCGTCACGAGATGGCGTGTGAGGTGACCCTCCCTACTAATACGGCTGAACAGTAGTGCGCTCGTAAGTCTCCCTATACTATATCGCACGACAGCTGCCTTGTAAGTCTAGACAAGTACTAAGTCAAACAGCGCTAGCGCCTCGCAGTTATTGTACGCTGGCTTGTTGGTACGATCTATTTCATGTAAGCTGCATACTGCTGAACGGCGTTAGATATTAGTCTTTCATCGCAGTTGTTATGGCATAGCCTGTGACCAATCACTGCATTATTCGAATATAGGTGTAACGGTATTGTGGCTATCAGTGCTAGTCTGGCGTCAATACCTTTCGCATCAGTGTTCTCATTGAAAGCGTTGATCTCATTCGTAGGTCTGGAGTGCATGTTGTTCATCATGCCTTCACCGCTAAGCAATGACTTCATCTATGTTGCCGACTTCAGGATATGACACTGCAGTTGCTGTATTGGATGTATTGGTGAGGATGAATAACGTCGACTTGCTGTTGGTCATTATCATGACGCTCGTTTCGCTATAGATATGCTTGTGGTTTGCAAGGACCACTCGTGTGTCGTAGCACCACTCGGGGAGGAGACATATTCCTATGTTGGTTTGTCTACAGGTCTCCTGTGCGTCACCGTTTGGGAAACATCAATGCCTCGATTCAAACGCACTGCTCACATCTGCAGGGTTATTTTATTGCAGGTGCAAACTGAAAGCTTGTGACCGTAATCCATAGGCCGAGCTCATTCTCTACCCCATGTTGTAACTTCTCTCACGGAACACTACGGTGATAGTGGTATAGTGGTAGTAATCAATATTAATCGTCAAGAGAGTTTTTACTCGCAGATGCTTAATAATCACTATGCGCACACGGTCGTTGCGATGCTTTTGGCAGACCGTTTATCGTCATATTGTTAAGTCTAGATCATCCCATTCAGCCGCAACCAGTGTCTCATATGAGTGTGCTACCCATCATTCAGCAAATATTCACTGCGTTCAAAACCTAGCTGTAGATGGAGCTTGTATATCTATATCTCTTTGTGACTTGTGATACAGTATAGGCAAAATACTGTTGTACATGCACTGTGGCAAATCGAAGCTGGCGCTACAGTTAATTCAAGTGTAGACTAACGTTCGCGGCTTTCGTATAACTTAGTGTACTGGCTGAGCTACTTTCATGAGTATAGGTGAGTTTGTGCAACTATATTTCTTTTAGGAGTTACGTGCTGTAATCTGACCCTAGGCTGATCCTGTGCGCCTGTCCTCTATACCGAGTGTTGTCCTTGCAGTGCACGTCCTGTAATCCTACCGACGCGTGTACTGACACACCGCACGTGGAGACTTGCGCGATTCTGGTAACTGCACTGGACTTGCACAATTTCTTCTTACTACTTGCTACTTCGTGCTGCAACTTGAAGCTTTGAAGCGTCGAGTCGCCAACCTCCCTGCTAACTGAACGCCACCCAAGCCTCCTGTAAGTACTAAAGCTGACTCGACGACTGAATGCGCGTTTGTTCATATGCATATATGCGCAGTACTATTTCTAGAAGCAGAAAGTAAAATGCTTTTGTACGAAGTATAGATGCAACGGCAAGTTAGTTGCCAAATACACGGCCAGAGACCATGCACTTCAAAGCAATGCAGGGCCTCAGGCAGGCGAGGAGGAGGACGAGGAGGAAATAGAGGCTACGGAGACGAATCTGTGTCAACGCTTGAAAAAACGACCCAAGCCCAGCCAGAAGTCTTGAAATTCAACTCCAGCGGCCACGCTCACAACCCAACAGGGTGTTGCTCCCTCCCTCCCTGCTCTCGATACCATTGTACAGGCTGTGCGTTCACCACTCGCCCCATGAGCGCCGCCCGCTCCTCAGGCCTCATTGATCACATCTGCTTTGGGCGCCCCTGCACCCGCCTCGTCTCCGCCTGCCTCGGCGACCAGTGTGGCAGCTCCTGCGTCCTGTGCCCCCGCTGCATCTTTCCCCACACTTTTCGCCACTTCAGATTCGCCGCGGCGAGAATCTCAAGATCTGCAAGGATTTCAGATCTTCGAGATCGGCGAGCCTTCATGCCACAATGACTTCGATTCCGACTTGAACGCGATGGCTGCCACTGTGCCACAGGCCGTAGAAGCTGCATACACGAGCTGCTGTGTGCTCGACAATGCCGATGAAGTTCTTGAGAACAGTGCGTAGGCACGAGATTATCTGGCGATCTTGCCCCCTGCGCTGTCTTCGCGTTGCTTCACGCTCGCGCAGTCAACAATTAGGGCAGAGGGAGGGTCTAAGGATCCTGCTTCAAAAGCGGATGCTGCGCAGTCTGCTTGATTCCATGCGGGCTTACCAACACGGGGAGCATCTAGATTCTGGCGTGGTGCGGACCCGCAGCTGTACCAGTTCCGTAGGACTTGTCGCTCCGCTGTTACCGTCAATGAATCGAGCGCATCTACGTTTGCTGTTCGATGCCATGTCAAGTTCATAGGTAGCATATACTAGCAGGTCTGATAAAGTCTAAGCTGGTACGGGACGAGACATGTCACTCACCTCCGCCCTCGTATATCCATCGGGCATAAGGCCGTGCAAGCACGGCATGGCCTGCTTCCGGAGGCATAGCGTCAAGCGTCCTACTAGCATTTTGGATTGCAGTCATATCCTGGACATATACATTTCTCCTGATCTGTTGCAAAAGGATCGAGACTTTCTCCACTATGAAGCGCATCAGCAGTGTCTAGAGGCTTCACTTACATCCGTGCCTCAAGTCCGAGCGCTGTGTAATCCTCTCAATCAATGTCTCCAGCTGACAAGAGCTGAATAGTCCCCATACCAAATCAATGCCCGTTGTCTGACCTATCGATTGATGAATCACTCGCATATGAGATTTCCAGTGGTGATGAAGTAGCTCTGTTGAAGGACGTTGTTATTTCAACGATGAGGTGTGTATTAGGATGGTGTCGAATTCCGTAGCTTACAACGAGCCAGTTCTCGAGCACATGTCAGGATGTGGTGAATATCCAGGCACGTACTGCGAGTTGCACTGTTCCAGCAATGATCGTTGCGACAACATGGCACCAGAACATCGGACGACGCGCAATCTTCAGAAAGATGTATGGGCGGGCGGAAATCATCTAAAATCTCTGAACGTACGAGGGGGGACGAGTGATCCCAGGATAGGGACATACGCAAACATTGCGGAATCGCTACGTTACCTCACACCACGACGTACCACATCGCAAATACGGAGACTTCATAAAGGCCTGCTATTAATCATGAATCAGTACGAACACGACATTGAGCGCACTCAACTTGTACCTCGTACTGGGCAGCGTTGATCCCGAAAGTGCCCCTGCGTCTCTGATCTTGCTCACGGCTCGGACGACCTGTAGCCGTCTCTCGCCGCTGCAGAGGCACCAACACATCGTTCACAGCCGCTCGACGAGGTCGCACCAGCGCGATCCACCGCACGCCCGCGCCAAATCGAGCCTTAAACGTTTGAACCTTATACACCAAACCCAAGTAGCAGCGATACCGGTACAGACGCTCCCAGCCGCGTGCGACCGACTCAACGTGCTCAGCTTCTGCATTGGATATTCAGGAGTGACCCCACGAGGTGTACGAAGCTCGACGCGCTCGAGGTGACGAGCGCGTGCAGACATCCGCCGACTGGCCCGAGCCCATCCTCCCAGCACACACAAAACGACTGCACAGCTGCAGAGTCCCGTGCACGCAGCCCAGCGTGCTCACCGGCCTCGCCGCGTCTCGTGGGCTCGAGAATGGACCTTTACGTATCCGCCCCGGCGTACGCCACAACCCTGCAGCTGAATTTGCTTTGGGATGCTATCGTGTGGTCAGCTGAGGGACGTGCAGTGCCTGCGTGGATCCCCAGGCGTCCAGGAATGCGTGCTGCTGACCCCGCTGCCCGTTCTGTGCGCAGCTTGCGTGAGTAGCACATCGAGGGACATGAGCCAGACCCGAGCCTCGAGGCAGTCGAGCAGGGTAGCTACAGTGCCAAGCGGATGCGGGCACCCAATGACATGCAAGCAGCGACTCGCTTGAGGGGGGAAGGCTGGATGAAGAGCGGAAGTATCGAGCTTAAAGAGGTGACGGTGATAGATGAGCGATACGAACCCACATTGCAGCAGGAAGGCGTGTGAAGGAGGGTCCATGTCGGCCGCAAATAGACACATGCTGGAGGATCGATGGCGCGCTGCAGAGGATGGGAAACACTATTGGAAAACAGTAGTGGAAGTTCAAGGAATGGAATATGCCAATGCAGACAGCACGAGGTGAGAAGAGCAGCCACAGTTCACGGGTTTTACCAAATTGGCAGGGGGAGGAGCGCCAGCATAGAAGCAGCAGAAGACAACACAGCAGGAGGGAGCGATGGTAGTACCTGAAAAGTCGTAACAGATGGGCCTGTCAAGTTAGAGGAACTGCACGAGCACGAAAAGAGTTATTCAGGATGATAACTGGCAGGAATTTAGTAGTTATCGCGACGTGCAAGTAGGATGAGGCAAGGGAAGCAGGACTTCAACGCACGGAGGGTACTCCTAATTTTTGCGATTTTCCTAGAAGGAGAGACTCGTGCGAGCATACATTTTGAAGCCCTCAAGACAAGGATGGCGAAGTGTGAAAAGACAAGTCCTCAGACGGCAGCAACGAGACGATGTGAAGCGACTATCCCTCGAGCGCAGCGCAGCCCTCGCACATTACGCAGATAATTTAATGGGCCTGTTCGATGCCCCTGACAAGGTCTTCCAAAGACCCATGGTTTTCTCATTTTCTGCGTTGTACGGCTAGGCAACTTGTGGTGAGCGGCCTCGAATTCCATGAAAGCGCGGTTTAAAGCATGGTCTCTCCTCGAGAGCAAACCTCACCCCGCAGTTTCGATCAATTGCTTCCGCTGAGTGAAGACGCCGTGTGATGAACAAAGCTCCTTGATGAGATGTTGATCTAGAGACACGGTCGGGGGTATTTGGCGACTCCGAATACAACCGCGATAGATGCTGGACAGCAGCGCGCACTCACCGGGGTTCGCTACTTCTCGGCGCTTAAGGTGAACGGAAGTGCAGAGAAGAGGCCAGCGTTCGGTGTGGGATTTAGCGCCGTTGTCCGATACTCATGGAATGCCGCAGATGAGATGGAGCGGAGAACAACTATCACCCAGGTAAGAAGAGCGCCGCATCCGCCACATCTCTTCGCGCGCAAGAAGGGTAACGTCCCAGAAAGTCGAACGCCAGATAGCCGAAGCGGTTCCATCCAAGACTTCGCGAAAGCGGGACCAGAATGACTGCCGTTGAATAGTAGGAAGGTCGATGCATGTATCCGGCTGACTAGCCCAGCAATCAAGTCCGCTGAATTACTAGTGCGGGCGCCACAAGCGTGCAGAAGCTCCAGGACCTGTTTTGTATATTCATATCTCCATTCCAGTCTAGTATGGAATACCGAAGAGGCCGAGCTGAATAGTGCGCGTCACGAGCCGCTTACGAGCTTCCAAGTTTCCCTTCGGGAGTGGAGACGACACAGTAATGCAATCCAAGATCCACAGACAGGGTTAGACCGCCAGATCCGACGACAGCGCGCTGACCGAGACGAGATCATCGCACATTACGAGTTCCACCAGATATCTAATCTGCCACAGAAGCGATGACAGATGCCGCGCGTCAGCCTCTTTTTGCTATAGTCGTGTTCAATGCAGGCGCATAGCCGGGAACCTGCATTCCCGTTCGACGGCACGGCGTCCGGGACGGCTCTGACTAGCACCATTGAAATGACGGACGTGATTAAATTGGCCTGACACTGTGGTGGCGGATAGCCGCGCGGGCCTCCACCAGGCGCTGCGGCGCATCGCGTCCGCTTGGGACTGGAGCGCGCTGCTTGAGCTCAGACGTGCTAGTTTCACGTCCACGGCCGCTGTGGTGGCGAGTTCCGAACCCGAGGTCCGGGCTGACGCACCTGGACGGCGGCGAGTCTGGATCAGAGCACGCCCCGCATTTGGTTAGCTGAGGCCATGCAGAAATTTACTAGGAGGCGCGAGCGGTGAGACAGGAGTCGTCGAAATGAGGTGCAGATGGGGAAAGGGGCTGCTCGCGCGAGCGATACGGTTTCAGGCATGCTCTTTGTCCACGGAAGGGGGGGAGCGTGCGCGAGCGTCAATTCGTACCGAGCCTTGCTTCCGAACGGTAAAGCGTGCCCGCCTCCTTAAGACCTCGGGCGTCGCTGGGGGTCGGATGGCGACGTTGGGACAAGGCAGGCGGTAAACGGGGTCGGGCATCGGGAGGGCGCGGGAAACTCTGCCCCGATTGGCAACCGGTAGATCAGCGGGCGGATCGCACTGATCAATCTTCATCCGATTGAGAGTCCTCCCATCGCCTCCTCCACTTCCATATGCCCTAACGCTCCAGCTCGGGATCAGGCCTCATGCGAGACTTACGCCGCACAGTGGCGATCCTGAGTCGTCGCGACTTTGTTACTCTGCGCCGATGAAATACCGCTGGCGTGCGGGATGTTGTACGGGAGCGAGGCGCGTCTTGCGACGAGGCGTTGCTTGTGCCCGGAGCCTAGGCGCCATGTGCATCTCGTCGCCCCTCAAAGTAGATGGTCCCTTCAGCATCCGCAGCCCACGGGATTCTCGGTCCTCGGGAACATGGCTTTGAGGGGTGCATCTTTACTCGCGAATCCCGAGTGTCGCCGCCGAGTGTCGCCGCTCCCTGCGCGCGCCGCACGGTGCCTTTGGCGATGGCGTCATGGCCGCGCGCCAGAGGGCTATGCGATGCCGATGACTCCTGCGTGGGCCATCTATTGAGAAGAGCATGAGCTCTGGATCACATCCATCTCAAGAAGAGCAACCCACTCGACAATCTTAAGCCAAGGTCAAGCATCTCAGCTCAAGGACTCACTTCTTCACGTCCCGCCTCTTGTCATGTCCGGCATCAAGCCCCCCTTCACCGCAGAGACCGCATTGCAGAAGGTCAAGGTGGCGCAGCGCCTCTGGAACACACGCGACCCCGCGCGCGTCGCACAGGCGTACACAGTGCGTGCCGTCCGCCGCGTTTTATTCGATCTCGCTTACCACCGCGATCTGACCCTGCAATCCGCCTCTACCTTTGACCGTCCTGCATTCGACGCGCCGCCCCGGGCTGCACCTCACGCCATGCGTAGCCGGACACAATCTGGCGAAACAGGGATCAGTTCATGACAGGAACAGCGGAAGTCACGCGCTTTCTCGAGAAAAAATGGGAAAAGGAGAACGGGTATCGGCTGCGGAAGGAGCTGTTTGCGTTCACCGACAACAAGATCGCGGTGCAGGTGTGTCTCGGCCCCTGAGCAGCATGCAACATGGTCTCGAGCTGCTTCCACAGTTCTTCTACGAGTGGTTCGAGATCAAGCCAGACGGTGTCAAGCAGTGGTACAGGTGCTACGGCCTCGAGGTATGGAGCATGCCATACCGCGGCCGTTCTTCGTGCGCTGAGTTGCGAACTTTGCCCTGTGGCATGTCAGGATTGGACGTTTGCGGAGGACGGCCGTATGCGCAAGCGTCAGATGAGTGGAAATGACGTGCCGATCACAGAAGAGGAGCGGTGGTTCAAAGACGAGGTTGCGGACGAAGACTCGGTCGAGATCTCGGAGAGGCACCTGTAAGGCAATTTAGGTTGGCAACGCGCCCGCAGTACGTTATTCCCGGTCGTATCGCATACCCGCTTACACTTGCGGCGTGTTCCTGCTCTCGTACACACGCCGGGCGTACCGCAGGTCTGACAACTGCTGGAGAGAGACCCTTGATGATGTATCCCCCGTGGGATTGTATGAGTAGAGTGCGCTTCCATCCCAGAAACATCAGCCCTGCTCAGCAATGCCGCAGCGTACCGCTTGCGCTGTGAGAACGCAGGGTAGCGGGTATGAGTGCTGAGTAGTTGTCCGGACGCGGACGGTGGCGAATGCCGGCAAGGTTGGCTGCGAATTATCGTTCCCCGGAGCGCCCGCGATCGGCAGGCAGACGTTGAACGAGCTGTACGTCCTCTTCGCTTCAAGCGGCGCAGCGCTGGTGTTTGCGCATCCGGCGGAACATTTTGAGCCTGAGTCTCTGCGCTTGACGCGTCCGATGTCGCTCTACATGTTCAGAGTGTGGAAGCGGAAGAGCACGCGAGCCCCTGGGAGCCATCCGCCGCCCTTCCCCAGATAAGCAAGCACGTGTCGCAGGAGATGCATGGATGGGCCGTTAGCAACGCCGCGCGGGACGCTTCTCGATTTCCATGTCAGACGGTGCACCCCGCGAACCTGTATCAAGGGGAACACACGCTCCCACCGTGTCCGTGCTTCGCGATCGGATTCTGCTGCTGCGTTGACTTTGCAAACCCGCGAGCGCGCGCGTCCCCGCGAGTGCCATGGCTACGGGCGCACTGTCGCAGATCCGGTCGCGCACGCGCGGCGCGGACACCCGAGCACGTCTCCCGGCCAATTATTGCATGTCCCTGCAGAACGCCCATCAAAAGAGGCTATATCCGTGCCGAAAATGCAAGACGTAATGCGAACCCAGCGGCGGCGCAGGGGTTATAAAGTCCCGTTGCCGCTCGCACTAACTCAAAACATACCTGCCCTTGTATTTCCACGGGACCTTCCCCGGCGCGGTCTGGCGTCTGGACCTTCTGGTCGTCATCATAAAACTACCTGATCAATTCGTTCCTTCCCCACACCCACGGGACCCTCGTCGAGCTGGGCTCCGATAAACTGATTGCACTCACCGTAAGGCAGTATATATCGCGATCGCCGGCTCGCCTGTGTCTGTCGTGACCCACATTCCCTTCCGCTAAATTATCTCAGTATCGCACTATGGGACTGCTGCTCGTCCTCTTCGCCGCCGCGGCCATTTACCTCGCCTTGTCGCACCTGAACCGGCCACGGAAGGCGCTGCCTCCTGGCCCGAAGCCGCTCCCCGTCATCGGAAACATCGCCAACCTGACGGCGCAGGAGCTGTGGCTCCGCGCGTCCCAATGGGCGAAGGAATTCGGTGAGTACGCGCGTGCAGTCCCCCCGATCGTCTGGACCGCGGAGCTCGCCTCCGTTGGTGATCCAACAACCCCGGAGCGAGCTCGTCTCCGGTGCGCGTCGACAACATAAGGCTAAATGCCATGGACAGGTAGCGTTGTGTACATCCACGTATTCGGCCAGGGCCTCGTCTTCCTCAACGATTACGACGCTGCCGTCGACCTGCTCGAGAAGCGTGGCGCAATCTACTCTGACAAGCCGGGGCTGATCATGTGTGGCGAGCTGTACGTCCCTTCCTCCCCAGCGGCGCAGCAGCGAATTTGATTGAGGTTTCATGAATCCCAGATGTGGCTGCGAGAACATGGTGCGTCGCGATCGAGTGTTCGGATCCGTGCCGGAGCTGATGGCGACGCGGATCACCTGCAGGTGGCGTTTACCCGTTATGGCGACAAATCGCGCCGCCAGCGCCGCCTGATGCAGCAGGCCCTTGGCGTAAACAGCATTCGCACGTACCAGCCGCTCCTGGAAACCGCAGCGCAGGACCTCATCAAACGCCTGTTGGTCAGTCCGGATGACTACGTCGGCAACCTGAAGCGGTAAGTCTGCTGCCCGATCTTAGTTTGCCGTAAATTGACTGTGTTTCGGCAGGTACGCGGGAGGTCTCACCTTATCCACCATATACGGTTACCAATTGTCATCAAACGACGACAAATTCTTAGCCCTTGCCGACGAGTGCGTCGACATTCTCTCCAACCGCATTGCCTCCGGAGGAGGCATCTGGCCAGTCGACGTCTTCCCTTTCCGTGAGTCTGTTCGGATATGACTCGTGATATGGTGTTGATCATAGTGCAGTCCGACACCTTCCTGACAATTTTCCGGGTGCGGGCTTCAAGCGTAATGCGGCAATTTGGAAAGCGAAGATGGAAGAGTTCGTTGACCGGCCATACGAGTACGTGAAAGAGCGCATGCGCGATGGTTCTGCCGTTCCTTGTTTCTGCACGACGCTCCTCGACGAGCTGCAGGAGAGCTGCGAAAAGGAGGTCGACGCACAGCGTGATTTTGACATCCGGTGGACTGCGAATTCGATGTACTCAGCAAGCATTGATTCGGTGAGTCGTAGAGCGCCAATAACTTCGTGCTTTGGCTGATAGCAACATCATATAGACGATGACCACTATTTCGCATTTTATCCTGGCGATGGTATTGCATCCCGAGGTCCTTGAGAAGGCACAGAAGGAGATCGACACTGTTGTTGGTCCTGGACGACTGCCGAACTTCAGCGATCGCCCAAACCTCCCTTATCTCGAATGCGTTATGAGCGAGTGCCTGCGGTGGGGTGTGCCAGTGCCCCTCAGCCTGCCACATCGTCTCATGGAGGATGACGTCTACAATGGCATGCACATCCCCAAGGGCACGCTTATCTTCGGCAACGTCTGGTGAGCCATACGCACCGCCCCCGCGAGTCCAGTAGCTGATGATCCCTGCAGGAACATGGTGCGAAACCCGCAGTTGTTCCCCGACCCCGACGCGTTCAAGCCCGAGCGCTACCTTGAGCCAGCCGACGAGCTTACCGAGAAGCGCCGTGATCCGCGCCACTACGTCTTCGGCTTTGGTCGGCGGCGCTGTCCAGGACTACACCTCATCGAGTCGTCGCTGTGGATCGTCATGGCGTCGATGGTCGCCACGCTCGACATTACAAAGGCGGTGGACGAGCACGGCAATGTCATCGAGCCTGAGATTGTCTTCGACAATGCTGTGTTCCGGTGCGTTCGTTTCCAGTTAGGAACTATTTGCAGTGGCTGACAATCATGCGTAGGACACCGAAACCATTCAAGTGCGACATTCGTCCGCGGTCGGAGCAGGCGCTCCGCGTGGTCCGACAGGCTGCGGACGCGACAGTTGCATAAGATTGACCAGAGTATGGCACTCAGATACCTATTGTATTAATACGTACCTACGGACTACTCGCGCTGCACACACCGCTATCTTGCAATGCTTTGTTTTGCACAGCTCTTTCGCTCAGACTGGTCGCTGTCGTTGTCGTTGCCGTTTTTTTTCTCGACATCGATATCTTCCTGGCAGATGCACCGAAGACTTCGTTTCGGCTGGTTTCTCGGGCTTTTAGCGTACTCATACTCGCAATCCATCCGCATGTTGGGACGTCACGGTTTCGCACCACGCAAGGTACCGCACTGAAATGCTTGCTATAGTGAGGCGAGAAGCTGGGCTTGGTATCCCGTTGTCGCTTATCTTCATGATCAGAGCGAATTTGACTCATTCGCCTGGTCGTTTTACGCCGTGAGACACTGAGGAATCGGTGTCCCAGACCACGGATCGTTAATACGTTGTATTTCTATAAATGTAAAGTAGGCAATATACGCGCAGTATGCTCTTCTCTATGCACGTTGATGCTTTGAGGGTACCGGATGGATATACTTGCCACTTCCTTTGGCAAAGATATCCTGCCACATATCAGTGGGGGCGAAAAAATGTGGTCAGCATCAACATTTACCTTTAGCATACCCCTTCCAATCATCCCCAGTGCCGCACGACTCTCAAAGAGCGGATAGAGCACTACAGCAATGGCCGAGCAAAAGGCCCAGATCATCCCGATGACGACCCATGCATAGAGCCCCCGCACGCCATAGATAGTCTGTGCAAAGAAGAGCGGCAGCGGGATGATGATGAGCATGATTAGGGTCTGCGGGGCGGAGGCAAACACGGTGTCAACAAGCTACACGGCAGAGCCCGAAAGTAGCAGAACTGACCAGCCCAACAGACGACCTTGCGGCGAGCCGGAATGCCTTCCTCAGTGCCACAGGGTCCAGCTCGTGCGCCTCCTCGGCGGCAGCGGCGTCCGATGAGAGGACGGGTTCCACAGATATGTCGCTTGGACTGCGCTTCTTCTCGTCGACGCCGTCTTCCGAACGGCGGTTTGTATCTGCGGTAGCTTTCTCGGAGTCCGCCTCGTTAGATGCTGTGGGTGTGTTGATTGCCCGTGTGATGTCAAAGTTGAAGTCGTCCGGCCACTGCCGCATTGATTGAGCATTCAGCTAATGGGTCAGAGAGGGAAAGAGCAACGAACAATGAGCGATGTTGTGCAGGCCACGATACCGCCCACACCGATCGAAGCAAGGTTCCCCGAAAGCATTTCATAGTTACCTCCGCTCGTCTATCAGCACATTTGAAGTCAGCCGTGCCAATGCCATCAGCACCGCCAACACTAACCGTTACATTGATGCTGCTGCTGTTCAGCGTCGATGTCGTCACGAGCCAGGCAATCACACCACAGCAGAAGCCTGTAACAGCGCCGCCGATGCAGCCCCACTTGTTCGCCCGCTTCCAGGTCACGCACAAGGCGATAGGGACGACGGCAGAGCCCAGAACGACACCCATGAAGTCCTGCATGCACGCCTTTCAGCTCACAGTTGCATTGCTCCGACAACACGCGGAATGTACGTACGTAAAGCCAACCCATAGAGATCCCGATGTAATAGAAGATTAAGCCGAGGAATCCCATGACTATGGCGAAAAACACCACCTACCCCCTCGCGTCAGTGGCTATCCTCGAAATGCAGAAGGCGGATTCACCATGGCATGCGAGACACGCAGAATCTGATCCTCTGTCGCCTTTGGGTTGATGTATTTCTGCGCGCGGAGCGATCTCAGTCAGCGGGCCACCAGGCCGCTGATGCGGATCGAACACACCTTGTATACATCATAGGTCAAGATCGCAGACACAGCAATCAGCTCAGCACTCGTTGCAGACGTGACCGCGAGGAAGAGCACGATGAGCAATGCCGCCGCGCCAGACTTGCCGAGAAGGGCGGCAGCGGCTGCGCTTGCAGGGAGGCCCGCAGAGACGTCCGCCGCGGTGAGCGTCATCATGTTCGGGCTGCCGCGTAATGCGACAGCAGACAGGCCGAGCGTCGTGGAAAACATGAATGGAATTGCGAACCTGCACACGAATTGCTACATCGTCACGACCTCATACGTAAGGGGAAGGTGTATAACTTACCACGCTAGACCACCAAGTAGGTATGCCTTCACGCAAGTGGCTGGGCGACTGGCGATGGCTCGTTGCCAGTACTGCCAAGACGAGTATCAGCGCAAGTGCGTTCAAGTGATAGCCATCGGTGAGAGTGGGATAGTATAGCATCCTTGTCATGCAACAAGATTCCGCTTGCAGGGAGACGATAGTGATACTCACAGCTTGGTCCTGGAACACTGTGGCAAAGTTCCCTATCACGTTGATTACGCCGAAGATGAGCCCGTTCTTCGAGCGCATAGTCAGATATGATCCATGCGCATTGCCAGACACGGGTGCCTCCGCAGCTGCTTTCGTGAGGAGCGCGTGCATCTGCCGCACGCTGCCGATTTCCGAGCTCGTCGCATACGCGGTGAAGATGAACACAAAGATGATTGCGAACAGCACTGAGGTGTGCGTGCTGGAACGAGAGCCTAAGCAACGTTACAATGCTAAGGAGGACGTAAGGTGTACTCACTAGTCGCAGAGGAGCGTGGCACGCATACCACCCACGACGACGTAGATTGCCACTCCGACAGGAATCAAGAAACACGCCTGTTGAAATATGATATATGATGAAGGAGGGTAGATATGTCTAATTTATGAGCAGGGATCGAATGCCATACTCACGGCAAGCGTGTTCATTCCTGTCAAAGCATTGACGGTGGCGGATCCTCCAAGAATAAGCATTGAAGACACAATAATGTTCGTCGCCAGACTGCAAGGGAGAATGCACGGCGTGGCCGATTCGGCGATCATAAAATCTGAAGAAGATTGCATACGCACCCGAAGAACATGAAGACAAGGTGCGCCGTGCGCCCCCAGCGTGCAGCGACGATCTCCAGCCAAGTGTGCGCATGCGGCGCGTTCAGCTTCAGCTTCGCAGCGAGCTAAAATGAGGTCAGCGACATCTTCCGGAGCGTATAGAAGGCACGTGAGTCATGCATATACCCACTTGAGCAAAGAGGAGAATCTGCACAGTCGCTCCTGCGCCATACCACCAAGGGCCCGAGATCCCGTACTCATATGCGACCGCACTGGATTGGAGCTAGTATACATTGTCGGTTCTGTGACGTGGAGACTGGACAGAAGTGCTATTGCTACGCACCAGGGTGGCGGCCCACGTCCATGCAGAGACAATGCCCGAGGCGATAAGACCGGGCTTGACGCTGCGAGACGCGCTGTTGAACTCCTCGGAGTTCTTAGGCGAGAAGCCGGTGTAGCGCGCCTGCACTGCAGTAATCAAAAGCATGAACGCGCTGAAGAACAGGCCGATCCCTGTAGATTGGGCGGTTCGATCAACAGTGTCCAACAAGCTGTATCTGGCACCCACCAATGACTGTTACAGCGTCGTTGCAAAGTTCACATCATACCCATAAGTTGCGGCACGCGACCACGATCGGACGCAGGACTCACCGACGCCATATCCCGCGCCCTGGGGCAGGACTGGTCCACTGGAAGACATATCTGCACGTGAAAGCGTCTGGCTGGAGTGACGTCTCCTCCCTGCTTGTCGGGAGCTGACAAACTGCGAATGAGAGCCTTTCAGAGAAGTCACAACAGAACAAGAAGCACAGAAGCCTCCAGCGTTCTTATACGCCGCGCAGGAGTCAGACTAGGTTCCTCGTTGGCGCGGACAGCGGCGTTCCATGGAGGCGGCTATCGCTACCACTTATCGCGAAGGGGGCGATAAGGGGTGACGGCACTGGCAGCCAGGGCGGGCGCACCCAGCGCTCCTCGATTGGTGCAGCTGTCTAGAGCGTGAGAATGCAGTGCTGCTGGGGCGTGTAGAAGCTCCGCATTTGCGAAATGAATAGGCTTCGACTTCGACTACATAACCGAAGTGCGGGGGCGGATACAGAACCCCAACGTCGGAGGTCGGGGGCGAGCGGGTAGCCAACTGAGTCTTTGATGACCCCGCTGCGTCCTCAGGTTGATCGAACGAGACTGAACGATCCCACCGATAAGTAAACGTTTCTCCTAGATAAGTCCAGACGTTGGCAATACTGTACATCACGGACCCACCTCTGAGTCGTTCCGCCGTATCCGCCAAGCCTTGCGTCCAGGCTCACCGCCGAGAGTATGGCACGACAGATTATGATAATGGTGACGATGCTGGCTACAAGAGTGAGTGGTCGGAGAGGAATCAGAGGTGCCTGGAAATTTCGCCCGCGCCGTGATGCGTCGCCAATGCTGGGTGATCAAGGACTAATATTCGCTGCCCAAGGAGAGCCCACGAACATGTGCATTCATCTCTTCAGGTGCATATATGCGGGTAAGTACGCGTATATATGTGCCCTCGGTGACGGAACATCTCGGGGCGTCAGTTGCAGATGAGGTAGAAGCAGCTTCGTGGATTTGGGAAACGCGAAGCCTTCGGTTGGGATTTCGGTGGTTGAGCAGTTGAAGTCGAATGCTCTGAAGGTATAGATAACCATGGACGTTGATGTGGTGAATGTAGGAGATAAATCGCGATGGGAATCCGAAATGACCTGTGACCGCGTCTTCGACGCGACCACGTGATGGCGTGACACGCGTCGCGTCGTAGAGCAAGTCACTACTACCTGAATGACTTGTAATCAGTAATCGGTATACCTCTGAAGATGCAACACATTGTAGTTGTACGAGCTGGATACAGGCAATTCATGCTGCCCCATATGCGAGAGAGTCCAATAGCGCTGAATCGTCAGTGAAGGGCACGGTCAGATTGGCCAATGAGTTGATATTTAGGAGGGCACGGTCAGATTGGCCAATGAGTTGATATTTAGGAGGGCACGGTCAGATTGGCCAATGAGTTGATATTTAGGCAAGCACAGTCGGGCTTAATTAGACTCATGCAGCTAAACTAAGGTTCAACCGCCCTTTCTCTTGTCTGACAGCTCTGTAGTAGCTAGGCTCTGTATATATGCGGCCATAAGCTTTCGAATCGGCTCTCGAGGAAGACGGTCTTTCCTTTGCATAATACAAGCAGCACTCTCTATCGTTCTCACAATCGACGGGAGCTTGTTAGACTTAGACATGGCTTGAGACACTAGCCCCCAATACTTTCTATATATATCCCACTTCGCTTTGACATCACTTGCACGACGCCCTACATATTAGGACTGAACTGTATGTCAAGCAACGACGCCCAACGCCTCCCACAAAAACTTGCCGACCACATCCACGCCGTCATTCCGCCAGTTAGCGCGCCTCCGCGCGTCCTCCGCGATCTGTGCTGTCAGCACGCCCGTGCTCTCGCGAGCGTGCACGATCTTGTCGACGATGCGCATGGTGAACTCCGGATGGCCCTGGACCGTAAAGATGTGCACGTCTTGTGCACGCTTTGCGGATGTGCTCGAGGAGGCCGAGGACTCGGGTCCCTCGGAGGCGGCGTCGCGAAACCGGACCATCCCCTGGTTGGGTGCGACTATTGTGGATCCAAGCAGGTGGAAGGAGGGCGGGGTGGCGGGGACGTGGTCGCGATGCATTTGTTGAATGTTCTGTCGAGTCGTTAACATTATGTTGTTTGCAACACTTCGCCGTAGGATGATATCCAACAAGAGGATGAGACCACTTTACGAAACTTACGATAGCAGGCACACCAAGCAGCTGCTGCCCCAAAGGGGTCAGGGAAACTTCAGTCACACCGACTTCCCAGTTTCTACCGTTCGGTACGCATTCGCCACCAAGAGCCCGTGCAACGATTTGATGGCCAAAGCAAATGCCTGACCGGTGCGTGACGAACGAGTCACTTCGTCTAGAGATTGGCCCAAGACCAGAACTCACCAAATATCTTGACCTGAGGCTTGGTCAGCGCAACCTCACGCACATACTCCACCAAGCGGTTAATCCACTCGAGATTCTCGTACGCCGACGCCGCTGCGTATATGAATGGTCAAGGTCGGAAGGCCAGAGGCCGAAGGCTAAATGAGCTCGGACTGGCAGACAAGCCGTGCCAGACAAACCGACCAGATCCAGTCAGCATGAGCGCATCGTAATCGTCTATCGATGCGGGATACTCCAGCTTGTTGCGCACGTCGTATGGATCCACCGTGAAATCGACGTCTGCACCCTTCGGAAGCGAATTGCGGAGGAGTGTGTTAAAGATAGCGGTATAGTCGCCATCCGTAGAAACCACATCTGGAATAGGGGTATCGCAGAGGAGGAGAGCTATACGCTTCCGACCGGACATTGTTCCGTCTATCTGGCCGGTAGGCTTGATGGAAAGCGATTGCACGTTTGGAAAGCGATTGCAGCAATCGAGCTACTTATCCAGCAGAACAAGACGCCCGTACGTTCGATATGATATGATTGTGACGATCGTTTGCGTTTGGCGGCCCGCCGTGCCGCGATGGTTGCCTTGACTTAACTGCAGCGTATGCGTTTCCAGAACGTATAATGGTACATGTCTTACATCCTGCTATATACACAGGGCTTCTGACCTCTCTTTCCTTAAGCTATGTCTGGACCAAAATCAGAAATTAGAGTCGAACTTGCGCGTCTCCAGCCATTGTTGTATGTCCTCTGTAGAACGCTGCAATCCATCGAGTGAACATTCGTTGGTAAGTCAATCAATGGATGAACCACCTTGATCCAGGCTGCTTTCGACTCTATGCTTTCAAGCACCTGACTCAGAGCCATGCGGAACTTTGAGGTATCTTTGTTCTGCGCAAGTGAGGACAGGTTAACATCAATGATGCATCATATCGTCCGTAGACTACCTTGAAGAACTCGTCCGTCTCTTCATAATCCTTCTCTGTCGTCAAGGAGTCGAAAGCCGTCTAAGAATTCTGCACTTCAGGACATTGCTATATGGTGAGCACCAGCTGGGGGCTCACCAGAACTATAAAGCGCATGCTAAAGGTGCCCTCCATGCGTTTGGCAAGCTAGAGAGAGCCCCTCAATACAAGAATAGAGAATCGAAGTGCCTTAAAGCACCCACCGCATCATAGTGCTCTTTGAAAGTCTCTGCCGTAAACCTGCGACTATGGCGGTTTCCCGAAAGACCCATGAGCACGTACATGGTGTCCTGGTCACGGACATCTGCCAATAGGAACTCGAATGTCGCCTTTGAAAGCTCAGGGTCCTTAGTCCACCCCAGGGATGCCAGCGCCTGCAGTCCGGACTGAGGGGTCTTTGGCTGCTGAGCGATCTTCTTGACAGCCTCCCATTCTGCTCGACCGCCGTTCGACACAGCCTTTTTGATGATACAGATAAGCTCGAGGTCCAAGGTAAGCGAATGCAGACTAACGCACACTCTTGTAGATCGCGTTTTCAAAATCTGCAGGAATGCGCGAATCGTCTCCCGTCTCCATGTAATGGGCGAAACGAGCAGTCAACTCTCGCACAACGCTAGCACGAACGTCAATAGACCATTAAGATAGATCACGCTGGTCAGCTACTCACTCCGGTTGCTGAGCAAGTGCAGCATGTTTTACAGCCAATGTGCGCAGAGAGCGCGCATCCGGAGATTCGCCCTCGACGGAGTCATATCCGAGACGTTTCACGATAGGTCCGAACAGTCCCTACAAGACATCATCTATTAGTTCTACTCCGGACAAGGAGCGAGGAAATATGTACTCGTTCAAATTCCATTATCAGGTCCACGATTTTGTCATGCTCCCACCATACCGAGCGGATGGTGGCTAGGCTAGTCGCAATGCTATCCCAGACGACGACTGAGCCTCATGCATAAGCAGTCCGTTCAGTCACAAGTACGGTAAGGGGGACGTACATTCTTCCTCATTGCGAAGGACGTCAATCAGCGACAGTGCACTACTGACTGTCGCAAAGCCAGCCTTTCCAAGTGCCAGGGCGTCGTCGACCAAGCCCATACGGTCTTCCATTGAAAGAGGAGAGGGTATCTTTGATGCCTCCTGCCCAATGGCGATAAGCCTCTCCGGTGAGTACAGAACTCGACCTGTAGCCAAGATGTAAGTGGGCACGGCATATCTTTGCTGAGACACTGACAGAAGCTGACAGTCCCAGCATTGAGCTTGAACGGCTTGGAATGGTCGAGCGAAATCGTCTTTTCGCGCTCGTCCAGGATGAGGGCACGATCTACTATGGTTTCTCCGCTGTCAGAGACCGTGAGTAAGCCGAGGGGAATGGTCCTATATCTTGATTAGACTAGAGACGATCATGCTGAACTCTGAACATACCAAATGGTCTCATTGTCTTTGTCCTCCGCGGGACCAGTCTCTAGGAAGCGGTCTTGGCGGACTTTGATACCGTCTTTGGTCTCGGTGACCGTGATGACGGGGTACCCGATCTAGCAGGCTTTGCTATCAACGATGGCTCATCACTTCACCATCTGTGTGCTGCATACCTTCTTGATCCAGTTATCCATCATTTTGGGGATATCAAGACCTAATCGGAGGAAGTTGTGAGCGAACAGGGACATCTCTCAGAGGATTGCTTGGTACCTGTTGCCTGTTGAATACCATCCCAGAGATCCTTTGTGACGCTATTCGCATACAGATGAGCCTTGAGGTAGAGCGACACGCCCTTGAGGAATCGTTCCTCCCCGACGTAGCTGGATAGCATGCGCAACACTGTTCCTCACATGTTAGGGCCTCGTATATCTATGTTTAAACTTATTGACGTCACTTACCTGATGCTGCCTTATGATAAGAGAGCGAGTCGAAGATCTGCTCACATCATGAGCACCTGCTAAACCACTGAAGCGTCGTACGGACCTCGTTGATCATGTTAGCGTTCGGACATTCGACCTCCACCGGATGGGACGAATGCTTGGCGTCTAGGCCAAGTGCCATGAAGAATGAGACCGAGAGGAAATGAGCATTAAGTTTCCAATCAGGGAAGACCCTGAACTAGCATCAGCTTGAATGCTTGAATAGCTCCCGGGACACTCACTTCTCTGCGAAGAACAATCAGATTATGCTTAGGTTCTGAATGCTGAATTTTCACGTACCCAATATGGTGACCTTGCCCATCTTCGTTCAATAGAGTGAGTCATAGCATGAGAGCTCCCGCATAGTTGACCCACCAATGTTGCAAATCCTACATCCCCAGAGTCAAACCCGTTCAGATCGCCACTCAGACAAGACACCCCTACCTTCATTGAGATACAGATTGTCCCACCATTCCATGGTTGTGATATCACCAAACCTGATCTCTACATCAGAAACTAATGCCAGTTAGACCACTACTGGAACGCACCACATATGTGCTACTTCATGACACATCGTCGTGGCGTTCCGCTTCTTGATCTCTAAATCGAAGTTCTTCGGGTCAATCAAGAGTCGTGCAGTACGACCGGTGATAAGTCCCTGCGCAGCGAGGTACTGTCAGTAATCCGCATGTTCTTTGAGGTAGACAGCCCACCCAGTTTTCCATCGCACCTGAGACCTCACTATCAGTCGCTATTCGGACAAAAGAATGTAGAATGACTGACCGGCATCAAAGTCGCTCGCAACAAGGGTATCAAGCTTCGGAAGTGGAAACTCGATATCGAATACCTGCTCGTACACTGGAAGAACCTGGCGCTTCACATCTAATGCAAATTCCGCCTTATCGATCAGGTCGGCCGTAGCTAGGAGAGATCAGCAAGGGTCCACATCACAGAATGCGGAGAATGGTACCATATATACGCAGCGGGCGTACTTTGCCGCTCAGCGGACTCTTGTAGGAGCTCTCCAGGTACTCGAAACGTCCATTTGCATAAGCAACGAGGTACGTTGACATCTAAGCAAGCGCCGGTCAGTAAGCGGTCAGCAGGAGTCATAAACCACATACGGGCGGGCTGGTGTGGAAACGGGTAATCTTCCACTTCCCCGAGGCAGCAGCTTCGTTTGTCGTCAATGATGACAGCTTTGCAGTGAGCCAGGACTCTTCTGTCTCAGATATCGTCTCGTATACTTTCTCGGAAGCAACAGACATGTTGCTCAGGTTCACGGTGTCGGCGCGCGAGATCAGCGTCACAGTGAACGTCGCCTTCAAGAGGGGTTCGTCCCAGCATGGGAACGCATAATGTGCAGATGTTGGCTGGACTCTCTGTTAGCGTACAATGCACATATATCTAGCTTGTAGACTACCTCGAACTGCGTCAGACTATAGACCTCCTTGCGGTCCTTCCCGCCGAGAGATCGATAATATCCCGTCATTGAGCCGGTCAGTTCGCCCTCGAAAGCTATCTTGAGTTGCGCATTCGACCCCTCGGGAAGGGCATTGGAGAACGTGAGGATGCCGCGCTCTTCGCTGTCATCGAAAGACAGAGAGGAGGGCAGCAGCTCCGCACTGAAAGCAGCTGAATAGAGCGCGATCTCGCTTAACTTCAAATTCTTTGTGTTAAATACGATCGTTGATGTTTCCTTCTTGATACCCAGACTATCAACCAATCAGCACGACGATCAGCGTGGATGAAGCACATGGTTCGCGGTGTACACGCACTCGATCTTAACGATCCCATCAAACTTGGCGTTCTCCAGATCAGTGCGCACGGTGAGATCGTAGTGCGTTGGCTGGACATCGGTCGGCAGCCGATAGCTCGGGAGCGTGGCGATAGTCGACATGCTGAATATCTTAGAGCTGCGCGGATCTGATGAGAGTTCGAGGAATGGGTATGGCCATGGCCTTCGCGTGCCACCTGTTTTATACAAATGACACTGTCATCAAGCCGGGCCTTGCAACTGCACGGCAATCAGATCACAGTGGCGGCATTGTGCAACATAAGTTGCCCAGGGTTATGGGCGTACGCAGCCCAATTAGAATCCCGGGTTGAGTTCACTGTCCACATGTCTATCCCAACCTGACAAGCGCGGCCGCAAACGGCCGAGTCAGTACATATTAATTTCTGGTCGCGACGACTGACTCTCGAGGCTAACATCATAATCCGTGGACTTCGAAGCTACCACACATGGGGTTGTCGAATGCGCTTTTCGCGCAAGATGCAGGCTCGACAGTAGCTCACGCGACCGCGACGTTCGTCCGCAGTTGAGACAATGAGGAAGGCATGAATCAATTGGTGCATGAAACCGATGCAACAGCAAGAATACGGCAAACCGTCGCACTCGGTACCGTGGGAATGTTCTAAGCACGATGCCACAACTTCACCCTGGCCCACATGCGATCGCAACGGCAGTGCAGTCCCGCTTGTGGCTCCACTCCATCCAATTCAAGAAGAAGATCTTTTACTTGATGAATGTCTTACTACTTGCACAAGTGCATCGGGTCAGATGTTTTAACCTTCCCTACATGAAGGATAAAATCGAACAATGTCAAATGATCAATCAGAGCTATCGATGGGCTTCGGCTTATACTTTCCCCCTTGACAAAATCCGTCAGAAATTGCAGTGAGCCTTCTTACTGTACCTTATGCCGAGCATGTAAGTCCTCGAGAAGATAGTTTCATTGTGTCAATATACAGAGGCAGTCAAAGCGTGTCGTCAGCTGGCACACCACAAACATTCCCGTTGATGAGTCGATTCAGAGCGTAGTGATGCCGGCCAGCGCGCCGGCAGCAAGAGGTGCCGTGTGTTCGATAGATATGCAGATCGGCAATTGCGACTGATGGGGCGAGCATTGCTGTTGCGATGCTTTGCATGGACTTCGGTACTCAATGCACTTCCAGTGGTCTGTAAAAATAGTTGATAGTCCCTTTACTAGAGATGCATGGGATATCATTTAAGAGATTTGAGCTTGAAGTCATGAAAGCGTAGAACAGGCGAAAAAGTTGCGTACAGCGTGATAGTACCGCCTCCTTGCTCCCTTCAATGAGTCTCTTCCTTCTGCCCTCTCTGAATCGTATGTGCAACGACTTCGTAGCAAGTAGTAATTCTTCACGGTTGGGAGTTAGACTCTCATGTCTCCAGCCATTGTTATATGTCCTGTAGAACGCTACAGTTCAAGGTAATGAGCACTCAGTAGCATGTCTATCGATAGGTGGATGCAGTGCCGATTACCTCTATGCTGCTTTCGACCTGATGCTATCAAGCCCCTAATTGAGAGCCATGCGAATTTTGTTTCCTGCATAGTCAGCAATCTTGATGATAAATCGCAACATCCATGGAGCCTCTTCATAACTCTTCTTTGTCGTCACCAAGTCAAAGCCGTTTACAATCCAGCTGTTCGGGCCGGTGCTGCAGAACGAGTCCCAGCTGAGAGCCTACCTGGATCGTGTAGCCCAATGCGTTTGGGGTGCTAGCAACGCATCATTGTCGTCTCGCTCGTATGCCTCAAGATATGCATCAAGATCGCCACCGTGAACCTGCGGTAGAGACGGTTAGAGACGGTTCGCCGACAGGCCGTATTGCACGTGTACGACATTCAACTGATCGCGGACATCTGTAATAGGGGCTTTCGCAACATCTGTATGCACAGTGTGATCGTGCATGGCGCACATTATCGGTGCCTGGCACGGATGGTACATCGTCTGCTGTACGTGTGCACAAGAATGAATGAAGAGAAGGAGATTATTTACATACCAGCCGTTCGCAGTACGAAACCTTGTCTCCTCTAATTGTCGAAGGGTAGGGAGTTACTTCGCGGAAATCACCGTAGAGGAAATCACCGTAGAAGAATTGACACAGAATGGCTAAGTTCTCAATAATCTCTATGTAATATGGGTAAATCCCCCTTACATTTTTGTTGAAAGCAGTGCACACATGATGTGATGCTAGCCGACATTGCTCTACATCGCGACTAGATCTATCTATGATCAAGATAGCGCCTGATCAAAAGCGTGCGAATTAGGCAAAGCAATATTGCACCGACGTTCCGCTTTCGTAAATTTCGGGCGTTATAATCCTTTCAAAATGTCTCAGCAACGCAAAGCTTTCTGGGAGACTGAGCTGGACGAGGACCTTCAGGATGTTGACCTAACCCTTGCTATTGGGAACTACGGACAGAACGGCATGTACGATGAGGGTGCGTGGTCTTGGGTTGAGGCTCGGAATGTAACATTGAACATGGTCTGGTTGAATAGTGCAGCCCCGAGTTGATGAGGCGACCCTCCTTGCGGTACAGCAGCAGATGGCGCAGCAGGTGGCATTTGCGCAGATTCCAGATGTTGTGAAGCGGGTGAGCGATCCGTATATTCGCACCACAAACCAATGCCGACCGCGCACAGTTTATCGTCCACTTCCACCAAGCCGTGCTGGACAACAACCTCGCAGAGATCACGGTAGCATACGAGAGCGGCTGGAACCGCTTGACGGAAAAGTTCTACGCAAAGACGGAATGGCCAGAAGCAGAGGTGATCGCGCCCTTGGTCAACGATGGTGAGTCCCCTGGCTAAGTGCGCAGCGATTGACTCCAATTCTGTGCGACAGACCAGATCTTCCTCATCCTCTACCGCGAACTGTACTACCGTCACGTTTACTCTCGCCTCCAGCCCGACATCGATGACCGCTTGCACTCGTACGAGAACAGCTGCGAGCTTTTCAACTACCTCCTCAGTGCGCCCGTCCCTCATTCTTCACTCACCCGTCCTCCTCACCACATTTAATTTATGCAGACTCTGACGGTCCTGTTCAGCTTGAGCTTCCGGAGCAGTGGCTGTGGGACATCATCGACGAGTTCATCTACCAATACCAGTCGTTCTGCGTGTGGCGATCAAAAGTGAAGAGCAAGACAGACGAGGAGCTGATTCTCCTCGCGGACGCAAACCAGGTCTGGAGCTCGTACAGCGTCCTGAACGTTCTCTACTCGCTCATTCAAAAGTCAAAAATCAACGAGCATCTTGTTGCGCTGCAGGAAGGCAAGTCCGCAGAGGAGATTACGTGAGTAGTGGTCACATCGATGCTTCACTTTTCGTTAATTTTGCGCATGCAGAGAGATCGTCGGCGAGTACGGCGTCAAGCCGCTGTACCGGATGCTGGGGTACTTCAGCATCATCGGGCTCCTGCGCGTGCACAGTCTGCTCGGTGACTTCACGCTCGCGCTCAAGGTGATGGAGAATGTTGAGCTTAACCAGAGGTCGCCGTTCACGCGTGTCACCGCGTGCCATGTTACGACGTACTACTACGTCGGATTCTGCTACATCATGCTCCGCCGCTACCCTGATGCGATCCGTGCGTTCGTATCCATCCTGAACTTCATCCTGCGCATGCGGCAATACCACACGCGCAGCTACCAATACGACCAGGTATGTCCGTGCCTTCCCTATCGCCAACTGTACTGAGTCGTTCCAGATTAACAAAACCGCCGATCGGATGTATGCCCTGTTCGCAATCTGCAACGCGCTCTCGCCCATGCGCTCCGACGACAACATTTCGAACATCGTCAAGGAGCGGTATGGCGAGCAGTTCGCCAAGATGTCCCGTGGGTGCGTGCCGCGATTGACGCATGCAATCCGTGCTCTAGCTGACTTCCACCAGCGAGGAGGGTATTCCGGCATTTGAGGAGCTCTTCGTGTACGCGTGCCCCAAGTTCATCTCTGCGAACCCACCGCCGTACGAGGACCCTGAACTCCTCGCTGTGCACATGGAGGACCCGCCCATCGAGCCCGCGCAGCGGCACCTTGCGCTGTTCCTGTCCGAGGTACGCGCGCAGGCGCCGGTTCCGACGCTGCGCAGCTTCTTGAAGCTCTACGCGTCGCTGGACGCGCAGAAGCTCGCGAACTTCCTCGACGCAGACGAGGAGGAGATGGTGCAGCAGATGATGGTCATGAAGCAGGCAAGCCGCAGCGTGAGCCGCGTCGAGAACGAGAAGGGCCTGCTGGACGGCCAGATGATCTCGACGAGCGATCTTGACTTCGTCATTAATGAGGTACGTGCCCGTCGGTCAGCATGCTGTGTCTGGTCGCAATGCTGATGGGTGCTCGCGTGCAGAATATGGTCCACATCGCCGAGTCGACTGTTGGCCGCCGTTACGCTGGATGGTTCATCAGGAACACTGAACATGCGCAGCGCGTTTTCGACACCCTTCGCAACAGCTCACTTCCAGCTCCTCCTTTAAAATCAACTGCACAATCCGCCCCTGCAAACGGCGCAAACGAGTCTGCGACTCCTGCCCCGCCTGCCCCGCGGACAGGTGGACAAAGGGTCGCATGGGGCGGTGTTAAGGTGGCATAGGTGCAAGAACCTGCTCGAGCGTTCATTTATGTATATTGCAGTTCTTGAGAATTGATGCTGTACCGAAACTACTTCAGTTTGCTGTCCTGGCTACTCGCCAGCATCGCGAGTAACATCTTGTACTTGCCTTGCTGGATTCCAGCCGATTTCTTTGAATGCTCGATTGTAGGTCCGAGCCCCTCCATGAAATTCGTGCATCCAGCATTTCAGACTTCCTCGACTGTTCGATATCTCTTGAAGCTATTATAGGCCTCCTTGTTTCCTATACACTTACCAAAATGGGACCAGCGTCCATCCTGCACCCTCGGCCATCAAAACATCAATTCCGCTACCACCGCTACCGCCATCTCTCCCGTTGTGCTCGACGATGTCCTCGTTAGCAAAACTGACCTCGTTGTCCACACAGACCCTCTCTCTCTTGCTAGAACGACAGCGCCTGCAAACCCTCGCGAATCCCAATGCTTCATCTCTCCACATACCCCAGATCGCGCGCAACATGCAGCAGCTGCGCGCGGGCGTGCTCGAGCTACAGGAGAAGGAGGGCAGGTCCGAGGCTGTGAATCTCCTTCGAAGTCAGTATGAGCGTATGCGCGGGATGCTCGGCCAGGAGGGCGAGGCCGCGGGCGTGGAGAGGTGCGTGTGCCGCATCGCAGCTGCAGCGCCGGCGTTCAGTGTACAACTTGCAGTTTAGCGGATGAGGATCCGTTCAACGTATCTACATCAGCTTCGGCGTCAGCGTCTACATCGTCGCTCGTAGACGGCTCCGCCCAGCCCCCACCGCCCGTTAAGGACTACGAACCCGCGTACACTCCCTACACGGACGACCCCGAGGCCGGCTACTCGTCCACGGAGATGCTGCAGGCGCAGCGGCAGATGATGGACGAGCAAGACGTGCACCTCGACCGCCTCTCGCAGTCCATCAACCGACAGCGTGACCTGTCTCTCCAGATCAACGATGAGCTCGACGTACACACCGGCCTGCTCGAGGACCTTGACCATGAGCTTGATGGTACCGGCAGTAGACTCACAGGCGCGCGGCGGCGTCTCGATCGCGTCGCGAGGGGGACAAGGGAAAATGGTGAGTGGTCTGCGACGATGGGCTGCGGGCTGCCCGTGGCTGACGCTCGTGCGCAGGCTCGACGGTCATGATTGCGCTCTTGATCCTGGTCCTCCTGATCCTCATCATCGTGTTCAAGACATGACACCCATTTCCAGCATTGCACGGACTTGGCGCATCTGTACAGCTACTTATTGACATATCTAATGACACACTACGACCCACGGAGGAGCCTTTTCTCGCATGTATGTATGGCCAGATCTTGCGCATCACTTATTGTCGATATCCTACACGGCTAGTTGCCAGCCAGAACTCGCTCCCGCCCTCTTCACACCATCCGAGCGGACCAAGATCACACTCTGCGCAAATGAGCAGCTTTATCCTCTTGCCCTCTGTATACAGCCATCAGCAAGAGATGCGCGAAATGCCGGGCAACGTACCTTCTGGTACAACTGCACGTGTAAAGCCGATGTTCTCAAACACCATCGCATTCGGCGTGACGAGCCACCAGTTCATCGTGCTCGGGGGCGTAGGTAGTGGCGCGAGCGGGCTGCCCGCGGCCCTCTGCGGCGGATCCAGCTGCACACTCGCGCGTTCCACGAGAGACGCGATGCCGTTCTTGAGGATGACGCTCCCGCATCCCTCGCGCGGACAGAGCAAGTCGAACTTGTTCGCCAGCGTCCCCTTGCCATCGTTCGCCACGAGGTCCTGCGCGCCGTTCGGAAACGCGGTGATCGCAAGTGCCTGCGGACGCGCGCGTGCGCCAGACGCGCGCTGGAGGGCCTCCCACAGCCCCGCGGGCACCGTCCCGGGCTGCTGGAGCGGTACCGCAGGCTCCGGCGCGGGCTTGAGGACCCTGCGCATCTCGTACCATGGCCGCGCGCCGTGCACGACCGCGCTCCGCCCGACCCACTCGAACCCTGCGCGCTCGTACAGCTCGCGCAGCTCTTCGTGCGCGATCAGCAGGATGCGGTCGTACGTGCCTGCCGCGCCGAGCCGCCTGGTGTACTCCTTTAGCAGCCCCAACGCGATGCCGCGCCGCCGGTGCGCGAGATCGATGCAGACAGAGTGGATGCACACGGAAGGTGCGCCGGGGACGTGATTTGACATTGATTCGTGCGTGAGGGCATCGGCGGACGACTGTGTCGCGCAGACATAGCCGATAAGTGTACGGCCGGTGTCGGCGGGGAGGTAGGCACCCAGGAAGAGGTCTGGGGCGTTCGCCTGTCGATACCTGATGCATGCAGAAGTATTCGGTTGGATATGAGTGTAATCTGCACTTACTGGAAGGCCTCCAGTGATGCCGCCTCGTCCGCTGGATAACCTGGCGAAAGGTCGGCATCAAACCGACTGTGGTCGGGAGAGGTGTATACCTGCCACCTCGATCTCGTGTGCGCGTGGAAGCTCATTGCTCCTCACAAAATCATAGAATACAGACATTTCGACGACAACGCTCAGAAAAAGAGATGCCTAGGTTGTAGAACCGGTTCAAGCTTGCAGTATCGAGTGTTTTCCGCTAAATGCTGAAGCGTACGGAATATGGAAGTGCACGTGCACTTCGGAGCGATTGATTGATGCCATACATTGTTGTCCAAGATATTCATACAGCAGCTTCTGTTGGCTATACACGGGAGACAATACCAGGGCTACACTGTGTAAGTCCATGCAGGAGCGTACGGATCCACGACACACACAGAAAGTGAGGATACAAGCACGGGGACCAGACGCGCGACCGCAACGAGTATGCACGCCAAACAAACAGGACCGGAGCACATATATATACGGTGAGAACGAACAGCAGAAGGTGTATGAAACGGCGTGCAGAAGGGAGGAGATGACTGCAGAGAGCAGCTACGCAGAGGTTAGTGTAGGGATATGGGCATACATCAGGCCGAGTGACATCCAACATATCCGCAAACACATCTGTACGACTAGGGAAAAGAACAAAGTCCTTAGCTTAGCCCATGATGTTGGGGTAGCTGACGCTCTCGCTGAGATACTCGTTTCCAGGGTTGTAGGTGAACCCGCGGAACTGGTCCTGTACCGTCTCCGAGAGCGGCGTGGCGTCGACGTGCGAGTCTTGCGCCTGCTCGCCGGTGAACTCGGAGTCAAAGTTAGCCGTGTCGAGAACGGATTCCTAGATTGGTTTAGCATTGTACTAGAACATACGAGATCGATGTTGGGACTCACCACACTGGGCTTGAACGGCGGGGTAATCTTCTTGGCAACAAGACTGCAGCGACATGGCTATGTTAGCGATCACGCGGACCTCACGGTAGTCGCAATACGAACCGATTCCAATCGATGTACTTCGAGAAGAATGGGTGCCGCTTGATGTCCTCGGCCCCGTTCGCGCCCAGCCGGCGGTCGGGGTTGCGCTGCAGAAGGCCGGTCATCACATGCTTCGCGTCCGAGGACATGTCCGGCGGGAAGTGCAGGGGGTCCTGTAGGATGCGCTGGTACATCACGTTGACGTTCTCGTCGTAGAACGGCGGCAGCCCAGTCTATGCGGACGGGTTGAGATATGAAGCAGACGAAAGCCATGGACAAACTATGACGTACCATCATCTCGTACAGCAGCACACCAAGCGTCCACCAGTCCACCGTCTTGGTATAGCCCTGGTTCTCGAGGAGCTCGGGTGCGATGTACTCAGGAGTGCCGCAGAACGCTGGAAGACAGTGAGTCAAGAGGCATGAAACGTAGAGATAAGACGTACTGTTCGTCTTTTCTGTCTCCGACATGTTGAGCTTGCACAGACCGAAGTCGCATAGCGCGATATGCCCAGTGTAATCTAACAGGATATTCTCGGGCTTCAGATCACTGCATGCATGGATAAGTCCAAGCTCAGCAAAGTCCGTCGATGAGATAATCATACCGATAGACGACGTTGAAGTGGTGCAAGTGCTCGAGAGCGCACAGCAGCTCAGCTGCATAGAAGCGGCTCCGGCTCTCATCAAACTTCCCTTCCCGCGTCAGATGGTAGAACAGTTCGCCACCATTGACTGACCATCGCAGGTCAACATGGTGTCCTGATCCGAATCCCAAATTCACACACCGAATGACATCACCAGGTATAGCTTGTCCGGCGACTGGAATGAGAACTTGAGCGGGACGATGAATGGGTTGTTCACCAGCGCGAGCACGGTCCGCTCGGCGAGGATGTGCGTGATCTCGCCCGGCCGCTGCGCGATGTTCGCCTTGCGGATCGTCTTTAGGGCGTAGATCCGCTGCGTGTCCTTCTTGCGCACTTGCATCACCTTGCCGAAGCTGCCCTTGCCGATCACTTTGAGCAGGTCGAACTGCTCGATCGTCAAGGACTCGTGTCGCGCAGGCTTGAAGTCGATCTTCAGGTGGAACGCGCCCGTGCCTGCCGTTGCGTTGTACCACTGATCCAGCGAGCGCTGTACATGACACGGAGTCAGCGGTGGGGACCCGGAGTAGGAAGTGGCACCTACGTGTCCGTCAAGCTGAGGCATCATGTCCACACGTGCGATAGGCAGGTCATTGCCCATATCGCCCTGGCCCGGGACGCACTGAGACGTACGCAAGTAAGCCGAGACGGAGATGTTGGACATGCGGGACACGTCGCTTTATATGCCAGGAAATAACCTGAGTCAGCACAACGCCACTCGTTACGGAGGCGCACTCACAAATCTGCCTTGTAATTCCACTCGGGCTTGGACAGGTCTCCGCCCAGTGCGTCGATGAGCACCTCGTTCTTGTCGAACTCGAGCACGACGTAAGGCAGCCACCAGTATCGCCGCCGCTGCAGACTCTCGCGGTTACGCACCGGCGGCGCGGACTGCAGCGCCTTTTGGATCATATCCGGTACCGGCACACCCGGAGGCAGAGACAGCCCACGGCCTTGAGTGCCGCCACTGAGCGAAATGGTTATCATACATTCCTGCACAACGCACCTGAGAAGATACGAATCGTGAGCAGCCCTTGACGCAGGTTCGCCTCGGCACCGTCGGGTGGCTTAGGAGTCACAGAGCGCGACGGAATTGGGGTGACCGAGCGCGAGGTGCCATGCGCGGAAGAGCTCTCCTTCGGCTCCTTGGCCTCTGCGAGGGCTCAGCATGAGCCTGATGGGCCGGGACGGGAGACGATGGGCGACGTACTCTTCGAGCCCAGCATCCAAGACATGGTCGCGACGGTAGATATCAGAGATGGGCGCTGTTGGACGCGCGCACAACTAAATATCGAGCGCTCGCGGTCGCCGCTGGTGTGGGTGAGAACGCGATGATCTTATCTGGCCCGGGTCAAAGCGATGCGTTGCGCCTTGGGAACTGAGCAACCGAGCCACAAGGTAGTCCTGCAGCGATCTCGTCAGCGGACACCCGCATTGCCAGCTGATATATAGGAGGGGGCCCGAGCACGCACCGTGCGGAACCCCTCTCCAGTGGCGGATTCTTTCGGCTGTTGTCCTCAGACAAATTCCATTCACGGCAACAAGCAGACAAGATAGTTCAGCGCCCCCGGAGCAGAGATGGTGATTGCTGGTGAAGAGGAACGTGAGATGGTAATTGAGCACGCAGTAATTGGCGTGACGGTATGTGGCTGCTGTCACAGACTGTCACTTCACGTGCTGCGTGATTCGTTGTGACGATGCGCGTATGGGCGCCTAAATCTGCAAGGCCGCGGTTCTCATTGTTTCTTGCCTTCACAATGGCCACTGCTTGCACAAGCGCGGCACACTCTGCGAAGACTATACAATGCACGCCCGCTGCTCACGGAATCCTGGCAGTAATGTCTGCGTCTTCGGTCCTACGGCACAAGGAAATACACGCATTCATGCGGCGGCGTTCGCATGTTTCCCTGCACCAAGCCCGGTGCTATCATCTAGAAAACCCTATTCCGCCCCGCCAATCGCCACGTTGGCAAAAAAATCTCCGGAGGCCTGATCGCGCCCCTGAGTTGTATAGTGAAGATGCAGCCCATCGGCTGCGACCTCGACCACTGTTAGAGTTGGATGACGAGGAATTTCAGGTACATGGGCTCTCCCATTACTTCACTCCAGCTGACAGGTGCACGCAAAGCTTAAGACGATGTCTTCTTCTGTTTGGAAAAAACGAGATGCAATACAGGCCAAACTACAAACAATCATCGACGAAAAATATGATCCAAGATACAGGGTCAAATTGTTCGGAGGTACCATCTATGGAGCTGATCGCGAAGATAGTGACCTCGACTTCTGCGTTCTTGTATGATCTTGTATTCTTTGGTATGGAGAACCCTAATGAGTTGTGAAGGATCCAGATCGTCCGCTGGGACATACACTAGCAGTGCCGCCGAAGAGGTTACCAGGTACGGAAACAATCTTGCGCTGCAGTGCTGCATCCACACCAGTTAATTGCTCTTTCTAGCCATATACGATGTCGGGTAAGTTCACTATTGGCAGCAGACCGTTCATAACCTGATCTTAGCGCTCTGCGCAAGCACTCTTGCAAAACACCTTTGCAAGCATTTCAAACAAGTGACGTCCATCGGAAAGGCAACAGTGCCAATAGGTAAGGTTTGCGATCAGAAATCCTGTGGGGCTTGTTTCGCTCATCAGCTTCAGTGAAGTTTGTCGATCGTAGTAGCGGCCTGCGATGCGACGTCAATATAAACGAGCGCCTAGGGGTTGCCAATACCACGCTTATCAAGCGGTACTGTGAACTCAATCCGCTTCTGCGGTCGATGATTGTCATCATCAAGCGATGGGCCAGCAATTCCCGCCTGAACGATCCTGCTGGGCGAGAGACAGGCAGGGTGTCTTTCAGCAGCTACACGCTTGTAGTCATGACGATTGGGTTGCTGCAGGTAGGTCCCCACAGTTGCATTGGATGACGGTGCTAGGAACGATACTTAAATTTCTTCACTAATCTCCACTGCAATCATTCTGTTCTTATTTGCAGATGCGTGGTCTACTGCCGAACCTCCAACATGACCTGTATAAGGTGCCGCGGAATCGCTTTGACTCATACATGTTCTGGGCGTACTCTAGTCAAGCAGATAAAAAGCGTGGAGGAGACGCTGTCAAAGTCCTATGCGACCTGAGGTTCCGGCACGGGGACGATTTCGAACCCAAGTCGATACCACCATTGCGAGCTGCCCTGATTGACTGGTTCAGGTAGCGCTCCCCGTTCGTGTACCAGTCAACTGTTGACCCGTGTCGCAGGTACTGGGCCGACGCGCACGACTACTCACAAGTGCTGAGCATTCGGCATGGCGGCCTGATTACGAAGCGGAAATTAGTCAGGGATATGGCGTATACGCTGCCCAGACCACCTCAGACTGTCTTCGTGAATGCGAGAGAGCAAGTGCACCTGGAGCGGCTTCTATCTAACGAGTTCGAAAAGTCAGAAGAAGCAGACCACGAAGAAGACTTTGGGTTAGCGAAGGCGCCGCGACAAGTCGGGAGTGCTCCGGCCGACAATGCAGTCGCAAGAGCTGCCGTGGATGAGGATGACAACGATGACCGGTTGCTAGCTGCGTTGGACTACGAAGATACAAAGAAGAAGACAACGCCACCAAAAGAAACAGCGGAACCGGACGTGGACTTCGCCCCTATTGCACACATCGGCCTGGACATCAAGGAAAGGTGGAAGCATGCGAGATTATGTGTTGGAGATCCGTTCATTCGTCACAAGGAATGCCTCTATTCGTTCTTTTTCCTTTGTCATTTATACTGACTTTCATTCACAGAATCTGGCATCGCCCATCGCTCATTACACCCTTGATGATTTCCAGAAAAAGTGTCGGGAAGCCGCAACGTTCCTTGAAGAGGGAGGGCCGATCGATTGGCTTTTGAAGAGCAAATCCGAACTGAAGTCAATGAATCGACGAGAGCGTAATAGCAGCTCGCATACGCAGCGACAACCAAGATCAAGACGCCGGATGGATCCAGAGTTGTCGCCTGAGGCGACGGCGACCTAACTTAGTGTAGCCTTCGTACTTGATACTTATTCACTCCACTCAGTTGTCATTGTCCGAGCGGCTACTATGGATGTTATAGCATCCAACATCTGATAACTATCTGGTTTATCTGATTCCTCCTTGCAACCTAGGTCGCAACTGAGGGTTTTTGAACGGTGCACTATCCACGCCATTACCGTAGTCTATCCGGAAGCTCGCGAGGCCTCCGCGAGATCAAATCATTGCCGTAGCCTTTGTCTTCTCAAGGCAAGTTGCAAGGTCCTCCCAATCATCTGGCTCACTGTTTCAGTCTATCGCCCCTACTGTCTCTGTAAAATGACGAGTCGTGGCCTCGTCATATATGTCTTTATCCGATACGAAGGATCTATAGAGAGTTTGCTTCCATGCTCGCATCTCCTTACAGATACGTGCGTAACGCAGTACTGCTTCCTCCGCACTTATCTCTTATGCTGTATCAGGCCCCACCTACACCCGCTAAGTAGACTCATACGGCAGAGGCCTCTCGCCGACAGCTGACACCATGTATCAGAGCAGATGCGTACGTACATTTTCACCGTTGGATAGTACCGTTGGGTCAGAACCGGCCATCCTCCACAACAACGAAAGTCAAGTACGACTTTCTTCCGCAATTTCATCGTCAACATTGTGGTCGTCTCTGTCTCTCTCCCTCACGGATCCGTTCTCTAAGATTGCAGCATCAATGTCCGTCGATGATCCGTGCATGTAGGTCCCCTCCACAGCAGTCGAACTTGGCACGGGTTCGTAAGATAGTGAAGTGCGCAAGCTCTCCGTCCGACTTGCTGCCACTGAACGAGGTCTGGACGTGGACAGCTGCGTCTGAAATCGTAGCGTGTCTCCTGTAGCATCAAGAGTTGCTGTGCCTAATTGATATCCAGTTGGGTCGTCAGGCGCAAAAACAGCCCCCCGTAGGTTGAGCATGAGGCGCGAGATCAAGACCGTGGTGGCACTATAAGTTCATCAGATCGCATCGTCACAACAGCGAGAATTGTACGGACGCGTCTGTGAGGTATACAAAGCCATAGGTGATCTGGACAGATGCTGTTTAATCACGCTTTCGCTTCACAGAGAGCTGGAAATCGGGAACTTGCCTGCAGATTGTTCAAGATCACACCCGTGACGTTGAGGATTAGCAGGAGTCTTGTTCAGCGTTGGACTGTGAGCTTCGTTCAGAGAGGTGCGGGCATCACTAACATGAAGTTCAGCGTTCCTGAATGCGCCTCTGTCAATACGGCCTTCACATTTGATCCGAATGTGCATATGCTCACCGTCCCTGATCAGTAGTTCCGCAAGTGATAGTCCTTTCTGTATTCGAGCAACCCGGGCTTTGCGATTGTGTAACATGTACCATGTTACCAGGATGACGAGTGCATCCGAAACAATCAGACATGTGCGTGCCACAACGCCCACTGTGGAATGTGAGCCCAGTTTTCAATATCTGGCGCAACTTGTCCGCAAAAGTAGGTCTCACTTCTGTTCACACTGGTCGGTATGTGGTCGCATATGCGCAATGCAACGATGGCTCACTTTGATACCGTAGAAGTCGAGAGGTGTTCGAGTTGGTCCACCTCTACATTTGTCACCAAGAAATATGAACGAGCTTCCAAAGTCTGCGGGAGTGGGCGGGTTGAGCATTTTAAGATGATGAGGCTATTCTTACAACGTTAGTGGCGACCGGTGCCAAGCCTAGAAGCAGCGCTATGATGGTAGGTAGCCAGCGTCGTTGGGTCACGGCATACATTCGGAGGGCGGAGACGACTGGTAGTGTAGATATAAGCGAGGTTGCGTTGTGATGTCATCTGGCAAACATTACTCACCCGCCCACATAACCAAAGATGCATCCGTGGCAATCTCAATGAGGAATATGAAACGCTCCGTGCTATGGCATAATTGCTTGAGACGAGGTCCGATTGATGAACGTGCAGGAGATGAAGACACACCTCTAACATTAATGTCATCAACCGATGTCACTTTATATCGTCAATTCACGCACCGCGACAGGAGGATTGACCCACGGCATGAAAGAAATGTAAGCCACAGCAACGCTGAGCATAACACATCTGTTGAGCATGAATAGGGCCATAGGACCCCTTGCCCTGCTGTTCCAGGTCCAGATCAAGCGAACTTCTTGTCCCAACGTCAAACCATAATCGTATAGAACGAGTGCTGTGAAGAATACAGGGATCAGCATTGTTCGACTCATCGTTCATACATTCTCCTTACCACAGCCAGCCGCAATGCAATAGGCCTCGATGATACTAGCTCAGTTTGAATGATGTCAGCTTCGGGTCCAAAAATATGATCATTTACCCCTCTTTATAGAACTTCAAGAGCTCTGACTCATTACTTGCTGACATAGTCGATGCGCGGGGTTGCCGGTGAAGTTGGGTTCCATGGAACCGAGACGACCATGATATAGCCTCCTGGACATGATGCTCCACGAGAACTCGTAATCAGAGCGGAGATTGTTCCTTTATCGAAGCGCTGCTGGGACGGACCTTTCAGGCTAGAGTGGCCCCAGCTCGGCCGCCGTGCCATGCTGCCCTATTCGGCCCCTGATCTATCGCGTTATGGCGACGTTGTTATGGGCAAGAACTCTTCCTTAAAACAATCATGGGAACTGCTCGATATACATGGATCATCAGGGATCACAGGGCAGTGTCTTGAGCCAACTATGCAAGGCCATGTCACGAATGTCAAAGGTACAGATCATCGACGATCAGCCGTTCGTGTCAGCTAACGGGGCGCTGGCCTAGCTTCGATTACACACATTCTGGACGCGGCTGAGCCTTAACAATTACAGTCGTTCCCGAAAATAATGTCAAAGTCACGTTTTTTTTGCGCGTCGTCTCGACGCGCCAAAATAGTTCCGAGCCATCTTCCGACTCGTAAGCGCCTGTAAGCGCACCTGTATGCCATCGTTTCGAGCCTTTCCACAGCACATCATGAGCAATACCCTGACGGTGTATTGACAGGTTATTCGTAAATACCCTGTCAAAACACCGTCGATACCCCCGCTGGGTATTGCACGGGGTATCGACGGATTTGTCCACATACACATGCAATAATCCAGCGATACCCCTTAGGCGCTCTCCGATAAGCGCCGTCCCTGGCCTGAATTGGGCTCGCCGCCGCTGGGGTAGGGCGCCGCTTAGGATGTCACAAACATTCAAGAAATGCCGAGATATATTGTGTAAACACGTATATGTAGTACAAGCAGAGATAGATATACTACTGACACCATGCTGAAGCATTGACCAGCCGTGGTCTACGAACTCAGTTGCGGTCACATCCAGGGATCCATTTTGCGACTGTTGAGCATAGTAGAATTAGCGCTATGACAACTCTGCAATGACTATTACATACCGGAGCAATGCCAAGCCGCAAACCAGGATTGCCCAGCATGGCGAGTAGCGAACGTATCCAGGCTGCAATCTGTATTACATAACACACAGAGTCAACGATGGCAGCTTATGATCTCAGGACGACAGAACATACTATGAATTCGCGCATATACCCAGCTACAAGTGTTCTCTGGGATAGTTTGCATGTGAGCCAATACGCAGAGTGCATATATGGAATATCATACCATTACAAGAGTGTGAACGAATATATTGGAAGTGCGCGCATCGGGTGCGGCGTACCGGTGCAATCTTGTCGCTACGGCACAAGTGCAGTCCGGTGAATGAAAGCGCGCATCGGAAGTCAGGTACGTCAGGGTCAGAAAGTGGAACAGCATACACCTGGAACGGATAGCTCATATGTCAAGCCCTCTAGTACGTTGACCGCATCAGCGTATGTTGCGGGTGCAGGTTCTGCGGGTGATCAAGCTAGTGTATAGTGTAGCATCTCAGACAGTATTAAGGACATACCAAAGCAAGCAACCTGACCGATATAAGGACGACAAGCATCCATCTGGGAACATACATGTATTCAGAAATGAGGTATTACACGGAGAGATGCGCACCGAAATGACTGTCCGCTAAGGACGAGTTCAACATTTTGATTGCACATCTATTCGGTATCATAACCCATGCTGTGAGGTATTACTGCTTATGATATTGCGAATTTTAACCCTCACCACAGAGTCTGGAATGTCCGACTGACTGGTGAGTGTCAAAGTCAGTAAGTGAAGCCTTATAACAGAGCTGAGAAAACATGCATATGCAGGGTGGGTAAGGGTGGCTGCGGTAAGCTTGCCTGCGTGAAGGTTGGTCGTCGATGTCAATGGACAAGTCCACGTTCAAGCAAGTCTCAAGTCGCGTAATATGCATATGGGTGATGGTGGTCACATGATGCATTAGATAAGAATATCCGAGGAGGTATTGACAGGATATCGCTTCCCTGGGGTATTGCCGGGTTATTGCATGGTGTATTTACAGAAACCCGTCAAAACACGCTCGGGGTATCGCGCCTTGATGTCCTGTGTTTCTCTTGAGTTCAAACATGTCGCATTTCCCCCAGGGCTTATTGCAGTGCAATTTGGAATGTGATGATATCATAATATTAGCCAGTCAGAACAGGAATTTGTCGGGATGGGCATTGGGATGTTTTCGTACAAAAGATAAATAGAGTTCATTACAGCCAGTAAATCGGACGCGGTTTGTGATCAGCCAATTGCGTTCGAGCAATTGCGCGTCAGCTGGTTGACATGTCTTAGAGTATGGCAGACGTGTCTGTGCCGATGACGCGGTCCCCAGCTCATTTATACTATTATGGCAAATCCTTTACTCAATTAGGTACTTTCTCCAAGCCCTTTCGTCATAGTTTCTGTACTGTCGCTTTTGAATCGGCTCTCGAATTCTAGCATCAGGTAACATAAAAACCTGGCATTCGAGACGTTGTGAAAAATCTCTCTTCCCGCGCTTTTCGTATCTAGCTTATCTCTGAGTTCTAGCGAGGCGACGCCATCCCCTCAAGAGTAGCCGGACGTTTAGCGCGAGTAGAAGGTCACTCGTAAGCACGCCCAGCCGCCCAGCCCACGAGGTTTGTTCGCATTCCCGCACGCACCCTCCCGGTCTCTCGCGCATACAGCCGGCGAACTGCTTTTTACTGCATCTCCGCACATCCCTTCCACATCGTCTACCAGTAAGGTAGAAAGGCATACTTTTTACAGCTTCGTATGCAGATTTCAAGCAGGAGTCGCGCCAGGACTGAATATCGTCCTCAGAGAACATGCCAATGATGCTCTTTAGTCGAGATATACAGTTAATTGGATTACTGACCTCTCAAAATGTATGCGACACGTTTTCATGACATACTGGACAATTGCTATCCCACTGATGGATTAGTTAATAATTGTTGATAACCAGCGACGAAGGCCTTGTGCCTGTGCAACCTCTGCGTCAGGGACGAAGAAACGGAGAAAGCCCTCTTTGTGAGAGGGTAATATTTTTTAGCTGCAGCTTGTAACACGCTGTACTGCATCTGCAAGTTCGGTGAAGAGCTGATGAAATACATCTTCAGTTTGGAGGCTACAGTACAGGCTGGCGAGCGATAGATCTGTATGTTGAATCAATCCCCCTTCAGTGCTTCAGTCGAGTATCTGACAATCCTGCTTCTCACCGCTGCTCAGAAATCCCGAACCCTCTGGGTCGACCTCAGAGGAGCTATGTTGGCGGAATACTGAGCTGCAGCTCAACCGGAACTTGTTCGTCTCAAGTCTCGGAATGTACCGATGATAGTTACGTTCAATACCGTACCAATACTTGATGGATCAGCCCATGTCGGCGGAGCGCTCCTGCTGACGCGCTGACGACTGGGCCCGTGTGTCGAATTATATCTATGCACAGTAATTTCTAGAAAGAACCTCATAATTAATGTCTACAGTTAAGGAATAACGGGCAGTTTTCTGTAGCAACTGCATCATGGTTCTAATGATCATCTGTTTCTTTCCCTTGCGTGCCATATTCTAATTAAATGTAGAAGTAACAACATCCATGGATGAGACGTTTACTACATCCCCCTGCACAGCAGTCGAACTTGGAGCGGGTCTGCAAGATAGCGAGGTGCGCAGGCCTTCCGAGCGACTCGCTACCATGGAATGAAGCTCGAACGCTGATGATGGCGTCTAAAATTGTTGAGCTTTGCATATGGCACCAAGAGTCTCTGTGCCCAGTTCATATCCAGTCGGATCGTCGGGCACAAAACACGCCTCCCGTAGGTTGAGCATGAGGCGCGAGATCAAGACTGTTGTGGCACTATGGAGATCATTAGATCGCATCATGACCATAGCAAGCCATCGTACGGACGCGTCGATGAGATATACGACGCTATATGTGATCTGCATGGTTGTCATTTATTCATACCCTTGCTTCGGAGAGGAATTGAGAAAGAGGCACTTGCCTGCAGGCGATTATATCACTCACATGAAGTTCAACGTCCCTGCGAGTGCAACTGTCAATCCTGCGCTCCCATCAAATTAGAATACTCACCGTCTCTGATTAATAATTGTGCGAGCGATAATCCATCTTGTATTCGAGGCGGTCGGGCCTTGTGATGATGTAGCTTGTACCACGTTACCAGGATAACGAGTGTATCCGAGGCAATATGACATGTACGTGCCACTACGCCCACTTATAGAACCACGAGCTCTCTGCTCATATCATATGATGCGCTATATCTACGCTGGTGACAAACTCACGTCTATTTATACTGGTTGGTATATGACCACACGAGAACAATGCAACGGTGACTCACTTTGCTACCGTCAAAATCGAAAGATGTTCGAGTGGGACGTCCTTTAGATGAAAAGCAACAGTATATTTACCAACTTGGAGGGTCTGCGTAAATGAGTAGATTGAGCATTAGAAAATGACAGAGTAAGTCTCACAATGTCAGTGGCGACAGGGACCAGACCCAGAAGCATCGTTATAATAACCAGCCAGCGCCGCTGAGTCAGGGCATGCACTCTGAGAGCAGAGAAAACTGGTAGTGTATAGGTTTGTGAGGCCATGCTGTGACCTGGCTAGTGCTACTTACGCGCCCACATAGCTAGAGATGAATTCATAGCGATAGAAACGAATATATTCTCACTGTTACAAAATCGCTGAAAATGAGGTCCGAGTGGTCAACGTGCAGGAGACGGCCACACACCTCTACCATCGAATTCGTCAGTTTGCGGAACATTCATGCAACAAACACACTCACTATCGTAGTGGGTTTGATCCAAGGGATGAGCAATATATATGCCACAGCAACGCTTAACATGACACATCTGTTGACCATGAATAGGGCCATAGGATCCCTTGATCTACTTTTCCAGGTCCAGATTAAGCGTATCTCCTGTCCTAACGTCAAACTATAATCGTAGAGGATGAGTGCTATGAAAAATATAAAATATTAACTGCTCTGGACTGATCGTCCATGTAATATCCTTACCACAGCCAGCCGCTACGAAATAGGCCTCGATGGGACTAACTCAGTTTGACAGATGTTAGCCATTAGCTGCAAAAATACAGCCAAGAGACTCTTAACCTTTCTTTTTGCATCTCCAAGACCTCTGGTTCGTAGTGTGCCGATATACTTGCTGCACAAAATTGTCAACCAAGATGGATGTTAATGGAACTGAGACAACGATGATATAGTGTCCAGGATATCACGCCCGTGGAATTGAATAGTTGGAGCGGAGACGACCCATTTGTCAAAGCGTTGCTGAAGACGAAACAGGATGGCTCCGAGCATGACTGCCGCACTTGCAATCCCAGAATTAGTCAGTGGAGCATTCCCCTAGATTTATGGCAAGATGGCGACGTCGATATGGGCAAGGACTCTTACCAGAACGTAGACATTGATCGGAACTAGTCAATATACGGAAAAGAACGAATTACGAGACAACGCCTGAAGCCAGCTAAGCAGAACCCTGTCCGAAGCTGGTGTGGACCCACACCGGATGCAGTTGGTTCCGAAGTCACTCACTGTGCATGCATAAGCGCCTGCTACCCCGTCTCATCGGCGCTCCAAAATTTCAGCGCTGACTTCAAAAATCGCAAGATGTCAATCGCTCCTATTCATTCCCTCAGTGATGACTGCTTATACGAGATATTTCGGCTTGTGTTCTCGACAGCGCCAGTGCTATCCAGAAAGTCGCTTGCAAGCCGCATTACCATCCTCACGGCTACCCATGTCTGTGCCCGCTGGCGTACACTTGCGCTCTCTGCCCCCTGGCTGTGGACATGCATCAAGTTCCAATGGACAGCCAACCTAAGGCTGATTCTCTCTCGATCATCGGGTTTACCCCTCCGCTTGGCATATCACGGGCACGGCCTATTACCTTACTGCTTTTTTAAATTTCACCCCCACAGGGACGGGCGGGAGTGTCGTGTTCTAGATGCTATCAACCGAAGCATCATGTCCGCTTGTATTGGGACCACGGCAAACATTCTTGCGACTAAAGTCGGCCGGCTGTCTCAATTGGTTCTCTATGACGTCGATAAAGATGAATGGCGCGCCTTCTGCGATGGTTTCAATAATATCCACATGCCACAGCTTCAGTCTCTGCGAATCAAACACTCGTCTTGTATTGATGCACACAATTTACCAATCCTCGGCTGCCATACTCCACCATTACGCGAGCTTTCATGGGAACGAGGGAGTCTCGGCCTTCCGAGCTGTACTGGTCTCACGACATTGATCCTCACAGACGTCGTAGTGGCATCAATAAGTGCACTTCGTGACACTCTAAGACATAACCCTAACATCGAGAAGCTACATCTGGGACCGCGCCTCTATAGCCATTCACGTGGGCCCCCCTTCGACCTTCCAATATTGAACCTCGGGTGCACCTTCCAGAACTACGCGATTTATTTATCGTAGCTCAATGCATCAATCCCGTACTCATCGAGCTGCTCAGCTTACTGGAATTCCCAACGTTGACTTGGATCGAATTGTTCTTTGATTTCTATCCGCCGTTGACTGATCCGTATATTGACTTTGGCGAGCTTTGCCCATCGCTGCAAGACCATATTTCATCTATCGAGGATGTGTCATTAATCCTCGATGGCATGAGACTGGTCGATGTCACATTGGAGTCAGGCGGTCCGAATGTATTCAATGCGCGCTGGCGGACAACAATTTCGCCCCGGATCATCTTACGAGAGGCTGCATTTGCCAATCTGTCTTTCACCTCCTTGCGCTCCCCCTGCTTGACATCGATCGATTTTGCGATGGGGAGAACGCAATGGCTCGACGTCCTTACGCGCATCCCTACCCTCACGACATTGATGGCTGATGTCCGCTCATTCATGCTATCATCCCTCTTTGCTGTCTTGCAGCAGACTACGGATACGGGGGAACGCGTGTGTCTGATGCTCCAGGAGTTGGTGGTTCTCTATAGCGTCGTCCCCGCTCTTGTTCAGGAAGCTATAGCGTGCTTTTCCTCGACGGTTTGGCAGGTAGCGCGTCTTCATACATTCAAGCTTGCCGTACGGGCGCGGGGCCCGAAGAACTTCCTACAGAATATCTAGTACAGCTTCACAAGCTCGTACAGCGAGTAAACATACCATATAAAGGTACAGTCTGTTGCATTTGGCAGCATATCCCGTTTACCAATGTGGCAACGATACGCAGTGACCCCTCCGGACTGGTTGCAGTGAAGCAGTACCATCTGGATCTGCCGCCGTGCATCGCAGGTGCGATGCCTCTCGTTTTGCTACAGGCTATAAAATGCTCAAACCAATATAGGCCATCTATCCGTCAGCCGGTGGCCACCTCGTCCCACGGCTCCATCTTCCGCTATGTTCACGGTCCTTCAGCGGGCACGCTTTATTTGTTGATACATTTCCCATCGTTCTCAACGTGTCAAATATCACTGGTAGACAATCTGGTCATCGTCTACTACTTACAATCTCCACATTTTTTACCAGCTCTGCCGCTAGCATCAGAGAATACCTATGCGACTTTTGCCTCAGAAAGTCTTCCCAGAAGTAGTACAGACCTCATTTGCCCAATCGACATCGCAAGATTAACGAGATGCTCGAATGACCATTCACATGTTGATCTATCCCGTAGGTGAAATTTCGAGACACTATCTATAGGACCGAATCTATGTATAGTAATTTCTAGGAAAAACCTCCTCATCAATATCTACAATTATGGAGTCAGGCTCAGTTTTCTGTAGCAATTACACCATGGTTCTGATGATCATCCGACTCTTGCCCTTGAGATCCATACTCTAATGTATAGGTAGCAACGTCCATGTATAAGATATGCACTGCGTTTCCCTGCCGAGCAGACGAACTTGGCGCAGGCTCGCAAGATAGCGAGGTGCGCAAGCTTTCCGGCCGACTTGCTATCATTGGAAACTCGACCGCCGTTGATCGCGTCTCGGATTGTTGAGTTTCGCCTACGGCACCAAGAGTCTCCGTGTCCAGTTCATATCCAGTCGGATCGTCGGGCATAAAGCATGCCTCACGTAGATTGAGCATGATCCGTGAGATCAAGACTGTTGTAGCACTTGAAAACCATTAGATTGCGTCGTGATAACAGCGAGCTATCGTACGGACGCGTCGACGAGATATACGAAGCTATATGCGATCTGAATGGCTGTGGGTTATTCATGCTACTGCTTCGGATCGGAAATGAGAATCGAACACTTGCCTGCAGGCGGTTCAAGACCACGCCCGTTGCGTTCAGGAGGAATAAAATGCTTTGAAGATTGTCAGTTCTACTTGGATAAGTATATATGTCACCCACATGAAGCTTAACGTTCCTGTGAGTGTCGCTGTCAATCCTGCCTTCTCACATAATCAGAATGTGCTTACCGTCCCTGATCAATGATTGTGCGGGCGATAATCCGTCTTGTATTCGAGGCAGCCGGGCTTTGTGATGATGTAGCTTGTACCACGTCACCAGTGTGACGAGTACATCCGAGGCCAAATTACATGTACGAGCCACCACGCCCACTGGTAAGCCATGAGCTCACTGCCCGATTCATATAACGCATTATGTGCGCGCAGATGACAAGCTCACTTCTACGTATACTGGTTTATACATGGCCTCACACGAGTAATGCAACGGTGACTCACTTTGCCACCGTCGAAAACGAAAGGAGTTCAAATTGAGCGTCCATTATACGAGAAGCAGCAGAATATAAGCAAGCTTGGACGGTCTGCGGGAACGAGTAGGCTGAGTATCTGAGAATGACAGAGTAGGCCTTACAGTGTTAATGGCGACTGGAGCCAAGCCCAAAAGCATCGTGACAGTTGTAAGGAGCCAGCGCTGCTGAGTAACGGCATAAACTCTGAGAGCGGAGACGACTGGCAGTATATAGGTAAGTGAGACCGCGCTACGACCTGGCCTTGTGCTACTCACGCGCCCACATAGCTAGAGATGCATTCGTAGCGATAGCAACGAATACGGCCGGCTGCTCACTATAGCAGAATGGCTGGAAACGAGGTCCTATAGTCAACGTGAAACATGGATGGCCACATACCTCTAATATTGAATCCGTCAGTTTGCGTCATAATCAGGCAGCTAATATACTCACTGTCACAGTGCAATTGATCCAGGGGATGAGCAATATATATGCCACAGCGACACTTATCATGACACATCGGTTGAGCACGAAAAGGGCCATAGGACTCCTTGATATACTTTTCCATGTCCAGATTAACCGTATCTCTTGCCCTAACGTCAAGCTGTAATCGTAAAGGATGAGTGCTGTGGAAATTAGAAGTCATCAATTTCGCTGGACTTTTCATTCATGGATTCTCCTTACCGCAGCCAGCCGCAACACAATAGGTCTTTAATTGGCTAGCTCAGTTCGACGGATGTCAGCCGTTAGTTACAACGATACAGTCGAGAGACTCTTAACTCTTCATTGAGTGTCTTCAAGACCTCCGTTTCATGGTATGCCAACATACTGGATGCGCAAGATTGTCAATCAAGGCGGATGTCAATGAACCCGAGACAGCTATGATATAGTCTCCAGGATATAACACCCGGCGAAGATGTATGATTGGAGCGGAGACAGTCCGTTTGTCACGGCGTCGCTGAAGGCGAATTTATTGTATTAGGGTGGCTCCGAGCATGATTGCCGTACATGCTGTCCTAGGATTAAGCATCCCCATAGTTTATCGCACGATGGCGACGTCGATATGAGCGAGGACTCTTGTCTGAACATAGACATCGATCGGAATTAGTCAATATATACAGAGAAAATGAACTACGAGAAAATGCTTGTAGCCAGCTGAGCCATGTTACGGATTAATACCAATGATAACCTACCACTTGCAATTATTCGCTAACGGCCTGGTTCTGATCAATCACGCAGGCCGCTGGGGAACTCAGCGCTGACGATGCATTTCAATAGATGCAGCGGGTACGGTGGAGGGCCACCAGGGTCTGCAAGAGCCGAGTCTTGTACTATTGTACGTAAGGTGTCGAGATTGGTTTCAGCAAGGATCGTCGTCATCTGCCAGATCATTGAAAGTGACACTTCTATCCCATTGAAATATGCTTCGCTGCCGTATCCTGTCATGGCCAAACCTGATCCCAGCGTTCCATGCCTATCTGCGGTTAGCTTGCGCGCTATGGTTACAACCGCACCTGTTCACTTCAAACAGGTTCGGAGACGTTTTAGCGCCCAATATCAGTGACGGCGATTCAGAAGGTCGGTGATGACCTAGATGCCGTCGATCGCAATTTTCGTACCATACAATTCTCGCTTCATAAACGAGAACATCATCAGAAAGTAAGTTTGTATTCTATGGATCTTCCAGGAGCTGGCAGCAATGTCGGAAGCGAGGACACATAAACGCGTGCGCCTGATTTGCTATTTGCATTTACGTAAGTCACGGGACCCAATTGCTCGTCTTGATTTCTTGTCCCGCTTCGCATTATTCCGTAAGTTCGTCTTTGAGCCGTTCGCAATCTTACCAGGGCGCATCGCAACAGATTGTCCCTTCTAGCCTCGAAGGCGGCTGCCATCTGTATCGCAAAAAGAAATGGCAAGCACGCTTGGGAAAAGGAAGGAAAGAGAGGATGGAGTCGCTCTGTCTGTTGCGCATGGGTGAGTACGCTGTTTCCCTTACCATCTCGGTAACCTGAAGCCGAAGCAGGTCAACTCTTTTCGTCTCAAACCTACCGTATACTGCGACATCCACCGACCTGAAGACGCTATTCTCTGATCTTGCGCCCGTCCGGTCTGCATTTGTCGTAACAGAGTCTGGCTCAGGTGTATCTAAAGGTGTTGGATACGTGTCTTTTGCGATCAAGGAGGATGCACGGCTTGCATTTGAGTCAATCAACCAGGACGGACTCACATTGAATGGGCGGAGTCTACGAGTGCAATGGGCGGAAAGCAAGGCGCGTCTATAACGTCATATTCAGAATGCTCTCATTGCTCATGTGTATTTATAGGGGAAAGCCAAGTCTCAGAAGGAACAGGCCGCAGAGGGCGAGTCGGAACCAAAGCCGAAAAACCCGGTGCTGCGTTCACAGCAGAGCACTGGGCCCCGTGATCCAGATGCTATCCGTACAGTCGTGATATCCGGCCTTCCGCCGTCAGTCGACTCGAAAACTCTCTGGAAGAAGGTGCGTAAGCTCGAGGGCGCCGAGAAAGTCGAATGGCCCGCCAAGACGGAGGGCGGGGGCGAGGACCACACAGCTGCACACACGATATTTGCGACACCGGCTGCTGCGTCTGAGGCCGTGAACAAATTGCATGCACACGTTTTCAAGGGCTCGCTTCTTTCCGCGACACTCAAGAAGCGCCTCGACGGCCTAGCGAAAGCGAAGGCTTCTAAGAAAGGTGCGGTAAAGGACGCAACTTCCAAGACGAAGGGTCCCGCGCCGAGTCGAGCGAGCCGCCTCATCATCCGCAATTTGCCGTTCGACATTACCGAGCAGGATTTGCGCGCCGTCTTCTTGCCCTACGGCCCCGTTTATTCGGTTGACATTCCCGTTGTAAAGGATGTTACTGAGGACGAGACCTCTGTGAAAGCGGAGGAGGGCGTGAAATCAGAGGAGGATGAGAAACCACGCGGGATCCCGAAGGCGAAGGCGAAGAGAACGAAAGGTTTCGCGTTCGTCTGGATGCTCAGTAAGAAGGACGCCGAGCGCGCTATGGAAGGCTGTAACGGGATGGCAGTGCGTGCAGGCGTGGCAGAGCAGATGGTGGCGGATAAGCAGAAGCGTAAGAAGCAGCGACGGGAGGAGGAGAAGTCGACGAAAGCTGCGGCGAGTCATGTTGAGGGGGGCGATGAGCACGACGCGACAGAAGGAGACGATGTTGCAGAGAGGACCAGCGGGGAGCGGATCATTGCTGTGGATTGGGCGCTGAGCAAGAGTCAGTGGGAAAAGGAAAAGGCCAAGTTGGGAGAGGGCACAGAAGATGTCGAGATGACAGAGGCACGGGACGAAGAAGGCAGCGAGGGGGATGAGAGCGAAGAGGAGAGCGAGGAGAAGAACGAGGACGATCACATTGGCGTGCACAGCGATGATGATGAAAGCGACGACTCTATGGCCGAAGATGACGACAGTGATAGTGAATCCGTCGGAGAAGAGGAGGAGCCTGCGAAGCCCACTCTTCCGCCCCCCGAGACAGGCACAACACTTTTCGTTCGCAACGTTCCCTTTGAAGCCAGTGAAGATGAACTCCGTACACTGTGGGTAATCTAAATCGTGTTCGTTGCTTGTACTAATAACTCACCCAGATTCCGTGCCTTCGGCCCTCTCCGGTATGCACGGATAACCATGGATCATGAAACTGGGCGATCTCGTGGAACTGGATTTGTATGCTTCTGGAACAAGACGGATGCGGACAAAGCAGTGGAACAAAGCGAGATTCTTCGCGCTGAAACCGTTGGCGACAAAGCCGCAGTGGTAAGTCATTTCTGAGATTGATCGCCCGCATCTCACCGTTATTTGTAGCCCAAGAACCCCTTCAAGCTGCCCTCGCTACTTACTCCTGATCCCTCTGCGTCGATTGCACAGAACCTCGTTCTGCATGGCCGCACGTTAGATGTAATTCGTGCAGTTACACGAGATGAGGCCGGAAAGCTCAAGGAAGCGGGGGAGCGGCAACGAGAGAAGGCTGATAAGCGCAATCTCTACCTCTTGCGCGAAGGAAGTGCGTGCTACTTCACTCGTCTTGCGGAGTTAATTCACACTGACTGATCAATCATAGTTATACTCCCCAATACTCCTGCTGCAGAGTCGATGAGCCCAGTGGAGGTCGAGAAACGGACGGCATCGTTCAACGCTCGTCGCGCATTGCTGCGCTCTAATCCATCGCTCTATATGTCCAAGACACGACTCAGCATCCGTCAGCTGCCTATCTTCGTCACGGAGCGCATGTTGAAGAGGCTTGCGATACATGCGGCCCGAACGTTCGAACAGGAGGTTAAAGCGGGCACCCGGCAACCTCTCAGCGCTGATGAGCTAGTGGAGGACCCGTCTCCCGTTGACGCAAGCATGAAGGACGAAAGCGAAGATGGCGATGCCGAGAGGCCGTCAAAGGCGAAGGGCAAGGGGTTCAAGAAGGGCCGCGACACAGGTGTGAAGCAGGCGAAAGTTGTGCGCCAAGCCGATCGCGTGGATCCTGTCACAGGCAAGGGACGCAGCAAGGGTTATGGCTTCCTCGAAATGACGAAGCATGCGGATGCGTTGCGTGTCCTCAGATGGGCTAACAACAATCGTGCCGTCGGCGCGCTGTTTGAGGAGTGGTGGAAGGCTGAGTTGGAAGACTTGGTACAGATTGAGAAGAAGAAACCGAAGCAGGATGAAGCCAGACTGAAGAGGCTGAGGGAGGAGCTCGAGCGTGGAGCGGCCGTTAGAAGCAAAGGCACACTAGTCGTTGAGTTTTCTATTGAGAACGTGCAGGTGGTTCAGAGACGTATGGTCCATCAGAAGGAGCGACTCCAGGTAAGTGAACTATGCCCATTTCTCGTTCTAGTGTTCACAGTGGCCCGCAGAAAGGTGACATGAACAAGTCCCAGCAGGAGTCTCCTCGATCTGCTGTCAAGACCGAGCCATCGGAGGGTTCCCCTTCAAAAAAGCGTCGATTGTCGTATTCTCAGCCAAAATCGCAGCCTGCAGAATCCAAGCACTCCAAGCTAGGTCAGCAGGTCGGCTCACTGATAGGCAGGAAACGGAAGGAACGCAAATCAAAGAAGAGAACAAGCTGACTGTTCCGATGGTGGCAACCGTAGTCTTGTTGCTATCGCCATGAAGGCCAACAACATCCAAGGCAATGATAACCGTAATTCATGCTCTATTAGCTAGCGTCCGCATTAACGATGTAAGACTAGCACGGAAACCGTCGCAAAACCATCTGACATTATCTGAGGCTGTGGTACGAGTGTACATGACAATGTCTTCGCTGCGAATTCATGGATCCCGTCGACGCGTGCTCACGGAGGCAGTACGCACGCGATCTATAGCAATAGCGGGCCAACGGAGGTTTCGGTAAACAGTAGTCGATGAAGCCACACCGGAACTATCCAATAACAGCCGGTTGGCTCAATGCCTGGCCGAGCCGACATGCGTCTGATATTTATAAAATTCACTTGAGAAATGATGCATTGATGAGCGACCATGTCCGTCACACTGGGATAATGATCATGAATGAGAATAGATGGACAGCTCTTGGGGATTCGGCGACGATTCCTGTGACCGCCACAGAATGTGCGACCTAGAGCTAGCATACTGAGGAGAGACCAGCGAAAGGATCACTTCATGGAACAAATACTAGCCTGCAAGTATTAGAGACGGAGGACCTGACTTCGCTTCGGTATCTAAAAGAAATCATCGAGAGAAGGTCTAGGTTCGACTTACGAAGACGGCGTATCCTGAGCGAGTCGCTTGAGCTCAGCGTCATCGTGATCACCGTCAAAAGCAGCTGAGGCTGTGGACAAAGTGGAGGGCGACTCGATACAGTAATATCGGCAGGAAACTCGAGCCTAGTTTAGCATGTAGTACTGGGCGTCGTACTGATTGCAGCTGCTCGAGTTCGATGAGTTTCTCAAACATTGTCCGTATGTTATGACGTCATATGTGAGCGAATTAAACTTGTCATTGTGACTACGATACAGATTGGCAGATAGTCGTGCCCTGAGAGACAGGCCTACAACGTACTATAAAGTGAGCATCGTCAGGCAGACGCGGATCGAAACACAAGTCCATCGCGCATTCGCATAGGTTGCTTCAGAGAGAGAAAGGTGAGCAATGTGGTACATACGTTCTACAGATATTGGGGCAATCGACTTTCAAGCGAGCTAAGATCAATATCAAAGCACCGGATGGATGGATTCATTGTGGGGAGGGTAAGTGTCTTCATAGAGGGAAGAAGGCAAATTTGACCGCTGTGCGCAGTCATATACATTCTCTATACCAGCCTAACCGCCAAAATCACAACAAGGAGCAACTCCCCGTCGACGCTTGATGCGGCGACGCTGAATTTATCCCTTACAGTACCAGTCCCTTCAGCGTAGCCGCCATTGTGCTGATGACGTTCTGTACAGGCGCATTGAAGCGCTTGATCTTGCACCCTTTGCTGCCTCCCTCGACATGCGCGCACAAAACGCTGAGCGCGCTAAACTCGGCTCCGCAGCCGTCCCAGGCTTCCGGGCACCGGTAAATCTTCTCCTCGTGAACAGGGCTGGTGAGGTGCTGGTTGAGCCCCGCGAGGTGAGCGAACTCGCGGTGGCACAAGAAGCACTCATAGTTGCTGCCGTTGTAAGACAGCACCGTTGCCGGTGTTATCATCGACTCCGGCACAGTGGGCCCATCAGGGCCGTGAAGCAGCCGCGCCGGGTTCGTGACAACACGGTTGGTGTCGAGTTCGACCGCAAGACGGTTGATTTGGGGACGGTTCATGCCAGAGCGGCAGGCTCCTGACTCGAGATGAGCCAGAAGGCCTGCGCCCGAGTAGAAGCGCTTGAGACATTTATTGCCTGGACATACTATAGTTCGCTCGCGATTTTGGAGGCATGGTAGATGTTGTTGTAACTCGTCCGTCTTGATGAAGGTACGGTTACAGTAGATGCACAAATTATGTGTGTCTTGCCAGTGCGTTGCGATATCATGCTGGTGTTGGATGATCTGTAATCGTACAAGTCAAGCGATTGATACGTCAGTTCTTCTGAATTGGGCCCACCTTGCCACACGTCGTGCAAGTCTTATGATGACGTTTACCATTCATGTGCGACCACAGATGTTCGACCTTCTTGAACTTGCGCGAGCAGCCGGAAAGAGGGCATAGCACCATGCTATCACAACGAAAGAATAGGCCCGAAGCAAGGGATGAGGCGCAGTGACAGTAATTAGTAGCGATTTGATGGAGAGTTTCGTGACGAGTCAGCTTGTATGACGGCGCCGCCTATTCTCAGGTGTACAACCAGCTCGACAGCGTTGGGTGGAGGATTGTCCGTGGGTGAGCAGCTCAAGAATCAGTCGGGTCCTCAAAGTGTGGCGTCGACGTTCAATTGATAAGTGACTTGGCGAGGCCACGCAGGGCTGCTTCCTGATGCCTCGTGGTATACCAGTGCTGTCATGACCTCAGACAGGCCCGTCGAGTACCACATCCAGAGCAATTATTGGGCCCCTGCGGGGCATGCAACTTACACATTGGGTTGCAAGAGAACTCAATACAGGCATTGTGGGCTGTCCTTCTAGTTTCCTAACCTAGACACTAGATCCGAGTCTGTCTGAAAGTAGCGTAAAGATACATAGTGATGTGCAAAGCCCGGCTCAAAGCCGTGAGCCGGGCCTGGCCGAGCCGACTTAAGCCGGGCCGAGCCGAGCCTTGGGGGTGGCTTACGACGGCTCAGGGCCCGGCTCGGATTGCGAGCCGGCCGTAGCCGAGCCCTGAGCCGGCGGCTTTAGGCGCGCAACTCTAGCTACGTTGTAGTGAGCGAAAATAGGCCCGTTGGTACAAGAATTTGCATACTTTCAACTTAAATATTCTCAACAACCATACAATAACTTGTGGCCGGTGCAGAACTTCGTAACCATTGCGATCGGGGTTGCGATCGGGGTTGTGATCGAGACCTGTATTTTCCGTCAGTGTCATGAGCAACTGTACAAGTACTTGTAGATCAGGACATCAATAGATAGCGGACATATATGCATCCTGAATGCATTGTGCTGCAATTTTGAGCTGTACAAACCAATAACTTCGAGGTCCTTCCTGATTGCTCATAAGCCCCGGCCTGAGCCTGAGCCGGGCCCGAGCCGGCCTGAGCCGTCATGGAGGGCCCGGCCTGACATTTCGCCGGGCCCAAGCCCCGGGCTTTGAGCCGAGCCGGGCTTTGCACATCACTAAAGATACATATGATACAGTTCGCGCTCAGTGCGAGGAACGAGCGCTGAGCAGAACTAAGCGAGCCAAAGAGGAAGGGCGTTTCCTCCACGCTCCCCTCCTCCCGACTCGCCGTAAGCACGTCGCAGCCGTCTTTCTCACCCACCCACTCCTTGTGTTGAGCGGTGGTGTAGTCGTGTCACGCGTTTCGACCGTCTACGCCACTCCTCGACGCACGAGAGAGCTGGTCCCTCCCGCGTCATCCAGTTCAGAAGTTCCGGCTCGCGAGGATTCGCGTCCCAACGTGCCGCGCGCGTTTCGGACAACTCACTCCTTGCGCTCAACACCGGACGATCGGAACTCGCGTGCAGCGAAGCCTAGCGGTCACGTGTCGCGTCGGGACCACCTCCCAACACACACTACTTGTTTTAGTAACGAGTACTATCAGGTACTCGCATTACAGAACTTCCGTACTATTGCCTGCTAGCGCAGGCTCGCAACTTAGGAAGCCATATGACCTATTGTCTAGCGCTTTGACCTGTGACTCGCAGTGTGTGGCGTTGCCACTCCTCTGCCCCCAATGGCATTGTATAAGTGATAAAACGCCTCTTCTCCCGTGCCTCCGACTGCATCGCGAGCCAGAAGGAGTGTGGACGAAGGCACTCTATTCTCGATGTCAGAAAGAGGACTACAGTCGGCCAGACGTATCAGGTCAATGTGGAAATCGCCCAGCAAGGCCTGACTTCTGATACTAGGATCGAGGAACCAGCTGCAGTCGGTACAAACTTCCGGTGAGCCTCAACGCCCCATCCAGCCTATATACTCATGGACTACCTAGCGACCCGCCAGCTTGCCCATCAACGCGCCACCCATCTGCCATCGCGGCGCTATCCTGCGCCCTGGCAGACCATGAATTGCAACAGTCAAAAATTGCGTTTGCATTTGGTGTTCGACACGGCCCCCCTTCGCCCCTCGGTTCTATAAACATTGACGCTTATTTCGCCACAAGTCGGTGCCGCACAGTGCTAGCTTAGGCAACCATAGCTGTGTTGCAGAGGCATCAAGGCTCATCTTGAGGATCTCATACCTTGTTCTTGAGACTCGGTATCTGCGCCACAAAGCTACAGGCAGCCTTAGTAGCAGCTGCGTGGCGCCGATTAGTGGCGCTGCGAGCGTCAATACATGACCGACAAGCGAGAAGGGCTGTGGAGAGCATAAATTATCGAATGCGAAAGTGCAAAGTGCGAATTGTTGACCTGATACATTTAGCCGGCGGTGAAGGATGCAACAAGTCTCCCGCGAAGGAAGCGTGCAGATGGTACCTCTAGTCGACAGCTGGTTGCACGCGCACAGTAGAACGCATTGTGCCGCTGGTCCAGCTCGTTCAGTGCGAACGAAGCGAAGGCGGCATGGGTAGATAATGTCGGGCAGCTAGTGACACGGCACGGCAATACGTGCGCAGCCGAACAGGCAGCTGCAATGTATGCAATGTGTCCAACGTATCCGCGCCGTGCGTGCGCGGTGGCACGACCGAGGTGAGGCTGCCCGTCTAGAGGTCGGGAGGCGAACAGACGCATTCATCTTCATGGACACTCAACGTGTAATAGGTGCACGTTGGATGTGGGCAGTGAATAACGATGTCGAAGGCCTGGATCAAGGCAGTGTACCTGGCCGATGCGCAAACATTGAATGGATAGTGCGGATACGCAGCTAGCTAATTTCAACGTCGATATTCACTACGGCGAAATCGATTGCGCTCGGCAAGCCCGGGCGGAGCGTGCACAACAAACGAGGTGGTGGCAACAGACAAGGATAGGACGAGAGCCACAATGTGTGACAAAAGCGGTAACTAACAGTACTTTGCATGATATGAACAACAAGAATGTTGCAGAGTACAACAGAAACGCGCCTCCTAGTGACCTCTCAACCACTCGGCCACCTTCTCCGCTGAACGCTGCTTCGCTTCCGCCTCCGCAGCTCTCTTTGCTGCCTCCAATGCCGGCCCATTGGGTAAGCCCACAGAATGGCTACCTGTAGCCCTCTGCGCTGCTCACGTGTCTCACGCCTATCACTTTTTTGTCTTGGGCTTCCTTCCTACTTTGCCTTTCTCTTCCACGTTCTGTTCCCTCGTATTTTGTGCCCCTCTTGTAGAAGCTATCAGGATAGTCCGTTATCTCTCGTAGTAATCCGGCGGAGCCTAGCGGTCCCCATGCCTTGATGGCTGCGCCAGCGTAAAGATGATCTCTGGGAAATTGTCGGGAAGGGGCGATCGTAGCTCGGCTTCCGCGCCGCGACTGTGCGAACCCCTTGGCCGGAGCTCTTTTCCGCAAAAGAATGGATAGTCAGGCGATATGAGTCTGACTCGGCATTGTGAGCTCCGGCAACGTCACTGGATTTCAAGGAGCGAACAGGAGTCTAAATAGGACAGAAAGAGACGTGTAAGTTCAATGTCATTACTCTCATTAAAGAGAATGCACCATACCGATAGAAAAACAACTTTTCCATGCTTCATAGACCCGTGAGCAGCGGTACCTAGAAGCAACCCGTTTCTTGAGTCATTGATACTGTCTATGATGAGCTGCTCTCCACTTCGATGGTCTGTAAGTCGTTTGATATACTGTGAAAGCAGAGTGAGACATAGTGCAGTTGTGCATGCTATAATGGCTTGCCTCGTTAAGTGCCAGTAGATGCGAAGCCTCACAATCATTTGCTTCCTCCATCGTGAGGACGCATCTTCCGTCACGCTGGATGAGAGCACGTCGGAAGTCGCTATCACGGAAGGTGGAGGAACAACTCGAAGCCGTCGTCAAAACGTGCGGATCAACTAATGCGACCGAGCCGTTTGTATGAAAGAAGTAGACTTCTCTGGAAGAGACGGAACCGTGCTATCTGCGATTTCGGAAGATAGAGACAGGACTCCATCAGAGCCTGTGGTAACGTACCGCAAATAGCCCAGTCACGCGCGAGGTTTCGAGGAATGCATCGTATGGAATTTCGAGAGCAATGGTCCAGTCATTCTGTGGTTGATGCAATTTTAGTTTCAACAAGACAGGTTCGGGGTAGGTGATTGTGCCATCGTCGTGGTTTGAGGTTGAGAGTCTATGGTACGCGCTCCGTATCCAGGGACAATGCACGCCACACCGCATGTTTTCTCATATAACAGTTGACATAATGCATAGCCGGAGCCGGGAACCACCGCGGAGAGCAGGGAGTATGCATAAAATGGTATACTGGATAATGCATAGCCTAATCGGGGGATATAAATTTGAGCTAACACTCTAGCAGGGTGGGTTTCTTATAATCTACCAATCACAGCACATCATAAGCAATACCCTGACGGTGCATTGACAGATTATTCCTAAATAACCTGTCCAAAAACCGTCAGTACTGTCCCCGCTGGGTACGGCAAGCGGGTAGACTGACGGGCTGTAATATATTGGCTTCAGCGCGACCGTAGGGGAGCGAACTGGTGTGTATATGTACCTGTAGGAGAAATCAGTGTATCTAAGGTACATTAGTGGCTGTACGGTTAGTAATGCTGGAGGGGGGAACTCACTGGCTTCAGTGCGACCGTTACAGTAAGGGAGCGAACTGAAGTCAGTATACACCGTCAGCGCGAGTACTCGACCCAGCAGGACCCAGCAAAAAACAGGAACTGTGAAGTAACCAAACAGAGAGCAAACAATATCCGAGATCGCGTACCATCAGCGCGTCACTGCTGGTAGCCTCGTGCGCGCGACCTGCGGTGGAGCTTGCATGTCAATATTCCCCCTCAGGCCTAAGAGGGTAACTAGTGTCTCGATCTTCTTTTGCGCGAGCGCCCTCGTGAGAATGTCGGCAACCATGTCGTAGGTAGGGAGGTAGGTGAGGACAGCGGCGCAGGAATCTTGCACAAATTGAATGAATCGGTATCGGATATCAACGTGCTTGGTCCGCGCGTTCGGCAATCCGGAGTCGACAATGACACAAATACATTATTAGCTCTGACCATTATGTAATAACAGCCCGAACATCAGATCTTCGGATGTGAGAAGCCACTACGGTCAGCGAATTCTAGTATATTAGCATGTGCAACATGCTACTGCGCGCGAGATAAATGATTGGGATCTTCACATATACTACAGTTTATACCTGTTTGCATAGTCCACAATGCGACAGAAACGCGATATGTGAAGAAACAAAGTCCTTGGTCAACAAGGTTTGACATGAGCGACGTGTCGAGCTATCCTTCGCTTCCTATACTGCAGAATGACTTTTGTCCCATTCCGCGGTGATGCACTTGCAGATGTGTATCTGCGCACTCGATGTAGCCGATGCGAGGCCTCCCGTCTCACGCAGACTGCGTCTTGCGTTTAGCATTGCAAGCAAGGAGTTCAAGGCGACTATGCGGAGCATGAGCTTGACATTTATCAATTGCACGCCATGATCACTCACGCCTGGTGAGGACCAGAAACATCGCAACATATATATAATTGTGTGGCATCGTCGCATACTGTAATCGCCGTCAACAGGAGACTCAAGATTTATTCATTGACATACCAGTATAAAGCATGTTATTGCGCAGATGCTGTGCATTCTCATGTAGGCTGCTAAGCTGATAGAACATCAACGATGAGTACACACCTCGTCAACAAGCCCGTCTCGATGGTGTACAATATCAACGTGTTGACGGCCGTCTCAAGTCTGGAAAAGGCTGGAATGTTAGAAACCACCGCACATTAGCAATGGCGGTTCGCACTTGAGAAGAACCGTATTCCTCCGCAAAAGCATACAGAGTACCGCTGCGATCATTATATCGCCGAAAGCATCAAGACTAAGGGTAGCGTAAAGCAAAGACTGGAGTAAATCGATGTGCAATCAGCTTTGCTTCATTGTTACTATAAACATGCAGGGGTTACTCTGATGATCCCGGTGGTGAGGGCATTGAAGCGGTTGACTGTGCAACTAACGGGCGGTGAGCTAATAGCCTTATAAAAGGATGAAGCGCACAGTTTGAGACCAGCAACTACAAATCAGGCGTACATTATTCTCCGGATGAAAACCTTTAAAGCCAATAAACGTACTCATAGCAAGCACTACAGACACAGCTCAGTAAAGTCATGTAAACCTTTTCCTGCAAGCGCAACAGTAGAACATACCAAAAGCAGTCAACCCAGTGACCAGCTATTCAGTCAATACACTAAGGTGAGCAGTTGCAGAAAAACCAGAATATACACAAATTTGATCCTTACGATGGGAATTACGAGCCTACAGTCACCCCCACTCACTCGCATGCACATCAAATACCATACTCACTTCCTGTTATAACCTACTTACGTTTGTAAATGCGCTGACAGAACAAGCTGTGAAGTTGTGCTATTAGCGCCTCTTCTGTAGACATTCGAGAAGCTTTTCTCACCATCGGACTACAATATCGCTCAATGCCTGGGCAGTTGTTAGATACAACGATTGATATACACATATATCAATGTACCATGAGTAGGACAATCACCTGACGCTTGATATTGATCTCGATTTATTGCCGTATGTTTTAAATGCTTACCGGTAAACACCTGCATTCGAGTCGAGACGTCAGTATTGTTTCACAATGCACTGAAAGTCATAATCAAAACTCACCAAATGATTTCCTCAATTGCGAAATAGTCACTGAAATCGACAATAGTGTACGTGAATGTCATGTACGTCAAAATTGTCAAGTGTGCGCAGTCGATCAGCCTATTGAATCGTCGTGAAATGTTAAACGAAGCAATAAATGACCACCGCTACCATAGGAAGCAAATCTTGGGAAACGTCAAAAGGTGCTTAAAACTGAAGGAAATCATGTACTACCGAAATGCGAGTGGAAAGCGGATCGAGGTTCCTGTTGACAATATATATATACGTCTGGAGAGTCGTAAATCCAAATAATCTACGGCGCTACCAGTAAGCACCTCACAGTATCAGGCTGAGGCTAGTCATCACGTACATTGCAGTGAAGATGTTGCCTAAATCCATATAACGATGAGTGGAGATTATGTTGGTCCGGGCATGGCAGAGAACGCACCTAGCAAGAAGGCGCCCAGCGTCGCATTGAGATGATGAGACGAAACGGAAGCAGTGCCCATTGAATGAAGAGGTCTCGGTAACCGTACTCGCGGTAACGTGCTGCTCACACTAACCATACTTGTTATATAGTAATTTCATGGCAGCGACCACTTACGACCATCTTGAACCGACGAAACCATCTGTCTAGGTTTCATTTGAAAGATGAATTGATGATGTAGTGCTGTTCTTATGTTAGACGTGAGAAAAAGTGAGCAAGAAACAAAGATGCTTCGCTCATATCTTCCTTTGGTTTGTATGGGGGCCTAAAAACTCACAATCAGTATGAGGCCTGTCGAAGATTTCTCCCATTCAGTGAGAACTGCTGGAACGTGCACCATACTCAATAACTGCAGATCACTTGGAGACATTGCCAAAGACTCAGCTTAAGCTTGTTCGACATGATGCAGTTTATTTGGCTCCTTTGATGATCTCTGATCTTAGGCCTCAGACGCGCTTGTCACAACAGTCTGGGCCAGCTAAATCCCCTGGGGATCAGAACATTGGGGCATCTAGCACTGCTCGTAGATAAATTACAGGGCGTACTGAGGCAACGCCGCGAGTAGGCTATGTATAAAGAATTAGGGTGGTCAGAAGCTATGTTCAAGCTTCATGTAACATTAGGTGGATATGCTCCATCTGTCAATTGCTCAATACTGAAAATCCGCGGACATTGGAGTCATATCGTTAATCAACAGTCACATGCGGGATTGTGCATCATTAATGTACAGTTTTAGTGGGGAGGGGCAATCCTGTGCCAACGGCATCTCCCGGATGTCCTCTGTCTGAGCGAGTTAGCGCGCGCTACTTGCGCGCTTGTACCCTTTATCTCGACAGCGTCTAATGTTAGGATTTGATTGCATGGCGTCCACTGCTGACCTGTAGCGCTCGCTGGTGACCTGTAGCGCTCGCTGGACCATGGTATTTTTCTACAGATAATCAAGGAGTGCTTTTCATGCCTTGGTGTAGTGAGACTAAATGTGTATTAAATATATCTACATCGATGCTCCGGGATGGATTTTCTTCAAATCGCGCCATTTCCATTATATAGCGAGGCAGTGGTTTCAAGGGCATACACATGCGTCATGTGATTTGGCGCGTTGCGCTTAACGTGCGCACCAATTGCACACCTGTGGTATCCCGCATTTCCAGGTGCAGCTGGCCATATAGTTTGTAACGCATCTAATAAGTTCCATGTACTATACCGGACAATGGTGCTATACCACATTCTTGCGGGCCCTTTGACAGCGGCATGTCAAGGCCATCAGCGGCAAGGCTCGTGTCAGCGCTACTAGGAGTCAATCTAGTCTCGGTTCCAGCCACTCTACAGCGCGCGGCAGTCACCGAGCGGACATCGAAAAAAAATGCTCGGGTCGCGCTGTAGCACATTTTTTTTTCGATATCCGCTCGGCCTCATCCGTGTGGCACCGCTCCGAACGTCTGGGACCGAGACTAGAGTCAATCTAATCTGCGGTCACTGAATTTGGTAGGTGCGGGGTTTGAACTCAATCATTCTGTGGGACACTTTTTGAACCGAGCTTGCCCCTCCCCAGTTTTAGTCTCGTCCCCAGCCCTTGCACGTGGCTGCTGCCGCTCGGGAGAACCCGAGCGGAGTGCGAAAAACATATTGCAAGCACAGTGGCACCTGCAATATTTCTTCGCACTCCGCCCGGACATGTCCGGGCTGCAGGCGCCACAGGTATAAGGTCTGGAACCGAGACTACAATGCGTTGCTTTCGTTTGGCAGCGGATCACATTTCTCCCTGCTCAAGTGTGCCGAAAATAGCGTGAGATTGTGCTATTTCCATACTCCCATGTGCGATACGAACAATATTTGGATAGTGCACCTAGTATATTCATCATGGCCCATGATAACGAAATAGGATGTCCATGTCATCTTTGTAGGACTGAGGAGTCAAAGGGCGTAGTGTAGGGGTACTCTGTGGACCCTAGTGCATCTCGTGTACCCCGTTACAATATCCGAATTGTGAGCCTTATGTGCCGCTCATTACATCCCTGGGGATCGTGAACACACCCCGAATGGCGGTATGGTTCGAGCTTTACGATGATGCCGCGCTCATTTTTGAACGTCTCCTAAGTATTGTCAATGTATGCTTGATCCCGCTGCAGTAGCTCAATCCGAAAGGATACATAACTGCTGTAACCTCGCCACCATTTCTTCATCCCGCGCAGCCGTGATTAGTTCATAATCCCCCACTCCAGCTACATACCTAATCGCGGTCGACAAATGCAGCGGATACCGCATCATGCCCTCCTCGCCAGCCTAATTAAAATCCACAACATTCACTCTATCTCCCACATCGTGACTTTCGCGACCCTGCTCAATGATGAGGTTCGGCAGCTGCACGTCACCATGCACCATCCCATGCTCATGCAGAAAGCTCACAGCGCGTGTCACGGATAAATAAAGTCATGCAGCCTTCTCCTCTGGTCTATTGACCTCCAAACTTGCGCCTTAAGCGTATTACCAAAGGCGCTACTGCCTCCCAAAAGTTAGCGAGTCACGTGACCTCAATTTAGTAGGTCACGTGATCCACTAACTTCTCAGATTAGATAGCGGCACCAGGTACCATCACAGGCGCCTTGTCAGGTGACCCTATCTCTTCAATCTAAGCCTAGACGTTACTAGGCACCATAACTATGTCATAGTGACATCATTAGCCTAGCCCAAGCCTGGCAGCGTCATTACTGACATCATAGTGACCTCATACATCTATATGGGGTTGTTACTAATCCAAGTGAGCTATCTTTAGGGTAGCACACACAGTATGTCACCATTAGGCTTACTCAGCCTACTATGCACAGACCACCTTAGTTTAGGGCGGTCTTGCCTCTCAATAGTGTACATGCTATCTCATGTATATAAATACAAAGGCGTCTAGGGCTTATTCCCTAGACTCAACAATCTAAGCATTCTATGCGTAAAGCCATGAGTGTTAGGGGCGATTCCCTTTTCCTATCCTCCGCCTCTGCTGTATGAGACTATGCGCTACAAGACCTTTCCAGTTGGATTGGTCCCTCTTAGACGACTAGGACTTGCTTTCTAGGTCGTCACTAGGACTTTGCGCCCTTCGGCATGGGACGTCACCGGATTGTGACAGCGCGGCGCGCCGCGACGTGCACGCCATCAGGGAGGATGCCATCGTTCTCGTCCATCGCGTCTTCTGCGGTCATGCCCGCGACATATTCTATGATCACCATCTTGCGCGGGCCGCAGCCCCGCTGCTCAGGTCCAGAAAGCCAGATGTCGCCGTAGTAGAAGAGCTCGGGAGCGAGGCCTTCCTTGGCAAGAAGCTTATGTGCTCTGTCGCCATATCGCTCGACGGACTTGACGACGATCTGTCGCTGTGCGCCGTCACATTCAGCGGCAAGGAAGGTAGCGCAGAAAACGTCCGATCCTTTGAGTGGCCTCACGTATTCGAAGTTGTTGCTTTGCTCGCCCGCTTTGTACGTTGTCGCCAGAGTAAAGAAATGGGCATCTGGGCTATGAGGGACACCGAGTTCCGCATAGAAAGATTCCAAGCGCTTGGATGCTTTTCAAGAGCATGAAAGGTACGCGCGATGCGCAGCGCACGGTCGTTATCTATTGCGAGGCTATGGACAAGCCAGATATAGTCGGTAAGGCAGTGGACGACCACCTCTGAGGTAAGGAGAGCAGTGCAGAGGGACTTCAGTCAATTATCTTAATCTGCCAACTGCCCTTCGCTTAAGAAATCGCAGTTGCGAGCTAGGTTTGCACGCAGATTAATCTGCTAGCTGCGGCAGATTAATCTACTGTGACAATAAAATGGTACATCCCGGGGTCGAACCAAGGACCTTAGCACAGATGAGAATAACAGCATCGCATTGTACATTAGCCAACTGAGCTACAGTGCAACTGGTGTTGCCCCCATTTTAAGCAATATATAGAGTATTTTGTAAACTTCATTTTCGCAGTTTAACATCTTCCATAACACAAATACAAATGAATCTGCCTCTAAAGACCTGTGATTCCAGTGTATTCAGCTTTCCCATGGTGAGTTGCTCCAGGTCAAGCATGGTAAATCAAGCTACCACTATCATTGATTTCTGTGTATGCTTGTTGGAGCAGTTAGTTGCCTTGATGATTTGCGAAAATTGTGTGTAAAATTTGTGTTATATATATTTTGATTGGTCCATGGTAACTGTTGCCACTATGGCGCAGTTGGCTAATTACGCTGCGATGCTGTTATTCTCATCTGCACTAAGGTCCTTGGTTCAAATCCGGGATGTACCATTTTATTGTCACAGTAGATTAATCTGCCGCAGTTAGCAGATTAATCTGCGTGCAAACCTAGCTCGCAACTGCGATTTCTTAAGCGAAGGGCAGTTGGCAGATTAAGATAATTGACTGAAACTCTACCAGCGCAGATGACGATCCACGAACCCGCGACGGCGATAATGAAGGAAGGACAGAAGCATGCGGCACGAAGTGCCTGCCATTCTGTTAGAAGACGCCTTAACGAGTGGATGCGAGTATATGTGCTTAATTTCTGGTTCGATTTAACCCATTTTCGACAAACGAAAAGGAGCCCTGGAGCCATCAGCGCTCGAGCCAAGCTCACTTTGTTCCTCAACAACCGCAATCACCACGGTGCCTAATGGTTGAGAGCAGCAGAGATAGATAACGATGTGGTCCGCGGACTCAGGACGACTTTTCAAACGATATTGAGGTTGAGAAGATTGCTCAGTAGGGAGCGCGTGGTGACTTGACGGCCCCTCTCATTGGCAGCGATCTGGGAAACGGTGCGTAGAAGGTTGGCAACCTTTTGAACCAGAATTATTGGTAGCTGGTGTGTTGGAGCGCACAATCTGTCGCGCCGACACTGTGCAGCCCCGCCCGCATCAAGGACCAACTTAGTATGTTTATAGTGTCTGTGCCTTTCACATTCCGGATTGATACGTTCTTGTGGCGTACCTTAGCTACCGTAGTCCTTATCTGGTTACTTAGCTGCCCACTACTGTTTTACCGCCTTTCCGTTTCGTCCCGCACGTTTCGCTGGCACCGTAGAGTACTTATACCGCTGCCTGCATCCGCTGACCCTCAGTCTTGCACTCTTGCCTGAGCGCACCATACTGAGGGTAAGCACAATACCATTACGTCGCACTATGTTCGTTACATTGATTGCACTCCTGTATTTAGACATACGTCGTCTACCTACAGGTACAGATATACTAGTCTTGTACTCTTGCCCGAGCGCACCATACTGAGGACATACGTCGTCTACCTACAGGTACTCGCCGTAACACGCGCGTGCTCTCATATGGTGTCGTTGCGGTCTTAGGCGACAAAGGATGCAAATTTCAGCTGGAGGAGCAGTCGTGTTCAGATAATCGTCATAATGATCGTCAAGGATAGGAAATTCACCGTTTTGATGTGCATAGTATTTCAAGTGTCTGCTGTTGATGGACTGTCACACGCCAATTTCAAGCCTTTAGGCACAGTACCTTTTTTCATCATCGAGAGCACCCCCGAGGCTGGAAACCCAATGCCTCAGCTAGATCCAAACCCCACATACGAACCATCATGGGCACTAGCTAACAGCATCACCAGCCACACCTAAGAACCCTAGTCCCAGACCACACGTCCAGTCCGATACAAAGCCAATAGCAGTCATGTGACCCCAACCAATTACGATGAGCCCGGTAGCACCCAACCCAACCAACCCCTTGCTACCTGGACCACACCTCATCAGGTCATGACCATCCAGACTGAGGGACTTCATTGCCGGAGATGCATCTTTAGAGACACCACAGATGCATCTGAGGCTCTCTAAGCAATCTTAACGCCCAAGTGCGCTACATAGATGCATCTGAATAAAATAAGATGCATCTGCGCAAGAAATACCTGTGCAGGGTTCGAACACTTGACCTAGGATCAGTGAAGTTGCAACCTGTACCACTTTGCCAAATAGTCTTGGTATCCGGTCACATACTTGTCAATATGATCCATTTAATGTCCTTTCATCGCCGTAGCTGTTAATTGTCAAGTCACACCACAACGTTCCCATATTGCCCTGTAGGTAATTTATGACAGCATCCTTACCTCATTGCAGATACATATGGGTTGTGGGATACATTAATAAAGAGATGCATTCTGAGTTCAAGGAACACTTGAGCTTACTGACATATGAGCAGAATGTCAAATTTTTTACAACCGTTATTATATCAACTACTGAATATGTATTTGCACAAGACCTTCCTTCCACTAACCACTTTAGCTGAGTGGTTTCAGCTGCTGTTTCGCTGAGGTCTCATGGTTCCTGGTTTGATTCCCAGCTTACGATGCTTTATTTTGGTACTAACGGGCGCCTAGTTTCGATGACTTAGAGTGCCCCAGATGCATCTGCAGTGTCTCTAAAGATGCATCTGTGGCACTGAAACTCTACCCAGACTCATGGCTAGGACTACGTCCACCCAACCAACCGAACCCTACACCTCCTGTCTCCACGAACCATAGCCATTACAGGCTACACAGTCACTACGGACCACGGACTCACGCCATTACTGGCATGGACTATGTACTATATGGACTATGGCCCATGGAAGGCCTTAAAATCCATGCCCCCTAGTCTAACGACTACGGCAGCAGCCCACAGGGGCTCTAAACCCATTGCACCCCAGCCTATGAGGAACACCGTCCAGGGGCAGCCCCTACGACACCCTGTATGACTGAGAACCCTAGCAGTCACAGGAAGCACTGATCCGATCACAGCCGATCACGCTTGATCACATGAAGGCCATTACTGGCCAGTCCACGATCACTAGCTACGTCACCGATCACGGACCGTTAACCCCGTCATTACTGGCACCGGTCCCAATCACGCTAGAACCTTGATCGATGGACTTCATGAACCACCATTATTGGCACCACCCGACAGATTGGTAGCACCACCCCAATCTGGGCACGACCCACTACATCGCCATGGCCATCTTGCATAGCTCAGCACTCCGACGCCATTACCGGCCCCGTAGCTACGACCAATAGTCTACCAGCACCCAGCCATACAGTCCACGTGCCATAATATGTACAAACAGTAGAAGTCTATATATACGGCCAATGGTCTTGAGCAAACCTCAGACTCATCTTGGCCTTTTGTGCCTAGAGTTCTCCTGGACCAGGAAGGCGCCTTTGAGCGAGCCCCCTTCCCCCAGTTGAGGGCTTTAGGTTGCGCTTGTGTCATGGATGGCTCAGAGCGGTGCCGCTGTCAACGGGACACTGACACTCTGAGAAGTGAGATAAGAGGTATTGTCGACAGAACCTACAATTGCTCCCACTAAAGCTGCGCCGCTGACCTCCGCCACAAGCGTGGGATGCTTTGATCCACTTAAATTAACTGAAGGTTTAGGGAAGAATTCTGTTAGGGAGCAATCGAGAAAGTCATGAAGACTATCGCAGAATTTGTCGAAATATTTGTAATCTCATATCCATGCATGCAAGACACCAGGGGTTGATCATCTTAAGAACTTGTGTGGATGAATTCTCGAGACGTCCGAGTAAAGATAGGAGGATGCATACAACCATTGATGAGGACTTACCTTCCAGAGGTTGATTTGACAGGCCTTGATACCAAGCGTTTGTGCGGTTCTCTCCAGAATCACAGGAACTGTATCAGTCTTGTAGGACACTCACATAGATCGGAGATGTGTTCACTTAACCAGCCATGCACACAAAGATCGCTAAATAGAATGAGCCCTCAGGATCTTGGGGTGTTGGTGATGGCCAGACTGTGAGCAGGGTGACCAGTTTTGCTTTCAAGTGAGACATTCCCACGGTACTGTAGGTAGCGCCACAATGGCCTCAATATTTCAATAAATTAAAGCGATTCATGACAGCAACGCACTCTGCTTCTTGCTCCATCCAATCAAATTCAAGAATAAGCCGTGAGTACTGTATACAGCTTTGAATGTGAAATAATTAATCCACTCACCTTCTGACGATTAGACCACTAAGACCCTATCCGATCCTAGCATTGGCAGAAGGCCTGAATATATTCACTTGCTATTATGAGTGCTACCACCTACGTGCCGTGTTAGTACTTGTAATTGCACATAACGCACATGGTATACACCTTGTTTGAGGTCATTCTCATCAAGTCTGTCAATCAGCGCGTTCGAAGCTTTTGACTACATCAGCAAAAGGCGAGATAATAGATAAAGTGACGTCAGACTGGTATACGTTATCAGACCAATTTAGGCCGATAAAATATGTTTTGTATTTTGATATCTGGGAAAATACCGAGGCATCCGGTAAACTGTTGCAAAGTCGTGGGTGGTAAACTGTTGCAAAGTCGTGGGTGGCATCTGGTGAATACTGGGGAACTCACAAAGGCACCTGGTGGATTGTTTCACAGTTGCAGAGGCATCTGGTGAAAGAGCCACCAGTTGCCAGGCCTGCTGATCTACCATGGGACAGACAGTATTCAGTCAGACATTATATTGGGATAAATTGCCCAGACTGATGATATATCCGGGCACTCGAGGTACGTCAGAATTTATTTATTGCATGCGATTACATAACGAGCACTACAAATGGCACAGAAAGAGCGAAAACTCGGGGAATGGAAGCAGGGTGGCACCAGCGCACGTCAGGGAGCCAGTACCACTCACACCACCAACCTCATTCCTGAGCCCCACCATTGCAGTTGCCTTGAAGCACACCATGCCCATCCCTGCAAGCATGACACCCCAGTCCTCATGGCCCCACTTGCCCCGTGCCACCCACTCATTGCAGCCATCTCTGCCACCACCGCCACCACTGCTGCCACCCATGGGGAGCCAGCACCGCATGTGGTCCTTGTTGAAAGTGCATGCACGTCAGGCATGATCTCATCACCGTGGTGGGGAACAAACTAAAAAGGGAAGGTGGTGGAGCGAGCCTGGACCAGAAGGTGGTGTGATATGCACCTGATTATGGAAAAGGGGTGCACACGGAAAGAGAGGGAGAACACGAGGAATGTGAAGGAGGAATGCGAGGGACTGAGAGTGGACAGAGACAGGATGTGCAAGTCAGAGGGGGAATATCTAGCACTGAGGAACAAGAATGAGGGTCTGATGAAGTACATCAAGGAGGCAGAGGACCTGCAGAATTGCTTGCAGGAGGCAGATGGGCTGCACGCAGAATTAGAGAGCATATAGTGTTGGAAGTTGATGTGCTCGGTGTGCGATGGTGCAATTGGAGTCGTGCATCGATCAGAGTCAATAGCATGCCAAGGCAGAAATGGTGGGCACGGTGGGAGTTGGGGGGCTGATAATCAGGGCAGTATGGGCAGATGAGTCACCATTAGCATAAAAGGGGACGGATTGTACATACCTACACCATGCATTTGAACCTATCCAGACAAAGTCCCTGGAGTCCGAAAGGGAGCACATAGCCTCACGAGCAGGCGCCTACCCATAAATTCTGACATATGTGTGGAGAAGCATGGAGTGCTCATGGAGAAGAAGGCCCTACACAAAGATCAATGAGCTGTGCGAGCAGCTAGAGGATATGGAAGACCCACCAACAAGTCAGGACCAAGGACTTATGTCACAGGCTGATTTTATTCAACTCGCCTCTGACTAGATTCACACTCTAACTTGTTATCTTATCTAAGCATCTGCTCCCCAGTCACATGCAGGACCCCAAACACCCCATATACCATATGCGGATACCATGACCCTGGACACTCTGTGCCATGTACTTACACCCATTATAGTGTTTATCCTACACAATGGATTACCAGATTACATAATAACTATACAGCAGCCAAACATGTACAAACAGTAGAATAGCATATATACTGGCCGGTGAGCTGGGTAGCACCCCAGACTCGTCTTGGCCTTATATGCCTTGAGTAAGCCTCAGACTAGGAATATGCCTTTGTGCAAGTACTATTCCCCTGAGTCATTTGCTTGAGTTTGTTGCTTGTGTCATAAGACGAGTCTCCCCCCCATACAGTGGTCTTACCCTGTACAACCCCAGTGCACTAGGGGCAAAGTGCATTTCTTCCTCGTGCGTCGGCTGTTACAGATTGAATATCCGTTCAGCTGAATTAACTAAGTTGAGTTACTCAGCATATCAAGTAGCGCACTACTTGTTGGACTCAGCAGAGTCAGAGTGTCAATATACAAGCTGTAGGCTTAATTGCTTAAGCCCTTGAGAATGAGTATAAGATCCTTGTAATTCAACAAGGTCGAGCTGAGGAACTTGACCAGTATTTACATCAGGTTATATACTGTGATCCTATAACCGGGGTCATAGTGTCCTTGGTACTGCTACTACTAAGTCTGTAAGGCTAGCCCACTAAGATAACAAATACGAAGTGTTGCGGTTGAGCGCAACAAGGGATGAAACATGAGAACTCTGTTGTTAGACACATGATATCAACTAGAACCTGATATGCTGCAAGGCTAGGGGCACAGGGCTGTTATACATGAAACGAGGGTTACCAGTTGAGCGGGGATCCCTAGAAATAAAGTGCACAATAGAGCGGTTGAATGCTAAGTCCTCTCTCCCAGTGGAGCATCAGATAGTAGAGCTTCAAGTATATTTGTACAGACCATAACATCGGCCCTAGTGGTTGACATGAAAGATCTTATCATGGCTGTTACAGTCCAGGGCTAAGGACTATTGGGTTCTGGGGAATACATTCATTGAACAGCATGTAGGGGACCTCTCCTACTGTTGCTTTGAAGCTACTGGGCCACCATTGTGCAATGCAGCGTAAAGGCTTTGGGTTACAACCCCACCAGAGTAACTGTGCACCCAACGCGAAATAATCAAAGGCATTAAGGGGCCCTCTGGCAGACTATCAGAGCACTGGGCGATTAGTTACACACATCACCACACCGACTATATGAGCATTACCACTCCCCCATTACCTATCTTAACAACCCGGCACCTTACAAGCAGCCGAAGAGCCTAGACAACAGCTATACTGTATGGCACTTGCCCCCTACAGTAGTCTTTTACATGCCCCACCACACAGGTGGATAGTTCCTGTGCCCCCGGTATCCCAAATTAGCTTTGGGGCTGGATGAGGTTTTGGAGGCTGAGATTACTTGCCGGCCTTGGGCAGAAAACCCCTTGGCATTTAGATCGCGGTTACCCTTTTCGTACTGTAACTTCACCTACATACCAACATGTCGTCCCACACCCCAACGGCCAACCCCTTCCTGGGAATCCTGCTCCCCTTGGAGCACAACACCTTCATCCCAGTCAATGATGATCCGGTCAATATCTTGGCTGAAGCATTCGCCAGCCTCTGTGCAGCCTCCACCCCATCCATCGCCATGAACCACATCACCCAAACCACCTTCAGTAATGTAGCCACACAATCATTCACCAGCCCCAGTATGGAACCTGCCCCAGAACAGCTCAACTTTTCCTTCACTCGAACACAACAAGAGCAGGCCCACATGATGCTGGTTGTTACAGATCAAATATCCATTCAGCTGAATTAACTAAGTTGAGTTACTCAGCGTATCAAGTAGCGCACTACTTGTCGGGCTCAGCAGAGCCAGAGCGTCGATACACAAGCTGTAGGCTTAATTGCTCAAGCCTTTGAGAATGAGTATAAGATCCTTGTAATTCAACAAGGTTGAGCTGAGGAACTCGACCAGTATTTACATCAGGTTATATACTGTGATCCTATAACCGGGGTCATAGTGTCCTTGGTACTGCTACTATTAAGTCCATAAGGCTAGCGTGCTAAGATAACAAATACGAAGTGTTGTGGTTGAGCGCAACAAGGGATGAAGCCTGTGGTTTGGCAGAAGATATCAGCTAGAACTTGATACACTGTGAGACTATGGGCATAGGGCTGTTGTACATGAAACGGGGGCCTCTGGTTGTGTGAAGGCCCCTAGAAGTAAGCACGGAATAAAGCGGTTGAACGCTAAGTCCCCTCCTCTCAGTGAGGCATCAGTTGAGATATTCAGTAGTTCCTACATGGATCATAACAATATGCATGTGCAGCATGCTACTGCGCACCAGATAAATGGCTGGGATCTTCACATATACTACTATCACTGGCCCACATATGCAATCACAACAGCAATGCAATTTTGCCTCTAGCTCCCCTCTCTCAAATTCAAAAATTATGAAGATTTGCATACTATGAATTTATTACAATCTGCATGGTATTGTCAGATCATATTATTGTAAACTCTAGTAGATGGGGAGGAAAAAAATGAACAACATAAAAAATGGACAATCAGAGCTATTGATGGGCTTCGGCTCGGTCTTCACCTTGATGAAATACTTCCAAAATGACAACACATCTTCTCAATATACTTAAGACTTCACGTATAATTTCCCAAGGGGAAATGTGCACTGTATCAATATAAAGAGGCAGATTGCAGTCAAAGCGTGACATCAGCCACATCCTCAGTTGGCAAGTCTGAACTCAGCCTCTGATGCCTGCTGGCTCAGTGGTTGCAACATACCAATGGTGTCATGCCATTTGATGCCACACGTTCGGCAATTTGACCATCATGACTAATGGCGTTGTCACGGGCAAAACATGACTCACACTTGAACTCACACTAAGATATATATGTATAAACACTATGCTAATATATAGGGGGTAGAGCGCTAAGTTCAGACTTCATTCTGAACTTGGTGCTCTTCCGCCTGCCTCACCCCAATTAGCTCTGTGGGCTATGGGTGGTCTTGTCAGGCATGACTGATGCTCGGGAAAAAGTTGCATTGCTGTTGTGATGCTTTACGGGCTTCGGTATCATGCAGAATGCACTTTCAGAGGTTCGAAAAAACATGCCTTATACTAGAGATGCATAGCTATCGTTTTAAAAAGAACTCTGAGAGATTTGGGCTTGGTTTCATGAAGATACAGGCATAACTTTGAGGGACATGCGAAAAAGCTGCATATGTGGGCCAGCAATAGTACAGTTTATACCTGTTTGCATAGTCCACAATGTGACAGAAATGCGATATGTGAAGAAACAAAGTCCTTGGTTTGACATGAGCGATGTGTAAGGCTCCAACCATATAATGTATATACCATGTATACATGGTTTTATATATACATGTATTTACACATGGCCGAGTACATGGTATATACATGGTATATTATATGGTATATGGTTGTTGTGAATGCATTCATATTAGACCCTCAAATTGTTGTTTTGAATATGTGCTTGAGCTAGTTATGTGTCTTACAGATTGTATGGTGCAGTGGCAATATGAGATTTGGACAATCTGGTGGCCACTGCACAAATGCAAAGATGTTAAGTCATAATTCACACACTCTGCTTACCCTCTCATTTGACAGAAGGTAAGATCAGATTTATGTTTATGCTATATATTATCCCACATAGTGATTGCATCATGCATTAGACTCATGTGCAAAAGTTTCCCATCATCTCACGCATTGTGCACAATTCCTAAGCCATTCCAGCTACTAGTGTGGCTGTTGAATACTGAACACCAATTTTTTCCTTGCATCAGCCAAGTGTTGATACCTGTGGCATGTTGTTGAAGGAGGAGACAATCTCCATAGCCATATGGGCAAGGCAATGGCTATGTCAAGATGTCTGAAAAATCTACCATCTGAAAACCATGTATATACCATATACCATATATTTACTGATTTCCTGTACATGTATATTATATGGTTGGAGCCTTAGCGACGTGTCGAGCCATCCTTCGCTTCCTATACTGCAGAATGACTTTTGTCCCATTCCGCGGTGATGCACTTGCAGATGTGTATCTGCGCACTCGATGTAGCCGGTGCGAGGCCGCCCTTTTCACGCAGACTGCGTCTTGCATTCAACATTGCAAGCAAGGAGTTCAAGGCGACTATGTGGAGCATAAGCTTGACGTTTATCAATTGCACGCCATGATTACTTACGCTTGGTGAGGACCAGAAACATCGCAATATATATATAATTGTGTGGCATCGTCGCATACTGTAATCGCCGTCAACAGGAGACTCAAGATTTATTCATTGACATACCAGTATAAAGCATGTTATTGCGCAGATGCTGTGCATTCTCATGTAGGCTGCTAAGCTGATAGAACATCAACGATGAGTACACACCTCGTCAACAAGCCCGTCTCGATGGTGTACAATATCAACGTGTTGACGGCAGTTTCAAGTCTGGAAAAGGCTGGAATGTTAGAAACCACCGCACATTAGCAATGGCGGTTCGCACTTGAGAACCGTATTCCTCCGCAAAAGCATACAGAGTACCGCTGCGATCATTATATCGCCGAAGGCATCAATACTAAGGATAGCATAAAGCAAAGACTGGAGTAAATCGATGTGTAATCAGCTTTGCTTCATTGTTACTATAAACATGCAGGGGTTACTCTGAAAATCCCGGTGGTCAAGGCACTGAAGCGGTCAAATGTCCAACTAACAGGCTATGAGCTAACATCCTCAAAAAAGGATGAGACGCACAGTTTGGAACCAGCAACTACAGATCCGACATTCATTATTCTTCAGATGAAAACCTTTAAAGCCAATAAACGTACCCATAGCAAGCACTACAAACACAATTCAATCAGAGTCATGTAAAACCTTTCCTGCAAGCGCAACAGTAAAACATACCAAAAGTAGTCAACCCGGTGACCAGCTATTCAGTCAATACACTAAGGTGAGTAGCTGCAGAAAAACCAGAATATACACAAATTGATACTTACTATGGGAAGTACGAACCTACAGTCACCCCCACTCACTCGCATGCACGTCAAAGACCATCCTCACTTCCTGTTATAACCCACTTACATTTGTAAATGCGCTGACAGAACAAGCTACGAAGTTGTGCTTTTAGCGCCTCTTCTGTAGACGTCGGAGAAGCTTCTCTCACCATCGGACTACAATATCGCTCAATGTCTAGGCAGCCGTTAGATATCGCGATTGCCAATATACATATATATATCAATGTACCATGAGTAGGACAATCACCTGACGCTTGATATTGATCTCGATTTATTGCCGTATGTTTTAAATGCTTACCGGTAAACACCTGCATTCGAGTCGAGACGTCAGTATTGTTTCACAACGCACTGAGAGCCATAATCAAAACTCACCAGATAATTTCCTCAATTGCGAAATAGTCACTGAAATCGACAATAGTGTACGTGAATGTCATGTACGTCAAAATTGTCAAGTGTGCGCAGTCGATCAGCCTATTGAATCGTCGTGAAATGTTAAACGAAGCAATAAATGACCACCGCTACCATAGGAAGCAAATCTTGGGAAACGTCAAAAGGTGCTTAAAACTGAAGGAAATCATGTACTACCGAAATGCGAGTGGAAAGCGGATCGAGGTTCCTGTTGACAATATATATATACGTCTGGAGAGTCGTAAATCCAAATAATCTACGACGCTACTTAGTAAGCACCTCATAGTATCATTCTGAGGCTAATCATCACGTACATTGCAGTGAAGATGTTGCCTAAATCCATATGACGATGATCAGAGATTATGCTGGTCTGGGCATGGCAGAGAACGCACCTAGCAAGAAGGCGCCCAGCGTCGCACTGAGATGATGAGACGAAACGGAAGCAGTGTCCATTGAATGAAGAGGGCTCAGTAACCGTACTCACGGTAACGCGTTGCTCACACTAACCATACTCGTTATATAGTGATTTCATGGGAGCGACCACATTCTGCACTTACGACCATCTTGAACCGACGAAACCATCTGTCTAGGCTTCATCTGAAAGATGAATCGATGATGTAGTGCAGTTCTTATGTTAGACGTGAGAAAAAGTGAGCAAGAAACAAAGATGCTTCGCTCATATCTTCCTTTGGTTTGTATGGGGGCCTAAAAACTCACAATCAGTATGAGGCCTGTCGAAGATTTCTCCCATTCAGTGAGAACTGCTGGAACGTGCACCATACTCAATAACTGCAGATCACCTGGAGACATTGCCAAAGACCCAGCTTGTTCGACATCGTGCAGTTTATTTGGCTCCCTTGATGATCTCTGACTCACTTTCCCTTACTCTCAGGTCTCAGACGCGCTCGTCACAACAGTCTGGGCCAGCTAGATCTCCTGGGGATCAGAAAATTGGGGCATCTAACACTGCTCGTAGATAAATTACAGGGTGTACTGAGGCAACACCGCGAGTAGGCTATGTACAAAGAATTAGGGTGGTCAGAAGCTATGTTCAAGCTTCGTGTCCCGCTCGTAACATAAGGTGGATATGCTCCATTTACCAATTGCTCAATACTGAAATCTGCGGACATTGGAGTCAAAACGTTAACCAACAGTCACATGCGGGACTGTGCATCACAAACGCACAGTATCAATGCGTCGCTTTCGTTTGCTCTCGCTGGCAACGGATCACATTTCTCCCTGCTCAAGTGTGCCGAAAATAGCGTGAGATTGTGCTATTTCCATACTCCCATGTGCGATACGAACAATATTTGGATAGTGCACCTAGTATATTCATCATGGCCCATGATAACGAAATAGGATGTCCATGTCATCTTTGTAGGACTCACGAGTCAAAGGACGTAGTGTAGGGGTACTCTGTGGACCCTAGTGCATCTCGTGTACCCCGTTACAATATCCGAATTGTGAGTCTTATGTGTATATTGATAATTAGCACCCAACTTCATGCAAAGCTTCTAGCATCCGCTCATTACATCCCTGGGGATCGTGAACACACCCCGACCGGCGGTATGGTTCGGGATCTACGATGATGCCGCGCTCAGTTTTAAACGTCACCCTAAGTATTGTCAATATATGCTTGATCCCGCTGCAGTAGCTCAATCCGAAAGGATACATAACTGCTGTAATCTGGCCATCATTTCTTCATCCTGCGCAGCCGTGATTAGTTTATAATCCCCCACTCTAGCTACATACCTAATCGCGGTCGACAAATGCAGCGGATACCGCATCATGCCCTCCTCGCCAGCCTAATTAAAGTCCACAGCTGTCACTCTATCTCCCACATCGTGACTTTCGCGACCCTGCTCAATGATGAGGTTCGGCAGCTGCACGTCACCGTGCACCATCCCATGCTCATGCAGAAAGCTCACAGCGCGGCGCGCCGCGACGTGCACGCCATCAGGGAGGATGCCATCGTTCTCGTCCATCGCGTCTTCTGCGGTCATGCCCGCGACATATTCTATGATCACCATCTTGCGCGGGCCGCAGCCCCGCTGCTCAGGTCCAGAAAGCCAGATGTCGCCGTAGTAGAAGAGCTCGGGAGCGAGGCCTTCCTTGGCAAGAAGCTTATGTGCTCTGTCGCCGTATCGCTCGACGGACTTGACGACGATCTGTCGCTGTGTGCCGTCACATTCAGCGGCAAGGAAGGTAGCGCAGAAAACGTCCGATCCTTTGAGTGGCCTCACGTATTCGAAGTTGTTGCTTTGCTCGCCCGCTTTGTACGTCGTCGCCAGAGGAAAGAAATGGGCATCTGGGCTATGAGGGACACCGAGTTCCGCATAGAAAGATTCCAAGCGCTTGGATGCTTTTTCAAGAGCATGAAAGGTACGCGCGATGCGCAGCGCACGGTCGTTATCTATTGCGAGGCTATGGACAAGCCAGATATAGTCGGTAAGGCGGTGGACGACCACCTCTGAGGTAAGGATAGCAGCGCAGATGACGATCCACGAACCCGCGACGGCGATAATGAAGGAAGGACAGAAGCATGCGGCACGAAGTGCCTGCCATTCTGTTAGAAGACGCCTTAACGAGTGGATGCGAGTATATGTGCTTAATTTCTGGTTCGATTTAACCCATTTTCGACAAACGAAAAGGAGCCCTAGACGGAGCCATCAGCGCTCGAGCCGAGCTCACTTTGTTCCTCAACAACCGCAATCGCCGCGGTGCCTAATGGTTGAGAGCAGCGGAGATAGATAACGATGTGGTCCGCGGACTCAGGACGACTATCCAAACGATATCGAGGTTGAGAAGATTGCTCAGTAGGGAGCGCGTGGTGACTTGACGGCCCCTCTCATTGGCAGCGATCTGGGAAACGGTGCGTAGAAGGTTGGCAACCTTTTGAACCAGAATTATCGGTAGCTGGTGTCGTTGCGGTCTTAGGCGACAAAGGATGCAAAATTTCAACTGGAGCAGTCGTGTTCGGATAATCTCCGTAACGACCGTCAAGGATAGGAAGTTCGCCGTTTGATAGGAATATTATTTCAAAGGTTTGCTGTTGATGGACGGCTCGGAGCGGTGCCGCTGTCAACGAGACACTGACACTCTGAGAAGTGAGATAAGAGGTATTGTCGACAGAACCTACAATTGCTCCCACTAAAGCTGCGCCGCTGACCTCCGCCACAAGCGTGGGATGCTTTGATCCACTTAAATTAACTGAAGGTTTAGGGAAGAATTCTGTTAGGGAGCAATCGAGAAAGTCATGAAGACTATCGCAGAATTTGTCGAAATATTTGTATTCTCATATCCATGCATGCAAGACACCAGGGGTTGATCATCTTAAGAACTTGTGTGGATGAATTCTCGAGACGTCCGAGTAAAGATAGGAGGATGCATACAACCATTGATGAGGACTTACCTTCCAGAGGTTGATTTGACAGGCCTTGATACCAAGCGTTTGTGCGGTTCTCTCCAGAATCACAGGACGACCCTCCTTTCTCTCTTACCACCACCATCGCCTTAGGCGCTCACGTACCGTCCACCCATACGCCGACCCCCACGCACCGTCTCTCCCACCATGAACACCCAACGCACCGTCCCCAACACCCAGAGGGTCCAAACCGAAACCACATCAGCCACCTTTGCATTTGATCTACTTTTCAACGCTGCCCAGAGTATCCACCGGGCACACGAAACCAACTCCTCCAACTATGCTCTTCCACTTTGGAAGACTCACGTATCCTACCTCTTTACCGCAATCCAACATGGAGCTGACGAAATCGCTCACACCGAAGCCCTCACCTTACTCACAGTGCGAGACACAGTCCGCCAACTCGCCAACCACTTAGACGCCATTCTGGCGCCTACTTTTCCCAACCCTATGCCCTACCCTACTCCCACACCTCCACCCTCACCGCCTGCTACACGCACCACTATCCAGACCCATCAGGCGCCATACATCAAACGCTTAGTCACCACATCCCGAATTCCACGACGCAAAACACCCCTGCCCAAACTCCATTGGGTACCCAACAAACCACCTACTCCCAACCCTACCCCTCCTGTAACCTCACCAGCGATTACCCCACCCCAGACTGTCACCGTCAAATCACCTAAACCGTCCACTACCCCACCGCCTCCTCCCACACGCGACCACTCCCCTACACCATCCGCTCATACAGCGGATTCGGACGACACTGCTCACCCCCAACTCACCCACAACTCGCCCACGCCCACTCCTTCGGAACTATCTGCCGAAGACTACGCCATCAATTATGGCACCCTTGCTGAACGTGCCATGTTTCCCCAATATTTTGGCCCCGATGGCCAACGTATCACTCCCCCAACTCGCTCACCCGTTTCTCAGTCACCCATCCCATCCGCGCCCCCACTCCCATCACCCATCACCACTCCTCCCTCCATGGCTACACCTGCGGACACCACCGACGATTCTCCTTCTCAATCATGCAGACCGCTTTGGGTTGACCAAACTATGGCAGCCCTCCTGGAACCTCCCATGTACGACCACCCCATAGGACCTACACCTTCCCTTGACATGATTCGCAATACCAAACCTCCCACCCCGATCCCTAACACCTACACTGTTCAAATCAACGGCATCGCATGTCGCTACGATGACGGCACTCGCGTCACCAATCAAGACCTTGCTGACGAATTCTTCTACGCACTCAGTCAAACTCCCTTCTACACCATTGCTCCTCGACCATACCCCTTTGAACCTCACTTCATACGTTGGATGAACCCCAACATCCCTGACCACAAGACGCACTCCTCTGTTCTACTCTCGTTCACCGATGCCGACGACGGCCATATACTCAAAGCGCTCGAGAGCGCTATCCATGATTTCAATTACGGCACCATCACCTCCCACTTCCACGGACGCGTATCCATGACTATCCGTTCTCGCACCTGACCGCCTTCCCACATAACACCTTGCAAGAAGTCCGGGTTCTTCTGCTACATACTTTTTCTATTAGTTTTAACCTCCCTTTTCTTTTCGTTTCCTTTCTATATACGTATCACTAGAGCGATTGGTGTCGCCTAACCTCGGGGCTTCTACCATATGCTCGCCCTCTCATACGATACCTAACAGAAGTACGACCCCGCACAACACCCTACTCGTAACTATCGTGAACTGTCACCTTCGACCTTGGGCTCTCGTTAGCTGCCGCACATGTACATAGGATACTGACTGCGGGATATAAATGGTTGTCTCTCTCTCTCTCTCTCTCTCCAGAATCACAGGAACTGTATCAGTCTTGTAGGACACTCACATAGATCGGAGATGTGTTCACTTAACCAGCCATGCACACAAAGATCGCTAAATAGAATGAGCCATCAGGATCTTGGGGTGTTGGTGATGGCCAGACTGTGAGCAGGGTGACCAGTTTTGCTTTCAAGCGAGACATTCCCACGGTACTGTAGGTAGCGCCACAATGGCCTCAATATTTCAATAAATTAAAGCGATTCATGACAGCAACGCACTCTGCTTCTTGCTCCATCCAATCAAATTCAAGAATAAGCCGTGAGTACTGTATACAGCTTTGAATGTGAAACAATTATTCCACTCACCTTCTGACGGTTAGACCACTAAGACCCTATCCGATCCTAGCATTGGCGGAAGGCCTGAAGATATTCACTTGCTATCATGAGTGCTACCACCTACGCGCCGTGTTAGTACTTGTAATTGCACATAACGCACATGGTATACACCTTATTTGGGGCTGCTCTCATCAAGTCTGTCAATCAGCGCGTTCGAAGCTTCTTACCAAACGATGTTAATCGATGCTAATAGATTGGCATGGTTACTTGCAACAGAGGTATAAATGGCATGATTGATAAATGCAAGGTGTAGAATATTTAGAATATTGTGTGCTACCCGTGGACTGTTGACAACAGAAGCCTTCTCATATCAGCCGGAGTATGTAGACCTGCAAGTTGTGGTAGTCCATCATGGGTAGATAGTAAATGCAACCCAACTACTACAACTTGCTATCAATCTCAATCTTACTATAAGCAAATTGATTCTGCGATGCTCGAGCCGAGTGAATAAAACTCTGTTCCTGTGGATCTGGCCCTTGGTGCAGACACTGCAGCATCAGCAAAGTGCGAGATCGTAGATATACTCATATCTACGTAGATATACCTAGCAGGTCCTGTAAATGTAGCAGGACCGGTATAGTCATGTATAACCCCCTTATAGTAGCAGGTCCGCGCAATACCAAGCATCCAAGGGACACATTCTTGCAAGGACGTGGCGCCCAGGCCCATCCTATTGCAAGGATCTCACCTGAGGCCCTCGCTATTGCGAGGATCTTAGCTGAGGCTCTTGCTATTGCGAGGACCACACAATAGCGGTTCCCTGCGTGGCTGGTGGGGCAGGGGTGCTGCTCTAGGGCACCGGTTATAGAAATGCAGCTCTTAGAATATATTAATACACACAGTACAGTGGCAATAAAAATTCAATTGTATTCATGTTAGTAGAGCCAGCTAGTCACAGAAGAGACTACAAAATATCCACCACAGAGCAGTAGTCTCTGGCCTCCACTCCCACATGCAGCGCGTGTGGCCGCGACCTCTTGGTAAGCATGAACGTCCGCCATGGGCGTGGTGTGGATGCCATACACCACCACCATAGTGAGCGTGTCCCTCACGCAGAGCTCAATATCACCGTACACAGCACGTCAGCCAAGAGTCACTATAAGCAGGAAGGGAAGGAGAGGACGCACACGAGCACAGTCACAACATGTGTTGCAATTTGGGATCTGCGGCGTTGCCAGGGCGCAGGATGGCACGGCGATGGGCAGACTGATAGCGCGGTGATGGGCAAGCTAGTGGGTCGCTAGGGCTGCCAGTAGTGTACTTAAGCCGGGGGCGAGCACAGTGGCTCGCCGCCAGTTTGTATCCCACCTACGTTCACTATCCTACAAAGAAGATTCGGCCCTGCGGCCATGGAATTTCCACACAAACTGGCCTGGATCAGCGAACTGGGCGACCCCTGGCAGACGATGTACCCACCCATTCACCGAGGCGACTGACCAGCCACCCAGAAGCGGCGACGAGGCCCCACCCATGAAGAGTTGGAGTGGGCGAGGTTTCGACAGCGGCGGGCAAGGGGCAGGAGGTGCGGGCGAGGTGAGCGCTGGCGATGCACAGAGGCGGAGCCGGCGTAGAGGGGCCTTGGGAGGCGGCGGAGCTCGAAGGACCGGCCAAGGAGGTCCCCCGCCAGAGGCGCTGGAAGAGGCACGGCAGGGGTGGCAAAGGCCATGGGTCCGGAAGTGGAGGATCGGCCGAGGAGGTCGCCCGCCAAGGGCGCAGGAAGATGCGCGGCAGGGGCGGCAAAGGCCACGGATCCAAGGAGGGGCGCACGGGGTGGCTAGGGGCCGCCAGGGAGTGCCAGAGGGAGCATCCGACGGGGTACTCAGGCGGTGACGACTGGGGGCACACAGCAGGGCGCCGGGGACTGGGCGACGAGACACCAGGGAACCAAGTCAGAGCGGGAACGTGCCATGCCCGCACCACGAGGGGACGCGTGGGATAGCAAGTACGACCGATGACGACGAGCGCCGTGGGCCGCGTGGGATAGCAAGTGCGAGCACAAGCCTCCAGACGGACCGCGGAGCCAGCCAACGAGGGCGCATATATGCGCATGGAAAGGGAGAAAATATGACAGTAGACGCACCAGATATCAGGAAGTGAGGGTGAGGAGTACCCAAAGGAGTGCAGAGGTGGGCACTGTCCAGCGCTGTGTGCCTGTCATGACAAGAAGCTTAACAGCAGTAGGGTTAGTAGGGTTGGCAGGGCATGCACTGGAGGGAGAAAGGAATAGGCATACTGTGCACCCAGCGAGCAGGGCCGCAAGTAATGATCACAATGCATGGCGCCAAGAGGGGAAGGAGAAAGAGAGACGAGGGAGAGAGAGAGCAGCGGACGCGTCAACTTCGAGAGGACGCCATATAGATTGAAGGAGAGAAAGATTGGACACGTCGATAGTGACAAAAGCCAGCCTTTATGGATAAGATTCAAGAGCCGAACGAAAATATGACAGACTACAAAGTATGACGAAAGGCATTTCCCGATCAAGTAAGGGACTTACTAAATCGGACAGGAGGTCACACTCAGATACCCAGACGCCTCCCACACTACATGCGCTCAGCTTCATGCGCTTTATAATGGGTAGTAGCCAATCCTGTACCATCACCTGTACTTAACAGGGTGCCGCCATCGATGTTCTCCTTGCTTCTATCCTTACGGTGGTTGTAACTTGTAGCACATGTATCCATGACTTTCTGTTTAGTGTGCTCTCTGAGGATCTATGCTTAGACCATGCCTCTTGTGACTGCCATTAGTACTGCTGTGCTCATTAGTCCTGCAATGAATATGTACATCTTCTTTAATCCTGAAAATAACATTTCAGTCCTCTTTGATCCTGCAACTAATATTCCGGTCCTCATTGATCCTGCAAATAACATTTCGGTCCTCTTTGATCCTGTAAATAATATTTCAGTCCTCATGGATCCTGCAGATAACATGTCGATCCTCATTAATCCTGAAAATAGTATTTCAGTCCTCGTTGATCCTGCCAGTACCCTGCGCGTAGTATCTGCTCGTATTTACATATATCTACCGAGCTGCTATTTACAATAGTTAGCGGACTAGATATGAGGGTTCGCGTTTTGCCGATGAGAGATATATGTTATTTTAACCACGGCAACACATGGTCCAGTCCAGAGTGCATACAAGGTCGGCTTGTACAAGACGTAGCAATATGTTAGTAGAGAGGTTGTGTTTAGCTCCCGTGGTTGTGCCATTCGTTGCCCTTCTGTAAGTATAGTAGGCGATCAGATAATAGGGTCTCAAGCGAGTCTCATACCTCTACCTGCGTAATATCGAGAGACGGGTCTGTATGCTTATTGGTCGTGGTTTCGACACAAATCTTTGTGAGCTGCACAATGTCAGATTGATGACGTGAGATCATATAGTTGCATCTTACCTGGTGACTATTCATGACTGAAAAGTCGCGTGGACCATCACTGCTGGTAACATCACTCAGTGGTATTGTCATTACATTGCCAGACTCCCTCAGGGTGTCTCGCGCGTTGAGGTTTGCCAACAGAGAGTTTAGGAAGACTAAGAGAGTGAGCGGGGGCAAATCCTTATTACATTATCATGGATCAACTCACGTTTAGATAAGACGAAATACATCGCGATGTAGATGTAGTTGTGTGGCATCGTCGCGTACTAAAACTCATCAGATTCACGTTCTTTGGCAAGCGACAATATGACACCTTACTGCGATCAAACAAGCGAGTGCACAAACGCTATATTTTAAATCAGCCATCGTTCAATGTGTAACTCTCATATCGCGATACCTAGTGAGGACACCACTTTCTATGCTGTATGCCATGAGCTTTCGCAAGATACTATCGGTCCTATATGTGCCGGTCTGATCACAGCGATCAGAAAAAGATACAGCATACGCACCTGGTGAACCCAGTTTGACACCGATAAAGAAACACCGACAGCGAGCTCGCAATGAGCATGTCAGATATTGCCCCACTGGTAAGTCCACAATATAGGATGGACTAGCAATCTCTCTCAGTGAACACGGTTATTGAACCATCATAGCAGGGCTCACCGAGAATGATGATCCGTCCAATGCGGAGTACGAGCTTACTAGATACCTGTTATACGAGTGAAATATTATCACCCTGTCAGTCAAAATAGACGATATCAGCTGACATCTTGATGCCAAAAGCTGTTTCAGGTTGCTACTCTTAGCTCCTTCAGTATAGGATATTATCTCATGCAGAACGCACCCCATCCACAGGCTACAAGACTTATCAGGATGACATCAAATATACAATGGAAGTAGTAAATTTACCGGTAACAATCAGTGTGGTTAATACCTGTGATGAACATCTGTGTTGAGTGGTAGCAAGAAGCGGAGTTGAATTATGCCTACAATTGCAGCAGCTAATGGCTTGTTTCGGTTGCTTACTGTGAGCAAGGTTAGCAGATCTTGATCAGAGCTCACTAAGACCGATACTACTTACGTCTCCAAAGGCGGCTGAGATAGAGACTGAAAGACAAGTCGGGAGTCATCAACATGGCGCCTCGTATATACAGCGAGCATTACAACAGCACCTCCTGACAACGACATCATTTGCGCTCTAATAGAGTGATCAGTGGATGCTTATGTATGCAAATGGAGAACTTACAGTTATCACTATGAACGTCTGTTGGACCCTTTATTTAATGAAATAGATCTCGACAACGTCTCGCTCACCGGTATACTCCTAGGAACAAGTTCAAATCAATGAATAGCACGCTCCGGTTAAGCTCAACTTATTGGAAAGGGACTGACCAAATCTCTCTGGACAAAGCATCTGGATTCATGAAGTCGATGACGGCGTATGTGTACACAGAGTGCGTAATCATGATTGTGTGTAATATATCGAGAATCCTTGCATAGTTATGTCATCACAGGTTATTACATTCTCGCATTGAGGAGCTTACCAAAGGTACGCAATCTATGTTCATGTGCCGTAAGATCGTACTGGATCTCTAATATGGAGCGCAACTTACAAGGCCTCTCATTACCAGGGGATCGTTTGCGCTGCGCTTATAGTAAAAGTACGTCTGCACGGTCGTAATCCCAAAGAAACTAAATGTAGTGTTAATGAAGTTGAGAAAAAGCGTAGATCCACTGACACAGCGGCAAAGATATTCCCTACAGTCAAGCATAATAACTATAAGGACGAAACAAAGCAATGATAGATTCGGACGTACCTATCAACATTGCGCCGAGAGTGTCTCCAAGGTGTAAGCTTCCTGACTGTCCCGCCATCTCTGTGTGAACAGACTGTCAAGCTACCTTGACCGCAAACAGAATTTCTTATGTACTCAGCCTTACCCCTTGATAAAAGTCCAGTCTATGATATAGCGTCAATCTGCTGAAGTCGCATCAGATTTCCAGACATCAACGCTGTCAACACTTACTAGCGGTCATCTACCTGCATATTTATATTGTCCCATCAGCAGCGAAGGAATCAGAGCTGCTGACAGCCGTGTAAAGAGAATGATGGACGCCATTGCCGCCCTAGAAGGACCAGATCTACGGCCTTGCCACAAAAATCCCGGAAGTAGAAGCAGTAAGAAGGCATTTCATGCTGGAGGGTCGTTTGCAGAACACCATCTAATGCACAGTGAATAACGGTAGTTCATGGGCTCTGCCTATGTCATGTATCTCAACGCGTGACTAGTGACTAGCTCACTAGTACGTGACTAGTTGACTGCCGACAGACCCGGAGTATTGATGGTCAACTCGTGTTCCTCGGACATCAGAGAAGCATCCAGCGCAATCATTGATCAAGGATAGAAGGTGTGCTAGATTAGGTATCATACAAGCGACTCAACAGTAGTGCAGCGATATTCAAGGAACGAAGCAGCTGTGTATCTCAAAACTTTGACCGATTCTTAACATCTATTATTGCATGATGTCCTGCTGTGGATTACTCCTACACCGGACTGTCAGACACTGATCCACCGATATGACAAGCCAGCTAGAACCATCATATCGCCTTAATGCGATGCAAGTTCGGAACCGGTATTTGATACTTGAATGTTTCTGCAGCAGGCAGCAACATAACTTTCGTCATCCGGGCTTCAATTATTGCGATCAATTACGTTATGCGCCCGACGAGATCGAAGAAGACAAAAAGACGTGTCTAGTCACCGAAGCATTCGGATATAATGGCGCACGTAGACCGCGGTGACAACACATGGTGGCTAATTGCGATAGATGACGACTTCTCTCATAAGTTCGATTTTGACGTGGACGCAGCTTGAGCCGAGGACACGACGATGTTGATTGCAAGGCAAGTACTTCGTATGAGGTCAATCAGCTGTGGCACCGGTGCGCAGTGCTGACAGTGCTGTGAATCTACAGAACACAGGAGTGAGAGGAGTGACAGTGAGTCAACCGCGGATAGGTACCTATCACAAGACGCGCAGCGGACCCAATGCAACGCGCTTATGAGTGGTGTTATAGACCACTCCCCCAAAAGGGCTACGATAACAGCTTGGCTGTTATCAAGGGTCCGGCTATATCTGCAGTTCAGATTCCCACGCTTAGCGTCTACGGGTAGCCTTGTTCAGGTTATACCCACGTATTCCCTCCGTATACCCTAGTTAATTACTCCGTAACGTCCAGATGCCTTTACAGGTATAATCTGTGACATTACCCCCACTTCAAGGATTAACCGTCTCTGGTTAAGGAGGTAACTAGGCTGCATCAAGCCGCCCCCGGTACTAAGTATCACTTCTACTATGCATGTGTCACGTGGTTATTTATATGTTACCCACCGGGTGACTAGTCCGGTGGTAGGGAGCCCGTCTCCCCCTTAGTTATTTTTGTGACGTGTGTGCCAACCTCTTGAAGGCCCGACTTAATCCCTGGATTTTGGGAGCGGGTTAAGGCTATTTAATAGTAGTTTTTACCACGCAACTTTTGACCAATCTTATCCCCGACAAGCGGGGCCCCGTGATACATGGGGGTCACGTGGTGGGTACTTTTCCCTCAGCCGCCAGTGGTTCGGAAGTGCCCCAGGCATGTGACTTATCAACGCCCCCAATTAGCGTTTGCCACTGCCCAGGTTCGAACCGGCGACCGGGTAAGCTGTTATTATATCACAAGACACGCAGCGGACCCAATGCAACGCGCTTATGAGTGGTGTTATAGACCACTCCCCCAAAAGGGCTACGATAACAGCTTGGCTGTTATCAAGGGTCCGGCTATATCTGCAGTTCAGATTCCCACGCTTAGCGTCTACGGGTAGCCTTGTTCAGGTTATACCCACGTATTCCCTCCATATACCCTAGTTAATTACTCCGTAACGTCCAGATGCCTTTACAGGTATAATCTGTGACAGTACCAAGGACGACAGCTGTACGTAGTTGTGCGATCCAACAGCTCGAAGGCCCGAGGTCGAGGCCTAAGACACTGTATTGTAAGCGGCTCTTGGGAGAGAGATCTGAAATCAGTCTTTTCTATGCTGAGGCTACAGTGCCACAGTCTTTTCCGAGGTGCAGGGATGGGAAGTGGCATCTGTGGCACTAGCAGCGATTGTGGGCGTGCCCCAGATTGGGTCCGGGGTACTATCCATGCATGGTCGCATCGCGAGAGACAACAAAGTGGCGCAGCAAATGTCCCGCATGCCACAGACAGCTCACAATCCTCATAACACGCATGTCTGCGCTGCGGAGCCAGTCGGTAGGAGTGTGTCGCTGACACGCTCGTTCATGGCACGCCCGTGCATCACAGCCGCCTACACATCACTGAAGCACTCCATCCTGATTGGGATCATCCGCCACCCATTCGTAACAATCCTCCTTATCCACCCACTCTGGTTTAAGACGCCACACTGCCTTGATATTCTCAACATCCTGGCGCGCATGTTCGCCGAATAAGGTCCGATCTCTGAGCAGAGCAGCGTACAAGTTGGCCGTCGCTGGCGTGATGACTGCGTACTTTGTCGGAGAACAGCCTCTAATATTGATGAAATAGCGGGGATGCCGTGCGTCACTCTCCGCTTTTTGTGGGGGACTCCTTTGGGGAACGTTGGATTCCACCTCCGGCTCATCACTTTGCGGATGAAGACCAAGCTGCATGAGGAGACTAATATATGGCCTATCATCGCTGTCGTTCTGTGGGAAGAATCCCGTTTGTTTGTTAATCGCCGCCTCATCAATCGTATCTAGAGATTCGCGCTGCTTGTTCTTGCATTGGATCAAGAGGCCAGTTACTGCTTTCTCGCATAGCTTTTCTTTCCCGTCGAGGAGCACAGGAATGATGCAATTGATTACGTCTTGATTCGGGGCACACGCTATGGCCATTCCTCGAGCGAGTGCTGCCCACGTACGACCGGAGTTGGAAACGGACTTGTCGCCACTCCTCGCGAAATGGGTAAAATGAACCTGCGCATCCTTGAAGGCATCCTCGAAGGCCTTTGAGTTCGACCTCATGTTATCGGGGACCATCTTCTTGATTTGCTTGAGCTTCTGAGTGCCAAGGTGAGCTTCTGAGTGCCAAGGTGAGCTTCCAAAAAGGCGAAGAGGGAGACAGGTTTATTGAATCGCGGCGACCCGCTGGAATCTTTTCGAGCTGCTGCATCGAACGCTTCTATCAAAAGAAGACGCATCACCAGCTCTCCTTTGTTCCCTTTCTCGATAAGGCCGTCTTTCACGGATGCCTCAAGTGTTCCGACTACTGAGCGCTTAAACCGAGCCATAGCGCGAGCGGCGGCTTCAGCAAGAATGGGCTCCGAGGGATATCCCGAACAAAGATATTCGCGATGTGTCGGAACACTGTAGACAATTCGCAAATCTGACCTGACCATCTCTAATGACATTTCAAGTGCCGTCTGTCTGGTAATGTTGATGTCCAGCAACAGTCTGGTAGAGAGGATGGCGAGCCTCGCACGATCGTCGGCGTTGATGTCGGAGAAGACCTGCATGCCTGTGAGTTTGGCCATGGCAAAACCGACCAGATTTCGGCGAACTCCTGGTGTTCCATGTGTATACGTGGTCATCCACCTATACTTGATGAGACAGCGAAACAGGGTGCGGATGAAGAGAGGCTCACAGGGGACGTCCGAATCGACTTAGAAAAGACACGTCACACGTATCCTTGAGCGTACATTGACCGCGGTTATGATAGGCTTTCCATTAGACAAGTAGTCAAAGGGCAGCTCCGTATATGGGGCTTGTAGCGTGTCGTATGTCACAGCATTCAGGCGTCCCGAAGATTGCATACGTCTGGAGGCGGTGAGGTCGCATAAACTGGAGTTGGTTGACAGAGTGATAGCGAATAAGGGTAGATCTCGCATGTGGTCTAATGCAGCTAGGAGTGCGTCATATCGTGAGCAGCTACGACTGCCTGAGCTCAATGGAGACCCCGCCAGTGTGTGCGCTTCGTCAAAATACAGCACGAGGTTCAGCGGGTGCTGCTCCCTCTTACAATCTTCTGCGACTGGCGTTGGTGGACGAGTCAAATCTTGAAGCAACTTCGCAAGAGATTCGCCCTTGGCCAGTGTCTGGTTTATTTGACGCTCGATATCCTCGTTGGAAGCGTTTCTAATGCTATTCTGAAATTGGGCGAATAAGGAAAGCAGCAAGGAACGACGATGCGATAAACTTACATCGATCTTCTCAATCACGGACGTGTACAGATTTTTTCAGCCGTAAGGTAAGCGTGCCAAGCTCTTGCGACATGAGGTTCGTCTGTGGACTGACGCGCCCCTAGTTCTTGCGATTTGACCTCTTCCACGCGACCGAACAGATGCTGCCACAGTTCATCCCGTATAACCCTCCTCACGCAATCGAACAGATGCTCGAAGAATGTGAGATATAGCAGCAGGACATCTTCGTAAAGGATGAGCTTTTCCGTAAGCAGGAATGATACGACGTTTTGATCAGCCAGCGGGTATGGAATCTCTGTGTGGTACTCTGAATCAGCCACTGCGCTTCTTGAGATGATCCATCCACTAACGGTCATTCTCGTTTCCTTCCTGCCGGATACAAAACGGAATGGTGGAGATAAGGTTGGCCAGCTCTTCGACCATACGTGATTTGCCAGTGCCTGAGCTTTGAATGATGGGCAAGCAGTTTGCGTAGATATCGATATCTTCCCCGTGGGGCTTGCTCTTGCGGTCGTTATTCATCTTGCAGATATCTTTCACCAGCATGGTGTGCGAATTCCCCCAGTGCTTGTCTCTCCATGCCTTCGTGATTGCTAACAGCATTTTAGTCCGCATGCAGCAACATCTACACATCAAATCCTCTTGCCTTGTTCTGTTCAGAGCGAATCCGTCACACATCAGCGTCGGACGCGAATTCAAGAGCCATGACACTTACCCTGATCTGCCTTCAGCAACTTTTCTATAGGCGGTGATTTAGAAACCGTCCGATGAAGAACAGCTGATTTACGTTGCGAACATGAATGATGAGAAAAATGTACCACGACACTTAGTTGGACGCACCTTGCTCTCGCAGCTTCTGAAAGGACCACTTCTTCCTACAAGTGACGAGAACCTCCCTCAGCAGTGGGTGCTTCTTCCACGCCCGTCCCACATCTCTGCTAAGATAAAAGGACGCTCGGTGTCCTCATAGGCACCCAAAGACCCAAAAAGGACATTATGAATAACCCGAAATCGTCGGCATTTCTGAGATAGGAAGGAACTTCATTGTCAAGGTCGCTATGATCCTGCACTGAGAGTATAGAACGCAGAGAGTCTATGGCTTTCTGAGACGATCTAGAGGGGTCAGAACCATCAGAGTGATCAGATCCTGCTCCGGTCACGATTAGTTGCAATTGCGGCATGATCATGGCAAACGCGACGCTCGCCGCCGCTGGTACCCCTCGGCCGCTTCGGACTCTTTGACTCCTCTCCCTCTAAGGATCGTTTTGAGCTTGAGATGTCGTTATCGACACGACGAGATGTGCTACAAGAGCATATAGTCGTTTGCATAATTATAATTATTGTCACTCCTCTTCACGCCACCCGCGCGCACTTGTGTCGCGTCGCACTGCCGCGGCCGGCAGACTAGCTATAGGCAATGTGATAGGAATTTATGGCTGGTATCGCACTTTAGAGTAGCTGCGAATGCTGGCAGACTGCTTGGGACAACGAGGGTCTAGATAGCTGGCCATAATCTCGATGTATAGCAAGAGCCCTGAATACTGTTCACGTACTGCAGCCCAAAGCCTCTGCTCGAAATCGTTGCATTAGAGGAGTGGCAACAGCTGTATGCGAATGAATCGTGGTTCGTCCTGTGGAGCAGTGGATGCTCTATTTATTACATAAGACGGAGAGGCGATACGTTTGTGTTCTAACATAGAAAGAGGAAACTAAATTCTCAAAACCCTGTAGTACGATATCTAGCAGCTTAAATTACTGGTATTGAATTCGATCGAGCCTACTTATTACTTACCAGCTGTAGATGTACTCTATCCTCTACACCATCCTACTACCTCTACTATTGAACATTACAGTCCCTCTTTCTAGTTCGTCACATATGTCACCATGGCCGCCAACGGGCACCGGCATTCGACCTCGGTGTCGCAAAATCACAAAGCTCAGCTCGCTAATGCCTACAACGAGCTCGGTAAGGAGCTCTCGTCGCAGAAGATCAGGGTCGTAGGGAATTACACGCTGGGTAAGGTCATCGGGGAAGGTACGTGTTGGGGCTACGCAGAACGAAGGCACATAGGTCAATCATGCGAGTAGGAACGTATGGGAAGGTGCGTCTAGGTGTACACCGCTTGTCCGGCACCCGTGTCGCCATCAAGCAAATACCCAAGGCCATGTCTGCGACCTTGACGCGCGAAATCCACCACCACCGCCAGCTGCATCACCCTCATGTCACGCAGCTGTACGAGGTGATCGCGACCGAGTCCAATATCTGGTTGGTCACCGAGCTGTGCTCTGGCGGCGAATTGTTCGACTACCTCACGGAGAAGGGCAGGCTAAACGAAGATGAGACACGCATCATCTTTGGTCAGCTCTGCCTCGCGGTTGCATACGTGCATTCTAAGGGCATCGTGCATCGTGACCTCAAGCTCGAGAACGTGCTACTCGACGAGCGCTGCTGCGTCAAGCTCGGCGACTTCGGATTCACGCGCGAGTTCGAGCGCGGAGCGCTCCTCGAGACGTTCTGCGGCACGACCGGCTATGCTTCCCCCGAGATGCTCCTCGCGAAGCGTTACCTGGGTCCAGGCAAGCCGCCGCAAGTTTGTATCACCCAGCGCACTTGCTGACCCGCCGGTCACAGAGGTCGACGTGTGGTCGCTCGGAGTTATTCTGTATACCTTACTCACGGGCACCCTCCCCTTCGATGATGATGATGAGGACGTCATGAAGGAAAAGGTCATTAGTGGAGTCTTTGAGGACCCGGAATGGCTTTCTGATGGTACGTCTACACGCGCTCAAGTAGCTGTGCTATCTCACAGGCTGCGGACAGAGTCGCGCGATCTGATCAAGGCCATCCTGCAGACCGACCCTGAGAAGAGACTGACAATTGCCGCGATTCTTGCTCATCCCTGGTTCACCGCTATGCCTGTCGTCTCGCTAGCTGCTGCTCCATCGGAGAGCAGCTTGTCTCTCGCTTCGCAGCCCGCGTCGCCCAATCTCCTTCGTCCCACCTTGTCAGGTGCGGAATCTCAGCCGCAATCTTCCCAGTCGGGCGCGTCGGACACGACATATCACTCTGCTTCGTCCGAGTTTCCTGCTTCAGTCCCTACCAGCCCGATCCGTAGCTCTCACGAGGAGCCTAGTGAGCCCAAACAGGTGGACACTCAGCCGGGTACCGGGGAAGGTTCTCGGACGGCTGAGCAGAGTCCCTCGCGCCCACCGCTCGCGCGACACGGCTCGAGCACTCTCACGATTTCCTCCAAAGCCCCGCCAGCGTATCCTACGCGCACGCCTGTACGTACCAAGCGCCGCTCGGTATCATCGACACTGTCGGACCCTGCCACGCCGACGTTCGAGAAGTCGCTTGCTGCGTATCCCCAGGACTTCTCATCGCTGTTGAATACACCCGCACCTTTGATATTCTCCACGCCGCTCGAGCAGGAGCTGCTCAATTCAATGAGTGCACTTGGCTTGGACACTGGCCAGATCGTGCATTCAGTGCTCAGTAATGCGTGTGATGCGACAGGTTCGTTGTGGTGGCTGCTCAAGCGTAAGGCGGAAAAGCGCGTCTTGGAAGGAGGCGTGGTCCAATCCACTGCTGAACCTGCAGAAATGCGTGAAGAGGAAAAGCGGGGCGAGCAGCAGCGGCACGAGAGAAGGGAGAGCAAATCGCAAGGAGGCCATACCAGCCATGAGCATCACAGTACACTGCCTACTTTGGTGCAGGCACACTCTGCGCCAGATCTCCAATTCATCCCGCCAACACCTACCGTGTCGATCGCTTTGCGTCCCAGTACTCCCCCTCGCTCGAAGTCGCCAGGTAGCCAGCTGCTGTCCCCTACGCCCTCAGTCTCAGAGATCTCGCGCTCGCACCCTTCAACTCCTGCCGGCAGTGTCAAGGACAAGGATACTGGGTCGAAAGGACGCAAGGCACGCTCGGGCAGTGTGAGCATCATGCAACGCGCGACTACCGCACTCGAGGCGGCTGGACTGGTGCGAAAGAAGTCTACTGAAGGTACGCTGCGCGAGGACAAGGACAAGGAGCGCGGCTCGGACAAGCGAGGTGGCAGCGGGAGCGGGGAGGAACCACGGGCGTCACACGGAAGTGGCGGTTCAGGGAAGGCGAAGAGCCCGCCGCTCAAGCCGAAGGATATGGGCTTGCCAAGCACCCCACCATCAACCAAGTCAGACTTTAGCGGGAACGGTTCCCCATGGGTGGTAACAAACCAGCGCGCATCGCCGCCGCCCGGGGGTACAGACTCGCCTCAGGACACGCTCTCTGCACTCCCGAACATTACAGGCAACAAGAACCTCGGGCATCGCAACCGAGCAAGTCTCCTCTCTACTTTCCGGCTGTGGTTCAAGGAGGACCCGAAAGGGAAGCGCAAGGAAGACCCGGGGTCCTCTTCGCATCCGTACGCCCTGAACAGCCCAAGTACTAGCCCAGTGACGAGTCGCAACTCTCATGGGATCAAACGGCGTGCGAGCGGGAACAGGGGACGGATCTCTGTGGGACGCCAAACGGGCCCTCGCTCAAAGCGGACGTCGGCGTCGTCTCGTCGCTCCAGCAGCGTGAATTCACGTCGGTCCTCAATGCATTCCACGCATTTCCCAATCCAGGAGTCGCCAATTTACGGCGGCGAGGGCATTACTCCCGTCTCGAGGAGAAGGAGCGATGCTAGCCGCAGGTCATTTGGGAGTCATACGCCTAACTCAGAGAAAGAAGACCATGTCTCAAGGCCCTCATCCATTGTAAGCTTCACTAATCAGCGGCATCGCAAGTCACCCTCGGCGAGCTCAGCAGGCTCGTTGTATCCTGGACGCACAAACTCTCCTCTGCCCAACCGGCTTCACAACAGAGGTGGCTCTGGCTCGTCGACTCGCGTTGTCCGCCAAATCCATACTCCCGCACTGTCACATCTGCGATCAAATTCGACATCATCTGCGCACTCTATGACATCCTCTCGGCCAGGGTCCTTCTACGAACAATCCGAGAGCGACAGCCGTCGAAACAGCTCGCCGAGTAAACGAAGCCGTCGTCGCTCTGGAGACGAGGCAGTCCGCCGCGTTCACTCCACCACCTCATTCATCGCGCAGAAGCGACAGACGCCCTTCGCGAACCCCGGTAGCGGGTACCTCAACTCGCTCGGACGCTCAAGCTGGAAGAAGTCATGGGGGCTCGAGCCGCCGGGCTGGCAGACGCGCGCGGCGTACTCCGCGATCGAGGTGCTCGCGATCTCGCCGCCGGTCGACGGGCAGCAGGGCATCCGCGACGTGTTCGCCGGGTCGAGCACCGGGCGGCCCTCGCTCGGGGACGAGAGCGACTGGGTCGACGAGGACGACGACGGGCCCATTTTCGGATACGCGGGCGGCCTCGGCCAGATGCCTCACCCCGCACTGAGCGTGAACACGGGTGTGGGCCCGGGCACGTCGTATTCACATTCGCAGGTGCACGCCGACGTGCCGGTGCTTTCCCCGGCACCGAGGGGGAGCGCCGCGAGAGGCAAGCGCACAGGGCACACAGGGCTGAGCCCGGTGAGCGTGTCGGGCCGCAATGCTCGGGGGAAGGCCGGGCGATCGCCGGGCGAGCGCAGCTCGCCGCTGCCTCAGAGCGAGTCGTTCGAGCCGGTAGAGCAGCAACAGCGGATCGGGCGCCGCCAGCTGCCGAACGGACGCGCGGGCCCCGCGTTCCGTCAAGCGATTCAGGAGGAGGACGAGGGGGAGGAGGAATAGACGAAGGTGAAGTTTGTATTTGAAATACGTTCGTGTGGTGTCTCGAGTCGAACTGTTGGATTTGGTCTGCTACAGTTTACTAACACCGCCTGGTCGCCGTCGTTCGGTCGTCTAACACTATCACGCTCAGCACCTGGCTCAGCTTGCATCTCTTTTGTGGTATATGTGGACTCGTTGCCGCAGTTGCCTGTTTACCTTATACCCTGCGCCGCCCGGTGCCCTTCGTCTTTCATCTTGCGCTTGACTTTGTTCTTGTGGAACTCATTGCATATAGGGTAGCAACGTTGGCGTGCTACTTAGTACCATTGCTATAATTCATCGGATAGACACCTTTTAGCGTTTCGAGTGCAGTCTGCATATATTATTGAGTGATCGAGGCGGGTTCAACTTGCCCTACCTGGCCTCGAGATTGATTTTGACTGAGCGTACTGGCCGGCCGAGTATGACGCAATGTCTATGATGAGCGGCATACCTCCACGAGTGGCGATGATCGCAAACAGTCGGCGTTGCTGCTGCAGGGCAAACACTGTTGAACAGATACGTACGTTCACATGTGCAAGATAGCTGAGAGAAAGAGTCCAATTTAACAGAACAGGGCGGACATAGATAGAAATCATAAGCGTAGCATGTACAACACCGGGTTCGTCTGCGAGTCACAGGCAGTGCGGGCGGGGCCAGGCGGGAATGGACGGGTGAGTATGCGGGCGTGGGGATCAATGGTGCGTCGCTTTCACGACGGAGACGACGATGATGATGACGATGATCGCGATGGCGACACCGATAATAATACGCATCTGAGGGCATTGGCATTGTCAGCATATAGATAGTTAATAGACGTTCAGCAGGACATGGCATGTGATGGGAGCTGTGGGCTATGGGCTATGGGCTGTGTCGGACGCAGCATAGCCGGACTGCGCGCGAATCGTAGCAGATGCTAGGGAACAGGTGCCATCCGAGCGAGTCCGAGAATAGCACCTCGAATAGCACCTCGGGATCTCATTCGCGGCTGCGTTCCCCTACGTTGGTCGCCACAAACATCCGTCGTTGTGCTGCGCGGTCGAGGGCCCAGGGTATGGGCATGGGTGCCGCGCCTCCGCCCTGAGCCAACAGCCGCACACACGAATCGATGAGCTAGTCCAGCACAGAGCCATGTTCCTCTCACTTAGCCCCGGTACCCATTAGCCTGATAGTCCGTTCGTTCTCACAACCGGACCACCAAGCCCGAAGTTTCGAAGGAGAGAGAAAACGCACCTTCATATCCTTCCACCACATATTCTTGCGCACCCGATTCGCGCCCCGTCGGAATCCTTGTGCGGATACAGCAAGGTTATCTGCACGATGTCCGTGTCAGGCTGTGTTACTCATCTCCCGGCACTCAAATGATGGCACACACACCTGTCTTGTCCTGGAGCTGGTCGAGGCGCTCGCCACGCTCTGCGACCTTGGTGATGTTCTCACGCATGATCCCGACGGTGTCGTCGATCTGCTGCTGGATCGCGGCCGTCTTGGAGTTGCCCCCCGAGCCGGAAGGGTTCGGGGAACCATTGCGGGGGAGGTATGGGTCGTATGGCTCAGACCTGGTTCATCATAGTCACCGCGATGCAGAGTGTCCGAGAGTGCACATAGAGGTGGGTGTATGCGAGTGAAGAGCGTGCGGAAAGAGGTCAGGTAATGTACGCGAGGAGTAGAGCGATGTAACTAACATGGCTTAACGTATAATTCTGGCGGTTGGACAAACAGATAGCGTCAGTATGCCGGAGGATATGAAGTACCTAGTGCTACTCACCGTATCAAACGAAGAAGAAAGGGTTGTGCGTCGCGTAGCGTCGCTTGGTCGTGGTCGTGGTCGTCGTGGAGTGCGGCGACGACGAGCGGCTGACGGGACATTCGGGTCCTGACCAAACACGCGTAACCAACCCCGCGCCAGGCCCGCAGTGCCACCATCGTAATCCTTCTCACCTCACGTCTCCGCGACCAGGCTGCGACTTTCCTCGACCGACACGACCGATGGCGAGGACGGAGCGCGATGGTGGCCACGAGCGTCGTCGAGGACACCCAGAATGTTCAGGACGGAGTCAAGGTAATGGAGCTTTCAAAATTTCAATGCCGGCGCTGGCTCCGTGTGATCTATGACTGCTACGTGATTTGTTCTTTTGCATAAATCTGGTGAGGTCTATCAGCCGACCAAGAGGCTCAATACAGTCATCGGAACCCATCGGGTAAGCGCTACGAACATTGAGTTGCGGGTCCTCCGCATAATTCAATTCAACCGTCGTCTTCCAAGACCAGCGCCCATTGACCGTCTTTCTCCATTGCAATCCTTCGCGCACTCATTCACTAGTATGTCACACAATCCGACGGAATTTGGTAGACATATTGTATGGGTCGTTGGCTCTAGAGAAAGATGAGATCGGAAATATATCAGCTGGATACGTTGAGCATTCAACGATGCCTTTTGCCGCTCCGACTCACCGCTAAAGTCAAAGCTTAGGTATTCATAAGGTGCAGCGCATCAAGAGACTATCTGACGAGACAACATCCAGGCAACGGTGAGGCAACGGTGAACTTCACGTCTATTGTGAGATCAGGGAGCAATAGCAATATTGACCTTGTCATCGAATCTAGTTAGCCCTCACCTTGGACAGTTCGCCGATCAACTGCAGACTGCAGAGCCCCCGGTCGTCAATCAGAATGCTGTGATATCATGAATATCACACTCTATGAGCGGTTCGTACACCTGATCAGTGACCATTCTAGTCGTGATTGGCTACAGGACCAGCACGGGTGCTACAGTAAAGCCAGACATTCTCAGGGCAAATGTCTCGCCGCTGTTCGTTTGACACCGAGTGACCATATTGTATTCCTGCAGGGGCATCCAAACATGTTGTCGTAAAATGTGACAATCTGACCAAAGATTGCAACGGCATGAATTGTCCTCCAGGTAAGCCTTACGTTGAGCAGAACAACAATATGGCACTCGTCTTGGAACGAGGCCCATTTGCAATCTCGTCTCCACCAGAATACTAGCGTGACGAGGCGCTAGGGCACGATCGGCACTGGCTAGATGTTCAATGGTGCTCTCGCGAAGATCGAACGGGAACTTGGTCATATCGGCTCTTCATCAGTTGATGCATCAAGCCTAGATTGGAAAATTCGACCGTTTGTTGGCAGAACGAAGCCGAAGGTATCTTAATTTATTCCCTATCTGTCTCAAGGGACCGCTCGGGTCGTGCAATATTAAACCTACACTTGTTCTCCCGTGCGTTCTCGGTTCAAGCCCCTGTGGCCTCGACGGCTGTGTTTCAGGCTAGTGCCATCAACGATGACATGTTGAGTTACATATTGTTGCGGAACGCCGTTAGACTGTCTGCTTGTACCCTAATATATACTGCGCAAGTCCACCGCTCAGTTTCCACAGATTCGCAAAGCTCTGACCTCTGGATAGTTTCCCTCTCATTATGTCGGCTTCTATCAGCGCGGCCTTATTGAAGGAATATGAACAAGCGTAGGTGTCCAGTGCTTTGAGTTTACGTGCAAGAGTATTGACCATGCAATGCTACAGCAATTTGGAATCATACTGTATTTCATCCGGATGTGGTCCGTTTGAGCTTTGCTTCACGCAATAGGTTATTCAATACCTTCTGCGACAGCATTAATACTCTACGACTATAGCCTCACCTTGTCGCAGGAGATACAGCTCATGTGGAACAAAACTTCACAGGGAAACACAGCATTGTTCTTAATAAATCGCTGTGTTATGATCAGCATTGTAGTGTCCTACATATTCATGGTGCCATGGGTCAACCTCACCAATGCAGTACGTGATCCTCCTCTTCATCATTCACCATTCACGATGACTGTGTACAGAGGTATGGGTGCCTCAGATCGTCTTCCAAGCGTGTCTTATACCTAGAATCTGCCCATCAGCGTTGCCGAACGGATGGTTTTCCTAGTCGAAATAGCCACTGACGCATCTCTGGCGATGTGGGCCGGTATGCACCAGATTTTATGACAGTGTTCCAAGGTCCCAACGCACAATTTTAGTCGTGTCTGCCTTCAGAGTATATGCTGTATCCCACCGCTGCTGGTCTCTTGCAATTCTGACGCTACTCCTGGGGTCGGCTCCTCTCGCCACCAACCTTGTACATTCACTCTCTTGAAGTCTTTCCCCTCTCTCTAACATACTGAAATCTAGACTCTGGAGGCACGTTCATATTTTTTCGTTGATAATGCACTGGTCGATCAGCTTGAACATCTTTCCACGTCGACAATATCTAAGTGAGTCCTCGGTTAATCTGTTCACACGATACCAACTGTTAACTCATGTTGCAGAAGTAAGTTGAAGACCAGCTCGCAATCTCACATCTTGCGGGATACTAAGAGTGATGTAGTGGGCCTAGCTGCTCGAATCTGTCTCATCATCTCTGACGCACTCGTAATCACGATAACATGGTACATGCTTCACAACCACGAGACACGTTTAGCCCTAGCGCAACGGAGGCTCTCACTATCGCAGTTGCTTATCAGAGATGGTGAGTATATAGTCCAACATCAGCCATTAAACAGGTTCTTGAACGATTGGAACACTATTCCCAGGGACATTAAATTTCACGTAAGTGGACCTTAATCTTAATGTATCACCAGATTCCAATGAGCTATCTAGGCTGCTTCTGGTGTTGAACGTTATCGGAGTAGTGTTGAACAACCTACAGGTAAGATCTAAGCACATCAGTCCAGGTCTGTGACCATAACTTTTGACCTAGGTGACATATGGATTCGTGTATCTCACAGATGCGTTCGTGCCCTTGTTTTATTGATGTTCTTTTTCCTGAATGATGGTATCCCACAGCGCCACTACAGTTTTGATATCTCGCTTAATGCTTAACCTTCGTGGGGCATGTTTCGAGCCGGACGATCCAACAGGATACCAGTTGGGCACGGTCTCGAGTAATGCACCGGATGGTACACTGCAATTCCAGCCGCAGACGACGGGATGGGAACTACACTCTATGGCGTCAACGTCCAATATACATACTACATCTACAAATGACCCCGCTCTGAGCGGCTCAACCCCGGAAGACCGTGTTTGACACGTCATAGAAGCTCCGGTGAAAAGGTGGTTCACTTTCAAGTGAATAGAGGCGGTAGTAGAAGACCATATTGTTGTGAACGGTAGCAGTTGACCCCAATGGCTCACTAACAGTGGCTACAATTACATAAATTACTACAACGAATAGGGTCCGGAAAATCCAATCGGCGACATTCTATTTGAGCACCCATACAGCATCCCAGTAGCACCCTCTCCTCTTTGTTCTCATTCTCATTATCCTCCGCAAATTCTCCATAGCTGTTCGACAACGATACATTGTCCCGGTCCCGTATAGACAAACGGTCTGTACCTGGCGCCCGCCTCCACTCCTGATGCTGCCAACTCACCATCGCCTAGTGACTGAATGTGGCGTTGTGACAATTGAGGATAATATTATACAGTATGTAAGAATATCGGTTGGCACGGGTCTTCCTTCGGCCAACAAGGGATATCCAACTCTCAGTTCAGAATCAATTTTGATCCTAGTTAGGTTCTCCTAAAAATAGAACAGGCACTGCCTTGTTTTGTACTTGAATATAATCACAGAAAGATTCCTGAACCGATTCAAAATATAATTGATGGGCGCATCGCCGTGTATCTGGATATCCAAATCCTGCCCGAAATATGATCTGACCTATGACCAAAACTTTTCTATCAGTTCAAACTCCGGGTCCATAGATTATGTCGATGTTAGTTTTTCATCAGTTCATGACCGATATCTCCGTGGGTTGCGATTGTCCCAAGGCCAGCAATGTGGCTAAGCCGAAGCAATGTCACTTGAGCGCCACAGAACACGATCACCTGACTGGTACGCGAACCTGTGTAGCGCGACAGGTAGCTTCACAGATATCTGGATAAATGGATAAATGGACAGTATCTGGACATGCGGCTTTGTGGCGAGCTGCGACAGCAGTGTACATTGCTATGAATGCAATTGTGGAATTAATGAGAAATCGAATCAGATATTCAACGCGCTGCGCATCGCAGCCTCAAGGACAATTATCCGGTTGGCATGCTGTGCAAGAATAGAGCATGCGCCACTCAGGCATGTGTTTCCTCCGCAGCTGGACACTAGCATCCAGCAACATCGCAGGGTCTGACCGATTCGTAACATGCCTTTAGACACTCCCCACCAGAGTTGTTCGCGATCGACTTCGTAGACTGCGACCAGAAGGTTCATGTGTTATATGCGAAGTACGTCTGAAAACTCCGCAATAGATACGCATGGTTCACTTCATCGAACGGTTCATGTTGCGCATGAAGCTGACTTCCATGATACCGCATAGACAGAACCGTATGTACCCGCGGCCTTCGATCTTCCGAATCGAACTAGCTCGTGAGGAGAGCCGATGTTGTGCAGTACGTCGGGCCACTGTCCTCCCACAGCTCTGCTGCCCTTTGCCCAGCTACAGCACTAACAGGGCTAGGCTACTTCTTGATTGCGACGAGAAGTCAGTCCTGTCAGGTTGCGTAGCTGCGTGTACATAGAACTTCTTGAAATGATGGGCGGACCGTAGGATGGAAGGCGCAGCCAACATCGATCAAATCGTAGCATCATTATAACGTATCATGACGGGTCCTGAAGCTCGTAGAAGTCGTAAGTACTACTGTATCGTAACAATCTATCATCCGCGTCGTGGCATCCGTGTCCATGAGCGAAAACAACAGAGGAGGGGAAACAGGAAGCAGCTACACGAGGAGTCAATTCAAAGTTGATGGATGTCGATAATAAGAATAAGGGAAACAGGCAACAATGGACGTAGTGGGAATCATGCCACTCGCATTTTGTGCGAGCAGCGGGAGATGAAAGGCTGAAGGGTTAGCAACGAAGCAAACAAGAACCGTTGTCTAGGTATATATGGTGAAGTACGATTGGTGGGCATACTGCGTCCGATGACGTCTATTCGTCTGAGACTTGCAGCCCGAGAAACTAGTCAACTGATACCGTACAGAAGGAGAAGTAATCGGTTCAAAGAATAAATACCGGACGGTCCCAGAGTCGTGTGCGCGATGCATTACGGCGAGCGCGCAGAAACCGGAGTCTTGTATCGTGTGGGTGGCAACATGGCAGGAGTCGACGAGGTGGTGCGTGCCGCAGCAAAAGCCATATGGTATCGCTCTAGCTTACTTGCTGGCGGGCTACTTTTAGCGGGATCTATGGTGGGGATCCAGCGCTCGATCAACTGGTGGCGCTGGCGGTCCCGTTCTTTTTCTTGTTCGTCCGAGCTCGAACTGCTCGAGCGCGTCATTTTTGGCGCCGATGGCGTGGGGCTAGAGAGACTCTGCCGCAGGGGTATATGATGGCGGGCATCCGAGCCTGCCGAATATGTGTTTTTGGGCGTCGGTATTGCAGACGCTGGTCGGGCGGCCGGAGTCATCGATCGATGACTCGGAACTGTAGAAGCAGAGCGCGTGTGCCCGGAGGCAGTGGTTGTCCGGGCAAAGAGTGACGGTAATGGTGGCACACGCGGCGGTGTAGGCGAGGTAGGCGAGGTAGCGCCCGACCGCGAAGTCAAGTAGGAGGCAGAGGACGGTGGGCGCGGAGGTGAGGTGCTGCCGTAGGTCTGTGCCGAAGCCATGCCAGGAGGAGGAGTCACACGTGCTCCGCTGGTGCTAGAGCCAGTCCTGATCTTCACTCGACTTAGCTCTGCACGTAGGGTCTGGACTTCCTGGGTCTTGGCCGCATACTGTGACTTCTATAAAAGGCCATCAGTCTTAAGATGAACGTAGATACCACGGAGAGACATACCAATCTAAAATTGCAAAGTCAGACGTCAGTTACTCCGGTTGATCTATGAACGTGAGACACTAACCTTTGCAGCTCCGCCTCCAACTGCTCCTTCGCGTTCTCGACCTCTTCCAGTCTATGCTGAAGTCTAGCCTCAGTTGCTCTAGCTATCTCAGACGCATTTTTGTGTGCCATATGATTGACAATAATGGCATGGAGCAATGCCGAGCTGAGTTGGAGTGAGGCGTTCTACGGCGAAATAGTGAGTAATGCTAGGATATAGTAGCATCATGGCCAGACTCACTTGATCGTCACGCTTGACGTCAGACTTCAACCAACTCTGTAGCTCATCTTGCAAAGTTTGTACTTCCTCGAGAGAGCATTTTTTTGTGGCCACCTTGGCCACCTTGTACTCCAGCCGGCGTGCCTCTGCCCTGTTGCTCTTCATGACCCCCGGATTCAGCAACAGGATCTCGTCATCGTCATCACCGCCATCTGCCCTGCTTTCAGGTGCCTCGACGGCCGCCTCGAGAGGGGTGACATTACCACTGCTGCCAAAGTCCACACGGATCAAACGAACAGTGTCGCTAGTGAAGGGCTCGCGACAGAAAGGACAGGAAGGAGTAAGACGTGGAAATGGTTTCTCAATAATGTGGTTACAGCAGTGAAGACATAGTATGTGTCCTGCAGGGCGAAGGTGAAGGGCGGCAGATGAGCGAAAATTTCTCCGAGAGACCGGGGTTAGGGTAACTCACCGCAAGGTATGGAATGAGGATAGTTGTGCGGGCCATACTCCTCCGCGCAAACGTCGCAGAGAGAGCCGGGCTTAAGGGAGATCATTGGGACGTCCCTGTACGAACCGACAAATCTGAGGGGAACAAAGGTGGAACATTGAAGTGAGCGGGGCGAGAAAGTGACTCGGTTATATAAGTGGCTGAGAGAGCCCTGTAACCCAGAATGGGAGTCATGATACAGCCGCCCATAAGGCGGGTTCCTGCGCGATGCATGCCCTCTGCCGCGAACCCCTGCAAACATGAGGCCTCCATGTTACATACCTCTAGATCTGGCCGTGTTATCTCTAGCACCGCCACAATTGTCAATTTACTTTCCGTAGCTCGCCACACGCAGCCGTACCGCTCTTCAGTACGACTCACGGCGGTAGGTCAGCTCTGAAGTCACTGGCATGAAACTTTCCCATGATGAGAAGCTTAAGGTTGCGGACGCTGTTAGCCGTTGTCACCGTACCTATGACAAAGATAATAGACAGCAATAAACAATTACGTTCCGAGGTAGTGAGAACAGCTGTATCGCGAGTGCAAAGGAGTGGAGGAGATGCAAACACATACCCGGAGCCAACTCGCTAGCTACTGTATAGTTTCAGGAGATTTGAGGCGAACAATGTATGATTGGCGCCAACGAGCCCCATTTAGGAATGAGATACATCTCTCCGAGGTAATCGGAATCAAATGCCACTCCGACTGATGTCTCACGCTTGGAAGTTCTCAGGTTTGCGCGGCTGCAAGCGGGAGTAGAACGAGGACGCCAAATTCCGTAATTTCTGGCTGTTGCCGCGGCTATATCGAGGCAATATAGAATGCAGCTGCCGAGAGTTGACCACACTAACGACTCGCTGGCCACATCATTCCATCGATCAACTGCCTACACGCTGGAGATGCATCCGCTGTTTGTTGATCAATCAAGAAGTAGTTCCCAACAGCAGGCCACAGCCTGACATTGCATCGGACTCACCTATCGATCAGCCTGATTTAGCAGTTGCAACTTGCATGCACGGCCCCAGCCTTAGCGCTGCGGCACGCTGAATCGGTGACCACGATGGTAAGCAATCCTGCTTAACATGTGCCAATGTCACAGCTGCGCCACAGCCGGTCATGTTCTTCTACATAGACATAGTAGTCTCGGATGCTCCGATCCGACCTCAGCTGCTGCAGCTCATTGAAGTTTTGAATTGTGGCAGTATAGATGTTGATGGTTAAGATGCCGCAGTCAAGTCGAGATGAATATTGGCCAGCCATTTGAACCAACTCTCTCCTTTTCCCGCTAACGTCTGCCATCGGCGGACGGAACTATGCAGGGTTTTTTAGACACGTTATGCTACCTCAATCTGCTATCAATCCCCATCTGCATAGATCGCGTGTAATTGCGGCAGCTATTCAACCATTGGAAGTGCAGCACGAGGAGAAACACATGGAACGTTCGGGGCGATTCTCCAAAAGCAAAAGCGACTCACTCAAGCACGTTGGTTCTCTTGCACCCCCGACCATCAGCTTTGTGGACCATCGTGTTATCGTCTAGACTATCGACGATCCTCTACAACCGGACGCCTGGAATAATTATCCTTCGGCCTCGCATGGTGGTTTGTGGATTCACTGTTGCATTTCCTGGTGATATTTGGGGCATGGCCTCGCAATCGCGAGGACGTCACGTATGCGGTCTCTCGGACACGACCTGTCTTATGACCTCGTCACTCAGCGGATCTCAGGAACCTGAGATTGACCAGTTGAGATTCGTGCTCGATAAGCTCCATCATCAGGAGCGAGCCGAAACGCGTGCAGACCCTTGGGCACGCGTTACCCTTCTTTGTACTAACCTTTCGGGTGACTATGCTCCGAGTATACCTGACCCGACGCTTGCGCTTCCGCGCCGGTATTCCGCTACACGTTCGTGTGCCGTGGATGTCGTGCACAACCCGATTGCGCGTCTATTGTATACACCGGGAGCACTTGCACATCGTGAGTATCTGCCACCAGTTTTGCGCATATCACTGAGGTTCCTTCTTCGCTGTCGTCCTTTTGATTTACCACAATCGCTCGCTCGCGGACTCAGTAGAGCGAACATCGGTCAACGCTGTGAGCGCGTGTGGCTGAATGGCGAGCCACGACTGTGGCTTGGGAGGAACGGCAACAAGAACAATCGCCGCATACGTGAAGCTTAACGTGGGCGCATGTATCTTACTCTTCCGGTGATATTCACATTACAAGAGTCAGGCGAGATGCCACATAAATGCTCTACTGTAATGGTCTCGAGAACGTGAGTGTAAGAACGAAGTAGTACACAGCAGACATGTATGAACGTGCGTATGCCGGCAGCCACCGACCCGCCGGATCAAACATGTATCGTAACAGCTGTAGCGCTGTAAGCCGTTAGATTACGGAATACACGGATTGGTAATGCAACATAACAGAGCCAGGATAAATACAGTCCTGCGGAGTGTGCACTGTCTAGCGAGGAGATAATAGAAGTAAATGCTAGTGCTCCATCAGATATATACAGTAACGTAGCGCAACACGACAGCCGGATTTCGTGAACACATAGTGCCCGTAAACTGTACAGTTGTCAAATGGGCCAGTCTAACTCTTGATATCTGTGAGCCCCGGGGTTACGGTATGCGATCAATTCATAATGATGAGACAGGCAACTACAGTCATGTGAAAATAACTTACAGTCGACTTCTTGCTTCACGGAGAAGGTGAATCTGACCTTATATGGGCGATATCAGGCGTTAAATCTGACTTCATTTCAGTCGATGTCTCAACCTTAACTTGGAGAAGCTGAGCAACTATCAGTCAACGCCGATAAACATTGAGACAGATTACAGCTAAGATTCTCACCCGACTTGCGTCCGACTGCAACGATTGTATGTCCACGCTGTTGTCATCACGGAGCAAGTGTACGTCAGCCTGTCTCCCGAGGAGAGTCGGCAACATCCCATTAGATCTCCTTTCGCGGAGAGACGATCGGGCGTTCAGAGTAGCTAAAAGTGAATTTAAAAGCACTAGATCCAGGATCAGCATTGATCACAGAATATAGTCCTGAATGCAGGCTGACACTTTGGTAACATATAGTATATCGCAATGAATGAGACCCTATTCATACCCGGGAGGAGAGCATACTGCACATTTCCGGTTAGCTTCCTGAATCGGTACTAGAGAAACATCGTACAATTAGGAGACATGCGAGGGCGCAGGCGCTGGTTGCACATCGGTGTTAGATCGGATCAGCTTGAATGAAGGTGCAATCTCTGACCTCGTCAATACTCCTGTGTTGATGCTGTACAGCATGAGTAGCTTGATGATCGAATTGGTGCTGAATGATTCATAGGGGATGAAAAAGATACAGCTGTTTGTCAATTTGAACAGACATACTTCGAGAAATCTGTGCTTGTATGATGCCGCTTCAGCAGAGTGCACAGGAATACTGCGATCAGACTGTCGGCAAAGACTGCTGACACAAAGTTGAGGTACAGAAAGTCCTATCGGTCGAAGGTGTGATCCAGAGAGAACTGGCATATCGAGCGCAATCACTCACGGATAACTTAGAAAGATGTTCGAAGTAGTTGCCGATGACATATCTACGAGTAGCGTGAGCTGTGCCATGAAGCATGAAACAGTTCGAAATAATCGTACGTCCAGATCGAGAATGCTGCCCCAAAGTGGAGACGACTGAGTCCTTATGCTATCCGAGATCATCAAACTCACCCCATCCACTTGCTATGATGTGGTAGCTAGTTAGACTCCATTATTTGAGACAAATGGGAAATGAAGGTCACCGAAGACAACCAGAGAGGCGACAGCCTGGAAAACAATCAAGCAAAGTTACAGTAATGAACCAGATTTTAGTTCCCTACAATAGGACCAGTTATCATCCAACTTCGATCACTGACTGAATACCTTGCGCCAATGAGCGCTGTGAATTGATCCGTATATGAAACCAGACATACGTTTCCAAATCCTAAAGCAGAACAATCTGTGAACAAAGAGAGGCTTCGTTAATGTTCAACACATCTCGAGACTGATGAAGTTGCATATTTACCCTCGTATGATTGTGTCGCTGATGCTCTATCATATGAGCTCATTTGTTATTTACATTTACTTCCACAAATGAAGGAACTAACGGATACCATGACATGGCCCTAGACATGTTATACATCAGCTTTCGAGAGTACATCGGAATAGCTTACTGCAATACACCTTCCAGAGCGGGACATCAGCAAGACTCGAGGGATTTCAGCTGGAGAATATTCACCACAACGGTTCCTGAAGAGCTTTGAAATTGGCGGAATCCAGTATCGTATAGGTATAAACTGCGTGAACGATCAAAGCTAGGTGCAGCCCATCGAATATCCTATGCACGGCATAAACATGCTTAATGATACTTGCAGCAACCAGAACTTATTGAGTCCATACCAGAGGATGAATACCTCAAACCCTTACGTGTGAGTTTATCAAATCCGAAGATTAGGATGATCGACTCACAAGCAAACGGATTGTCATGCCGTCCTCATTTTCTCGCTTGTAGTAAAGGAACGTCTGCACATTAGTGATCCCATATAATCTATAGAACTGTCAATTTCACGAAATTGATCCAATGAGTTTGCATACAACGAAGCAGCAGTCATGCCTTGCAACTCGAGTCAGTATCTTGGACAATATCAAAACCACGCCACAGACCTAGAAAGGCCGCTCCGATCGTTGCATTGAGAGGGAATATTGCACCGAAATCTGACATAGTGTCGTAAAGAGCGAGAGGAGAGACGAAGCAACTCCAGAATAACGTCAAAGTGACCTCGTGAAGCTATTTGTACTCTCAGAGAACATGGAACAGATCCCACAGTCTGTCAAACCTCTCCTGCTGCCATAGAAGCCCTACCACGCATTCGCTGACGTGTCTTCGCTGTGATAATTGACGGCTATTAGCTCGTGGTAGTGGATTCTGCCAGCGATGTTACACATGTTGCACATGGCGCATAGGAACTACCACTGCCGTCGTCGACGATTGCACAGTACTGCCAGAAATTCACTTACTCACGTGGGTGAAATTCAGCCGTGTTTGGATGATCCACCGTATGCGTACTTCCCAATCCTGATGATTCCGCTATGACATTGCGAGAGTCGAACCTGATGGTGCACAATTATTGTGGGATGCAACGTCGGCGAATAATGATGACTGATACTTTGGAATGTTCTGTCAGTTAGAACATCGATGCTATCTAAATTTGATCCCCATTTGGCTGTGCACTTTGACAGCATCGCTGTGCATGCGCTGTTCCTCGGTGATTCCGGCCATATCCATGGGCAACGCCCACAGACATCGCTCATGCGTCTGTATCGGCGTCGGCGATGAGACCCTGCGAAGTGATCGAGAGTCGATGCGACTGGTTACAATCTACAATACGCGTGCGGCGCGATGAAATAGAACATATACACCATGGTGATGTATCGGTCCATATAAGAGAAGTTGCCATTCATGAGTCATGATGTATATTAGCACTTAAACGCTCTAGCGTCAATCTGGGAAGCTGATGACATGATGCATGAGAATGCAAACATCGCGCAGTTCACTGAAGAGATGGCATGCCTATTCGTTTTCATACGCTTCGTCGAGTATAGCCTCTACAGTCTCTACAGGCAGATCGAGGTACTTGAAGCGCCACTCTACACGCCGCAAGGAGGGAGGTTTTGACAGTACCGATGTCTTCTTGTGCACCCATTCCATCCGGAAATCTTCATCTAGATACATACGGGACATGCACTGGTCGCATTCACCGCACCAGATATTTTTATTTTCTTCGTCGACGCTCGTCTCTCCATCAAGATCATAGCCCAATGTCAGCTGCACGGTATGCAAGTGTTTGAGAGATGACCATGCGGAGTTGTAATGTATCTCGACGAATGGCACGCCGTGTCAGTTTAACGCCACCTACAGTGTTGATAAGCTTACGGGTAGCCCGTTTCCATTCGTGTATATGAGCGGTGATGGAGGTTGAGCCTTAAATGACGGCACATTGCATGTATAGCAGAGGCCGCACCAAACAGTGCTCTGTGACAGCTTGAGTACTCGCAACTCAGGGAAGACCCGCGCGATATCCTTTACGACACGCGGTGATAGCTCAGGATGGTTGCACAGCTGCAGCTCATGGAGCGTGGGAGGAACGTTCAGGAACCGCACGCGATACTCGAAATCAATAGGATCGACGTCGAGACGCAGCTTGGTAATGTGTCCAAAGTTGCAGAGATTCCAAGGAGGATCGTCGTGATGGAGTGCTCGATCTGAGTCTATACAATGAACTTGCCTGATTGTATGGACATGTTGAGACAACATAAGTGTACCGGTGAGAGCTATTACACGCACCTTGCCCAAGTTGTCACTTGGGGGATTGCGTCGAGATTGAGCAACCGATCTGGCCGCCTTACGGTGAAAGTTTGAAACCACGCTTCCAGTGTAAGGGGTCGAATCCTCTGCGAGGCTACGGTCAAAGGCTCTATGAGCACCCATGGCGGTTTTGTAAGCAACGTCTGAGTATCCGCGTCCTTGTCTGACAAGCAAGTGTCGAAGACGTAGAGCCATACGATCTCGCGGAGTAACTCGGTTGGGAGTGCGACTATGAACATTGCGGATGGCATCGACTACCAATAGTGATCTAGCATTCCTGAGATACTAGTACCACGATGCACTCAACGACAGAACGGCGTTTCTGTCGAATATCACTTTGTTTTTGCGTCGCTTGTGTCGTGTTGAACCATTCGCTCCTCTATAGGCAAGTATCAATAATGCACAAGGAGTGTGGGCGCTAGGTGCGTACTAAGCTCGTGACTGTGAACAGCAGGAAGGATTTCCGGAATCGGCGCTGCAGCGCTTAGCTTGCCGCCGAGCCGAGTGGCTGTCACGTGATTCACATCGTTGATGGTCATAATGCGTGAAGTTCGAACGTTTGAACGTGAACAGTTCATAGCCTCTCCCACCACTTCGTAGCCCGACTTACGAAGACTCGATGCGTCTACGTACTGTCCCGTACAAAGGCCAAGATTATGAGGTTCTCACCACGCGAGATCGCGTAGAACAGCATTTGTATTTAGAAATGAATCCAGTATGATTGGATCTACAGTTTTCACGTGGGGACTGCTCATCGCGTCATGCATCGCGCGCAGTGCACGGTCTTGATTGCGCTATTAACAGGGCGAGCCCAACACTCCCTCAGACGCAGAATTGAAACATGTAAGGCGATGAATTTGATAGATTGACAGTTGTGGGACACGTTCAGGAAATCAGCTTCTCGAGATACAAATACAGTTGACAGTACGCTATATGTAATACCGTTCCCTGCTCATACCTGGGCATGAGCGGAGTCATGAGGAGGCTGTAAGGCCAATCATGAGCAATGAGAATAGTGCCCAATCAAGCAAAGACGTACAGGAGTCTTGATGTCGAGCACAGTGGCAAGCGAGTTGAACTCGCCCGTCGTGGCTACTGCAGCGCCGGTGCAGACTTTGCAATGTCGGGTCAATATGATATCGCAGCGATGCCAGTGGAGGGGAGACGCACTGTCGACGACACGCTGCTCCGAGATGCCGATCTGGCTCGCGATCTGGCTGTAGGACAGACCTGGTTGCGAGGAGTGGAGGCTCAGTCCGCGATGGTCTCGAAAGCTATGAGTGCAGCGAACGCACCCTTCTTGTCCTTAGCTGCAGCGAGAGCAGAGCACTGCGGGTTAGGGGCCATGTTTATGGAAGAGGTCAGGTGGAGGTGATGGAGAGGGCTGGAGATGGGGAGGGCTGGAGGCACCAGGTCACGGAGCTGGGTGTTTATATAGGCTATAGCGGTGCGGTGGTGAAGACCGATCGAGCTCCGGGAAACGAGGAGTGCAAGACAAATCCGTCGCAATCAGATGACTGCGTGATGGATCTTATCGCAGCGTTTCCTCGGCTGCTGTCTGCAGTTCAAGCGGCGGTGGCATTGCAAGCAGGCATCCAGAGTGTACTGCATGGAGGAAGAAGAGCGGCAAGCGGTGGACTGATGCACGAGGCACAGCTAGCCCAAATAGTGGCATGTCACCATAAGTAGGGACCGAAACACCTCTTGCATTGCTTAAGAGATACTTCTGTCGCTTGGACGATAATAGACAGCTCCGCGCATGTCTCGTTCAGGGTGCTAGGTCAAAGCACTGGCAGCTAGTTCTGGTCCAGGCTTGGAACAGCATACCATTGCCCCAGAGCCTCATATGATGCTTCGATCGGTCACTATCGGCTTTTCAAGATTATCAAGTACGCCGACTGGTAGTATTCGGAAGTTCGTAGTTTGCCACAGCCACATATCAGGTTGACCCGAGCGATACGGGTGGACCAAGCGGTGGAACAGTGGAGACATTTGCCCGGACACAGCCACCAGCTGAGCAATATCTAAAGAGAGAAGCCAAGTCCAGGGCTCTGCAAGAGCAATCCACGATGAAAAGAAATTATTTTGTGAGGATGAGGACTTGAGCGATAGGGGTGCAGATGAAAGTGAAACGCGAGGTGTCACGAGCGTCACAGTGCGCGTTACCATGTGACGGTCGCGCCCGCCCGTCGCCCGCCGCCCGTGGAATTGTCGTCCACCTCACACCCAATCCCCTCAAGACACCCAGCACTCTGACAAGATGGTGTGTATGCCATTATGCACTTCCGGCACCCGTAGCTCGCTGCTGTGTGGTTGTCTTGCTGCGGGTCACGGTGGATGGATTCGCTGACGGTCGGATGCGGTTTACAGCCCCCCAAGAAGGTCAAGGCGCCCAGGGAGGAGAACACCGTGTCTCTCGGTCCTCAGGTTGCGGAGGGAGAGCTGGTCTTCGGTGTCGCGCACATCTACGCCTCGTTCAACGACACTTTCGTCCATGTCACTGATCTCTCCGGCAAGGAGACGATCTCCCGTGTCACCGGTGCGTAAATGCATTAAACTTCTTGTAAGTCCAGAATGCGAATCTCGACGCATAGGTGGCATGAAAGTCAAGGCCGACCGTGACGAGTCGTCGCCCTACGCTGCCATGTTGGCTGCCCAGGATGTCGCTGCTCGCTGCCGTGAGATCGGTATTACCGCCCTTCACGTCAAGCTCCGTGCGACCGGTGGAACCGGCACTAAGACCCCCGGCCCTGGTGCCCAGAGTGCCCTCCGTGCGCTTGCCCGTGCCGGCATGCGCATTGGCCGCATTGAGGATGTGACCCCCATCCCCACCGACTCTACCCGTCGCAAGGTTAGCAAATTGATAGTCCTCCCCTATCTTTTCTGGTATTGACTCATCAACAGGGTGGTCGCCGTGGTCGCCGTCTCTGATCCCTCTACCGGGTCTGGAGCAAAATTTTGTGTCGTTGTCATGTATATCATGCATTGTCAATGATCAATGGTCGCCGCTCGACACGCATCGGGTTCTTTGGCTTGTGCAAAGACCTGCCCCGTGGTCGTTGCATCTGTGTTTCATACTGCGTTGGATGTTTGAACTTCGTGTTGTGTTGTTACGCAATCTATGAATCTGGCAGGTTTGTGACCGCAAATGGGTGTGCGACATCAAGTCGGGTGACATGATTCCGTCACGCCTGCCCGCCCCGTTCGAATTTCTTGAACCCGTTTCGCTACGTTCTTCCAGCTATCCCGCTGTCTGAGCGGAGCTCTGCGCGCAGAATGGGGCTGAGGCTTGTTTATCGCACTCTACGCAAGTTCTCGGACTGGGCTCTCATGTTTTACTCCGAGGTTCATGTCGATGGGATTGAAAATGTGCCACAAGATGGGCCTCTTATCGTGTATGTCTAGAGTGCACTCCTATCCTAGCGTTCAACGCGGCGGCAATGGCGCATTATGCGCCTCACTCACTGACTTCCCTCATCGTACAGCGTCGCGTGTCACCATAATGAGCTTCTGGATATTGCCACGCTTGGTAGGTCGTAAGTGTCGGGTCGGTGTCTGTCCGCATTGAACAGCCATTAGCGGTTACCATACCGCACCGGAGACCTCTCTGCTTCTGGGCGAAGTCCTCGCTCTTCAAAAACCCGCTGGCACGGGCGATCCTTCTCTCATCCGGGGCGATTCCCGTTCACCGCAATCCTGATGGCGCTGCAAATGCCGCGGCTCCCGAGAACAATGGTAGCTCCTCGCTACGAGAAACACTCTTTGCAGAGACGTTCCGCGCGCTGGATTCTGGAGACGTGATAGGTGTTTTCCCAGAAGGCACGAGCTATACGATGCCTCAGATCATGCAAGTCAAAGAAGGCGCAGCCTTGGCAGCGTTAGAGTATATCCGATGGCAGCGACACAACACCGACAATGGCACACGACCTAAAGATCTGGTTATCATTCCCGTGGGAATAGTGCACACTGATAAATCCCAGTATCAAAGCAGGGTGAGCGAAATGAACAGACCGCAGGGGCGCATATATGCTAACTATATGCTCCATGACAGATGTGTGTAAGGTACGCTTGTCATCAGCCGTGATCAGAGGATTCGGACGAACGGCTAAAGTGGTATAGGTGGGGAGCGCCGATAAATATCGCTACTGCTGCAGAGGAATACATCGCAGGAGGCGGCTCGGATCGATCCGTGGTCAGAGCATTGACAGATACCATAGAGAAACGCATGGTGCAGCTGACGATCAATGCACCTGACTGGTAGGTAGATACCACGGGCGAAATCTGAGTCATCCTACATTGACCTTTGGCAGGGACACACTACACGCCGCGCGGATGGCAAGGGACATCATTTGGGACGATGAGCGAAATATACCAGCAAGGCAAATCGTCATTGTCACACAATTGTATGTAACTGTCCCTCAATTACTATCCTAAAACCCAACTGAGCGCTATATAGTCTCATAGATATGTTCACGAATTCGAGCGACACACCCTCTCAACGAAGTGCGAAGCGTGCCCTCCTCAAATACTATTCCCTCTTGTATTACACGTCTATTTCTCACTCCTCACTGATGGCCATTCTACCTGATCCCCTCGATTCTGAACCCCCTACCATCGGTCAAGCAGTCATGTCTGTTGTGCGACAGATTGTCATCACACTGCTCCATCCGCGCTTCCTGGTCTTCTTCCCGCCATTTGTCCTGCATATCCCAGCTTACATTCTTGCTGGTTCGGCAAAACGCTTTCTTGCGACTGCTCACGAAGAAGAGACCCACGCGCAATTCAAAGCGATCTTTGGTGGGATCGGTGCCGGCACCATGTATGCCTTAGCAGGAAGAGCGATCGCGCGCTTCTTGCTAAGTAGCAAAATTCTCGGCAAACTCAAGGAAATGGCACACACAACAGCGGAATTTGATATTTTGCTCCCCTTAAGCCATTCCATGACGTCTATTCCTAGCAGCATCAAGTCCAGCCTCGTTGTTGCATCTCTAGTCTGTGGGACTGTGGTGCTCATGTCCAAGTGGCATAACGTTCTAATTCATAGTAAGTGTACAAATCAGGATCCGCTCCGTGTCCTGGTCATCGCTCATAGAAGCGAGCTGCCTTAGGCAATCTCACGCAGTAAGTCATCGTCGTTGCCGCCGAAGTAACGAAGCCTCACTTATGCGTCACAGGATGAGACGGTTGATAACTTCATGGAAGGTCGTGACAGGGTTGTTATCTCCTACTTCGACGGATCTTACACCGGAAGAACTCGTGCTGTACGAAACACCGCCACGCCCACCTATTAACCCATACGTCAAGCACCGTCAGAATCCTGAGCTCATCGGGCAAGCATCTCATAACCACAACGGTTCTGTTCGCGATGAGAACGCAGTGCATGACATCGATTATGCATGCCCTGCTACTCCATCCTCATCTCGGATCATACGACCCCTCTTAGAAGCACGCATCGAGGCTACCACCTCTCTGCAAGACTTCCTGGCTGATTGGGAAAGTCAGCACGGGTTCAATCCCGTGGAGCTCTATCCAGATGTCCTCACGCCATCAGACCAGTAACGTGAAGGACTTTCTGACAACTATCTCAGCGTCCCTGATCCTAGAGATCACCGCGTTGTCGTGACACCAACGCTGTGCTAAATTGTAGTTCTATCACAAAGCGGAGCCGTTATAACACAGTTGGTATCGTATCTTTCGAGGCGCAGGTATCCCGAACCGAAATTCTCAGACGATATAATAGCAAGGCATATAAGTAGATCATCGCAAGAAATAACGTAGATCGTGGGGCGTAATCGATAAATATCCTATCCTCGTCTCGGACCTCACCACCTAAACATATTATTGTGTCGGCTGTTTACCGACCGCGGGGCCGGTGCATGAATGTTAGAGCCTTCCCCACGACCACGCACCGCGAAGGAAGGTGTATGGGAAGGGGGACTGAACGACAGCATTAGGGAGTCTTGTCCCGGTGCAGGTAGGAAACCATTTGCGTCTACGCCCGAAGCCGTCCTTGGTCGGCTACTAACCGATGACCTAGCAGATGTCGTAACAGGAATCGTCTCGTGCGGTGGGTTACGGAAGGAGACTCGGGATCCTGTGGACGGCCGTCTTGACCTGGAGCTATCCGAGGGGTATGGGAATGGCGGAATCACTGCATCTTCTGGTATAGTCGATTGTCGTCGACTATCGCGTGACCGCCCAGATCGTCCCGCACGATCGTTCTCTCCGCCTGAGTAAGTAGAAGCCCGTTCGGATTCATTGGCATCGCCTGTATACAACCTACGAGACGAACCACTTCGGCCCAACGGCCACAGGGAGGGTTCCGCCCATTCAGACTCCCCTGATTGTGGACGTGGACTGAATAGCGTAACACCAGCTTGCCTCCCAGCGTCGTGATCCGCCTCGTCCCTAGAACGGGACGCCGACGAGCGAGTCGAACGCCGCTCTGGCGACTGCGCATTATCGCGGACGGCTAATTGCATGAGAGAATCAGCCAGTATCTGCAGCCCTTGCTGTCCCCTGATGACCTGGGGGCCGGGGGCAGCAACACTGTCGAAAGCAGCGCTATCAAAGTCGGAGAGACCAAAGAGCCCCAGGTCCGACGGCGCCGCTTCGTAACGAGGCTGCTCAGCGGTGTGTTCCTGCTCGGGGCGCCCATAGGCCAACGGTTGCCTCCTCGGAGTGACAAAGGTACGGTCCCCCTCATTCGTATCGCTATCACTGTCGTTGTCATCGTCTTCGCTCTCGCTCTCGGTATCGGCATCTACAGGCACGTCCCCGGGAAGCCCAGTTAGACCAAGGTCTCCAATGCTAGAATTGGTCGAGTTGCGTGCGGAGTCGACCGTGCCCCATGTGGAGGCGGGAGAGGGCTGGGTGACCTGGGGAACCGAGTTGTTGCGGAGTAAATCCATGATGTCTCGGTGTCCTGACCGGTTTGACGGTCGACGGTCCCGAGGCGTCGCCGGTGGGCGATTGAGCAGTGAGATATCCCCGAGACCAGATCCAGCGTTCGGATCTGGTGCAGACGTGGCCTGCATGATCGATCCAGGAAATAGGAAGGCTGGCGGAGACGCTAAATGTTCTGGCGACTGTCGTGCATATTCTTGGTGCCTTCCTCCAGCATTTGCAGAGTCGGGACGATCGTCGGCACCATGGATACGCAGAGCGTTGGGAGTCTCCTCAATGATAGGACTGTGGGTTTCGAGCTGTACACCCAGATCCACGGCCAAGCCGCCGTGCGGTGCATGTGCTGAGTGCACGGAGTTTGCTGATGCTGTTCGGGCATGGTGTACGCGCACCGAGCGCACGGAATGCCCGGAGGATGTCTGCGGCGGATGTGTTGAGCGCATCGAGTTCGCAGAGGATGCTTGAGGCTGCGGCGCGTTGACTGTGTGCGCGGAGGCTGCAGAGGATGATCCGCGTCTTGCCTCCTGTGTTGCGGGAGGCGCAGCAGTCCCCGAAGGAGGGATCGCATACCAAGCGTACGTTCCGTCCGGAAACTGTCCGTACTGGTATGAAAAGCCAGCATTGCTCTGCAAGGGTGCGCCGTTGCCGTTTCCGTTTGCAGGCTCAAGCGGCGGAAACCTGAATGGGGATCTCGATCTCGGCGACGCGAACCACGGATACCGACCGGGCGGATTGGGGTAGTTCTCGTTTGCATGTTGCTCAGGAGGCGGCACAGGGGACGGGACGACCTTCTCGTGGGGCGGCGCACCCGGGACGAGTAGCGGTGGCACCAGGTGTCTGTCCCTGCGCAGAATATTAGGATCTTCCTCGGATTGCGAGAAGATAGGTCTCGGTACGTGCACGGAGCTGTGTCTCGAATGCGTACGCGCACTCCTGGGGGCGGATGTCGGGCGAGTTGAGGAAGGTGCCCCTGCTGGCACAGTGAATGGCGCCAGGCGGTCGAGCGAGATGGGCTGTGGCGGTTGGGGAAGGGGATTTGGCATGCTGAGGGAGCGCGTAAAGTCAGGATTTGACGGAGGAGCGTTCATGATTGTTGGAGGGGGCTGTCTAGATTGTGCAATGCGCAAGGCTTCGATCTCGGCTTTAGCTTGCTCGAGCTATCACCTGTAATTTAACCAGAGGCAATGGAAATGAAATTCCAAGACATACCTCCCTGTCAAAGCGTTTGTCAATGTGATAAATGAATATCGAGGAAAGACCTCACTCTTTGTGCTTGTCCTCAATTTCGTGTATTTTCTGGAGCAAATTCTGCTCCACCGCATGCGCGGTCTCTAAGTCACTGTCCTTGATGCGAAGACGGCGGCTATGGTCTATCCGCATGTTCTCGATGATTGCCTTGTCTGTGCGGCAATCTTGCTGCAGGACCCTGTGTCGATGAAGCGCGTCGGCGGTAGACTGCAACGTCCTATGCTAGCAGCCAGAATGAAAGACCACGTTGGATGCTTGACATAAATACGCCATGAACAAAACAATCTGAGAAAGATGATGGAGACTCTTCAGAGGAAGACTGAAGCTGCAAGGATAGCTCGTCATGCATTTTCTGTGTCTCTATTTGTCTGATGGTGTTCAGACAGCAATTCAGCCCCCGCAGCCCGAATTCGATCATGAGCGCCTGAGCAGTCATGTAGTTCGCAGGCCATGTCACCCGTGATGCTACATGCGAGCGACCCTTGCGCGTGAAATTATACAACAAAACAGAGCACCTGGCGCATGAACGCACTTAACGATTCCCCAGTCTTCCTCAGAGAGCCGCCTGATTCATCATTCGCGAGACAAGACGAATACTTACTGCACCAGGCGTGTGAGACGCGAGCCACTCACGGACTTCTTCCAGCACCTCATTCACATCCTCATCAGAGGCACTATCCCCGAAGAAGAGCGCAATGCGATGGAGTAGCTCATCTTCCTCCGTGCGTCCAACAATAGGCATACCCTGTGAGTCAGTGGGCGTGTACCGGTCAATGTGTAGCTTCTTGATGCGGCTGGGGTCGAACGCTTTGCGGCAGAGCGGGCAGAGGCTCGGGTCGAGCGAGCGCAGGCAACTGCATGTCCGAGATGTTCATGGTCTGTCAGACAATTGAGTCTTCGTACGCACTTCAGGCAGAAGACATGTCCGCAGGCAATCGCGTGCGGGCAATTGCCCGGTGCCTCCCAGGAGTACGGGTCGAGACATACGTCGCACGTAGAGGCGGGGTGGACTATGAGCATCAAAGTCCAGAGCGTGAGCGGTCCGTCGTGGGTGGTGGCAGGAGCGCAAGCGGCAGTGGCAGGCAGACTCCTCCCGGCGTCCAGATTAGGTAACCGTGATACTTGGGACCCTCGTAAATATTGTGAAGGCAATGCCAGCTGTGCGCATCGCCATCAGCATCGGCCAAAATCTGTGATATGAGCCAAGTTTGCAAGTTATTTTCGCTTGAATATCTGCAGGAGGAAGGAGGAAGAACAATATCACAGAACGGGCTCGCCAAGAGGGTTGCGTATCATCCGGCGTGGAAGTTTCTTTCACCTAGGAGGTTTCCCACCGCTATGAGTGCAGGCGCGTGGCCTTTGTATGCAGAAGAAGTGTTATATACGCAAAGAAGACGGGAGACCCGCGCAACAAAGTCCTCTTCTAGCGGTACACAGAATCATGCATTACTTGCTTACTGCTAGCTGAAAGTCATGAACAGTGAACGAGGACATCGCAATACTCAGCGATATGTAATGTGTACAATGGAAATCACCGTTGAATTGGGATCCATCACGGCCCGTATCCGAATCTGAGCGAACAGTTGCACACTTCACAGATCGTGAAGCTCACTGCCTCGGGGCCACTCAACAATCAATGTAATGTCCCGGCACTAGTACTGCGGTGAAGCACTCGTTGCTTGTACCGCCCGAGCCGCGCTAGCCCCGAGTCTAATCCACCGAAGACGCGGACTGCCAACGATGAATTGCGATCCAGCACCTCCTGGGCAAGCGTGGTCTGTGGATCCGACGAGTCGCGCGCAGCCCGAGCGAGGTTGATCGATAGCCTCGTGTGCACTCCAAGCGGTATTCATCGATGAGGCGGCTCAGGGTAGCAGGCAGATGATGGATCAGACGACACAGTTGGGGCTCAAAGTGGATGTACGGACGCTAATCTGCCAGACCCTTGCAGAAGAGTGTCGAGCTCCGAGTGTGGGCTGATGTCATGGAGGGTTATGCAGTAACGGTTTAGAACGCCGAAATAGTTGGGCAACCCTCGCGTATGCAGATCTCGTGTCGCAACACGGCCGCAAGCTTACCTTTCTGTGTAGGTGCATATGTGAGATGGATGTACCAATGCAACATAGTCCAGCCTCAATGCCCGCATGCCTCGAGGTGTCCGAGTTTATGAAGACAACTAGACCAAGGCTCCGAGGCTACTTTGAAGGACGTTCATGTGATGATACGCGTACCTTGGCCATGCATGTTTTGATGCAAGAGATTGGCCGATCTAGGCGCGATTTATAAATATATCAGGCTCGCGGATGCGGTAGACACCATATTTCAATCACATTCGGAGCATTGAATACTCCGATTGTAGTCGATTTCATCCAGTCCAAACTTTCCTGGAACCTCTTGTGGTCAGGAGAGCAAAGGGGCGACTTGGGATACACTTACCAGGTGCATCGAGAATTTGACAGTCATGATCTCGCCCCCTCACGGAGTGTACAAAGGGCGTTCTCGTATACTCAATGAAGTCACGAGAATCTGATTTACTGTAATCATTCGGCGCATAAAGTGCATGAACGAGTGCCACAAGCCATCAAAGTAATTGCTGTAATGTGCCATGTCACAAATGTCACATCACCAGACACCAGAGTCACTACGACCGACTGACTTTGCCTTTTGTCCATCTCTTCTTCAGCTGGGGCAAATCTTGCAGACCAGCAACAAGTTGACTTTCATATACGCTGGGTTGAATGTTGACAGGCTTACTTTGGGGCGACAAAGCGCTGCATATGGCCCGTCAGAAAATCTGTCGTACAACATCAGCTGTGTCTGGCCAGTGGAGTATCTCTTTGGTCTCGAGTAGCTTCCGTTCGTCGCAACTATATGCTCTTGGACAGACTTGCATCTTATATGTTAGGAGGCTTCATCCTGAACGAGGGGACCACCTATGCTTCCGTAGTCTTGTATCAATGCAAAGCTGGCTCTTCTGTTCTCTGGTGTCTCTTCAAACCGGGAAACTCGCGGTGAGCTTCGCAACGCAATCTCATTACGGCGATAATCCCCGTGGAATGTGCGGTCATGAACACTTCTCAGAACTTGAGTATCTGAAAAACAGATATTTGACTCGCTCCAATTCCCATCTCGCCCACGACGTTGATATCCGTCAGCTCCAGAACATCTTCTATCGTCATTACCTGGGAATGTCCTGGCGGCTACTTTGCGACGCGTGTTACGCTGGACAACGAATCAACGTTTCTTAGAGGTCGTGTCCACGATGCGTTCTCGAAATTCAAATTAAATCGAAGTACGTAGCTCTCCGATCAAAATCATGGGCAGATGGAAGAGTTGGGCCGCGATTCTCACCATCACCTTTACTCTGCGGGATTGAACTTTCGCTTGAGTAAGTTCTGACACTCAGCATTTGAATGCCATCATCCAACTCCTTGATGCTTTTTATTCGACTATACCAATTGGCTATCTATGCGCACGCGCGACGTTCGAACGTGCCCTCTTGCATGTGCGCTGGAATCGCCGACCTACTATCGTTCGGCTGCAATCATGGCTACTAAGCCAAGATGCTCACGTTCCTCGGAGATATGCGCGGCAACAAAACATCAGGGCGCAGACCTCCCCTCCCTGTCGATGCTGCTGCGACCTCTGCTATGGACGCTTTAAAATCCATGTGAACAACAACTGTCGAGAATGCCAGCTGTTCTCTCCGCATGCGGGGTGCTTCAATGTGGGGTGATTCATATCAGAAAGCTCTAGCCACGCGCTGCATCTGCTTATGACAATCCTTAATTCTCGATTCGTGCATTGCATTCCAGAATCTGTCCTGGCACCTCGCCGTTCATAGCTAGCTTCTAGATGCTGCTGGCACCCTTTTACTACTTCCATCCATGCGGCTCGTTCTCGGAATTGCTCCCGATATTTGGTTGAAAAGAAAGCTGCATTTCAGCGATTGGCCTCGTCCGATTTGTGCCTCTGGTTAACTCCGGTGCGTGCCGCTTATCTTCCGCATTATACTCTCCTCTGGTTGTAGACTCACACAGGACACGAGTGAGTGGCGCTTGCACTTTGACCGACGTCAACGACGCAGTCTTGTGCTCCACGTACAGGCATATTGACATCACTAGATCAGCTAATCTCTCCATAACGCATGAAGGCATACCTAATGTGGCCCTGAAGCAGAAGAATGCGACGCAGAATCCGTCATTTCTCGATAGCACGCCTTTTCGGGCACGCTGGGAACACGAGGCAGGTGGTTCGATCCGGCTGCCGATCAGTCAGACTTCCCCGACCTATGCTCGTTTCGTCATGCTTTCGCATGCTATGAAGGGTCCGACGAGGCAGTCCGAAGAGTTTGAGACGTGGCGTCTCTTCGGGGCGCGAGCGGCACAATTGTCAAGGTCCGGTCGCCACCAAGCGGTCACGTTCTGTGCGGCCCTCGTCCAATGACCGGGATGGTCCGTAAGGGCGCCATCAGGCACTATTCCTTGTACATCAGCTCCTGGGGCGTCATATTTTGATCGCATGCCCCAGAGCGCGGGACGCACATTCCCCAGATTGAGTCCCGATCGCCTCATGCCAGGGAAGTATTGCCACCCCGGTTCAGCTTGAACATAGCCTGGCCGGCACGCGATTACGGCTAGGCGACCGGGCTGCTCCCTCCTCTTATATCCGGATGCCAGACCTCTGTGCCGCTCGCCACCGCCATCCTCCTCCATTCCTTAACACCCTCCTTCCGACATGCTCGTCCTGAGCACATCATCGGTGTGCGACGTCTGCCTCGATAGCTTCACCGACGGCAAGGTACCCTATGCTATCACATGTGGACACACGTTCTGTCTCAGGTACTACTACAAGATCTCCATCCTCGAACCCTTCGACTGATTCTGGCTGGCCAAAGGTGCTTGCAACAACTGACCCGGCATACTTGTCCTCTATGTCGGACGCCGTTTGACCCGGCCGAGCTGCGCAAACTGCACGTTGAATACAGTCGGTCTTCTACTCCTCCTCCGCCGCCCGGTTCCTCGGAGAGTCGCGAGGCACAGGTGTACATGAAACACATTACTCGCATTGTGCGCGAAGGTGCAATGGCGAGTGAAGTGAACGAGTTAATACAGGAAATCCATGCCTGGCTGCAGACGCAGCCCGAAAAAGAGGTACGATTGCATTTTCGAATACTATAGAATGCCACTGACGCCCTGCGCTGCCGTTAGCATGCAGATCTGCGCTCAGCCCATGTGCTGCTCTACAAGTATACCGAGATGCAGCGAAAAGGCAAGGAAGAGAAGTACTTACTTGCCGAAGCGCAGCAAGTGCGGCAGGACCTCGTGAAGCAGCTTTCTGAACTGGAAGAAGCAGCTGAAGTCCGTCTTCATGAGCAGCTTCGCCTTCAGCGAGAGGCTGCAGAAGAGCAGTTGCGCGAGCAGCAAGAGTCCGCAGAAAGGGAGATCGAAGAGCTCCAGAGGAAGCGGGAACACGACCGAGAAGTCGCTCATGCTGTTGAAAGCAGCCTTCGCGAGGAGCTCGAGAGATTAGACAAGGATTGGGCCGGGTAAGCATCTTCGATTATCTCGTCTACCGCACGCGTCTGACCCCCCTTTAGCAAAGTGAGCGTTGCCTCGGCTTCCGTCTAGCTGTCTTGCACTGATGCCACGTGATAGTATGATACTTGCTTAGCTGAGTGCCGAGAAGTGCTCGAATGGGCGAAGGAGCTAGAACGCCGTTCTCGCAATCCTCTTCCCATCCCGCCGCGACCTATTGAATCTCGTTTCTTGTTCAAGGAGAGATCTATCGATCTCATGGATTTGTCGCAGTCGCATGATGATCCGTTCGACTCGCCGCCCATCAAAAATTCAAAGGGGGACGTATTCCGCATATCACCAGTTCCTCCCACCCTGGCTATCTCCCCACTACTCCCGAATGCTTTCCGTTCACTTTCGGGGTACGCCAGCGACGAAGACGACGAGAGACGGAGCCAGAGCAGCAGCGGCAGCTCGTACTTGCGGCAGCCTATCCCGATCGAGCCCAAAATGACGCGGAGGCCGAGTAACGCTTCTCTCTTGAGCCGCTACGACGATCCTATGTCTCGATCTCTGCCTCGCGGTACTCCTGACGTCCACATGGAAAGCTGCTCGTCGTCTCCCAGTGTCTCGGGCATACGTTTCTCAAATCGCGAGCGGCACGGGGACCTCACTCCTTATTCGACTGGACTTGCTCAGCAGGAATCACGTACTTCTGCTACATCTGTACTTGATCGCATATCTGCGCCTTTCCGACCTCTGACGCAGGAGGATGAGCATGCCCGCTCGCGCGCCCAGCTACGCGAGTTGCTTGACGATCCTCCGATAGCGCATCGAGTCCGTGCTATATCACCGTCTGAGTCCGGGCTTGAACTGTCGTCGACGCATCACTGTCAATCTACGGCTCCTTCCATGACCCAGACGTCGAATCCTTCGCCATCGCCGCCACCGCCGGTGGTTCCTCCACCGGTGATGCCTCCTCAATCATCTATGCAGCGGATGGGTACGATCTCGCGAGCTAGCGAAGCGGCGAAAGCCGCTGAACGCGCACGCGCGAAGAAGTCATCCATGACACAAACACCACCGTCACCGAGCGCTGCGTCGAAGGAGCGCGACATAACGTCGTCGTCTTCTCCCGCGTATTATCAGCCGCCGGCGGTGCGCGCTACGACGTCTGCGTCACACGACCAGGCGAAGCCGATGTATCCGCGTCAGCCATCGACGGGTAGTCCGACAGCTAAAGCATCGGGCCTGACGCAGACGTTTCGGGCAATGCGGGAAGTGCAAGGGGTATCATAAATGGTCCACCTGCGCTATTGTTAATGGCTTATCTTTGTCGAGCATGCTCGGTGTTATGTCGTCGCCCTGGGATATTTGGCGATGCTTTGGTCTCTACTCATCATCATCATCATCATGATTCGCATAGCTGGCACGATGCCATCACTATTATTATTACAATGCAAACATTACAATGTATTCAGCCGCCTTACGGAAAGCGAGCTTCGAAACAAACATCAGTCGTGTATCTCTCGCATGGCGTCCCTGCGACACGGAGACACCTTGCACCCCTCTGCATGTCTACGGACATTCTGCAAAATTTCCATCACGCCGCACGGGAGCTTTCGAGCGTGGGTCCTGATATCGCCAGCCCTCTTCCCAGCCCGTTGCGCGCTATTCGCGATACCACCCAATGCATCGCCTCACGCCAATCTGTCGACGCGGTGGCCGGTGCAAGATGAAGATGTTTATAGCGATCTCGCCCGCAGTAGTGTTCCGGCAGGCATGCTCTGGGGCACTCAATGTGGGAGGAGTTTTGACAAACAGACTCGCAGCACCCAATTGAAGGCTTTCATTTGCGTGATTTCATTTGCGTGATTCGAGGTGGGAGACCGTCGGAGACAGCGTGACGGCCTCCGGGGAGCTGCAGGGTCTGCGCAGGCAGCTCGGGGGATTAGTGCCTCCGCAGCACCTGGCCTGGCCCATCAGTCGTGCAACGCTGCAGGCCTGCCGTGTTCGTGGATGGAAGAATACGGGCAATGGAGCGCCCTATTCAGTGATGCCTCTTGTGAGCCTTGAGGTGATGGGACAGCGGCGACGGCGGCGTCTTAGCATGGGAGAGATATGGCGCTTGCATAGTCTCTGGATGGACCGACCTCCGGGTACGCCAGGACGTTCATAACGGGGAGCTCATGCTAGTGCACCTCCCATTCACCTGGCGCTGAACTAGTACAGCGTTATGGGCCTGAACTAACAGCAATTCCGACCTGTTGTACCCACAGATAGTCAAGAAGGACTAGGGGCGCTCCGCTCACTCTTGGTGTTGCGATCATGTGAGACCGACGGCGAGCGTGGCTTCTCAGCATGGGGAAGGAAGCCATTAAGCAACATATTACAATGTCTAGAACGTTACGTGCCCTTAGTATAATCCGCCGATTCGAAAGAATGCACCACGCAGCAATGTGCCTTTGTACACCACGCCTTTTCGGTGTGACACACACGTTGATGAGTGGTATTGCATGGCATGGCAAACCAGCTTCAACGGACTTCTTGAACCAGGATCTGCTTATCAGTTCAGTTCAGTGCGCAGCCCGCAGTGCAGTGAGCGTTCGTATAAACTACAACCCTCAAACCAGCACTGTCACCGCAGCATACTGTACTTACGATCTGTCCATTCAGTGGGTATCTACTTTTACTACAAACATGCATCGACGCAGCATCACGGCACACGCGGTGCTCAGTGAGCACGGCCCTTGCCCGTCGTCGGCGGCACCGTCACCTGCCTTGTCACGGGATCGCTCCACCACCACCGCAGGAAGAGCACAAAGAGCGCAAAAATGCCGAGGAAAAGGAACGCGACGACGCCGTGGTAGCCGTACCAGTACAGCTCCGCGAGCTGCAGGAGGTACTTGATCATCACCTTGCTGTCGAGCTTGCTCTCGCCCTCCGTGCGCAGCCCGAACGCGAACGGCACCTCCGCGATCGCGTGCGGGGGGATGCGTGCCTTGACAAGCAGGTCCAGCGCGATCTTGAAGCCCTGTGAGTTGAGGTTCCGCGCCTTGCTGAACTGCGGGTGCGGTGAGCGAGAGGCGAGGGGCGAGAGGGAGGCATGCGACGTACCACCTCCTTGCGGATGCCGAAGAACCCAGACATGGGGTCGCTCGCCGAGGTGAGCGGGAGCGCGAGCATGCGTGCGCCGTTCGAGATGACGCGCCGGTGGAGGGGCCAGCCCTCGTCGATGGCGCCTACGCCGCCGCCGTATCGTGTGCCGAGCACGAACACCCTTGTTGGTGAGAGCGCGGCGAGCATTTGGGGTACGAATTCGGGCGGGTGCTGGATGTGGGGACGTCAATCAGGACGCGGTCAGCATCATCACTGCTTCCAGAAAGTCATAGACTGCAGTGGCCGTCTGAGACCCGCTCGAAAATCGACGTGCAAACGTGGTCGTGGAAGGAGCGTGCAGATCGCTCAGATGGGGTCTAGCTATTCCGCTAGTCGATGTCCCCATATTCATGGCGCAGTGACGACCTTCAAGTGCATTCACAATCGCGCGGAAGGAAGCCCTCATGCTGCCTGCTGAGATGGAATTCGAGATCTAAGTACGCGTGCGCATGCCTCCGCGCAGGCCTAGCCCGCACATCTCATACGGCAGTCTCTATGAAGCATCGCCGAACGCATGACAAGCCACGACGCACTACCTATCTCTGTCGCCGCGTAGAGACGAGCGCGCCGATGCGGACAGCCCGAGCGAGCCACACCTGCAGAACACGCAGCACGCACTCACCTGCAGATCGGCGTCCATGCAGAGCATGTTGTCCCCCTGCGCCTCCTGGAAGCCGCGCACGACGGCGCTGCTGAGCCCGCGCTCGGTGGTGCGCACGATGATGCGGACGCGGTAGCCCTCGCGCTGGAGGGCATGCACGACCTCGACCGAGCCGTCGCGCGAGTTGTCGTCGACGACGATCACCTCGACCGCGTGCGCGGGCACGGGCGAGTCGATGCGCTGCAGCGCGGCGAAGATGCGCGTCACGAGCGGGCGCAGGTTGCCCGCCTCCCTGTACGCGGGCACGACGACGGAGTAGTCGATTGCGGACATTGTCGGGGTAGGTTATGAGTTACAGAGGGTTTGGAGTGAGGTCAGAGAGCGGGTCCGTGGCGGGAGATAATGAGTGTTGGCGGCGACCAAAGTCGCGAGATGTAGTGCTGGTTTTGCCTTGGATTAGCACTCAGAAAACGCTTCCACAGTGTGTCGTAGTACAAGTTACGCGTTGAATGGCGGGAAAGTACGAAGTAGGTGGTTGGAAGTAGGACACTAAGGAATTCGGTCTGCGCGACTGCGCAACAACGTGGCGTGTTCCGAAAGTGCCTCCGCGACGTGTTTGCCATCAATCTATCACGCAACGGAATAATGATACATTCAAGAAATAGAGGTAAGAGTATAATATACAACATAGAATCCGCAAAGTATCCGCAAGGGCCATAAACGAGACACACCACGAGGGCACTGTTCATGACTTTGCCCCGCACTGGTTCAGACCAGCCCCACAAAACTGAGCGGCTAGAATCCAAGCCAGAACCTGCGCCTTGTCAGAAAGTAAACTCACAAATGATAGGAGAAACATACCAAGCCGACCACAAAGCTGAGCCCAACCACCCGCTTGTTCTTCCACCACATGCTCCGGCGCACCGTGCGCGCGCCGCGGCGGAACGCAGTCGCCTGGCTCGCCATGTTGTCCGTCTTGTCGACGAGGAGCTCGATGCGCTCGCCGCGCGAGAGGATCTGCTCGACGTTCTGGACCATGATGTCCTTCACCTGCGCAAGCTCGGACTGTGCCCGCGCGAGCTCGTCGGCGGGTGGCGCGGTGTTGTACGTATGCATGAGCTGCGCGATCGTCGGCCCGAAGGTGCCCTGCAGGGCGTATGCGGGCGCGGACGAGAACGAGTCGGAGTCGGAGGCGGAGGGGGCGGATGTGAAGAGTTGCTGGAGCTCGGCGAGGAAGGTGAATGGCATCCGACTATGCCAAAGGCCCGGGTTAATGATGTCTACTTTCAAGGTTTCAAGCTGAGAGCGCACCGGCCAGCAGAGTCCTCCGCCATCACCAGGTAGGTGAATCCACCTTCAGATACGTAGTGGAACAGATATTGTTCCCAAACATACGTGAGCTTGCTGTTATTGGGAGGTATCTTGGAGAGGATTGTCTGTGTCGCTGCGTAGACTCTGCATCAATGTACAACATACAGGAATGCTTTAATATACCTTGCGAGAAATCCCGCTGCCCGCTTTTATGTTCGGCCAGGATGGTCGAACCTCGGGCAACCAATGCATGAATCTGCCCGTAGAGAGATCAACCGTCTGAATCGAGGGTGGGCTTTCGAGATATACATACGAGAGACATAATGGACCGTCAGGACAATAGGATATAATGAACAATTCAGCAAGCTCGCATATGTTAATCCTCAAGGTAGCACTGCAACCCCAGTGCAGCAACTGCAACTGATAACGCGTCACAAGCCTCACGCAATATATTAAAATGCGTCATACAGCTCCGCAATCAGGGTTATAATTTGTATCTGCCTCTGTCACGCGGATGCGTGCCAACTAATTACCATATTCCATTACACACTGCGAGTACTCAGCCCTGCGTATCTATTGCCACTGAATGCGTGCGCCGTCATAGACTTTCTATTACTGGGAGGACGGCGCATTCCGCCATTGCTAGACGCATCGATGACTACAGAATCTGTTATAGATTCACACTTCTAGCTAGTATCCTGCGCGCTGTCACAGGGTCACCATCACAAGTGTTACAGCAACGGTGTCGCATTGTCACGCTCATAGACGCCCATTCGTGGAAGGACCACGTGGAGCTCTCAGTACCGCTCTCAAGTACCATCGTTCACGCTCACTCACCCGCCAGCACACTCCCTCTCACACTCTGTCATGGTACGCCTTACATTCTTGCTGCAGCTATGGAGAGTGGAAACTGAACAATTGCCGTGGCCGTAACTACATTGTACAGTCCGACTCAGACGCACCCCGCCCCACCCGCGCGAACGGCGCAAGCGCGGTTGCGAAGCCTCCCGGGGCGCAGAACATCCGGTGCGTAGTCGTTTATCTCTGCACATAGCCATACGCTGACCGTTTGACTCACATATAATGCTGAATTGCCCATGGACCGTCGCATTGACCCTCTGGTGCTGCTGCAACGCGCACACATGACGCCAGGCGGCGAGCGGCAGGATCGCAGGTCGCAAGGCCGAACTCGACGCGTGCAGCGGGCGCGGGCGGCTCGTCGAACACGATGCTCAAGCTGTACACGGACGACTCGCCAGGACTCCGGGTGTACGTGTCCCATCCTCCTATCACACCCACGCCGCGACATCCCCTCACGACCGCAGCCAGGGCCAAATACTAACATCCTGCACACAGAGACCCGTTCATCGTCCTCGTCCTCTCGCTCTTCTTCATCGCGTCCATCGTCTTCCTGCACATATCCGCCAAGATCGTCCGTGCGCTCACGAAGTAGGCCTGTGCCCCCGACATGCTCGCTCTCCCCATCCCCGCGCGCACTTACTCCCGACTTGGGTCTCGTCGCTGTCAGGGTACGTAGTGTCCCGCTGGCTGAAGCAGGCCCGGGCGTGTGGGCGCCGGGCTCGGACATTGGCTGGTTCACGTTCGCGTCGCTGCGCAAAATATACCATACGCTCTCATGTGACTGTCCCATGTTCGCATGAATATTATAGCTTGCGGAGGCCTCGCTCGTTGGCATATTGCAATGCACCTCAAAGCTTCGAAACCTCAACGGCCTCGAGTCTCGAGCTTACAGAGCCACGTATAGCACGCCGGCAGCCGCAGGTGGCGACGCCACCAAAGGTGAGAAATATGCTTAGCACGTCGGAAGAAGTGTCATATAGTGGCTGAGCTGGTTCTATTGCCAGTCTCGTTATAACTGCGCCGCCACAGCCGGCGTCGCCGCTATAGCGAGTCCGTCAGTTCGACCATCCGCCACGCTTGGCGAGGATTTTTGCCTGTCTGGTCTCCCTCGCCTTCGGCACAGCTAACTTGAGCTTGAGCTTAAAGCTGATGCTTCTCCGAGTGAGGTTTCAGAGAGTGCTGCGCCACATCCGACTTACGACTCCTGCTGGTGAGTTATTTCGTCACGCAGACGGCTCGACTGTCCGCAGCGAGGTCCTGGGGGACCGATTTGCGAGCGCGCCGCGCAAGTTTCCCAGCAGCGCATGTTGGGGCGCTATCCTTGTGCCACTGTGAGCCAGCTCGCTCACACCCGAGCCAGTCTGTAATGGGACGATCGAACATGGACATGCCTGTACGTCCCTCCTTTCGGTTTGGGTTCTGAACCAAGGATGTGGGATGCAAGACCCGGAGGACTACGCCCCCCACTCTTACGGGGTTCGCGGCACCGAGGAACGTGCTGGCGACGAACCGTTCCAAAGGCCCGTAAACGGCGTTTTGCCCTGTGCACGCTCTTATGACTGAATCAAGCAGCGGCTGTACAGCTTTAGTCGCATCACTCTATTGGTTCGGCGAAGTTTGCGCAGGGCAGGGTATATACCGGTTCTTCTGAGCTTCATACAATTCGAGACTGCTAAGAAGACATCTATTGTCACCGCTGTATTATGACTTCCCGACGATCATCAGCACGGGCAACAATCTAGCGCTTCGTGTTTCTCAGAGACATTCGCGCCGTGCCTCCCAATAACAATCTGCAAATGCATTGGCTACAAATGGAACATGTCAATACCAGATACGATGGAGCGGTAGGTGCTCCCGCTGACATGAACGCGATGTGCGGTGCATTTGACGAGACACTGAGCATGCAAGGCTAGAAGTGTTACATGTATGTGCCACTAGGCTATATGTACCGCAAGCAGAGTCAACGACGTGAGCGTATCTACGAGTCTATGTAAGTCGAAAGTTCGAAGTCCATCATCCATCCATATCACAACACCATTAGCGTTAACCTGTGAACAGCGTCACGAAGCGGCCCTCGTGAGCATCTGGTGAGCCCGGGACACTACAGCGTGTCTGCAGATACAACTACGTTCGCCGCGCCCGTTTGGCTTTGCGTTCATGCATCTCTCGAGGAGGCACGAGTTCGCTCCAGTTCTTGGTCCGACGCTTCTTGCGCGGCGGCTCCGCACCTGCAGCAGTCCTTCCTGGGTCTGTCGTAGGTGGACCTGCAGCGGCTTTAGAAGATTCTGCGTCGACGTCGGTCTGCTGTGCAGTTAACCGCGTTCGGCTGGGCTGCTTCCTCTTGGTCCCGCGACCGCTGGCCTGGCTGCGGGTAGACTTCCCCTCGCCGCCTCGTCCCGTGCTGCGCTTGGGGCGAGTCTGAGTCATATCTGCGTCCCGGGGCTCGCTTGGCAAAGATGGAGCGCTGCCACCACGACTAGGAAGGGCGGGTGCAGCTACGTCCAACTTGAGAGGGCGGAAGGTCCCAATGACACCCGCATCAATCTTGACATCTATCCCTCCGTCCGTCTCTGGATAGGGTGGCTTGAATGGAATCGCCGCATCGTCCTCCGGCCATCCTTCCATCCCGAGCGCCTCGTCAAACACTTCGAGCATTGCGTCGTATGTCAGCGGTACCGGTATTTGTGTGATGTTTTCGAACATTGGACCCTCCCAAATGTAGGCGTGGAAGACCATTGACCGCAGCCCTTTGAGTAAATAGTTAAGAGGGGCATTGTCCTTGACGGTGAACATTTTCCTGTAGAATATGATCTCCTTCCTCTCCCTGGCTTGCCTTGGAGTGGTTGCGCCGAATATCTCCGCGACCGCGTCTTTACCTTTTCTATGGTCATGGTGTGTGTGACGAAGCACGACACAGACTAAGAGCCAGAAGAACGACTCGAGGTCGTGGTGTGCTTGATGGGTAACACCGGTCTCTGGGTCCGCATCTATGAGTTCCATAGCCATGAACTCAAATGTGCCCTGATAAATTGGGGAATTCAACAATGAACGGCTGGAATGTATCGTACATTACTCACCGTTCTCTCCTTGAGCTCGTTCTCAAGTTCTCTGAAGTTCTTCCGCTCGTCTGCAGAGAGTGGAGTCCCCTGAAGCGGAATTCCCTAAAGCGAAGTTCCCTGACGACCCTTCCATCTGAACTTCGACGAGTCGACAGGAGAACTGTAGTCAAAGTCGTGAATGAAACCAGAGAAGTTTACCACCCCTTTGCGCACTAGCATAACATTGCCGAAGCTGACGTCTCGATGGAGAATACCGGACAGATACGCGAGCAGATGACCTGGATGCGTATCCAACGGTCAGCAACAAAATCGACTGCCCGATCAAGAGGACACACCTATGATTGCGTCGCGGATGGCCTGTACCAACTGTTTCGTTGAAGTAAACTTGTCTAGAGACTCTCCGATAGTGTCGAAAACGATTCGCGTGTGGCTTCGCTCATTCTGCGGTCCGGTCTTAGAATCCTTGGCCGTTGCAGATATGGTGACGTGGACACTGCACGAGTTCCCCAGATCCTCGCCGTACAGCATCTTAGCCAAGCCATAGTTGGGGATATTGTGCTTCTCGAGGTAGGCATTGATCTTGTTGTAGTGGACAACTTCGTTCATGCGTTCGGTCTGGCGATGCTGCTCCTTGATAATGACACGTTCAATGAGGAAGCCATCTAGTAAATCGTCGCGTGCAGAGCTCGAGCTGTCTTTGGGCCGATCCGCACTAGAATCCACAGCCTGAGAGTCGTCCGTTCGCGCCTGCTCTACTGGTACATCCGGCGCACCAGAATGCTCCACAACCATGGAAGAGCTGTCGGCATCATCTCCACGTCGTGCTTTCCCGTGCGGTACGAGGCTCCACGTATTGTTAATTGAATGTGCTTTCCCCTTGCGCCGCAACGAGGGAGAAGCGCCGTTAGAGTCTTCCCTTGTCAGGCGCCGATCCTCAGGCAACGAACGCCGGTAGACTTGTAGCCCTTCCTGAACTAATGTCGCCCGAGAAAACAGCCGCGAGCCAAAGTGGATAGGACGAAGCGTCAAGAAATGCCGAGATACCGACGGTATCGTGACTACACGATTCCAATACAGGTCTTCCTCAATCAATCCGGGGATCCCTAGTCCCTTGACGAAACTCTCAGTGACCGCAAAAGAGAAGTCGTCCTGGCCATTCAAGACGATTTGGTCGGAATAAGGGGGTCGGAGGAGCCGGTAGAAGAATTTCGATATGAACTCATGTTTGTCGGTGTAATCGAAGCGGCGCGACACGACAGCAGAAGCATGATCGAAGCGATAGATACGAGCAAAGCAACCCAGGACGTGGAGGACGTAAGCATACTGGGCGCCATGAGCAGAGAGGAGGTTGAGAGCACTTTCTGCGATTTGGACCAAATCCGCATTGGCTCGCTGGCTTGCACTATCCATCGGATCGAGATGGTTGGCCCCTTTAGTCTCCACCACGAGTCCGATCTGCGACCAAGGCGCTTCCTCGTCCACAGGCGTGCCAGGCAGCAGACCGATGATATCGGGAAATGTTTTGGACATCGCCGGAGCCAACTCTTTATATGGCGTTGGGATCGACTTCTTGTCTCTCCTCAGGAACGTAAGTCCGTCGCCATCACCGTGGATGTCCATCATCATCGCGTTGAATGCGTGCACCTATGTTGCGCAGTACGTAAGTATGTGGCAGCACGACACTTTCAACACCGAACACTCACCAATGGATCGTACATTTGCTTCTCGTCTTTGACATCAAGCTGTCGAAGTTTCTTGAAGGGGTCTGCAATTCCAGATTGCGGATAGTTCGACATATCACAAGGTACGAATCGATCGAGAAACTCGTCCAACGGCACGTCCACCACCCCCACTTTGTCGTATAGCTCAGATAGCCATGACTCGAGGCATTTTGGATTGTCCTTGTTGCGCTGTTCTAATCTCCATAGATATTGTATGGCCTTCATGGCGTTGGATTCGGGGAGCTGCAATCCATGTACCGTGTACGTTTATGAGCGGGAGTATTCTAGATTTTCCAAACGGAAGCTAATGTGCCACTCGGCCACTCAATCACGAAGTTGAGGACCGCTCGTGAACGTTCCGAATCGAAGGTACTATGCCACCCGGCCACTTACTCACAAGTTGAGTCTGCGTGCTTCACGCTGCGAAGAGTTGTGTGGCACGCAGCAAGCAGCTCCGTGGCCCGGTCCGGCGGGGCCACCACGTGGTCCGTGGCTGCACGTGAATTGCATGTGATCGCGTTACTCCGCGACACCTTGGAGCGCCCAGTAAATGTGGGCTGACCATACCCTCTCCTCCTCCTATCGCAAGTGTGTACTCCTCGAGGTAGAAAATAATTGTCAGATTGTTCTGTGGACCATTGCATCGCAGCTCATTTCCTGCGGCCACCTAATCATTTATCACAATCTCTGATCACTGCCCTTAGAAACACTGCCGGCTAGCTACCTCGACTATCGTAGAGGATGCTCTAACCTTTCGGTCACTTTCCGAGCCCCCACGGCCACGAATACCTCTTATGATACCTCTTCACTGTGTATTCTCTCACTAGACGACTATTTGCAAATCAGGGCTGAACACTCTATGCTCCAAGCTCCCTGCGGACAACAGGATGAGGTCCGTGAATAGCAGCAATACCGAGATAGAGCCTCCGTTTCCAAGATGGGTCACAAGCATGGAGCCTATTCACCCTGATCTCGTTGCGCGCCTTCCTGGTGCTAAGACACGCCCGAGGAAGCTGACTTGGGACCAGATCGCCTTGGCTGTTGAGGTCAAATCGGATCTGAACAGTGATTCTATCCAGAAGAATAGCTTGAAGGCTGATCAGGCGCGCATTCAGCCGGCCAAGAATGCGTGCAAGATCCTCACTGCGCGTTGGAGCCTTTGTAGCTACACTGTCGGCATCTACGGACGACAAGCTTGCATTCTCGACCACACTTCTGATGCCATTGCATCACCGTTACTCGACTACGTCAAGCACCCCCATATTCTTCTCAATTACCTGTATCGACTCACCCATCCCGACTTCGATCTGCCCAGTGCAGTCCTCGGTCATGACCGTTCTTCACATCGTGCCAGTGCAGCAGAGGTTGACAGCATCGGTATGCCTGACTTGGACGGCCGCGATCGCATCTGCGACCGAGTGGTAATGCTGCTAGGTTGCGGCAAGTACTACCTGCTCCTCCGATCGCGCTCGAGAAATCCCCGTCTTTTCTCATGCGCTACCGCCGTTCGCGAGGTACTCGAGGTTTTCAGGTTGCCCCAAGGCGATGACGCAGTGACTACCCGCTGGACAGTAGATGCCCGACAAGCTCACCAGATGGATTCGGGGAGCGTGAAAGCTGCCACCGATGACTACGTGCCTGCGCGCGTCATCATCAAGGAAGCGTGGCGGCAATGTACGCGCCACAGAGCCAGAATCATAAACTTCCACCGCGAGCGAAACCTCGGGAGCTCTGGAATGCTGAATATGCTGTACGGGAAGGATCTGGGTGATGCAGATGACAGTCCTACCTTGCATCTCACCCGGTCGTCCGCTTGGAAATTGTTTGAGAAAGAGGACATCAGATTGGCTGGAGAGCGGAGCCATATCCGGGTCGTTCCCGATTCCGTCGGGGTCCCCCTGTCCGAATTTAAGTCCACGAAGGAGCTCGTGCAAGCGATGCGGGACGCTATCAGAGGTGAGTTCGCTCAGCTAAACACCTCTGCATTTGATCTGCAACGTCTGTGTACAGGACACTTACGAGCATCACTTGCGGGTGTCCCGCAACGTGACGTGAGCAATGGCAATATAATTATCATACGCGACCCTTGCAGGAAGCACACGGGATTTCTCGACGACTTCGACTACGGCTGCCTAGTGGATTCGCAGCACTACGTTGATGCGGACGGTAACCGAGGCAGTCCCTTATCCGGCGAGGATCTCAAAATGGTTGACGAACTCAAGAGAGGCCTGAAAGAGAGGAAGGTGAGCTGCCATCTACGTTGTTCACAACCTAAACAGAACATCACTGCAGAGCACGCCCCAATTTATCTCCATCGCCCTGCTTCAGGTTAGGAACGTGGAGAGGAACGTATATTCGAACGGTGAACTCATCGGAAGTGAACCTATCGAGCACGCAGTGTGCCATGATCTCGAGTCGTTCTACTGGCTCTTGATTTGGGTTGTGCTTCGCCACACCAAACATTCGATTGAACCCAGAAATGAGGAGTGCAGTATGTTATTCGATGCCTCTATGGAGGCAAGGATGGCGATGCAGAGACCCGGCCACCTGGGGATGATGCCAGTGCTCGTACCGGGCAACGGGCCTCTTAGCTGGCTCTTGAGGAGGCTGAAGCTGCTGGTCGCTGCTGCCTATCTGAACAAATTGGATAGTCATATCGTGATCGAAGGTGACCAAGAGGTATACGTGGAGAATGATAGACCTGCGAGACCACTAAGCTACGAGTCGGTGTTACGAGCGTTCGACCGAGCGCTTGCAATGGATGGCTGGCCAGAGAACGATAAGGCTATCCCCTTCCCTCCACCTACGTTGCGTCAAAAGCCAAACGAACCTAGCGATGGTACGCTGAACCTCGGGAGCAGCAGCAAGCAGAAGGGCAGTGTGCGGGAGAATGGGCAGAGCAGCCTGCCAACGACCGTGGAGGCGTCCACCCACCACGGGGCCTACTATGGCACTAAGAAAGGCCCAGATCTCCCCCATCTTCACAGTACTGCGGGACCATCTGGCACTGCCGCAGAGCCTTCTGCCTCAGGAGCGGAGAGCACGAAGCGCCGGAAGCGGGACTGGAGCGAGATCCTGCCTCCTCGAGAGCAGCATGAGCGCAGGGCAAAGCGGGTACGACAGAACTAACTGCGCCGTTCACTATAGTACTCGGCGTTGGATCTGTTGGAAGCACGGGGCTAGAAGTGCGCCAAGTTAGAGCGACATTCACGGACTGGTCTTGTAGCTGCGGGTGGTAGATGGACTTAAGCTTCTAGATGCAATAACTAATCACCTCACTGCCTCTGTCTGGCTCCTCATAGATCGTTCGTCACCGCTACTCGCACACAAGCTCGATCGTTATACTTTATGACCATAGCGATCGCATTCGTATGCTGTACGTTATCAGCTCTGATGATCTATGGCCGCTGTTCAAGCGAAGATCCGATCCACCTACGAGTGGATTTGCGCAAACGCTAGACAAGCAATCAATAACAGATGTGCACCCACCCATACCTACAGCCTCGTCAGCGCACATCCTGATTTTCATGAGCGACACCAAATGAAAGTGGCGGTTTCTAAATGTGTGGCATCTTGCGCCTCGGTGAAAGCTGCAGATACGTGTGCGCGCGCAGCTGACCTACCGCGCATCCTTGGCTCATGCTGTGGGCAAATCATTCGATACGCGGTACACCTGGTTTGCGTGTAAGAAGTCGCGACATATTGAGATGGGAATTGATGCAAGATAAGTGTTACATGTACGTGCTACTAGGCTATATGCAAGCACAGCCAACGAGGTGAGCATATTTACGAGTCTAAGTCAGTCGAAAGTACGAGGTTCATCATCTATCCATATCATAACGTTAACCTGTGGGTACCGTCCCATCACGAAGCAGCCCTCGTGAGCAGCCGGTGAGCCCGGGATATTACAGCGTGTCTGCAGATATAACTAGTTCCGCCGAGTCCGTTTGGCTTTGCGTTCATGCATCTCTCGAGGAGGCACGAGTTCGCTCCAGTTCTTGGTCCGATGCTTCTTGCGCCGCGGCTCCGCACGATGCCACCCTGCAGCAATACTTCCTGGGTCTGTCCTAGGCGGACCTGCAGCGACTTTAGAAGATTCTGCATCGACATCTGTCTGCTGTGCAATCGACCGCGATCGGCTGGACTGCTTCCTCTTGGTCCCGCGACCGCTGACTTGGCTGCGGGTAGTGATGTGCAAAGCACGGCTCGGCTCAAAGCCCGGGGCTTGGGCCCGGCTTTGAAGGGCTTGGGCTCAGCGGAATGTCAAGCCGGGCCCTCCTTGACGGCTCAGGCCGGCTTGGGCCCGGCTCAGGCTCAGGCCGGGGCTTATGAGTAATCATGTAGGACCTCAAAATTATTGGCTTGTGCAGCTCAAATGGCAGCACAACATATTCAGAATGCTTATATGTCTACTATTTGTTGTTATTCTGATCTACAAGTGTTTTACAGCTGCTTATGATATTGACCGAAAATCCAGATCTTGATCACAACCCCGATCGCAACAGTAGTCACAACGTTCCGCACCGTGTTAGCAGATCACAAGTCATTGTAATGGTTGTTGAGATCATATAAGGTGAATTGATGCAAAACCTTAAAAACAAAGGGCCCATTTTCGCTAATTCTAACAACACCACAGCTGCGCGCCTAAAGCCGCCAGCTCAGGGCTCAGCTACGGCCGGCTCATGATCCAAGCCGGGCCCTGAGCCGTCTTAAGCTGCCCCCCCAGGCTCGGCTCGGCATAGCTTAAGTCGGCTCGGCCAGGCCCGGCTCACAGCTTTGAGCTGTGCTTTGCACATCACTAGCTGCGGGTAGACTTCGCCTTCCTGCCTCGTTCCGTGCCAAGCTTGGGGAAAATCGAAGTCATATCTGCATCATGGGAGCCTTGAGCCTTGCTTGGCAAAGATGGAGCACTACCATTATGAGTAGGAAGGGCGGGTCCAGCTACGTCCGGTTTGAGGGGGCTGAAGGTCCCAATGACACCCGCATCAATCTTGACATCCATCCCTCCGTCCGTCTCTGAATATGGTGGCTTGAATGGGATCGCCGCATCATCCTCTGGCCATCCTTTCATCTCGAGTAGTGTTGTGAGGTCCGGTCCGGTCCGGTCTTTTGCATGTTTTGGGCAGGACCGAGGACCGGGACCAGGACCGGACCGCCATGGGCAACGAGGGACCGGACTGAAGACCGGTCCCAAGTAGGACCGCGGTCCTATAGCGGTCCTAGGACCGGTCTGGACCGGTCCAGGATCGATCAAGTGGTTATTGACTTAACTATAGTTTTATATGTCAGAAACTGCAACAAAAGTGTACTTACTACTCGATATATACCAGAACATACTAAGTACAGCCCAAAAATTGGCTATGGTGCACTGATTCTTGATTTCTGAAAGTAAAATTGTATACTGAAGTCAACACACAGAAATGACACTGCAGTAACTGCACACCTCAAGTTGTATCTGATGAGATCATGTGTTGCATTTTTGTATGTGCCACAATGAGTAGCATATAACTACCGCTAAGCAGCGCTCTGCCAATAACTGGGTGATATTGAATGCACCATGCATGTGTACCATAATATGTGAGTGTTAACACTACTGGATGGGAGAATACACAACAGCATGTCAGTCAGCAAAACTAGTGATAATATGAGGACAACCTGTGTGTGCCAAGCATTGCCCAAGACAATAGCAGTACTTCATTGTATCATAAATCAGAAGGTTTTTGGTTGTTACTATTCATGTCAGCTTCTGTCTGATGTGTTTACCCTAATAGCCAGTGGTATATACATGATGCAGACCCACTCTAGGGGGTCTTAAATACTTTGGTTTTATTGTAAATTGGTCAGTCATGGTTCCCTACCTTGGAGTAACCACATTATAAGTGCTATTCTACGATAAATTCGGGACCGGTCCAGGACCGGTCCAGACCGGTCCTTACCGGTCCTGCAAAATCTGACCACTCAGAAGGACCGGGACCAGGACCGTGTCAGGACCAGGACTGGACCGGACTGTTGAATCAGTCCTAGTCAGTCCGGTCCTGGTCCGGTCCTTGGTCTTTAGCGGTCCTTGAGACCGGACCTCACAACACTAATCTCGAGTGCCTATTGCATCGTACGTCAGTGGTACCGGTATTTGTATGATGTTCCTGAACTTTGGACCCCCCCAAATGTAGGCACTGAAGACCATTAACTGTAGTCTATCAAGCAAATGGCTAAGAGGAGCATTGTCCTTGATGGTGAACATTTTCCTGTAGAATATGCTCTGCTTCCTCCTCCTGGCTGAGGGACTTCAGTCAATTATCTTAATCTGCCAACTGCCCTTCGCTTAAGAAATCGCAGTTGCGAGCTAGGTTTGCACGCAGATCAATCTGCTAGCTGCAGCAGATTAATCTACTGTGACAATAAAATGGTACATCCCGGATTCGAACCAAGGACCTTAGCACAGATGAGAATAAGAGCATCACAGCATACATTAGCCAACTGAGCTACAGTGGAACTAGTGTCTGCCCCATTTTAAGCAATATATAGAGTATTTTGTAAACTTCATTTTCGCAGTTTAACATCTTCCATAACACAAATACAAATGAATCTGCCTCTAAAGACCTGTGATTCCAGTGTATTCAGCTTTCCCATGGTGAGTTGCTCCAGGTCAAGCATGGTAAATCAAGCTACCACTATCATTGATTTCTGTATGCTTGTTGGAGCAGTTAGTTGCCTTGATGATTTGCGAACATTGTGTGTAAAATTTGCGTTATATATATTTTGATTGGTCCAGAGTAACTGTTGCCAATATGGCTCAGTTGGCTAACTACGCTGCGATGCTATTATTCTCATCTGTGCTAGGGTCCTTAGTTCGAATCCTGGATGTACCATTTTATTGTCACAGTAGATTAATCTGCCACAGCTAGCAGATTTATCTGTGTGCAAACCTAGCTCGCAACTGCGATTTCATAAGCAAAGGGCAGTTGGCAGATTAAGATAATTGACTGAAACTCTACCCTGGCTTGCCTTGCAGTGGTTGCACCAAATATATCCGTGAACGCATCTTTACCTTCCTCATGGTCATGGTGTGTGTGACGAAGCATGACACAGACTAAGAGCCAGAAGAATGACTTGAGGTCGTGGTGTACTTGATGGGGAACACCGGTCTCTGGGTCCGCATCTATGAGTTCCATAGCCATGAACTCAACCGTGCCCTGATAAATTGGGGAATTCAACAATGAACGGGTGGAATGTATCGTACATGACCTACCGTTCTCTCCTTGAGCTCATTCTCAAGTTCCCTCAAATTCTTCCGTTCGTCCGCAGAGAGCAGAGTACCCTGAAGCGAAACTCCCTGAAGCAAAGTTCCCCGATGACCCTTCCATCTGAACTTCGACGAGTTGACTGGAGAGCTGTAGTCAAAGTTGTGAATGAAACCAGAGAAGTTTACCACCCCTTTGCGCACTAGCATAACATTGCCGAAACTGATGTCTCGATGGAGAATACCGGACAGATACGCCAGCAGATGACCTGGATGTGTATCCAACGGTCAGCAACAAGTACAATTACCCAAGCAAGAAGACACACCTATGATCGTGTTGTGAATTGCTCAGACCAGCTGTTTCGTTGAAGTGAACTTGCTTAGAGGCTCTCCGATAATGTCGAGAACAATTTGCATGTGGCTTTGCTCATTCTGCGGCCCGTTCTTTGGATCCTTGGCTGATGCAGATATGGTGATGTGGAAACTGTATGTCTCCCCCAGATCCTCACCATACAACATCTTAGCCAAAACATAGTTGGGGATGTTGTGCTTCTCGAGGTAGGCATTGATCTTGTTGTAGTGGACGACTTCATTCATGTGTTCAGTCTGGTGATACTGCTCCTTGATAATGACACATTTGACTTGGAAACCACTGAGTAGACCGTCATGTGCAGAGCTTGAGCTGTCTTCGAGCCGATATGTGCTAGAATCCATAGAGTTGTCTGCACACGTCTGTCACAAGAAAGTGAGTATCTCCTCGTTTCCTCTATTCTAAGCCAATTACATGGCATGTCCCTACAATACGGGCCCTAGGGCGCCCCCTTAAAGCCTTTAAGGCTTCTAGCCACCCTCGCGCCCCTTACTGGATGCGTAGGGCCTTAGGTACACAGTGCAAAGGGTAGCACATGACCACAACGTGTAGGCAGGTGACCGCGTAGGCGGCGCCTGCTTATACTATATACCCTGCTAAGCCCTTATGGCTTAGCAGCTTTGGTTACCATCAGCCAGGCTTGATGCCAGGCTATTACCCAGCCTCTGTCCCAGCCCCTGAGCTGAGCACAGGCCTGTACTTCAGGGCCAGTAGTTACTCAGTAGTTACTTGGCCGCTCATGTATATATGTCACAGCTGAGGCCACTAGGGCCTCAGACTATGATTGTCATTTGGACCTAGACGGTCCCTTGATCCTCTCAGCTTGTGAGCCCCACTACTGCTTCTTGGATACCCCCTAGAAGGCGGCCTCTGCTACAACGATGTAGCACGCCCTTGTAGTTCTATCCCTATGCGAGTAGCAAGGGATAGTTTAGGGATCCCTCCCTGCATGAGTTGTCTTGTGATAACATCTGCTTGGCCGACAGATCCATCATGCCAGAATCCTTGACAGCCATGGAAGAGTTTTCGGTGTCATCTCCGCATGCTTGCCCGTGCGGTATGAGGCTCCACATATCTTTTTTGCAGGCACATTCCCCTTGTGCCACAATGAGGGAGGAGTACTGTCAGCTTCTCCCTGTGTCAGGCACCGACCCTCAGGCGGCGGACGCCGGTAGATCAGCAGCGCCTCCCCAACCCGAGTCACCCAAGAAAACAGCCACGGACTAAAGTGGATGGGATGAAGGGTTAAGAAATCCAGAGCCACTAACAGCAACGTGAGTATATGATTCCAATACAAGTCTTCATCAACCAACCCGGGGATCCCTAGTCCTTTGACGAAACTCTCCGAAACCACGAAAGAGAAGTCATCCTGGCCATTCGGGATGACCTGGTCAGAATAAGAGTGACACAGACTCACTCTGGGTCTACGGCCTATTGAGGCGCTACCAGCACCATTGGCTAACACGGGGTATGGTCCTGCTGACGTCGCGTACGATACTGCCAGCGAGGGGTACCACAGACTAGCACGAGGATATAGGGCAGAGGCCCGCAAACGTTTATCGTCCTCGGAGGCACGCAGAGGAGAGGTTGAGTAAGAGGGACACGCCCCAACGTTACAATAACTGTTCTGAGGAGTAAGCCTCAGAACGCTACAGACTATATACATGATGTGACAACACTGCCGCTAAGGCCACCCTAAAGGTGGCCCCTACGCTGCCCCAACGCTGGTAGATAAGATAGAGGCTGTGTACATGTACGCTAATCTATAAGTCAGGTGACCATAGGGGAGATCATGTGATAGGGGGACGTAGATACGTGAGTTCGACCCCGGCGTATGGCAATATAGGGTCACGTGAATTAACCGTGACAAAGAGGGTTGGAGGAGTTGATAGAAAAAATTCGATATGAACTCATGCTCGTCGGTGTAATAGAAGCAGTGCGACACAATGGCAGAAGCATGATCGAAGTGATAAATATGAGCAAAGCTGCCCATGCCGTGGAAGACGTAAGCATACTGGACGCCATGAGCAGAGAGGAGGTTGAGAGCACTTTCTGTGATTTGGACCAAATCTGCATCAGCTCACTGGCTTACACTATCCATTGGATCGAGATGGTTGGCCCCTTTGATCTCCACCATGATTCCGACCTGTGCCCAAGGTACTTCCTCGTCCACAGGCATGCCAGGCAGCACACCAATGATATTGGGGAACATTTTGCTCATCGCCAGGGCCAACTCTTTGTATGGGTTTGGGGTCGACTTCTTGTCTCTCCTCAGGAACCTAAGTCCGTTGCCTTCACTGTGAATGTCCAACATTAGCATGTTGAATGCATGCACCTATGTTGCTCAGTATGTAAGTATGTGGCAGCATGACACCCTCAACACCGAATACTCACCAATGGATCGTACATCTCCTTCTCCTCTTTGAGCTCAAGCCTTCGAAGTTCTGTGAAGGGATCTTTGATCCTGAACTGCGGATAGTCCAACGTATCACAGGGTACGAATCAATCAAGAAACTCGTCCAACGGCACATCCACCACCCCCACCTTGTCGTTAAGCTCGGATAGCCATCCTTTGAGGTGTTCTGGATTGTCCTTGTTGCGCTGTTCTAATCTCCAGGGATACTGTATGGCCTTTATCTTATATGGAGTAGTTGTAGTGCCGAGGACTGGATCGAAGCCCATCGAGGATATGAAGGTTTCGGAAAGAGGGAGTTTGGGCGATCCAAACCGCCAAGGACCTGTTCTTATGCGATTAGCGTGGCTAACTGGCGGTGTTTCAAAAGTGACCACAATACATGCCGCAGATGGTGTGCAAGTCGGCAGAAGAGTGGTCATTAGCAAAGACCAACTTACCTTCAATCGTATTTTCTTTCTCTCCTGCCCAAGGGCGCACAGTTGCTACGGGGGAGGAGGATACAGGGAAAGGTGCGCCACATTGGGCGCTTCAGGTCCACGGATCAGCATGATCATGTGATATTCACGTGTAAACTGCGCAGTGGTGCCACTCATCCAGACATATCGGATCGGCGGCTCTATGATTGGCGGCTCTATGTAAGCCCCAGCCTATACCACAGACTGCAAGCCACGCTGTGAATGTTTTGCATGACTCTCTTGAGCATAATGCCATTCATCCCGAGGTTATCAACTCTCAGGCTCATTTGACCGTAAGAGGCACTAGTAGAGGATCTAGAAATGTACGCAGTCCAACTTTCAGACCCCATCAGCAAAGTGCGAGACCGTAGATCTACTCATATCTATGTAGATATACCTAGCAGGTCCTGCAACTGTAGCTGGACCGGTATACTCATGTATAACCCCCTTATAGTAGCAAGTCCGCACAATATCAAGCGCCTAAAGGACGCGTTCTTGCAAGGACACGACGCCCTAGGCCCATGCTATTGCAAGGACCTCACCTGAGGTCCTCGCTATTGTGAGGAGTGCCATTGCTATTGCGAGGACCGTACAATAGCTATTTCCGGGAGCGCTAGTATATTAATATCAGACTGTTGTTTTAGACCCAGTAGTATAACGCCAATGAAAATTCATACTTTATTGAAACATGCATGAGTACTAACAGGAGGACTACGAGTTGACGCATATGCCATCCTCATCCCTGCCCCCCGAGCTGGCAACCCACCCCCATCTTCCGTCCCCCACCAATGCCTTCCCCCAGCCAGTGCACACAAACAGCCGCAACAGCAGGGCCTACAGTGGGGTCAGTATAGCGGGTGAATTAAAGCGCTGTTGTTGCACGGCCAATTAGAATCAGAAGTCGAATATTAGATTTAGATGCACGCACCGGCACTGCCAGGCAGCGATGGTGGTGGCAGGTGATCGATGCTTGAGCTCAACCAGCACAACACGAGTATCAGGCATCTCAAGAAAAGAAAAAGCGCACCGGACATGACGTAGAAAAGCCCATATAACATACCAAGACCATGCATGGGGAGAACATGACCATGGGGCCCTGGGCATACAAGGATGTGGGTTGGAACAGCAATCTTAGGGAGCCTATGGCATATTTAAAGTCACTGTTGCCAGGCAGAGAAGCGCATATATGCGCACGGAAAGGGGAGGGAACATGGTAGTCAGCGCACCAGGTATCAGGCAGTGGGCGAGGAGTGCCCAAGGGAATGCAGCGGTGGGCGCTGTCCAGCATTTTGTGCCTATCATGGCAGGCGTCGTAAGCTTAACGGAAGCAGGATTAATCACGGATTAGTAGGGCATGTAGAGGGAGAAAAAATAGATGTACTGCACATGCAGGGAGCAACCATGGCTGAAAATAAAGACGGTAATGTGCGGTGCCAAGAGATTAGGAGAAAGAGACGAGGGAGATTGTGTGGCAGAGGCATCATCTTAGGTACGCATGTGTGATAGACTGCGCTTGAGATGTCGAGAGGATACCATATGGATTGGGGGGGAGAGAAGGTTGAGTGCGTCGATAGTGATAAGAGCCGGCCTTTATGGACAAGATTCAAGAGCCGCCCGAAAGTGTGACAGAATGACAAAAGGTGTTGCTCAGTCAAGCAAGGGACTTGCTATATTGGATGGGAGCCGCGTCATTCCTGGACGCCACCCCACTGTGTGCCGATGCCTTCCTTTGCGTTCAATGTTCAACGTTTCAACATTATGTAACATTAATGGCTGGATATAACTGACCTGTGGTATATGGGCTCATTTACTTACTATTGCTTCGCATGCTTTCTGAGGGGACCAGCCATGGCTATGCTCGAATACACAAACTGTAAATAAGTAAAAGTGTGCAACTTGATCATGCCATTGACATCCCCATCCACATTGATCATATCAATATTCCCATCCTCATTGATCCTACAATTAATATTTCTGTCCTTATTAATCCTGCCAATAAAGCTCCTGTCCCCTTTAATCCTGCAATTAAGATTTCTGTCCTCGTTGATCCCACTAGTGATGTGCCAGGCCCGGCTTTGGGCCATAGGCCGGGCCGGGCCAAGCCCTACTTGGGCCGGGCCAGGCCGGGCCCTACACCACGGCTTGAGACGGCCCAGGGCCCGGCTTGTGTCTCAAGCCGGGCCGGGCCAAGCCGTGAGCCCCGGGCCTGAAAGCTCTAACAGATAAAATGTCTAGTAACTATGATATAAGGATATATATAGTAGCAGTATGCCATATTCCAATGAAGTATGTCTATATTTTTAAATTCAAGCAAGAGGATAGTCCCATGGATTGAATTCTTGGTGCTGAAGCCTGTCGCTCACTTTTGGGCGCCTATACGATGCCCCATTTGGAAGGCGCGCCACAGAGCACCGTGCCGGCGAAATGATGATTTTACTCTATAATTCACTAATTATTGAAGATACTGGAGCTTGGCTTTGTCAGAAGATAGTTGGAGAAGGTATGTTATAAGTTTGTGTGGCTACAGTGATGATCATCCTTACAGTGCCAGGCCCCGGGCAAGCCCCAGGCCGGGCCGGGCCAAGCCGTGGGCCGTCAATGGGGGCCCGGCCTGAGGTTTTGAAAAGCCAAGGCCGTCCAAAGCCGGGCCAAAGCCGGGGCTTTTGAGCCGGGCCAGGCCTGGCACATCACTAGATCCCACAAACAAAACTTCCATCCTTGTTGATCCTGCAATTAATATGTCTGTCCTCTTTGATCCTGTAAATAATATTTCGTTCCTCGTTTATCCTGCCACTACCCCGCACGTAGTATCTGCTCATATCTACATATATCTACTGAGCTGGTATTTACAATAGTTAACGGACTAGATATGAGTGTTCACATTTTGCCGATGCCATTGATGCAGCTGGGTCGATGCTATTATCGCGCCTTTATATATGACAGGGCAGTGTGGTCTGAGGACAATCATCTTGCGTAGCCGACTTTGTTGTTCCCTCCGGTACGCGTAACCCTCGTGGCACTCAATTTGACACAAACTGAGAGACTGCCTGATAAGGACAATTGTTCAATCATATGAAGGTGGACAATTGGCTGCTGATATTTCGCACGCAAATACATGCAACCGAGCGGTGGCAGTCAGCGAGGGTGCGGCACTGATCGATGCAGTGCCTAACTCTTCGAGGCTTACATGCTCTGTTACATATGGAGATCATAAGTTTCCAGAAGTCGGGCAGAATCGTGATGAAGTTGAGTATGCCAATGCCACAAAGTGAGTAGGCTTAGGTGCAAACCGGTGAGGTGAATGTGCCCCCACCATACTGCTCATATTCATGAACAGCTTTAAGAATATTTTGCTTGAAATTTCACAGCTGTGATGCTCAAGAGGGTAACATCGGTGCCCGGGGTATACCACGACCTTGAGCTATTCCGATTCTGGCTGCTTGTCTTTCGGCACTTGGAATACAACCACGATAGAGGCATGGACGCATGGCATTGAATTTTTGGGGGCCGCAGCCCGTGTACCGTGTACGTTCACAAGCAAGGAGCGTTCTAGTGTTAAATTTCCCAAGTCGAAGCTATCATGCCACTCGGCCACTCAACCACCATGAAGTCGAGGATGCTCATGTAGTATTCATTCGTATTCCAAATCGAAGGTACTGTGCCACTCGGCCACTTATGCACGAGGTTGGGAATTCTGCATGCTCCCCGCTGCAAAGGGTTATGCGGCATGCAGAAAGTATCAAGCAGCTCCGAACTGCGAGCTACACCTGTGGCATGTTCCGGCGAGGCCGCCACGCGGTTTGCGCGTTGAGTGGCTACGCGTGATTTGCACGTGATTGCGTTACTCCGCCAGGCTTTAATGCAGCTTACTGTTCGTATTTAGTGATGTGCAAAGCACGGCTCGGCTCAAAGCCCGGGGCTTGGGCCCGGCTTTGAAGGGCTCGGGCTCAGCGGAATGTCAAGCCGGGCCCTCCTTGACGGCCCAGGCCGGCTTGGGCCCGGCTCAGGCTCAGGCCGGGGCTTATGGGTAATCATGTAGGACCTCAAAATTATTGGCTTGTGCAGTTCAAATGACAGCACAACATATTCAGAATGCTTATATGTCTACTATTTGTTGTTATTCTGATCCACAAGTGTTTTTACAGCTGCTTATGATATTGACCGAAAATCCAGATCTCGATCACAACCCCGATCACAACAGTAGTCACAACGTTCCGCACCGTGTTAGCAGATCACAAGTCATTGTAATGGTTGTTGAGATCATATAAGGTGAATTGATGCAAAATCTTAAACTAAAGGGCCCATTTTCGCTAATTCTAACAACACCACAGCTGCGCGCCTAAAGCCGCCGGCTCAGGGCTCAGCTACGGCCGGCTCATGATCCAAGCCGGGCCCTGAGCCGTCTTAAGCCGCCCCCCCAGGCTTGGCTCGGCCCAGCTTAAGTCGGCTCGGCCAGGCCCGGCTCACGGCTTTGAGCCATGCTTTGCACATCACTATTCGTATTCTCTCCTCCTCATATCGCAAGCGCGTACTCCTTGAGGTAGAAAACAATCGTCAGATTATTCTTTGGCCACTGTATCACAGTTCATTGTCTTGCATTCCTGCGGCCGCTCAATGACTTATCAGAAGTGCTGATCACTGCCCTTAGAAACACTGCCGGCTAGCTACCCCGGCAAACAAGCGCCGAACACTCTATGCTCCAAGCTCTGAGGACAAGAGGATGCGTTTCATGAATACCAGCAATATTGAGCTATACTCATCTCCGCAAGTGTCGCCAGCATTTGCGTACCCGACCCGACCTTGTTACGCTTTTACCTGGTGCTGAGGCATGCCTGGGGAACTAACCTAGGACCAGATCGCCTTGGCTGTTGAGGTCAAATCGGATCTGAGCAGCAATCTTATCGAGAAGAATACCTTGAAAGCTGATTAGGTGCGCATTCAGCTGGCCAAGAACGCGTGCAAGCTCCTCATGGCCCATGGGAGCCTCTGTTGCTATACTGTCGGGATCTACGGACGACGAGCTCGCATTTTCCGCTTCGACCATGCTTCTGCCATTGCATCACCTTTATTCGACTATGTCAAGTACCTCCATACTCTGCTCGACCTCCTATATTGACTCAACCATCCCAACTTCGATCGACCCGGCGCAGTCCTCGGCCACGACGATTCTTCGTATCGCATCAACGGTGCAGCAGAGCTCGAGAACATCGGTATGCCTGGTTTGGACGCCTGCGATCGCATCTGCGACCGATTGGTGATGCCATCAGGTTGCGGCAAGTACTACCTGCTCCGATCGCACTCGATAAATCCCCGTCTTCCTTCCGCACGACCATGGTGCGCGAGGCGGTCGAGGTCTTCCGACTACAACGAGACTGTGGTTACCATATATGTCACACTACATAGACGTTATGTTGTCATCGTTGGAGTTCTGTCAGAGTCACGTGTAGCTGTGTTCAAATACCTCTCTCTCTCGCTGTTTTCTCCTTTCCTCAGTTGTTATACCATCCTTGCGACTGAGGCATGTTTCCCAATCTATGATACACTGTTACCCCGCATATACTCACATGTAGTGTACATAGATAGGCTAACAGGCTGTCTAGGTACTACAATAAAGTCGTTATACCATCCTTGCGACTGAGATAGGCTAACAGGCTGTCTATGTTCTACAGAGACGGCGATGACACGACTCTTCGCTGGAAGACAGATTCCCGCAAAGCTGCGCAAGCTGTCACCGATGATTACGTGCCTGTGCGCGTCATTGTCGAAGAAGCGTGGCGGCAAGTAATCCGCCGCAGAGAGACTCTCCTTCACACCAGAATCATGAACTTTCTCCATGAGCAGAACATCAAGGGCTTTGGATTGCTGAAGATGCTGCACAGCGAGGACTTGGGGGATCTTCGCGATGCTGATGGGAATTTTACTTCGCATTTTACTCGGTCGCCTGCTTGGGGACTGATGGAGACTGAAGACGACTAATTGGAAGGAGAGCAAAGCCGCATGAGGGTCATTCTTGATTCTGTCGGGGTCCCCTTGTCCAAATTCGAGTCCATGAAGGAGCTCGTGCAAGCAATTCGGGACGCTATTGAAGGTGAATTCTCAGCTAAACACCTCTGCGTTCAATCTGCGGCGTTTGTGTGTAGGACACTCACCTGCGCCTCGCTCTTCAATATTAATGTCGAGTTGGGGTCATAAGCAAATTTGCAATCTAGGCTTCGTCAGGACTGTAAATATTGATTTACGGCCACTTGCCGAGACTTGACAACAGCTGCGACATTGCATCATCGCTGTTAATGACGTGGTCCCAACGGGCTCGTCGTTGCAGCATAGATCACTGTTGGCCTATATGTACGAGAAGAGCCTGTATACCGTATAGTCTAAGCAGCGAATGTTGGAATAAATATAGTCGAAGGCTATGGGGCAGAGATCGAGGGTTCAATCCCCCATTGTCACAAGCTGATTTCTTTCGCCTAGCCAACGACTAGTGACTAGAGCCTAAACCCTTATCTTATCTAAGCGCGCGCCTATGCAGTCACGTGCCAAGACCCTGAACACCCTATCACGTGTTGTCAGACCCCTGGACACTCTGTGCCGTGTACCTACACCCATTATAGGGTTTACCTTAGTTAATGGACTATCAGCTTACGTAATAACTGTACAGTTGCCAAACAATGTACAAACAGTAGAATAGCATATATACTGGCCGACGAGCAGGGTAGCACCCCAGACTCGTCTTGGCCTTATACGCCTTGAGTAGCCTCAGATCAGGAATACGCTTCCACGCAAGTAATATTCCCCTGAGTAGTTGCTTGAAGTGTTGCTTGTGTCATAAAATGAGTCTCCTCCCTGCTTAGTGGTTTCACCCTAAGCAACCCCAGTGCACTAGGGGCAAAGTGCACCTTTCTTTCGCTCTTGTTGAACTTCGGTTCTCCGAGCACGTGATCGGTCTTCATACCCACCACATCCCAGGGTTAAGGGATTAGAGTTCTGGGGGATCCACTGTGAACAGTGTGTAGGGGACCACTCCTACCATTGCTTCAAAGCTACTGAGCCACCGTCGTGCAACACAGCGTAAAGGCTTTGGGTTTCATCCCCACCAGAGTAACTGTGCACCCATCGCGTAATAATCAAAGGTGACAAGGGGCCCTCTGGCAGTGTACTGAAGCACTGGTCGTCTATTTACGGGCCTACTGCCCCGACGATACGCGCATTACCGTGCCCCCGTTACTATACAACCCAGCGCGTAACCCGCAGCTGAAGAGGCAGGAAATTGCCTACGTACTGTACCAGCACTTGCCGCCCTACGGTAGAGTTTTTACACGCCCCATCACATAGGTGGATAGTTCCCGTGCCCCCAGTATCCCAAATTAGCTTCGGGGCTGGACGAGGTTTTGGAGGCTGCGAGTTCTTGCCGGGCTTGGGCTGAAAACCCCTTGCCGTTTCTTGGCGCATCTCCGAGAAGAGGTGCTGGCAGTTTGTAGTGGACAGAGATTTTATAGCTACCACCCCGATAGCCTCTAGAGGTCCCACAGTGGGTGGGTAGCGGTCTCAGTCGCGACTACATTTTCCAATTACCATAATCTTCATTACATACGAGACATGGCTCACTCCATCAATTTCATCCACAACCCCCGGCCCAAACAGGCCCCGGACCCCGCTCCCACACCTGCATTTCTGGTAGCACCGCCCCCGGCATCCGACCACTTCAACCCGTTCGACACGTTCGTCGCCAACATGGGTCTCCTCTCGGTGGCAGACAGCATCCACGCCCTGAGAGACCCTGAGGTCACACCAGCCGAGGAACACACGGTAGCCAGGTCGTCGTACCTACAATCAATACGAACCTTCACCCCAAACCGAGTCCCTGAACCTGATCATATCGAGGAAGCATTCCACCTCGCCCAGAATCAAAGCAACACAATTCGGGGTGGAAGCCAGCTGGGTCACATCGACTCACCCTTGGCCTTCCAGTGGGTGTTCCCACCGAACCCCACCACGGCAGACTTCGGCAACCGGTGTCAGCAGGTTGCCAGGGCAATGGTATCATCCGGCACGTGGTCACAAGAAATGGCAGGACGATTTCTACGGGAAGCACAGAGGTTGCAGGCGGATGCACTCCAAGCCGGAGACACGGCCTCACTTCACAGCCAGGCACCTCCCCCCATAAGATCTGATGTCTCAGCCGTGGAAAGTCATTTCCGCCCGGGGGAGAACTGGGTTCGATCGGTGCATATGCACTCTCCCCAGCGCACCCCCCGTGGATCTCGACCACTCCCGATGCCCCCGACATGTGGTAACTCCTGGCAGACCAATCCATTCCTGCCCGGATACACCCCGCCGATACTCGCGACCCCAGTACCAGCTCATCTGGCCAGCTTCACCCATGCGGTCCAACCCCCCTGGCTCAATTTTGCAAACATGACGGTCCCGACACCTCTGCCGCTGCAGGCAGCGCCCATGAACACCTGGGGAGCCGCGCCTCTCCAGGGAACACGTGCATCAATGTGGAGGCCCAAGAAACTGGCATCATCGCAGTGGGACACGTACTCCCTGCTGCCCGAGCCAAGGCCGGACCCACGGTACAAATCCAAGGTCAGGGAGCCCAAAGTGTTCACCGGCATCGGATTCACGGACTGGTACATGTGGCTCCGACTGTACATCAACAACAACGCCCCCATCCTCTTCACCGACTCTAAGAAGGTTGGGGTGGCCATCTCACTGATCCGTGGACCCAAGGTTGACTCCTGGGTAACCACATTTACTCGCAAACACTACCTTAGCGGTCAGTGGAGGATCAGCTGGGATCGGTTCGTCTGGGAACTGCACCATGTTACGGGTCGAATACCCGTTCGTATATTCGAGTCGCGAATATAGATCGTTCTTCTGCACGTAGGCTTTGTTGCCGTATGCAAGGCAAATACTCGTTAGATGCCTTCAGGTCCTAAGTGAAGTCCTTAGGAGATCGGTTAATATCCAATGCGCGTTAGAGGATATAATCTGTTCAGGTGCGAGTCGAATAGAATATAGGACTCGCCTAAGTCCGAGAAGTCAGTGTGCACTTCGAGGACTTAGTCGTTCGGTTGCTCGAGTGAGAAATACTGAGCGTAGTTTCCTACGTTTGAGAACGAGTATAAGACTTCTTGTTTGTACAACAAGGTCGAGCTGAAGAGCCTCGTGTTACGGATCGAATATCCGTTCAGCTGAGATGTTAAGTCGAGTTACTCAGCGTATCGAGTAGCGCACTACTCGTCGGACTCAGCGGAGTCGAGCGTCGATATACTGGCTGCAGACTTAATTGCTTAAGTCTTTTGAGAACGAGTATAGGATCCTTGTAATTCAACAAGGTCGAGCTGAGGAACTCGGCCAGTATTTACAACAGGGTCTTTATACTACGATTCTGTGATTGGGGTCATAGTGTCCTTGGTACTGCTACCACTAAGTCCATAAGGTTAGTATGCTACGATAACTAAGCCGAAACGCTGCGGTTGGGCGCAACAATGGTTGAAACGTAGAAGCTCTGTAGATATACAACAGATATCACCTAGAACCTGATACGCTATGAGACTAGGGGCGTAGGGTTGTTGTACATGAAACGAGGGTCGGTGGTTGCGCAGGGACCCTAAGAATAATCGGTCAATACAGCGGTTGAACGCTAAGTCCTCCTCTCCAGTGAGGCGTCAAAATATACGGATTCATACGGATCGTAACATCACCCCCCTCCTAAGCCGTCATCGCCCTCGATGAAATCCAAGCATCACGGCCACTCAAAGGGCCTCGGGGTCGGGGTCGTTATACCCTGCATCTCCATCGGGGAGAGGAGGCGTGGCGGGAGGGACCCAGAGCTGGTAGGGCGCGCATTCCCCTCGTCGATGTCCGGGCTGGGATACCCGACACGTGGGGCAGCGGTAGTCGGGGCAGTCGAGGATCCAGTGGTAAGGGCTGCCGCAGCTTCGACAGGGCTCTGCTTGAGATGGCCTGGGCGGGGATCGAGCGGAGGGGACGTCGCGGAGATAGTCGCCGGATTCGTACCGCTGGTGGTGGTGGTGGACCCAGATGCGCTCCCGGAGCCATCTAGGTAGACTGAGAAGGGGGTCGTTCCAGGCGTCGCGACCCCGCTCGAACTCCTCTCGGCTGATGACCTCAATTGACGGAGATCGTCGACCAGCTTCGTCGTCAGCTGGGGCAGTGAGCGGCGGGGTGGCAATCCTAGCGCTGCTCTGCCCCTCTCGAACTGGGCGTCGTTCGCTGCCTCGTGGATGAGGAGCAGGGCTCTCCGGTTCTCCAGGTCGAGCTCCTGCGGCGGAGGTCTCAGGGGGAGCGTGGTCAGGTACCAGAGAGCGGTATTCCATAAAATCGTACGGTTCTGCAATTCGAGCCAATTCATCGTCGTCGAGTAGCCAGGAGGGCATTGGAGGGACGGGGCTTCGCTGACGGGGCGGGCGACGCGGGCCTTCTTCTCCTTGGTTGAACTCTCTCCGGATTCGCGATGGCGTCGACGCCCCGAGGTGGTCGATCCACTGATCGATGTTCCGCCCAAGCTGCTGTCTCTGCCAGCGGACTGTCCGTTCGAGTTGGACAAGCCGCTCGGTAACGTCTTGGTAGCCGTCGTAGACGGCGGCGAGCTCCTGTACGAGCTCAAATCGATCGGTCCAGGGGGTTGGATGACCTCCGGGGGGAACGTCGGACCTGTGCCAGGTGAGCGCATGGCGGATGCGGAGGTGGGCCTCCTCGGAACACCCGTAACACCTGCCTGTCTGGTATCCCATGCGGACGGCGAGGGACCGACGCAGCGTCGGCGCCCTGGGACGGTCGGGTTGGCTAGGCGGAGGCGTCGACATGTTACTTCTTCGACCTGGCGGGTTCTGCTCCCCCTCCGCCGACTTTTGTAGTCCTTCAGGAGGTCGGGGGAATTCTTCAAGTTCGTTGCGTCTTCCCACGAGTCGTCAGCGGTTGGGTAGCCCTTCCAATGGACCAAATACTGCCTTTTCCCTCGATGTTGCCTTTGGTTCAGGATGGAATCGACCTCGTACTCTTTGTGCCCTTCGACCAGGTCCGGGGGTGGCTTCGTGTAATTGGGCCCATGCACCCTTGTCTCATTGAACGGTTTCAGTAGCGAGGCATGGAAGACCGGGTGTATCTTCCACCGCGGGGGCAGAGCCAGCCTGTACGTGACGGCCCCGAGCTTCTCGGCGATGGTGAACGGTCCCTCCCTTTTTGGAGCGAGCTTCCGTGATTCGTACGGGAGGTGGAGGTTCTTGGCATCAAGCCACACCTTGTCCCCCTTGCTAAGTTTAGGCAAATCGCGCAGGGTCCGTCCGGCCATTCGTTTTTGGGCTAGTTCGTGCGCAGCGATAGCCTTCTCCCTTGCCTCTCTGATGTTTTTCAGCCTTTCTCCCGCGGCTGGCACCGATGTCGGGTTGTCTTCTTCGGGCAATCCCCGGGGAATATACCCCATGATGACTTCGGTGGGGGCCAAACCTCTTTCGGTCCTGCGCGTGTTGTGGGCAAATTCTACATCTGGGAGTCTGGCAGCCCAGAGGTACGGGTCGCTCATGCAGTAGATACGCAGGTAGACTTCTATTTGTTGGTTCATTCGCTCGGTCTGTCCGTCGGTTTGTGGGTGATACGCCGTACTCAGGGCGGAGTCGATCCCTAGAAGCTTGCAGAGAGCTTGGAAAAACTTCGAGGCGAACTGGGGGCCTCGGTCCGAGATGATTTTCCTAGGGAGCCCGTACTTCGAGTAGATTTTCCGGTGGAATATGTCGGCGGCTCCTTCGCTGGTGATGGTCTTATCGCATGGGGTCAGGGATATCGCCTTTGACAGCCCATGATTGACAATGACCATAACCGAATCATATTTCCCTACCCGGGGGAGGTCGGTGATGAAGTCCACTGAGCATTGTGAGAAGGGGAGTGCGTCTTTTCGGGTCGGAATCGGTTGCAGCGGCGCCTTTGTCGGATGTCGGTCGGGTTTCATCTGCTGACAGATGGCGCAGCCTTTGACATATTCGGCCACGGTTTTTCGAAGGTCGGGCCACCAGAAGTGCTCTTGCACCTTCAGGGTCGTCCCCCAAATTCCGGGGTGGCCTGCCGCTATTGGGTCGTGATATCTTGAGATAACGTCCTTTCTCAGCCCCGGGTCCCTCGGCACGTACATCCGCCCCTTATACAAGAGGACCCCTTCGGTGTACTGCCAGTCTTCCATTACTGTCCTTAAAGGAGGCTGTTCCCCTTGTTCAAGGGCGCGGAGTCCCTGTTCCGCGATCGGATCGAAGGACTTCGCGATCTTGATCCGATCGATGATCGGGACTTCGATTGCGTGAATGAATAGGGTATCGGGCAGCATCAGAATGTCTTCGTTGTCGTGTTCGGAGCTGTCCAAATTCATGAGGCGCGAGAGGGTGTCTGCCATTACCAACTTCTTTCCTGGGACGTGCTGTAGCCGTATGTCGAATTGAGATAGTAACAGGTGCCATCTCGCTTGCCTCCGATTCAATCTCTGGGCGCTTCGCCAATACGTAAGGTTCTGGTGATCGCTCCTAATCAAGATCTGATGTGGACCCCCTTCTAGAAGGTGGCGCCATTCTTCCAGCGCGCGAACCACTCCTAGGAGTTCTCGATCGTAGATTTCGTAGTTTCGTTCGGCCGGGGTGAGGGACTGTGATAGATAGCCCACCGGTCGCTCGTTTCCGTTATCGTCTTTTTGTTTGAGCACTGCTCCGAGGGCGAACTGGGAGGCGTCGGTTTCCAGGATAAAGGGTTTCCCTTTGTCGGGGAGGAGCAGCGCGGGGGCTGTTACGAACTGATTTTTTAAGAATTCGAACGCCTCGCTTTCTCGTTCTGTCCACTTGAACCCTGTGCCCGTTGTCGTTTTTGTGAGGTCGATGAGCGGTCGCGCGTGCGCGGAATAGTGGTCGATGAACTTTCTGTAGAAGTTCGCGAACCCTAAAAGTTCGCGAACCCTAAGAAGGAGCGGACCCCTTTGACATTTCGCGGGGGTGGCCAGTCGCGGATCCCTTTGAGCTTGGCGGGGTCCATCTGGATTTGGCCGGGGGCGATTACGAGTCCAAGGAACTCTACCCTCTCTACCCCGAACGCGCATTTCTCGGGCTTCACGAATAGCTTTTCCTCAGCCAGCTTTTGCAGGACTCGTCGCTCTCGCTCTCTGTGGGTCGTTTGGTCTGGAGAGAAGATGAGGATGTCGTCCATGTAGACTAATACCCATCCTTCCGCGATTTCCTCTTTTAGTATCTCGTTCATCATGGCCTGGAACGTTGCTGGTGAATTGCACATCCCAAAGAACATTACTGTTGGTTCGTAGAGGCCAGCATTGGTTTTGAATGCGCCCTTCCATTGATCGCCTTCTCGGATCCGTACGTTGTTATATCCTGCTCGCAGGTCCATTTTGGTGAACACCTTTGCCCCTCTTAGCTTCTCAATGAGTTCAGATATCAGGGGTAGGGGATAAGCGTTCTTAACCGTTCCTTCGTTTAGGTATCGGTAGTCCTGGCAGGGCCTTAGCCCTCCGTCTTTCTTTGGGACGAAGAAGGCGGGGGACGCCATGGGGGACTTCGATGGTCGGATGAATCCCTTGGCGAGATTTTCTGCCAGAAATTCGTCCATGGCCTTTTGTTCTCTGGGGGACAGCGAGTATACCTTGCAGTCCCGGGGGACGAAGTCAGGTTTTAGTTCGATAGCATGGTCCCACGGTCTCGAAGGGGGAAATGCGGCTGCGGCTTTCTTGCTGAAGACGTGTGCGAAGTCTTTCAGGTGTTCGGGGAGGGCGTCCTCTGTGGGCCCCTTTTTCTCTGTCTCGGAGAGTTCCTGGGATTTCGTCATTACCTTGCGTATGCGGGATAGGGCTGCGCTTTCCTGCCGGAATCGCCTTGGGTTCCTGGTTCTAGGGGCGACCAGTTTCTTGGTTCGGACAAATCTCCTGAGTAGTTGGTATTCTTCGTCTGAGATGGGATCCTCCACTGGCTGCCGAGTGTCGGTAGAGCCGAAACCCGCATCCCCTCTCTTTGTTTCATCGAGCTCCTCTACCTGGACTACTTCGGGGGTGAGGGCTTGTTCAAATATTATTTGCGCAATGCGCATTCCGGGAATAATACGATGAGGTGTCGTCGATTGGTTGAACAGGATGACTTGGACTTCTCCGCGATAGTCAGGATCGATCACTCCTGCCCCAACCGTGAGCCCGTGTTTGAGCGTGAGGCCCGATCGTGAGGCTATCCTCCCGTAAGATCCTTTCGGGATCTCCATCCGAACCCCGGTGGGGATCGCCTTCCATCCCCCAGGGGTGATTTCCTCATCCTTTGAGGCGTATAGGTCGTATCCAATGGCACCGTCGGTTCCCCGCGTTGGGAGTTTCCCTTCGGGGGCTACTGTCATTTTGACAGTGTCAAGTTGGATTATGGCGTTGGTCGTTCGGGCTTTTTCTGTTGGTTTGTCAGGGGTGATATCGACCTTCCCTGTTGCCCAATCGATGACAGGGCTCTCCTTTTTCAACCAATTGTATCCGAGGATTACTTCTTCTTTTCCGATGTTTCCTACGAGGAAGCGGACTTTTCGTTCCTTTCCTCCGTATTTGATGGGGAGGTAGACTTCCCGATCTACCTGTCCGTCCTTGTTGGTGGTTCCATCGACGTTCCGGACGGTGATTGGGTTTCTTAGAGGTCGAGTCACGATTCGGTGTCGAATGACAAGTTTTGAATGGATCAGGGAGGACATGGCTCCCGAGTCGATGAGGGCGTTTACTTTCACGGCTTTCTGCAGCTTCAGGGTTACGGGGATAAACAGCGACCGGTCGCGTTCATACGAGGTAATTACATGGGCTGCACTTTCGGGAGGTAAGACCGTGCGCTTCCTCCCTATTCGAAATCCTGGTCATCGAGAATCTGGGCAAGGAACGAGGGGTTCTTAGCTTTGAGAATCCTGATCGCGTTAACTGCTTCTTCCACTGCGGTGGCTCCATCGTCCTCATCCTCGGTGTCTTCTCCTTCCGTGTGAGCGGCGGGGTTCCCCTCCTCTACGGCCTCTACCTTTCGAGCTTTGCCCTTTGCAGGAGACTTCTTCTTTCGCTTTGGGCAGTTGCTGGAGAGGTGGCCCTTCTCCTTACAATTGAAGCACCGCCCCTCAGTTTGGAGCTTGCGTCGCTCTTCTGTGGACATTCGGTCAACGTCCATTGCGTTCGGGTCTTTCACGGGAGTCGGTGTGGCTGGGGAGCTAGGTCCCTTGGGTCGCCACTGGGGTTTCTTCTTGGGGTCTCCTCGTCCTTTGATGAACGTGTTATAATTGTTCTCGTTGATGGATGCTTGTTTCATCCAGTCCGTGAGGGTTATGACGGGGGGAACAATATTTATGATATGCGTAACGAGTGCGGGTCGGATGGCTCTCTTGTACAAGGTGACGAGGAGTGGGTTGCACTGTTGTCGGTCCAGTCCCGTTTTCCCTACGAGGTTATCGAATTCAATATTGAAGTCGTCGATGTTCTTCTTCTCCTGCCTGAGGTCGAAGAGATCGTCATTGGTTTTCTGTTTCTCTTCGATGGGTTCGAATGCGGCGTCGAATTCTGCACTGAACTGGGGTAGCGGGGGGAGGACGAATGCTCCTGTCGCCGGATCTGTGTGCTTGGCGTAGTAGTTCTCCTTCCATTGGTCTACTCGGTCGCTTCCTCGAATGTAGGACATGATGAAGAGGATTTTCTGATCGTCGGTCTGATAGTCTGCCGCGAACATGGTGAACCATGTGTTGCAATCATTCTTGAAGCGTTGTAGCTTCTTTCGTTCTCCCTTGAAGGGTTCGGGGGTGGCGAGCTTTATGCGGTTCCCTCGCCCTGGTGGGGCGAACTGCCTGCCCCATCCCGCGGGGTTCCCTCCGCCTGGGGGGCCTCCTCCGCCTGGTGGTCCTCCTCCTCCGCCTGGCGGTCCTCCTGGATTGCCTCCTGCGCCGCCTGCTGGATTACCGGTGCCGCCCGGGGGACCTCCGCCCCCGGGGGGACCTCCCCCTCCAGGAATTCCTCCTCCTCCAGACGCTCCTGGTCCGGTGGGGTTTGTTCCGCTAGGATTTCCAGGTAGCGGATTATTAACTGACGGAGGGATATTGGCCACTCCCCCTGCGCCCTGGCTCGTGCCGCCGCTTCCCGGAACAGCACTTCCGCCCAAGGTTGTACCTCCCAGACCCATGCTTCCTCCTGCAGGGTTGGGGTTCGTTGTCTGTCCTCCGAGTTGTCCATCGCCTGTTCGAGATATGGTGATGGTCGGTGTCATCAAATTTGTGACGTTTCCGAAGCGTTCGAAAGCGGCGCGCGTCTGCTCCCAGGGGTCGTTCGAGGATGGGGGTAACTGTACCCACGAGGGAATAAGTCTGTCTGGAGTCGGGACGGTGAGATACCCTCCTTTTGTGAAGAATCCTGCGGGGGGATCTCTCCACTCGTGTTTGTCTTCGTAGTAGATGCGTCTGTATTCTTCGGGGAGCAGGTGGATCAACCGGTTCGGGAGATCCAGGTCAAAGCGTTGCATGGACTTGCACTCTTGGTAAGTGAGTCTGTTAAGAGCTCGACCTTCTGTTACGGATCGAATATCCGTTCAGCTGAGATGTTAAGTCGAGTTACTCAGCGTATCGAGTAGCGCACTACTCGTCGGACTCAGCGGAGTCGAGCGTCGATATACTGGCTGCAGACTTAATTGCTTAAGTCTTTTGAGAACGAGTATAGGATCCTTGTAATTCAACAAGGTCGAGCTGAGGAACTCGGCCAGTATTTACAACAGGGTCTTTATACTACGATTCTGTGATTGGGGTCATAGTGTCCTTGGTACTGCTACCACTAAGTCCATAAGGTTAGTATGCTACGATAACTAAGCCGAAACGCTGCGGTTGGGCGCAACAATGGTTGAAACGTAGAAGCTCTGTAGATATACAACAGATATCACCTAGAACCTGATACGCTATGAGACTAGGGGCGTAGGGTTGTTGTACATGAAACGAGGGTCGGTGGTTGCGCAGGGACCCTAAGAATAATCGGTCAATACAGCGGTTGAACGCTAAGTCCTCCTCTCCAGTGAGGCGTCAAAATATACGGATTCATACGGATCGTAACACCTCGACAGTAGGTACATTAGTTTATATACTACGTTGGGTTTCAGGGGTCAAGTCTGTCCCAGATGTCACCGATACTATCTACGCTATAGTACCAAACGTTTGATAGGTATGTAGTGATATACCTGAGACGATAGATAGGAATGATGGCGGTTGAACGCCATCTATCAGCTAATAAACGATGAGCATGAAACGGTGGCAGAGTTGGATCTGCCAAAGGTGAAACGCGCCCTATAGACTAATACAACTGGGGATGCACCCAGTAGAGTCACGAGTAGCCAGGGGAGTTGGTTGCGCAACAAGTCCCTGTATCGTATTCGTCCAATGGTGAGTTCTGTCGATATTCGAAAAATTAAAATAACCGTAACATCAGCCCCTCCCTAGACATTCGTCGGCCTCGACGAATTTTCCAAGTTCCTTTCCTCAGAGTGCCTCGGCGTCCTGTTCGTTGTAGATGTCGCCGTTCCCGCTGAGGGACGGGGTCGTAGGAGTTCGCCATACGAAGTGTTGGCGGCATTCATTCTGTCGATGACCTGGTTGATTGAGCCCACAAGCTCTGCAAATATAGTCGGGGCAGTCGAGGATCCAGTGGCTAGCGGATCCGCACTGCCGACAGGGTTGTTCAGGCGAGGGCCTCGCTGGTACCCGTAGGGAAGGGATATCTCTGAGATATTCGTTGTGTCGGTATCTCCAGTGGTGAGCGGCGCGGTGGAGGTTCCGTTGCGCCCACGTGGGTAAGGAGGCGGTGTCTCGTTCGTGCTCCCTCGCACCTCGCTCAAACTCCTCGCGGGTAATGCTCTGCACCGATGGAGATCGTCGAATAGGCGGCGTGCTATTCGCTCTTCGCTGTCGTTCTGGGGTAGCCCTAGGGCTCGTCGGGCGTGCAGGTGGTTCACGTCTCCCGTTGCCTCCCATACCAGGAATACGTGGCGTCGAGTCTCTAACTCCTGTTCGGCGGGCCCTCTGAGTCTCGGTAGGCAGTGGAAATAATACTCTATCGCCCTCCATAAAATTAAACGGCCTTGCAACTCGACGTCGTTCATCGGTGGTGAAAAAGCGGGCGGGTCGTGGTACGTATTCGGGTCGGTTGGGAGTAGCGTGCTCGCGATCCTCGAAGTCGTTGAGCGCGTGTCGTAGTCGGGCCGTCGTGGTGGCGGCCAGTCGGTCGATAAGTCTGTCGGTGAGTAACTCGAGTCCCTCTCTCTGCGCTCTGATCTGCCCCTCCATTCGGACGAGGTCCTCGGTGATATTCTGGTACGAGCTGTAGACGTGGGTGAGATCCTGCGCGATGTCAAAGAGGGCCGTCCAGCCATCGGCTCGGCCAGCAAAAGGTTCCTCGGCCCTGTACCAGAGCAGGGCGTGTCTGATCTGTAGGTGTTGGGGGGAGTACCTCCTCTGCGGCGTACCTCTCGGTCGTCCTTGCCTGTGACTCTCATCGCTGTGAGGGGTCGGACCGCGGCGAGGGAGTTGGTGGCGAGTCGTCGACATACTATTACTGTTTGGTTTTCGAGTGTTGGGGCTGTCCTGACTCTCGTCCTGTGGTAGTCTTTTATCATCTCCTTTGAGTGTTCCAAGTTTCCCTCGTCTTCCCATGAGTTGTCGGCTGTAGCATAGCCTTTCCACTTGACAAAATACTGATGCTTCTTTCCTCGCCATCTGTCAGCCAAGATAGCTTCGACTTCGTATTCCTCCTGTCCCTTGATGATATCAGGTGGCGGCCGTAGGTAATTGGGTCCGTGCACCCTTGTTTCTTTGAATGGTTTTAGTAAGGCAGCGTGGAATACCGGATGAATTTTCCAGTTCGCCGGTAACTGCAACCGGTATGTCGTGGGTCCCATCTTTTCTGTGATGGTGAAGGGTCCTTCCCTTTTTGGTGCTAGCTTGTTAGATTCGTAGGGGATGGTTAAGTTCTTTGCGTCGAGCCAAACCTTGTCTCCTTTCTCGAGCTTCGGTAATTCTCGGAGGAAACGTCCCGCCATTCTTTTCTGAGCTAGTTCGTGCGCGATGAATGCCATCTTTCGCGCCTCCTTGATCTTTTTTATCCTGTCGACTGCTGCCGGGACGTTTCCTACCCTGTCGTAGTCTGGGAATCCCCTTGGAATATAACCCAAGATTATTTCAAGAGGCGCAGGTCGGTTTTCGGTTCGCTTGGTGTTGTGCGCAAATTCGACGTCAGGTAGTCGTTGTACCCATTGGAAAGGGTCGTTCATGCAATAGATACGAAGGTACACTTCGATCTGTTGATTCATTCTTTCCGTTTGTCCGTCGGTCTGTGGATGGTACGCCGTACTCATCGAAGATTCCGTTCCCTGCAGCTTGCATAATTCCTTGAACAGTTTCGATGCGAACTGCGGTCCCCTGTCTGAAATGATCTTTCGGGGAATGCCGTATTGTGAGTAAATCTTTCGATGGAATATTTCTGCGGCCCCTTCGCTCGTGATTGTTTTGTCGCATGGGGTGAGAGAGATGGCCTTGGATAGGCCATGGTCGACGATCACCATCATGGAGTCATATTTTCCGACTCTTGGCAGGTCGGTGACAAAATCAACCGAGCACTGTGAGAATGGGAGGGCGTCCTCTCGTGTCGGTATTGGTTGTAAAGGGGTTTTTAGCGGGTTCCTATCAGGTTTCATCTGTTGACAGATTGCACAGCCCCGGACATATTCCGCTATCATTGTTCTCATGTCGGGCCACCAGAAATGGGTCGTAACCTGTATCGTCGTACCCCAGATCCCAGGGTGTCCGGCCGGGATCGTGTCGTGGTATTTCGAGATAACGTCCCGTCGAAGGCCCTCGTCCCTTGGCACGTACATCCTGCCCCTGTAGAGCAGTATTCCATCCGTTTGTTGCCATTCATCTGCGGTGGTTCTTGCGGGGAATTCGCCTGTGCCTTCTAGAGCACGGATCGCCTGTTCCGCAGATTCATCTCGATCGTGGGCGTTCTTGATTCGATCAATGATCGGGATCTGGATTGCGTGAACGACGAGTTCGTCTGGGATCATGGTGATTCCCTCGTTGTCTTCGTTGCTTTCGTCCAGGTGGTACAACCTGGAAAGTGTGTCGGCCATGACTAGTTTTCTTCCTGGGACGTGCTGCAATTTCAGGTCGAATTGCGAGAGGAATAGATGCCATCTCGCTTGTCGCCGGTTTAAGCGCTGTGCACTTCTCCAGTACGTCAGGTTCTGATGATCACTTCGGATCAAGATCCGATGTGGTGCTCCTTCCAATAGGTGCCGCCATTCTTCTAGTGCTCGGACTATTCCGAGTAGTTCGCGATCGTAGATTTCGTAGTTCCGTTCTGTCGATGTCAGGGATTGTGAGAGATATCCCACTGGCCGTTCACGCCCTGTTTCATCTGTTTGTTTTAACACTGCTCCTGTGGCGAACTGAGATGCATCTGTTTCGAGGATGAATGGTTTTTCCTTGTCGGGTGTTCCTAGCGCGGGCGCCGTCGTGAATGCCTGCTTCATGAAGTCGAATGCTCTCTGCTCTTTGTCCGTCCACTGGAACCCCGTTCCTGTGACCGTTTTTGTGAGGTCTACCAGGGGTCGTGCGTGCGTTGAGTAGTGGTCGATGAATTTTCGATAGAAGTTCGCAAACCCGAGGAAGGATCTGACTTCCTTGAGATTTCGGGGGGTTGGCCAGTTTTTAATCCCGTTGAGTTTCGCTGGGTCCATCTGAATATTTCCTGGGGTAATGACTAGTCCCAGAAATTCGACTCTGTCGACGCCGAAGGCGCATTTTTCAGGTTTCACAAAGAGGTGGTTATCCACCAGTCTTTGGAGAATTCGTCGCTCTCGTTCCTTGTGTGTTTTCTCATCTTCTGAGAAAATGAGGATGTCGTCCATGTAGACGAGCACCCACCCTTCGAGAATCTCTTCTTTCAGGATTTCATTCATCATTGCCTGGAAGGTTCCCGGCGCGTTGCATAATCCGAAAAACATAACCGTGGGCTCGTACAACCCTCGGTTTGTTTTGAAGGCCGCCTTCCATTCGTCTCCCTTTTTGATTCGCACGTTGTTGTATCCCGCTCTAAGGTCCATTTTTGTGAAGATCTTTGCTCCTTTTAGCTTTTCCAGGAGCTCCGAGATCAGTGGTAAGGGATAGACGTTCTTTATCGTCCCTTCGTTCAGATATCGATAATCTTGACAGGGTCGTAGGCCGCTGTCTTTCTTTGGGACGAAAAAGAATGGTGACGCCATCGGGGATTTTGAAGGGACTATGAATCCCTTGGCCAAGTTTTCTTTTAGAAATTCGTCCAACGCCTGTTGCTCTTTAGGCGAGAGTGCATAGACTTTGCAGTCTTTCGGCACGAAATCGGGTTTTAATTCGATTGCGTGGTCCCATGGTCTCGACGGGGGGAACGCTGCTGCGGACTCCTTACTGAACACCTTGGCGAAGTCCAATAGGTGTTTCGGGACCATCTCTTCAATTGTTCGTTCTGGTTCGGGGGTTTTTTGTGCGAATTCCTGAGATTTCGTCAGCGCTTTCCTGACAGCGTTGATGATTTGTATCTTTGTTCGGAACTTCTTTCGTGTCTCCCCTTTCTTTCCTATGATCCTAGAGTTATCTTTTGCGAAGCGTCGGATCGCTTCGTATTCTTCGGGAGTATAGAGCCGCTGCGCTGTTTCTTCTGGCTGGTCTGTGGATCCAAACCCTTTCTCCCCTCGTTCTGTTTCATCTAGATCTTCGACCTTCAAGATGTCAGGGGTGAGGTGTCGTTCGAAAATTATCTGGGCTATTCGCATGCCCGGGATAATTCTATGCGCTTTGTCTGAGTGGTTAAAGACGATGGCACCGACGTCTCCTCGGTAGTCTGAATCTATGACTCCGGCTTGTACTACCAATCCGTGTCTGAGGGTGTTGCCTGATCGTCCGGCCAGCCTTCCATACGATCCCTTCGGGATCTTCATTTTTACTCCTGTGGAGACGAGTTTCCATCCTCCGGCGGGGATCTCGGTTTCTTCTGCGGCGTAAAGGTCATATCCCGCAGCTTCTTGGGTCCCCCTTGTTGGAATTTTCCCTTCTGGGGCAACTACCATCTCCACCGTATCCATTCGGATCGTGGCTTCCTGTTTCTTTTCTTCTGCCCCTAGTATTGATCGTACATCGACTGTTTGGTCCTTCCAGTCGATTGTGGGGTTTTCGTCTTTTAGCCATCCATACCCTAGAATCATATTCTCTGTTCCGATTGATCCTACCAGGAATCGGACCTTTCGCGTTTTCTGGGTCTTTGGATATCGTAGTAGTATGGTGGCTTCTCGGTCTATTCGCCCATCCTTGTTTTCTGTTCCATCAACATTTTTGACGATGATCGGGTTCTTCAAGGGTTGCGTGGGCACCTTGTATTTTTCTACCACTCTGCTGTGGATCAGGTTTGACATTGCTCCTGAGTCGATTAGTGCATTGCACTTCACGGGTTTTGCCAGCGTCATGATTACCGGGATGAAGAGGGATCGATTCTTCTCGAACGAGGTAATTACATGCGCTGCTTTCTCGGAGGGTAAGACCGTGGGCTTCCCTCCTAGGCAAAATCCTGTTCTTCTACGAGCTGTGCTAGGAGCTCGGGGTTCTTGGCTTTCAGAGCCCTAATTGCTGTGACCGCTCTGTTAGCGGTAATGTATTCAGTCTCTTCCTCAGAGACTTCTTCAATGCGAGCTTCTTGCTCGGCTTCTTCTTCTTCGATCTTTCGAGTAGTCCGCCTAGGGCGGGCTGGCTTCCTCGGCCTCTTTGGGCAGTCTCGCGACATATGTCCTGGCTGATGACAGGTGAAACATTTTCCCTTCTTGATGTGATCGTCCCTTTCCTGGGTGGTCATTCGATCTACATCCATCGCATTCGGATCTTTCGGTGCGGTTATCTGTGGAGCACTAGTGCATCCGTCCTTCTGGTTCGAGGCTTGCCAAGCCTTTTTCTTGACAAACGGTTTGTCCCGTTTCAAGAATATTTTGTACGTATTTTCATAGTACGAGGCAGCGGACTGCCATTCATCAATGGTTGCTGGTAGCGGTCGAACGCCGATGATGTATCGGGTCGTATGTTCGGGTAACCCTTTCTCGAAGAGGGTTATGAGCAGCGCGTTTCCGTCCGCGCTGTATCGGTCGTACTGGGCCTTTCCGGCCAAGTTGTTGAACTCGGTGATATAATCATCGATGTCCTTCCTGTCCTGGGTTACGTCCAGGATTTTCTTCCGCGCCTTCTGTACCTCTTCGATGGCTCCGAAGGCTTTCTGAAAGTCTGCATCAAACTGTGCAAGACTAGGCGGGAAGAATCGTTTCGTCTGGGGGTTCGTATAAACCCGGTGATAATTCTGTTTCCATTGGCCCGTTTTCCCCTTGTTCGAAATATAAGAGAGGATAAAGATCACTCTTTGAACGTCGTTCTGGAACGACGTTTCGTACATCGTAAACCAGGAATTGCACTGGTTTATGAAGTTCTGCATGTCGGATCGTTCCCCGTCGAATACGTCTGGGGGATTGATCTTTATCATTGGGGGTCGGTAGTACGGGTTCGGCGCCGGAGGTTGAGGCTGCGGCGCATTCGGTGGCGGAGGCCCGCCTGGGGGTCCTCCTCCTCCCGGGTGTCCTCCACCCGGGTTTCCTGGGTTTCCTCCGGGGTTCCCTGGGTTCCCTCCAGGGTTTCCTCCTCCGGGGTTCGCGGGGGTTCCTCCTCCGAGTCCTCCAGGAGGGGGGGCATTCCCTCCTCCGAGTCCGAAGTTTCCTCCCAGTCCTCCTCCGCTTGTACCTGCGGAGGTTCGTCCAAATAGGCCTGAAGGCCATGTTCCTGGGTTTGTCGTTCCCATTCCTCCGCTTGGGCTAGTCCAAGACGGATTTCCTCCGCTACCCATTCCGGGTGCGTTCTGTGGGGGGTTTCCAAAGAGGTCTGTTCCTCCAGCCATAGGCCCAATCCCACTCTGCGCAAAAGCAGATATAAATCCTGGAGGGTCCTGTCCTCCGGTCTGGCTGTTATCTGTTCCTGTAAAGTTTCCAGGATTTCTCCCATCATTTCCGATGCGCTCAATTCCTGCCATTCCTGTGGCGCCCGAAGGCTGATTCGTATTTCCATCGGCATCGAAGGTTCTGTTGATGGTTTCGGTTTCGTTTTCGGTCAACGTCGCGGTTGACATCGGAGGGATTTCTCCGAATCGTTCGAACGCTTCACGCGTTATTTCCCAAGCGGTCGTTCTTGCGGAGGGGTATACTTCTACCCACTTCGATGCCCTATCTTCTCTTGGAATGACAACAATTCCTCCGCGGTTACGGAAGGCTCCAATGGTGTCAGTCCACTCGTATCGGTTGAGTCTGTAGACTCCCTGAATGTCCTCGGGCAAGAGTTCAATCAGTCGTGCTGGGAATTCTGGTCCAAATATCATGTGCCCTTACACCGTGGTAGGTGAGGGTGTGATAAGCTCGACCTTCTGTTACGGGTCGAATACCCGTTCGTATATTCGAGTCGCGAATATAGATCGTTCTTCTGCACGTAGGCTTTGTTGCCGTATGCAAGGCAAATACTCGTTAGATGCCTTCAGGTCCTAAGTGAAGTCCTTAGGAGATCGGTTAATATCCAATGCGCGTTAGAGGATATAATCTGTTCAGGTGCGAGTCGAATAGAATATAGGACTCGCCTAAGTCCGAGAAGTCAGTGTGCACTTCGAGGACTTAGTCGTTCGGTTGCTCGAGTGAGAAATACTGAGCGTAGTTTCCTACGTTTGAGAACGAGTATAAGACTTCTTGTTTGTACAACAAGGTCGAGCTGAAGAGCCTCGACAGTAGGTACATTAGTTTATATACTACGTTGGGTTTCAGGGGTCAAGTCTGTCCCAGATGTCACCGATACTATCTACGCTATAGTACCAAACGTTTGATAGGTATGTAGTGATATACCTGAGACGATAGATAGGAATGATGGCGGTTGAACGCCATCTATCAGCTAATAAACGATGAGCATGAAACGGTGGCAGAGTTGGATCTGCCAAAGGTGAAACGCGCCCTATAGACTAATACAACTGGGGATGCACCCAGTAGAGTCACGAGTAGCCAGGGGAGTTGGTTGCGCAACAAGTCCCTGTATCGTATTCGTCCAATGGTGAGTTCTGTCGATATTCGAAAAATTAAAATAACCGTAACACACCAGAAGTTCGATGACCCCAACCTGGAGAAAACAGCAGTGGTAGTGGCCGAGCGGCTCGTAATGACGGCAGGGAAAGGTGAAGAATACTTCCAGGAGTTAGAACGACTCTTGGGAGAGGCCAAGTATGACAGGGAGAACCAGGTAGTCCACAGCTGGATTACCAGGGCCATCCCCAAGGACATCTATTCTTCGGTCCACCAGGCATTCGTCGCCGCCACCGTCAATGACAAATCGCAACGTGGATACAACGTCCAGATACCAGAGGACTATGAATCTTGGAAACAAGCCATCCTCCATATGGACAATGCCATGCAATGCCTCCACGACGAAGAGAAGCTGTGAAGCAACTGGGATACCAAGGGAATGGACAAGGGCAAGGAGCGTGCTAAGCCCGAGCATGCCCCCCGAGCGGAGCCAACGGCTGAAGAAAGGGCGAACTTGCTCAAGAGAAAGTGCCACTATTGCAGCAAGACTCAGGCAGAGGCACCAGGGAAGGGCTGCAACAAGACCACATGGCACCAACCCAACTGGCTCCCCCACAAATCCACCAACACCACCACGGGAGCCAGCAGATCCGGAACAGCGCAAACCTGGCAGGCTATTGAAGGGAATGATGCTCCCAAGGTCCTAGGCGAAATCCCCCAGGAGAACTTTGTCCGAATGGTGGCAGCTTGGGCCAAGGAGAACCCCAACGCCACGAAAAAAGCCGGGTTCGCCCCCACTCAGGTAAGTCCCTCCCCCTCGAATCATTTTTCAGTATTGGAAGTAGAAGAACCAGTAAACTCCCAAAAAAATGACTCGACTGCCATGGAGAATGACGTACTGGTGGATGGACTATATGGGCTAGAGACCGGGCCCCCGATATTAGAACCAGTATCTGTACCACTCACATCTGTAGAATCGGACATAGACAACGATGACGGAGCTTCAACATGCTCCGATGATTCGTTTGTAACAGCCTTGGAGGCACCTCCCACTGGAGCATGGCGAGAGGCAAATACCATGCTTAATTCCTTCAATGTTAATGTAACATATGTTCCGATGGATGTGGACCCGGTAGTGACATCTGATGTGGAAATGGCAGACACATCAGATACCACTAAGAAAAAATCAGAAAAGAAAGTGTGGCATAGACGCGTCAAGAAGAAGACCGTCACACTCGACATCTACCTAGACCACCCACAGGCAATACCACCAGAGCACAAAAGCGAAGGTGCCGCGGGCTATGACCTATACTCTGCGGAGGAGGTCCTAGTCCCAAATGGGAAGTGTATCACCGTGGACACTGGCATCAAAATCAGGATGCCAGCCGGTGTATATGGATGTATTGCTCCACGATCCGGACTCGCTCTCAAAGGAGTCAATGTGGAGGGCGGTGTAGTAGACGAAGACTACACCGGCCACGTAAAAGTCATACTGAATAATCAAACTGGAGCAGATTATCAGGTCGAGTATGGGGACAGAATCGCCCAGTTCATACTCGAATGCAATATGACACCCAACACCAAGATCGTCAAGTCGATCCGCAAAACCACACAAGGAACACAGGGTTTCAGTTCAACTGGTGAGAAACTCAGGGGAAGTGTAGTGGTCATCCAGACGGGAAAATGGGGAAAGCAGATCGAAGTACCGATCACTCTCCACCGCCCCGACGGACGTGCCCTCTTCACAAAGGCTCTCATCGATTCCGGTTCTACTGGATCGGTGATTAGTAAGTCCTACGTGGAGGAACACCGACTCGAGCAGATCCCATTGGACCGCCCTATCAAGCTGTTCAATGCAGACGGATCAACCAACAGCATGGGGCTCATGATGCACTATGTCGAGCTTCAGATGCAGATCGACATGCACTTGGAAACCCACAAGTTCCACATCACGGAACTTAGCTCTGCGGACATCTTTCTCGGCTTCGACTGACTCAAAGACCATAATCCTTCCATCAACTGGAAGAAGTGAAGGATCACATTCTCTTGTGACTGTGAGCACGAGCAGATCAAGGATGGTGATCACATTTACTATATTTTCGCTGACACATGGATCCGAAACAGGGACAAGTGTAGAGCGGACATCGTGGAACGTGTCCACGCCACAAAGGCAACAGAAAAAGCCATCACGATGGGCAAGACCACAGAAGCCAAGACGTTCGAGGAAGTCGTACCCGAGTACTTGCACGAATTCAAAGTCGTGTTCAAGGAAAAGGAATTCGACACACTCCCAGAATGGCGACCGTGGGATCACGCCATCGAACTCCTCCCCAATTCAGAACCATATGCGGGCAAGATCTACGCCCTTTCACCTAGAGAACAAGAAGCATTGGACGATTTTCTAGAAGAACAACTGCGCATGGGCCGCATCTGCCCATCGAAGTCGCCATGGGGGGTACCCTTCTTCTTTGTCAAAAAGAAGGATGGGAAACTACGCCCTATCCAGGACTATCAAAAGTTGAACCAGATGACCAAAAAGGACAAGTGCCCACTCCCGCTCATCACGGAGTTGCTCAACAAGTTCAAACGGGCTAAGTACTTTTCTAAACTGGACATTCGTTGGGGATACACCAACGTCCGAATCAAGGAAGGCGACGAGGAAAAAGCCGCCTTCATCACTAATAGAGGGCTCTACGAGCCATTAGTGATGTTCTTCAGAATGTGCAATGCACCAGGCACGTTCCAGACCTTGATGAACAACATATTTAGAGACCTAGTCCTTACGGGGAAGGTCATTGTATACTTAGATGACATTCTTATTTTCACAGATAACCAGAAAGAACACAGAGAGAAGTCCGAAGTAGAATACCTGGGACACATAATCTCTCACGGGGAAATCCATATGGATCCCATGAAGGTCGCTGCAGTAGCCGAATGGCCAGCACCTCGGAACAAGAAAGAAGTGCAGTCCTTCATCGGATTTGCGAACTTCTACTGGAGATTCATCCCGAAGTTCTCAACGGTAGCACGCCCCCTTATCAATCTAAGCAAAGATGGAGAATGGCAATGGGGCATAACAGAACAGGAATGCTTCGACAAGTTAAAAAACATCTTCGTCACAGCACCTGTACTAGGGATACCCAATGATGACGACCCATTCCACATCGAGGCAGACTCCTCAGACTTCGCAACTGGAGCCTGCCTCATGCAGAATCAGGACGGCATATGGAAGCCCATAGCGTATCACTCAAAAACGCTACTACCGGCAGAACGGAACTATGAGATCTACGATCGCGAACTCTTAGCTATCATGCATGCCTTAGACGAATGTTGTCATTTTGTAATGGGTGCAAAACACCCTGTAGAAGTACTAACGGACCACAAGAACCTAGAGTATTTTAAAACCCCGCAGAAAATTAATCCGCAACAAGCCCAGTAGATGACAGAACTCGCCGAGTATGACCTACAACTCGTGCACATCCCCGGGAAGACCAATGGAAGGGCAGACGGACTATCCCGATGAGGTGACCATGATGACAACAAGAATCACCTCGAGGGACAGGTCGTCCTGAAGGAACACTTCTTCACCAAAGACAGCACAGAAAGGCTGCGATCCTCATTCTATACCCTACCTCACGGAATCACCCACAAGGAGGTAAAAGAAAGGGTCAAAGCGGAAGCCGCTCTCTATGATAAGGAGGTAGTGGAAGGGTCAGTGGAAACGGCCGAGGACGGCCTACACTACAGGAGGGGGAAGTTGATCATTCCGAGAGACAAGGAATTAATCGGAAAAATCATTTCTTCATTCCACGACACGGTCTCAGCAAGACACCCCGGCATGGAAAACACGTACACTGCCATTCACCGATCGTACTGGTGGCCAAAAATGCGAAACAACATCTGTCAGTACGTCAAGGCGTGTATCAAATGCCAGCAAGCCAAGCCAGACCGTTCGAAGAGAGCTGCACTACTAAATCCGAATCCGACACCCACGCACAACTGGGAGAACATTTCTGTCGACATGATCACGGGACTCCCCACATCCAAGGGTCGAGACGCCATAATTGTAGTTGTAGACATGAAATCCAAGGACTATATTGCGGTCCCAACCACAACCAAGCTTACCACTGAAGGTTGGGCCAACATATTCGTAGATAAGGTATATGCACAGCATGGACTACCAAAGAAAGTATTTAGCGACAGAGGACCACAGTTTGTATCGGACTTTATCAAAGATGTATACTGTAGATTAGGCATCAAGGGAAACCCTAGTACTGCGTTCCACCCACAGACAGATGGGCAGATGGAACGTATAAACCAGGAACTAGAGGTGTACCTACGATTATGTATTAACAACACACATACCAACTGGCCGGACTTACTCCCGCTAGCTAGCTTTGCCTACAAATGTTACGTACATAGTAGCATGGGCTACAGCCCTTTCTACCTTACTCATGGATACCATCCATTTACAGGCGTGGAGGCACCAGAGCTGGAAGGGGGGGTGGAAACCGCCAAGGATTGGGTTGAGCACATGCACACAATCAGCCAAACCGCTTCGAAAAACCTCGAGAAAGCCAAACTTCATATGAAAGAATACTATGACCAAAAATGAACCACCCCTCACTCGTACAACGAGGGCAATCTGGTTTGGGTTGATGGGCAGAACATTAACATGGGAAACCCTACAAAGAAACTCGATTCAAAATGGTACGGCCCGTACAAGGTCACCAAGAAAGTCGGACATGGAGCATATGAACTGGACCTGCCCGTAGATATGCGTGGCATATACCCGGTATTTAACGAGGTCCTATTACTACCATATCACACTCCGGCTTTCCCCACTCAGAACCATAACGAATGGACGGAAAGCAATGACGCTCGCAGGCCTCTCAGGATCCTCGCATCCAGAGAAGACCGAGGGCGAGTCAAGCTAGAAGTCGAATGGTCTGATGGGACAACGACATGGGAAAGGAAACACGGATTGAATCCATGGCAGGACTTAGTCACCAAGTTCTTCAAGGACAGACCTACCGCTCTGGGCCATCAGTGGAAAAACAGACACACTGTATGGGACCCCGAGTGGGAAGACTTCGACAGAAAAGCCGCTGCCTGGGAACTCAGACAGAACCCAAACGAGTTCATCATCCATGACGATGTAGACACCACACTGCTGAAGGACGCAAAGATACCCTTCTACATCTACCCGAAGCAGCTCATCACCAGGAATTTCTGGTTCTGTAACCCGCAAACTCATGTAATACAATATGGAATACAAGTGGGACAATGTGTAGAATCCACCATACCCAACAACCCGGGTTGGATCTACCCCGTACAGTATACCATACAGATGGCACATCCACACATCTGTCAAAAGCACGAACACAACCATCCCTGTCATATGGACCTAAACATGTACAAAGTAATTGCTGGGCGTGGGGACATGCAGCTAGAAGAGGGGGTACTGTCACAAGCCAATTTCTTTCGCCTAGCCAACGACTAGTGACTAGAGCCTAAACCCTTATCTTATCTAAGCGCGTGCCTATGCAGTCACGTGCCAAGACCCTGAACACCCTATCATGTGTTGTTAGACCCCCGGACACTCTGTGCCATGTACCTACACCCATTATAGGGTTTACCTTAGTTAATGGACTATCAGCTTACTGTTATGGTTATTTTGAATTTTTCGAATATCGACAGAACTCACCATTGGGCGAATACGATACAGGGACTTGTTGCACAACCAACTCCCCTGGCTACTCGTGACTCTACTGGGCGCATCCCCAGTTGTACTAGTCTACAGGGTGCGTTTCATCTTCGGCAGATCCAACTCTGCCACCGTTTCATGTTCATCGTTTATTAGCTGATAGATGGCGTTCAACCGCCATCATTCCTATCTATCGTCTCGGACATATCACTGCATACTTATCAAACGTTTGGTACTATAGCGTAGATAGGTATTGGTGACATCTGGGACAGGCTTGACCCCTGAAACATAACGAAGTATATAAACTCATGTATTTACTGTCGAGGCTCTTCAGCTCGACCTTGTTGTACAAACAAGAAGTCTTATACTCGTTCTCAAACGTAGGAAACTACGCTCAGTATTTCTCGCTCGAGCAACCGAACAACTAAGTCCTCGAAGTGCCCAACTGACTTCTCGGACTTAGGCGAGTCTTATATTCTATTTCGACTCGCACTTGAACAGATTATATCCTCTAACGCGTATTGGATATTACACGATCTCCTAGGGACTTCACCTAGGACCTGAAGGCATCTAACGAGTATTTGCCTTGCATACGGCGACGTGCCTATGTGCAGAAGAACGATCTATATTCGCGACTCGAATATACGAACGGGTATTCGACCCGTAACACTTACGTAATAACTGTACAGTTGCCAAACAATGTACAAACAGTAGAATAGCATATGTACTGGCCGACGAGCAGGGTAGCACCCCAGACTCGTCTTGGCCTTATACGCCTTGAGTAGCCTCAGATCAGGAATACACTTCCACATGGGTAATATTCCCCTGAGTAGTTGCTTGAAGTGTTGCTTGTGTCACCCATGTGGTCATAAAACCTCACAGGTCATCCTCCGGGTTGTAATGCTCTTACATAAAACCTCACAGGTCATCCTCCAGGTTGTAATATTGGTAAAACCAGTACGGCCCAACGCCACTACCCACTCACGTGGCTACTGCATAACTTGTGGGTAAATATAGCCTTCGACTATATTTATGTTGGAATGTCATTTACATCGAATCACGAGTACAGCTCTCCAAGCGAAGCAACTCTTGGCTCATGAAACAATCACAGTGGTATGACTGGCAGATCATGAGTGCCCGTTGTGATGCTGCAAGGTCAGACAACTCATATACCCAGGTACCCTGTGCTCATGCTTGCTTATGGGTTGAGTGAACGATTTTACGTAGCAGACATGATCTGTATCTGATGTGTTCATAGCGCGCCTCGCACTGAGCACTGAATACTGAGCAACGACAAGCAGTATTCTTCGTCCGTATAAGCCACTAATCGTATACACGCGCGGTTTACCTATGGTCGTGCAACTTGATAGGCTACCAACTACAAAGCAGGAACACAGTGCCGAGGGGAAAAAAACTGCCAGATTGCGTGCCTCTTGCTGCAAAGACGAATGTGGTACGCAGCAAGCACTAAGCAGAGCGAGGCGTAGTGGGATCGTCTACTACCATCAACACGGCGGATCCATGTATACAGTCACCAGTACTTCTGACCATTGGATAAAGTTGTTACCCACGAACACTGTAATGCTGTCCAGGCCTAATTATGTTCCTGATACATGCCACGGACAACAGCCAGTGCGGCTTTCGCCTACGAATGCGAGCTGCGCTTGAGACTCGGTCCGGTGCTGCCACGCGGTTTGCGCGTTTCGTGGCTGCGCGCGAATTGCATGTGAGCATGTGATCGCGTTACTCCGCGACAATCCGAAGCGCCCAATGTGGCGCACCTCCTCACCGTATCCTCTCCTCCTCCCATCGCAAGTGCGTACTCTCAGACGTTAGAATCTGCCAGTTTTACGTCACGCGCATCCATCAGGTAAGACATCTCACCGTGGCCACTGGACCGCCGCTGATTTTCCTGCATTTCTTGCGGCCGCCTCGTGATTTATCACAATCGCTGATCACTACCCTTTGAAACACCGCCGGCTAGCTGTCTCGATTATCATAAAGGATGGTCCACCCTCGCAGTCGCTTTGCGAGCCCCCACGGCCACGACGCCACCTGCGACTCTTCCTCACTGTGTAATCTCTCGCTAGATGGCTACTCATAAATCTAGTGGTGCTGAAGCGACTCCAGGTTCTAGGAAGTCCTTGACGCGCATCAGCTTACGCGAGCAATCCTTGAACACATACCCCAACAACTTGGATGCATGGTCGAGCGAGATCAATGGTAAAATCAACCAAAGCCCAGGTGAAATCGATGACTTTCTGAGGGATTATGTACCCACGTCACGAGCTGCATCATGGCGTGAGGATGATGTGCGTGATGCCTTCAAGCTACCTGGCGGCAGAAAGAAGGTCCGCTCTGAAAAGTCATTGTACAAGCCATTGGTAAGCCGGAGCTGTTTCGATTCCAGGACAACGCTCATCATCAAACAAAGATCAAAGGGCTGAACACGCTATGCTCCAAGCTCCCTGCGGACAAGAGAATGCAACTCGTGGATACCAACAGTACCGACATAGAGCACCCATTTCCTCAATGGATCAGCGGCATGGAGTCTACCCGGCCCGATCTCGTCGCGCTTCTTCCTGGTGCTGAGGCACGCCCAGGGAAACTGACGTGGGACCAGATCGCCTTGGCTGTTGAGGTCAAATCGGATCTGAGCAGCGATCCTATCTCGAAGAATAGCTTGAAAGCTGATCAGGCACGCGTTCAGCTGGCCAAGAACGCGTGCAAGCTCCTCACGGCGCATGGGAGCCTCTGTAGCTACACTGTCGGGATCTACGGGCGAAAGGCTCGCATTTTTCGCTTCGACCATGCTTCTGCCATTGCATCACCGTTATTTGACTACGTCAAGTGCCCCCATATTCTTCTCAACTTCCTGCATCGACTCACCCACCCCGACTCCGATCGGCCTGGCGCAATTCTCGGTCACGACGATTACTCGTATCGCGTCAGTGCAGCGGAGGTCGACAGCATCGGTGTGCCTGGTTTGGACGACTGTGATCGCATTTGCAACCGAGTGGTGATGCTGCCAGGTTCTGACAAGTACTTCCTGCTTCTTCGACCGCGCTCGATAAATCCCCGTCTTTTCTCCCGCGCGACCATGGTCCGCGAGGCTGTCGAAGTCTTCCGACTACCAGACGGCGATGACACGACTATTCGCTGGACGACAGATGCCCGCAAAGCTGCACAAGCCGTCGCTGCTGACTACGTTCCCGTGCGCGTGATCGTCAAGGAAGCGTGGCGACAAGTCATTCGCCACAGAGAGACCGTCTTCTACGCCAGGATTAAGAAGTTCCTCAAGGAGCGAGGTCTCGAACGTTATGCGCTGCCGGAGATGCTGTTTGGACAGGACCTAGGGGACGTTCGTGACGCTGACGGGAATTCAACTCTCCATCTCACCCAGTCTTCCGCTTGCCGATTGAACGAGAGGGAGGATATCAGAGACTCCGGAGAGCGGAGCCACATGCGCATTGTCCTCGATTCCGTCGGAATTCCATTGTCCAAGTTCTCGTCTACCAAAGAACTCGTTGAAGCGATCCGAGATGCAATCAAAGGTGCGCTGATTGACTTCGTCAACGTCTACACTTTCTAACTGCATCGTTCACACAGGACACCAGCTAGCATTTCTGGCAGGCGTCTTGCACCGCGACGTGAGCGACGGAAATGTCATGATTATACGCGATCTCCTCAAGAAGTATAAGGGATTCCTAGATGACCTCGACTACAGCGGCCTAGTAGAGTCACTTATGTACGAGGACCCGGATGGTAACCGAGGCAGTCCCCTTTCAGAAGAGGATTCCGAGCTGGCGGACGAACTCAAGAAAGATTTAAAGGAGAGGACGGTGAGTTGCGTTTCATGCCCTCTATTATGTGTTCTTGATAGTCTTGCAGGGCACGCTTGAATTCCTCGCCATCGCCCTGCTCGATATGCCTCGCGACGAGGATGACCCTGAGAAGGAAACCATCGATCACCAAGTGTGCCACGATCTTGAGTCGTTCTACTGGCTTTTGATCTGGGTCGTGCTCCGTCATACGAAGCACTCAGACAAACACAAGGATTGGGCATGCAGTGTGCTATTCAATGCCATTACGGAGGCAGCTGCGCGAAACTCGAAAGTCAGCTCTTTGTTGTCGGACTCGCTGTCGGTAGAGGGCAATAGACCTTTAAGCTGGCTCTTGGACAAACTCCGATGGCTCGTTTTTGATGCCAATTTTAGAGGCATCAGAACAGAGGGGGCTGCGCGAGGACCGCTGACCTATGAGTCGGTACTGGGCGTGTTCAACGAGGCTTTGGAAATGGACGGCTGGCCGGAGAACGACGAGGCGATTCCATTTCTCCCACCTACGATGCGTCAAGGCTCGAAAAAGCCTGCCGTTGGTACGCTGAACCTCAAGGCCAGTCTTCAGCAGAAGGGCAGTGTGCGGAGGAGTGGACAGGGTGGCCCGCCGCCGATTCTCGACCCAGAGCACTACGACCCCGGTATGATGGACATTTCTCGCGAGCTCAGGCGCGCCGCCGAGGAAGGATTTCCAAAGAAGCAGCACTCGCACTCTTGGGCGAGTGACATGGAATACCTCCCCCCCTTTCCCAATCTGTCGACGATTGCAGGACCATCCGGCACTGCCGCAGGGCCCTCTGCCTCAGGAACAACGAGCACGAAGCGCCGGAAGCGGAATTGGAGCGACCTCCTGCCTCCTCGGAAGCAGTACGAGCGCAGCGCGAAGCGGGCACGACAGAATTAATCGTGCCGTTCACTACAGCGTTCGGCGTTGGATCTGTTGGAGGCGCGAGGCTAGAGTTGCGTCAAGTTGGAATGACATTCACGGACTGGTATTGTTGGCTATGTAGCTACGGGTAGATGATGGACTTCTCGATACACTAACTTATCATCTCACTGCCTGTGTCTGTCTCTATAGATCGTTCATCCCCACTGCTCTCACACCGGCCCAATCGCTATACGTTATAACTGCAGCTATTCTGTGTATGTTATCTGCTTCGATATATGACCACTGTTCTTGATTTACATGCCGAACGGGCCTGCGCAAACAAGCAATCAATGTCAAGCGTGAATCCACCCATACCTACAGCCTCATCAGTGTACATCCTAATCTCCGTGAGAGAAACCAAATAGAATCGTTACAGCCAGCGGGGGATTCACAGTCTATGCTTCGTCAGGAATGTAAGTACTGATGTCCGGCCTCTCGCCAAGAGTTGACAGCAGCTGTGATATCGTTGCGTCTTTGTTAATAGCGCGACGGTCTCGACGGGCTTGTCCTTGAAGCCTGAATGTCTGTGCGAGGAGGGCCTGGATAGCGCAGATTCTTGGCTGCACAGATCATTCACAACTTTTCGCTCGTGAAAAGGTCGTGCTATGACATTGGCAGATTCGTTCGCAGGGGTGCACATAAGTGCTCCTGGTGGGTTCATTAGTCCTGAGGGACTTCAGTCAATTATCTTAATCTGCCAACTGCCCTTCGCTTAAGAAATCGCAGTTGCGAGCTAGGTTTGCACGCAGATCAATCTGCTAGCTGCGGCAGATTAATCTACTGTGACAATAAAATGGTACATCCCGGGGTCGAACCAAGGACCTTAGCACAGATGAAAATAACAGCATCACATCATACATTAGCCAACTGAGCTACAGTGCAATTAGTGTCTGCCCCATTTTAAGCAATATATAGAGTATTTTGTAAACTTCATTTTTGCAGTTTAACATCTTCCATAACACAAATACAAATGAATCTGCCTCTAAAGACCTGTGATTCCAGTGTATTCAGCTTTCCCATGGTGAGTTGCTCCAGGTCAAGCATGGTAAATCAAGCTACCACTATCATTGATTTCTGTATGCTTGTTGGAGCAGTTAGTTGCCTTGATGATTTGCAAAAATTGTGTGTAAAATTTGTGTTATATATATTTTAATTGGTCAATGGTACCTGTTGCCACAATGGCTCAGTCGGCTAATTACGCTGCGACGTTGTTATTCTCATCTGCGCTGAGGTCCTTGGTTCGAATCTGGGATGTGCCATTTTATTGTCACAGTAGATTAATCTGCCGCAGTTAGCAGATTAATCTGCGTGCAAACTAGTGTTGCCGAAGTTCAGTTCAGTTCAGGTTCAGGGGGGTCTGGGGCTGAACCCAGAACCGAACCGACTGCAGGGAGCCTGAACCTGAACCTGAACCTGGACTGAACCTGTGGAACCAGTTCAGCAGGTTCGGTTCAAGGTTCGAACTAGGTTCGGACCACTAAGTCACTTGCTTTCATAGTGTGTAAACATAATATTTTGGACACCAACTCTGGGTACCTTTCTGTGTATTCCAATTGCCCTATATTGTCTACCTCATCCCCAGCAATATTGGAAACACTAGAATAACCACACTTCAAGTTTTGCAGGGCCTCAAGCATCCATTTGGTGTCTATTGGGCTGCTGCATTCTGAAGTGGCTCTTAGTCTTCTTCAGAGTGGTAAAAAATAACTTGTTGATGCACAATAATCACTCAAGGCAGCTATTTTGAGCAGTTCAGTTCAGTAATCAGATTCCATGAGCAGAACAAATGTGAATTAGCCTCAGGCAAAGCTCAATAACAAACCTTATTAGACAGCTCTGTATATAACCTACAGTAGGATCATGAATACAAAGTGAAACATTAAATCTACATTTTTGACTTCATCTAACAGCAGTGAATGCAGCCTCATGTCACAGAAAGCACAGTAATTCCAACATGGGGTTGAACTCTTGCCATAGTGGGAGACTGGAGTATATGAGCACTGATGCTTGTCATGGTGAAGCCAGTTATCCATAACTTACTACAACAATACTATAGCAAGGATGGCAAGACCATGATTGTAATTAATGCTTATCCACAAGTAGCTACAAGGAATATATCAATGCTAAGTGGTTCAAGGTTCAGTCCGGTTCGAACCTGGTTCAAGGGTATCCATGGCCCCCCTGAACCGAGAACCGAACCTTGACATCCTACCCTGAACCGGACCTGGACTGAACCTGAACCTAGGTTCGGTTCAGGCGGTTCAGGTTCTGAACCTTGGTTCTGAACTGAACTTCGGCAACACTAGTGCAAACCTAGCTCGCAACTGCGATTTCTTAAGCAAAGGGCAGTTGGCAGATTAAGATAATTGACTGAAACTCTACTAGTCCTATGCACACGTACACTTATACAGTTACGTTTGCTTGAACGTTGAGTCAACGATTTTGCACAACAGGCATGATCTGTGTCTGATGCGCACCTCGCACTGAGTAGCTGAGGTCCTGAGGAGCGACAAGGATAATGTTTCGTCCGCAAAATCCATGGATACGTGTGTACGCCCAGCTGACCTGTCGCGCAACTTTGATCAGCATGTTGCGCGCAAAGGTTGGGATAATGTACTCTGGCGAGTCGATCCTGCGGGTGGTGGGTGGCAAAGTCGACGCTGAGTATGTCCTCTGTTTCTTGCATTCCAAGTATCGGATGTTGCAATCTGGGGTCTGCGGCGTTGCCAGGGCGCAGGATGACGCGGCGATGGCAAACTGATGGCGCGGTGATGGGCAAGCTAGCGGGTCGCTAGGGCTGCCGGTAGTGTACTTAAGCCGGGCGCGAGCAGAGTGGCTCGCCGCCAGTTTGTAACCCACCTACGTTCACTATCCTACAAAGGAGACTCGGCCCTGCGGCCACGGAATTTCCGCATCGGACTCGAGATTGGGGAGCATTATCTGCGAGTACAACCATATTGTCCAATCTCGAAGTCCCATCGCGGACTGTCAGCGGCAAGTGGCCACGCGTTATTGATATTGATATCACTGAATCAAATCTATAACCGATAAATCAATAACCACCGTCTCAGATGGCCCGCGCCACTCCAAAAGCGAGCCACAGTTCCTGCACGACACCAGCGATTATAATCCGGACCTGCTAGTGCACATCTCCACCACGCTTCTCATTCGGTTCGCTACTCATGATCTGTACGCTACTCATGATCACTACCTGTTACAGTCCCCACCCCTGCTTGGCCCCGCTCTGGCTGCCTCGCTGGTGCGTGCGGCACGGATGCCGTCGTCTGCATCCGTATCCGCAATCGTGTGGACGGCGTTGGCGTTCTGCCGAGGGCGGTTCTCGCTCCTAGTGCGTCTGCGGCCACGATCGACTGTAGTCGAGATGCGATTTGCGAGGCGATCGCCTGCGGGTCCGCGTGTGGTGCTACCACCCGGCCCTGCTTTCGTCGATAGTGAGCACTGCCGACTCTGCTGACCACGAAAAGATAGACGGCGCCGGATCGCGTCGCTTTGTGCGATACACCCCCTCGGCGCGCAGAGAAGCCTGCTGGCTTTTTCTACTGGTGTCGGACGGGGTCACGTGGCTCAACACAGAACGGTCTCGCGCTGATGGCAACTCTCCGGCCGGGGACTACATACTCCTGCTGTAAATGTTCTGTACTGTGTATCTTGCTCAATAGACATTCTAATTACTCATACTATTAGCTATGGATCCGCTCCGATCTGCCGCGGAGTGGCGCTCGGTACTGATGATCGTTGGCTTATGTAATCGCGCCTTTAAATATAATGTTCAGTGGCTCGAGTCTGTGTAGGCATTTACCATGGTCAACGTGCGATCAGACTTTACTGTGGTACCAATTATCAAATTTGCATCGACAAAGGAGCTGGTGAGCGCCTTTCGTGATGCGATTGAAGGTGAGCATTGTTTACTTCGAAGGTGGGGAATTGCTGATGGCTCTACAGCATATCAACGTCTTCATTCTGCGACTGGGGTCGTTTGTTGTAATATCAATCTGGGGAATGTGGTGATTGTCCGTACGAAGGATTATGACAAGATTAGCCAGGGCATGAGTGACGGCTCTGATACCTGTGAGCATTGTGTCGTTCATGATTATGCGGACTGTCGTCTAACGATGCGCGTATCTGTCCTTCGCTTGTCGGCTGTTATATATCGTGCATTTGAGAGCAAGTATCAACGAAAAAGTTGCTGCGCACAGTCTTTGCAAAAATTACAGAGGATCAATGGATGACTTCGACTACAGCAGTCCAATACAGTCCCTTTTGTACGAGGATCCGGATGGTAACCGAGGTAGTCCTCTTTCAAAAGGGGACCTCAAGATGGCAGAAGAACTCAAGAAAGAAGTAAAGGAGAGGGCGGTGAGCTGCCTCACATGCCCATCACGATGTGATTTTGATATCCTTCCTGTGCACGCTCGAGTTCCTCGCAGTTTCCTTGCTCGATATGTTTGGCTACGAGGAGGATGAGGGTGGCATTGAGCGCGTTGAGAAGGAAGCCATCGATCGCCAAGTGTGCCACGATCTTGAGTCATTCTACTGGCTCCTGATCCCCAGTGAAAAGCCGTCATATCCTTAATGTATCAATAAATACTAGCAAATACCAAAAAATATATTGAGATAACCATTTATACCAGAAGCTACCGAAAGCTAAATGCCAAGAGTCTGGGCGGTCAGATCACCGATGCCAAGACCTTTGTCATACTCATACATACTAGTTAATATATTCAAAATATCCTCGACTAATAGAAGTCGCGTCTGAGCATTTCGAGCAGACGTTCAGTCGCAAAACTGCTAGTCAATGTCAAGTCAAAGAGTGTCTTGTGGGTGTCAATTAAAAAGCCATGATACTAAGTGGACGTGTACATTACTTGCCTGCCCTGTACTTTGAACAGACGATACACTTTGATTTTAACATCCTGTCTCGTACTCGCCGTGTGCACCATTCAATATGCCAAGAGCTCCCTTGTATGTGTACAACAAAAACGGGGAGAAGGAATATTACTGCGCGTGTGCGCTACACTGCCGCAATACTCGTACCAAAGTCTCTTGTGCCACATTTTTCAGCCACAAAAAAACAGGTAGCACTATTACCATCAAGTCATCTGCCTGAGAGGCCTAGAAAGAGGAGGTGTGCTGATCTTAGAGTGAGTTTGGACGGCAAATACATCCAAAACATAATACGCGCACATAAAAAAATTCGGGCTCACCACACACTTGATATAGCCTGAGGAGAACGACACAACAAGTGCAGGGGCATCCAGCTCTGGTATCAGAACAGATTCAGGTGAGTATTAGCTTATTATGACCACGCCCTATTGATCTCAATGAGGCGAGCATTTGCAGGACAGCCTCTTCACGACGGTACATATTTCCGGGAAGCAGAGCACAATCACAGCATTTTGGCCAGTGAACCAAGTATGTCAAGATCTTCTAAATCTCTCCATATTCTAACCAGCCAAACAGTGGACAATATTGTTGCAAACCCAGAGAGCGAAGGAGTCGGAGACAACAACTTCAATAGCCCTAGTCAACCTCAGGACCAGATCCAGATAGATCCAGATCAGACAAGCACAGAATATATTTCTACACAAGTATGCTTCAGATTTATTGTATTCATCAGAGACTATATGCGCAGCTCTCTGTGCAGAATATTGTCAGTGAGGAGGTTCATTAAGACTTCGATTTTGATCACGTGCCAGTTCCTGACCACGGCGATGGTGTATCTCAATCATACGCCGATGCTGGAAGTCTTGAAGCTATGCACCGTGACGATGAACAGGAGGAGGAGGAGTACTTCAATGCACATCTGAGTGGTATTATTTCTGCTGGACTTGCTGAGGAGGACAATGAATGTTCCAATGAGGTGAACGAACATCCTCATGAGTTAGAAGATCCACAAATGATCACATTAGAAGAGCTTTGCCACACTGTCAAATTGCAACATTTAATTCGGAATGCACATCTAGAAGATGACATCAAGGACCCAGATATCTTGAGACAAACCCGAAATCCTCCCCAGCAGCCATTCGACATCGATGACCCCGTCAAGCTACTATCTGTTGAAATCTACCTCGGCCTCGATGACTGCTCTCAGAAAATATACAACCACTTCCACTCTGCACTGCTACACTGCCCGCCTCATCTAGAGCTTCTCTCATATGCTGTGGTCAAATCCTATGTTGAGAACCTCACCAGAATTTTCGAACTACACCATGACTGCTGTGTAAATTCCTGCATGGCATATACTGGGATCTACAGCGAACTGGATATGTGCAAATATTGTGGCGAGCCACGTTATGAGGAAAGAAGATGCAGACGCAAGCGCAGACTCGTTCCGAGGAAGCAATCGACCACTATTCCCATTGCCCCTGTAATACAGGCCATGCGACGCTCAACAGAGGGGTCTCGTGCAGCTGAGTACCGTGCCACAGCTACTCGACAGGTTCTTGCTTCACTTCAGGAGACCAACGGCGAGTGTGAGAAAATTAGTGACTAAATACATGGCAAAGACTATCTTGAAGCTGTTGTATGTGGTGATATCAAGGATGAAGATACCTGCCTCATGTTTTCTATCGATGGCGCACAGCTCTATGCTAGCAAGGTCTCAGACTGCTGGATGTTCATCTGGGTACTTCTTGATTATGCACCTGACGTTCACTATAGAAAGACGCATATCATGCCTGGCAGATTCATTCCAGGACCCAGCAAGCCAAAGAACGTAGACTCATTCCTGCTTCCTAGTCTTTGACATGTTGCTAGTTTTATGGGACAGCACGAGAAGCTCAAAATATGGAGCGAGCAATGTGGACTATTTGAGTCAAAACTGTACATTGTTTTTGGTGCTGTAGATGGAACTGGAATGACCTATCTCAATGGCACGGTTGGCCACTCTGGGGCTCAGGGCTGCCAACTGTATTGTCCACTGAAGGGATGCCGAAAGCCTGGTGGCAGCCATTATTATCCTGCATGCCAGCTTCCCTGCAACTACTCTGTTCAAAATTGTACCCACCCAGATGTGACACAGAACTAACTTATAATGCCTAAGGGGTGTTGCTATGTGCTGATAAGCTGGTTATAGGCAAGATAGGCGGCTCAGTGCTTCTCAGGCTGAGACTATAAGGAAGTAGAGGCAAAGTGGCTAGGAGCTTTAAGGGCTAGAAGCCGGGGGTCAGAGAGAGATAAACTAGTCTGAGTTGTAAGTGACTCAGAGTACAGGTTATATACATTGTAGGGCTAGGACCCTAGGTACTATGGAGTAGGACTAATGATACCACTAAATAAGATAACGAAGTGGTGTCATAAGTATTGCGGCCAATAGGGCCGCAGGGCATAGGGCATAGGACATATGCATGTGATATAGGACCGGTAATGGTTGCTATGGGTATGGTGGCTGAGGCATGTGATATGGCCATCTCGGTGATGACTCATATACCGACTGGGGTATGCCTGGTGTTGTGACTAATGCGCTTTGTAAGGCGCACGGCTAGGTCCCGTGACGAGGTGTGACCTGTAATGGTCTGCTGTATTAGTCATGCTTACGTAACTGAGAAGGCGGAGGGCCTGGACTACTCTGTAAGGAGATAGCCTATCGGTGTTAGCCGTCTATAGAGACTGAGCTATACGTCTAGCGGCATATGCCGGGAATATGATCAGGGTTACTACGAGATAAGATATCTGGTAAGGGCAGAGATAAGATACTATCTTAGATAAGATAAGGTCACATGCTAGATTGAGGCTTTAAGGCGTCAAGTAGCGAAGAGCGTAGATATTGAGCTAACAAATGGGATAAATTGCTAGAAATAGCAAGGAAATTATAGGAAACACTATGGTGAGGTACTATCAAGTGTGGCCAGAATGATGACAAGTTGACTTGGGCCTTTGCCATCCTCACTGGAGACACCTGGACAGCTCATGGTGACACTGTTGCTAAGCTGGTATCCTATCTTCCCAGCTCATTCGACCGTCCACCTTGCAATCCTGCAGAGAAAATAAACAGCGGATACAAGGCACAAGAACAGATTACACATCTCTACGAATACTGCGTTTCCCTGCTGTATAATGTGCTACCTCCTGCATTCTACCGGAACTTCTGTCAGCTTGTCCATGGGGTCCGGCTAATGTATCAACGTGGAATCCAACCCAAGGGCATCACCGAGGCTCATGAAATGCTGTTAACTTCTTCTGAGGACTATGAGGAGCTCTACTGTGATAGACACCCTGACCACATACACTTTGTTCAACAAAGTGTTCACTCGGTCAACCATATGCCTTCTGAGACGGAATGGATTGGACCCTATACGACATATTCTCAGTGGGTCATGGAGCGTGCTATTGAGATCATCTCAAGGCAGCTGCGCTCTCATGTACACCCATACGCCAATCTTGCAGAGTGTGGATTTGTGCGATGTCGTACTAATGCTCTCCGTGCCATGATGCCCGAGCTCAATGAGACAAAGAGCCTACCCCGCGGTGCTATAGATTTGGGAGGCGGTTATGCCCTCTTGCGTGCAGCCTCAAAAGACCTGCTAGCAATGACAGAACCGGAAGCCCAGTCTCTCAGCAAATACTTAGAGAACGAAGGAATTGAGCAAACAGATTACTTTTGTTCGAATATGTGGGTCCGAAAATGGGCACGGGCTCTGCTTCCTAGCAAACAAGTAGCGCGCTCACTTTGGGCGGAGGGGGGAATACCCATCCAGAGGCTTTGCATGGCTTGCAATGTTAAAGTAAGCATATAAGTAGTCTCCTTGAGCGCAGCTAATTTTATTAGGTCCGTATCGATGGAGACAAAATAGGAATAGGAGAAGTGCAGTACTTCTTTACTCTCAAACTCAACACGACACTTACTGCGCTTGCAATTATTTCGCTATATTCTGAGCCTGGCAAGGACCTTCTGGAGTACTCATATAACACTCTCTACTCTTGTGAACGCCTTGAAACACCTTGCCTGGTCGTAGTAAAAGTTACTTCAATTATGTCGGTGGTTGGAATGCTGCCGCACCTAGAGCACAATGGGCCCCATGGGAGAGACTTGGAGGGTCATTATTTCCTGGTTGAGAAGCTCGGACTAGAGATCCTTCAGATGGCTGGTATACATGAGGAAGTAACAGAGGTGTAGCATAGATATGCAGCTGGTAGTGTACCTATCCCGTTACAGTAGAGCCGCCACCGAGTAGCAGCAGTTGCCATATCTAGCAATCATCTGCTATCGTCAGCATGCGTTGACCAAATGTGTAACCCTAATTGCTATTCAAACTCAGATAAACCCCAAACCTTCGTCTGGGTGGCTGAAGTGGCTGAAGCAGATTTCGACATCATTTCACTTGCGCAGCCCACAGCTACAACAAATGGATATGAAAAATTCTGATACTCTATTCATGTAGTATATAGGATCCAATGTATACCTCTACGTGGCTTCTACAATTGTATCAAAGCTATTCAGTCACTGGTGTAAGGAAACATCGAGAAATTCAGTGCCGAAACAGACATGCGGTCATGTAACATGTGCTACGAAAGATCCTCACAGCTATATAGTGAGACATTGTACATTTAGACTATATACATCATGAAGAGCGTGATATTGCGATGGCGGCCGGCCGATTATGTCTGTTATTTTCCTATGCCCAATTAAATATCGGTATGTGTTTGGAACACCACTCAGCTGAATGTCTCATTACTCATGGGGAGTCAATGATAAAATCATGAAAATATTTTGGAATATATATCATAAGATTCAGTGTATGGTACAAAGGTGAGATATACAGATTGTACGAATCGAATTATCTACCATTTTACAACCTTGGAGATACTATGACGCCATAGTGCGCGGTACCTCTGGCCATTCACACCTTTACTTATGCATTCTAACTTTATATATAAGGTCCACACACTCATCAGTATACTTCTGGAACAGCATATTGACCCTACACCTCATCTAATTGATTCACAGTGGTGGGCATACGATTTCCACAACATTCAGTGCCCTGTAGAGCAGACACAGACTCTAAGTTCGAATCAGGACCTTGCATGGCTTCATGTCAACTCCATAATAAGTAATATAGCGCTTATAGGTACGCTCGCCCACTTCAATGTTTTTTCCCTTATCTTTCCACCCACTTCGCAATGTCCTTGGACGCATCTCACAGTGACTTCGGACTATCCTCAGAGACTGTCCACTCCAGCGACATTATCTTTGCTCTCGACATAATTTCCGCATGCACTACCAATCTCATAAAAGAGTTGCAGTGCTACACTCCCCCCGCTGACTCACATGCCTTGGGTGCGACTATTCCTTTTTATCGCCCCGTTGCCTATAAAATGCTTGAAGATTCTCTTTCAATTGCTCATAGGGCAACTTGGCTCTCTTCAGTATTACTAGGCGACTTTCATAATGCCGATGTCAAATACCCGCACAAGTGGCATAGCTCATGGGAGGCCACCCGCACTACTACTGCAGTCCTCTTCCAAGCATTGGGAAATGTAAGATGCGGCCTGGACAAGCGTGGCCAAGGAAGGATGGAGGACGAGATAATGATATCACAGGGCTTCTGCATACAGTGAGTCTTAACGCATAGTGCCCAGCTCGGCCCATTATAAGCTGAATATATGCGCATATAGTGACCTTCTCCCTGACCCAAAGAAGATACCAACCACATTCCCCGACAAAAAAATCACCCAGGTATGTGATACACCTGTTAGGGGGTGTTTTCTCAATCTCATCGTTGATTTTCAGCGGCCTCCCGTTCCGCCTCCCAACAACGTCGCCATCTCTAGCCAGTCTGCTCTGGACAAAGACACTACTCTCATAGAGGATGCCTCCGGAGGACATCAAATGTTTAGCAAACGCAAGAGAAATATCACAGACGACAGGGACAGTGCGCATGCTGATACTAAGTGTGTCCACCACAACGTCTGATTCATCGCATAAATTGCATCACTTCTTATTTTTGCAAGTACAGCCTGCTATTTCTGTCGTCGCTTTCGATCAGTATTATTGTATGCCATCGTCGTTAGTGTTCGTTCCTGTCGCTGCTATTGTCTCTCAACGTATGTCTTGCTATGCAGAGTGTAAAGTCCATTGTTGAACGATAGAAATGCCGCCTCCCCTCATTAGATTGAGATTCGTTTTTCCCATCCCTCTTGTACTGTTGCAGATAGTAATAATTATATAGCTTGTAGTCGTGGCGTTCAATGAATATTGCAATGCTCATTAAAGTCGAAGAGCCCACGTGAGCCACTTACTTAATGGCGTCATGTCACTCGTTTCGCTGCCACTTCTCTTTCACCACTTACTCTCCCCATACACACCTCAAAGATTTTATATACCAATGTCTCCCACTTATTCCGAAAATCCTACATTCCCCACCTCTTCAATGAGAGTGACCAACTTGTCTCAGTTACATCAGATGTCACATGCATTTGCTCCAGAGCATACACGCACTCTTAGCAGCAATCAACCCATGCTGGGCTCAACTAATGTCGACCTTTTATCAGGAAATCTGCAAGGGGTCTCCCAATGGGGACAAATGAATCCTGCGGTACGAGCTAGAATTGCAGTGCAGGTCACTAGCTTATTTCATTGGGCGCCCCGACTAGAATATCTCCGACGCAGATCAACAGACAGTGATCCGCTCAGACGATCATACGAACCAGATGCTCGTAGAAGCGATGGCCAAGCTTACTGAAGAAAATATACGCTTTTACATGCTTATGGAGTGAGTATATGCACCTCGTACTCTAGTCCCAGCGCTACAGACTACTTCTCCACAAAGGACAACCTTGACTCAGGTGGCTACAGGCATACAGTCACTTGTTAGTGCACAACTCGATAGGTATCTACTCCATTGTATTATATCTCGAAACGAAAATACAAATCGAGTTTTTACAGGGGCTCTAGAGGCGACGCTAGCCTACCCGACAACCGACCTCTTTCTAAGAGGGAACAATACCCTAATATCAGATTCTGGAATGAGGCGGATTGGCGGGCCTCAAAACGCCACGACGATGCGGACCCAATGTCAGATGGGCCGAAACAACATGGGAAAAAAAAGGTGGAGTCATGGTCGTGGTTGGAAGAGGAAGACGGCACCCCTTTTAGCATATCGCGCCTTGGTGGCGTCAGGGTGTTAATCAGGGAGGTCTTTCTCGATCTCTCAGAACGTGGCCGTGTGCCAGAATGCTGGACTAAGGTCTGCCAGGAGGGGCATGACGAGCTGCGACGAAGGCTAGAAGAGGCGTACCCGGAGATTGCCTTATGCGAGGGACACTGGAAGACCGAAACATGTGCCAAGGCTGTCTATCCATCTTGGAAGCAGAAGCACATGCACACTACAGCAGCAGTTAGTCTTTGGTTTGCTCTTCCTATGGCTCAGAGACGCATTAACGAGGACCAGGCACCAAACACTGCTTCGACCGATCACACGAAGACTTCAACTTCATATGTGCCAAGGCTGTCTATCCATCTTGGAAGTAGAAGCACATGCACACTACAGCAGCAGTTAGTCTTTGGTTTGCTCTTCCTATGGCTCAGAGACGCATTAACGAGGACCAGGCACCAAACACTGCTTCGACCGATCACACGAAGACTTCAACTTCATGAAGCTCAGACATCGGAACGGAAGACCAGCGCTCTGAGAGCACGAGCACTACAGAGACTGCGTCTGCGCTGCGCATTGCTTCTGGGGATGCTCCTAGACCTGCTTCACCACGCCCGCCTACACCCTCTGCTCCGAGTCCCCGGCAGCCCTCTGAGCTTGAATATCAAGACCAACCTTCCTTGACAATCCCCGATACGACTACAGATGCAACAGTGGCACAGACATCCGCCTCTGAGGCACAACACGCCACGGAACCCATTCTTGGTGAGAAGCGTCCCTCAGAGCCCGTTCACTCTGGGGAATGCACGAGCAAACGCCACACCACGCTTGTAATCAAATCAGCTCTGTACATTCTTCTTTCTTTCCTGTTCTTCACTAACCACGACGAGTAGGAGTCAGCCTCAAAGAGGTGCCACGATGTGTTCGAGAATGGACGCATCTACCACAGCTAACGAAGAAAATGCGGGTGAGTCGTTTTTTCCTCTTCAGCTTTACAATATTTTGAGTGTTTCTATTTACAGGTTCCCTCGTTGCCACACAAACTGAGCCAGGTACATGTCTGCTTATACCATGGCAATTTTTCTGACATCGTCCACGATGTAGGCGACAAAGACCCAATTCAAGAATCGGAGGCTACGAACAATGCAATCTCAACGGATATGCCAGTACCCAGCGCCTCCGATTCCTCAGCCGCCCCGACAACTGTGGCTGCTACCAAAGCTTTGCGGGGTCGCTGCTACAGACATAGGAAGGCTATAAATGCTAAGTACGCCACAAAAGAATTAAACGAATTTTCCTGATGCCTCTCAGGAATCTGTATGGGAAGGAGTGGCACAGCAAGAATCCTGAAGGTATGCTTGAAGAATTTGAGGAGCACTTTCACACTTTGTCGAAAGAGGTACTGCAGGTGAGAATATATTCTTCATAGCTCTTCGTCGCATACTCAACCTCTCATAGCAATACAAAGACATGGAGAAGGAGCTGGTATGTTTTTTTTCACTCTACTTGGTTCATGAAGCTATATTGACTTGCTCTGTAGAAAAAGAAGAAGTAATTGGTGAATTGGACAATACGTGCACCTTTTTTTGGTTGAGCCGTATGCTTACTAGAGCAATTTATTTCAGTAGATCCTGATACACGCATACGATCGCCCTGCTGGATTCGCAAATTTTCTTGTGCATGCTTAGAGTCTCTGCTGATAGGTTCGTTTATTTTCTGGTATGACGCAAAATGTGGATGCGGATGGTTTCGGTGTATTTCGGTATTTTCTGGTACGATGCAAAAATATGCAAAATATTTTCTGGTAACTGTTGATAAATTGAAGCAATTCAAAGAATGGGGCCTGATATGTACGAGTATGCCCTGATTGAACGAGCCTCTGCATTTTGGTATGACCAAGTATCTTGGGATAGTCACTACATTTTCAGACAGGGCCGTCTGGTATTTTCTGATAAATAATAGTATATTGGAATGCTATCCTACTAGTGTTCAGTACGTTACAGCAGCTTCTAGTATACAGCCGGGCGCCTAAAAATAGCGAATTCTATGAAGAGTCCAACTTTAGTATCAGATCATATCGGGTAGCTACTGATAGAATCTGATATGAGGTACTTTCACTGGGCCTGATCTGGGTTGTGCTCCGTCATACGAAGCACTTGCACAAACAAAAGGCTCGGGCGTTCAATATACTATTCAATGTCAATACGGAGGCAACTGTGCAAACCATGAAAATCGTCTTCGTGGCAAGGAAATCTCTGTCTGTGGAGGGCAATCGACCTTTAAGCTGGCTCTTGGACAAACTCCGACGGCTGGTTTTAGCCACCAATTCGGACATCATCGAGTCGGGGGGTATTGCACAAGGATCACTGACCTACGAGTCGATGCTAAGCGTGTTCAACAAGGCTTTGGCAATGGACTGCTGGCCAGCAGATGACAAGGCAATCCCCTTCCTTCCACTGTTACGATTTTACCAGGTACACTCAAATACTCTCTTTGACGCCTCACTGTGTATGAGGACTTAGCATTCAACCGCTGTACCCAGCGCTCTATTTCTAGGGGCCTCCATTCAACCGCAGGCCCTGTTTCATGTATAACAACCCTATGCCCACTCTCTGCATTCGCATCGCGTTCTAGCTGATATTCTGTGTCTAACCACAGTAGTTCTACATTTCATCCCTTGTTGCGCTCAACCGCAACACTTCTCCTTTATTACTCATATCGTTAGCATGATGGACTTAATAGTAGCAGTACCAAGGACACTATGACCCTGATTAACAGACCGTAGTATATAACCTGATGTAAATACTGGTTGAGTTCCTCAGCTCGACCTTGTTGAATTACAAGGATCTTATACTCGTTCTCAAAGGCTTGAGCAATTAAGCCTGCAGCTAGTATATCGACGCTTGACTCTGCTGAGTCCGACAAGTAGTGCACTACTCGATACGCTGAGTAACTCGACTTAGTTATTTCAGCTGAACGGATATTCGATCCGTAACATCCACCTATGTTGCGTCAAAATAAACCTAGCGATGGTACGCTGACCGTAGAGTTTCAGTCAACTATCTTAATCTGCCAACTGCCCTTTGCTTAAGAAATCGCATTTGTGAGCTAGGTTTGCACGCAGATTAATCTGCTAGCTGCAGCAGATTAATCTACTGTGACAATAAAATGGTACATCCAGGATTTGAACCAAGGACCTTGGCACAGATGAGAATAAGAGCATCACAACATAATTAGCCAACTGAGCCATAGTGGCAACAATCACCTGTGACCAATCAAAATATATATAACACAAATTTTGCACACAATTTCCGCAAATCATCAAGGCAACTAAGTGCTACAACAAGCATAAAGAAATCAATGATAGTGGTAGCTTGATTTACCATGCCTGACCTGGAGCAACTCACCATGGGAAAGCTGAATACACTGGAATCACAGGTCTTTAGAGGCAGATTCATTTGTATTTGTGTTATGGAAGATGTTAAACTGCGAAAATGAAGTTTACAAAATACTCTATATATTGCTCAAAAGTGTGCAGATAGTAGTTGCACCGTGGCTCAGTTGGCTAATGTATGCTGCGATGCTCTTATTCTCATCTGTGCCAAGGTCTTTGGTTCAAATCCTGGATGTACCATTTTATTGTCACAGTAGATTAATCTGCATGCAAACCTAGCTCACAACTGCCATTTCTTAAGCGAAGGGCAGTTGGCAGATTAAGATAGTTGACTGAAGTCCCTCGTAACCTGTGGCATGCACCACACAACGTGGCATGCCCTTCATCAGTGCGCTGAATTAATGTTTTGCAATGAATGACTTGCATAATTTCCATGTACTCTTTGCCATAGCCATAATTACTCTATTAACTTTGATGTTCCCTAATTAGCATTTGATGTACACTTTCTAATGATTCTATTATAGCACTAGTGGCAGGGCCCTCACAAAGTGTCCAGGTGAGGCGGCAAGATGGTGTTCGAGCAGATGCACATTAATGATGTCATATTGGACCCATGACGTGAATTTGCAGCAGCCACTGAACGTTTATGGTAACTTCATTACCCAATCGAGTGATATTACTGTAGTCATCCTTCAATCACTAGTTTAGGTTCTGTCATATTTTGGTCAGCTCTTCAATGTGTCACTCCTGTATACCTTATCTACTGGCTCTTGTCAACGTACTCTCGTTCATTTTTTCCCCTGCACTTTCTCTCACTCTAATACTGGCGAGTTGGTGGTGCCACCCCCCTGAAGGGGAACCTAATGATAACATGCAGGTAGGTACAATGTGTTGACTTTTCCAGCAAGATGATGCCCCAGTCAAGTACTGCAGTGATCCAAAGGATATGAGGGTTACAAATCGACGAGGTATGTACAGGATAATCTGCACTACTTAACAAATTATGAAGCCATGCATAGTGTCACAATACCTTGTGACCATACCCCTCAACACCCTACTACTCAACGTCCAATGACGTTAATCCCTAGTGACCCCCATACAGGAAAGGGCTTGATGGGTGACGCAGTCAAGTAGTCTCTGAGCGCAGCGAGGCAAGGTGGTAGAGTAGGTCTTAACGACCCATGATAGATTGATCAGTCTGAGGAGTAAGCCTCAGACTGGCACAGTATATATACATGGAGAGATGCTGTAACTACTGGCTATATGTCTTGCCCTAAAGCAGCGTGGCCTGTGTGCACGCGCCTACTAGCAGACCAGTAGCGCCTTACATAATACTACACACGTGACCTATATACCAGGTAGCGTAGCTGTCTGCACGTATGTACTCTAACTGGTCAGGTGACTGAGAACGTCTGTTGCTGAGTTCGAGACGAGTGGAGGGAATATATTTACCATGGTGCAATTCTGCATCACATAGACCATATGAAACCAGTAGCGACATTTGCCCTGTGTACCAATTGCCATGCTTATCATCCTGGCCAATATTCCAACACAATGTGCCATTCAACCTGGTGTGTGGGATATGTGGGTAGAGTTTCAGTGCCACAGATGCATCGTTAGAGACACCGCAGATGCATCTGGGGCACTCTAAGTCATCGAAATTAGGCGCCCGTTAGTACCAAAATAAAGCATCACAAGCCGGGAATCGAACCAGGAACCATGATACCTCAGCGAAACAGCAACTGAAACCACTCAGCTAAAGTGGTTAGTGAAAGGAGGATCTTGTGCAAATATATAGTCAGTAGTTGATATAATAACGGTTGTAAAAAATTTAACATTCTGCTCATATGTCAGTAAGCTCAAGTGTTCCTTGAGCTCAGAATGCATCTCTTTATTATTAATGTATCCCACAACCCATATGTATCTGCAATGAGGTAAGGATGCTGTCATAAATTACCTACAGGGCAATTGGAACATTGCACTAAGGTGTGAATTGACAATTAACAGCTATGGCGATGAAAGGACATCAAATGGATCATATTGACAAGTTTGTGACCGGATACCAAGACCATTTGGTGAAGTGGTACAGGTTGCAACTTTGCTGATCCCAGGTCAAGTGTTCGAACCCTGCACAGGTATTTCTTGCGCAGATGCATCTTATTTTATTCAGATGCATCTATGCAGCATGCTTGGGTGTTAAGATTGCTTAGAGAGCCCCAGATGCATCTACGGTGTCTCTAAAGATGCATCTCCGGCACTGAAGTCCCTCTATGTGGTCACTGCCATTGTTGACATTGAGCATGATATGCTACATTTTGCATTCTCATTCTGGCTGCACATCTATGCATCTTTGACGATACATACACATGAGCAAGTTCCCCGGCATGCTCTTGCACCCAAGAAACCACATCATTGTCATGATCCTCATCCTGCTCAAGCAGGTCCATGCCGCCTCACTTCTCCCTGACACCCCTTCATGCTCACACAGGTGGCGCTCCTACACACCACTGTAATGGCCATGGACACTCCCCATCACACCTCTGAGACCATCATGGATGCTCCCCATTCTCCCCACCCATCAACAAGGATCTCCACTGCCTGCACGGCACCATCAGGACCCACTGACCCCATCGTCCTAGTCATTGCTGCCTCCATGTTCACTTCCACCCTCACCCTGCCCATCAGTCGCTGCATGCCGCATTGCTGTCCTCGTCATTGCCACTGCCACAATGCGCATTTGCTCCCCACCCACCTTCTGCCGGTGCTGCCCATGACATCATGCAACATCTCCGCCATGTCCACTGTTGTCACCTATGGCACGTCACTATCAATCGCCGCCCACTCCCTCTGCCTTCCTCTGCCGCATGTTCCGGCAGTTGCTGCATGCTGCCACCACTGCTGCAATGCGTGTTCGCTTCCCACCTGCCCATTGTGACCCTCTGGCCTGCCGCTGCCATCACTTTGTGTCTGCATGTCCTGCTGCTGCTCCTGGATCAGTAAGTCCTGTGCAATATTTTCCATTGAGGCAGTGGTTTAATAACTCATAGATACTACCTTTGCTTCGGCTCACCAGCCACGGATTCCTGTTGCGTCTTTGGTATATGCATCCAATCCTTAATCTATTACTAACCTGCCCTGTGTAGATGTAGAAATTCGGGTCGCACCAGATAACAGCCGCGCCCTACTGCCCACCAGGGACCCTGCTACGGTGTGGTGGGTTCTGGTAACAAACACGTGCTGGTATGTACATAGTGTCCTCAACTTTATACTAACACTGGCTGCTGTACCACCACCGGTCCCACCATACCTTGATCTGGCGTAACCACCCCTATTCTACCAAGGGTGCAACTGCTTCCATGCTGTGGCAACGAGATCGCACCCATGCACCGTGCCCGACGCTCGCGCACTTCCAACAGTAGAAACTGTGCATTGTACTACATGTACTGGCCCCTCTATACTGGCTCCCTAACATGCACTGGCGCTGCCCTGCTTCCATTCCCTGAATATCCAGCGCTTTCGCTCTTTCTGTGCCATTTGTAGTACTCATTATGTAATTGCACGCAATCAATAAATTTTGACGTACCTCGAGTGCCTCGGATATATCATCAGTCTGGGCAATTTGTCCCAATATTATGTCTGAGTGAATACTGTCTGCCCCATGGTAGATCAGCAGGCCTGGCAACTGGTGGCTCTTTCACCAGATGCCTCTGCAACTGTGCAACAATTCACCGGATGCCTCTGCGAGTTTTCAAGTATTCACCAGATGCCACCCGCAACTTCGCAGCTATTTACCAGATGCCCTGGTATTGTCCAAGATGTCAAAATACAAAACATATTTGATCGGCCTAAACCAGTCTGACAACGTTTACCAGTCTGATGACGCTTATCTATGCTTATCTACTATCTCGCCTTTTGCTGATGGCCGTTTGCTAATTCGTTCATGCGCGGCTCTAGCGTGCATGATTAGGTCTATCAGATATCGAGTCGAAATCTGCATCACAACTGGCTTCAGATACAGTACTGTGACGAACGAAACCTTCCATAAACAAGATCGCATCTACGATGCGTATATAACACAATCGGCAGTTCGATCGGCAGTTCACCACACTGATGGAGTCATACGGTCGTACAGCACTTGACAGCTTTGCAGGAGAGGGCGAGTATAAGTAGAAAGCACGGGCCACAGATTGCCGTACAGTGGCTGAGTTGGTCTGTTGACCAGCTCACGGCGGTGCTACCTCCATGGGGGGGAGGCAGCACCGTTGTGAGCTCGCCAGTTCGACCATCCGCCACGCCTGGCTCAGGTTTTTTTTTTACCTTTTCGGCTTACATGCTGCGGTGCAGCTGACCTGGGCGCTTGAGCTTAACCTTCCCTCATGACAAGCGCTCACCACTCCTGCCACCTAGTTGGCCACAGTGGCGTGGCACACTGACGCACTGAACGCACTGTATGCAGAATGATCTCAGCATTCCAATTGCAAGCTGTGTGGAGGTACAAGTACATGGACTAGAATATGCTATCTTTGTGTGACTCGGAAGGCTCGTCCCATCCCGCTGAAGCTCTCGACACCACGTCCATCATTCGAGTCCGAGTCTGAGTCAGCGCCACTCGCAGCGCTCGACGGTCCTCGCGAGCTCGAGCTCAGCAGCATCACGTCCGGGGAGCTCGGAAGCGTCAAGTTCCCATTATCCTCCTCGTCGTCTTCCTCCTGCCCACCCTGGCCAGCGCCTACACCAAAGTCGCATCGCGGCAGCGGCGGCAGACTCTCATCCCGCGCTGCCTCCACCGACGACGTGCCCCTTCCCACTCTCGCCCTCTTCGGCTTGACCGGCGTCGCCGCAACGAGCGTGACGCCCTGCGCGGCCGCGCGCGCCCCGTCGCGCGCGCTCTCCTTCTCCTTCTCGCCCGCCCGCCGCGCGACCGCCTGCGCCGTCCGCTTCTCCGCCGCCTGCTTGCTCGCCGCCCGCTGCCGCGCCTTCGCCCCGAGCGCGGTCGTCATGCTCACCTCGCGCGCGAGCGCCCGCTTATGCACCTGCGGCCCGACGCCGAGACTCCTGCTGCGCGAGCGAGCACGCTCCTCGGAGAGAGAGATAGAGAGCGAGCGTGTGCGTGCGATGCTGTTTGAGGTGGACGCGGAGGGCTGGGAGCCGTGCGGCGCAGGCGAGGGGCGGGGGCGGGAAGGAGCGGGGAGGGTTTTGGGCCGCGTGAGCGGCGAAAGCGACGCGTCCGAGTCCGTATCGGAGAAAGGCGAGGTTGGGAACACTTTTGAGCGGAGAAGCGTGCACTGCTCGGGCAGCGTCGCTTTGAACCTGCTCGACAGCCATAGGCGATGTCAGTTTGATCGTCATGGCGGGGTCGGTGAGGTGAGAGCACTCACTGAGCCTCGACGACGTCCTCGCAGAACACCTGCATCCAGTCGCGCTCGTTCTTGCTGCGAGGATGCGCCTCGTCGGCGTCAAGCGACGCCACCAGCTGCCACATCGACAGCTTGTCCATGAACGACTCGAGCAGCTCCTCGAGGGACGGCGTACGTGGCGCCGCGGGTGCCTCTGCCTGCTTCCGCTTCCGCTTCTTGGACGGCGACAGGTGCAGCGGCAGCTCGTCCTTCTCGGGTCGCGCATCGCGTGCCGCGCCGGGCAGCGACAGCACCAGAAGGTGCAGCAGGATCTGAATCTGGACTCTTTATCCAAGTGAGCTCAGCGGGGCGCACGCGCGCAGGCAGCCACGCACTCGCGTCTCTCCATGCGCGCGAGCCACGCATCCTTCCACCGCTCCTCCGCCGCGTACGCGTCCTCGCTGCCGTCCTGCGGGCCCGCCGCGCTCGTCCGCTCATTCTTGTACGCGAACCACATCATGTGCTCTTCGGCGTCGCCAGGTCCGCTTTCGTTCTCAAGCATCTGGTCGATGTGGTCCTGGTACTTTTGCGCTGCAGTCCGTGGGGTGAGGAGAAGCGGCCGGACGCAGGCGTGTGGCGGGTGTGCGGATGGAGCGGGCAAGGTTGTGGTGCGAAAGGATCGCGAGAGGGATGGTATAAAAAGGCGCAGAGGCACTATGGACTGACATTGTAGCTTGATGTGTGTGGTTCCCATCGCTTGACGGATAAAGAACGCACCTCGGGCAGCCACAGAAACTGGAGGTATGTTCGCCAGACGTGCTCATCGAGCGTCTTGGCTATTCCAGGAGATAGAGGATAGTCTCGACTTATTGTCCTCTCTTGCGTCGCGGTCCACCTTACGGGACACTGGTTGGACAATTGGTACATTTTTCTTGTCAGTGAGATGTTTGGCATGCGGCACAGGTCTGGTCATCCTTCGTCAGAGCTCAAAAATTCACCAGCAAGCGTTCATACCACCACATTCTAGACCAGGATGTAAAGTCTCCACGGGACGGCCACCAACGATGTGTGAGGATGGTCGCTGAAGTTCAAAGCCGAAGCGGATTCAGATGCCGCGGCGGTTACTACTACTAGAGCGTCCAGCCGTATAACACGTGACTGAAACGGGTCCAATAAGCTGGATCGGAATTCCTCTATGCTGGTTTACTGCGATGCATGGATCAGAGCTCGAGTGCACTGCTCTCAGGTCGCACTGTTCTTAGTCCATTTTGCGACCACATCGCCCCAGATACGACGACTGCCGAGGCGGTGTCTCCCCAATCCCAATCTGTGAGTTATACAGTACGCTGAATACCCATTCTGACCTCCCAGTATGCTGCTACCGCTCACCATTTCATCCCCGGATTTTCTATGCATAGCTCTCGTCGTATTTGCATAGAGGCTGATGCTTCCACGGCCGGAAATATGACTTCAGCTCTAAAACATCCTTATACGTATGCGGCGTTGGCACCCCTTGCAAGATGCTAGCCTTTGATCATAAAAATTGAAAGGTTTCCAGCTCCATCAAGCATTGATATGACCATCTCGCATTCTGTCGCAGTGTACTCGAGCAGCGTCTGTGAAGGAGAATGATTACAGCAAACGTGGCAGATCAAGGAGTCATCTTAGACAAGCTGGGGGGGGGGGGGGGGGGATTTCGCGATAAAGGCGAAGTATGTGAATCGTGTGAGGTGCGCTCGTATCTCAACAACCGGTAAGCTGATCACAGCCCTTCTAGTCCCCAGTTCATGACGAGAAAGGATGTCGCATAGGTGGCAATAGAAAACACAACAACGACAGTGGAGAAGCATGATTGATTTGTTAGTGCAGTGACGACCGCAATTCGATGGGTACCAGAATCATTGAGAGATCCGTCTATACCTACCGGCAACATGTTGTGAGTGGCACGCCAGAATATCGCATACTAATATTTTGGCATAGCAATTACCTTCTTCGGTTTTGCATTGGCTGATGAGTAGCGTCATGATCATGTGATCCGCCCCTCTATCGTCTTGAACAAGGTCCTATGTTTGTGCACTCCTACGCATTGCGGATGCTGGGAGTACAGCTTCGGGAGTCTCTGTATCAGCTTGTCATACATGATTGACCTCGGTGTGCAGTTTTACAATGCTTCGAGGAGAACAAGCATTCATATGGCGCCGTATCCGCCGCTTTCCGTCTCCACTTCAAGCGCAGATTCGCTAGGGTGACAAGCAGCAAGCATGACATGAGAATTGACCTCCAAATTCAGGAACATGCTCATGGCATTGGCGAGAATCATGGTGAGTGTGGCTGGGTCCTGATTGCAAATATTCTGATCCAGATTTGAAGGCAGCAATGCAAGCTAGCTATCTGCAGCTGAAGAGTGAACAGCTGCTCTGCCTCTGGACAGACCACTGGAGTTGCAACAATCAACATTGTGACCTATCACTGAGATTGAGCAGTTGCACTGCCAGACAATGCACAAAGACACTAACAATACTGCCCCCTTTCCTGCAAGCTAATTGTGCCATCAAGACTGCAATTGTCTGGTTAGGAATCCCATAAGTCAAAGCCCTGTCCTTCTGCATCCCTTTGTCATGAGGCCAGATAGTCTCAGCTATGCTACCCTGTGGTACCCAGCCTTCAGGTGCTGGTATGTGACTGCCATGGCCCATGAATAATATAATCATAACATTACCATAGGTAATGTCCCTATTGTCCAGGAGGTGATTTTTATAACCACCTCCTGAACAATAGGGACATCACCTATGGTGATGTTATGATTCTATGTTTTGTGGGCCATGGAAGTTGCAGACCAGCTTCTGCAGGCTGGGCACCTCAGGGTAGCATGGTCAAGACTATCAGACCTTGTGATGAAGGGATACAGAAGGATGGGGCTTTGGTTTATGGGATTCCTGTGATGATATTTAATCTTTCAGTGCTGATGGAACTTATCATTGCTTGAGTACAGTACAGGGAAACTGTTTCAGCTCTGACAGGCCCAACCCTGTCACTGTTTTGAATTCATCATTGTTACGTGTTGTATACCTGTTTGCTATATTTGAGTCTGTGGTGGTAGAACTTGCCTATAGTCCTATAAGTCAATGGGCACTTAGAGGACTTCATACTTTGAGCTCAAGAATATTTGGAGCTTGGTTTCCTAAGTTTGAGAATGAGTATAAGACTCTTGTCATTACAACAAGGTTGAGCTGAAGAGCTTTGACCATAGTTACAGGAGTTTATGTATTACTTCAAGTGTCCAAGGTCCTATCTATCCCAGATGACACGCTACTAAGATAGTGGATGTCAGGAACAGGCACCTTTACATAAGCTGCACACTACCACCAATGACACAGTGAATTGTGTCACAGTACATATGTACTGTGGGACCAGCCCTGCTGGGGAATCTAACCACCTTGTGCCAGCCACTAAGCATGGCCTCAGAGGGTACCACCTATGGGAGGGCAGCATGACCGACTAGAAGTGTCACCTCAAGGGTCAATATCCAGACTAGCAGGTCATAGAGAGAGATGAGGCAGGTGGCACACAGGCAGTATGCAGTAACTGGGGGACTAGCCCCTACAACAACAATATCAAGTCTGGGGAGTAAGCCCCAGACATGTAAGGTAATATACATGTGTGTGTGCAGGTATCTAAGTTACTACCCTAAAGTAAGAGGTCTGTGTGCCACGCACTGACAGATGTAACTATGTAACTAGGTGATGCATAACAATGTAACTACTTGTGACCATATCATGTGAGCATGTGATCTACTGTGCACCTATCTTATCTGACCATGATCAGATAACAACTAACGATATAATCTATATGTGTTAGCTCAGCGTGCTGTGGTGCACATTGAAACCGCACATAGCATGCTATATGCCTGTTAAGGCAATGCCACAATAATATGTGACAAATTGTGGCAAAGCAGACATGATTTTTGGATAGATAGTCAATAGGAAATGCCCATGTACATGCTCACTAACAATGTTATTGAGCCATTCTGTGAGAGCTGTCCTTGTTACGGATCGAATATCCGTTCAACACAAAATAACTAAGTCGAGTTACTCAGCGTATCGAGTAGCGCACTACTCGTCGGACTCCTCTGAGTCAGAGCGTCGATATACAAGCTGCAGGCTTAATTGCTTAAGCCTTTGAGAATGAGTATAAGATCCTTGGATTCAACAAGGTCGAGCTGAGGAACTCGACCGGTATTTACACCAGGTTATATACTGCTATCCGTTAATCGGGGTCATAGTGTCTTTGGTACTACTACTATTAAGTCCGTTGGGCTAACGATATAAGTAATAAAGGAGAAGTGCTGCGGTTGAGCGCAACAAGAGATGAAACATGGAACTACTGTGGTTGGACACAGAATATCAGGGTTGAGCGGAGGCCCCCTAGAAATAGAGCGCTGGGTACAGTGGTTGAACGCTAAGTCCTCATACACGGTGAGGCGTCAAACGGAATATTTGAGTGTACCTGGCAGAACTGTAACAGTCCTAGTTGTTGAGTTATATGTGTCACAGTTTCTGCGACATGAAGGCACCTACACCCAGCCAGGCTCGAACATAGGTACTTTCATCTTATATCACATGATCTGCACTGCCGTTACACAGTGGACCAAGTATTTATGCGTAGCCACCCCACCAATCGGTCTGATTACATACACAGTAGATTAGTCATCTCATCACATGCATGCTGATAGTTACACATGGGCCCAATACATTAGGGCATGCCCACTGGCCTCTGCTGCGACTGCATGTATATAGTCTACTCCCTCTGAGGCGTTCTCCTCAGTGTTATGGTTATTTCAATTTTTCGAACGCTGGCAGAACTCACCATTGGGTAAATATGATACAGGGACTTGTTGCGCAACCAACCCCCTGGCTACTCATGACTCCACTGGGCATACCCCCAGTTGTACTAGCGTATAGGGCGTGTTTTGACTTTGGCAGATCCAACTCTGCCCTCGTTTCATGTTTATCATTCATTAGCTGACAGATGGCGTTCAACCACCATCATCATTCCTATCTATCATCTCGGATATATATCAAATGTTTCATACTATAGTGTAGTTGGTATCGGTGACATCTGGGATGGACTTGATCCCTGAAACCCAACGTAGTATATAAACTCATGTACTTATCTTCAGCTCGACCTTGTTGTACAAACAAGAAGTCTTATACTTGTTCTCAAATGTAGGAAACTATGCTCAGTATTTCCCGAGCTCTCGAACGACTAAGTCCTCGAAGTGCACAGCGTATTGGATATTGAGTGTCACAAGCCGATTTCTTTCGCCTAGCTAGTGACTAGAGCCTGAACCCTTATCTCATCTAAGCGCGCGCCTAAGCAGCCACGTGCGAGACCCCGAACACCCTATCACGTGTTGACAGCCCCCCGGACACTCTGTGCCATATACCTACACCCATTATAGGGTTTACCATAGTATCGGACTCTCAGCTTACGTAATAACTGTACAGCAACCAAACAATGTACAAACAGTAGAATAGCATATATACTGGCCGACGAGCAGGATAGCACCCCAGACTCGTCTTGGCCTTATACGCCTTGAGTAGCCTCAGACTAGGATTGCGCTGAAACGCGAGTAACAATCCCCTGAGTAGTTGCTTGAAGTGTTGCTTGTGTCATAAGACGAGTCTCCACCCCGTGTAGCGGTTTACCCTACACAACCCCGGCGCACTAGGGGCAAAGTGCACCTTTCTTTCGCTCTTGTTGAACTTCGGTTCTCCGAGCACGTGATCGGTTTCCATACCCGCCACATCCCAGGGTTAAGGGATTAGAGTTCTGGGGGAACTTTGCGAACAGCGTGTAGGGGACCTCTCCTACCGTTGCTTCTAAGCTACTGGACCAACACCGTGCAACGCGGTTGTAAAGGTCTTGGGTTACAACCCCACCACAGTAATTGTGCACCCAACGCGTAATAGTCAAAGGCGTTAAGGGGCCCTGTGGCAGTGTACAGAGGCACTGGTCGTCTATTTACGGGCCTTACTGCCCCGACGATACGCGCATTACCGCGCCCCCGTTACTATAGAACCCAGCGCGTAACCCGCGGCTGAAGAGGCAGGAAATCGCCTAATACTGTACCGGCACTTGCCGCCCTACGGTAGAATCTTTTACACACCCCACCACATAGGCAGATAGTTCCCGTGCCCCCGGTATCCCGAATTAGCTTCGGGGCTGGACGAGGTTTTGGAGGCTGCGTTTTCTCGCCGGCTTTGGGAAGAAAACCCCTTAGCGTTTCTTGGCACATCTCCGAAAAGAGGTGGACGCAGTTTGTAGTGGATTAAGACTTTCTAGTTACCACCCCGATAGCTCTTCGGAGGCGCCACAGTGTCACAGACTTACCCGTCTGTGCGACCCTGGTATCAGGGGGACTCCCTAACGCCCTACAAGACGTGTGCGATGCCGCAATAGCGGTGACCCAGCGGCGCGCCCAGTGGGACATCCTTATAGGAGTCCACTGAGAGTACCAAAGGTACTCCGCAGGGCGACGTGTTGAGGCACCACACAGTCGAGCAAGACAAGAGGGGCCCTCGGACCCGAGCGCACACAGACAGATGATAAGAAAGGAGCGTTAGCTCAATGACGAGAATCCTAAAGATGGGGCTGTAAGGCCACCATCTGTCGTAATATATACATGAGCGGTGGCAACGCTAGTACTACCCTAAAGAACAGGCCCGTGCGCTGTATCTAACAGGTCATGTGCTAGTGACGCTACATGTAACTACTGTGACCGTGATGTGTCCGTACCTGAGGTGCGCGCTACCCTACAGCGCTAAACTACTAAGTCAGATGATCTATATGGCTAGAGGAGACGCTGGAGGTGGCTGAGGATCAGGAAGACGCGCGCGCACCTAGCGGCGCCTATGAATACCAATAGCGAGGGATGTACAGATACCCCCCCAGGAGTGATCCGTGACACACAGTGGGCAGGTAGCGGTCTTGATTGCGACTACATCTTTCACATACATACACATTCTCCTTACGTACGATGGCCGCACAACCCCACGGCATCGAATACATCTGCGGCCCACGACCCCCGCAAAACCCGTTCGAAGCCCAGACCCTGGCAGACGTCCCGCTCCCCGCCTCGATCGACCCGTTCCACCCAGGGCAGTGGGTGAACTACCAGATGCACGGCCTCCCCGACGACTTCGCATTCCTGTCAGTAGCAGACAGCATCCACGCCCCCCGGCAGAACATTGAAGTCGCTCTGGTCCGAACTGAAACCATCGGAGACGCACACCCCGCTCGCTCGCTAGCATACGGAGCGTTGGTTGAGGACCAAGGCCCCGGTATAGAACAGTTGGAACAGGCTTTCCAGATGGCAAGGGAACAGTCGAATACGGTGCGCGCAGGCAGCCAGTTAGGTCACATCGACTTGCCGCTCCCCATGCAATGGGCATTCCCACCCAACCCCACGACAGCGGACTTCGGCGCGCGATGCCAACACGTAGTGCAGGCAATGGTAGCAGTAGGGACATGGTCGCGAGAAATGGGAGCTCGGTTTCTACGGGAGGCTCAACGGTTGCAGGCGGACACTCTCCAAGCCGGAGACGCGGCATCACTTCACAGCCAGGCACCACCCCCTGTCCGAACACCCGTCACGGAAGCCGAGAGCAGATTCCAACCGGTAGAAAACTGGGTTCGATCGGTGCACATGCATTCCCCCCAGCGGACACCGCGCGGATCTCGGCCTCTCCCCACTCCCCCGACTTGTGGAAACTCCCGGCAGACGAACCCATTCTTGCCCGGCTACACGCCACCGGTACTCACGGCCCCAGCCCCCGTTCGCCCCGACAACTTCGCCCAGGCAGCCCATTGAAACATCGACATATTTGGTAACCCACAGCCAACACAGAACGCGCCTGTGAACACCTGGGGAGCCGCGCCTCTCCAGGGAACTTGTGCGTCTATGTGGAGACCGATGAAACCAGCATCATCGCAATGGGATGCCTATTCGGTACTGCCCGAACCACGACCCGACCCCCGGTACAAGTCCAAAGTCAGGGAACCAGAGGCCTTCACCGGGACCGGATTCACGGACTGGTACATGCGGCTCCAGCTGTACATCGACGACAACGCCCCCATCCTCTTCACCGACTCAAAGAAGGTGGGCGCGGCGATCTCGCTGATCCGCGGTCCTAAGGTCGATTTGTGGGTAACGGCGTTCACCAGGGAACATTACCTGGGAGGACAATGGAGGGTCAGCTGGCAACGGTTCGTCTGGGAGCTGCACCAAAAGTTCAACAACCCGGACCTGGAGAAAAAGGCGGCAGTAGCGGCGGAGCGACTCACCATGACGCTCGGAAAAGGCGAGGAGTACTTCCAGGAGCTAGAGCGACTCCTGGGAGAAGCCAAATATGACCGAGAGAACCAGGTGGTCCACAGTTGGGTCACCAGGGCCATCCCCAAGGACATATACTCCTCGGTTCACCAGGCATTCGTCGCCGCCACCGTCAACGACAAATCGCAGTGCGGGTATAACATCCAGATTCCGGAGGACTACGAATCCTGGAAACAGGCCATCCTCCGGACCGACAATGCGATGCGCCGACTCCGGGACGAGGAAAAACTGCGGAGCACCAAGGGTACCACGGACAAGGGCAAGGAGCGTGCTAAGCCCGAGCGCGCTCCCCAAGCGGAGCTGACACCAGAAGAAAGGGCAAACTTGCTCAAGAGAAAGTGCCACTCTTGTAGCAAGATGCAAGCCGAGGCACCTGGTAAAGGATGCACCAAGGCATCCTGGCACCAGCCGAACTGGCGGCCCAAGACCAACACCACCCCCGCCGCCAGTGGATCCGGAACGCAGCGAACTCGGCAGGCTATCGCAGGGAATGAAGCTCCCACGGTTCTCGGCAAGATCCCCCAGGAGGACTTTGTCCGAATGGTGGCCGCCTGGGCCAAGGAGAACCCTGACGCCGCGAAGGAAGCCGGGTTCGCACCCACTCAGGTAAGTCCCTCCCCCTCGAATCGCTTTTCAGTATTGGAAGTAGAAGAACCAGTAAACTCCAAAAAAAGTGACTCGGCTGCCACGGAGAACAACGAACCGGTGGATGGACTATATGGGCTAGAGACCGGGGCCCCAATATTAGAACCAGTATCTGTACCTCTCGCATCTGTAGAATCGGACATAGATGACGACGACGGAGCTTCAACATGCTCCGACGACTCGTTTGTAACAGCCTTGGAGGCGCCTCCCACTGGAGCGTGGCGGGAGGCAAATACCGTGCTTAATTCCTCCAATGTTAATGTAACATATGTTCCGATGGATGTGGATCCGGTAGTGACACCTGATGTGGAAATGGCAGACGCATCAGGTGCCACTAAGAAATCAGAAAAGAAAATGCGGCGTAGACGCGTCAAGAAAAAGACCGTCATGCTCGACATCTACTTAGACCACCCGCGGGCAATCCCACCCGAGCGCAAAAGCGAAGGTGCCGCTGGGTACGACCTCTACTCTGCGGAGGAGGTCGTCGTTCCTAATGGGAAACGTATCACCGTAGACACTGGTATCAAGATCAGGATGCCAGCCAATGTATACGGACGTATCGCTCCACAATCCGGACTCGCCCTCAAGGGAGTCGACGTGGAAGGCGGTGTAGTAGACGAAGACTACACCGGCCGAGTAAAAGTCATACTGAATAATCAGACCGGAGCAGATTATCAGGTCGAGTATGGGGACAGAATCGCCCAGTTCATACTCAAATGCAATATGACACCCAACACCAAGATTGTCAAGTCGATCCGCAAAACCGCGTGAGGAACACAGGGTTTCGGCTCAACTGGTGAGAAACTCAGGGGAAGTGTAGTGGTCATCCAGACGGGAAAACGGGGAAAGCAGATCGAAGTACCGATCACTCTCCACCGCCCCGACGGACGTGCCCTCTTCACAAAGGCTCTCATCAATTCCGGTTCCACTGGATCGGTGATCAGTAAGTCCTACGTGGAGGAACACCGACTCGAGCAGATCCCATTGGACCGTCCTATCAAGCTGTTCAACGCGGACGGATCAACCAACAGCATGGGGCTCATGACGCACTATGTCGAGCTCCAAATGCAGATCAACACGCACTTGGAAACCCGCAAGTTCCACGTTACGGAACTCAGCTCTGCGGACATCTTTCTCGGCTTCGACTGGCTCGAAGACCACAACCCTTCCATCGACTGGAAGAAGCGACGGATCACGTTCTCTTGTGACTGCGAACACGAGCAGATCGAGGACGGTGATCACATTTTCGCTGACGCATGGATCCGAAACAGGGACGAGTGCAGAGCGGACATCGCCGAACGAGTCCGCGCCACGAAGGCAACCGAAATCGCCATCGCGACTGGCAAAACCACGGAAGCCAAAACATTCGAGGAGGTCGTACCCGAGTACTTACACGAATTCAAAGACGTGTTTGAGGAAAAGGAATTCGACACTCTCCCGGAACGGCGACCGTGGGATCACGCCATCGAACTCCTCCCCAATTCGGAACCGTACGCGGGCAAGATTTATGCCCTTTCACCTAGAGAACAAGAAGCCTTGGACGACTTCCTAGAAGAGCAACTGCGCACGGGCCGCATCCGCCCATCGAAGTCACCATGGGGGGCACCCTTCTTCTTTGTCAAAAAGAAGGATGGGAAACTACGCCCTATCCAGGACTATCGAAAGTTGAACCAGATGACCAAAAAGAACAAGTACCCACTCCCGCTCATCACGGAGTTGCTCAAGAAGCTGAAACGCGCTAAGTACTTTTCTAAATTGGACATTCGTTGGGGATACACCAACGTCCGAATCAAGGAAGGCGACGAGGAAAAAGCCGCCTTCATTACTAATAGAGGGCTCTACGAGCCATTAGTGATGTTCTTCGGAATGTGCAACGCACCAGGCACGTTCCAGACCTTGATGAACGACATATTTAGAGACCTAGTCCTCACGGGGAAGGTCATTGTATATTTAGATGACATCCTTATTTTCACGGAGAACCAGAAAGAACATAGAGAGATCCTGCACAAGGTTCTTTTGGTTCTCCGTCAAAATAAGCTGACCTGTAAACCAGAGAAGTGCGAGTTCGAGAAATCCGAAGTAGAGTACTTAGGGCACATAATCTCTCACAGGGAAATCCGTATGGATCCCGCGAAGGTTGCTGCAGTAGCCGAATGGCCAGCACCTCGGAACAAGAAAGAAGTACAATCCTTCATCGGATTTGCCAACTTCTACCGGAGATTCATACCCAAGTTCTCAACGGTAGCACGCCCCCTTATCAATCTAACCAAAGATGGAGAATGGCAATGGGGCGTGACAGAACAGGAATGCTTTGACAAGTTAAAAAACATCTTCGTCACAGCACCTGTACTAGGGATACCAAACGATGACGACCCGTTCCGCATCGAGGCAGACTCTTCGGACTTTGCAACCGGAGCCTGCCTCATGCAGAACCAGGACGGCATCTGGAAACCCATAGCGTACCATTCAAAGACGCTACTACCGGCAGAACGAAACTACGAGATTTACAACCGCGAATTACTGGCCATAATGCGCGCCCTAGACGAATGGCGGCACTTTGTAATGGGTGCAAAACACCCTGTAGAAGTATTAATGGACCATAAGAATCTATAATACTTTAAGACTCCACACAAGATTAATCCGCGACAGGCCCGGTGGATGACGGAACTTGCCGAGTATGACCTACAACTCGTGCACATCCCTGGGAAGACCAATGGAAGGGCAGACGGACTATCCCGAAGAGGCGATCACGACAACAACAAGAATCACCTTGAAGGACAAATCGTCCTGAAGGAACACCTCTTCGCCAAAGACAGTGCAGAAAAGCTGAGATCCTCATTCTATACCCTATCTCACGGGATCACCTACGAGGAGGTAAAAGAAAGGATCAAAGCGGAAGCCGCTCTCTACGACAAGGAGGTAGTAGAAGGATCAGTGGAAACGGCCGAGGACGGCCCACGCTACAGGAGGGGGAAGTTGATCATTCCGAGAGACGAGGAATTAATCGGAAAAATCATTTCCACGACACGGTCTCGGCAGGGCACCCGGGCACAGAAAACACGTACACCGCCGTTCACCGCTCGTATTGGTGGCCAAAGATGCGAAACGACATCCGCCAGTACGTCAAGGCATGTTACGGTTATTTTGATTTTTCGAATATTGGCAGAACTCACCACTGGGCGAATACAATACAGGGACTTGTTGCGCAACCAACTCCCCTGGCTACTCGTGACTCTACTGGGCGCATCCCCAGTTGTACTAGGGCGCGTTTCATCTTTGGCAGATCCAACTTTGCCATCGTTTCATGTTCATTGTTTATTAGTTGACGGATGGCATTCAACCGCCATCATTCCTATCTATCGTCTCAGATATATCACTCCATACTTATTAAACGTTTGGGACTATAGCGTAGATAGTATCGGTGGCATCTGGGACAGACTTGACCCCTGAAACCTAGCGTAGTATAAAAACTCATGTACTTACCGTCGAGGCTCTTTAGCTCGACCTTGTTGTACAAACAAGAAGTCTTATACTCGTTCTCAAACGTAGGAAACTACACTCAGTATTTTTCGCTCGAGCAACCGAACGACTAAGTCCTCGAAGTGCACACTGACTTCTCGGACTTAGGCGAGTCTTATATTCTATTTCGACTCGCACCTGAACAGATTATATCCTCTAACGAGTATTGGATATTATACGATCTCCTAGGAACTTCACCTAGGACTCGAAGGCATCTAACGAGTATTTGCCTTGCATACGGCAACAAGCCTACGTGCAGAAGAACGATCTATATTCGCGACTCGAATATACGAACGGGTATTCGACCCGTAACAGAAGGTCGAGCTTATCACACCCTCACCTACCACGGTGTAAGGGCACATGATATTTGGACCAGAATTCCCAGCACGACTGATTGAACTCTTGCCCGAGGACATTCAGGGAGTCTACAGACTCAACCAATACGAGTGGACTGACACCATTGGAGCCTTCCGTAACTGCGGAGGAATTGTTGTCATCCCCAGAGAAGATAGGGCATCGAAGTGGGTACAAGTATACCCCTCCGCAGGAACGACCGCTTGGGAAATAACGCGTGAAGCGTTCGAACGATTCGGAGAAATCCCTCCGATGTCAACCGCGACGTTGACCGAAAACAAAACCGAAACCATCAACAGAACCTTCGATGCCGATGGAAATACGAATCAGCCTTCGGGCGCCACAGGAATGGCAGGAATTGAGCGCATCGGAGATGATGGGAGAAATCCTGGAAACTTTACAGGAACAGATAACAGCCAGACCGGAGGACAGGACCCTCCAGGATTTGTATCTGCTTTTGCGCAGAGTGGGATTGGGCCTATGGCTGGAGGAACAGACCTCTTTGGAAACCCCCCACAGAACGCACCCGGAATGGGTAGCGGAGGAGATCCGTCTTGGACTAGCCCAAGCGGAGGAATGGGAACAACAAACCCAGGAACATGGCCTTCAGGCCTATTTGGACGAACCTCCGCAGGTACAAGCGGAGGAGGACTGGGAGGAAACTTCGGACTCGGAGGAGGGAATGCCCCCCCTCCTGGAGGACTCGGAGGAGGAACCCCCGCGAACCCCGGAGGAGGAAACCCTGGAGGGAACCCAGGGAACCCCGGAGGAAATCCAGGAAACCCGGGTGGAGGATACCCGGGAGGAGGAGGACCCCCAGGAGGGCCCCCACCACCGAATGCGCCGCAGCCTCAACCTCCGGCGCCGAACCCGTATTACCGACCCCCGATGATAAAGATCAATCCCCCAGACGTATTCGACGGGGAACGATCCGACATGCAGAACTTCATAAACCAGTGTAATTCCTGGTTTACGATGTACGAAACGTCATTCCAAAACAACGTTCAGAGAGTGATCTTTATCCTCTCTTATATTTCGAACAAGGGGAAAACGGGCCAATGGAAACAGAATTATCACCGGGTTTATACGAACCCCCAGACGAAACGATTCTTCCCGCCTAGTCTTGCGCAGTTTGATGCAGACTTCCAGAAAGCCTTCGGAGCCATCGAAGAGGTACAGAAAGCACGGAAGAAAATCCTGGACGTAACCCAGGACAGGAAGGACATCGATGATTATATCACCAAGTTCAACAACTTGGCCGGAAAGGCCCAGTACGATCGATATAGCGCGGACGGAAACGCGTTGCTCATAACCCTCTTCGAAAAAGGGTTACCCGAACATACGACCCGATACATCATCGGCGTCCGGCCGCTACCAGCGATTATTGATGAATGGCAGTCCGCTGCCTCGTACTATGAAAATACGTACAAGATATTCTTGAAACGGGACAAACCGTTTGTCAAGAAAAAGGCTTGGCAAGCCTCGAACCAGAATAACGGACGCACTAGTGCTCCACAGACAACCGCACCGAAAGATCCGAATGCGATGGATGTAGATCGAATGACCACCCAGGAAAGGGACGATCACATCAAGAAGGGAAAATGTTTCACCTGCCATCAGCCAGGACATATGTCGCGAGACTGTCCAAAAAGGCCGAGGAAGCCAGCCCGCCCTAGGCGGACTACTCGAAAGACCGAAGAAGAAGAAGCCGAGCAAGAAGCTCGCATCGAAGAAGTCTCTGAAGAAGAAACTGAATACATCACCGCTAACAGAGCGGTCACAGCGATTAGGGCCCTGAAAGCCAAGAACCCCGAGCTCCTAGCACAGCTCGTAGAAGAACAGGATTTTGCCTAGGAGGGAAGCCCACGGTCTTACCCTCCGAGAAAGCAGCGCATGTAATTACCTCGTTCGAGAAGAATCGATCCCTCTTCATCCCGGTAATCATGACACTGGCAAAACCCGTGAAGTGCAATGCACTAATCGACTCAGGAGCAATGTCGAACCTAATCCACAGCAGAGTGGTAGAAAAATACAAGGTGCCCACGCAACCCTTGAAGAACCCGATCATCGTCAAAAATGTTGACGGAACAGAAAACAAAGATGGGCGAATAGACCGAGAAGCTACCATACTACTACGATATCTGAAGACCCAGAAAATGCGAAAAGTCCGATTCCTGGTAGGATCAATCGGAACAGAAAACATGATTCTAGGGTATGGATGGCTAAAAGACGAAAATCCCACAATCAACTGGAAGGACCAAACAGTCGATGTACGATCGGTACTAGGGGCAGAAGAAAAGAAACAGGAAGCCACGATCCGAATGGATATGGTGGAGATGGTAGTTGCCCCAGAAGGAAAAATTCCAACAAGGGGAACCCAAGAAGCTGCAGGGTATGACCTTTACGCCGCAGAAGAAACCGAGATTCCCACCGGAGGATGGAAACTCGTCTCCACAGGAGTAAAAATGAAGATCCCGAAGGGATCATATGGAAGGCTGGCCGGACGATCAGGCAACACCCTCAGACACGGATTGGTAGTACAAGCCGGAATCATAGACTTGGACTACCGAGGAGACGTCGGAGCCATCGTCTTCAACTACTCAGACAAAGCGCATAGAGTTATCCCGGGCATGCGAATAGCCCAGATAATTTTCGAACGACACCTCACCCCCGACATCTTAGAGGTCAAAGACCTAGATGAAACAGAACGAGGGGAGAAAGGGTTCGGATCCACGGACCAGCCAGAAGAAACAGCACAGCGGCTCTATACTCCCGAAGAGTACGAAGCTATCCGACGCTTCGCGAAAGATAACCCTAGGATCATAGGAAAGAAAGGGGAGACGCGAAAGAAGTTCCGAACAAAGATACAAATCATCAACGCTGTCAGGAAAGCGCTGACGAAATCCCAGGAATTCGCACAAAAAAACCCCGAACCAGAACGAACGATTGAGGAGATGGTCCCGAAACACCTACTGGACTTCGCCAAGGTGTTCAGTAAGGAGTCCGCAGCAGCGTTCCCCCCGTCGAGACCATGGGACCACGCAATCGAATTAAAACCCGATTTCGTGCTGAAAGACTGCAAAGTCTATGCACTCTCGCCTAAAGAGCAACAGGCGCTGGACAAATTCCTAAAAGAAAACTTGGCCAAAGGATTCATAGTCCCTTCAAAATCCCCGATGGCGTCACCATTTTTTTTCGTCCCAAAGAAAGACAGCGGCCTACGACCCTGTCAAGATTATCGATATCTGAACGAAGGGACGATAAAGAACGTCTATCCCTTGCCACTGATCTCAGAGCTCCTGGAAAAGCTAAAAGGAGCAAAGATCTTCACGAAAATGGACCTTAGAGCGGGATACAACAACGTGCGAATCAAAAAAGGAGACGAATGGAAAGCAGCCTTCAAAACAAACCGAGGGTTGTACGAGCCCACGGTTATGTTTTTCGGATTATGCAATGCACCCGGAACCTTTCAGGCAATGATGAACGAAATCCTGAAAGAAGAAATCCTCGAAGGATGGGTGCTTGTTTATATGGACGACATCCTCATCTTCTCAGGAAACGAGAAAATACACAAGGAACGGGAGCGGCGGATCCTTCAGAGACTGGTGGATAACCATCTCTTTGTGAAACCCGAGAAATGCGCCTTCGGTGTCGACAGAGTCGAATTTCTGGGACTAGTCATCACCCCAGGAAATATCCAGATGGACCCAGCGAAACTCAATGGGATTAAGGAGTGGCCGACTCCCCGAAATCTCAAAGAAGTCAGATCCTTCCTAGGATTTGCGAACTTCTATCGGAAATTTATCGATCACTACTCTACGCATGCCCGACCCTTGGTAGACCTCACAAAAACGGTCACAGGGACAGGGTTCCAATGGACGGAGAAAGAACAGAAAGCATTCGAATTCATGAAGAAAGCATTCACGACGGCGCCCGTACTAGGAACACCAGATAAGGAGAAACCGTTCATCCTCGAAACAGATGCATCTCAGTTCGCCACAGGAGCAGTACTGAAACAGATAGATGAAACAGGGAGCGAACGGCCGGTGGGATATCTCTCACAATCCCTGACACCAACAGAACGGAACTACGAAATCTACGATCGCGAACTACTCGGGATAGTCCGAGCATTAGAAGAATGGCGGCACCTATTGGAAGGAGCACCGCATCGGATCTTGATCCGAAGTGATCATCAGAACCTGACGTACTGGAGAAGCGCACAGCGCCTAAATCGGCAACAAGCGAGATGGCATCTATTCCTTTCGCAATTCGACCTGAAATTGCAGCACGTCCCCGGAAGGAAACTAGTCATGGCTGACACGCTTTCCAGGTTGTACCACCTGGACGAAAGCAACGAAGACAACGAGGGAATCACCATGATTCCAGATGAACTCGTCGTCCACGCAATCCAGATCCCGATCATCGATCGAATCAAGAACGCCAACGATCGAGATGAATCTGCGGAACAGGCGATCCGTGCTCTAGGGGGCACAGGCGAATTCCCCGCGAGAACCACCGCAGATGAATGGCAACAAACGGATGGGATACTGCTCTACAGGGGCAGGATGTACGTGCCGAAGGATGAGGGCCTTCGACGGGACGTCATCTCGAAATACCACGACACGAACCCGGCCGGACACCCTGGGATCTGGGGTACAACAGTACAGGTTACGACCCACTTTTGGTGGCCTGACATGAGAACAATGATAGCGGAATACGTCTGGGGCTGTGCAATCTGTCAACAGATGAAACCTGATAGGAATCCGCTAAAACCCCCTTTGCAACCAATACCGACACGGGAAGACACCCTCCCCTTCTCACAGTGCTCGGTCGATTTTGTCACCGACCTGCCAAGAGTCGGAAAGTATGACTCCATGATGGTGATTGTTGACCATGGCCTATCCAAGGCCATCTCTCTCACCCCATGCGACAAAACGATCACTAGCGAAGGGGCAGCAGAGATATTTCACCGGAAAATCTACTCGCTATATGGCATCCCCCGAAAGATCATTTCAGACAGAGGACCGCAGTTTGCATCAAAGCTTTTCAAGGAATTATGCAAGCTGCAGGGAACAGAATCAGCGATGAGTACGGCATACCATCCACAGACCGACGGACAGACAGAAAGAATGAATCAACAAATCGAAGTATACCTTCGCATCTATTGCATGAACGACCCGTTCCAATGGGTACAACGACTGCCTGACGTCGAATTTGCGCACAACACCAGACGAACCGAAAACCGGCCAGCGCCACTCGAAATAATCTTAGGATATGTCCCGAGAGGATTCCCAGACTATGACAGAGTAGGGAACGTCCCGGCAGCTGTCGACAGGATCAAGAAGATCAAAGAGGCGCGAAAGATGGCATTCATCGCGCATGAATTAGCCCAGAAAAGAATGGCGGGGCGGTTCCTCAGAGAACTGCCGAAGCTTGAGAAAGGGGATAAGGTCTGGCTCGACGCAAAGAACCTAACTATCCCCTACGAATCTAACAAGCTGGCACCAAAAAGGGAAGGACCCTTCACTATCACAGAAAAGATGGGACCCACGACATACCGGCTGCAATTACCAACAAGCTGGAAAGTTCATCCGGTATTCCACGCCGCCTTACTAAAACCATTCAAAGAAACAAGGGTGCACGGACCCAATTACTTACGGCCGCCACCTGATGTCATCGAGGGACAGGAAGAATACGAGGTCGAAGCCATCTTGGCTGACAGATGGAAAGGAAAGAAGCATCAATACTTCGTCAAGTGGAAAGGCTATGCCACGGCCGACAATTCATGGGAAGACGAGGCGAACTTGGAGCACTCCAAGGAGCTGATAAAAGACTACCACAGGACGAGAGTCAGGACAACCCCAACACTCGAAAACAGGACAGTAATAGTATGTCGACGACTCGCCACCAGCTCCCCCGCCGTACCACGACCCCCGGCGATGCAGATCGTCGAGAAGGCCGACCGCGAGGTACGCCACCAAGAAGGTACTCCCCCCAGCATCTGCAGATTAGACACGCCCTCCTCTGGTACAGGGCCGAGGGACCTTTTGCTGGCCGAGCCGATGGCTGGTCGGCCCTCTTTGACATCGCGCAGGACCTCACCCACGTTTACAGCTCGTACCAGAACATCACCGAGGACCTCGTCCGAATGGAGGGGCAGATCAGAGCGCAGAGAGAGGGACTCGAGCTACTCACCGACAGACTTATCGACCGATTGGCCGCCACCACGACTGCCCGACTACGACACGCGCTCAACGACTTCGAGGATCGCGAGCACGTTGCTCCCAGTCGACCCGAATACACACCGCGACCCGCCCGCTTTTTCACCCCCGACGAACGACGCCGAGTTGCAAGGCCGTTTGATTTTATGGAGGGCGATAGAGTATTATTTCCGCTGCCTACCGAGACTCAGAGGGCCCGCCGAACAGGAGTTAGAGACCCGACGCCACGTATTCCTGGTATGGGAGGCAACGGGAGATGTGAACCACCTGCACGCCCGACGAGCCCTAGGGCTACCCCAGCGCGACAGCGAAGAGCGAATAGCACGCCGCCTATTCGACGATCTCCTTCAGTGCAGAGTATTACCCGCGAGGAGTTTGAGCGAGGTGTGAGGGAGCACGAACGAGACACCGCCTCCCTACCAACATGGGCCGCACGAAACCTCCACCGAGCCGCACACCACTGGAGGTACCAACATAACGAATACCTCCGCGATATCCCTTCCCTACGGGTACCAGCGAGGCCCTCACCTGAGCAGCCGTGTCGACAATGTGGTTCCGCTAACCACTGGATCCTCGACTGCCCCGATTATATTTGCAGAACTTGTGGGCTCAATCAACCAGGTCATCGACAGAATGAATGCCGCCAACACTTCGTATGGCGAACTCCTACGACCCCGTCCCTCAGCGGGAACGGCGACATCTACAACGAGCAGGACGCCGAGGCACTCTGAAGAGGGGAACTTGGAAAATTTGTCGAGGCCGACGAATGCTTAGGGAGGGGCTGATGTTACGGGTATTTTGATTTTTCAAATATCGACAGAACTCACCACAGGGCGAATACGATACAGGGACTTGTTGCGCAACCAACTCCCCTGGCTACTCGTGACTCTACTGGGCGCATCCCCAGTTGTACTAGTCTATAGGGCGCGTTTCATCTTTGGCAGATCCAACTCTGCCACCGTTTCATGTTAATCGTTTGTTAGCTGATAGATGGCGTTCAACCGCCATCATTCCTATCTATCGTCTCAGATATATCACTACATACCTATCAAACGTTTGGTACTATAGCGTAGATAGTATCGGTGACATCTGGGACAGACTTGACCCCTGAAACCCAACGTAGTGTATAAACTAATGTACCTACTGTCGAGGCTCTTCAGCTCGACCTTGTTGTATAAACAAGAAGTCTTATACTCGTTCTCAAACGTAGGAAACTACGCTCAGTATTTCTCGCTTGAGCAACCGAACGACTAAGTCCTCGAAGTGCACACTGACTTCTTGGACTTAGGCGAGTCTTATATTCTATTAGACTCGCACCTGAACAGATTATATCCTCTAACGCGTATTGGATATTATACGATCTCCTAGGAACTTCACCTAGGACCTGAAGGCATCTAACGAGCATTTGCCTTGCATACGGCTATACGCCCACGTGCAGAAGAACAATCTATATTCGCGACTCGAATATACGAACGGGTATTCGACCCGTAACAACATGTTGCATGTAACAATATGTTTATTCATTGGAACATATACTCAAGACTGATATGTTGCATTTATTTGGCCTGCATTCAGGTGCCTTTCAAAGTGCTTGCAGTGAGCCTGTCTGCAACCATCGAGATCCAACCCATTCTCCTGTACTTGCCAGGAAATATCAATCAATACCAATCAGCAGCTCCAATAGAGCATCGATATAATGAAACTGTACTGATCATTACTTCGGCTTGACCCCTTCTGCACAATGGACTACTTCGCACAGCTACCTCCACAAGGCTAGCGATTCATTGAGAATCACTGAAATTCTTTTTGTGGACATGCAGACTAATGTTGCTGTAGAATCTTGTTTACCGATACCTGGCTTATGTTGTTGCATACAATGATGAATATTGTGTCTTCAGAACTACGAGAACCTAAAGTATGGCATATCTTGTAAGATATGGTCCGATCCTGTGATTTAAGCACTCTGGCTTTGTTATAGAGGAATCATACATTGAGAAAAATATAGATACTGTGTTTTCCGAAGTGGGCATCAGGCTGCTGTGAAGGTATTAGAATGGCAAATGGAGACTCATGGTATATTCAGTCCAGAGTTGTGATGTGCACATGCTCACCGCTTTAGATTGTACGGTACTCAAAAACATTATGCAGGAGTGACAGACTGTAGGCGCCTAGAGATCACGCTTTTGAATTCCGATCCGGCAGGTAGCTATTATTGGCTCGTGTGCTGGTGTTGCCGCGAAGCCGACTGAATGCCGTGAATGGCGGCACGCTCGGCACATTGTGACCGATCGTGACTGTGCATTACAGGTGCCTTCTTACCGGTACCAATGCTGACTCCATCTGCGTAGGAGTCCTTCTCAACTACTCTAGATTTCAGGCTACAGACTGGAAGCTGTCTGGAGTTGACAATGCAAAAGGCAGCGGCTTCGCCAATCTTGCACCATCGCGATACATATGGTACATCATACACCCATGAGTGTTACGGCCAGGAGTCTAGATCGAGATCAAATCTCCAGAGCTCAGCGAAGGCTCGCTACGCCTATTAGCCTATTACTCGCGTGCCACTGCAGTCGTCCAGCGCAATCCATTCACTCAGGCCCACGAATGTTGGATGAACGCGCATGCTAAACGCAATTGATCGAGGTCATAAATGCGTCGCTCCATCAGGACCGTCGATATGAGACCTTGCAGAGGTGGTCCTGAACGAGGATCGCCTGACGATCGAGTTCCTGGCGACTGCGTTCACTCCCATACCACTGTGTTTCTGCATACATGAGGAAGGAGCGCTGTGGCTGCTTCTGCATCCTCCACACTGACCCATCAGTCGCAACCAGACCAGAATTATGCCCGGTGACGCTGTCCTACCCATAACCGAGCGCACGCCCCTTACCAACAAGGGTCACTATGTGCGCCTGGGCAGAGACAACCAGCCCGTGTGTCCATGCTCGCCAGGATTGGCATGTGAGTAAGCTACCGGACAGCGTAGAAACGTATGCTCTTGAGGGCCACGGCTTCGCGAAAAGTGTGATCCGCCGTGCGTATACCCAATCCGAGCGGCCTTACCTATTATCGCCGCTTTTGGTAACTCCGGATCGCGAGAGCTATCCGCTGAATGGGAGGAAGAACGATATGACCGGCCTGTTCTGGGGCGGAGAAGTGCGTACTGCCGGGGCAGCGTCGCCTTGAACCTGCTCAGCAGCCATTAGCGATACCAGTTCGATCGTGAGGGCGAGGTCGGAACGAGCGAGAACATGCAGCGCCTCGACGACGTCCTCGCAGAATGCATGGACCCCGACGCAATTGAAAGGACAGCTAGAAGACTATCCTCTATCTCTTGGAATAGCCAACACGCTCGATGAGCACGTCGAGCGAACATACCTCCAGTCTCTGTGGCGGCCTGAGGTACATTCTGTATCTGTAAAATGATGGGAGCTTCACACATCGTGTGCTGGCTCATAATGCCTCTGCGCGTTCGGATACCATCCCTCTTGCTATCTTTCGGCGGCGCCTTGCCCGCTCCACTTTCACACCCGCCCCTGCGTACAGCCACTTCTTCTCACCCCACGGTCCGCCGGCCACATCAACCAGACCCTGGAGCCCTGGCGATGCCGAAGAGCACATGATGTGGTTAGCGTACAAGAACGTGCGGATGAGCGCGGCGGACTCTGCAGGCCTAGACAGCAGCGGAGACGTGTACGCGGGGAAGGAGCGCTGGAAGAACGCGCGGCTCGCACGAATGGAGCCGCGTGCAGTCCAGGGAAACGAGCGCGCAGATAGCCTGGCAAGGCAGGCAGTTACGTGCCGGTCAGTCGTCCCGCCCTCCCTATCACGAGTTTAATTACCCGCGGCTTTGCCACGGATGTCAATTGTCACTTGAGTATGATAACGAATAGAATAAGGGAAGAACATATTGTAATGCGAGTCCACCCACCCCCAGGGTGTGTGATCACCCTGCTGCACCTGCCGAAGTTCTGTCCTTTGTCTCTGCCCGCTCAGCCACTTCCGACACCTCGCTGATGCTCGGTGTCGTCGTCACTTCGCTTGTGGTAACTCATAAACCTTCCGGTTACTCTTGAATTTTCCAGCAGGTATCTACAGTATAGGCCATTTACGTTACAATAAAATCCCCGTGGCGCACAGGGAGGACGCGCGAAACTGTAGGCGCCGTCCGTGGGAAATGGCACGGAGATGGTGGCGCGCGCCCTACGGGCCAATGAACGCACGGTTGCCACGCGAGAACCACATGGTTTTCTTCCACGGCCCTTTAGTACTTAGACTAGGTTAATTACCCGTGGCTTCGCCACGGCACACAGTTTCAGTACTTAGTCTCTTAGATATCATGATATCTCAATCCATGTCCTTATATGAGATCAATTCCAGAAGCTCATTCAAGTCCTCTTAAGCCTGCCCTAAAGTCAAGGGAACCACATTTCAAGTTCTCTCAAGCCTGCCCTAAAGTCACACCATTCACGCACAAAGTAGGGCATTTTTGATAACATTCATAGCAAACACCAATCAATTACAAACACATCATCTACACTAATGTTTCACAGTTCTTGAGGAATCCTAAGTCAAACACATAAGCATATAACAAACAGAATAAATGAAGAGCATACCGGACAGAGACATTCTAAGTCCAACCATACTTTCTTGTCAACCCAATCCCAAGTCCTATCATCTCAAGTCAGCTATGTGTGCACCTATGAGATCAAACACGTACCATTTTTGCTGAACTCAATAGCCATGGCCTCATTTGACCACAGATCTTCCTTCTCCACAGCACACAAATCCTGTATTCAAGAGTCAGCAATGGATTGGATGTGGTAGATCATGCATACCATCACAGCCAGTATGGTAACCATCCCTCCATTAATCCACACACCCCAAAGCATCCTCTGAGAAATAAGTCAGACCATTGAAGGCATCCCAAATGCTGCAAGTGTGCATACCAATTGTTCAACAGGCCTGAAAGCACCTCGTGGTAGACAATGTTCGCTGTGCTGGTACTCTCTGAATCTGGTGGGAACAGGACTTTGATACGCTCTGCCGCCGTGCACCGTGATAGAGCAACATAGAGCTGGCCATGAGAGAACACAGAAACACGTTGATCCAATCCCACATGCATGACCGACTGGCCCTGGGACTTGTTGATGGTCATGGCAAATGCAAGGCGGACAGGAAATTGCCGACGGGAAATGGAAATGGGGAGATCTTGGGCAGATGGCTCCAGAGTTATCCGGGGGATGTAGACCACCTTTCCAGCATGGCTTCCTCCTAATATCCGGCACTGAAGTATATGAGGTCGTATTGACATCAGAATCATCCGTGTTCCATTATAGAGGCCATTGGCTGGATCGATGTTCCGGAGAAGCATCAGAGGACAACCTGGCTTGAGAGCTAAATGAGCCAAGGGTAGGCTGGAGACCGTGATCGAGTTGAGGTATTCAACAGGATAGTGCTCGTCCTCTACACCTACAACCTTGTCGGACCCTGTCAACACAACCTCCTCTCCTGGGAACCTGTCCAGTATGAAGGCATTGAGTTCTGCCACCGCATCGTTTTTGGCACACAGAATTGTCCGTTCGAGGAAGTATTGATCGGACTTGTTTCCTTCAGCAATTCCAGGATAAACAGCGTCCACCAATCCTTGAACCGTATTGTCAGCCAGCCTCATGCTCTCTGGAAGAGAGACATTGTTCTGGGAAGACCTAGGGTCTCCTGCGCCGACATTCAGCAACCACTGTGCAAAAGCGTCACTTGCAGGTGTGCGGTCAAGCCGCATGTTCTGTGTAAGATGAAGGACCTGAATGTGCCTCCACAGATATGACCTCCTCAGGGAAGCGGATACAATCTGCTCCCTTGTGCCTCTGGGAACCACAGGTAGTGTCTGTCGGAAGTCGCCTCCAAAAAGCATGGTAATTCCACCAAATGGTACGTCCTTGTCCAGGATATCACGGAGGGTCCGGTCCACCGCCTCTATGGCATGGCGATGCTGCATGGGTGCCTCGTCCCATATGACAATCCCTGTTTCCCGTATGAGATCAGCCAGATTGCTGTTCTTGGGGATATGGCAGGTCGAAGTCTCATGAACCGCTATGGGTATTTTGAAGCGGGAGTGAGCTGTGCGTCCACCAATGAGGAGCAATGATGCAATCCCAGAGGATGCAACACAGAGTGCCACCTTCCTATGCATACGAACTGCAGAAGCAATGGCATTACATGTGAATGTCTTGCCACCACCACCTGCACTGTGGAGGAAGAATATTTTCCCCTCTTGCTGTAGGACGGATTGTAGGACCACATCATAGGCATTTGCCTGCTCTGGATTGAAGTGCTCCCTGTCCACCTCCACCTCAACAGCAAGCTCTGCATCATCATAGGCAAGTTCCTCTTGAAGGATGAGATTTACATGTGGAGGCTCCCATTGTGCCTGAGGGAGGGGCATAGGTGGAAAGTCTGTTAGCCGCCTTCCATACTTGAGCAGTATATGATTGAGAAGGAACAGTCCCAGGTCCCAGACCTGTTCCTCCGTGGGATCCTCATGCCCATAAGCAACAACTCGGGGTCGTAGGTCGTCGCAAATGTTATTCCTGAACCGGGTCCAGAGGTTGGCAGGCTCCACAGGATGACAATGGGTGAGGAGTATTGCAAACAGATTGCGTAGCTGTGATCCTGACTGCATGTCTGCTGCCTCCTCCAAGCACAGTGCCCACTCCCCATCGTCCTCCAGAAGTCCACGGGCAGAGCATGCGGCCTTGAAGGTTGGGTATGCAACCCCATTGACCTTGCAGAGGTCATCCCAGCAGGTGGCACCCTTCACCACCGTGAGCAGGAGCCGTAGGTAGAACTTTTCACCAGCTGAAGGGTGCACAAAGGCCATCCTGCCTATTGAGAAGTCCCGTTGCCTGACCTTCCATGTGCGGGACCTTGCATCCCACACAAAGTGCTGTGGGAAATCCTGATACAGATGCTGTGTTGCCCCTGGAAGATCTCGGTTTGCCGTGAACCATTCTGTGAGCTGGGTCTTTGTCGAGGATGGACGGTCAGCAACTTCATGGGGGTTGTCTCCCCCAGCAAAGAATATCATCTGCTCGTCCTTGAGATGTACGGTCAGCCGGTATACAGAAGGCTTTTCCTCATGCATGGGAAATTCTGCAATGTGCCAAAATGCCTCCACAGGTCCAATGTAGCGTCCGTCAATGTATTGTTTTACCTCGTCAACCTGTCCAACCTCCAAGGTGGCACGGTCATGCCCCTTGTAGATATACTTATGTATGTACTTCACTGCCCTGATGGAAGTGCAAATCTCCACATTGATATGGCAGTCCAACATTGCAGTGAGGTGAGGGTTGTAGGGAACAACATGACGATTGTCAAGACGGTGACCCCTGGAGTTGACGTGCGAACGGCCATTGTCAGGGCGTGTGTAGGTGGGATACCCATCCTCTCCAAACTGGGTGTCCTCACAAAACTGCTTTGGATAACGCTTGGAGCAGGCCCTGTCCACCATGCATGGAGCATGAGGGTTATCATCCCCACATGGCCCATGGAGCATGCATTTTGTGACCGTGTCATAGAGCTTTGGCTGGGTCTCCTGGCAGGGAAGCTGTGCAGACACGATGTTGTCCACTTGGCCACCATCTCGGATCTTGTAGAGATCTTTCAGAAAAATCAGAAGGTGGACATGAGGCAGCCCTCGCTTCTGAAATTCAATGGTGTAGACATCCCCAGCCAGCTCACCAAAGAAGCCATCCTTGATCAGCTTGATCAAGGCCTGGAGCTTCAGATGGAACACACGGGCCACAATATCAGGACGGTCTGCTGCCATTTGCCTCTTCCGTGGCCGTCCAGGATTATCTTCATCAGCATCCAGCTCCAGCAATGCATCCTGTATTTCAGGCCACTTAGGGTTGGCCGTCATCGTGAGGAATATGTCAGGTTTGCGGCAATATCGGCAAATGGCCAGGGAGTCCTGAAGCAGCTGATACATATGCCGTGCACTTCCCAGATGGGAGGAGGGCAGAATGATCCGCTGTCCCTGTTGGCTGAGGTCTGGAACATTGTCGTTAGCATCAAGGGCATCCCTTACACTATTGTAGAGGTCTGCATGGATCTGCCTTTGATTGTTCCGCACCCAGTGAAGCTTGCTGGCCTCAATGGAAGCCCACGCATCCACAACGTATTGCTGAAAGAGACGTCCCCCACGGAAGAGATAGTCAAACCCCACAACCACATCTTCATGTCTGACGATGCGGGGGTGTAGGCGGTAGGCATAGAAGCATTGTTCAGAGACTTTTGGGCTCCGCATCTGTCCTTGAGGGCCTGCTCCTGAGGGTATCAAGGGGTGCCATCCTTGGTCACCATGTGGAAACAGCAGCACGTAGTGCAATGGAGAATAGAGCGGGTGTATGTTGCTGATCTTTTCCAAGTTACCACCACGGAGCCGGAGGATAATGTCTCTATGTCTTTGAACATCTTCATCGCCACTGCCTGGAATCACCGCTGCGACCTCATCTGTGGTGGGGAGGTTATAACGCCGTCTGTCTGCAGTATGCTGCAGCATTATGTGGGCCCGCACATTGAGCTGTTCTTCCGGTGGCTTTGCCTGTAGGATCTCAAAGGCACGGCGGTAGAGAGGAACAAAGGGGTTATGCTCCTCAAATACGACCTGCAGCTCGCCCATGATTCCTGGATCCAGATTGTGATTCCGCGTATTGCGGGTATCCAGGGCAGCCTGAGGATCATGTATATAGAGCTGTGCATATGATGGCTGAAGACCCTCTGGCGGAAGGAGGCTTCCCATTTTGTGGTACAGAGCACCGTGTATCTTAAAGGAGTATGGGCCTGAGCCATTGAGGATGGCATTATCGACATTGACAGCAACAGACGTGAATGCGAAGGCATTGTTGTACTGCCGGATCTTGTCCCGGAATGATCGAGAGCGGGGATCCACACCCATGAACAGTCGGCGTAATGCTGCGGGAGGCTGTTGTATAGGAGGCAGATCCACCTGGCCCTGAAGGCAACACACACCAAACCTGTGGCTGGTGTTAGTGGACGACTTCAAGCGCTCGCCTTTCCAGTGCAATGCATGGCAGTGTGGACATTGTATGTCCATCCTTCCAATGGAGTGACGGTCTGCTGGTTCAACATAAGGCTGCCTTCCCAAAGGGATATTTTGTAGGACTTGAAACTCTTGGTGCTGCTGCAACTCCCTTTGGAGTCTTGCCTGTTCGATCAGCCGCATGTCATCAGCAAGTGCTGCATGCTGCTGGATCTCCCTTTGCAGCCGGGCCTGTTCAATTAGCTGCATGTCATCAGCTACTGCTGCACCCTGCTGCATATCCCTTTGGAATCTGGCCTGGTCAATCAGCTGTATGTCATCAGCAAGTTCTGCGTGCTGCTGGATCTCCATTTGCAGTCTGGCCTCTTCGATCAGCCGTGTGTCATTAGCAAGTGCTGCTTGACGTTCAACCTGGTGTTCATGCGTCTGCTGCACAATCCTTTGCTGATCTCTGACATGGGTGTCATGATTTCTGCGTTGCACCAATAATGTCTGATAGCGACTGCCTACAGAGGACGAAGGTGCCAGCATGTGTGGTGTGGATGGAATGGACAATTCCTGATTATGTCTGCGTGCACGCACTCTGCTAGCATGGCTTTCGTTGAAACCATGTTCAAGTTCTGCCCGCCAATCACGCCGTGGAGGTACATGCGCTGAGTTTGCAGGGGGCCAATGATATGTAGCATGTGGATCAGGCATGTGGGATGGTCCAGGTACTGGTTGGTTCGACTGCAAAGGCCGACCCAGCTCAGGATGCCAGCTACGTATCCGGGATGTGTTCCAAGGAACGTTATGCAGATTAGAAGGACCTGCAACAGGGACATCATATGGTGGTCCAGCAATAGCCTGATTTTGTTGTAAGGGTCCAGCCATGGGCTGGTTTTGAGGAACAAATGCACTTGCGATACCATGTTCCCCATGAGGGTGGTGCAAGGCAAAGTTAGGCTGTGGAAAGGGTTGCCTCATCTGCAATCGCTGACGTCGCACAGATGGCGGTGTCATTTGCAGACGTGCTTCCCGATCCTGTGCCCTATGTTCCTCTCGGTCATGTTCTGGTGTAGAGGGAGGATCCCTACAACAGATTGTAACCTTCAGCATTCAGTGTGTCTGGCAGAGCAGAATCCATACATTATGAATGTATTTTTTGTGTGATGATATGAGAATTGTTGCCTCAAAGATTTGGGAAGTCTATGTGCATCGACCCATCAGTGCCAAAGTACCCACTGCCAGCGTGTTATAACAACCCACAGTATGTTGTGTTGCCCAAGCAAGTGTGAGGAAGGTCGCTTATCAGCTCCTCAAAGATTGGGGAGATCTATGTGCATCAACCCATAAGTGTCAAAGAACCCACTGCCAGCATGTTATAACAACCCACAATTTGTTGTGTTGTCCAAGCAAGTGTGAGGAAGGTCACTTATCAGCTCCTCAAATATTGAGGAGATCTATGTGCATCGACCCATTAGCCATAGAACCCAATGCCAGCATGTTATAACAACCCACAATATGTTGTGTTGCCCAAGCAAGTGTGGGGGAGGTTGCTTATGAGCTCACAGATAAGCAATGACTGTGTAGGGGCTTTCAACAGCTTATTACAGATGGTAATATGTCTGTTATTGCACCAATGTAGTGTGTCAATGTCTCTTGTCCCACTCCCCCACAGGGTAGGCAGGGGGCATTGTTTGTCACTGTTGTGACAGGGAAAGCCTAACACCTCCATCCACCCGTGTCCACCTACTCGAGTTTTGGTGGGGCCCCCCTGTACGTTTTTGGCACCGATTTTTTTATTGCATAGATGTACTGTAATACCTATGTAGATTACAGCGGTAGCGAAATTATTGCAGCGCGCGGTCAGGAAGACGTGCAAAACGCGAAATGCGCGGGTTTTCGCCAAACGCGGTGCGCGCGTTGCAGGCGCTGGGCGTGGGAATCCACCGGCCAACTCCCCGGGTGGCAGGCGCCCTATCTAATGGGAGCAGGATTGACGACGCGCATGGACGCCACGCGGCAAACGTGCTCGCCATGTGCAATTCTCGTGCGCGACACGCTAGCGGCACGCGACGGCTCCCACGCGAGCTCCCATTACTCTTAGACTAGCTTAATTACCCGTGGCTTCACCACGGACACATAGTTTAATCACTTCAATATCATATCCCAATCCGTGTGTGCCTATTTGAGATAACCGGGGGAATTCAGACCATTCACACACAAAGCAAGGTTTTTTTGAACTTACCTGTGGATTCCCCATCAATTTCCTGTGGATTATCCATGGGTTCCCCTCTTCTGTTCCTTGTCTCTGCCCACTCAGCCACTCCTCCACCACACTGATGCTCAGTGTTGTCGTCACTTCACTTGCAATAATGTGTAATGCCATGTGTCAAAAAATACTGAATGTTCTTCATTTTTTGAAATATTTTGGCAGGCATTTACAGCACAGGCCATTTATGTTACAAAAATCCTCGTGGCAGGGCACAAATCCCCGTGGCATGGGGCACAAATCTCCATGATACAGAGCACAAATCCCTGTGGCATGGGGCACAAATCCCCATGGCATTGGGGTGCAAATACCTGTGGCATGGGGTACAAATCCCCGTGGCACAGGACACAAATCCCCATGGCACAGGGCACAAATCTCCATGGCACAGAGCACAAATCCCCGTGGCATGGGGCACAAATCCCCATGGCACAGGACACACAAATCCCTGTGGCATGGGCCACAAATCCCCATGGTGTAGGGTATTTACATTACAAAAATCCCCGTGGCACAGGGCAAAAGTCCCCGTGGCACAGGGCACAAATCCCTGTGGAATTGGCATACAAATCCCTGTGGCACAGGGTACAAATCCCCGTGGTGTGGGGTATTTACATTACAAAATCCCCATGCCACAGGACACAAATCCCTGTGGCATGGGCCACAAACCCACATGGGATGGGCCACGAATCCCCGTGGTGTGAGGCACGAATCCCCGTGGTGTGGGGTATGAATCCCCGTGGCAGGAATCCCCGTGCTGCGGGGCAGGAACAGCGCGCAAAACGCGAGCTAGCAGCGCGCGCGCCTTGCAGGCGCTGGGCGTGGGAATTCACCGGCGCCAGGCGCCCTATCTAATGGGAGCAGGATTGACGACGCGCATGGACGCCACGCGGCAAACGTGCTCGCCATGTGCGATTCTCGTGCGCGACACGCTAGCGGCACGCGACGGCTCCCACGCGAGCTCCCATTACTTATAGACTAGCTTAATTACCTGTGGCTTCGCCACAATTTTGTAATTAGAACTTGTATTGCTTATCTCTGCCCGCTCAGCCACTCCTCCACCTCGCTAACGCTCGGCCTCGTCGTCGCTTCGCTTGTAACACCTTTGCAACCGGCACGCGTGCCTTGCAGGCGCCGGCGCGCACTCGACGGGCGCCCTACAGGCGCCGCCACGCGGCAAACGTGCTCGCCATGTGCGCAAAACGCGAGCGACACGCGAGTGACACGCTAGCTGCACACGAGCGACACGCTAGCTGCACGCGAGCGCCTACGGCGCGAGCTCCCATTATAGTTCAGACTAGCTTAATTACCTGTGGCTTCGCCACAAAAATTATGTGTTAAGAATATATTTTAGTCTCTGCCTGCTCAGCCACTCCTCCACCTCGCTGATGCTCGGTATCGTTGTCGCTTTGCTTGTAGAATCTGTAACCGGCATGCCTTGCAGGCGCTGGGTGTGGGAATTCACCCCTGTGGCATTGGGGTGCAAATACCTGTGGCACAGGGTACAAACCCCTGTGGTGTGGAGTATTTATATTACAAAATCCCCATGCCACAGGACACAAATCCCTGTGGCATGGGGCACGAATCCCGTGGCATGGGGCACAAACTCCCATGGCATGGGCCAAAAATCTCCGTGGTGTAGGGCACGAATCCCCGTGGCATGGGGTACAAATCCCCGTGGTGTGGGGTATTTACATTACAAAATCCCCATGCCACAGGACACAAATCCCTGTGGCATGGGCCACAAACCCCCATGGAATGGGCCACGAATCCCCGTGGTGTGGGGCACGAATCCCCGTGGCATGGGGCACGAATCCCCGTGGCATGGGGCACGAATCCCCGTGGCATGGGGCACGAATCCCTGTGGTGCGGGGCAGGAACAGCGCGCGCACCTTGCAGGCGCCGGGCGTGGGAATCTACCGGCCAACTCCGCGGACGGCAGGCGCCCTATCTAATGGGAGGAGGATCAACGACGCGCATGGACGCCACGCGGCAAACGTGGCGTCCATGTGCGCAAAACGCGAGCGACACGCGAGCGACACGCTAGCGGCACGCGAGCGCCTACGGCGCGAGCTCCCCTTACTTTATGGACTAGCTTAATTACCTGTGGCTTCGCCACAATTTTGTATTTCTAGGAGTTATTATATATCTCTGCCCGCTCAGCCACTCCTCCACCTCGCTGACGCTCGGCCTCGTCGTCGCTTCGCTTGTAATACCTTTGCAACCGGCACGCGCGCCTTGCAGGCGCCGGCGCGCACTCGATGGGCGCCCTACAGGCGCCGCCACGCAGCAAACGTGCTCGCCATGTGCGATTCTCGTGCGCGACACGCTAGCGACACGCGACGGCTCCCACTCGAGCTCCCATTACTCTTAGACTAGCTTAATTACCTGTGGCTTCGCCACAAACGTTATGTCTTAGGAATATATTTTAGTCTCTGCCTGCTCAGCCACTCCTCCACCTCGCTGATGCTCGGTATCGTTGTCGCTTTGCTTGTAGAATCTGTAACTGGCACGCATGCCTTGCAGGCTCTGAGTGTGGGAATTCACCCCTGTGGCATTGGGGTGCAAATACCTGTGGCACAGGGTACAGACCCCTGTGGTGTGGAGTATTTATATTACAAAATCCCCATGCCACAGGACACAAATCCCTGTGGCATGGGGCACGAATCCCCGTGGCATGGGGCACAAACCCCCATGGCATGGGCCAAAAATCCCCGTGGTGTAGGGCACGAATCCCCGTGGCACGGGGTACAAATCCCCGTGGTGTGGGGTATTTACATTACAAAATCCCCATGCCACAGGACACAAATCCCTGTGGCATGGGCCACAAACCCCCATGGAATGGGCCACAAATCCCTGTGGTGTGGGGCACGAATCCCCGTGGCATGGGGCACGAATCCCCGTGGCATGGGGCACGAATCCCCGTGGTGCGGGGCAGGAACAGCGCGCGCACCTTGCAGGCGCCGGGCGTGGGAATCCACCGGCCAACTCCGCGGGCAGGCGCCCTATCTAATGGGAGGAGGATCAACGACGCGCATGGACGCCACGCGGCAAACGTGGCGTCCATGTGTGCAAAACGCGAGCGACACGCGAGCGACACGCTAGCGGCACGCGAGCGCCTACGGCGCGAGCTCCCCTTACTTTATGGACTAGGTTAATTACCCGTGGCTTCGCCACGGTCACACCGCTTTTTCCACTTCAATATATTATTCCAATCCATGTGTGCCTATTTCAGATAATTAGGGGTTTTATTAAGTTACCTGTGGATCCCCTATGAATTTCATGTGCATTACCCATAGCTTCCCCAACTTCCCTCTTTTGTCTCTTGTCTCTGCCTGCTCAGCCACTTCTGACACCTCGCTGATCCTCGGTCTCATCATCGCTTTGCTTGTAATACTGTGTAATGTGGTGTCAAAATGTTCTTCATTTTTTTTTGCAATCTTTTGGCAGGCATCTACAGCACAGGCCATTTATGTTACAAAGATCCCCATGGCATGAGGCATAAATCCCCGTGGCACAAAGCACAAATCCCCGTGGCATGGGGCACAAATCTCCATGATACAGAGCACAAATCCCTGTGGCATGGGGCACAAATCCCCGTGGCATTGGGGTGCAAATACCTGTGGCATGGGGTACAAATCCCCGTGGGGTGGGGTATTTACATTACAAAATCCCCGTGGCACAGGGCACAAATCCCCATGGCACAGGACACACAAATCCCTGTGGCATGGGCCACAAATCCCCATGGTGTAGGGTATTTACATTACAAAAATCCCCGTGGCACAGGGCACAAATCCCCATGGCATGTGGCACAAATCCCTGTGGAATTGGTGTACAAATCCCTGTGGCACAGGGTACAAATCCCCATGGTGTGGGGTATTTACATTACAAAATCCCCATGCCACAGGACACAAATCCCCGTGGCATGGGGCACAAATCCCCATGGCATGGGGCACAAACCCCCATGGCATGGGCCAAAAATCCCTGTGGTGTAGGGCACGAATCCCCGTGGCACGGGGTACAAATCCCCGTGGTGTGGGGTATTTACATTACAAAATCCCCATGCCACAGGACACAAATCCCTGTGGCATGGGCCACAAACCCCCATGGAATGTGCCACGAATCCCCGTGGTGTGGGGCACGAATCCCCGTGGTGTGGGGTATGAATCCCCGTGGCACGAATCCCCGTGGTGCAGGGCAGGAACAGCACGCAAAACGCGAGCTAGCAGCGCGCCTTGCAGGCGCTGGGCGTGGGAATTCACCGGCGCCAGGCGCCCTATCTAATGGGAGCAGGAATGACGCCCATGGATGCCACGCGGCAAACGTGGACGCCAGGTGCGCTCCACGCGACCGCTCCCACGCGAGCCCCCGTTACTTACGAGTTTAATTACCCATGGCTTCGCCACGAATATCAATTGTCACTTAAGTGAGATAACTAATAGAATAAGGGAAAAACACACTGGATGGAGACATTATGAGTCCACCCAACCTCCAGGGTGTGTGATCACCCTGCTGCACCTGTCCTTCGTTCTCTGCCCGCTCAGCCACTTCCTCCACCTCGCTGATGCTCGGTGTCGTCGTCGTCGCCCTGACCGACGCCCCATCACTCCGACTCTCCCGTTTTCACCGGACCTACACAGGGCCCCGACACGTACATGCTCGCATTGTCCAGCTTAGCCTTGGCCACGGCCATTTCGGGGAATACTACCGCCGTTTCGTCCCGTCTGAGTCCCCTCACTGCCCATGTGACGGGACAACCCTGCAGACACGGGAGCACATCCTCGTTGACTGCCCCCTGCATGCTGATGCACGCCACCACCTGCGCGCCGCCTCCCAATCGCTGAACGTCCGCGTCCTTCTGTCCACGCCGAAGGGCCTCAACGCCATCGCGCTGTTCCTCAAGGCCACTACGGCATTCGCGAGGTCCGCAGCCCCCCCTACCGTTGTTGTCGACCCAGGGTAAGTCCCGCATGGAGACCTACCTGAACTCCCTTAGATACCATCGCATTCGCACCTCCCTACACATGGTCTACCGAACGCATAACCCTATCCGCCCCATCCCAAAAGCCCCGCCTTCCGCCCACTAATGCCGCATTTAGTCGTAGTTACTTGACGCGGGATACAAATGTACTTTAAAAAAAAAAAATGGAGCCGCGTGCGTGGCTCGGCGCGCATAGAGAGACGCGCGTGGCTGCCTGCGCGTGTCCGGCCAGCTGAGAGCTGTGATCCTGCTCCACCTCCTGGCGCTCTCGCTACCCGGCGCGGTGCGCGACGCGTAGCCCGAGAAGAACGAGCTGCCGCTGCACCTCTCGCCGTCCAAGAAGCGCAAGCGCAAACAGGCAGAGGCGCCCGCGGCGCATGCTGTCCCTCGCGGAGGTGCTCGAGTCGTTCATGGATCCATGTGGCAGCTGGTGGCATCGCTTGACGCCGACGAGGTGCGTTACGACGTCGGGCAGGACCCCAGAATCCAGCATCTTTCAATACGCGAATGAGCCACGCATTATTCGCAATCATCAATTCCGACTTGCGCCTGAGATGTCATACGCTAGCTTGATTCGATGAAAGTACAGTAGTTTGGGCAGCATCAAGGCTCGTCTGTGAGGGTGCCCAAGCAGCGGGTAGCTTCAGGATGACCCGAGGTCTTGGGCATAAACGAGGCGCGGAACGCAACGCTGCACCCACGAGGCTACCGTACGACGTCGGACAGGACCCTGTAAGGGTGCCCAAGTAACGGGTAGCGTCAGGATTGCCCGAGGTCTTGAGGCTACCGTACGACGATGGGTAGGGCATCTTTCAATACGCGAATGAGCCACGCATTATTCGCAATCATCAATTCTGACTTACGCCTGAGATGTAATACGTCTGAGATGTCATACGCTAGCTTGATTTGATGAAAGTACAGTAGTTTGGGCAGCATCAAGGCTCGTCAGTGAGGGTAGCTTCAGGACTACCCGGGGTCTTTGGCATAATCTCGATGCGCGTGGAAATTTCAAATCACGCTCGGAAATGAGCGGTCGACGTCAATGCCGTACATGCAGTAATCCTGTAACAAAAACTCTGAGACAACAACAACTCCATTACGCGCAGATGATATATAATGCAACTCTGCTCTCTGCCCTTCCTTCGGATCCCACAAATCCTGCTGCCCAGTGTTCGAACTCGAGATTTATAGCAAAACGACTACAGATCCGAGGGTTGCTACATGTCCCAAGGTACATGCGCTACTGAGGCTCTGTCTTATCGGCATACGTCTGTGGACGCACCATACACCGAATATGTGACTAGGACCCTCGCGTATGTTAATACTACTCTCCAGCTCGTGTTCGAATACCTCAACACATTACTCTCCTAGGATACGCACGACATGTGGAGATATCGCGGCACGAACATCAACCACCTCCAATCCACCATTGTATGTACGCGATGATACTTTGCTCTTGATATTAGTAAAACCTCGTCTGATCTTATCCAGAGCCCCTCCTCCCTCAAACGACGAGATTGCATCCCCATCCTATGTCAACTGCATACAGGTCAATGATCGCGGCACTGCACTATCATCCTATTCATATCAAATCTTCGCCCTCCTCGTGGGGATCGACACGTATAGTGACAAAGACATTTCCGGTTTATCCGGATGTATCAACGACTGCAAGAATTTTGAAGCTTTCCTGCTGGAGAACCTGGGTGTACCCAAGCGAAATATACGTTCCCTCCACAACGAATCCGCTACCAGGGATGCCATTCTCGGAGCCATTGATGGCCATCTCTTGCAGAATGAGGAGATCCTCAAAGGAGATGTTATGATCGTCTTCTTTGCGGGCCATGGCAGCCAAGTACCGGCTCCTGAATGCTGGGCACCGCAGGGTAGCGAGGTGGAAACTATCCGACCCTATGACGAAGGGATGCAGAAGGACGGGACCCTGATTTATGGAATTCCTGATCGCACGATCGCGATATTGATGGCTCAGTTATCTCGTCGGAGGGGCGACAATATCGTTTGTATCTTTAATGTTACATTGCAGCGCAGATATTCACTCTCAGTGATAGGTCACGATCTTCGATTCCTGCTTCTCAGGTGGTCTGGCCAGAGGCACAGCAACTGTGCGTTCGTCGGTAGCCATCGGCGAGCTTGCCTCGTTGCCAGCAGATCTGGATCAGGACATCTGGAACCGTGACCCGGACGCGCTCCATGCAATCCTCTCCAGCTCTACGAATTCATTCCTGAATTCAGAGGTGACTTCTCACGTCATGCTCGCTGCCTGCCACGAAACAGAATATGCACACGAGACAACAAATGAGGGCGTGAAATGTGGTCTATTCACGCATAATCTGCTCAAAGCATTGCGGGGGCACGCCATTGAGGCGATTACATATGACCAGCTAATTCAAAAACTGCCCAAACTTCGCCGCCAGAGCCCTCAGTGTGTGGGAGTCCACAAGCATAGGGTTCTGTTCAAGGCAACAGAGAGAGGGACAATTATTGGCGGGGCCGGCCTCTCCCACCTGGGCGAGGGTTCGGCCGGCCCCAGCGTCTGGGCGAGCGAGCGCAAGATTTCACCGCGCGTTAGCGCCGCCGCCTTTGCACCTTCTCTCGTCCATTACCAGCCCGCTGTCGCTGGCGCCTTTAGCGACGACGCCGTCTTCTCTTCCACCCTCCCCTCACACCTTTCTTTGCGTGTTTTCCTTGTGATATTTTGCATCCTGTGGTACGCCGCTTTGTATTTACTGCTAGCCTCGTAATCTCACCTTGCGCCCCCTGTGGCCTTCGTCGTTTCCCGGCGCGGCACGCGCCTGTGCGTGAAAATTGTATGGGATGGATGGCCCACCCACCCTGCGGCTCGTCCATCTCCTGCGTCCGTTCCCTGCTAACGCCGGTCCCACAAAACTCTTGCAGCATGCACAGCGCACGTCAGCGCCACCAGTTGTCTTCGCCACCGCGACGACGAGCCGGAAGTGGTCCGACGCTACTAGATGAGGTTTGGGGCCTCACTCATATCACGTTCGAAAGGCGAATCACTCCAGCCCCTCTTCCTTGTTCTCTGCTCTGTAATCGGCGACTTTGCGGCACAGCTGGACAACTCCGCGCCCTAGTCATAGTGTCTCCTAGTACTTAAACGTTCCCGGATGGGCTACAGTTCTGTAGATGTTTTGTGCATGAGCCGGTTGTCAGAGGTAGCCCTCATTTGCGATCTTGCTGTTGCGTTTCCAGCGTCGCCGAGTCATTTATGCGCTCTCGCTGCTCGCATGCGGAGTCGTTGGAGTGGTGCACTTGGTGCCTCTAGTTATTTCTGGCCGGTGTGTGTCCTTTGATCTACTTCTTGACAAGTGTTTACAGCGCTCGAGGATATCTCATTGCGAAGATCATGGGGTTGGTATATAGATCTTACTGCTATAGTTGGCTACGACAGGATCCTGGGCGGGATCGATGTACGGGATCGTTTCGTCGTGACTTGCTTTCATAACGGCATTTTATGTGGATTGACTCGTCGATCATGCTGAATACTGTGTCATATGCTAGCGATACCGCTTTTCGCTGCCGAGCCACTCCGCACCGATCAACTATCGGTTCATTTTCTGGAAATCAAGACAATCGCATGAAACACTTCCGTATTCTGCAGGCTTTTATCCTGTCGAGAGCGGTGATTAATGCCGCACGGTGCACGCATACGCGTGTTCGACGCGACGCGACGCGACGTGCGTATGCCACGTGATCGCGTTCGAGCCACAGCGTCTACTCGTCTACTACGTTTCATGTCTCCTGCCGCGGCGTCTCCTGTGTCACTGCGGGCGAGGCCTTCAACTGCAAAAGGATCTATACGTCTCGCACCACGACAGCTGTTTCGTATGACTAAATGTATCTGCTTACTTTCTGTAATTCCTTGTTGCCCGCCTCCCATGGATTATCTACTATATACGCTGCTGCAGCGCTGCTTGCAAGAGTTGATGCCTCAATATCGGCGACCATGTATGGTACCCGCTATCTATCATGTCGAGCTCTTCCTCAATCTGCAATACCGTAGCAGTTATACAGAAACATAGTAACTTAAATAGTTACTTCGTATTTTGGGAACAGTGCTCTGCTCTGCCCTTTCAGAGTTTAAGACCTTTCCGATCTAGGAGATCCAATAAGAAGCAATCTGTATCTATGAGCGTCGTTATATTAAGCGTTACTCCATGAAGTAGCAAAATGAACTCGTTCTTCCTTAATGGAATTAACCTCACCTAAGTGCAAGATGGATGCGACATTTGGTATTACATGAATACATCGGCATCAGCCTCGCTATTTCGATGGGACGAGGACTAGGATTTACGTCGGAGCGGGACGCTGCCGCTTGCTAATTCGTTGAATGTGCGGCTCTAGCGTGCACGATTTGTCTGTGAAATATCGAGTCGAAGTCTGCATCACAACCTGCCTTAGATACAGTACCGTGACGAACGAAACCTTCTATAAACCAGATCGCATCTACGATGCATATCGGATAACACGATCAGCAGTTCATCGCCCTGATGGAGTCATACAGTCATACAGCACATAACGGCTTTGCTAGTACGTGTGCTCAAGAAATGGCGCTCCGACCTCCTTGGCATGCCTGTTCTCGTATATACCGATCACCGCACCCTTGTAAACTTCGAAACTCAGCGTGACCTCTCTCGCCGCCAACTACGCTGGCAAGAATTCATGTCGCAATATGACCTTACAATTGTCTACATCCGAGGTAAGGGAGGGTACAAGCAGAAAGCACGCGCCATGAATTGCCGTACTGAGTTCGTCTGTTGACCAGCCCACGGTGGTGCTACCTCCTAGGGGGGAGGAGGCAGTGCTGCCGTGAGCTTGCCAGTTCGACTATCCGCCATGCCTGGCTCAGGCCTTCGGCTTACATGCTGCGGTGCAGCTGACCTGCACGCCTGAGCTTATGTAACGCTGTCTTCCTGACATCCTTCCCTGATAACAAGCGCCCGCCACTCCCGCCACAGTTGGCCACAGTAGCACACTGACACACCGAACGCGCTGTTGAGCGATCTCAGCATCCCAAGCTGTGTGGAGATACAAGTACATAGACTAGAACACACTATCTTTGCGTGACCCGGAAAGCCCGTCCCATCCTGCTGAAGCTCTCGAAATCACGTCTCATTCTCGTCTGAGTCCGAGTCAGCGCCACTCGCAGCGCTCGCGAGCTCGAGCTCGACAGCATTGCGTCTGGAGAGCTCTGGAGCGTCAAGTTCCCATTATACTCCTCTTCGTCCCATCCTGGCCAGCGCCTACACCGAAGTCGCATCGCGGCAGCGGCGGCAGACTCATCTGCGCCCTCCCATCCCGCACTGCCTCCACCGACGGCCCGCCCTGCCCGCGCTCGCCCTCTTCTGCTTGACCGGCGTCGCCGCGACGAGCGTGACGCCCTGCGCCGCGGCGCTCTCTTTCTCCTTCTCACGCGTCCGCCGCGCGTCCGCCTGCGCCGCCCGCTTCTCCGCCGCCTGCTTGCTCGCCGCCTGCTGCCACGCCCTCGCCCCGAGGGCGGTCATCATGCTCACCTCTCGCACGAGCGCTCGCTTGTGCACCTCCGGCCCGACGCTGAGACTCCTGCTGCGCGAGCGAGCGCGCTCCTCGGAGAGAGAGATAGAGAGTGAGCGTGTGCGTGCGATGCTGTTTGAGGTGGACGCGGAGGGCTGGGAGGCGTGCGGCGCAGGCGAGGGGCGGGTGCGGGAAGGAGCGGGGAGGGTTTTGGGCCGCGTGGGCGGCGACAGCGACGCGTCCGACTCCGTATCAGAGAACGGCGAGGTTGGGAACACTTTCGAGCGGAGAAGCGCGCACTTCTCGGGCAACGTCGCCTTGAACCTGCTCAACAGCTGTGAGCGATATCAGTTCGATCGTCAGGGCGAGGTCGGAACGAGCGAGAACATGCAGCGCCTCGACGACGTCCTCGCAGAACACCCGCATCCACTCGCGCTCGTCACGCTTGTTCTTGTTGCGCAGATGCGCCCCGTCGGCTTCGAGCGACGCCACCAGCTGCCACATGGACAGCTTGTCCATAAGGAATTCGAGTACCTCCTTGAGTGACAGCGTGCGCGGCGTCGCGGGTGCCTCTGTCTGCTTCCGCTTCTGCTTCTTCGACGGCAACAAACGCAGCGGCAGCTCGCGTCCCTCTCGGGTTGCACCCCGCGCACCGCACCGGGCAGCGACAGCACCAGGAGGCGCAACAGGATCTTCTTCATCCGAGTAAGCTCAGCGGCACGCGCAAGCACAGGCAGACACGCACTCGCATCTCTCCATGCGCGCGAGCCACGCGTTCTTCCACCGCTCATCCGCGGCGTATGCGTCTTCGCTGATGTCCTGCGGGTCCGCCGCGCCCATCTGCTCGTCGCCATCGTTCTCCACGATCTGGCTGATGCGGTCCTGGTACTTTTGCGCTGCACTCCGTGGGGTGAGGAGAAGCGGCCGGGCGCAGGCGTGTGGCGGGTGCGCAGATGGAGCGGGCAGGGGTGGATTCGAACCAGTGATGGCGGGGTCGGCGCTGCATTGACGGGGTCAAAGGGTCTGACCCCGTTGACAGGTCGGCAACTGTACACTGCGTGAAGCCGCCGGTTTTCTGACACTTCAGAATCTCGTCAGAATTACCGATTCTGGGCAGATGCTAGTCTCGTCCCCAGACCTTGCACGTGGCTGCTGCCACTCGGGAGGACCCGAGCGGAGTGCGAAAAACATATTGCAGCAGCCACTGTACAAGGTCTGGTGGGTTTCGTCAGGGCGGGTGTAGGTGACCCCGTCTCGTGATCGCGACGCTGGCCTACAGCGCGACGCGCATCCTCACATTTGTACTTGTATGCTACCTGATTTCGCAGAATCACTGTCATAATTCCCTCTAAGCAAACTCACGCAGACTGCGACGTTAACGATATGCTCAATGCGGCGCGTACTGTGGCCGAGAAATGTTGCCAATATTATACTCATCCGCAGATACACGCCGCTTAGTCACCGAGAAATTCCAAAACGTATTTGGGGCTGACAGAGTGCAGTACGACTGGCAGCTTGATGTCAGGGAGGCACTGCTGCTGCACCTAGACTCCGTTGTCACTGCCGGCACAGGATCGGGCAAAACTGGACTGGTTTTGATGTCTGATGAGATGGTGGCAAAGTCGTGATTGTCATTGTTAAGCTCAGACATTATGATTCAAAGTGATAAGATGGTGCAGTATGGCATAGACACGGCCAGCTACGCTTCGCGTGCGTTTGTGAGCTCATCGAGTGCGACGCGTCGCGCGCTGTACGCCACGCCAGCATCGCGGTCACGAGATGGGGTCACCCTGACGAAACCCACCAGACCTTATACCAGTGGCACCTGCAATATGTTTTTCGCACTCCGCCCGGACATGTCCGGGCTGCAGGTGCCACGTGAGGTATAAGGTCTGGAACCGAGACTAGGCAGATGCTAGGAGTGTCAGAATCCCTTCAGAATCTGCATATTTCTAACAGATTTCTGACAGATTCCTGACTAACCGTCAAAAGACTACGCCAGTATTAGGTTATTAGATTATGTAAATACATGATATTTTGCGCCAAGTCCAATTAAGGAGCTATATATGCTATCCTTATTTGAATTCGACTGGCTACTGCTGATGTCATGAAGCACAAGACTCCAACTTGTCTTTAGCCTGCATACTTCGATCCCTTCCTCCTCCTCCAAGTCCCTCTCCTCTGTCAGTGGATGTGGCAGTCCTGCAGAATGCGACATGTATGATGTTGTATAGATGAGTATATGCACTGACATGTACATTTCATCGATAGCCACCCCTAGTCCTGGTTAAAAAGCGGCCGTCATGCCACAGCGTCGAGTTCTCGCAGTCCATGCAGCATACAGAATAGTCAGCGGTGAGCGTTTCCCTCTACATCAATGGCAATGGTTTATCTATACCATAGACGTGAGACAATTGATCTGGCGTAGAAAGTTGAGTCACACCGTACCAAGGCTGTACCTTACTGCTCGCCTGGTAAAGCAAAGCGTGCCGGTACATGCATCCCGTACACATTCGCTTTTAGACTCACATGCCCATATTAATACCAGATGCGTACCGTACGACTTCCGGTCCTGCCATACCCGACTGATTTCCGGCATGCACATTCGCCTCTCGTACTGCGGCGACGAGATCGTACCATGTGTCGCGCTCGACATGCACGCCTTTCCAACAAGCGCAGCATCGGTGCAGCATCGGATATTAGGTAAGCTATTGTGATTATTATTATTTCGGCTGACTCGTATCTTCAAGAAGAGTATGGCACATATAGCCACTTTGCGTGGAAATTCAGAGGGGTTGATTCTATGGTATGCTGGACAATTCACGTTGCGTCGGTGCTCACTGATGTTGTTATCTGCATACAGGTTCCAGACGGCGCATGCACTGGACGAACGGCAAGGCGCATCCAGTCACGAAACATAGACCACAGGGTACCGGCAGAGGTGCAGGAGAAACAGAAGTATCAAGTTGTGAGGGGTCCGGCTGCTTCGAAGTTGCTACGTTCTCCTGCTTTCAATGCATTGAGGATTGCTTCAGTACGATCAAGCATTCCTGTATATCCACAATGATACATGAATATATATTATTATATGCTCCTTGACCTGCCAAATACAATCTGTGTATTACATAATATGCACCTCCGGACACTTGTCATGGTCATTTTACCTTGACAGACCATGCTCTGGGTGTTCAGAATCGCATCAGAACCTAGCCCGGAATCTCCCCGAAACACGTCAGAATCTCTATCACTGCGTGAAACGGGCGATTCTCTGGCACCCAGAATCTCGTCAGAATCAACGGATTCTGAGCGGATTCTGAGCAAACTCTAACAAAAATCTGGGACCCCAGAATCTCACCAGAATGATGACATTTTTGGCATGTTTCGGGGAGATTCCGGGCTAGGTTCTGATGTGATTGTGAACACCCAGAACACGGTCTGACAAGGTAAAATGACTATGACAAGTGTCCGGAAATGCATATTATGTAATCTACAGATCATGTTTGTCCACTTTTGGATCCTGGGCAGGTCAGGGCTCATATAATAATATATATTATCATTGTGGATATACAGGAATGCTCAATCGTACTGAAGCAATCTTGAATGTATCGAGAGCAGGAGAACATAGTAACGAAGCAGCCGGATCCCTCACAACTTGATACTTCTGTTCTCCCGCACCTCCACCGGTACCCTACAGTCTATGTTTTGTGACTGGACGCACCTTCCTGTTCGTCCGGTGCATGTGCCGTCTGGAACCTGTATGCAGATAACAACATCAGTAAGCACTGACACAACATGAACTGCCCGACGTGCCATAGTATCGACGCCTCTGAGTTCTCGTGCAAAGTGGCTGTATGCGCCATACTCCTCTTGAAGATGCGAGTCAGCCAAAGTAATAATGATCACAATAGCTTACCTGGTATGTGATGCTGCACTAATGCTGCGCTTGTTGGAAGTGTGCACGTGTCGAGCGCGGCGCATGGTACAATCTCGTCGCCATAGTGCGGAAGGTGAATGCGCGTGCCGGCAGTCAGTCGGGTACGGCGGGATTGGAACTCATACGGTGGGCATCTGGTATGGATATGGGCATGTGAGTCTGAAAGCGAATACATACGGGGTGCACGTACTGGCACACGTCCGCTTTACTGGGTGGGCGGTGAGGTGCAGCCATGGTATGGTGCGACCTGACTTTCTATGCCAGATCGATTGTCTGATGTCTATGGTATGAATGAGCCGTTACCATTGATGTAGAGAAGAATGATCACTGCTGACTCTTCTGTATGCTGCATCAACTTCGAGAACTCGACGCTATGGCATGACGGCCGTTAATTAACCAAGGCTAGGGGTGGCTATCGATGAGAAATACATGTCAGTGCATATAAAGATTGTGTACTCATCTATACAACATGATACATGTTGCATTCCGCAAGACTGCCACATCCACTGACAGAGGAGAGGGACTTGGAGGAGGAGGAAGGGATCAAAGGATGTAGGCTGAAGACGAGTTGGAGTCTTCACCTTCGGTTTATGACATCAGCAGTAGCCAGTTGCAGTCAAATAAGGTTAGCATATATAGCTCCTTATAATCGTGTCATTGGACTTGGCGCAAAATATCATGTATTTACATAATCTAATAACCTTATAATGGCATAGTCTTTTGACAGGTAGTCAGGAATCTGTCAGGAATCTGTCAGAAATATGCAGATTCTGAAGGGATTCTGACGCTCCTAGCATCTGCCCAGAATCCCTTCAGAATCTGCCCAGAATTGGTGATTCCAACGAGATTCTGAGGTGTCAGAAAACCGGCGGCTTCACGCAGTGTATCATTCTGGCAAGATTCTGGGGACCCAGATTTTTTTCAGAATTCGTTCAGAATCCACTCAGAATCCAGCGATTCTGACGAGATTCTGGGCACCAGAGAATCGCCCGTTTCACGCAGTGTGTAAGGGGGGGAGGCAATTTCCGGCTGCTCGGCTGCTGGAGGCTGCGCCGACAGAGCCGTTCCTGTCAGCCGTTCCTGTCAGCCGTTCTCATGTCAGAAATGCCGCATTACATTCCCAAGAGCTTACCATTGCGCATGCTATTTTGAGACAATGAGAATGTTTGCAGGAAATCTGTTCCGAACGAGTTTTAGAATGGTGTTTGCATGAATATCTAGGACTGTTGCTGAAGGGTTACAGTTTTAAGAAGGAGTTACAGCTACATGGTCGTGAAAGCGGTAATCACATTGTAGATTGTCGACGAACCAGCAAGCATCGTTCCTCATTACTTCACATTATAATGGTTTTCATGCTTATGGTATGAATCAAGAATTCCCTGCTGGTAATTTTGTACCGCTTGCAAGCTGTGAATATTTTCGAACAGGACAGAGTGACTATGATTACCTTCCTGTATGAGACGCGACGCGACACAGCACGCGATGCTATGCGTCGCGTCCACTTGGCCGCATCCTAGTTGTAAGGATAGCGATTTGAACTAGTCTGATGGCTCAGACAGACATATCTTGGTATTCTAGCAAGTAGATTGTGATGCAGCCAATGTATGTTTGCTGCTGCTAACCAGAAGTAGCTATCTATGATGCCATGGTACGCCAATACCAGCGCAATCGCGATTCGGGCGCTAGGATTGCTTATGAAGGTCGTTCGTGGGAAGTTCGTGGTATGTGATGCTCGGAATTCGACTTAGATCAGCTTCTCGACCGCTAGTGCTCAGAATCCGGTATGTATACGAGTGCTTCTCGACCGCCAGCGCTCAGCATTCGGTATACGAGATTGCTTCTCGAACGCGGTGTCGATAGTACATGTAGCACCCGTAACAAGAACTCTGATGCGTGCAGATGATATATAATGCAGTCCTGCTCTCCGCCCTTCCCTTGGACCCCACCAATCCTGTTGCCCAGTACTCGAATTCGAGATTTATAATCTCGTGAAGTGTTTGATCCAGAATAGTACGGTTGCAAATCCCAGGGTTGCCGCATGTCCCAAGTCATAAGCGCTACTGAGGCTCTGTCTCATCGGCATACGTCTGTGGACTCACCATACACCGAATATGTGACTGGGGCGCTCGCGTATGTTATTGCGGCATCAGCCATCTCTAGTCCATCATTGTACGTCCGCGATGATACTCTGCTCTTGACGTTAGTAAAACCTCGTCTGATATTATTTAGAGCCCCTCCTCCCTCCAATGACGAGATCGCACCCTCAACCTATGTCGATTGCGCGCAGATCAATGGTTGCCGCACTGCACTATCATCCTATTCACGTCATATCTTCGCCCTCCTCGTGGGTATCAACAAGTATCGGAATACAGATATCCCCGTCTTATCCGGATGTATCAACGACTGCAAGAATTTTGAGGCTTTCCTGCTGGAGGACATGGGGGTACCCAAGTGGAACATACGTTCCCTCTGCAACGAAGCCGCTACCAGGGACGCTATCCTCGGAACTATTGATAGCCATCTCCTGAAGAATGAGAATGTTCTCAAAGGAGACGCTATTATCATCTTCTTTGCGGGTCATGGCAGTTGCCTACCTGCCCCCAAAGGCTGGGCACCGCATGATAGCAATGTCGAAACTATCCGCTCCTACGACGAAGGGATGCAGAAGGACGGGACACTGATTTATGGGATTCCTGATCGCACGATCGCAGTATTGATGGCTCAGTTATCTCGTATAAAGGGCGACAATATCGTTTGTATCTTCGATGTTACGTTGCAATGCAGATACTCACACTCAGTGATAGGTGACGATTTTCGATTGCTGCCATTCTGGTGGTCTTTCCAGAGGCCGAGCGGTTGTGCGTTCTTCGACAACCATCGGCGAGCTTGAGAAGTTGCCAGCAGATCTGGATCAGGACATCTGGGATCGTGACCCGGACGCGCTCCAGACAATCCTCGCCGACTCATTCCTGAATTCGGAGGTGACTTCTCATGTCATGCTGGCTGCCTGCCACGAAACAGAATCTGCACACGAGACAACAAAGGAGGGCGTGAAATGTGGTCTATTCACGCATACTCTTCTCAGGGCATTGCGAGGGCACGCCATATCGGAGGCGATTACATATGACCAGCTAATTCAGAAACTGCCCGATCTCCACTGCCAGAGCCCTCAGTGTGTGGGGATCCACAAGCATAGGGTTCTGTTCAAGACAACAGAGGGTGGGTCAATTAATGGCGGGGCAGGCCTCTCCCAGCTGCGCGAGGGATCGGCCAGCCTCAGTGTCCGCGCGAGCGAGCGCAAGAGTTCACAGCGTGTTAACGATGTCGCCTTTCAACCTCCTCCCGTCCATTACCAGCCCGCTGTTGCCGGAGCCTTTAGCAACGACGACGTCTTCTTTTCCACCCTCCATCCACACCCTTTTCTATGTGTTCTCCTTTTGATATTTTGCATTCTGTGGCATGCCACTTTGTATTTACTGCTAGCCTCGTAGTCTCACCTTGCGGCCTTCGTCGTTTCCCGGCGCGGCACGCACCTGTGCGTCCCAATCGTACGGGATTGATGGACCACCTACCCGGCGGCTCGTCCATCTCCTGCGTCCACTCCCTGCTAATGCCGGTCCCACACAATTCTTGCAGCATGCACAGCGCACGTCAGCGCCATCAGTTGCCTTCGAAACCGCGACGACGAGCCCGGAAGTGGCTCCAGCGCTATGCCAGGGTGTAGAATCCTCTAACATGCTGCTTACAACTCATGAATCTACGGATTTTTGTAGAAACGGTGGAACTCATTGCATACTGGTCATAGCCGAATCATATACTGTGAGAGACTTCTGTGCGGGTGATGTATCTATAGAGTACTCAAATTCAAATAGTCTGATTTCAAATAGTATACTATAGTAATGCAAAGAATTAGGCGCCAACCCGAGGGGCAAAATACCTCGGTGTATATTACATAAGAAACGGACCTACGTTCGGTAGAAATGGCATGAGTAGCAACTACATGATCGAGTCTAGAAAAAAACCCCATTTTAATCGGGCGATAATTAGATTCTGTGAGACAGATATCACGGGTAGTAGCTTCATTGTGTTTCGCATTGACGCTCCCATGTTCTCCACAAATGTCGCTCAGCTTTTTCAGCCATCAAGACCATTCGGTGGAGCCGATCGAGCATCGGTGCAATAGAACCATGCTCATTGGCCGATTGTTAGCAATGCAAAAGGAAGCGGCTTCGCCAATCTTGAGCCATCAGAGTACAGATGCATATCATACATCCAGTCCGGGAGTTCAGCTCAATCAAATCTTAAGAGCTCCGCGAAGGCTAGCATTCGGAACTCAGTATTTCGCTATGCCGATCATCTGTATACTATGTCGTCTCGCGAGATCCCCATAGTCGGGCCAGTGCAAAACAAACGTGCTGGCCAATCAAGATCATGTACCATGAACGCGTCACCCAGCAAACATCATGATTCGATATGAGACTTTCTTGCAGTATGCTCCTGAACAACATTCGTCCTAACGTTGGAGCCCCAGGGCGGCTGCGTTCCGTCCCACGCGCACTGTGTTCCTACAATTACGGAAGGAGCGCTATGACTGCTTCTGCATTGCACACACTGACCCATTAGCCGTAGCCAGATCAGATTTACTCGTAGTGACGTTGTCCCACCCAGAACGGAACACGCGACCCTTGCCCCCAAGTGCAACTAGGTGCGCTCGACTGGACAGGAACACAGTCCGGGCTATCTACGCTCGCCGGGTTCGGTATGTCAGTGAGCCACCACGTAGCGTGGGAGTGTTGGTTCATGAGGGCCGCCAATTCGCGAGAAGTGTTGATCGCGTACTTATACTCAATCCGCACGGCCCCGCCTACCATCGCCCATTTTGACGACTCTGAGAACATTGAAAACTGTCTGCTTGGTTGGAGGGGAAGAAGGGCATATGCTAAGCTAGTTCGCGAGGGTGCAGTTCCAGCGAAGCAGTCTTAGGCCCAAGAAATTGCGTGACGTCGAAGAGACCCATGATGTGAGACGTCCGCATCCATGAGACGCGCCAGGTTGCCTGTTTATTTGTGTTCCCCTCCTTGAGCTGCATCGCTCCCAGAGCGTAATCATCTGCACGCACACACACTATACAGCGTCTGCGTCGCCTTCCGCGCGGGGATGATGGACGAACGCAATGACGCAGATGTCCGCTGACTCGATCACCTGCTGCACGTTCTTGTGCGACCAGTTGCGATGTAGGAACTTCCAGTCCGAGCAGTCTAAGAGCGCATAGACGTGCTAAGGGGCGGTAGCCTCCTGCAGCATCCACGCGCCGGCGATCCATCCTGTCTCCTCGTGCGGCGGTACAGGGCGCTGAAATCCTTAAGGAAGACGAGACACATGCCACTATACATATTCTTAATCTGGAGTGCCTTATCATCCCGGTTGTCTTGAATGATGAATAACCTGTCGAGCCACAGGTATTTGTATGCGAAGCTGACTGAGACTTGTCAGATGTATGCAAGGATGGAGATGCCGATATAGACAGAATCCTGTGAGGCACCCTTCACGTCGAAGGCGCCTAGGTGGCAACCGAGTCTCGTACGATGCGACCACCCACCCAGATGCAGGAGAGATAGCCGTGCTGGATGCGCGCTGTGGGCAGGAACTCGGAAAAGTCGTCGATGCACAGTTTGCGCGTCCACATCGACCCTTGTGAGAACTTCTCGCAGTCTAGAAGGAGGAACCTATCCAGCGTGGCATGTACAGGTTGGCTGGTGATATTTGATAATCTACCCTCTGAGCTGAGGAAGGGGCAGCTCAAATGTCATGGTGACGGTGACCATCGGAGTGATTGGCATTACTAGCAGAAGCGTCGATTCAGCAAGGAAGTACGATGTATTGATGGGGCGGGCAATCACACACCTAATAAAGGAGATCTTGAGCCCTTTCGAAATAATGCAAACTTGATATTGCGAATTTTTTGAACCTATGCTCGACCAAGGCTTTACTATATTCAAACCAACCAGTGGTGGCTGACCAGCACAAGTTGCCATTGATATGAACTCGAGCCGCCTCAGAGCAGAGGTCACTACGATGGGAAAATCAGCTCGTCACAACTGCTTGTCCGTTTGTACAACGACGAGCTGATTCGAATTATGGCAATTCGCGCGTGCGAAGGATTACAAGCACTCAACTCCTGTAATCCACGAGTACATCGACAGGCAATCAGTGGGGGATGATGGTGTATGTCACCATTTGCCTCTGATCTGCATGGCGCGACGATCAGACCCACCTAATGGCGGAGGACCTACAATACGATATCGGATCCACGTCAGTACTTGCGTTTGCGATCACGGCGCTGCACGCATCACAGTGCAGGAGGCACAGTCTATGAGAATACCTTCTGAAGTGCAATCGGCTTCGCTTTTGTACATAAGACTTGTTGGGCTAAGTGACTTTGCAGTGTTTGATATCATAGCAGGACAACCAGTACGAGTCGGCGTTAGAATTTGTGGCCTCGTCGTCACGTTCGCAACAGCGCTTACCGTGCTTACAAAGCAGTCCTCTTTTGGAGACATTAATGTGAATTTGCACTCAAGACATCAACGTGCACTATGCTGAGCTGCATTTTCTGCCTCTGCCCAACCTATGAAGTTGAGCTCATCTGTGGATAGATAATTTCCGGACAATTGTGGATGCCAATCTTACGGTATCGATTTTAGCATAATGTAATCAGCACTTATCTATGGCCAAGTCCATTACTAAAAGCAGGTATATCGTCCGGTGTGCTGGTTGACCTCGACCTCCGTCGTCGCGATGAACTTCTTCAAGAGTAAGCCGCGTACGCCGCCGGATCTCATTCGGGGTCTGCGCGATGCTCTTCCAAGGCTCGACGGACCGCCAGGGGAGGCTAAACGGAAGGTGAGCAGTACGTTTGTTGATGCCGCTGTCGCCGCTGAGATCGCCGGGCAGGCCGCTGAGGACGTGGCCAAGAACCTGCAGCAAATCAAGGCAGTTCTATATGGCGACGGTGGTAAGTCCATCGGGCTCGTAGCTGGCATCGCTGACCGCCAGCCAGAGCCCATACCCGAGCTGGTGGCGCAGCTCGCGCAGGAGACGTACGCGACGGACATCCTGCACCAGCTGCTGCTCTCTATCCACCTGCTGGAGTTCGAGGCGCGCAAGGACGTCGTGCAGATATTCAACAACCTGCTCCGCCGCCAGATCGGCACGCTGTTCCCGACGGTCGACTATCTGCGCAAGCACGAGGAGGTGGTCTTTGCCGCGTTCAACGGGTACAAGAACGAGGAGGTGGCCCTCAACACTGGTATGATCCTCCGCGAGATGCTCCGCCATGAGCCCCTCGCACGCATGTTGCTCCACTCCGAGCAGTTCTATCAGTTCCCGGTGTACATCGAATCGACGACGTTCGGCGTCTCATGCGATGCGTTCGCGAACCTGAAGGAGACGCTTACGCGTCACAAGACGATGGTCGCGGACTACCTTGATAAGAACTATGACCGTGTACGTGCTGTGTTCTGGCTCCCCAATGCTGTGCTGACCCTGTGCGCAGTTCTTCACGTCTTTCACCCAGCTCATCCTATCGCAGAACTACGTCACTAAGCGCCAGTCGCTGAAGCTCCTCGGCGAGATCCTCCTCGATCGGGCTAACTTTGCGGTCATGACGCGTTATATTGCCAGTGAGACGAATCTCAAGATGATGATGAACCTGTTGCGGGATAAGAGCAAGAACATCCAATTCGAAGCATTCCATGTGTTCAAGGTGCGTCTGCTCCGATGGTATACAAGGCAGACATTGACTGTGGCTATAGGTCTTTGTGGCGAATCCTAAGAAACCCCCACAGATTGAGAGTATCCTTCGTCGCAATAAAGACAAGCTGCTCGCTTTCCTGAAGAATTTCCATAATGACAAAGAGGGTATGTGTCGAATATCGGCTCATAACCGGCCACTGAGAATTATATCAATCAACTACAGATGAGCAATTCACCGTGCGTATTGATCTACCATCTATCAGCTGGTGCACCGATATTCATCATTGACGTCACCCCAGGATGAGAAGCAGTTCCTCATTGCGCAGATACAGAGCCTTTAACGGCAGATAGCTCTGGAACCGAATCTTTCCTTATAGCCTCAACCACGGACATCACGCATCTCTGACGACGCTCCAACACCTATTTGCACGCAAGTTTCAGCCCTATCTATCCACACACCATTCGCAGAATCGCACACTTGTGTAGCCTCCTGCTTTCCTCTCTGCATCTCGTGTATCACCAGCATCCTCGCACCCTTCTTGACCTTGATCGTCGGGCGCCTGCACCCTCGCTTGATCGCCTCTTACTCCCTCCCTCTCAATCGTCCAACTCCAACTCTAGCCTGAATTATACGTATGTGCTATGCGGACAGCGTGGCCCGCGCACCTCGGGGCGCGCAATGCGGGCGGCTCCTGTCTCCCTCGGTGGTGTCGGCGCTCGAGGTGCCTGATGTGTGAAACACGCGCAGGCTAGCGTTCGCGGATTTCGATAACTCGTGTTTAGTCGTGCACGAACCGACAACTGTCCCGCCGCATCCTCCCTTCGCTGAGAGGCTCAGCGCACGCAGCTGACAACGTGGTGTTCATAGGTGCCGTATACCTATGCCAAGTCAGAGCGCGAGGAGACTAGGTTCCAGGTCGTCGACACGCACCCCGTAATGCAGACATTCACGATCGCGCTCACATAACCAGGACCACGGACATTCCTAGCTTGACATTCACCCTCGCCGGCGCTCACTTGTTGATCCCCCGTGCGGTCTGTGCTAGCCGCGCTCGTCGCCGTCCTGCTCCCCGCCGTCCCCTTTCTTTAGTCTCCTCTTTTCTGTCGCTTTGTCGTTCTCACTAGTACTCACCCTTCTCTTCTCGGATTGCTGCACCATGGCCGGCCCTCGTCGCCCCTTGTAGTTCAAACCATAGCTAGAATACCGTCGCAAATAACATACGCAGCCGGACATCGAAGACGACTCGCGAAGAGAAGACGCGCGAAGATCTGTCGGTCAATGTGAGTTGCTAGACGGCTTCGATTGTTCGCAGGCGAACAGGACGATCGTGATGATCGAACCACGGGCTTCCGCAGCACCTTTAAAGAGCACAATCTTCTCCCGCGCGTGCTGCACCGTCGATGGTTGATTTTGTTCTCTTGTGCACGAGATTTGGCTCTGAGGATCCATGTCTTGCAGCGCCATGGAGACCGGTCAGTACGTCGTGAGGTAGATCAGGACGAGTACGTCAACATGCCCTGCACTGTGGTCGTCAGATCTCATCGTTACTGAGCGTCGAGCACCGACTCCCGCTCTCGCCATGTGCCACGTGCCTGGGTCACTCTAGTCCGCGCTTGCTATCATCCCCATCATTATTAGCCACCTGATCGCTCGTTCCTGCGCGGTCTCTCACAAGTTACATCGTGCTACTTCTCGTTTCCTATGCTCGAGCGTCCAGGCTGACCCCAGCCCAGGACTTGTGTCGGATAGTTGTCAACGAAAAGGAGATGAGACGTGATGCAGTGGAGAAAGAGTGATTGATATATTTCCGCTCGGCAATAGCACAGCATCCGAGCCCATCAGGCATCAGTTGCAAGGTGAAACATGCCAGGAGCACAGCGCCAAGGTATATAACCCCGGCGTGCTTTCGTTGCACCTCAGGCTGCGCCTCCCTTTCGACCATCACTTCGCCCGTCTTTTTCTTTGGTCTCTTCGTTTCTTTTGCTGCGTGTTTTTTGCAGTTCTTACGACCTCTAAGCTACAGTTCACGCGTATTCGCACTCTCACGACACGACCCTCCGCGTAGTTTCCTTCCAAGCACACGACTCACTCACGATGGGCTACGTCCGCTCCCGCAAGTTCTGCTGCTGTCTGCCGGTCAGATTCGGTGTGTTCTGCGCGGCCCTCCTTGGTATTGCGTACAGCACTGCGTTCTGCGTGCTTGGCTGGATTGAGGTCCACAGACACGGTATGTCCGACAATCCTTGATCGCAGCACATCGCCATTGATATCCGCCTCAGCAACGCACCAGATTGACCTCGACAAGGATGAGGTCATCGGGCTCGTGCTCTTCTCTCTCGCGTACACGTTCATGCTCCTGTTCTCGCTCATGGGGTGAGTTTTGAGGCGCATCACCACCGCCTCTCCGCGATCTCTAATCTGTAACATATCACAGTTTGATCGGATCAATCGGTGGCGTACGTGGCTTCGTCAAGGGCTACGGCGTCAGTCTCGCGATCAACACCGCGATCACCATCGCCATCGGTATCTTCTGGTGCTGGAAGCTGTTCCACACCGACCGTAACGTGTGCAAGAACAACGAGTCCGACGACCTCGAGAAGGCCGAGCACTGGGTCTGCCAGAAGGGCTTCGACGTCATCCGCGTCGTCTTCGTCATCATCCTCGTCCTCGTCTGGATCTTCCAGATTGGTCAGTACATACCATTTGATTCCATTTCATGGACCCGAGTGCTGACGAACGTATGTAGCTGGCTGCGCGATCGTGTTCGACTACGTCGGCCAGCTGAACGAGGAGATCGAGCTCGACCAGGCCGAGTATGGCAGCAAGGACGCGCCCGCTGTCAACCCGTACCCCGCGCCCGCGACGACGATGCGCACGACGTACGAAGCGCAGGCGACGCCGGTCATGAAGAGCGCGTACGACCAGGGCAGCTGGGGTGGCGACGCATCCAAGAACTCGTACCCGTTCACCACGGGCGAGAACTCATACGGCGCGCGCAGCGATCAGAATGTCTGAGCGACAGACTAGTGGCAGTGGAGGAGGCGGTTGCTGTGGAGTTTCGACATTCGTTGCTACAATTGTATTTGACTTGTATTCGGAGTAGGCCAATGACTAATGATTTGATGGTCGGATTTGCTGTGATGGAGCCTCAGGAAGCCGCGTAGCCTAAAGAGCGAGTCTCTGGCCGATACGTTGACGCGTCGAGTGGCTCGCAAGCACGGTCCTGATTTCGTCGCATACGTATGCTACTGAGTGTATGATCTCGATAGCAATTGGCCCCTCTGCGCGACATACTATGCCATGGCATGGAACAATGATGCGAGTTGACAACCTTAGAATCCGCGCGAAGTTTATTAATCTTATGACAATGCGACATTGGAAGCAACTGAATCCATGTTATGTGTCAAAGAAATTTGATCAGTATGTCTCCGAGGGCCTGTGATTTACAAGCTGCTGCAAAGGCGGAAAGCCTCGAGGTTGTTAGCTGATGTGACATTAAGTCCATTGCGCTTCTCGAGACAGAGGGTAGTACCCGGGTGGCCTTCGTCTGCGAGCGGGTCTGGGGTAGCTTGAGCGACGGCGTGACGGGACAGCACGGCTGTCCCGTCTTCGATGAGCTCATCCAGTGGCGGCTTTTTAGGGTATTCCATTCTTCAGCATCATTTATCTCTTTACGCAGTTTGGAGCATGTTCTGCCCAATTTCACCGTCACCAGAGATAGGACGTGGCAAAGCCTGAGACGATAGAGAAAAGAGAGGCTCAGAGGTTGAGGTATTGGTCGAGAGAATGGTAGAGGAAGAGGAAGAGATGGAAATGAAGACCGAGGAGACCGCAAGGGAGGCGTTAAAGGAAGAGAAAGGGATCTAGGGCCGTTCAACGCAACAGATCACGCACGGGATATTGATCCATCTCCAGCTCTATCTGAAGTGTCGTCTGAAGGTAAGATCATCTGCTTCTCTCTGCGCCTCAAAACGTCAATGGCTGGCAAAGGCGACACCAACACCTGTAAAGGGGCTCGTATGACGACATGCGGTGCCAGAGTGTCCCACACCAATGTTCGTTTCTTGTTATTGAATTGCGGAAATGATGTTTGCTAACTGCTGTATGGCGTAGTCTCGTCGAATTGATGGCGCCTCTACTACTAGCGATATGCACGATCCTCGGTCGACGAAGAGACTATAATTAACGCCTTTGCAATCCCCGTTTTTATGAATTCACCTACTGTGTGAATGATGCATCAATGGATGTGTATATCATACTTACCTTGCAGCGAAGGTGTTCGTCTGGCGGCCGACGATTGATTCGATGAGAGTGAAGAGCGAGAGTATCGCGCGAAGTTCGCCAGTCACAGTAATTCGTTGCCCGCGCTAACTACAAAGCTATCGCAGCACCAGGAAGGAACAAGACTATGGCCAGTAGACATCCACATTCTTCAAACAGAGTTCTTGCCTGCAACTTAAGTCCATAGATAGCTCCAGTGGATCGCAGATCATGGAATAATTGTACTTCATAATTGGATGAACCGTCTGAGGCCGAGCTCGTCGCAGAGCTCAGAGGGTCACGTGGCCTCCCACATTCCCAATAAATAACTGTCCATACCATTTTCACCAGATGGTCGATTATGGGCTGAACCAATGGTACAGTTTTGGCTGCATTGGTTCGTTCAGATGAGCTGAGAATGTGCGGGAAGCGCGGCGATGTTACGAAGGGGGTTTGCAGCACGTCAGGACGTAGGTCCACGAGTCCCACGTCTGGAAAAACGGCACCATAGCTCCTCGAGTGCGTCGCGTAGGCTCTTCTAGTACTGATTGCTGCCTGACGGCGCTCATGTCTACATATGCTGTGGACACAAACACCTTGAGGAACCCGGAATCCGACGCGGCACCTTTCGGGAGAGAAAATTTGATGCTCTCTGTCTCAGATGAACCATAGCCAATCGGGATTCGTGAGGGCTGGCCATTCGTTTTGCGGGGAAGTGGGGCAGTCATCGTGATTGAAGGTGGTAGGTACCATGCCTAAAGTTGTAGTATGTCAGGCTTGCACGCTTTCTGTGAGTTAAACACGAACCTGAATGCTGTAATCGCTCGGATCGAAGTAGAATACGTAGGGATACAAGTCGTGGTCAGAGTTGTTCACCAGTGTGAGACCGTAGAATGGATCCATGTCTGTCACGACGGCCTCCTTGATAGTAGCGATGTCGTATAATGTACCTCCTGGCAGGAGGAGTGGCTCTGGTTGGACGGCTAATAAATCCTCCCCTGCCGGCAGGTATGAGGGATTGAACGTGTCCTGCGCCTTCTGGAGACGGCGCAGCTCCAGTCTGAATTCATTGTTGATGGGTGACGACTTGTTCACTCGGTATAGATGGAAATTGAAATGGGAGACCGCCTCGAGCACATCTGCCACGCCGTTCTGTCCGATATCGATGATGCGCTTCGCGTGTCTCGCCGTTAGTGGGTCTGATCGCTGTAATTGTAAACCCTTGCGAGAGTTGTAGAGCACAGACACGTCGCAGTGCTGCCTTGATGAAACGGAGGAGAAGTGATTGCTGGTAGGTAAATGGAACTGAACCTGGAGTATGCGCGCATTCCAGTTGGAGATCGTGGCTCGCGATCCCGCCGCGATGTGCACGTCACGGTCCTCCAGCACGGGCGTCGCGGTACACCGCAAAGCGAAGACGCGTATAGCGACGAGTCTCACCTCGACGACCTGGTCGGGGTTCTGGCGAGAGACCTGCGGTGGTGGTTTGACGAGGAACTCGGTGCCATGTACGACACCGTGGATGCTGCCCGCTTCCACGACAAAGCCGGCGTCGTCCTGCTCCACCTTGAACGAGTCCGCCCAATCCTGTACGACGCACGCATTGAACAGCACGCGGTCTTTGTTGATCCCTTCGCACTGCGGGTGCTGGAACGACAACCTGGGCAGGAGTGCCATGAGGCGCGTGTAGGTGACATGGCCGAGCGGGCAATCTCGCAGCGTGTCCAACAGCGCGGATGTGAAGGCGCCGCGGGGCTCATCGCCAGTGTTTAACTCCACCGCGACCTCTTCCGAGCGACAGGCGGCAAGCATGACGTGAGACGACATCGGCTTGTACAAGAACCTGGTGGGCACCATAGCGGTCGCGGTCCGCGAGGACAAGCCCCACATCCATATCTCCTCATCCAGCTCGAAGGGCAGAGGTGAGGGGGAAACATTGAGCGGAATATGGCGAGCGGTGCCCACGCCTCGTAAGGCCGTGGTGGAATGACATGTGTCCATTATCACCGTCTGCCGGTATGCTTCAGCGACGAACTATCCAGCGAGAGGCTTAACGAACAATATTATCACCCTTCTCGTAGGCAAGCCGGCGCATCAACCCATCGAAGGTGCGGTCGGGTATGCCATAAATAACTTGCTCTGTGTCTAGCCGCTTCCCATCATCATAGGGGCATATCGTCTCAACCGAGTTTCTGTCGGCCAGCCAGCCAGGGGGAGCTTGCACGCGAGCTCCATGGCCTGCGAAATAAAATATCATAGTGTCGCCAATAGATATATCGCTATTGTGTATGAGATGAGTCTGAATGCTCTGGATTATGGCGTCGCGAGTGGCGGCCTCGTTTCTTAGAAAGACGATGTGACCGAAGGGAACCTGGAGCACCTCGGTGAGGAAAGAGACGACATTCTCCCCATCGTGGACGCATCCGGAGAGGTTGGGGATGTCCGGGTTCCAGTAGTCGTCAATAGCGACGACGACGGCGTAAACGCGAGATTTGGCGTGGATGCTGACAGGCTGAGAAACCTCGCTTTCACTTTTCTCGTCGGTCGAAGGTACCGATACTTCTGGTATTTGGGGCTCAAGAACGGGACCAGTAGGAAGATCCAGAGGTTCAAGGACTGTTATCGGGGGTATTTGCTCCGCTCTACAGGGCATGAGTGGGCCTGCCTTACTTAAGAACGGCTTGAAAACTTACTTCTGCGCAACATCGGACGGTTGAGCGACTGTAAGACAACTTAGACATTCAGACAAAGCACGGGGTATTGCAACGTACGAGTCACTGATCTGCACTATTGTTAGAGGTGCACTGTGACTTATATGGAGTCAAACATACGCAGGCGTCCCACTTTCCGAGAAGTGTGGCGTAGTTGTAGAGACGGGCTGGGAATTCGAGGCCTTCGTGCTACTCTTTTCACGACGACCGAATAACTTTGAAAGAAAACGCCGAACCTTCGGCATTATATAGAATCTCCGGAATCCTGGTGGCTAACCACAAAAAAGGGTATGGAAGCTGTCAACAACGAGACAGTGAAGTGGTCGCAGAAACAGAGGGCGGCGCCAGAGCGCGACATGGTCAATAGGTCAACGTTTTGAGTCTTTGCATCCGACCAGCGGATCAGGCAAGGTGCAACGAGCGAATGGGCCGGTGACAACGCGACATGATTGTTTGCATGAGCCGTACAGATCAAGGGCATCCAGGCTCGGCGCTGAAAGGCAATCATATGCCGCCTCGCTTCAGCGAGGCTGCGAACAAAGGCATATACACGAGACAGTGGCGAGGTCGTTGCACTGCGCGCTGTGTCGGGTGATATCATTGTTTGTTGAAATCAGTCAATATCTTTCAACTGTGAAGAGTCAACCAATGTCGCAGAACCGTTATATCTCAGACCGCTCTTCTTCCCATACCGCCTAACGCCAATCAGTCAGTTTCATATCCCCAGAATGCAAAATTTCGTACCGAGACACAGCCCCCACCGGTACATGAGGATACAACGTGGGGTAGTCCGAAGAAGCTGATCGCTAACCAAAGGAGAGATCAGCGGTCATCAATACTGCAGTGATTGCTAACATGTCGATGTCCGCTTGCCGAAAGGTCAAAGGGTGTCTGCCACGCGTTATTCGGCCGATCGCCTTCATTTCGTCATGTTCACGATCCATCGGACCACTCGCATGCATCTTGGCGACGTGGCGAGACGCTGATTGCACGAGACCAGCGCGGAAGAGAGTGCAGGACTGTAGAGAGTGCAGGAGTGTAGACAGCGCGCATGATACCGTCGCTGGTATTTTGCGCACCGCCTTACCGTGGATTCTGACCTTGGGACGAGCTTTGCTATGCATGTCAAATACGGAAATGCCGTTACTATATAAACAACATGCGGATACTGCTTGCCGCACGGATGCGGCACCTCCTACATCCACTAACACATGGTGGTCAAAACTGTGTACCTAGCGTGCGCCCACGCCTTCCTAGGCCTAGAAACTGTATATGAGTCCTGTGCTGAACGTCATGGCGAACTGCCTGCGGACCGAGCACTCACACTCGCCGAACCGCGAGTCCGGATGTTTACACCCTCCCCGCCGCTTACTCCGCGGCAAGCTCCAGCTTAATCTTGGCAATCGCCGCGGCAGGGTTGAGGCCCTTAGGGCACGTGCGTGCGCAGTTGAAGATGGTGTGGCATCGGTACAAGCTCATCTCGTTCTGCAGCTTCTCCTTGCGCTGCGCCTTGTACGTGTCCTACACACGGACATCAGCTTTCCACAATCTCGCCGATCGTCGCACAGCTGGACGCACTCGTGAATCGGCCATCCAGCGGTACGCGGCCATAAGCGTCGCGGGACCGAGGTACTCATCCTGGTTCCACCAGTAGCTCGGGCATGATGTCGAGCAGCACGCACACAGGATACACTCGTACATGCCGTCGAGCTTGCGCCGGTCCTCGGGTGACTGAAGGTGCTCGCGGTCGGCGGGTGGGTTGTCGTTCTGCAGGTAAGGCTCGATCGACTTGTACTGCTTGTAGAACAGCGTGAGGTCTGGCACGAGGTCCTTCACGATGTACACTGGGCCGGTGTTAGCGGCGTGAGGTGGCGAAGAATCGTCGAAGAGGAATCGTACTGTGTGGGAGAGGGTAGATCTTGGTGTCCTTGTCCGAGTCACGGTCGATGCGGCAGAGGCACGCGAGCGTGTTCTGTCCGTTTATGTTCATAGCGCAGGAGCCGCAAATGCCCTCTCTGCACGAGCGGCGGAAAGTCAAGGTCGGGTCCATCTCGTTCTTGATCTTGATGAGCGCGTCGAGGATCTGCGGCGCAATAAGAAACAATCGCGAGTCAGGAGATAAAGCGGACTCGCCATGGGTCCGCACTGGTTAAGATCGACATTGTACGTCTGCAGTGTTGGCTTGGCGCCAGGTTCATCGGGGTTCTACAGTAAGGCAAGTCAAGCAAGATGCTCAGTGCCATGTCATCGCGCATATAGTCCTCCTGTGCTCACCCAGCGGTAGATCTTGAACTGCTTGTTGAGCACCGGCTTCTCGCTAGGGACAGCCTGGGCGCGCGCCGACGACGAGGCGAACGACCTCACGGAGGTCTTGAGCGCGTTCTGGCGCAGAGCGGATGAGCGGGCAAGGACAGACTGCATGGTGATGGGGAGAGGTAAGAGGAGGAGTGGCCGGTGAGCTCAAGTGTGAGCGAAACACGACGGAGGAGCGGATATGTTCGGCCGTTCCCGTCAATGTCCGCAACCAATCCGAATCTCTCCTTTTGTACGCAACCCTAACCTCGCCCTGAATCATCGGTAGGGTTAAGGTCCCTGATCACGTGCCCAGGTCCAAGGGGTTGCTCTACCTCCGAGTTTCGTCGTTGCGTTCATTCATGACTTCAAGACAAGACATAAGTTATAGTTATCAAGCACACAAGGTTGCCATCGAGCTCAGATTGCAACGTCAGCATCGTGGATGTCGACCACGTAACTGACAGAAATAGTGCAAACAGCACAGGGTACTAAATAAGCATCTACGACTACGACATCACCTGGAAGTCAAAGCTACGCCTACAGCAGAGGATGTTACAGTACGATGCCGTTCATACTACAAGGCTCCACGACCACAAATCCATTGTCCTCTTGATGAACCCTGAACGTCTGCGAGCGTTCCTCAATTACAGGCCCATACACAGACCACCGATCCTCGGTGGTCACTGCAGCTTCAAACAGGACGCGCTCCCTGTTGATGCCTTCGCAAATTGGATGCTGATTGGGCATTCCGGGAAGGAGCTCTACCAGACGGGAGTACGTAAGCTCACCGGGAGGGTATTCCCGTAGCGTTTTCAAAAGTGCGGAGGTGAATACGCCTGTGGCTTCACCGTCTGGGCCCTCCTCCTGCGCAGTCTCCTCGGGTCTGCAGGCCGCGAGCAGGACATAGGACGGCGTCACCGAGTACCAGGACTCAACAGGCGAAGGGGCAATGCCCATACGCGCAGATAGGCCCCTTGAGCGAGAATCCCGACCAGTATAGGGTGTTGTGCCTGGTGCACTCATCATACCGCCGGCATAGCACGAATCGAATATAGCGGTCTGGAAATGAAAATCAATTAGTGGTGGACAACCTAAGTAAGCACGAAACGAACTATGTTGTTACCCTTCTCATGGGCCAACTCACGCATCAGCTCGTCAAAGGTACGGTTGGAGATCCCGTGAACAACATTGCCATGATCATCAACTGTGTGGTAATCGTACGGGCGAAACGTCTCCATCATGTGTTCTTCAGTCGCCATGAAAGCTTCTTCGCGGCCCCCATGTCCTGAGAAGTAGAATATGATGGAATCTCCGAATGATATCGCCTCGTTGGTGATGAGATGCGTTCGAATGGCAGAGATAATATCACAACGACGCGCTGCTTCGTTGTCCAAGAATAGGATATTGTCTTCAGGAGCTTGTAGGACCTCTTTTAGGTACGATTTGACACTCTCCCCGTCATTTACGCATCCGGACAAGTCAATGATGTCTGGATCCTCGTAGATGTCAATAGAGATTATAAGTGCAAATACACCGGTCTTTGAGCAATAGGTCCACGGCTGCGGGACGCCGACTTCGATGCCGTTATTGTTGAGTACCGCTGGAATATCGAGCTGGTATGGTTGCAAAATCGGCGACTCGCCGGGCGGTAATTTTGGTAATGGCTTGTTATAATCCACCCTAAATGCCATCATCAGCGCAGAGATTCCGCAAGCAATCATGAGGAATATTCACGTCTAGCGAATAGCAGATGAGTCATAAGCTACACGATTTTAACTCATTGCTACTCACCACGCCGCGACGGGATGTGTTTACACTTCGCCCGGATGCACCAAGATTACGCGACCGGGTGATCGCCCTACCCCGCGAGGCGTCACACTTGAAGAACTTCGAAAGGAGGTGGCAAATTAAAGGCATATTGACAGACTCTGATGAGCCTTGTTGCCGGTAGGTAAACTATTTGGCAGCAGAAAATGGAGGCGAAACATCACAGCGAGAGGTTGGACCATCAGGGAGGTCTTAAATGGCTTGCAGAAGAGATTCACCGCCCGCTGAACCACTTGAAATTTGTATCGCCTCCAATGGTCCGGATGAAGTGGCAATGTAGCCTGTGTTTGTGTGGTAGATGACACGAGGTTCGTGCGGCACATCGCGATCATGGTGAGCTTTGCGTACCAATGCTACAACGAGGCCTTGTAATCAGTCGATCACGGATAGCCCGAACAATCTGAGGCATCTTTCATGATGGCGAGATCTCCAAGAGCTTGTAGTGATTGTCTTGATTTCTGTTTGTAAAGGCTCGCTCTTGATTGCTAGACACAAGAGGTTTACGACATGATTAGGCGGATCAGTCACGGTGGTACATTGAGCGCATAGCTCGTTCGAATACATCTGCGCCACACCACCCGCACCATGTACACGCGGTCATTTCGGAGTTATCTACCTTTTTGACCAGTCGAAGCACGCAACGGGCATGCGAGCTCCGCCACTTGCGCAGGAAGCGGTGCCCCATGCTCGGCTCTACAGCCGTAACAACGTCAACGTTGTTTATTGGGTTATAGGGTCTGCGATGTCAAGCCACACGTCCATTGGCTGTGCCACAGTTAGACGCTTCACATGGTGGACACGAGTCAGTAGTATAGAGTAAATATGGCCAATGTACTCACGATCTGGAACACGAATTGCTGCGCACAATGCAACATGGACGTGTTTGTATGCTTGTCAGCTTGTAGCAGTTCTTGACTTCGTAATAGTGGCACGGCTTTGTGCCGAATACATCCTTTATGAGCACTGGTTTCACAAGTCGAATAACCGGAAAGTACTTGGAGAAGCAGTGTGACAAGGTGGTAGTGAGTGGCAAAGAGCGATCGCGAGCGGAGAGAACAGATCAACACATTCCTCCCGGCAGACACCGATCATTACGCGATCGAACCTTGTTTGATCATCGCATATTCCGTGCTTAAATCCTGAGAAACCTTGTGACCGCCGCTTTTTTATCGATTATGCGTGGACATAATTTTCAGGACCTCTTACTTAATGAGCGCGTTGCGCATCTGTGGAGAGAACATTTAGATCCACTGCGATATGAAATGATTTTTGCACGCAGTATAAATGTCCGTATTCATTCAATATGTACAATTTGACTACACCTTAAAGGGGTAAACTGCTCAACATTGCTGTCGCGGAATGGCAATATTAATGGTCGAGCGGCTGTATAAGCGCCCGATGCGGAGCAGGATTCGACACACCGAAGAGAGGAGCAAAAAGCAACTGAAATAAAGTTTTGGTATAGCTTAAATTCATGCACTCATAGGATTCGCTATAAATACCACTTAGATGGTCACCCTTCGAGCGGAAGATACAGTGGCGCACATGATCGCGTCCACCAAGCATAGAATAGGAGCAGGCGACTGACACAAGCGTATTCTCAAGCAACTACTCAGGGGAATATTACTCGCGTGAAAGCGTATTCCTAGTCTGAGGCTACTCAAGGCAACAAAGGCCAAGACGAGTCTGGGGTGTTAGCCCGAGACCGTCCCAGCATATATACTCCTAGGCTGTTTGTACATTGTTTGGCTACTGTACAGTATTACGTAATCTAATAGACCATTTAGAGTATGGTAAACCCTATCGTAGGTGTAGAGCCACATCAAGGGTGTCCGGGGTCTGTGTAGGCACGTGTGGGGTGTTCGGGGTCCTTGCACGTGACGCACAGGCGGGCGCTTAGATAAGATAAGGGTTGTCTCTAGTCGCAAGCTAGTTGGAGAAAATCGGCTTGTGACAGTACCCCCTCTTCTAGCTGCGTGTCCCCACGCCCAGCAATCACTTTGTACATAGTTTGGTCAACATGGCACGGGTGGTCTACGGTTTTGGTGCAGATGTGTGGGTGCGCCAGTTGGAGTGTGTTTAAGACCGGGTAGATCCAGTATCCTATTGATTCAGGTATAGTGGATTCTATCGGTGTTCCAACGCGTATCCCGTATTGCATGACCCGTGTTCGTGGATCGCAGAACCAGAAGTTACGAGCGACGAGCTTCTTTTCGTAGGCGTAGAATGGTATGCTGCCTTTGACAAGAAGCGTAGTGTCTATGTCGTCGTATATTATGAACTCCTTCGGGTTCTGCCTCAGTCCCATTTCCTGAGCTTTTCGTTCGAAGTCCTCCCACTCTGGGTCCCACTTGGTATTAGTGTGGTCCCAACCGGTGTTTCTGTTTTTCCACTGGTTTCCTGGGGCGGATGGTCTAGCTTCGAAGAACTTTGTGACTAACTCTTGGTAATGGTTCAATCCACGTTTTCGTTCCCATGTTTTAGTCCCGTCAGACCATTCGACTTCCAGCTCGATTCGCCCTCGGTCTTCCCTGGATTCGAGGATCCTGAGAGGCCTGCGAACGTCATTGCTTTCCGTCACTTTACTATGGTCCTGATTGGGGAAGGCGGGCGGTGTGTATGGTAGGAGTAAGACCTCGTTGAATACTGGGTATATCCCGCGCATGTCTGCGGGGAGGTCTAGTTCGTATGCTCCTTGCCCAACCTTCTTTGTGACCTTGTATGGTCCAAACCGCTTGGAGTCCAGCTTCTTGGTTGGGTGGCCCATGTTTATGTTTCGGCCGTCGACCCAAACCAAGTCGCCTTCAGAGTACGATAGTGGCGATGCTCGTTTCCTATCGTAATACTCTTTCATGCGTAGTTTAGCTTTCTCCAGGTTTTGTGAAGCGAGTTTGGATATGGTGTGCATGTGTTCGACCCAATCCCGTGCTACCCCCTCTTCTTGTTCCGGCGCCTCTACACCTGTGAAGGGGTGGTATCCGTGCGTAAGGTAAAAGGGGCTATATCCCGTGCTACTGTGTACGTGTGTTTTGTACGCAAAGCTTGCCAGCGGGAGTAAGTCCGGCCAGTTCGTATGAGTATCATTAATAAATAACCTAAGGTAGACCTCGAGTTCCTGGTTCATACGTTCCGTTTGCCCGTCTGTCTGTGGGTGGAACGCGGTACTCGGGTTTCCCTGTATGCCTAATCTACGATATACGTCCTTTATGAATTCTGATACAAATTGTGGTCCCCTGTCGCTAAATATTTTCTTTGGTAGTCCGTGTTGTGCATATACTTTATCTACGAATATGTTGGCCCATCCTTCGGCTGATAGTTTAGTTGTTGTTGGTACAGCTATGTAGTCCTTGGATTTCATGTCTACTACTACAATGATTGCGTCGCGACCCTTGGAAGTGGGGAGTCCCGTGATCATGTCGACGGAAATGTTCTCCCAGTTGTGTGCTGGAGTCGGGTTCGGGTTGAGTGGAGCCGCGCGTTTGGATCGGTCCGGCTTAGCGGCTTGGCACTTTATACAAGCCTTGACGTACTGGCGGATGTCTGAGCGCATCTTTGGCCACCAGTAGTGTCGGTGTATGGCAGTGTACGTGTTTTCGGTGCCAGGGTGTCCCGCTGAGACGGTGTCGTGGAACGAAGAAATGATTTTTCCGATTAATTCTTCGTCCCGAGGGATGATTAACCTCCCCCTCCTATATCGCAGACCGTCCTCGGTCGTTTCCCCTACTTCTACTCCTTCCTTTCCATCGTAGAGAGCGGCTTCCGCTTTGACCCTCTCTTTTACTTCGTCGTGGGTAATACCCTTGACTACAGTATAGAATGAGGATCGCAGCCTTTCTGCGCTATCTTGGACGAAGAGGTGTGGCTTCAGGATGACTTGCCCTTCGAGGTGATCTTTGTCGTTGCCGTGATCACTTCTTCGGGAAAGCCCATCGGCCCTTCCATTGGTCTTCCCGGGGATGTGCACGAGTTGTAGGTCGTACTCGGCAAGTTCCGTCATCCACCGGGCTTGTCGCGGATTAATTTTCTGCGGGGTCTTAAAATATTCTAGGTTCTTATGGTCCGTCAGTACTTCTACAGGGTGTTTGCCACCCATTACGAAATGTCGCCATTCATCAAGTGCGCGCATGATGGCGAGGAGTTCTCTGTCGTAGATCTCGTAGTTCCGTTCTGCCGGTAGCATCGTCTTACTCTGGTAGGCGATGGGTTTCCAGACGCCGTCCTGTTTCTGCATGAGGCAGGCTCCGGTTGCGAAGTCCGAAGAGTCTGCCTCGATGCGGAAAGGGTCATCGTCGTTTGGTATCCCTAACACGGGTGCTTCGATAAATATTTTCTTTAACTTATCGAAACACTCTTGTTCTGCCGTACCCCACTGCCAAGGAGTGTCTTTGGTTAGGTTTATCAGTGGGCGTGCTACCGTGGAGAACTTAGGTATAAATCTCCGGTAGAAGTTTGCGAACCCAATGAAGGATTGCACTTCCTTCTTGTTCCGAGGTGCGGGCCATTCTGCCACTGCCGCCACCTTCGCGGGATCCATGCGGATTTCCCCATGAGAGATTATATGTCCCAAGTATTCTACTTCCGACTTCATGAACTCGCATTTCTCTGGTTTACAGGTTAGCTTGTTTTGACGGAGAACGAGCAGAACCTTGCGCAGGATCTCTTTGTGCTCTGCCTCGGTCTCCGTGAAAACAAGTATGTCGTCTAAATATACAATGACCTTTCCAGTCATTATCAGGTCTCGGAAGATGTCGTTCATCAAAGTCTGGAACGTGCCCGGTGCGTTGCACATTCCAAAGAACATCACTAAAGGTTCATACAATCCCCTATTAGTGATGAAGGCGGCTTTTTCTTCGTCGCCTTCTTTGATTCTGACGTTCGTGTATCCCCAACGAATGTCCAATTTAGAAAAGTACTTAGCTCGCTTTAACTTGTTGAGCAGCTCCGTGATCAGAGGGAGCGGGTACCGATTCTTCTTGGTCATCTGGTTCAACTTCCGGTAGTCCTGAATGGGTCTCAGTTTCCCATCCTTCTTCTTGACGAAGAAGAATGGTGCCCCCCATGGTGACTTGGATGGTCGTATGCGTCCGGTCCGTAACTGTTCTTCTAGAAAGTCGTCTAACGCCTCTTGTTCTCGGGGCGATAGGGCATAGATCTTGCCGGCGTAGGGTTCGGAGTTCGGTAGGAGTTCTATGGCGTGATCCCACGGTCGCCTTTCGGGGAGTTGGTCGAATTCCGTTTCCTTAAACACGTCTTCAAATTCATGTAAGTACTCTGGGACCACCTCTTCGAAAGTCTTGGCTTCCGTGGTTTTGCCGGTGGCGATGGCGATCTCGGTTGCCTTCGTCGCGCGGACTCGCTCAGCGATGTCGGCCCGGCATTCTTCCCTATTCCGTATCCAAGCGTCAGCGAAGATGTAATAGATATGGTCACCTTCTTCGATCTGCTCGTGTTCGCACTCGCAGGTGAAGGTGATTCGGCGTTTCTTCCAGTCGATGGTGGGATTGTGGTCTTCCAACCAATCGAAGCCGAGGAATATGTCTGCCGAGCTCAGCTCGGTGACGTGGAACTTGCGCGTTTCCAAATGCGTGTCGATCTGCATCTGGAGTTCGACATAGTGTGTCATTTTGCCCGCAGCGTTGGTACTACCGTCAGCGTTGTACAATTTGACGGGTCGGTCTAGTGGGAGTTGCTCGAGTTTGTGTTCCTCCACATAGGCACGACTGATGACCGATCCCGTTGAACCGGAGTCTATCAGTGCCTTTGTGAAGAGGGCACGTCCGTCCGGGCGGTGGAGGGTGATCGGTACTTCGATCTGCCGTCCCCGTTTCCCCGTCTGGATTACCACTACATTCCCTCTGAGTTTCTCACCAGTAGAGCCGAACCCCTGTGTTCCGCGTCTGGTTTCCCTAATGCTTTTTACTATGCGCGTGTCTGGTGTCATGTTGCATTCGAGTATGAACTGGGCGATTCTGTCCCCATACTCGACCTGATAATCTGTTCCAGTCTGATTATTCAGTATGACTTTTAACCGACCGGTGTAGTCTTCGTCAACTACACCGGCCTCCACGTCGACTCCCTTCAAGGCGAGCCCGGATCGTGGAGCTATGCGGCCGTATACACCGGGTGGCATTCGGATCATTATGCCGGTATCCACGGTGATACGTTTCCCATTGGGTATAACGACTTCCTCCGCAGAGTGAAGGTCGTAACCCGCGGCTCCTTCGCTTTTGCGCTCAGGGGGGATTGCCCGCGGGTGGTCTAAGTATATGTCGAGCGTGACAGCCTTCTTCTTGGCTCGTCGACGCCGCACTTTCTTTTCCGTCTTTTTCTGGACTGTAGGCTTAGATGCGTCTGCCATCTGCACATCTGAGTCTACAACCGGGTCTACGTCCATTGGCACATAGTTTACAGTGATAGAGGAATTAAGCACGGTTTTATCCTCCCGCCAAGCTCCGGTGGGAGGCTCCTCTGAGGCTGTTACAAACGAATCGTCGGAGCATGTTGAAGCTCCGTCGTCGTCACCAGGCGCCAAGTCTACAGAACGTGGTACAGATATGTAATCAAATATCGGGGCCCCGGTTCCTAGCCCATATAGTCCATCCACCGGTTCGTTACCCTCCGAGGCAGATTCGGAAATAGAGACGTTTACTGGTTCCTCGATCTCCAGAACTGAAAATTTATTATTAGAGAGGGGACGTACCTGAGTGAATCCGGCTTCCTTCGCAGCCTCCGGATTTTCCTTAGCCCAAGCGGACACCATTCGCACGAAGTCCTCCTGGGATACTTCCCCAAGGACTTTTTCTGCTGGTGGTGCCTCGACGGCCTGGCGGGTGCGCGCCGGTTGTGAGGGTCCGGCACCGGTGTTCCCTCCACTGGTAGCTGCTCGGGGCTTCCAGTTGGGTTGGTGCCAGACGGGCTTGTTGCAGCCCTTCCCTGGTGCCTCTGCTTGTGTCTTGCTGCAAGAGTGACACTTCCTCTTGAGCAAGTTGGCCCGTTCTTCCGCGGTGGGCTCCGGCCGCGTGGTTCCCGATGACGATGTTGTCGCCCGACCCTTTCCTTTGTCGGCGACGCCCTTACCCGTGTCACGACCGTGGCGCAGCTTTTCTTCGTCGCGGAGACGACGCATCGCATTGTCCGTACGGAGGATGGCCTGCTTCCAGGATTCGTAGTCTTCCGGAATCTGGACGTTGTATCCTCGTTGCGATTTGTCGTTTACCGTGGCGGCGACGAAAGCGGAGTGTACTGCCGTGTAGATTTCTTTTGGGATGGCGGAGGTGACCCAGCGATGTACTATCTGGTTCTCCTTGTCGTATTTTGCCTCCGAAAGAAGTCTTTCTAGTTCCTGGAAGTACTCCTCGCCCTTGCCGATGGTCATGCTGAGCTTTTCTGCGGCAACCGCCGACTTCTTTTCCAAGTCGGGGTCGTCGAACTTTTGGTGTAGTTCCCAGATGAAGCGTAACCAACTCATATGCCATTGTCCGTCACGGTAGTGTTCCCGCGTGAAGGCCGTTACCCATGCGTCCACTTTTGGTCCCCGTATCAACGAGATGGCCGTGCCGATTTTCTTGCTGTCCGTGAAGAGCAGCGGCCGGTTGTCGTCGATGTACAGTTTCAGGCGCATTACCCAGGCGATGAAGTTCTCGCCGGTGAAGGGTTCGGGTTCGCGCACCTTGGACTTGTACCGGGGGTCAGGCTGCGGCTCCGGGAGCATTGAGTACGCATCCCATTGCGAGCTCGCCGGTTTCTCGGGCCGCCACATAGACGCACGCGTTCCCGGGAGAGGCGCGGCTCTCCAGGTGTTCACATGCGCTGTCTGTGGTGCTACCGACGGAGGGACCGGGGGCTGTGCTGCCATGACCGAGAAGGGGACCTGCGGGGTGATGACCGGGGGGGTGTATCCGGGCAGGAATGGGTTCGTCTGCCTGGAGCCGTTCGATCCTCGGGTTGCCGGACGGGTTGCGGGGTTCACCGGTGGTGGGGATCCCATGTGGACGGATCTCACCCAATTTTCTACCGGCCGGAAACGTTCTTCCGGGACCGATGGTACTGACCGACGGGGGGCGGAGTGCTGGCTGTGTAGCGATGCCGCATCTCCTGCCGCGATTGCATCTGCCTGGAGACGTTGTGCCTCCCGCAGGAACCGTGCTCCCATGTCGGCGTTCCACACACCGGTCTGAACCATTGTTGCCGCTACCGTTTGACACCGAAACCCGAAGTCCGCCGAGGTTGGGTTGGGGGGGAACGCCCATTGTAGAGCCAGGGGCGAGTCGACATGTGCTAGGGGACTCGCGCCGCGGATGGTGTTAGATTGCTCCCTTGCCAACTGGAATGCCTGTTCCAGTCGCTCGAGCCCAGGACCATTATCCTCTACCGATGCTCCTAAGGGGAGCGAGCGACCGGGGGATGCCTGTCCCATCGTTTCGGTGTGGACCGGGGCGACTTCGATGTTGGGGCGGGGGGCGTGGATGCTGTCGGCTACCGAGAGTAGTGCGAAGTCCTCGGGTAGTCCATGCACTTGGTAATTCACCCACTGCCCTGGGTGGAACGGGTTGTTGATGACCGTGGGTGTGCCGGCGGGGAGCGGGATGTGTTCGGGTCGGGGGCCGCGGATGTATTCGAGGTTGTGCGGGGCGGCCATCGTATCGTAATGAAGTTTGTATGTAGGAAATGTAGAGTCGCGAAAAACAGCGCTACCCGCCCACTGTGGATCAGCCTATAGCTGCGATCGGGGTGGTAACTAGAAACTGTTTCTCCACTCTATTCAGAGACCACCTCTTTTCGGAGGTGCGCCAAGAAACGCCAAGGGGTTTTCAGCCCAAGGCCGGCAAGTAATCTCTGCCTCCGAAACCTCGTCCAGCCCCGAAGCTAATTCGGGATACCGGGGGCACGGGATCTAAACCCTTGGGATGGAGGGTCTAAAAACTATCGTATTGGGCCAAGTGGCCGTATGGTGTGAGCTGTGTCGCGCTCCTTCAGCCGCCTTGTGGGGCGCTGGGTTGTATAGTAACGAGGGGGCGGTAATGCCCGTATAGTGGCGCGGTAATGCGCGTAAATAGGTGCCCAGTGCCTCTGTAATCTGCCGTAGGGCCCCTTAACGCCTTTGATTATTTCGCGTCGGGTACACGTCTACTACGGTGGGGTTGAAACCCAAAGCCTTTACGTCGTATTGCACGACGGTGGCCCAGTAGCTTAGAGACAACGGTAGGAGTGGTCCCCTACACGCTGTTCACAAGTGTATGTCCCCCAGAACCCAGTCCCTTGTCCCTGGGATACGGGAGGATAAAAGTTTAGACACCCGAGTCGAAACTCGAGGGCGAAGAAACAGTGCACTTTGCCCCTAGTGCGCCGGGGTTGTTCTGGAATGAACTCAGAACGGGGAGGAGACTCGTCTTATGACACAAGCGTATTCTCAAGCAACTACTCAGGGGAATATTACTCGCGTGAAAGCGTATTCCTAGTCTGAGGCTACTCAAGGCAACAAAGGCCAAGACGAGTCTGGGGTGTTAGCCCGAGACCGTCCCAGCATATATACTCCTAGGCTGTTTGTACATTGTTTGGCTACTGTACAGTATTACGTAATCTAATAGACCATTTAGAGTATGGTAAACCCTATCGTAGGTGTAGAGCCACATCAAGGGTGTCCGGGGTCTGTGTAGGCACGTGTGGGGTGTTCGGGGTCCTTGCACGTGACGCACAGGCGGGCGCTTAGATAAGATAAGGGTTGTCTCTAGTCGCAAGCTAGTTGGAGAAAATCGGCTTGTGACAGCGACAGTATACATCCTCAATGGACTATTCTTGGTGTGAGATCGTGTATAATATGCTCCAACCGCAGATGTGCTCAGTGCGATCGACTTGGTGTACAGTGGCGTACAATGTAGCAGTTGGGAGAAACTGTCACTTATTCACCCAGAGACCACCCTTTGGCTATACTGAAACTAAATCACCGGAAACCCTTGGGTGTATAGAAATATATTGGGTGAAATACCAATGTGTCCGCTCAGGCTTGCAGGTGCATAGCCTGAAGAAGAGATATCCGTGCGTCCTCAGGAAAATTCGTCTCGAAATTCACAATATACATTACATGCGGTACCATACGGACCTCCTATCTCTACGGAAATGGGGTGTCATTATGTGCTGCACTTCCTGCATCACGGTATTCATTTAAAGCACTGGCAGTTGTATCATCCAACAAGCAGCAAATATCTATGAAAGGTTGTCGAAACTCTTCCTGTCCCCAAAGCTACTTCGGCAAAAGCTCACTGAAACCATGAGCCAGGTGAATATATCGTACCTTGTAAGACTCCGCATTCGCGGTACCTCTGTAATTCCAGAGCTTGATTCCGGCTCTGAAGAATCATAGAAAATGTCGGCCTCTGTGGTGGAAAGCGATTTGTCTGCAGCAGAAATCTGCGACCGAAACTGGCACGTCATGATATGTCGTATTCTGGAGGCCTGATGGGTTTGTGGCATTGAAAGAAGCATCACGGAGATTGAACATGAATCTTGAAATGAATATCACGGTTGATCTTGGAACATTGGCTCAGAGTTAACATGCTGTAAAATGATATTAGTCAACGAAATGTGTCTGTAAAAGTGGTGAACGTGGTGATCTAGCAGGCAGATTAGTTGTGATTGGTGGCTGGCTGAACGGTAGGCTGTGAACTTACATCTGTTCGGTAGTACAATACGATGCCAGTGATATTCAACAGAAGTAATAGGCTGTATCGTGCATTCCTGGATTAACTTTGCTGACAGAAAATTGATCCAGCTTACATAAAGTACATAAATCCTAGACGGTGTATAAAGATCAATACCTGAGCTAGTTTCCTTCGGCGAAATGAGAGTAGTAGTTACCGTCTCTCACCAGAAGCTGAGCGAGCGAAGTATTGTCGTCGAAATGTGACAATAATTTGCTGTAGCCTCTGACCCTCATCCATGTTGCAACGACAACGAACGCGTCCGATACGATCATGAAAATACGTCCCGCCATATTAACTAAAAGTCACATTCTGAGGTTACGAGCGTAGTTGCAACCGATCTATATCTGCTTACTTCTGTACATATTCATTAACTTGAAAGAGCCTAGGAGCTTCAAAATAAAAGCGCTTACTTCGCTATCGTCATTAGAGGGATGGTAAATTGTTGGTCGATGAGATTTAAGGTCACAACGAAGTACGAGCAACTCAATACGGTCTGGAATCACCTTGGTTAATAGTAGTTAAAGGTCGATTTTGAGTAATCTTACTATGTTGACCACTACTGGCGCTATAGCCAATAGGAACGTTAAGATAGCAAAGGGCAGATGGCGATTGCAGATGGCATATATCCTGAGTGCAGAAAAAACTTCGTAGCAGAAGGAACTGTGAGGTGCGATGATCACAAATTACCACAATCCAAATACCCACCTGCCCACATGAATACACATGCGTCCGCGATGAACAATACCAAGATTATGACAGCCTTGTCGCTGTAGAGGGGGCATTTAGCGCTACATCAAATGAAATCATGCAAATTGCATTGATTACCATACCTCTGGAAATCTCACAAATTACTGAATGAGTCAGTCCCACTGAAGGAGCACATACCACTACACTGGAGAATGAACAAACAGATAATAGATCAATGACTGGCATGGCTATCATCATGCAGCGAATAGCCAGGAAGACGGATAAGGTGCCTCTTCCACTGCTTTGCCGAACGAATTGAACTGCTCGTCCAATAGTAATCGCATGTTCGTAGAATACGAGTGCTTTATGTAAAGTACACCTCAAAACTCAAATAACGCGATCGAAGAATTTGAATGCAGACGCACCTGATAGAGAGGCTGCAAAGTACTCTTCCCGTATACTAGGGAACTCAGCCTCAGTCACCGGATGTGGAGACGGTGAGCCTTGAAGCTAGAAGATGGGATACCTACGCTTGATTGTATTCTTGTAACAGAGCTGCGGTATCTCCAGAGGTTGACATGAGTGGCCAAGTGGGGTGGGTTCTGCTTCAAGTTGGCACCTGTACGATACATATGTATGCTCTATTGTGACGTGGTCACTTACTAAGATACGGTGTTTCTAGAACCAGCAGCGACATTTCATGACGAGCCGGTGCAGAGGATATATGGTAATCTCGGTCGGAATCAGCTACCCAACTCTCGGTGATCACCTCTTTACGACATCTCAACAATACATGGGACTTCATAAGTGGACATAAATAGAAATCAACATCCAAACTGCTGGGCTCGGACGTGCGTAGCAACAAGCGGAATAGCTAGTCCGACGGAGACAGGAGAACTTTGCACTGCCTCGGAGTTCTTGCTAAATTTGTTCTGCGTCAATCAAACTAAACAGGAACATATCCATCAAGCCTGGTCTCGTCTACAACTACAACTAGACACTGAGAAAATTGTTATCGCACTTTGTTCGCAGTTAGTAGAATTTGTCTTGTGCTCCAATTTGTCATTGAGTAATTTTACATCCCTTCGTCCATGACTTCGTTGTCTCGTTGCTACCTTCTTTCTCATTCTGGTCCAGATTCCCCGCCATAGTTATTGCCGCGGTATTGGACTCTCAAGAACTAAGCACCGTGAATGGAGACGCCACTGCTTATTTCATCAGAAAGGTGCGATATGACATCCGGGAGCTCATCAGGCCATCCTGCACAACACCTCCGATTCGCTCTTGATTATCTCGGTGCTTTCTTTGATTACGCTTGACAGCGGCATGACACAGCCATCAACGCCGCACGATGTGAAATTTCATCATTTCGTGGGACATTACACCGAGGTTTTCCTCTCCAATTAAAGCCCTTATGAAGAGAGGAGACGAGGAGGCCTGATCATGCATCATGGCCTATATTCATCTCCCGGCCATGAGTATCACTCGATGAGACAGACGACCTTATAGTTGAAATCTCATAATCTTCCTAACGCATTACTAATAGGCCTTCAGACTTCATGTACGCTAGATCACATAGACAATGAATGGATGATGCTAAGACACCTTGAGAAATATGTCCCAAAGATTGAAATATACTAATTTACCGTGCACCACATAGGCGTCAATTAACAGCACGAGCTCCGGGCTAAACTCACTTACTTTCTTGATGCTTTCATGATAGCGAAGTAAGCATACGCAAAGGCCTTCTGGACTAGCATTTTCACTCCCCATTAAAGACTGATTTTGGTTCACTACACCTTTAGCTTTCAAATAGAACTTCAGACACTTATTCAGAGTCATACCATTTCATCGACATGTGCTGGTGCTCTTCGTATTTTACTAACAAGCACATTTTCAAGTTTTGATTCCTTGGATATTGAAAGGTCACCCATTCTACTTATATCAGAAATTAAAGACAGGCCACAAAGTTCCGTGACGTTGTATCGAAGTGACCTTTGTGGATTGTGCGTCATGGCTAGATGCTGTGCATTTTTTGAAAAACAAGCAAAGTAGAAGTCGTATGTGAGGCCTACTGTACGGAGTGTAACGAAGACCTGTTTGCTAGTTCACTCGTGTTTGACATTCCGTGTCGTTGAGTGTGAGGACCATCAATGCGTGCAGATCAAGATTTGAATAAGTATCTACATAGTGCGCCGTCAGGGAATGATACAATTGAGTAGGAGTCCGCGGCACAACTTCTCTCATGAGACACCGATCAATGCGCGACCTGACATAAGCTGACATGTTTCCCATCTCTTCGGCTCCGAGGCCTAACACGGGATTTGTTGAAGCTGCGGTGTCAATGGAAGGGACTCCGCAGATACCCTTCCAAATGACGAGATAGTAGACTCTTTATATTGAATGGGCCCTCGCCCTTAATACTATCGCTATACCCCTTCTGCACAATGGGCCCTTTCTGCACAATGGGCTCTGCAGAGGCAACAACGCATAGAAAAACCATGAGAATATTTGTGTGGATACTAGACATATAGGCAAGGTTTTCTGTGAAATTTTCTTTTACATTCCTAACTTATGCCGTTATGCAGATTTGATTGTGCAGAAGGGGTCAAGCCTCAGTGTAACGGTCGACACACTGGTATCCGTGCGCCTGGTTTAATCACCATGAGCGCACCGTGCTGCTTCACTTCGTTTATCAGAATAATGTGTACAGACGCCAGAGGGACGTAGGGTGTAGTCTCTAATGGAGACCCGGCACCTCATAGATCGTTCGTACTAGCGGTCAAATAATTAGCGGCAACATTTGTACTCCCATGTCCCGCCATAAAAAAGCCACACACAGACATCATTGTCAATCTGAGGGTGAGCATGCGTTTGGTAGAACAGTAAACGTAGTCGTAACTGCGAGCAGAAAGCTAAGTCGTTGGTAAAGCGCACCCGCTAGACGCTGAGCATCTGAATGCGTTGGCTCCGCTTACGATTTAACATCATCGCAATTAGTGACTCATTGTGAATCATTCAAGACAATCAGACGACCTTATATCCACTGTCTGCAGGCATTCAAGGTCACATCTCACGACCGAGGAGTTAAGTGTTTCAGCTCACCCCTTGCGCGTACATACAGTACCGCTGGCATCATTAACTCCCCGTGATCACCCATGGAACAGGGACCGGGCTAGCGCATCATCGTTATGCTTCAGTTGTCCAGCGCACTCGCCGCAATGCCCGAGCGGCGCAAGGCATCCGGGTCAAGCATGTACAGCTCCTCGACAAAGTGGTGCATTAATTCCTGGAGGAAGGCCTGAGCAAGCATGGAAGCGGTCTCTGAAGACCATTGGGCAGTTCCTTCGGAGACAGACTCGAGGTAAGACTTGAAGGCACCAAGGGGGACGAGCATAGAGGTGTGTTCGGTGTGGCTCGCGGACGTATCTATGGCCACACCGAGTGCAGGGAACTGGATCTCTTCTTCAACCTGATTATGTATCTCAACCTACGTAGAATGATAGTAAATAAATGACAAAAGAGGATGCAATATTGTCCAGAAACGTGCCTGGCGGATCCACTGCTTGGCGAATCCAAGATAATTCTCTCCGTCCTCGGTTGGAGCGAGTGTAGGGAATTGCTAAGTTTCTTATAGCAGACAGCGTATACCTGCTTACTTTCTCGACTTGAATCCACCACTGAATGATTGCCTTGTGCGTTCTCGCCATCTCCCTAATTGAATCATTTGAGTATCACACTCGGTGTTGCGTGGATATTACAGTACCATTGCACCCAGTCAAAAATATCATTAGGCTTGAGACGCTTTGCCAGCTTACACATAAGGTGAAAATCACGGGCAAAATCATCGGCAGAGTACGACATTTCGCAGAGCTGATTAGTCAAATATGCAGAGTATATCAGGAGTTAAGTGTGAAAGTTGAGGTGCAGATGATGTGTACTCTACTCGCCCGTCACTCAATATCATGAGCAGATTCGAGACACCGCTGGCGCCGAGCGGTGACGCATACGCGGCTCCAGCCGATACGTTAATAATATGTCTGTGCATTCATTCCTACCGCATCGTTATCCATATGCCGTAAACCACATAGTATTGGGCCATACATGTCCACCTGATAGCAGCAGAAAGCATAACAATAGACATTTGAGTCGCTTCCAATACAATGCTTCCGACCGAGCTGCCGCTGATCCAGGGTGATTAACACCGACAGGTGAGGCCTTGAGGCGTTGAGGAGTGACCAAACCGATCGTCGATCAGTGACCGCAAGCTACCACCGCTGAAGGTCTGCATATCTCTGCTGGGAGTGTCTCTTGAAGTTGTTTCTCATCAACCGCTAACTGGAGCCGATCTCTGCAGAGGAGCCGAGAGCCACGCTCGAGTGCCTATGGCTACGGATGACCTGCAGCCTCAGCGCAGCAGTGCATTCGAAGGGACTACGTCTGGATGACAAATACCACCGGCCTTGCATGCTGTGGCTGCTTCAATAGTTAACATTCCGTTGACCATGTGAGACAAGCACTTTACGTGGCCCGTCGGCGGAGTCTAAGATCTGGATACGATCCAGACTGAGTCCTAGAACCAACCGTCTATGTACGAGAAGGGTAGCCAACTTGCAGTACAGCTATCGCTACTAGCGTGATTCTACGCTGAACCATTAAGGGGTTCAGTTTCTGTTTACCCCACGAACGTGGACGACAATTACTTACATGATCGTGACAGTTGGAACTCACATTCGAGACACCCAGTTATGGATGGCACTCCGGTAATCACGCGAGAGGTGTGCGTAGTAGACCCGCGATCAAGTCAGTGAGTGCTATTTTCAAGGTGCGCACGATATCAAAGTTGCACCTTCGTCTTCAAACATTCCTACTCTGTCTTGATGTGCTCGTGCCCTATCCCCTCCGTACGAAGTGCCGCCCTCGCTCTCTCCATAACAGTTGATATCCGCGCGCCCGGTTCAACGGTCATAAGCGTTCCATGCCGCTTAACCTCACCCTCCTCCGTGATGTGGTATGGGCCATACATACCCATGGGGTACAGCCAGAACACCAGCCCGAACTTGATCTTTCCATCTGCACTAGCACGTCCACTCCCCGTGAGATAGCGCTCGACCCCTTCGAAGTCCTCGATGTTGGATATTTCGTCTATAGAGTCACCTGCTGCGAGTATCGATGCCAGCAACGCTTGGCTCGACGGGTCGTCTCCACTCGTGCGTGCCGCGGTGAATGGGTAGAGCTCCGGGCGAAGACGCGGAATCTGTTCGTCCGACTCGTTTTAGCATTTTGGACGTTAGTATAGGCACTCTTACCATGGCCCGTCATAAGCGGAAGTACATACCGACATTGTAATGTGTTGTAGCCGACACTCAGCCTACGGTACGATGGAAGCTGTCAGTTTGAATACCCGCAATTGCGTGCTGAGCTAAGTCATCTTGACTCATCGCCAGTATCCCTTCGTTTAGGCGCTGAGCTCCGGACTTGCCTCGCTTACGTCGTAAAAATATCACAGCCATTACAGCCGGTGGATTTTTGCGAGTCATATAAGATATATAGACGATACTCAGCCGCCTATGCGTGAATCTAGGAACACTATACAGTCTTGACTACAGATCCAAAGGAAGTGCGGAGTACTTCCACCATCTGCACCCAACGTCAACACCGAAGTCCCCGCACATCCACTGTTTCACTCACCCCTTGTGCAGCAAATACAGTCCCGCCGGCATCTTGAACTCATCCGTGATCGCCCAAGGGACGGGCGGCCAATCAAATGCGCCATCATTGTGCACGACTAGCCCGGGAATGTCCACCGTGGGGTCTGCGATCTCCTTCGCATGCACCGCTACCGCTTGGCGCATCGCTTCGAGCGCACTCGCCGCGATGCCCGAGCGGCGCAAGGCATCCGGGTCAAGCATGTACAGCTCCTCGACAAAGTGGTGCATTAACTCCGGGAGAAGAGCCCGAGCGAGCATGAAGGCTGTCTGTGCAGACCATTGGGCGGTTCCTGCGGAAACAGACTCGAGGTAGGACTTGAAAGCGCCGAGGGGGACGAGCATGGAGGTGTTCGGCGTGGCTCGTGGACGTATCCAGTGCCACACCAAGAGCAGGAAATTGAATCTCTTCTTCGATTTGATGATGTAGTTCAATCTGCGTAATAATGAACGTGAGGTAATGAAGAGGTAAGGGTATCCCGGAACGTGCCTGGCGGACCCACTGCTTGGCGAATCCAAGATAGTTCTCTGCATCATCAATCGGCGCAAACGTAGTGAATTGCTACATATTGCATTTATATCAGTCAAAGTGCAGCGGGCAGCGGGTCCTCGCTTACTTTCTCGACTTGGATCCACCACTGGATGATCGCCTTGTGCGTTCTTGCCATCTCCCTAACCAAAACACATGAGTAAATCACTCAATAATATGACTGTCACAAGCCGATTTTCTCCAATTAGCTTGCGACTAGAGACGACCCTTATCTTATCTAAGCGCCCGCTCATGCATCACGTGCAAGGACCCCGAACACCCCACACGTGCCTACACAAGACCCCGGACACCCTTGATGTGGCTCTACACCTACAATAGGGTTTACCATACTCTAAAACGGTCTACTAGCTTACGTAATACTGTACAGTAGCCAAACATGTACAAACAGCCTACGAGCATATATACCAGCCAGACGAGCAGGGAGCACCCCAGACTCGTCTTGGCCTTTGTTGCCTTGAGTAGCCTCAGACTAGGAATACGCTTTCACGCGAGTAATATTCCCCTGAGTAGTTGCTTGAGAATACGCTTGTGTCATAAGACGAGTCTCCACCCCGTTCTGAGTTCATTCCAGAACAACCCCGGCGCACTAGGGGCAAAGTGCACTGTTTCTTCGCCCTCGAGTTGACTTCGGTCGATTCGGGTGTATAAACTTTTATCCTCCCGTATCCCAGGGACAAGGGACTGGGTTCTGGGGGCATACACTTGTGAACAGCGTGTAGGGGACCTCTCCTACCGTTGCTTCTAAGCTACTGGGCCACCGTCGTGCAACGCGGCGTAAAGGCTTTGGGTTATAACCCCACCGTAGTAATTGTGCACCCGACGCGAAATAATCAAAGGCGTTAAGGGGCCCTACGGCAGATTACAGAGGCACTGGGCACCTATTTACGCGCATTACCGCGCCACTATACGGGCATTACCGCCCTCCCGTTACCACACAACCCAGCGCCCCACAAGGCGGCTGAAGGAGCGCGACACAGCTCACACATACGGCCACTTGGCCCCCTACGATAGTCTTTTAGACCCTCCATCACAAGGGTTTAGATCCCGTGCCCCCGGTATCCCGAATTAGCTTCGGGGCTGGACGAGGTTTCGGAGGCAGGAATTTCTCGCCGGCTGAGGGAAGAAAACCCCTCGGCGTTTCTTGGCACATCTCCGAAAAGAGGTGGTTCCTGAATAGAGTGGAAAGACAGTTTCTAGTTACCACCCCGATCGCAGCTATAGGCTGATCCACAGTGGGCGGGTAGCGCTGTCATTCGCGACTCTACATTCTACACACATAACTTCCGTACAATACAATGGCCTCCCCACAACACGACCTCAACTACATCCGAAACCCCCGACCCGAAAACATACCACTTCCCGGTGGCACCGTAATCGGCACCCCCACCGTCACCAACAACCCGTTCCACCCAGGGCAGTGGGTGAACTACCAGGTACACGGATTGCCCGAGGACTTCGCCCTGCTCTCAGTAGCAGACAGCATCCATGCTCCACGACAGCAGGTAGAAGTCGCCTCAGTCCACACCGGAACCTTCGACGGTCATCCCCCCGCCCGATCACTCGCATACGGTGCATCACAGGAGGACCAAGGTCCGGGTATCGAAAGGTTGGACCAGGCTTTCCACCTGGCACGGGAACAATCCAATACGGTCCGCGGCGCGAGTCCTCTTCCACATATCGACTCACCCCTGGCTCTGCAATGGGCGTTCCCGCCCAACCCTACCACGGCGGACTTCGGTTTTCGGTGTCAGACGGTAGCGGCCACGATGGTTCAAACCGGTGTGTGGAACGCCGACATGGGAGCACGATTCTTGCGGGAGGCACAACGCCTCCAGGCAGATGCAATCGCGGCAGGAGATGCGGCCTCGCTACACAGCCAGCGCTCCGCCCCCCGTCGGTCAGTACCATCGGTTCCGGAGGAACGCTTCCGGCCGGTTGAAAATTGGGTAAGGTCCGTCCACATGGGATCTCCCCCACCGGTGAACTCGGCAACTCGTCCGGCCTCGAACGCGGGCACCCGGCAGACGAACCCCTTCCTGCCAGGTTACACCCCCCCGGTCCTTACGCCCCAGGTCCCTTTCTCGGTCATGGCAGCACAGCCCCCGGTCCCTCCGTCGGTAGCACCACAGACAGCGCATGTGAACACCTGGAGAGCCGCGCCTCTCCCGGGAACGCGTGCGTCTATGTGGCGGCCCGAGAAACCGGCGAGCTCGCAATGGGACGCGTACTCAATGCTCCCGGAGCCGCAGCCCGACCCCCGGTACAAGTCCAAGGTGCGCGAACCCGAACCCTTCACCGGCGAAAACTTCATCGCCTGGGTAATGCGCCTTAAACTGTACATCGACGACAATCGGCCGCTGCTCTTCACAGACAGCAAAAAGATCGGCACGGCCATCTCGTTGATACGGGGACCAAAGGTAGACGCATGGGTAACGGCCTTCACGCGGGAGCACTACCGTGACGGACAATGGCATCTGAGTTGGCTACGCTTTGTTTGGGAGCTACACCAGAAATTCGACGACCCCGACTTGGAAAAGAAGTCAGCGGTCGCCGCGGAAAAACTCAGCATGACCATCGGCAAAGGCGAGGAGTACTTCCAGGAGCTGGAAAGACTTCTTTCAGAGGCAAAGTACGACAAGGAGAACCAGATTGTCCATCGCTGGGTCACCTCCGCCATCCCGAAAGAAATCTACACGGCAGTACACTCCGCCTTCGTCGCCGCCACAGTAAACGACAAATCGCAACGAGGATACAATGTCCAGATTCCGGAAGACTACGAATCTTGGAAACAAGCTATCCTCCGTACTGACAATGCGATGCGTCGTCTCCGCGACGAGGAAAAACTGCGCCACGGTCGAGACACGGGTAAGGGAGTCGCCGACAAAGGAAAAGGTCGAGCAACAACATCGTCATCGGGAACCACGCGGTCCGAGCCCACCGCGGAAGAACGGGCCAACTTGCTCAAGAGGAAGTGCCACTCTTGTAGCAAGACACAAGCAGAGGCACCAGGGAAGGGCTGCAACAAGCCCGTCTGGCACCAACCCAACTGGAAGCCCCGAGCAGCTACCAGTGGAGGGAACACCGGGGCCGGACCCTCACAACCGGCGCGCACCCGCCAGGCCGTCGAAGCACCACCAGCAGAAAAAGTCCTTGGGGAAGTATCCCAGGAGGACTTCGTGCGAATGGTGTCGGCATGGGCCAAAGAAAATCCGGAGGCTGCGAAGGAAGCCGGATTCACTCAGGTACGTCCCCTCTCTAATAATAAATTTTCAGTTCTGGAGATCGAGGAACCAGTAAATGTCTCTATCTCCGAATCTGCCTCGGAGGGTAACGAACCGGTGGATGGACTATATGGGCTAGGAACCGGGGCCCCGATATTCGATTACGTATCTGTACCACGTTCTGTAGACTTGGCGCCTGGTGACGACGACGGAGCTTCAACATGCTCCGACGATTCGTTTGTAACAGCCTCAGAGGAGCCTCCCACCGGAGCTTGGCGGGAGGATAAAACCGTGCTTAATTCCTCTAGTATTAATGTAAACTATGTGCCAATGGACGTAGACCCGGTTGTAGACTCAGATGTGCAGATGGCAGACGCATCTAAGCCTACAGTCCAGAAAAAGACGGAAAAGAAAATGCGGCGTCGACGAGCCAAGAAGAAGGCTGTCACGCTCGACATATACTTAGACCACCCGCGGGCAATCCCCCCTGAGCGCAAAAGCGAAGGAGCCGCGGGTTACGATCTTCACTCTGCGGAGGAAGTCGTTATACCCAATGGGAAACGCGTCACCGTGGACACAGGCATAATGATCCGCATGCCACCCGGTGTATACGGCCGCATAGCTCCACGATCCGGACTCGCTCTGAAAGGAGTGGACGTGGAGGCCGGTGTAGTTGATGAGGACTACACCGGTCGGTTAAAAGTCATACTGAATAATCAGACTGGAACAGATTATCAGGTCGAGTATGGGGACAGAATCGCCCAGTTCATACTCGAATGCAACATGACACCAGACACGCGCATAGTAAAAAGCATCAGGGAAACCAGACGCGGAACACAGGGGTTCGGCTCTACTGGTGAGAAACTCAGAGGGAATGTAGTGGTAATCCAGACGGGAAAACGGGGAAGGCAGATCGAAGTACCGATCACCCTCCACCGCCCTGACGGACGTGCCCTCTTCACAAAGGCATTGATAGACTCCGGTTCAACGGGATCGGTCATCAGTCGTGCCTACGTGGAGGAACACAAACTCGAGCAACTCCCTTTAGACCGACCCGTCAAACTGTACAACGCTGACGGTAGTACCAACGCTGCGGGCAAAATGACGCACTATGTCGAACTCCAGATGCAGATCGACACGCATTTGGAAACGCGCAAGTTCCACGTCACCGAGCTGAGCTCGGCAGACATATTCCTCGGCTTCGATTGGTTGGAGGATCACAATCCCACCATCGACTGGAAGAAACGCCGAATCACCTTCACCTGCGACTGCGAACACGAGCAGATCGAGGACGGTGACCATATTTATTACATCTTTGCTGACGCATGGTTACGAAATAGGGAAGAGTGCCGGGCCGACATCGCTGAGCGAGTCCGCGCGACGAAGGCAACCGAGATCGCCATCGCCACCGGTAAAACCACGGAAGCCAAAACTTTCGAGGAAGTGGTCCCCGAGTACTTACACGAATTCGAAGACGTGTTTAAGGAAACGGAATTCGACCAACTCCCAGAAAGGCGACCGTGGGACCACGCCATAGAACTCTTACCAAACTCCGAACCCTACGCCAGCAAGATTTACGCTCTATCGCCCCGAGAACAAGAAGCGCTAGACGACTTTTTAGAAGAACAGTTACGGACTGGACGCATACGACCATCCAAGTCACCATGGGGGGCACCATTCTTCTTCGTCAAGAAGAAGGATGGGAAACTGAGACCCATTCAGGACTATCGGAAGTTGAACCAGATGACCAAGAAGAACCGGTACCCGCTCCCTCTGATCACGGAGCTGCTCAACAAGCTGAAACGAGCTAAGTACTTCTCTAAATTGGACATTCGTTGGGGATACACGAACGTCAGAATCAAGGAAGGCGACGAAGAGAAAGCCGCCTTCATCACTAATAGGGGACTATACGAACCCTTAGTGATGTTCTTCGGAATGTGCAACGCACCGGGCACGTTCCAGACCTTGATGAACGACATCTTCCGAGACCTAATAATGACTGGAAAGGTCATTGTATACTTAGACGACATACTTGTTTTCACGGAGACCGAGGCAGAACACAAAGAGATCCTGCGCAAGGTTCTGCTTGTTCTCCGCCAAAATAAGTTGACTTGTAAACCAGAAAAATGCGAGTTTATGAAGTCGGAAGTAGAATACTTAGGTCACATAATCTCTCACGGGGAAATCCGAATGGATCCCGCGAAGGTGGCGGCAGTGGCTGAATGGCCCGCACCTCGGAACAAGAAAGAAGTGCAATCCTTCATCGGATTCGCAAACTTCTACCGGAGATTTATACCTAAGTTTTCCACGGTAGCACGCCCACTGATAAACCTAACCAAGGACACGCCTTGGCAGTGGGGTACGGCAGAACAAGAGTGTTTCGATAAATTAAAGAAAATATTTATCGAAGCACCCGTGTTAGGGATACCAAACGACGACGACCCTTTCCGCATCGAGGCAGACTCTTCAGACTTCGCAACTGGAGCCTGCCTCATGCAGAAACAGGACGGTGTCTGGAAACCCATCGCCTACCAGAGTAAGACGATGCTACCGGCAGAACGGAACTACGAGATCTACGACAGAGAACTCCTCGCCATCATGCGCGCACTCGATGAATGGCGACATTTCGTAATGGGTGGCAAACACCCCGTAGAAGTACTGACGGACCATAAGAACTTAGAATACTTTAAGACCCCGCAGAAAATTAATCCGCGACAAGCCCGGTGGATGACGGAACTCGCCGAGTACGACCTACAACTCGTGCACATCCCCGGGAAGACCAATGGAAGGGCCGATGGGCTTTCCCGAAGAAGTGATCACGGAAACGACAAGGATCACCTCGAAGGACAAGTCGTCCTGAAGCCACACCTCTTCGTCCAAGATAGCGCAGAAAGGCTACGATCCTCATTCTATACTGTAGTCAAGGGTATCACCCACGACGAAGTAAAAGAGAGGGTCAAAGCGGAAGCCGCTCTCTACGACGGGAAGGAAGGAGTAGAAGTAGGGGAAACGACCGAGGACGGTCTGCGATATAGGAGGGGGAGGTTAATTATCCCTCGGGACGAAGAATTAATCGGAAAAATTATTTCTTCATTCCACGACACCGTCTCAGCGGGACACCCTGGCACCGAAAATACGTACACTGCCATACACCGACACTACTGGTGGCCAAAGATGCGCTCAGACATCCGCCAGTACGTCAAGGCTTGTATAAAGTGCCAGGCCGCTAAGCCGGACCGATCCAAACGCGCGGCTCCACTCAACCCAAACCCGACTCCAGCACACAACTGGGAGAACATTTCCGTCGACATGATCACGGGACTCCCCACTTCCAAGGGTCGCGACGCCATCATTGTAGTTGTAGATATGAAATCCAAGGACTATATAGCTGTACCAACAACGACTAAACTATCGGCCGAAGGATGGGCCAACATATTTATAGACAAAATATATACACAACACGGACTACCAAAGAAAATATTTAGCGACAGAGGACCACAATTTGTAGCAGAATTTATAAAGGACGTATACCGTAGATTAGGCATACAGGGAAACCCGAGTACCGCGTTCCACCCACAGACAGACGGGCAAACGGAACGTATGAACCAGGAACTCGAGGTCTACCTTAGATTATTTATTAATGATACCCATACGAACTGGCCGGACTTACTCCCGCTGGCAAGCTTTGCGTACAAGACACACGTACACAGTAGCACGGGATATAGTCCCTTTTACCTTACGCACGGATATCACCCCTTCACAGGTGTAGAGGCACCGGAACAAGAAGAGGGGGTAGCACGGGATTGGGTCGAACACATGCACACCATATCCAAACTCGCTTCACAGAACCTGGAGAAAGCTAAGCTACGCATGAAGGAGTACTACGATAGGAAACGGGCATCGCCACTATCGTACTCCGAAGGCGACTTGGTTTGGGTCGACGGCCGTAACATAAACATGGGCCACCCAACCAAGAAGCTCGACTCCAAGCGATTTGGACCGTACAAAGTCACAAAGAAGGTCGGGCATGGAGCATACGAACTAGACCTCCCCGCAGACATGCGCGGGATATACCCAGTAATCAACGAGGTCTTACTCCTACCCTACACACCGCCCGCCTTCCCCAATCAAGACCATAGTAAAGTGACGGAAAGCAATGACGTTCGCAGGCCTCTCAGGATCCTCGAATCCAGAGAAGACCGAGGGCGAATCGAGCTGGAAGTCGAATGGTCTGATGGGACTAAAACATGGGAACGAAAACGTGGATTGAACCATTACCAAGAGCTAGTCACCAAGTTCTTCGAATCCAGACCATCCGCTCCAGGCAACCAGTGGAAAAACAGAAACACTGGCTGGGACCACTCTAACACCAAGTGGGATCCAGAGTGGGAGGACTTCGAACGAAAAGCTCAGGAAATGGGACTTAGGGAGAACCCGAAGGAGTTCATTATATACGACGACATAGACAACACGCTTCTAATCAAGGGCAGCATACCATTCTACGCCTACGAAAAGAAGCTCGTCGCTCGTAACTTCTGGTTCTGCGATCCACGAACACGGGTCATGCAATACGGAATACGCGTTGGAACACCGATAGAATCCACTATACCTGAATCGATAGGATACTGGATCTACCCGGTCTTAAACACACTCCAACTGGCGCACCCTCACATCTGCACCAAAACCGTAGACCACCCGTGCCATGTTAACCAAACTATGTACAAAGTGATCGCTGGGCGTGGGGACACGCAGCTAGAAGAGGGGGTACTGTCACAAGCCGATTTTCTCCAATTAGCTTGCGACTAGAGACGACCCTTATCTTATCTAAGCGCCCGCTCATGCATCACGTGCAAGGACCCCGAACACCCCACACGTGCCTACACAAGACCCCGGACACCCTTGATGTGGCTCTACACCTACAATAGGGTTTACCATACTCTAAAACGGTCTACTAGCTTACGTAATACTGTACAGTAGCCAAACATGTACAAACAGCCTACGAGCATATATACCAGCCAGACGAGCAGGGAGCACCCCAGACTCGTCTTGGCCTTTGTTGCCTTGAGTAGCCTCAGACTAGGAATACGCTTTCACGCGAGTAATATTCCCCTGAGTAGTTGCTTGAGAATACGCTTGTGTCAATGACACAAGCAACAAACTAGCACTCAACCGGGGGAAGGGGGCTCACTCAAAGGCGCCTTCCTGGTCCCGGGACCACTAGCCGTCAAAGGCCAAGACAAGTCTGAGGTTTACGCTCAAGACTGTCTGGCATATATACTCCTATCGTGTTTGTACATGTGTACGAGGGCTCTGGGGCGTCTACGTACTGGTATCTAACTGGCTATGAGCTACGGGCCGGTAATGGCATCGGAGCGCTGGTTGTGCGAGGATGTCCATGGCGACGTAGCGTATAAGGGGCGGATCAGTAGAGTAGCCAGTCTATCGGGTTCGATCAGTGGTTCTCGTCGATCGTGGGTGCGCCGGTAATGGCGGGGTTCTAAGTCCGTGATCGGGCGTGGTCTGCCACGATCGGGTATGCGACCGGTGTTCCTCGTTGGTCGGGTACATGCCAGTAATGGCGGGACGACCGTTGGTTCATCGGTCAGGGTTCTGCCGTCCCACGGGCAGGGGTCTATACAGGGTGTGGTCAGAGGACGCGTCAGGGGCCTCTGTTCCCGAAGTTACGGTACTGAGGGTCGATCGTTCACGGCCCGGGTTCCCAGAGGTTGCGGTACTGGAGGGAAGCCGTAGCGTGGACTCGTAGACTAGGTCTATTGCCTGTAATGGGGAGTGTCCATACGTTGGAGACGCGAGGTGTTAGGTTTAGTGTACTGGGTCACGTGCGGATGTAGACCGTGCCCCTAGTCGGCGTATAGCGTAGTGTGCGATGGTTTAGCCTGATCTGTACAAGGCGTGCCGTCGTGCTATAGTAGCCTGTTGGGTTCTAGGGGTCGGCTCGTGACTCCGGGGTTTAGGGACTAGGCAGCGTATGTCTTGCTGCCGGGACTTGGACTGGTTTAAGGGTTAGACTGCTGGTGGCCTGCTAGTGCCCGTAGTGGCCTGTATAACGGAGGGCTCCTACTAGCGTTGCCGTGGGATTCCAGCTGGGCTTGGATGGAGTGCTGTAGCGTGCTTATGGCGTGAATGGGGTGTCAACCTAGGGTGTACTACTAGGCTTTGAAATTGGCTTGTGACATAATACATAGACATAAACGCACCATTGCACCCAGTCAAAAATATCACTAGGCTTGGGACACTTTGCCAGCTCACACATGATGTTTAAGTCGCGGGCAAAGTCATCGGCGGAGTGCGACATTGTGCGGAAGGCTGACAAGTCAAGGATGTAGAGTTATAGAGAAGTCAGCTTGAGAATATGTAAAACTCGAGATGAGTGGCGTATAGACAAAGAGCACCCTGTCCACCCATCACCGACTTATATACCGCGAGCAGCCTCAGCCGGCATTGATGCCGGATGTCGTGAATGCGGTTACAACCAGTATGCCAGTGGCTGAGCATTCATCCCACCTCGTTACCACCTTCAACTGCATAGTACTGGAGCTCGTGTTGTCCATCGGATGGATTGCAATCCCTCCGCGGAGGAACTTCCTCCGGCGCCACAGCAGGATGTCTATGTCCACGGACAATCTGTGAAATCTCGGCTCAGCAACGCAGCCAAAGTCGGCGCGCTATGATGACGAATATAATCGGCCACGCACGTCGCAGATGTTTCAATAGCCCGTTGGCCTCGATGGCGGTGAGAGACAAACACTTGCAGCCACCGGCGTTTTAGTCTCAGATCTGGCAGCGATAGAATCTAAGCGCTGAACAGAAGAACGCGCCGATAGCTGATACTATCCATGCCCTCCGCCAACTTCAATCGACGAGGTTCTCCACTTCTACTCAGAGTGTTTGTAAGCCCTCTTAGTTACCGTTTGTATGCTCTGTGCTTACGCACCATGTTTCACCGAGTCCAGGTATCGCATCCTACATGTTACTTGATCTCGGATCTGGTCTTCTAGCCCCAGCTTTCGAATCCTACAGTCTCTCGGCAAATGGACCCTACCACTGAACAGAACGCGAGCGCGCAAGCAGCACTAGACCGTCTGATATTACAACGCAATAGCAATCTCCCTCCTATCTCGAAAATCAATAAAATGATACGTAGAGTTGTTGACAAATACTGGCATCCACCGCTAAGGACCCTTGCTCCAAGGTTTGCACCTCGCCTCTCATGAACGCCATATGTAACTCCGAACACTGCACAGAGATCAGATTGCAGTCATGCGGTCAGATCGGCCGCGGGAGTACGATGAAATAGCAGAGATTCACAACATACTGGATGACATGTTGATTGATGCCTTGCGTGCGCGCGACATCCTTTGCCCGATCCTTCGATTATCTGCGGAAATACTGTGTCTCATATTCTCCCATGCAGATGACGGAAATATCAGGACGAAGCTGACAATCTCACATGTGTGCAAGAAGTGGCGAGACACAGCATTAGCATATCCATTCCTCTGGGCCACCCTTGATGTCGGCTCTGCCGCATCCGCGCAATCTGTTCCACTCGTCTTAGCTCGCGCTCAGGGCTGTCCTCTAAATCTGTCCTACGATAAGTGGGTAATATATGATACTGGGAAACTGCGGCAGTGCATAAACGCGCTGGAGAAGACTGAGTCCCTCACGCTGCGGCTAGAACAGGGGAGCATGCATTGTCGCGAGACCTTCGACGTAGAAGCTCCCTTTCTTCGTCACCTGATGGTGCGTCTGGAGAATAACGTGAGAGGCGTTGGACCGCGCCTCATCATCCAGCATCCCCGTCTCGCCACTCTCTCTTTGGTGAACTTCACACCGATTTGGTGTCCCGGACAGTATTCAGGGCTCACTACGCTCCGCATCGTATGCGAGCATGACTCACACCGCATCGTCCCCTTCACAGCCATACGCGACGTCCTCGCAGATCTTCCTCATCTGGAGAAGCTCGTGCTCATCAATTGTATAGTTTTCGGGAATAGGCCGCACTCCGATGCCAAACCCCACCCACAAGTCTCCCTCCCACGCCTACGTATCGCGATCCTTTCGATGAGCATCAGTTTGCTTAATAGTCTGTTGGACATCACGGAGCTTCCCCCTTCCTTGCGCCTGACTATCCAGTGCTGGCCCACCACCATTGTACGCCTCGATGATGTGGTCAACTGCAATACCGCCGCTTTCGCGTGTCTGCAATACGTGCACACGCTATTGATCCAAGGAGATGTCTGCTCCCTATGTGGGTACGGAGAGAATGGAGAAAGAATCCTGCGGATGTACGCAACGGAGCCTTATCGCATTGATCGGGTGGCGCAGACATTCGGCGTTCTCCGCATTCTTGCCGAGCTCACACATCCAATGCCGTGCTTGCGGACAGTCCGGATCGTCAACCTCGAAGATCTCACTTTATCCGAAAGCATTCACCCGGTTTTCCGTCTCCCGAATATCACCCGCCTTGAACTCGCGGGTGACGTTGAGAATGTTATTTCTTGGTTGCTTGGCCACTTCACAAGCGACTCTCCGTTCTTCTCTGGATTGGAGACGCTTGTCCTAGAGGACGGGGACCTCGACAAAGCCGTCATACGAGATATTGTAGAGCTTTTGGGGACCTGGCCCTCTATCCGCCTGCTACGTCTCAGCAACGATTGTTGTTTCCCACGTAGCAACAAGAAGGCTGCTATACGCGTACTCGGGAAAGTGGTGCGCGAGATCGAGTTTTTCGACAAGCCGGTCGAGGTCAATGAGGACGACCGAGTAGAGTCATCGAAAATCCACCTGGACCTCCTGCGCCAATGGGCTGATTAGCTTATCGTGATCCGCGCTAGTTCGCTTGAGAACTCTATCGGTCTCACACGCGCAATATCAGCCACTCCGCACATCGTCGCCGCCACCGCCATCCTCTACGACGTAGCGTATATATAACGGGCCTGGGAAAGTACAAGAACCCCGTACAGCCCGTCCAAGGATGCCAACATGGAAGTGGATTGATGATGTAGTACTGCTTGATTGGTCTATGCAAAATCTCTCTACATCTGCAAATATTGACGCGAGTACTGGACTCGTGTCAATCTTTTGTTCCATAACTTTTTCCATATGATGCTATGTGCCTCACATCATGTGTACACCCACTTATGCTCACCAGCATCCGCCTATGCCTACACTTTGACGCCTGCGCTCGAGTATCGCCACGCTATTATCACACATACACCAAGTTTGCAAATGCAATATTGCTGCGCTTCCTCCGGCCGTCGCCATGCGGGACGCTGAAAGTAGATGTGAACCATATGCATGCTACCCTGCCCCTACGACCTCAGTATGTCGGGTATCATGCCCAGTGAAATATGGTGTTTTCAAAGATATCGCAATGACTCAGGATGTATCTAACGGTGTCCACAAAAGTTCGATATCACGAAATGTATCCAGATGTATCCATAGATCATGTGACCTACTGAGTAGATTGACGTACGCCAACACACGACAGATCTTACGCGTAAGATCGTCTGAGTCGGTCTGAGGTTGCGTAACGTTGCGTACGCGTCAGGGAGCGCGTCATGGATCCGTACGTAGGTTGCTTTGAACGCGCCTTCGTCGTTACGTTTTTCGTCGCTTGCTCTGTTCCGCCGCGTTCCTCCAGACCCCTGCTTTTTATACGTTTCTAAAAATCGGTGAAGCTATACGATGCCTCGGGACCCCATATATGAAATCAATCAAGAAGGAAGAAAAGTCTATATCTGTGGCTGTAGTCGAGTATGCAAGAAGCGTTATGTGAACCAAACTACCTACTGCAAACATGCCGTATTTCGCAGGGAAGACGTCGCGATGAGACTAGCTCAGAGTAACACTCAGAAAGCTGGCTCAGAGAAGAATGTAGATATGGATCTTGTCCAGGGGACGAGCGCGGTAGTGTGTTGATTTTATTGGCACCGGCTGTGACGCATATATTGACTTCATCAATTTCGGAGGCCTCTAATGGGGAGAGCGAGGATCGATATGCAGACAGGGTTAACGAAAGAAACGAGTTTCATAGAAATCGTAAGTTTTGTCATTGTAGACGTGCTGCGAACGATATTGATTTATTTACAGAAGACTTCCCAACGAACGAGAATGAGGTGCCCATTTCTGAGGTACGAAAAAGCCTGCGACGCTGGCGATGTGACCTCAGACTTGCTCTGCAGCAATCCGAACTCGTAGACGTCCGTGACTTGCGCGGCGCACGCGCGCACCCTACAGTGCAACGCTACGAGCAGCTCATCTCCGAGGCGGACCATACCACATTGGTCCGCCTAAACAATCGCGCATATATGGAATTACTTCAGGAGATTGCACGCTTAAGAAGTCAAGTTGACAGTTTCGGGTGGGTATATGCGTCCGTGTCATCAGCGACGCGCATGCCTAACTATTTGATATTTTACCTGGACACTGGACAGTCGGGCTTATCAAGAGATATTGGTAAATATGAAATCAAGGTATGCTCTTCGCGTGCAATCAACATGGAATCGAGACTGTACTGTTTTACCCAGTGCTTCCGATGCAGCGCCTACGGGAGAAAATACAAATGCCGAATGCCGAAGTACCGGACTACCACAACAGTCAAAATATCCGCGCATCAAATTCTGGCACCACGGAGCATGGTTCAAATACAAGAGAGAGCTATCCACGAAGGGAAAGACAAACACGCAAGCTGAAGAAACATGCCAGGGTCGAAAGCCTCACTCTGCAGGTAACGGCGAACCTACCCCCAGAGGTGACAATCTGGAGCTAGGCTTCATGGAACATGAAGATGGGGAATTGTTCTCGGATATAGAAAAAGACAGCATTCGAAGAGCCTGTCGTGGTGTGTTTCTGTCGCTCGCAGAGCGGGGAATTGCTCCCCAAACCTGGGGCCAGCTTAGCACTGAGGCCGTCACGGAGTTCCGCACACAGATTGAAAAATTATTTCCGGACCTCGCGCTCTGCGAGAATCACTGGAAGGTCGACCATCTGGGCACCGTGCTTTACCCACGCTGGAAGCAGAAACGTCCTCAGCTATTTGCGAATTCACGTGCCACTTCCCAGCCGGTCTCAGCCCAATCACGTCCTTCCATTCATTCGTCTGCGCGCCAGGAGCCAGGTGAACGTTTACCTGCTGCATCAGGTGAGCTGTCTTTGCTACGTGCTACACATATATTTAATCATTCTTCGCTAGCAGCTCAGAGAGAATTGGGCACTTCCTCAGGTCATGCGCCGCGTACCTCAATCGGCGCTTCCATGGCTTCACGCGAATCACAGGAAGCTTTAACGTCAGCTTCGGCGTCGCCAACAGGGATCTACAGCTTTATGCAGGCACAGGAAATGCCAGGCTCATCTCGGACTTCCTCGGCTCGGATCACACTGTTCAAAACTGCTTCTGGCAACCCTCCTGGCGACGCTGCTCCTCTTGAGTCTTCCTGTGATATCTCAGCTAGACCTGACTCGGCCGTACGCATCCAACTGACTGAACCAAACGCTGGTGACAAGAGGCCTGCCCCTGCAGACCAGGATCGCACTGGGCCCCGTAAGCGTATAATTACAATAGAGAGCTCTGCGTAAATTTTCCGGATCTCAGTGTTTAGTTGTGCGCCGTGCTAACCCTGGCATATCAGCGTCGCGTCGTCCTCGGTCGACATGCCTTTCGCGAATATAATGCCGAGCGCGGAAAGTACATCTCAGGCTGCCAATAGCGTTGCAGGTAGACTGGGCAGGACGGGAGGAGAGACTGTGACGCAGAGGAATGAGATCGAGGGCAATTCAGCACGAGTCAAGGATGAGACTGATGCGGCGCAGTACATGCGCGGGGACGGCATGGTGCTGAACATAACCCCTAATGTCCCGAACGCTAGGTACGCACGTCACGCTCTTTCAAATCTCGTCTCATGTTCTCGTGTAGAAACATATCTGCTCATGAATCAAAGGCAACACGCCCTGAGGGGAGAACAGACGAGTTCGACAAGGCTTTCGCCTCGTCGAAGGAACAACTTTAGGCACGTCGATCCGCATAACACTGTGTTCAAATCATTCACGCGAAATTTTTAGATGTATACCGCTGCTGAGAACGAACTGGTGCGTGTTTTTCCACTCGAATATGTTCTGCATTTTTCATACATACACTGCAGAAAGCAAGCGGTAAACGGATCTGTCGAGAGACATCAGACTGACAGTTTGCGAGAGCGGGGACAAGGAGAAGAGAGCAGAGGGCGAGGAGCTGGGACGGGGGGGGCATCAATGTGGGTGGGTACATCCGGATACTTCTTGGGTGCATTCGGATACTCTGTGTCGATACTTCTGAGCACATTAGGATACACCTGATTACTCTGTGTCGATACGGCCGAATACACTCGGATATATCCACGATATGAATACATTGAACCCTCATTAGTCGCTGAGTTCATCATGCATCATGCATCATGCCTAAGGCCTAAGATCTCTAAGATCCGGTTTGCATTGTTGAGCAAATTATATGCGCGTATCGTCGATGACGATGCATCCGTTCTGGATCAATGGCATGCTTTCAGGGAAACCTTTCTGCAGATATTGACAGTACGTGCTTGCAATATTCCAACATTTACTCCGTGCACGAAGTGACATAGCTGGTAAAGTAATCGATTAGTGCGACCGTGCGTTCTCTGCGGCTCGACCCGCTGCGGCGTCGTGGTCGCGGTGCTTGAGCTCCTCCTTCGCGCCCTCCTTCTCCTCCTCCGTCGGGAAGCTCGCGAACCAGTCCTTGAACTTGTCGACCGGCGCGGCAAGGAAGCCTGCGAGCGTCTCAAAGGGCGGTTTGTTCGGCGCGGATGGGTGTGCCCTGCAAAGGAGGCCGATCAGCTCAGAAAGGACAAGAGATCAGAAAAGGGTGGACTGACCTCGTCGGCACGAGCTTCTTTGTCTTCTTGAAGTTGAGTGCTGCCTCCTTACTCGCCTGCTCACCGATGACGCCCTCGAGGAGGGGCAAGTCCTTGATCTCCTCGTCATCGTTGTGATGGTGCAGCGACGCCATCACGAGCTCGACCGTCCGGCTGTAGTCCTCATGTCCTGGCTGCAGCCCTTCAAGCTTGTACAGCAGCTCCTTCACGTGCTGCATGTACACCACTATCAGCCGCATGAATATATAGAGCTGACACGGGAACAGCGCACCTGATGCTCCGCACGGTCGTGGTCGGCAAGCTCGCGTCCATTGTCACCGAGATGCTTCTCCATCAGCGGGTACACAACGATCTCCTCGCCGACGGCGTGGCGCGCGATCTCCCAGATCAGCTGGCGGGCCCAGCGAGCCTGTGCGTCGACGTCACCCGCATTTCGCGCGCCTTTATACTCGTCGTGGTAGAGGTACATCTGTGGCGTCCGCCTTGTAAGCAGTTATTCTGAACATTGACCACGAATCTCACCTCCTCATGGTCCTCCTTGATGGCCTGAAACAGCGTCTTCTGTGACATGGCTCTACGATGTACGAGTGGGTATGAGGGTATTGAAGCTGTTGTGCGATTATGAGGACGGAAGGTGCGAGGAAGGGTAAAGGAGAGGGATCGGTTCATGGCTGTCTGCTAGTGAGCTGCCCTTTATATGTCGAGTGTCGTGTTGCCATCACCAGCGACGTATCAGAGCTCTTTAGATTGTCACACTTGCGGCCGTTTCGTGCCACTCGCATGTCGTATGTGCGTAGCGTCGGTGGCGCCTTTTGGGGGCTGGAGAGATGACTTCATCAGCTATGTCGTCATAGCTGACCTCTCGGCCAATCATATTCGAGGAAATGCTAATCGTGCGCCACAAACGCGTCGCGACACGGTCACGCGACTGCGCATCGCAGGGTGATCTGCACGGGGACTAGAAACTATTCTGCGCAGTTCATCCGGGTATACGTACGTACGCATGCGATGCCGCTTATTACTTATCATGAAATGTGCGACTGGACGTAAGGTTTAGCGTCACTTCCAGTCCGATGGTCTACGACGAAACTATGACCCCTCAATCAGGCCTCACGCGCACGTCCAGCTGCACGACGCGTCTTGCTCTATAAACATCAATGGATGCAGCAGAAGGTGGGACACCGGATTCTGGAAACATTTTGAGCTCTTGCCATAAATTATGTAAGTTCAGCGGTGTCAATCTATCAGACATATTAGAGTGTTGTGTTCTATGTCTCAGCCATAAGAATTGTACCGAGATTAAGCGTGCAGCCTATGACTGTGGTTGAGGCTGAAATATGGGTAATTCAAGTTATGCATCTGCTGTAGCCATTACCTGACACAAGCGCTACCCTAGACACACACCCGGGGGAAGGGGGCTCGCTCAAAGGCGCCTTCCTGGTCCGGGGCATCTAAGGCGGCAAAGGCCAAGACAAGTCTGAGGTTCGCTCAAGACTGTCTGGCGTTTATATACTCCTACATATGTTTGTACATGTTATGGCACCTCAGCGCTGAGGTAATCTACGTGCTACATGGTGGCCAGTAAGGGCATCGGAGTGCGAGCGCTGGTACGGCTAGGGGAGCGCTGGATGGCTATGGCGACGTAGCGGGATAGGCCCAATCGGTGGTTCTCGTCGATTGAGGGTTCGCCGGTAATGGCGGGGTTCTATGTCCGTGATCGGGGCATCTGCTGTCCAGGTCCCCGGGGACTGGTACTGAGGGGAAGGCACGTGGCGGCCCAGGTTCCCATGTGCTGGTACTAAAGGATGACGTCTGCCGGGATTGTGGACTGGCCAGTACGGGCCGTGCGTGATGTAGGGTGATCGAGTGTGATCGGCTGCGATTGGTACTAGTGTTGCCGAAGTTCAGTTCGGTTCAGGTTCAGGGGGGTCTAGGGCTGAACCCAGAACCGAACCGACTGCAGGGAGCCTGAACCTGAACCTGAACCTGGACTGAACCTGGTGAACTGGTTCATCAGGTTCGGTTCATGGTTCGAACTAGGTTTGAACCACTAAGTTACTTGCTTCTATAGAGTGTAAAAATAATAATTTAGACACCAACTTCATGCACCTTTCTATGTATACCAATTGCTCTCTATTGTCTACCTCATTCCCAGCACTATTGAACCCACCAAAGTAATCACACTTCAAGTTCTGCGGTGCCTCCATTTGGTGTCTATTGGGCTGAATTCCAAAGTGGCTCTTAATCTTGATTAGAGTGGTAAACATAAATTTTAGATGCACAATAATCACTCAAGGCAGCCATTTTGAGCAGTTCAGTAATCAGAGTTTATGATTGTGAATTAGCCTGAGGCAAACCTCAATAACAAACCATTCTTAGACAACACTGTATATAACCTAGGATCATTCATATGAAGTGGAACATAATCTTCTACATTTCTTACTTCATCTGACAGCAACAAATGCAGCCCAGTGCCACAGAAAGCATGGTGATCCCAGCATGGGAGGGACTTCAGTCAATTATCTTAATCTGCCAACTGCCCTTCACTTAAGAAATCGCAGTTGCGAGCTAGGTTTGCACACAGATTAATCTGCTAGCTGCGGCAGATTAATCTACTATGACAATAAAATGGTACATTCAGAATTCGAACCAAGGACCTTAGCACAGATCAGAATAAGAGCATCGCAGCATACGTTAGCCAACTGAGCTACAGTGCAACTAGTGTCTGCCCCATTTTAAGCAATATATAGAGTATTTTGTAAACTTCATTTTCACAGTTTAACATCTTCCAAAACACATTCAAATGAATCTGCCTCTAAAGACCTGTGATTCCAGTGTATTCAGCTTTCCCATGGTGAGTTGCTCCAGGTCAAGCATGGTAAATCAAGCTACCACTATCATTGATTTCTTTATGCTTGTTGTAGCAGTTAGTTGCCTTGATGATTTGCGGAAATTGTGTGTAAAATTTGTGTTATATATATTTTGATTGGTCAAGGGTAACTGTTGCCACTATGGCTCAGCTGGCTAATTATGCTGCGATGCTCTTATTCTGATCTGTGCTAAGATCCTTGGTTCGAATCCTGAATGTACCATTTTATTGTCACAGTAGATTAATCTGCCGCAGCTAGCAGATTAATCTGCGTGCAAACCTAGCTCACAACTGCGATTTCTTAAGCAAAGGGCAGTTGGCAGATTAAGATAATTGACTGAAACTCTACAGCATGGGGTTGAGCCCTTGCCATATTGGGAGACTAGAGTATATGAGTGCTGATGCTTGCTATGGTGAAGCCAGCTATCCATAACTTACTGCAACAACACTATAGCAAAGATGGCAAGAACATAATTGTAATTGATGCTTATCCACCAGTGGCTACACAGAATATGTTAATGCTATGTGGTTCAAGGTTCAGTCCAGTTCGAACCTGGTTCAGGGGTACCCATGACCCCCCTGAACCAAGAACCGAACCTTGATGTCCTACCCTGAACCGGACCTGGACTGAACCTGAACCTAGGTTCGGTTCAGGTGGTTCAGGTTCTGAACCTTGGTTCTGAACTGAACTTCGGCAATACTAATCGGTACGTAGAGTCCTGTGACTGCTAGGGTTCTCAGCCGTACAGGTGCTGCCCTGAGGTCGGTGCTCCTTGTAGACTAGGGTAGCTGGAGTTTAAGGCCTTCCATGGGCCTTAGTCCGTATGGTACATAGTCCGTGCCAGTAATGGCGTGAGTCCTTGGTCAGTAATGACCGGGTAGCCAGTAATGGCGGTGGTTCGTGGAGACGGGAGGTGTAGGGTTCGGTTGGTTGGGTGGACGGGGTCCTAGCCGTGAGTCTGATGGTCGTGACCTGATGAGGTGTGGTCCAGGTAGCAAGGGATTGGTCTGGTTAGGTGCTACTGGGCTCATCGTAATTGGTTGGGGTCACATGACTGCTAGTGGCTTTACATTGGACTGGACGTGTGGTCTGGGGCTAGGGTTTTTAGGCGTGGCTGGTGATGCTGTTGGCTAGTGCCCGTAATGGTACGTGTGTAGGGCTTGGATCTAGCTGAGGCATCAGGCTTCCAGCCCCGGGGGTGCTCTCGATGATCGGAAAAGGTACTGTGCCTAGAAGCTTGAAATTGGCGTGTGACATTACCAAGTTCTGGTGGGTTCATGATATATACTTTATCACGCTATGAATGTACATACCTATATGCTGTGTTGATGTTGTAAAGCCCGGAGAAGCCCCCGCTCAGGAGGTAACGCGCTCCCGCACGATCGCCAAGGACTTCATCTGGATGGTTACAAGCGCACAGCGTAACTACGCACATATTACCCCTTTTATGCTAAACAGTGACTCGTGGTTCATGCTGCCCAAATTATCCGCCCCCTGACTACCAACGTGCACCACCCCGTCTGAGTTGGCGCGTTGTTTTCGATTCAGATCGATGTGCAACTGCGACCGCAGCATCACGCGCGGAGTGCGTCAATTTCCAACAGTCAAGGCAGATCTCGAAGTGTAAATTCACGCTAAGGATCCCGATCCCACCCAGCTATCCCTAACAGCTCCATCTCCGCCGATCGTATCATGCGTGCCAAATCCTGTGTCCATGGTTTCCATCTGCATAACTATACCATCCGAGCTGTAGTAATCCGGTAGGTCCATTATGTGGTCTATGTTTGAAGGAGGGAGAAACATCAGGGTGTTGCCTTCGGTGACATTTGCCCTGGCTCTGAATACTGTGGAGTCATCCGATGAAAAACAGGCCTCGCGGAGGTGAAGCATGAGACGAGATATTAATACAACTTCGACCCTTTTGAGGTGTTATCAGCGTATGCGGTACCAAATGTATGCAAGGTAACGAACGCGTTCGTAATATCGGCAAAGTTAAACAACGTCTAAAAGAGTATTAGCATTCAACGTAAGGCATACGTCTGGGAACTTCCCATACCTGAGTAAGATATAGAACCAGATTCATGACATTCAACAGCAGGAGTAGCCTTTGCGTTGTATTAAGTCGAGATCGTATCATACCGCTTACAACTTACGAGAAATACAGAGCTCCTGGAGAGTTCGATGAGATTACGTATATCTGTTCCCATCTCATCAACTTACCATCAACTATTAGCACATTACTCAGCGAAAACAGTCTTTCGAACTGAAACGCGTAAGACCGCAGCTTGTACCATGTTGCAGCCATGACGATTGCGTCAGAAGCAATGAGACAGCTCCGGGTCACAATCTCTACTGTTTGTATCCAATGGTGAGCTCTGAGCGTGCTGGAACGACGTGGTAATGAAGACAAGTACGAATACTCACATCTAACGCGAACAGTTGGCTCATTGTAGACTGTGTGTAATATTTTACTCACGTTCTTTGGGTATCAAATGACATTAAGATTGATTGGATGAAACCGCATGATTCGATAACATATCGAGTCAAAATTGCTCTGACCTGTATTAGTCCATTGGTACCAAGTGCTCCAGTATCTGCTCGGAAATTCTCACCAAGTTCGTGACTGCAGGAACCCCTCCTAGGATTAGTGCGAGCATAGCAGGCGGCCAGTACCGATCCCATATGGCGTAAACCCGAAGTGCCGAGAAGGCTGACGAAACGTGCCGTTACATTGAATTATATTTCACATGTCAGAGATTCAATTACCCACCTGGCCATACCACATATGTCATAATAGACGAGGCTTGCTGGATTACCGATATGGCTTCAACACTGCGTCGAATGGGACAGCCCTTTAGAAGCCAAGCCTCGGTAGTGATTGAAGTTAGAGCACACTACCTCTAAATTGTAGCCTTGGTCATGACAAATGATACGGGACGATGATAACTCTCACTCACCGGAAATGTTGTGAAATTAAATAAGCCAAGTACGTTTCCGCATGCCAAACCGACCATCACGAAACGGTTCAGAGCAAATATTATCTTGTAGCTCCTGGCGGAGCTTTTCCACGCATATTGTATCTCGTCCGCAAGCGTAATATTGAGCTCGTAAATGAGCAATGCTAAATAGCTGGCATCAATATAAATGGCTGACATGAGCAATGTGAACAAAACAGGTACCTGACGCTGCAACACTACAGTAAGCGCCGATCAAACTGTCTGCCTCAGTATAAGCGGACCACTGTTGAGAATCGAGGCTGGGTCACCTAGTCTCATAGTACTGCAGCGCAGCTGTCTCTTGAGATGATTCCATAACCAGTTTGTACAATGTAAGGCCGTATCAACCTCATTGCAACCAGCATATATACGCCTCCGCGCATACAAACGCTCAGGCTCCTTATCAGCTGCACAGGTCCTATCGAAAGTGTAGATTTCATCACTAAGGCAGTAAGCGGTTGCCTCCATCTTAATGTATGCAACCATCAGGCCTCAGGAACAGGAGCATTCATTAGGATCGATGGAAGTTGCCGAAACTTCCGATGAAGCGCTGAGATCGCACCTCAGCGCTTTGACGTGATCAGCAATCCTGCATCAAGATCTTCGCGCACAAGCATAAGCATACGAAGGCTATGAATTATGAGTAGACACCATCATAACGACGAAAATGACTGCTGTTGGGGTGTAGAGTGCTCACATAATACTTGGCAGCATTAAAACCTCGCTACTTGACAACTACGTTTGAAATCCTGCATGCAATCGTCGAGCCAAAAAGCCATCATAGCATTACTTCGCATGTTAATGGAGCTAATGTATTATGTCCCAGTATCGCGTATCATTATCTTCGCCTATCTATACGACACAAATTACTTATCGCCCAAAGGTATCATTGCTGAGGAGGCTGTTGCCGAAGCGATTGCTGAAGCGAGAAAGTCAAGGATCTAGGATATTGGTGAGCCTCGCGTTCTGGGCGCCATTGAGACCGCTGAAACATGCTGATAGCGCCCTGTATCGCTGATCTCAGCGCCTCAGCAGACCTTTATCTTTTCTGATGCTTGAAACTTGTGCAGCGCTGAGCCCAAGCAGTAACCGATAACCTCCACGCCTTACCGCATTCGGGAACTTCACAGCCCTTATATGCATGCAGTCTCATGCGCGGAGACACGCAATGAGCTATGAAAGTCTGCAATGGCTGTGATACAACGCAGTATGTGATGCAATTATACCCTAACCCAGTAGCGCTGACACCGTACATCATCGGATGATTCCTCGCTAAATTTCATAGATACCTCCATCATTAGGGACGCGAGCACTTCTATCATTGATGATGCAGAAGTTAGACATGGGTGATCATGAACGAGCTGGCAACGAGCATAAAGTGCCAAATATGAATCGGTGAAAATTTGCCAGTCGCGCATCGCAACCGGCTATATGCAGAGAAGAACAGATGATGTATCATGGTCGTAAGGCGCGAGGGTCACTCCCCAGTTGCGCGCGAGCCACTCGTATGTAACAATCTACATATGCCGCATAAATGACACCGTGTACGGTTTTTTCTCCGGACATTATGCAGCTGAGCCATTCTAGATTGCAGAAGGCAGTCGGTTTGGGAAAAATATTGGGAATCTTAATAATTGAATGGGCTTATTCAGGGTCTCAAGTGAAACACTGAGATGAATAAGTCATGGCGTTTAAGGCGTCCCTGAATTTTGCTAGACTCTGCGCCACAGAATGTTTGAGCTTTGCCTGATTTACGTTAGCATCCTCATCAGGACTGCGCCGGGCGTGGTCAGGTTAAGAGAAAGAATTCAAATCATATGCATGATGAACGAGAGGATCATGACACTGTGCCATTTGTAGTACTCATTATGTAATCGCGCGCAATAAATAAGTTTTGACGTACCTCGAGTGCTTCAGATTATTCATCAGTCTGGGCGATTGGTCCCAATATAATGTCTGAGTCAATACATTCTGGCCCATGAGGCCTGGCATCTGGTGGCTGACTTGAAACCTTTCACCGGGGGCCCTTGTAAGTTCGCAACAATTCACCAGATGCCTCTACAACTGCGCAACAATCCACCAGATGCCTCTGTGAGTTTCCCAGTATTCACCAGATGCCACCCGCGACTTTGCAACAGTTTACCGGATGCCCCGGTATTTTCCCAGATGTCAAAATACAAAACATATTTTATCGGCCCAAATCGGTCTGATAACGTATACCAGTCTGACATCGCTTTATCTATGCTTATCTACTATCTCGCCTTTTGCTGATGCATAAGCATACGGTTTTTCCTCCTTGAACACAATCAAGAACAGTTCAATTCTATGTTGAGGCATAAAGTCTGCATAGAATAGATTCAAATGCGTTTTTGTCTGGTGCATATTTACCTGGATTATCAAACACTGCTAGGTAAACGCCAGCAAAGCTGGTCTACATACCATGGATATCCGGTATGCTTAGCGTCCACGCTGGATCACTTGTTAGGTAATGATGAACTACGGAGAGCAATGCGCAGCCCAGCTTCTGACGTTAAGTCTGCTTTATAGAGGCTGGCGTTCGATGTTTTGGACTACGACGTGTTTGACGCTGATAGTAACTGATCAAAAGATGTAAGAGAAAACGATCAGGGTATCCGGCGTTTGGACACATAGCGGTTCCTACAGGGGTCCTCCACTGTAAGAAAGCATGCTTCTCTCCGTTGCTGCATGTAGCGGCCAAGAACGTAAAAGACCATGCTCGCAGTTCCCATATAGCTAGCAAGCTGATCAAGCGCACGGCTTGCCTAAAGTAGAGTGTTTTCGGTGATAAATTCTGTTGCTCGCTTTACTGGGCCTTATGCCGGGCTATTCCAGGTGTTCGGGGGAAATGGTGGGAGCCTGAGCGTGTTGGGAAGTATTTAAAGGAAGTTTTGAATTTTTGAGAGAGGGAATCGTAGCATAAGGGTACAGTATCAGCTGTATGAGAGATAATGATTGATTAGCTATGTCTAAAGTGCGACCATCTTTGCTGCATTTTTTACGACCTTTGAGAGCTTCTAAACACCTGCAACTCGGGTACGGGTCCTCCTGTACAATTTGCTCATCCGAAAGTGATTTTTCTACTGCGAATAAGAGGGATCACGAAAGGTCTCTCAAAATATAACGCCGATTCTACTATACTTCGATTTTCAATTTCTTCCGCTTTCCTTAGGTACAACCGCGTGGTCTTTTTACGGGAGGAATGAAAAGGGATGGGGAAGAAAATGATTGCTCTACGCCCCGTTCCTTCAAGTCATCTGGAAACCATTTGTAACGAGTATCGTGGAACTTGTTTGTACCTCAGAATTTTCTGGGGCCACTAGCCTACGTTTTGAGGGCTAGTGGGATATCGCAACCTACGCGAGTGGCCTTTGACGCGACCACGTGACGATTCCCGCGTGTCAAACGCGCCAGTGGCTGAGCTTCTCAATTGATGCGGCAAATGCACCCGCTCGTGTTGTATCTCAGCGAGTTCTTCAGTGATTGGGTGATCCGGCAACGCATGGGCTCGCAGCATTGAGAAAAAGTGTTTGTAGCCTATACTCTTGCTTTCCTTGAGGTGTTGCTTCGTTCCTGGCTATTCGCAAGCGGGACAATGCACCTGGCGAAGCGGCATTTCTGCAATGTTCCTTAGCTTGTGTGTTTGCGTCAGATACCGTGAGACCGCTTCAGGATGATATTTCCGCTATGAGCAGCATGCTGAACATCCAGATAGTGATAAACCCTTTTTTTCGTCTACATTTGCCTAGGCCATTGAAAGCGTCTTCGAAAGAAGACCAGACTTGGTGCCGCCGATCAAGACACCTAACTAGCTAATTGCAACCTCCATGCGGGCATCCGCGAGCAGCAATATAGCACGCTATCTAGGTTTCAGTCATTGCTTTAGACTTTATGATTTACGATTGGAAGATTCTTTTGGTTTAAATCAAACAATCTTCTCGAAGCCTGGTACGCCATCATTAACGAGTCTATACGCTTCCAGGTCGTGAGACAGCTGAAAAAAGGAGAAGTGGATGCTCGGGTCCTCAGTGGCAACTATTTCGATCCATCGTCAAATTCATTAGACGCCGTCTTCAATTCTTTGCAGAATTGGCACCGGGATTCCATGCAAGTAATGTGACCGTATCAATAATCCTCCATGTCCGATCCGCCGTACTCGAAGAGTATTTGCGTGGTACCATCGCCGGTCCCTAATTGTGAGTCATCCAGCCTATCAAGGCTGGATAGATGCCCTTCAAACTTCAAAGTTGTTTCGAATCTGCTGTAAAATCCAGTAGGATCTTCTGGCGAAAAACAGGCCTCACGGAGATGCAGCATGAGGCGGGCGATAAATATAGATGTGATCCTGTGGAATGCGTAAGAAACACGCAACATGAAGTTCCCGGAGTCGACGAACGCAGTGACAAGTGCCGCGAAAGAAAGAGTTATCTGAGAGAAATAATGAACAGATGATATGGTTGTAATAAGACAAAGGAAGCCTACCTGACGGAAGAACAATATCATGCTCACAATGTTGAGAATGAGCAAGATCCTTAATGACACAGATGGCTCTGTGGGACTCACCACGCCAGTATCCTTGCGATGAACTAAGGCGACGAGGTGAGGTAGAGGTTATCAGACGCGGTAGTAGGTGGAAGGTTCTTCTACGGCGTACGCCGAGAAGAATAGAACTAAGGTTATAGGCCGTCAAGGCCCTACTTATATACACATATATAACGGGTCATGTGCTACTGTATAGTACATGCCCGATAAGGAATGTGGGCTTGGTTGCCAGAAGGGCGACCAAGTGTTATGACTACTCTACAAAGGCCGTGGCCCGCCGGTAATGGCCGGGCCAATGGTAAAATAGAGAGTGTGTGGTCTCATCGTTAGATGGACATGTGAAGACGGGCGCAGCCCGGGTATAATGGATGCCGGTTGCCGGATACCGTGAGGTATAATGGCGATTGGCCGGTCATCGTGTGTTGACCAAGGCGGAACGCCGAGGTCGTAATGCTATTGGGCCAGCAGGCACCGTAGCATGTGATATGTCCGGACCGGAAGGTTACCGGAACATATGGTGGTCTTAGCCGCGAGGCGAGGACCGGTGTTTGGGCAACGCCGTGATGGCAGAAGCCCGGGACTTGGAGAACGCCGAGTCCGTGGGATGGCCGAGAAGGCCGAGCCTATAGCGATATTGCCTTGATGCTAATATAGTGCTATTTGGCCGTGTTGCCATTATTATGCGAAGGCGTGGCGCGCCTGAGGTGCCATTGTGATCAAGGATCTTATGGCGGTGGGAAGCCGAGAAGGCCGACCCAATAGTACAAGGCCGCGAGGCACTGTTTGTACTTGTGGACATTATTATGCGAGCGTGCCGCGCTCGGCCTATCATTATGATCTAAGATCTATGACGTGGCTGGTCTTGCTCTGACGGGCGAGACCTGTATGACGTAGCTGTAGTGTTGCTATTGGTCCGGAAGGTGCCGTAGCGTTACGTAAGCTGGTCATGTGGTTGATAAGCCCAGTTAAGAGCTTGTCGTGGTGGCAATGGGAGTTAACCCGTAGATAACTTGTAGTTAGACGTATAAATCCCAGGTAAATTGCTATAATCGTAGGAAAAATGCTGTAAGCCCCAGATAAATCTGTGACATTACCCCCGCTTTAGGTTTCATCGTCCCTGATGAAACTATTCCTCATTATGTACGTCCCAAGAGCGGTATAACGCGTGATGACGATGTGTCAAATGCCGTTATGGTGCTGCTTCAATTTGTTAATTGAACAGGGATAAATGGGAGTTTCAGGACTTGTGGATGGAGCCTGAGCGTGGAAGGCGATTTTATTCCTTATTGATTTGTAACGCGTGATAGCAGAGTGCTAAATGCCGTTACTAGCGATTATCAACGCGTGATGACCGAAAGGTCAAATGCCGTTGTTAGGGAAGTGTAGTCGTGTTACTAGAGTGTATTGTCATTGTGCACGCGGATCCTAGAAAGGAGGGGCTCTCCTGTTATCGCTGAAGGTGTTCTAGTGCCTTTTCGCGACCTTTGTCGGATTGTTGCTTTTGCTTATGACGTTACTCGTAGTAGAAGGCGATATGGAAATGTTCCTCATATAGTGCCTTTGAGTCTACTAGTAATCTGTACTCCAATAGCTTGCCAAGCATATTAGAGGGTGCATTGTGTCGTTGTACGTGTTTCGGATAGCATTGTGCGATATTCCTTAGAGTGAGGGCTTCACTGTTAGCTCTGGAGATTTTCTAGTGTCTCTTCGAGCCCTTGGGCGGATATGTTGCTTATGCGTAGTACCCATTGAGTGTAACATAGCGGTGCTTTTTCGACGTCTATTGCCTAGCGGTGAATGGGATTGCAAGTTCCTTCATTCGCGTGGCGGGTGTCTTAGGCTTGGTGCTTGTACAGGGGTAATCCTACTTTGTACGACTTATGCGGTTGAACGGTTATTAAAGGGCGTCGCCTTATGAACGTTTATGAGGCGTCGCCTCCCTAGTATCGCAAGTACTAAGCGTGAGACATTTGTCAATGCCCATTTGTTACAGGGGTTGTGTCCCCTAGTTAGATTGCTTCTAAGTAGCGATCTCTTCGGAGTCGTAAGTTCCGGAATGAAGCTGTGCCTTCGTGGTTGTATGCACTATTTATTAACGAGTAGGCTTCTCGTGTAAAACCCCATAGTATAGGTACTAATCATTGTGCATTATGTTCAATGCTTATGATTGTATTCCCTAATACTGTAGTGTCGTTGCCGTAGTGAGGCCTTGTTGGGTAACCGTGAGAACATACATCCTTGTCAGGAGTTGTCTCGTAAAGGTGTATCCCGTAAGGGCTGAGGTCACGTGGTGGCGATGACGGTAGTTTCCAAAGTGCTTGTATGTCGTTAAAGTCGTTCTTCGATTGAGTATGACATTGTAAGCGTGGGAACTGGGATGATCGTTGGGGAAGGATATATTTCGCTATTGGATAGATAGCTACTATATTCCTATTACAGGGTTGTCGTCCATATACGAATAGGACAGTACGAGCATGAATGAGGGTAATCAGGCCTCTTAGTGCATGTCGTTTTGTTGCTTTAATGACCGTAAGGTACATTTGTAAGCGTGGGATAGTGGACTTGTTAAGGTCCTAGGTGCGAAATTAGGGTTTCCACCCCCTCTTTCACGTTTGATCTCCCGATCGAACCTATCCAGATGGTTTTGGTTTTTTAAAGAGGTTAAACCGCCTCTATACCCAGATAAGGGTGGGTGGATGTGGGCCGAAGGTATTCTTGACGTATATCCATATACGGCTGTATCCAGTAGTCGCTCGCATATGCGACCAGATTTTTATACTAAGGTTTCCAAGCCCTAGTTTGTCGGAATCGAAGGGTTTTCCAGGCCCATATTCGATGTAGTGACGAGATGTAATCCTTTCTTAGCGTAAGGATACAGATCCGGATTTATTTATTGCGTGTCTCGACGACGCAGGTTTCCGTAAACCAAGCAAATAAATGATAACCGATTTGCCAAATCGGCTTGATTGTCCTAATAAGGGGGGCTCCCTTGTTATCTCTGGAAGTTTTCGAGTGCTTCTTCGAGACCTTTTGCGGACGATCGCATTGAATTGCTAAGTTGTATTTTTCGAATTCGGTTATTCTCCCCACAGAGAAAAGTTGAATCGAAGTGAAATCAAAAGTGAGGTAGCTAGCCTCGTGACGAATTTTGCGAGTGGCGTGCGAAATTGTCGATTTCAATACAGGGGGGGACCGATTGGAAATCGGTTGTGAATTCGGCGATTGTGCGAGAATGCCGAATGAAGTGTGATTCTAGAAGCCTTGCGGCCTCCGCTACACTTCAAGAGAACGCGTATCAATAGCGTGTGTCCCTTGTTTTCCTTTCCTCTAACCCAGATTGCAAGATTCAATGAAGTAATCTTGTTGCGATCTGTTTGTACGTGGGTGGCTGGTGGAAACAGCGCTGTACCCAATTATTTATAGACGCTTGTCAGACGTCTCTTCCCAAACGGATGGTAATTTCCTTTTCAGGAATTCCATTACCGGAAGGGGTGCCCCCGTTCAAAGGTTCTTATGACATGTGACCAGATGACAGATGCTCAAATAACCCGAATCCCCTTTTCAGGAGCGAAGACCGGAGTCAAACGGGCGCCGACGGATTATGTGAATCCTAATCGACTTGGTACTAGGTTATTCCCACAGTAATAATAGTTATAAGCATATATTTGCCAAGCGTACGCGATCCTACGTCTAAGGGAACAGGTACTAGTATCGTTCTTCGATTGACTAAGTGTACCCGTAAGACGTAAAGGTTGCCTTTTATGTACATAGGCGACCTTAACCAGGCTAGATAACCTGGGAACCAGCAGGCGACGCAGGATTTCCAGAGGCGAATACAAATGCTATTGGACGGTTTCTAAGCTAATACAAGTATTGCTATCTACTAGGAGCCGCCACTAAAACTACATATTTATCTACTTTATTGACTGGGATACCAGGGTACCTGAAAGAGAGCTCGTCATCAGCGATCAACGCTGAGTGGTCATGTCTAACACAAGAAGAACGGGGGCATGGTTAGGGGCGCCCTTGTCAGGACGCCGCGCGGAATTTAGCCGACAGGTGTCTTCATCGAAGCGCGCGACTTCCTTCTAAAGAGAGTCGGTGACTGCCAGCATTTGACAGGCTGGGTCACATGGTTGGGAATAGGATACACAGCCCATTTCCTCGCGGAGATGAGCTGGAAAGTGGTCGCAGTATTACACCGCGACCGGTCCACACTTTAGTGGTAAGGCTTGCCATCTATAGCCACCTGGGTGTCACATCAGGGCTAAAAAACCATTGTCGATCAAAGATCGCGAGAGATCAGCGCTCCACACATCAAAGATGGTGGGCTACGCGATCCTCTTCCAACGGGGCCCCAAATCCGTTTGACCCAGGCTCGCACACCGAGCTGCCCGTAGGACTTACGCTATTGGTTACCGCGAGTGACCTCGGCTGGTTTGGCCTTGCGAGCCGCACCACCTCACCACTTGGATTCCCCAAAGGAGATCCCAAGCGGGCCCCTTACGCCTGGGGGGCGGCTTTGGAAGATTCCCACACCCAACTAAGGGAATACGCCGAAGCGCATATCCCTATGGGGATCCTACTGGTAGTGTTGGGTCCCTGAACAGGGATTGCCAAGACAGGGGGTTGCGCGCACACAGGCAGACGGTCCCCTTTTCCCAATAGGCGGGTCTCAACCGCTGACAGCCGCAACCTTGCCAGGAAGCAGCCGTCTCTCCTTAACCCTGGAGTCCGGGTTCGCAGGACGCATGCTGCTGATTAGGCAAGCAGCGCCCCACTGGGTGGCAGCAGGCCGCTAAGCCCGCCGCCGATATATCCCATATCCACAACCACGGAGCATACATCCCCTTTGCAGGAGAGTAGCGGCCCCTGCGCTATCTCAGACACCTGTTGGAGGAAAAACCCAGGCGCCACCAGTTAAGGAGGCGCAGGGGGGTAGGTAGTTCTATTCTTATGACACAGATGGCTCTGTGGGACTCACCACGCCAGTATCCTTGCGATGAACTAAGGCGACGAGGTGAGGTAGAGGTTATCAGACGCGGTAGTAGGTGGAAGGTTCTTCTACGGCGTACGCCGAGAAGAATAGAACTAAGGTTATAGGCCGTCAAGGCCCTACTTATATACACATATATAACGGGTCATGTGCTACTGTATAGTACATGCCCGATAAGGAATGTGGGCTTGGTTGCCAGAAGGGCGACCAAGTGTTATGACTACTCTACAAAGGCCGTGGCCCGCCGGTAATGGCCGGGCCAATGGTAAAATAGAGAGTGTGTGGTCTCATCGTTAGATGGACATGTGAAGACGGGCGCAGCCCGGGTATAATGGATGCCGGTTGCCGGATACCGTGAGGTATAATGGCGATTGGCCGGTCATCGTGTGTTGACCAAGGCGGAACGCCGAGGTCGTAATGCTATTGGGCCAGCAGGCACCGTAGCATGTGATATGTCCGGACCGGAAGGTTACCGGAACATATGGTGGTCTTAGCCGCGAGGCGAGGACCGGTGTTTGGGCAACGCCGTGATGGCAGAAGCCCGGGACTTGGAGAACGCCGAGTCCGTGGGATGGCCGAGAAGGCCGAGCCTATAGCGATATTGCCTTGATGCTAATATAGTGCTATTTGGCCGTGTTGCCATTATTATGCGAAGGCGTGGCGCGCCTGAGGTGCCATTGTGATCAAGGATCTTATGGCGGTGGGAAGCCGAGAAGGCCGACCCAATAGTACAAGGCCGCGAGGCACTGTTTGTACTTGTGGACATTATTATGCGAGCGTGCCGCGCTCGGCCTATCATTATGATCTAAGATCTATGACGTGGCTGGTCTTGCTCTGACGGGCGAGACCTGTATGACGTAGCTGTAGTGTTGCTATTGGTCCGGAAGGTGCCGTAGCGTTACGTAAGCTGGTCATGTGGTTGATAAGCCCAGTTAAGAGCTTGTCGTGGTGGCAATGGGAGTTAACCCGTAGATAACTTGTAGTTAGACGTATAAATCCCAGGTAAATTGCTATAATCGTAGGAAAAATGCTGTAAGCCCCAGATAAATCTGTGACACTTAAGTGATGTCAGGTGCTGAGTACGAGACGGGCAGATGATGACATACAAGAAGTACACTATACCTGATATTTATCAGATGGAAAAATATCAATTTTCATAAAAGACTCACCATCCGTGACCAGGACACGCGCGAGAGAAACTCGCCCGGCAAGCTTATGTACATAGTGACGAGTCTTGAACCATGTGACAATTATAACAATGGCATCGGAGACCATGAGACACACTCGTGTTGCTATCTCTACTAACCTCAACCTGATTCTTCAACATCCTGAATGCCCTTAGGGAGAAATCGAGTGGCACTTACACCTATTTTCATCAATAAGCGCTAGATTAACTAGGTAATTTGAGTTTTGCGTACCGCGATTCTACAACGTCTGGCATATCCGAGAATATTGCAACAACGCCGTCAATGTTGAGATATCTGGTGCATATTTCTGCGCTCTGACAACTTACATGTCAATATGTAATGTTAGACTACTTGGAATGATTATTCACCATATTGGCAGCCACTGGGACAACCCCCAGTATGAATGTCAATATGGCGAGAGGCCATTGGCGATCTGTTACGGCGAAAACACGAAGTGCAGAGAAAACTAGAGCCCCGATGGACAGTAAGTAGATCGAACATGTGATACTCCGGGGACACCTACCGGGCCATGTTGCATAGCTAATAATTGTAAGAAATACGGGAATGATTGAAGCTGCTTCCACCCTAAAGGAGACTCAACATTAGATCTACGAGAAGCAAACATCTGGATCGGTTCAGTTCACCCCTAAAATTGTATCAGGATGGAAGATTCATGTTCGAATAGATAGCATGCCCATACAGGTATTGTTGTGAAATTGATGATAGTGAGTATGCATCCACAGGCGAATGTCACCATGATACATCTGTTCAGGAGAAACATTGCCTTGAAGCCTCTCGCATTGCTCGTCCAGACAAATTGAACATCTTGCTCACAGGTAATGATGATTTCATAGAAGAGTAGCGCTTTAAGATATTCGTAACACAGATTAGTACTAGAATACCTCGGCGCTGGTCGACTTACCTGATACTGCAATCGTGCAATAATTGTCCACGAGACTATTGTCGACTCAATTAGCCAATATTGTAAGAGGTGACAATCGAAGAACTATACGTGATCTCGTAATCGTGGATCGTCAGCGCGGCACTGGAGGACGACATGTTCTCTCACAAGTGCTAGAGCAGATTTGACCATGAGTACGGGACCAGGAGCTTCCACAACTCCATACATATACCTGGAACCATATACGCGCGCTAGTATTAGTTCATGTACCTCATGATTATCATATCATGATCAAAGATACGTGTCGGAAAAATCCGAGGAACGTTGCAACGCGGGCCGATTGAAACCGGGTTGGAACTAGCCGTCTCCAATTGTAATTAAGTTATAATATAAGCAAATAATTCCAATTGAGGTACCGCGTGGGATAATTGCAATCATGACGCACGATTGCCAAGACCTTCTAAATCTATGATCACGTGGTTGGAACGGTCTTGCAACACGATCGGGATCGGGTGTTGCAATCTGAGTCGCGATCGGGCGCGAACAGCAAATTATTGCACTACGTGACCCAAGAGTATCTGCTTGCCTAGAGCTCCTAAGTCATTATGCCTAGGGAACAAGGGCCAAACCCTCTCGGACGTTGGCTTTCTCTCGGTGAATTTACTTGTGATATATGCAATGGGGTTTTCAAGACTCGCGGCCGAGGCAGCCATATGAGAAAATGCAGACAGGAAGTAGCAGAGCGAGAACTAGCCGCTCGGCTCCGACAGGAAGACATAGATGCTCCTTCAACTTCAAACAGTACGTTTATTTAGAATCATGTCTGCGTCTACTGTTTCTTAAGACTTGCAACCAGTCACAAATTCCCATCCCCGAACTGTAGCACCTCCGCCAACTTACCTCGGTGTCAGGACTCAGGCCGAATGCAGTAAGTATAAATCTTCCAGGTAGACTATCAGCTTGTATTTCAGTCCTCTTGGATGGCTCATCAGTGAATTACCTACTGACCTTGACATCTACCAGTCACCTCAAGTTCCGGGGAACATCCTACCATTGGTCGGTCACAATCAAATTATGCACATTGGCTGACATGTCTAACAAAATGTTTCGGATAGATACACGTTTGAATAGAGAGTTGGAAGACTCTCCAGGGCAAGTATATGACGACGTTGTCATACAAGGTGATTTATCCTGACTTTATAGACGTTCGCTTGAAGTTGAAGTTAATCATTTTTTGAAGAGCCCGCAGAAACACCAGAGTGGCAACCAAACAAGGATGATATTATGACCCAATATCATCCGACTAGCTACATTCCAAGTCGCGTACAAGCCTTCGATGACTACGGAAAAGAAGATGACGAACCCCCGAAGTCGCCAAAATCAAAGACGCCATGGGAGCCATTTGAGACCCGCGCAGACTTTGAATTCGCAGAGATCGTGCTGCAGTCATCTCTCAAGAAAAAGGAAATTGATTCCTTAATCAAATTGATTAATGCAGTCGCTTCGGGGCAGACGAAATTCTCGCTGACGAGCGAAGCTCAGTTGCACGAGATCTGGAATGCGGCGTCAAACCAGTTGACTCCTGTAAGAATCAAATCTCGATATTCTGCGGTAATATATTGACCATGTTGAATAGTTTGTGAAGCATACCATATCAGTACCTTACAAACAGGAAGAACGTAGCTTCGATGTCTATGGACGTGATGTTTGGGCATGGGTACTTGACCTATTACAGAATCCTGCACTATCGAAGCATTGGAATTGGACACCAACCCGGCTCTACAGACACACCGGATCCGAATGGGAGAGATTTTATCATGAACCATGGACGGGAGATAGACTCTGGGAAGTACAGGTAAACATATCTTCAATGCTTTTGTTTTCGAGTCTTGACTCCTTTCAGTCTCAGGTTCCTGCCGGAGCGACGGCGTTCGGCCTTATCATTTATGCGGACAAGACGAAACTATCGTCATTCGGAACGCAGAAAGGATACCCGGTCATCGCTCGAGTGGCTCATCTCCCCACTGAGATCCGCAACAGTGAGGGGGTAGGTGGCGGGTGTGTGGTTGGTTGGCTGCCGATTGTAAGTATGTATATCTAATCTGAATTTATATCCTCATCATTCTTCAAGGTGGATAATGACTCCGCAGAGGATGGCAAAACAGGCTTCACGAATTTCAAGCGCGTCCTCTACCATAAGGGATTTTTGGTATTCATGGAGGATGTTGCACTCCATTCGAAAGAAGGATATGATGTGAAGTGCGCAGACGACATTGTGAGATGGCTATTCGTGTTCATCTTAATTCTTTCTGCGGACTATGAGGAACAGTACGTTCCAAATTGAGTCTGCATTTCGATTAACTCAAATTAAATACCTAGATGCCTTATGGCTCTGATACGAGGACTGAAGGGTAATTGTCCTTGTCCAATATGCTTAGTACCTAGTTCGCAGCTCGCGGATACAAGTGTGGAGTATCCGCTTCGTACATCGACTGATACTAAAGCGCTTGTGGAACGCGCCAGAGCTATGGGCACGGCGGCTGAACAAGAGGCCATCTTGAAGCCACTCGGGCTTCGTCCTATCAAGGTATCTGTCTATCCTCATGTTTTATAGCATCTCACTGATTCTGCTTAGAACTCATTTTGGAAGATAGCAAATACTGATGTACACAGGGCTCTGTCATTTGATAGGCTACATGCTCACCACATTGGGCTATTTGGCGACCACCTGTGGTCAAAGATTAAGCAACATGTGAATGATCTTGGACGTAATGCAGGAACCATGGTTGATACTCAGTGGGCTAGCATGCAATATCTCAAATATTTTTACTCACCTGTGCACAGGGTCCTCCAGATGCCGCGATGGCGCGGCTTTAATCATTTTGACCAGATCATGAATATCAACTTTACAGACGGCAGCAAACTCGAGGATTTGTCAAAGGTAGTGTCCATTACCTTTCTAATTCAATAACGACAAACTTATTTGACTCAGATTGTTATTTTTGCTACTCACAACGTCCTCGCTACAAGACCTGGGTCTGCCAGTTATGTCTTGCTACGCTGTTTGCGCAGCTATCTTGTACTAGACATGTACTTGTCGTTCGAAGTTCATACCACAGGACGACTGACAATGGGACGGGAGGAGTTATATCGACTTCCAAAGCTTATCGAAGTAAGTCTATCCAGCATTCAGCAAGCATTAAACTAATGTAGTTGCATCGCTAGGAATATTCGAGAAAAATGGGAGATGGTGACAAGAACTGGAATTTTATCAAAGCGCATTCCCATCAACATGCATTTCAAGACATCGAGGCCAAGGGTGTCACCAGAAACTACAATACGAAGCCTAGTGAAAAGATGCATCGCTCAGTGAAGAAATCATACCAGCAAACGAATTACAAAAACATCGCTAGCCAGGTATATATCAAATTGTCTTACTCACGTATTGAAACGTCTCAAATACTCGACAGATTCTTACCATCAATCACAATAATCGCGTTGCATCGCTCATTCGCTCGCGCATTGAGGATTTTGATGCGTACAATGACCACATGAAGAATGAATCTGAAGAAATTGCTGACGAAGACTCATGTAGTACTTTATTCGGATCAGGTCATATAAGTCTTGGTTCTCCAAAAAAGCCTATCAAGATTTCCGCACTTCGAGAGGACCCCAATGCCCCGGCCGTATTTACTAATTTCCACAAACACCTTGGGGATTTTCTTGGGAAATTTCTCGCATCCAATGGTCTCAGATTTCAGAATCCTTCAGTCAAGATCTCAGCTCTTGATATGGTATGTCTTTTTTGCATATGAACATCACCAATTGACGAAATTGTAGATTACGGAATATCGCCTTCTCAAAGTCAACTATGAATCTTGCGAGACGTGGAAGATGGCTACCGATTTGCTGCGATGCAACCCCAACTTTCACGGAAGACCTCGATATGATCATGTCCTAATCAAAACCACGGAGCGACCCATTTTTGCGCAGCTCATTTCTGTCTTCACGTACTTGGTGAAGAATGTCATTGACAGCCGTGCTGAAAATGGTGTGTGGTTACGATATATGACGACTGCCCATCTCATGTATTACCTGCAGCTGATACAAAAGACATCCTATATCCATTGGCGTTGATTAAACCCTTGGATGGACGAACAGGAATTGAGCGTTCAAAGGACCGCGACCTTGGCCTTTATCGCGTAAAATCCAATTCACGCGTTCCGTACGAAATTGTGCCTCTACATTCCATTATCCGGGGTGCATACGTAGTCCCTGATTATGAGCATAGCGATGAGTACTTGATAGTTGATGTCATAGATGCAGACATGTTTCTACGTTTGAAATCTCTCGTCACAGGAGTTCAACTATAGAATCTCGCCAGCAATTGGTGGTATGATACTATGATGTGTATGATTACAAATTATAGTAATACAAACTATATAGAAAGTGCTTTGATAGGTGCGAGAAAGCGATGCGTACCGAAGGAATTAAACGGTGTTCAGCAACGTGATCGCGCTCGGAATTGCAAGCGCCAACTACGGCAATCGTGTTTCAATCGCGTCACGTCGTGGTAATATGATTACGGGTCTGCATTAAGCTGAATAGTGTATCAATGAGTCGTGGATGGCGCCCGAACGCGCTGCTATTATTTAATTCACGAATCAGCTAGGGCCATGCACGGCCTCTACATCTTTGTGATACAACGCTACGAAATGTGACCAAGCGATGTATAGTAGCATAATACAAGTGAGTACAGTTCTGCAACGCGCAAGATAATGCGTAGATGAGGCGATCCGAGAACAGATAGCGACCATGACGAACATTACAATATGTGCAGGGACGCTACTCGAGCGCTACTCACAGCACTGGCGCCACCGAGCTGTAGCAATTGCCATATCCGTCACATCATTGCGCGCTTAACCCCTAAACAGCAAGATTCAAACCCCGAGACCCTAACGAAACCCTAAACCTTCGTCTCGGTGGCTGCTGTGGCTGAAGCAGATTTCGACATCATCCGGCTTGTGCTGCCTCTAACTGCAGCCACACATCCAAAACAATTATGGCGTTCTAGTTACACGTAGCATAGGATGTTAATTAGATCTAGTTGAGACTACTGTACCATGTCTGTCACTATAGAGCTCGTAATGAAGGAAAGCACCGAGAAAGTCAGTGTTGAGACCGACCTATGCTCTTGTCTCGTGCACCACGTAAGATCTCCTCGGTATTATATTGTCATAATATTCGTACATAAGTAATATATCATATCAAAGACTATTCCAGTAGAACGCCCTCCCGATATAACCCGATACTGCTCCATGAATATTTTGAAACAGGTATGTATTTTGGACACCATCGAGTTGAGTTGTTTTTTACTCAATAATGATCCATAATAAAATCATGAAAATATTGTGAGATACTACTTACATGTACTACTATAGATAGAGGCAGGAATATATAGAGGTACTTTGAATCAGAACCTCTACTATTTTGTCTCCCTGGGGTCACTGCAGCACCTTACTGTGTAGTACATATCCAATTTTATGTCATATATTCCACATTGAATATCTTGATCTCAAAGTAAAACACTCATATATGTATTTTTTAACAACTTCTTAGCTCTGCATCTCCTCTAGTCAATCGTCAGTAGCATGAATACAGCTCTCAGCAGCTCCACATAGCCATCAGTAGAATCCGGGCTCAAACGTCAGTTGATAGTAACCGGGACATACATATGTGAAGTATATAAGTGCCATCAGGCACTTCTGTCTGAGAGGAGACCGCAAGAGCGAGTGATTCGACAGCTGGTAGCGTCAAATCGACATACAAAGTAGAGTTGCCACAACGCGATCAACATCACGTGACTGATCGAATCCTCGTCAGTGCACAACAAGTCATGTCTTTTGAATTGCGTCGCGCAGTATAGAAATATCACAAATGGCAGGTTCATGATTAAACATATCTATTAAATGCTATTGCAGCGTTCAAACACCCAGAACTTGGTACATCGTGCAAAGAGGTACTTTCCTATAGAAGGCAAGAAATTGCACCAAGTCGACGTAGTACTAGATCTCCGCTATCGTGAGCGAGCTTCAAAAATATTCATAGTACTAGAATCGATAACGAATCAACGACGTAATAGTGTTTGAACTCGAGAAGGTGCGAGAAGTTGAGGAAGTGGCTCTGCGCGTATAAACCATTGAGTTTCATCTATTTCTCCCGTTGCGCCCCTGCATCAAGCCATTGGTCGATGCTGTTGGGTCTTGTGCGCTTATTCGTACATCTGGAGCCAGTCAATGCTAATCGCATAACCTCTGTACGTTATTTACGAATGAGATGGTATCACAAATGCGCTATTCGGCGTACCTTCTGCCTCACTATCTCTGTCGCCCACCTTCCACGCCCCACACTGTGTACATCGTTTTAAGGACTTACTATTCTTTCCTCTCTTCTTCTGAGAGCTGTCCAGCAGCTCTTTGGGTCTTGCGATAAACTCCGTAATGATTGATGCCAATCAAAAAGGAAATAAACTTACATTGCCCCGAACGCGACAGAAATTTCAGTGCCGTGGCTGTTGGATGTCTCGGTGCATAATTCATGCATTATGAGCTAAATTAAGCTGTCTAGCTCAAGCAGGGCTGTGGACATGGAATTGTTGGCACAGGGTAGGTTACCAGAAGGATGACTCTCCGAGATGTCAGACATCAGAACCATTGAGAGTCGAAGAGCCCGTCGCGCTGCAGCAAGGAAGTGCTGTAGCATCTTAGAGGCAGTTTCACATGAAACATTCTGATTATCTCCGAAATTCTTGATCTCCAGCACATCCAGTCCTTGGGATTCGTTCACGAGGGCGCGGGAGGAATTAATGAAATACGTCAGATAGGCTAGAATTTCGTCGGGAGATGCTGTCTTCGACGATATATCAATAGCCTCAAACTAAAATTCTGGGGGTACATGAGGCATGTATTGTTCCATGTCGAGGAAAGTAGAATACTGGCAGGGAAACGAGAATGAGACTGCTGCAGACCGCTAGGGTAAGCGCTAGTCGGAGCGCTGGATCTAGCTCGGAGCGCTGATGCAAGCGCTTGTGTAGTTACTATATTTGGGAAGGCAAGCCACTACGCTGGTAGGACATGTGATTGCTACGACTTCCGAAAGCACATTTTGTCTCTCGCTCGAGCTCATTCTGATTCTTGAGTGTCTCTATCCAATATAGTATAGAGGATAGCTAGGCTATGAGCGAGAAATATGTAGTTTATTAATCCAGATTTGGGACGTTTGTGATGTATTACATGGGACGTTTGTGATGTATTACATCATCATACATGTAATACATCACAAACGTCCCAAATCTGGATTAATAAACTACATATTTCTCGCTCATAGCCTAGCTATCCTCTATACTATATTGGATAGAGACACTCAAGAATCAGAATGAGCTCGAGCGAGAGACAAAATGTGCTTTCGGAAGTCGTAGCAATCACATGTCCTACCAGCGTAGTGGCTTGCCTTCCCAATACATATTTCTCGCTCATTGCCTGATAGCTATAATCTATGCTATATTTGCTAGATACACTCAAGAAATGGAATAAGCTCGAGCGAGAGACAAAATGCGGAGCAAGAAATAGGTGCATGCCCGCGGATGAGGATGATCGTGACCTCCTTAATATAGTACGAGGCGTACTCGGGGTCCATAAGCGGCAGGATGAAACCAATTGCCTTCAAGAATTCCGCAAGACTATTGCCACGGTGCAGACGAATACCGACCCACAGCGGTTTGAGGACGTTGTCGAACGATTCCATACCGTATGGCGCTGCTGCCTCTGCGAGAAGATAATGTATTTCCCTCCATTCACATGGTGGCGTCATCGCCATAATAAGTAACGAGCCGATTATAGAAACAGCTATTCAGAGACACCAAAGTATCAGAATGGCTGGAAGTACAGAAGTCGGAAGACGCGAGTCGCCCAGACGCGTCGGTGGCTGACCTTCCATATTAGTCAACGCTCGCGGCTGTCGTGTTTTTCTCGGCCACGCTCGCTCCTTTAGCTTCTCTCTCGCAGTAATAGCGTTACGTAGTTTATATTCCCAAGCAACTATCTATCCCATTAGATATGTACCGCTCTTGTTACTGGAAAACCTATAGTGAAACATTATACCGGAATTTATTTCAGCCACTTAGACTAGTAACGGTTCCTGATGTAGTAACGGATGTACCATTTCTGCCGATCGATGAGATGACGTGATCCTACTAGATAAATTTCCGGTCGTACGGAGCTTTCACTTAATCCCTCCAACTTTTTTTCGAGGCCCAAACTATGCCCTTCCACGTACCTGTCGCAGTAGATCGCGGGCGCACTGGCCCCAATCGTCCACGCGATGACGATGAAGAGGATTCAGACAATCTCGTGTTTGTCGATGAAGACGACTCAGATCTGGAGGATGACGAGAATAATAGCAGTGCTGAAGAGCGCGCCTTTCCAGGTCCAGACGAGGACGCGCCTATCAGCGACTTACGAGAGGTATGTTTCAACCAAAAGCCGTTTGATAAATGACATTTTATCACGATTATATTATAAGGCATACCGTACGATGCAGCTGAAGTTTACTGAGCTGCAACAATCTCAGCGCCAGCTCAGAACGGAAAATGCCACACTGAAGGCTACGACGAAAGGAAAGATCAAAGGCGGGGGCAGCATTGGGCGCCACCAGGTATTATCACAGTCAGTGGAGCGCCAAATTCGTTCTCGAGGAAGGCTTTTTGCGCTCTCAATATCTCCCTGGATTGCGAGAGACATTATGAAGTACACTTCTCGCCCGAAAGTCAATCCTGACGACCCAGAACAGTTCGCCTCGAAGGATGGTCCTCTGACAGCGCGTGCAGCCGCTATGTACGACATTTTGCCTGCAGAGCTTCACCCCTACGTGAAGCGCGACAGCAAGATGTTCTGGGAACATGTAAGTCCAAGTACCAGGAATTGAATTATCGAACTATTGAATTGACAATGTTCAGTTCAGCACTGGTGTCAACGGCGCGCGAGGAACGGCACTGAATTCCGTCCGTAAATGCGTTAACCTGATATTCCCGAATCTCGATGAGGGAATATTCCAGGTATCAAAAGCCGAAGCCAGGCGCAACTCGCCCGACATGCAAAAGCTACTCAAGTTTAACTTGGACGATCCCAAATTTCCAGTGTGCCCTCCGATACTCTTCGCGCCGAACCATCGGGCTCAACCCAGGTCTTCCGACATGTTTTTCAATGAGGATATTGCCAAGGTAAGTCGCTGTGTGGGTCTTTAACAACTATCTGACGTTATTACAGGTTATAAAGGCATTTCTCTTTGGCCGTTCGTCATTCCTTTCAAACAATAGAAAGCCGGGACCTGCCAGAACAGGAGACAAGTGGGAAATTACAAAAGTCAATGCGAGCTTAATTGCATTCGGTTGTGTGCTAGTAAGTAGATGTTGTTCATTATCTGATCTTTCCGCTGCTCAATCTAATTCCGATAGATCCGATTTTTGTTCGCGTACGACGAACATCTCTCTCCTACAGGAAGGCAAACCGGCATCTGCTATCAGGCCGATTTTGAAAAATACAAGCGCAAGCTTATGGTGATGGGCCCAGACTCGCGAGACGCAATATTTGACTTCTATAACGAGATTATTTTTCTCGGCGTACCAGCTCGTAAGACAATGTCAGTGCAGTCTCACAACCAGAACGAGAACTATGATGGACTGGACGCCGAGCTGGAGAAATTGGATGGTCAAAATGTTTTAGTCGAGAACGGTATGTGATCTCTCTTCGCGTAGTCAGATATTATGCTAACTACCTTCGCATATATTCGTAATCCTCTGTAACACTTTGTCTGGCTATGCGCACATTACGAATAGTTCGTCCTGCGCCCAATCCTGACCGTGCAGATGCTGCGTCGTCATCGGCAAGTGACATCTGTTCTGTATAATACGTCCTCGCTCATTCTTCTTCAGACTCCTGTAAATACAATACAAGGTTTCACTCAAAGCACCACTCAAGCATTTTCGGTAGCGCTGAACGCGAATGTCTCGGAGCAGGCGTATGGGGACCCGACATCGCAGTCCGCTGCGGAAGCTGCAAGGAAGTCAAAGAAAAGGGCGACCACACGTACTTCTGGAGAATCCGGATCGAGGGCTACGCGTGTGGGGCGCGTGAAGAAGAGTGCTTAGACCAGGATGTATTACTTCAACGCAATTATAACGCGCGGCGCACCGTATGTTCGCAGTGGCCACTTTGGGCGCCACAATCGGAGCCACAGATGTGAGATAACACTGATGCAAGTGATTACAGTCAATAGTGCAACATTAAGAGAAACATTACCCCTCCTATACATGTGCAGATCTTAGGAGATGTCTTTGCTGTCGACTCCGAGTTCTCATAGTATTCGCATGCCACATAATACTGGTAGGCTAGCGATAAGTAATTAGTACGTCCGTTCAATGCATGTGTGTTAGCACACGAAATATTAGAAGATGCTATATCACACTATAATGCAAGGGAGGACTGAATACGACACGAGAAAGTCTAATACGCATTATGGTGTCGTAGACATTGGAAGATAGGCGCGCTACCTCACAGCGCGCCTATCTTCCAATGTCTACGACACCATAATGCGTATTAGACTTTCTCGTGTCGTATTCAGTCCTCCCTTGCATTATAGTGTGATATAGCATCTTCTAATATTTCGTGTGCTAACACACATGCATTGAACGGGTCTACCAACGGCCTCATGATCAAAGTTAGAAGCGCCTAGTATTTAAACTCATATCTAATCAGTTTAGGACTGGGCGCCCAAAGGTGAATCGATCTTCTATAATGATCAGCTCAGCATCGAGAAGTGATTCAGAGTAGCAAGCGCCCATCGATCGCCGTCGCCTCACGCAGATCATAGTACCGGTGCATCGCGAAGATCGCCTACCGATTCACGGACCATATCCCGCAATGAGTGGACCAACACGTACAGATACGCGTGGGTCGAACAGGTACAACGCCGTCCCTGGACCTCAATCCAAACCCGAGAGAATCCCCGATTACGAAGTAAGTGACATGATATCTGGTGTAAAAAATGAGGCTGACTCAAAAGCAACAGGCACCACCTACTTTCTCGAGGCGTGTCTTCAAACGTATCTCTGGTATCTTTTCGTGGGGAAAGGAGATTATTACGAGCAAGGATTATACGCCAGATGCAGGATATGTGACTGCCGCCTGGAGACTGGTCGAGCGTGGACACCAGGTGAGTCTACAATTTAAATTTCGACACAAATCGCGCGCGTTTTCATCCCGCGCGTTTTCATCCCGCACGTCCGCACAAGTTACATCTCACACTGACACGCGTCGTTCCTAGCTCGCTGGCACCAACCTGGAATTGCCTACTGTTTCTGTCCCTGGAGAATACGTGGACGTCCTTGAACAGTCTGCACTCGCCCCGGAACAACCCACCAACACCGCGCTCGAGCCTATTATGGAAGATGTCCCTCAGCCGGAACTCGTACTTGTGGCACAACCTGCAGCGCGCCGCCCCGCCCGCCCTTTCTACAACTTCCTCGCTATCCGACCCCGGGGAGTACCGGAAGAGCTGCAGGTCCCTCCTTATGAACTTCTTCCGCTGGCTCCGGAGTTTCTCCCGCCTTTCAAGGATTACCCTCAAGATGAATTCGAATACTGGCTTCAGTGGCGCTATCCCGCGGTTACGCTCTTCCACCAGCTGAGGGCACAGGGGAGAATGACTCCGTATACGGAAGCATTCTTGCGCAGCCTCGGCGACGGTGCTTTGGAGGTTATGGGGTTCAAGGGTATTATGGCCGAGGTGCAAGACCGTAAGTACTGCATTTTGAGTTGTGGCCTTTGTTGACCCTTTTTTCAAAGAGCCTGAACCTGAGTGGATTCGGCAGGAGAGACTCGCTGATTATGAAGCTATCAGGGCGGCTCGAAAGGCAGCCAGATCTGTCCCACCTAGGGTGGAAACTCCCGAATTTCTGGCAGCCCGCGCAGCCGCTTTGGCCGAAATTGAGTGGTTCAATAACGCCATGGCAAATACAAAGCCTTGATGCCGGACGCCGCCGCTATACAGAAAGACTGTTTCCCTGCCGCCTCTCGCGTCGCTACTCGGAATGACTCTGCACCTGTTGCCTCTGCTGTTGCTGCTCAGAACGACGCTGCACCTACACCGCTTCCGGATGCCTCGCAACCTCCGCCTGATGCCGCACCGATCGTCTCTGTACATGGGGTATCGAGTCCTCCGGAGCGTTCACCTCCTAACCCCCCACCAAGAGCCGAGACGCCTCTGCATTCGACCGCGGCCTTCATCAAGATTGTCAAGGAATCAACTAAGAGGCCTGATGACGACAACGCACACGATCGGGCAGGAGCTCGGGAACCCGACGTCGACGAAATCGCTTCACCCCATCCGCTCAAAAGGACTTGGCAGCAGATGAATAATGTCGAAGTAGGGGCAAACCAGTTGGAGCCAGGACTTACGGAGCCGAGAGTAATCGAAGGAACCGCCCCGGAGGTGAGTTGTGAAATATGTGTTGTCCGTACGAGCTCACACGTCTGCAGGGAGAAAGCCAATCTCGTCCCGGTCCAAACACAAAGCATGCCGACGACGAAAGTAGCTCTCTACCGAAGAAGAGGAAAATCGCCTCAACGCCAAACGGACACTCGGATAGTTCATCGTCACCGGACGCCGCCGACGTCGATATGGACGACGCAGACGTCGATATGGACGACGCACCGTCAGCACCGGTTACGAAGCCTACGTAGCAGAGCACCCCTGCCTCACCACCAGCATCTACGCCTACACCCGCCCTCATCCCGCGCACAGCCATCACCCCCATCGCGTCTTCCCCCGTCATCAACAGTTCTTCAAGTTCACACGTTGGCCGTTCGCTCACGCACAACTCGTACGCGCCCCGCGAGCCCTTCAGATTGCAGACCAGCATTACCATTGACCAAGACAGCGAGGAGGAGACCGATTCACGCCAGGAGCATGATTAAACGATGGCGCACGCTCCCGTCCCCCAACTTGCGCAATCGGTCCCCTCTCAAGAGTATCCCCCACTAGCGCACGCTCTCGCCCCCTCCGCCTCTATGGTCCCCGTCAGCGCCGAGGAGCATCCCGCGAACGCGCACGCTCCCGCAAAGGCCCACCTGGTCTGCCAGGAGCATCCCTTAACTCCGGTGCACGCTCCCGCCACCCTCGCTCGCAACGCAGTCACGTCTTGCGCGTCGACTTCCGGTCAACAACGTGAACAGGAGTCTGTTGTGGACTCCCGCGTCCGGCCGCCACTCGCCTCAAGCTTTCCCCCGTCATCAACAGTTCTTCAAGTTCACACGTTAGCCGATCGTTCACGCGCAACTCGTACGTGTCCCGCGAGCCCAGCAAATTGCGGACCAGTATTACCATTGACCAAGACAGCGAGGAGGAGACCGATTCACGCCAGGAGCATGATTAAACGATGGCGCACGCTCCCGTCCCCCAACTTGCGCAATCGGTCCCCTCTCAAGAGTATCCCCCACTAGCGCACGCTCTCGCCCCCTCCGCCTCTATGGTCCCCGTCAGCGCCGAGGAGCATCCCGCGAACGCGCACGCTCCCGCAAAGGCCCACCTGGTCTGCCAGGAGCTGTTACAGTTCTACCAGGTACACTCGACTATTCCGTTTGACGCCTCACCGTGTATGAGGACTTAGCGTTCAACCGCTGTACCCAGCGCTCTACTTCTAGGGGGCCTCCGCTCAACCGTAGGCCCTGTTTCATGTATAACAACCCTATGCCCACTCTCTGCGTCCGCATCTTGTTCTAGCTGATATTCTGTGTCCAACCACAGTAGTTCCGCGTTTCATCTCTTGTTGCGCTCAACCGCAACACTTCTCCTTTATTACTTATATCGTTAGCCCGACGGACTTAATAGTAGTAGTACCAAAGGCACTATGACCCCGATTAACGGATCGCAGTATATAACCTGATGTAAATATCGGTCGAGTTCCTCAGCTCGACCTTGTTGAATTCAAGGATCTTATACTCGTTCTCAAAGGCTTGAGCAATTAAGCCTGCAGCTTGTATATCGACGCTCTGACTCAGAGGAGTCCGACGAGTAGTGCGCTACTCGATACGCTAAGTAACTCGACTTGGTTATTTTGCGTTGAACGGATATACGATCCGTAACAGAAGGTCGAGCTCTAACAAAGCTCACTCACCGAAGTGCAAGCCTATGCAACGATTCGACCCGGATCTCCCGACCAGGTTAATTGAAATACTCCCCGAAGCATACCGACGAATCTCTTACGAAGAGAAGTACGAGTGGAGAGATCCCCCAGCAGGATTCTTCACAAAAGGAGGATACCTCACCATCCCGTCCCCAGACAGGCTTTCGCCCACTTGGGTACAGGTTCCCCCATCTTCGAACAATCCCTGGGATCAGACACGCGCCGCGTTCGAGCGGTTTGGAACGGTCATTGATATTATGACACCGACGCTTACCATCCACCGAGCTGATGGACAACAACAGGGAGGACAGACGACGAACACCCCCTCCGCCGGAGGAACCATGGGTGTGGCAGGTACAGCCATGGGCGGCAGTACTATTCCAGGAAGCGCAGGCGCAAGCCAGGGCGCAGGGGGAATGGCCCCTAACCCTCCGCCGGCTAATAATCCGCTCCCTAGCCATCCTGTCGGAGCAAACCCCTCCGGAACAGGAATTCCTGGAGGAGGAGGCCTTCCTGGAGGGGGAGGTCCCCCAGGCGGCGCAGGAGGCGGAGGTCCCCCGGGCGGCGGCGGCAATCCAGCAGGCGGCGCAGGAGGCAATCCAACAGGACCACCAAGAGGAGGAGGTGGAGGCCCACCAGGAGGCGGAGGCCCACCAGGAGGCGGAGGCCCACCAGGAGGAGGAGCCCCGCCAGGCTGGGGAGCCCAGGCCCCTCAGCCAGCCAGAGGAAATCGCATAAAGCTCGCCACCCCCGAGCCGTTCAAAGGGGAACGAAAGAAGCTACAGAGCTTCAAGAATGACTGCAACACCTGGTTCACCATGTTCGCAGCAGACTATCAGTCCGACGACCAGAAGATCCTCTTCATCATGTCATACATCAAGGGAAGCGACCGGGTGAACCAATGGAAAGAAAACTACTACGCCAAATACACCGACCCGATCACCCGGGCGTTCGTATTACCCCCGCTGGCCCAGTTCAGCGCCGAATTCGATGCAGCCTTCGAACCGATTGAAGAAAAACAAAAAACCAACGACGATCTCTTCGATCTCAAACAAGACAAGAAGAGCATCGACGATTTCAATATCGAATTCGACAACCTTGTAGGAAAAACAGGGCTAGACCGCATACACTGCGACCCTCTCTTTGTCACAGCATACAAGAGAGCTATTCGACCCGCACTGGTAACCCACATCATAAATATCGTTCCCCCCGTCGTCACCCTTACCGAATGGATGAAACAAGCATCCATCAACGAAAACAATTATAACACCTTCATCAAGGGACGAGGGAATGATAAGAAGAAGCCGCAATGGCGAGCCAAGACCCAGAGCACCTCGACCACAGCAGCCCCGACTAAAGATCCGAACGCAATGGATATCGATCGGATGTCCACAGAAGAACGTCGCAGGCTCCAAACCGAAGGACGCTGCTTCAACTGCAAGGAGAAGGGCCATCTCTCCAGCAACTGCCCCAAACGAAAGAAGAAACCCACCACCAGGGGAAAAGCCCGGAAAGCCGAGGAAGACACCTCCACAGCTCATGTCGAGGAAGTCGAAGAAAACACAGATGATGAAGACAGCGACGGAGCGACCGCCATAGAAGAAGCGGTCAATGCAATCAGGGTTCTCAAGGTTAAGAACCCCTCATACCTCGCCCAAATTCTCGACGAACAGGATTTCGAGTAGGGAGGGAGTGCACGGTCTTACCTCCCGAAAGCGTAGCCCATGTAATTACATCGTATGAACGCGACAGGTCGCTATTCATCCCTATAACCCTGGAGCTGCAGAAACCCGTGACAGTAAATGCCCTCATCGACTCAGGAGCTATGTCCTCCCTCATCCACCCAAAACTCGTCATTCGACACAGGATCCTGACCCGACCAATCAAGAACCCCATCACCATTCGTAACATTGATGGAACCATCAATAAAGACGGACAAATAAATCGAGAAGTAGTCCTCGCTATTAGGTACGGAGGAAAGAAACGCAAGATCCGCTTCCTTGTCGGAAACATCGGAAAGGAAGACATGATCCTCGGATATAACTGGTTAAAGAAGGAAGGACCCAAAATCGATTGGGCCAAGGGGAAGGTCGACGTCACCCCTAATAAAACCCCAGAAAAAACCCGAAGCGCAGACGTCACTCTTCGCCTCGATACAGTCGAAATGACCATTACACCCGAAGGAAAACTACCAACCCGCGGAACCGATGGAGCCATCGGCTACGACCTCTATGCCTCTAAATCAGAAGAGATAGCCCCCGGAGGGTGGAAGGCAATCCCCACCGGAGTCCATATGAAAATCCCGAAGGGATCCTATGGAAGGATCGCCTCCCGATCGGGCCTCACTCTCAGGCACGGCCTGACAGTAGGAGGAGGCGTCATCGACCCTGACTACAGAGGAGAGGTCCAAGTCATACTATTCAACCAATCGACGACCACCCACCGCATCATTCCTGGAATGAGGATTGCACAGATTATATTCGAGCAAGCCATAACCCCTGATATAATCCAGGTCGAAGAACTCGACGAGACTAACCGAGGGGAGAAAGGTTTTGGCTCCACCGACAAAGAAGAAACACCAAAGGGCCCTAGTTCAGAAGACCCCTCGAAGGAGCTACCCTCCGAGGAGGAACACCAACTCCTACGAAGGTTTATCAAAATGGAGAGGAAGCTGACTGCCCCGCGAACCGAGACCAAACACAGGTTCAGGAAAAGGATCGCACAACTCTCCTACATTCGAAAGGCTATGACCAAATCTCAAGAATTCGCGGGAATGACAGGAAAAGGCACCGACGAAACAACCCTCCCCGAGCACCTGAAGGACTTTGCAAAAGTCTTCAGCAAATCGGCAGCTGCCTCCTTCCCACCTTCGAGACCCTGGGACCATGCCATCGAACTAAAACCCGATTTCGTACCACGAGACTGCAAGGTTTATGCGCTGTCCCCCAGGGAACAGAAGGCCATGGACGAATTCTTAAAAGAAAATCTCGCAAAAGGTTTTATCCGACCATCGAAGTCTCCGATGGCCTCCCCCGCTTTCTTTGTCCCAAAAAAGGATGGAGGTCTGAGACCCTGCCAAGACTACAGGTATCTGAACGAGGGAACGATCAAGAATGCATATCCCTTACCCCTAATATCCGAACTTATCGAAAAACTAAAGGGGGCGAAAATTTTCACCAAAATGGACCTACGAGCGGGGTACAATAATGTGCGGATCAAAGAAGGCGACCAATGGAAGGGTGCGTTCAAGACGAATGGAGGCCTCTACGAGCCCACTGTAATGTTCTTCGGAATGTGCAATTCGCCCGCTACATTCCAATCCATGATGAACGAAATCCTCAAGGAAGAAATAGCAGAGGGATGGGTAGTGGTGTACATGGACGACATCCTCATCTTTTCCCCAGATCGAGATACACACCAAGAGCGAGAACGACGAATTCTACGGAAACTCGCCGACAACCAGTTATTTGTGAAACCAGAGAAATGCGCTTTTGGAGTTGACAAGGTGGAATTCCTAGGATTGGTAATCGCCCCAGGACATGTCCAGATGGACCCAGCCAAGCTCCAAGGAATTCGGAAGTGGCCCGCCCCACGGAATGCTAAGGGGGTCCGCTCCTTCCTAGGCTTCGCAAACTTCTACCGAAAATTCATCGATCATTACTCCACACATGCCCGACCACTCATCGACCTCACAAAGACTGCAACCGGGAATGGTTTCAAGTGGACTGATCGAGAAGAGAAGGCCTTCGAATTCTTGAAGGACCAATTCGTAAAAGCGCCGGCCTTGTCACTCCCCGACAAAACGAAACCATTTATCCTCGAAACAGATGCATCCCAGTACGCCCTTGGGGCGGTACTCAAACAGAAAGATGACGAAGGGAACGAACGGCCAGTAGGCTACCTCTCTCAATCTCTAACCGCAGCGGAACGAAACTATGAAATCTACGATCGGGAACTTCTCGGAATAGTCCGCGCTCTTGAAGAATGGCGCCACCTTCTAGAAGGAGCACCCCACCAGATTCTGATCAGAAGCGATCACCAGAACCTTACATATTGGCGAAGCGCCCAGAGGTTGAATCGGCGACAGGCAAGATGGCACCTCCTGCTGTCCCAGTTCGACATCCGCCTACAGCACGTACCCGGAAAGAAATTAATAATGGCAGATACTCTCTCGCGTCTCCTGAACCTAAACGACTCGGAACATGACAACGAAAACATCCTCATGTTACCCGATGAACTGTTTGTCCACGCCATCGAGATACCGATCATCGATCGGATCAAGATCGCGAAGCCTTTCGACCCGATTGCGGAACAGGCTCTCCGCGCCCTGGAACAAGGAGAGACTGCCCCTTTGAGGACAGCAATGGAAGACTGGCAGTCCAGCGAAGGAGTCCTCTTGTACAAAGGACGAATGTATGTTCCCAGAGACCCTGCCCTGAGGAGGGATGTGGTCTCTAGATATCACGATCCAATCGCAGCAGGTCACCCCGGAATCTGGGGGACGACGCTAAAAGTACAGGAACACTTCTGGTGGCCTGATCTCCGAAAAACGGTGGCAGAATACGTCAAAGGGTGCGCCATATGTCAGCAAATGAAACCCGACAGAAGCCCGATGAAGCCGCCACTACAACCAATTCCGACAAAAAAGGATGCCCTCCCCTTTTCACAATGCTCAGTTGACTTCATCACGGACCTTCCCCCGGTAGGGAAGTATGACTCGATCATGGTCATCGTCGATCATGGGTCGTCCAAGGCGATATCGCTAACCCCATGCAGCAAGACCATCACCAGCGAAGGGGCAGCTGACATATTCCACCGGCAAATCTATTCGAAGTACGGACTCCCCCGGAAAATCATATCCGATCGAGGACCGCAATTCGCGTCCAAGCTCTTTCAAGGGCTCTGCAAAGTTCTTGGAATCGAGTCCGCCCTCAGCACGGCCTATCACCCACAGACAGACGGACAGACGGAAAGAATGAACCAACAAATCGAAGTCTATCTGCGCATATATTGTATGAACGACCCAAGACTGTGGGCGACGCGATTAGCAGATGTAGAATTCGCTCACAACACACGGAGGACAGAGGGGCGGCCTGCCCCTACAGAAGTAATCATGGGATACATCCCGAGAGGATTACCAGACGAAGTTAAAACCACCCAGGTACCAGCAGCAGCTGACCGACTAAAAGCCGCGCGAGAAGCAAGAGAAAAGGCAATTACCGCTCATGAGCTAATGCAGAAGCGGATGGCAGGGAGGACCCTACGAGACCTCCCTAAATTCGACAAAGGGGACAAGGTCTGGCTCGATGCCAAGAACCTCCACCTCCCATACGAATCTCGGAAGCTCGCCCCCAAAAGGGAGGGACCATTCACTATCACTGAAAAGCTTGGGAATGTAACTTATCGACTAGCCCTACCACCGCGATGGAAGGTACACCCGGTCTTCCATGCAGCCTTACTGAAGCCGTTCAATGAGACAAGGGTGCACGGACCCAATCATATGAAGCCGCCCCCGGAATTAGTCGATGGGGAAGCAGAGTATGAAGTCGAAGCCATACTGAACCAACGACAATACCGAGGGAGGAAGCAATACCTCGTCCACTGGAAAGGCTACCCATCGGCGGAAGACTCATGGGAAGGTGAAGCCAGTTTAAAGAATTCCCCGGACATCCTCAGGGAGTTTAAAAGCAAGAGGACGAAGACCAAGGCCCGGCAGGTCGAAGAAATAGCATGTCGACGCCACTCCCTACAACCAGCCCGTCCGAGCGACCTACTGCCCCGACGATGCGGCGATCCCTCACAGTCCGCATGGGGTACCAGACAGGCAGGTGTTACGGCTGCTCGGAGGATGCCCACGTCCGCATCAGACATGCGCTCACCTGGCACAGGTCCGACATCCCCCCCGGCGGGCAGGCGACCCCCTGGACCGATCGATTTGAACTCGTACAGGAACTCACCGACATATTCGACCAGTACCAGGACGTCACAGAGAGAATCGTCCAACTCGAGCGCACAGCCCTCCTCCAGCGACAGAGGCTTGGGCGGTGCATCGGCCAGTGGATCGACCACCTCGGGGCGTCGACACCATCGCGAATCCGGCGAGCGTTCGCAGAAGTCGAAGCGGGCCCGCCCCGCTTACCACGAACGCGAAGCCCTGTCCCAGCCATGCCCCCCTGGTTACTCGACGACGGCGAGCTGGATCGAATCGCAGAACCATTCGATTTTATGGAATACAGTCATGTGGTACCTCGCGACGCTGCCGTACCGACCGCCCCCGCAGGACCTCGACCTCGAGAATCAGCGCGCCCTCCTCCGCATCCACGAGACGATGAACGACGCCCAGTTCGAGAGGGGTCGGGCGATGGTAGGGCTCCCCCCTCGCCGACCTCTGCAGCTGCTAGCGACGGAGCTGGCAACAGATCTCCATCAGTTGAGATCATTACCCGGGAGGAATGGGAGCGAGGGAGGGACGGATGGGACGAACCCCTTTACCAGCTGCCTACCTGGCTCCGACAGCGTCTCTGGGCCCACCACCACCACCAGCGGTACGAATCAGGAGAATATCTTCGCGCCGTCCCCTCAGCCCGCTCACCACCTCGACCATCCGCCGAAGAGCCCTGTCGTCGATGTGGTAGCCCCTGGCATTGGGTCCTCGACTGTCCCGATTACAGATGCCCCACCTGCAGAGTCACGCAGCCAGGACATCGCGTCGGCGAGTGCGCCTTATATCAGGTATGGATCCCCCCTCCGACGCCTCCGCTCCCCGATACAGATGCGGGATACAACGACCCTGACCCGGAGGCCCTCTGAGTGGCCGTGAAGCTTGGATTTCATCGAGGGCGATGAAGGCTTGAGGGGGGGGTGATGTTACAGTTCTACCAGGTACACTCGACTATTCCGTTTGACGCCTCACCGTGTATGAGGACTTAGCGTTCAACCGCTGTACCCAGCGCTCTACTTCTAGGGGGCCTCCGCTCAACCGTAGGCCCTGTTTCATGTATAACAACCCTATGCCCACTCTCTGCGTCCGCATCTTGTTCTAGCTGATATTCTGTGTCCAACCACAGTAGTTCCGCGTTTCATCTCTTGTTGCGCTCAACCGCAACACTTCTCCTTTATTACTTATATCGTTAGCCCGACGGACTTAATAGTAGTAGTACCAAAGGCACTATGACCCCGATTAACGGATCGCAGTATATAACCTGATGTAAATATCGGTCGAGTTCCTCAGCTCGACCTTGTTGAATTCAAGGATCTTATACTCGTTCTCAAAGGCTTGAGCAATTAAGCCTGCAGCTTGTATATCGACGCTCTGACTCAGAGGAGTCCGACGAGTAGTGCGCTACTCGATACGCTAAGTAACTCGACTTGGTTATTTTGCGTTGAACGGATATACGATCCGTAACAGGAGCATCCCTTAACTCCGGTGCACGCTCCCGCCACCCTCGCTCGCGACGCAGTCACGTCTTGCGCGTCGACTTCCGGTCAACAACGTGAACAAGAAACTGTTATGAACTCGAAGGCTCGAGAACGTGCGGCTTCAGCCCCGCTTGGAGTGCGTTGGCTGTGCACGCTGCTAACGATAAATTGGGTATTGTATTGATAGTAGTATTTTATTATATCGGATTGTCTGTACCGCAAGAACTATACTATATTATTATATACGATCTCCTGTATCACGACGAGCGAGCAGATGCGTTCAATCTATTTTTTTTGTTTGCGACACGACACGCCTCGTCCTCTGAGTCTCTTATTATATTACTGTCGTCTATTCTAACTTGCAGTCGAATTGCAACTTGATGGAAATGTCAGAAGCATGTGTCTGATATCTTCATTTCGAATGTAGAAGAAAGGCCCAATGGCTCAGTTGGAACGCTGGTACGTTTCTCCGTTGTCTTGTAGCACTAGGTACGCAGTTCGAATCCTGATAGTTGTAAACTATAAAAAGTGAAAAACTCTGTTAAAGCTTACCATTAGAAAGCGTTACGAACGTGAGCATAATGTTTTATATTTTTTGAATCCTCTTGCATTACAATGGTCCGATCAGCCTGCAGCGATTACAATGCAGTTGTAATCGTGGGAACATAATCCCAATTGAAGCGGCCTTTGTAACGTATGTCTAGGTGTGGGAACATACTTCCAATCTGGAGACCCGTTCTAACCTCAATTTTTAATGCAACTGTACTAAAGGATTACAAGCCATTGTAACGCTCGCTAGCGCTTGCAACGACTTTGTATAGACCGGCTGCGACAACGCCCAGGCGGTGATTGCAACGTGGTCGCAATCACCTGACCGAGTTTGCAATCTCATTATCACGGTATGTACCGGATTGCAAGCCTTAATTATTGTAACTATGTTATTAGTAATTACAACGCGTTTCAACGCGCGCTCGATTTTTCCGACACGGTATGCGGCCGCTCGATAGCCGGATATTGATGATGGTAGATCCTCCACAGGCTCCGAGCCGATGATTTTGCGAAGCTAAAACGTCCTCCCGTCTGATTGGGATGTTTTACAATGCAGGCGCTGTTTGTGTAGGGCATCGCATTGTGAACACAAAGAGCTTTCACAACGACCTCACCGCCCAAAATTTATGATCGATTCAGAGCTTCATGCCTGCCGCAAGTCCTCGGGTCGACATACCGGGAGACTACATCAGGCACAGGAGACCATCAGATGGGTGCACGATTCAAGTGCTTGGCTGAGCGCGTTGAACCGCTGGGAGGTCGCACCTCAACACATCAAACTTCAGCAACTTCTATCCGATTCACCGATGCCTTTCGTAGGATGCCAGATTTTGTCAGATAGCGAGTCAATGACCTATGATTTACATATATGATTTACGATTAGGCAGCAAATTAAATATCTTCATCGTTTCTGGAGAAGCGTAGTCGGTATATGGTAAGCTTACCTTCTCTGATAGCTCCTCTGGTCATGCGGTATTGCGAACCCCTCAACTACGCAATCTGTACTAGCTCCAATAACTCGTTCATCACCGAGGGATGATCGATGATCTCCGAACTTGATCTTGGTCTCTGTCGTATTACATGTTCCATTTGGTAAACATGCCGGATTATCCGGTGAGCGAATAGCTGTACGGAGATAAAGCATGAGTCTTAATACGAAAACCGCATCGACGCTCGACTAGTAAGTTACTAGCTGAGAAGCAAAGAGACGCAGCAGTTATGACAGCAAATGTATACGTTATCTGTATATGCGTGTATTCAGCTTGATAGATAAAGAAGGTAATCTGCTGGCGCTGAAGCTTGAAGTCCTGCACCTCACAGGGACACAAACAGCATTTAAAAATGCAAGCCGCGTTAGTCGCTGGTTTTTTTTACATACATAGCCTTGTCCCCCGGATGCATCAAGATAACTAGTCACTATTTCCTGTAAGCAACGATGTATTGGCTCTGCTATCAAAATTTATGCAACATATGGAGCTTCTAAACGGATTACTATCGAGAATCCTGTGCAACGCGTTTGATGGATCATTGCAGGCCACCATAAACGGCTGTATGATGCACACACTCACTATGCGGTCTAGTCTGGTCCACCAACACTGAACGCTCGCACCGACCAGTCGCGCTTGATATAGTCCATGTACGCGGCATTACCCAACCAACACCATGCCTTCAGATGGAACCTGCCCTTGGCGTGCTCCTCAACGACTATCGCCCTCGCAGTGGTGTCTTCGACGTGCATCGTATCATCCCACGGGCACAGTCTGCCTACATATACCAGATATGTGGCACGATCGCCCTGCGGCTCGTGCTGGATCCTCCAAGACGACCCGTCAGTAGCGATAATTACATCGCTTGAAGCGGACAGATTATCGATTCCGGGTCTGAATGCGTTTTTGCGATCCGCAAATGACACTGGTGAGCTCAGGCTTGAGAGAGTGAGGTAGCCAGCATCATCCATCTCGGCAGGGTTCGGTATGTCTGTAAGCCACCATGCCGCCTCGAATGGCCTGTTCATCAGTGCGGCAACCTCCCGCGTGCTGTTGTCTGGGAGGATATATCCAACCCGCTCAATATTTCCTACCAGCACCGGTTGGGGTGTCTCAGGGAATGTGGAGAAGTGCCGACTGGGAGGAAGGAAGGAAGATATCCCGAGCCAATTCGCAAAGCGCCCAGTCTTCAGCGTCTCTTGGGCGAGCGCCATAGCCGCATCGAGGCGGTCGTCCACGCCGTAGCGGTGCGTGTCGAGCGTGACACCGAATAGACCCATGATACTGTACACCATGTCGACAGGACGTGATGATGTGCGCATCAGCGAGCTCCTCCATATCGCCTGCTCTCTGGCTGCGCCCTTGAGCATCATAGCACCCCACAAGGCGAGCAACTGGACTCTAGCGCTCTCCGCAGACGCCTCATCGCCCTGAGTGCTGCGAATGATAGATGGGCGGGCGCCCTCGGCGCCAGGGAGCGGGATGGAATTCGCGAGGATGTCTGCGAGCGGGGCAATCGCGCAAATGTCGGCGGACTCGATGACTTGTTGGACATTCTTCCGTGACCATTTGCGACGGCCTACCTTCCAATCGGAGCACTCGAACAACACGTAGATCTCCGGAGGAGCGATGGCCTCCTGCAGTGTCCAGGCCCGCGTGATCCAGTTGGTCTCCTCTTGAAGAGGTACAAGGCGCTGGATTCCTCCCGGGAGAACTAGGCAGCAACCGCAGTTGCTGTAGACCGAGTACATGTTCCTAATTTGTATCGCCTTGTCGTACTTATCGTGCTGGATGATGCACAATCTGTCAAGCCACAAATATTTGTAGCCCAGAATCCACGCAGCGTGGCAGATGTATACGAGTATGGCGATACCGATTGGGTCAGAATCACCTGCAGCACCTTTTACATTGATTCTGCCCCAGGAGTAATCCGAGTTCTTAGGGACGGGGTTTCCCTTCCAGACATACGATACCGCGGCGTATTTGATGTCAGGGAAGGGAGGGAATTCGGAGAATTCGTCAACGCACAGACTCCGTGTCCACATCGCGTTCTGCGAGAACTTCTCGCAGTCAACCAGACGAAATCTGCCTGGGGTGGCATGGGCAGGCGCTTCGGTGATGTCGATGACTTGGCCCCTTAGCTTGAGGAGTGGGATCTCGTAGATGGTGGTGACGGTCACCATGATGGTCAACAATGTGGCTTGGGAAAGGATTCAGCGTCCTTTTATCATCCCGCCAGCGTGCGGTATGGCTCGGCTAAGGTGCTGTCTAATATCACTGATCTGCGGGCCCTTAGCAACTTGAACATGTGTACGAGTTGCTCGCGATCTGAAATGGAGACGCTGTATCCTTGTACCTCTTCATGGGATGATTACCAGATGCACTCTCGTCAGTATCAGCTAATTATAGTATCTCGGTGTGGTGAGGAAGTCGGTTTATTTGATCATTTGATCGGAGTAGATCCGATGTGCTCACCTGATGTCAGGTGGCGTCCAGTGAGTGACTAGTGAGATGATCTGCAGCTGTGGCACGGCATTTGTGATGTGGCGATAGGATAAACGCAACCGCTCAAATCATCGCGACACTGGTAGAGTATACTAGAAACGAATATGTGGTAGAAAATACGAAGGCGAGTACGGCATTACTAAGGGAGTGTGGTTCGACGGGTATTGAGTCCAGAAGTCCGATTGAAAACGTGCGACACAGCGATGCGACTAAGGACGACATATAGCGAGTTGTTGAGGCGTGAAAGGACTCTGAGTTGTCCTTGAAACAAAGAAAGATCGACAACCCCGCGCAAAGTCGACTAATGCTCCCAGTCCGCCTCGGCAGACATTTCTGCTGCGTCGGCGGCCTTACGGTAGTCATAGCCAACGAAATTCATAACGCTGTACGGGGTGTGAGAAGGGATCATGAAAGTAGCGCGAGACGACTCACTAAATTGTGCCATCTGCGCAACCTACGACAACCTCTTCATGACTAAGCTGCATCGACATCGGGTTCTTCTCGGGGGTCGCCAGGCCCTGGAATTTGGCCGGCAGCTGACCCAGGAGGCCCATTACATCAGTAGAAGAGGTGCTGTCGCCTTCCGCCAGGGCCGCCCATGCGCCCGTGAGGGGTGTGATATCCGAATCGATGTCGGTGCCCGGAGACAGGGGAGAAGTCCGCTGCTCCTCGTCTTCGCTGTCGGCAGACTTAGCACGCTGAGTCTTGTCGCGATGAGTAGACATGTACAGCTGCAGCAACGGGCACAGGTATCAGCCGTCATTAAGCCCTGTGCAGGATTGGCACTGACCGTTCGGGTCGCCCCCGCTCTGGTGCTGAACCGTGTCGCAGTAACTACACGCCTCTTCTTCGGATCAACAGCACCAACTGCAATGTCGGGCGTCTCGACCACCGCTACGAGCTTCGGCGGCGCAGTCAAAACGGCCGCGCGACCGAAGTGCATATGGAGCGGTGATAATGACGGTGTGCTCAAGCGCGGCGAGGGGCTTGCTGCGCGCGTTGGTGAGCCGGGCAGGCCGGTGTTCAGCGAGAGACGGTTCTTCATAGAGACGGGCGGGAGCGGGCTTCGCGACGTTGAGAGGTTTAGGGAGATGCGGCGGTGAGGCGTCGACAGTGAGGTGGAGCGCGTGACAGAAGGAGATGCGGCTTGGCGGGATGCCGGTCTCGCGCCACTGGGCGATAGAGGTGACCGCGCTCGCATGGTTTCGGGGCCTGGCGAGATGGGTTCGTCCTCCTCTGTCCATTGTAAGTGCAGAATCACAGACTTCGTGGCACACTAAGGAAATGGACGGCAGTCAGTGTTTCAGAACAGGAGATGCGGCAATGAACAAACCGTCATCTGTGTACCCTTCGCGGCAAACCATCTATAAAGGAACATCAGCTTCATCATACGTTGTATACCAACGCAATCTGTTCCGTACTGGAGCATGTTATCGGGTGCTTTCCCGACATTGAAGAGCTTGGAGTTGAGAACTGGGTCGCTCCCGCCCAAATCTGCCAGCCGGAACTGAGAGATCATCTCTCGGCGAACTAAACGTTCGAAACCAGTCGCAATCGGCATCACGAGCCACCAGACAGCACATAACAAACGCACCGATGGAGAACACACGGACAATGCCATCAATCGTGATGCTGACGACGCGCTCGCCCTCCTGCCCGCCAATGATCTGGACACCGATGCTGACGGTGGTCTGCTGGCCGAACCGCACGATCTTTGTCCCCGCGCGCCAGTCCCAGCACACGAGTGCTTTGTCCGCACCCGCGGAGACCAAGTTCTTAGAGGAGAGCGCCACGGCACGGATACCGTTGAGGTGCCCAGCGAGTTGCTGCAGCGGCGCGAACGTGACTGAGGAGAAGAGGTGGACCCGTCTAAAGCAAGTGACGTTCAGGATCCCACATGTGTACAGACAGTGGCGTGCACTCTTACCCAACGTCGTGAAATCCAACAACGAAGACCTCTACAAAGCAGACGTCAGTACTGTTCAAAGATCTTTCGCAAATTGCAGAATAGTCACCCTCTTCGGCCAAGAAGTCGACGCAGCTCACTGGTTTCTTCACCTGCAAACACTTCTTCATCTCGCCGGTCTCAATGTCCCAGAACCGGATCGTCTCGTCATATGAGCCGCTGATCAGCCGTTTTCCTACATAGCCGTTAAATAAGCTACCGTCTCCTCATTAGAATCTGCTTGAAGAGGCTCACCACGCAGCAGTAGCGTTGTGCAGTAGTTCGTATGCCCATTGAGGAAACGTACGCTCTGTGGCAGCGCATTGCGGAAGTTGGTCTCGCGGTGATGCAACGAGCGATACAACGGTTCCCTACAAGCACAAGCAACTTCGTGACCGGTTGCGGTAAATCCATGTCTATATTGAACTTACCATCCCTCTGGCTTCGCTGGCGGCCGCAACGGTATAGGGTCTGTTGCCGTGAGTCGCAAGCAGTGATATCTCCATAGCGCAGGCATGTGCACCATTTCCTGCCACTTTTTCGATACCTGCACAATCCTGTTATTAGTGCACATAGACTCAAGCTTTACTGCAAGCATCGTACAGACTCTACTCCGACGAGCTCGGTGACATTCAGCCACCTGAAGACCTTGAACACCAAGTCCGGCGCGAGGTTGCCGATGATGTCAAACGTCGACTTGGCATACTTGTCGAGCAGCAGGATCTGCAGCCGGATATCGCCTGGCATGCACGAGTCGAGGACGAGGCTTATCCTGTACACGAAACGAAAGAACATGAATTAGACTGCAGTGTACCACAACATGCACCCGCACGCACAGTCGCATCCGGTCGTCCCTACTGAGCCCGCGCACCGCCCTCCGCACCTCGATCTCGTTGAAGCTCCCGCCGCCGCTCCCGCCAAATGCCGTCGCGAGGTCGACCTCACCGCGGATCCCGTCGTCCTCGCTCCCCCGGTACCCGCTCCAGTAGTCCTTCTGCGCCCGCTTCTTGCCGCCACACGTGCAGTATGCATCGGGGTCGACGGCGTCGATGCGCGCTTGCCCCTCGGTGCGCTCGCGCTCGCGTTCGCGCAGCATGCGCACCTCGGCATGCAGCGCGTGAAGTTGCGCGGCAGTCGATGCCTGCGCGCGCTCGAGGAGGCGCTTGTAGTGGAGGACCTTGCGCGAATGCAGGGCGAGCAGCTTTCGCAGCGCCGTCTCCATCTGCGGAAATGGTCACGACATCGAGCATCGACAGACAAATACGACCTACCTCTTCGTCGACGTCGCCGTCGTTGATATCGGTGACCATGTCTAATGTCATATCGTCGCCATCCCACAAAGAGAATGGCTCGTCCTCACGGCCTTCATCGTCCTCCATCGTTGGGAAGGAGAGTGCACGCAGAGGACTCTCGCCTACCACTTCGCTGATACGCTTCACCGAGGGCGACGTGCTCTTTGTCCTCTGTGCCTTTGGGGGTGTCGTCTTGGGCGTGGTCATTCGTGCCTTCGCGCCCCGAGCGCTCGGTGAGGTGAGTGTTATCGATGGAGACTCTGCTGGTGGGCTCGTTCCGTCCCCCTGAGGCGAAGATGTCCGTGGCGTAGATAATAGCCGCGTGCGTGGCATCGTCGGTGTCTTCTTGACTACGCCATCCGAGTCCGGCGCGAAGAGGGAGATTGAAGTGGAACGGACCGTGCGCCGTGATGCCGCGATTGACGGCACACCGCCCTGGGGCAGACTTGTCCGCCGAAAGAGGGCATTCTCCACCGTGCTCAACGTGGAGGATACGTCGGATGTAGACTGATCGTTTACAGACGCGGTACGCGCGGCAGCGGCTGCTCGACGCGGGCTAGCTCCCGCAGTTGGCACGGTCCCTCTCCCTGTCTTCGAGGAGCTCAGCACGGGGTCGTACGCAGACTTACCAGCACCCTGCGACTTCATTATCGCGTCGTTGTCGCCGCGCTCGGGAACGATAGTCGTTCCACCACTCAGGTTACTCGACGCAGATGAGACATTCGACACCGCGCGGAATTTGCTGAACGACCTAGGGAATCGGATCGAGGTTTCGGACGGGGCAGAGCTGCGAGGTGGCATCTGGTGAACGGCAAACGTTGAGCTCGTCAGACTAGACGATGTGCACGACCATGATAGAAGCGCCTGCTGTTGCGAGCGCCGCGAACTTATGTGCACGTGATGTACCCCGGGCCGGTTCAAATCCAGCAGCCTCCGATCAACTGCAAGCTTATTCGGAAGCTTATTCGGTTCGGCTACTGTCCTGTCGACACCGTACCCATAGCTTGGAACGATTCCAACCGCCATCTTACAGCAAACCGCTCGCTGGCAAATGGGTAATTACCTATCTTCAGGAGACCCTTGTCAGACGCGACTAAAGACCACCTGAATTGGTAGCATTGTTGACTTGCAATGAACGATATCGCAGTCATGCTACTGCTGTCCGACTTGCATGTTCTGCATCTAAAGCTCCTGCATGCCAGTTTGCAATTGGTAAAGTATAACATAGTGTCCCCAAAATGAAATGTTCTGACTTCGTTGTGGTGGCGCGCGCCGGAGGCCGCCATGAACGCTTGAACCATCGTTCTAGCTCAGTTTCATCGGCTTCTCGAGGATAAGGGTACTTCGTTCGGCCAAAATTTACTAAACGATTGCAAGAGGATGGCGTCACTAAAATCTGGACAACTTGTGCCTTTGGCAGGAAGCTGGGGCTGACAGAGGCTAACAGAATTCGATAGGTGCATAAAATCCTGGTGAAACACCCTACAAGCGCATCGCGAATACTTGACTGGTCTCGCTGCTAGTTCTTCTCCCGGTCATCCTGCTCTCTGTTTGCTTTGATTGAACATCGACTATCTCGCACACCTACGGAATGGAACCTTTCGACAAAGCGCGACTACAGGCTCAGCTGCAAAGACTTGCGGAATCAGATCACTCTGGCGACAGCCCTTGTCTACGTGAGATCGATACCTTGCTTACAGATATACATGGATGTCTTGGTGGACACTGCGAGTCGAAGTCAGCTCCTTCAACTCCGCATGGGCGGAGAACTCGCCGCGGGATTCTGCACATTCGACGCGGAGTATCTCATGGGTCTCCTCCAAGCGAAGCCTGCATGGAGAAATTGCCTGCCAGCAGTCCTCATCGAGGTTCCCTGGACCAAACATTCGCTTTCCCTGACAGTCACTCTACGCCGCTTGGATCCTACGAGCCTATGGCACAAGCACACTCTGCGAGCTTCTTGACAGGCTCGGGTGCGACATCGCGCAAGACGGCCGTTCTATGGTCCATCACAAAGCCTACAGAGGCGATTCCTGCTGTGCAGGGCAACTCCGCCCCTCTTTGCATACCATCTATCGCGCTGCAGAACGGAACGCACTCGCTTGTCCTATCTACTCCATCCTTTCTCTCCGTGCAGGAGGCGCCGTCACATAAGACAACACAAGTGAGTCAGTCTGCGAGCTCCCCCATCTCGAGGTCTCTTCCGACTGGCTCTGCTGCAAGCCCGTGTCTGCTTTCCTTTGCTGTACTGAAAACGGCGACTTCGACATCAATGCCCGTTCCTCAAGACTTCTTCGTTTCTCTTAGGCAAGATAGTCCAGGCGATGTTAGCCGAGGCCAAGTCGAGAGCAGTTCAGCGGCTGGAACCCCGAATAATACCTGTCTTGGCGAAATCCCGAAAACGTTGGACACGGACGTTACCCTCGGCGCAGGACGATCTGCCATTAATGAAGTGAGTAAAGACAGCACTTTGGAACCTCAGATTCTTGGCCTGCCGGAGGACATGCTGGAGGCCCTGGACGGCTTGGAATCACTTGCGATGGTTATCAAGACTTTGCCTGTTCCCCAACATTCTTCGCATCTGACATCTGACGAACCATGAAGACAGCCCTTACGCCGAAAATAGCTACATCGATGTGCAGAGCGGAAACGAAACTGTACGTCTGTTGTCGGACAAGATTGTCGAGTTGTCAGGGGCTCGTGCCCATTTTGAGTCTGTATGAGATATTGACTTAACCTGCCATAGGGCTCCAGAGGCAGCGTATTGGGTCTCTCCCTGACGGAGGAGCCCCAAAAAGACCCCGCCGATTCGTCATCACTCCGACCCAGCCGTACTGACACCCTGCCTCCTGCGGAGCTAGAGCGTTCGTCCGATATGAGCGCCGATTCCCCTTCACCGCGCCCTTCTAAGCTGCCTACGATCGGCGGCATAGGCGTCACGCGCTCCGCCTCGACTCCTCTATCGAGCACAGGAAGCAAGTTCCCCGTCCTGCCGCGCAGACTCGCTAGCGAACAAAGAGCCGCATCTTTCGAAGCGAAAACGAAGATCAAAGCTGCGGCAAACTCAGGGGGTTTGCTACGCCACAGTACTTCTCGACCTGGCAAAATCCGGTCTCTCAAATCATTTCTGCGCCCCCGCCGCTCGGAATGTCCACCTGTACCCTTATCTGGTCCCTAGCTTTATCTCTGGTCTCATGGTTGTACTTGGTTACAATTTGCGCCGTCACAAGGCAGCTCGACTGCTCTATTTCAGTATATCCGTGTCTATTGCAATCCCTCCTACAGTGCTCTAGTAGATCACGCTACACCTCGCATACACGTGATTGTTCAGTGGAGTTATATATCACTCCTAGCACGCAAACTGCGGAAACATCACACGATTGCGAAGATACGCCGGCGGTGCTATTCTGAGGCTTGATACTTCACATGCGAATATGACACCGTGGGCAACGGTGTTCATAAGCTCGAGCGATTTGTGTGCATGAGTCTAGCGCATGACAAAGACTTGCTTTCGACTTATCCACCGCCGTCGACTAGTACAGCGCTCACTGTTTCACGATGCCTTGGGACCTCATTCCTCTGAACAACGGTAAGCCTGTATTCAATGGACGATAGGGCCCCGGATGTGTCGTGCTGATCACACACCGTTTATCGTTTAGGGACAAGCATCCCGAGCATTGCATTCGGGACATGGACGCTCGGAGGCGGACAGCAGTCAATTGATAATGTCGACCAGGCAATCTCGGTAGGGTTCAACCATATTGGTAAGCCGGTGGACGCCTGCCCCCAGACAGTACGCCACTCTGACCCTAGCGCCTCGAGATACTGCGCAAAGCTACAGAAACGAGAAGGAGGCAGGCATTGCCATTCATGAGAGCGGCCTCGCGCGCGAGGACGTCTTCATTACAACTAAGTATTCCGGCCTGAACGGCCTGGACGTCGAGACGTCTATTCAGAATAGTCTCGAGAATGTACGCTTCTAGGTCCTCCAGTCGCACCGTGCTCAATGGTCTCCCGATAGCTTGGCGTGCAGTATGTGGATCTATACCTGATCCATAGCCCCCGCCTCGCGGTCCCAGACATCCCAACGATCTGGGCTAAGATGGAGAAAGTTCAAAACGCCGGCCTAGCAAAGTCCGCGGTGTTTCGCTGTTCTCGTGCCGACACCTCCTGACTTGTCCAAATTGGCAGGAGCATTGGAGTCAGCAACTTCAATGTGCCGCAACTAGAGACCCTCCTCGGCTCTGCCAAGATCAAGCCGGTCGCCAATCAAGTATGTGTCGTAGAAGTTGCGACCGACAGATCCGATCGCTAATTAAGACCGCGCAAGATTCTCTTCCACCCATATGTTCTAGATACACAGGCACCTATCGTCAAATACGGCAATCAAAATGGCATTGTGAGCGAGGCGTACAGTGTCCTCATGTAAGCAGCAACATTGGAGCTTAGCTTGATGGCCGCTGAGCAATATTATGCAGACCTCTAACTCGCCAGCCAGGTGGCCCAGTCGACGCTCCAGTCCAATCAATCGCGACTCGTCTGAAGGTCCAGCCAGAACAAGTCCTCCTTGCGTGGGCGAAGGCCAAGGGCGTTGTTGTTGTCACGTAGGTGGCGTTTTTATGTGCTATTGATGAGTATAAACACGTTTCCATGTTGACAGCTCGAGCACCAAGAAAGACCGGTTAGAGGGATATCTAGCCGCAGGCGACCTCGGTCTGTACACGTTCTCCGATAGGAAGATAAGCATCATCACTGATAGGACCCTTGACAGAATTGACGGACGACGATATAAATGCCATCGATGCTGCGGGCCATATTGGTGCACGCAGAATCACCGCACGCACCTTCTTGCGCCGAGCTGCAGTTGCTGCCTTGATTGGCGCTGCTGTGCTCGGAGCTTGTAGCTACCTGAATATCAATGTTCTATAGCTTTAGCGTGATGTCAGTTGTTTGATATCTATCACGCATATACTGACCTGGTGTACTCATGGTCTCGCATACAGATATAATAGGACGTTCGACAGGTTGGCAGGAGAGTATTCTACAGCCAGTGACGCGATGTGAGTATCCTTTGAGGACTTGTACGCCAACTGTATCATCTTCCGAGATATGTACGTATGCGAGTAACGGGGGTGATTCATCATGTATGTTGTGCGCATCGGACGTAGGCACGTGTACATTCAGGCTCGTGAAGAGCCATAAGGGTTAGCTCTCGGCCAGAGGCCCTAGCATCACAGACGATATAAGCTTAACAGCCTGCGTTGCCACTTGATTGCGCGGGGAATTCAGCTCCATGGCTCTGGAAGCCGAATGGAACACATCTCGTATAAGAGCTAGTAGCGACAACTCTCCGGTGGACGCCGGATTGCATTGTGACGTTGTAAATGAAGCATAGTCTGGCCGCAGCGCTTGCGTGCTATCAGCGAGTGATGAATCGGGCCCTATTTCGTGGCCGATCCGGTCAAGCAGGTAGTCACGGGCGAGTAGCAGCGCGGGCTCCGCGAATGACCAAAGCCACATCCTGCCGCTGGATACCAGCCAATCTGCTGCGTCGACCAAGCGCGTCTTTACTAACATCAGCTCGCGATTACGTTTGGGAGGAAAACTACTTCACCACGGCTACGTAAAGAGTAGATCTCCGCATAGTACATCTTGCACGATCGGTGTAGTCGAATTTGAGGGCCATGCCAAAGTATATGAGCTGGAGCACGCATCCGGTGACCTCCTTCACGTAGGTATCGCCTACGGCAGGCGTCGCAGTGCCCTCACGACTGAACTGTAGTACGTACTCCTGTACGATAGGACGTGACTGAGCCCAGGCATTAACGCGATCACAAAGTGGCGTAAGCATGCCGGCAATGTCCGCATATGTGGCCTCGTTCGTCTGCTGACCGGCTGTAGCATAGAGCAATGCTTCTACTTGAAGGTATTCCGCGGAAGACATTAGGTGCTCCAGATCCAAGCATAATCCAACCAGTGCAGAAAACTCGCTTTGGGCATCGTCGAGCTGCATCGTCACGATAGGTGTGATGTCCCGTACTTGCTGCATCTCCGACATATCGGGACCTGTGTGCTGAAATGCGGGCTGACCACTACACACACATCCGCGGAGCGCTTTGCACCATAACCACATGGTTCGCGAGAACCATCGGCGGGTAGCTCTGCGGCCCTCTGTATCTCCAGGTATACTCTCGATGATATCGATAGCAAGCCGTAGCCATGTGACCGCTTGTTTTCCCCATCCCACCACCAAAACTTCCCGCACGGCGAGATATGCCAATCCTGCGGCGGTAAGGGTCCAGTCTTCTACGGAGACTGTGGAGGCGGAGATAGTCGCGAGGTATGTGGGCATAGACTCCCTTTGAGCTGTGATATAGCAAGAAGGCGGATTGGCTATGCTCAACGGAGTCGTTGAAGTCATCACCAAAACCAGGGACTCTAGCGCGTTTATGAACAGTATAGACTGAGGATGTGCGGCTGCTCGACTTGTACAGTCGACGATATGATTCAGAAGCTGGGGAAAAGAGAAGAGGGGTACAAGAGCGTGAGTGCAGCGGTAGGCGTTCAATCGCGCAGGACTGAGCCGCTGGGTGAATTCTTGCACAGAAATTGTATTGACGCGAGCCGCTAGATAGTCATCGCAGTATACGGACGGCGGTGACGTATACGGCATACCGGTGATGATATCTGGCGAGAAAGAAGCATTCAACGCGGCCGTGTCATTACGGAGCAGGACGTCCATCGAGTCAAATCTGGATGTCACGACCTGTGCGGTTGGAGCGTGCACCCTGCGCAATTGGAGGTTGCCAGCTGTCCGGTTAATCGGCCCACTTAGTACAGACAAAGCGAAGCTTATTGAACAGACTCACCATACGCCGGGTCAAGCGACATCTCAGGAACGCCGATGTGATCCCTTGGAGTGTTCTCCGACACAGATTGCGGTATGAGATCCGGAAGAATTATGGGTGATGACACACCAAGATCAACATGGCTTGGAGTAGCGGAACCTGATCCCAGCGTCACTGATGAGACATCACTCGTAGATGGAGGACTCGTCTGCGCAGGCGGCGAGAGGGTCGGTGGCGATATGGATGGAGCAGAAGAACGTCGCTTGCCCGACTGAACTGGGTCTCCAGGCTTCCTCCGCTTGGAGCCCTTTGGGGGACCTGACTTATTGCGGCCAGCGGCGTAGTGGCAGTTGGCCTCATACAACGAGCAATTGCTGCACGAGGGTGTCTTCCCGTCGCAACGCAGCTTGCGCTTTCGACAGCTATCGCACGCGGTTGTAACCTTTGGCCGATCGTGGTAGCTCATTTTGATGTGGCGATTGCGGCGGGGGGCAAATAATCTGCGGGTAAATCCGGCCAAGACAGGTCTTAGTGGTACTGCTACGAGCCGCAATAAAAGGAACAGAGCTGCAATGTGGCGAAGGAGATGGTACTGGAAGAAGAAGGATAAGATCCAAGTTAGAGTTGTGACCGCAAGGAGGAATGGAATATTTTGACGCTTGCTGCCGTACGCAGGCGTTTTGTATCACCATGATCGCGGTGAGTTGCGGAGGATCCATTTCCCCACTCCGACTTAGCTCCCATCGTTAATCTGACTCTACCGATCATCGTCAGTGGGCTTACATGCTGCGGATTCCCGACGGTTGAATCCGCAAAATCCACCACGGTCATCAAGTAGATAAATTCTGCCGGGCCACAAGAATCCCGGCATCAATCGTCCTCACACTGTCCTCGCTGCCAGGCACGCCCAAGAGTCACAAGCACGGTAACCCGCATCAGCTTGCATCCGCAGATCGGATGCGCCATTGAAACCATGACTTGACTTGATTATGAAGCTTTCCGTGCGTACGGATTTCGTATTGGACCCGGTGCGTTACCGCGCTATTGGGTGGTAAGACAATGACAAAGGTGGTCACGCGTGCCTTGAGCTGCATGTAGTAGTTTCAGACTCGCAGTTCACGTACCTCTATCCTCACCAGAACCACAGTCGTATAGATTGCGCCAGCGCTGACCCGAATATCCATGACACCTTCCGTGCACCCCTTCTTTAAATTAAGAAGACGATGCTTGGCCGCATTCTTTGGCTGCATCGCCTAGCCTGTATTGATTATTTCCTGACAGACTACGAATTCTTGGCCAAGAGGCCGTCTCCGCTGCTGGCGATGGTTGCAGCGCTCAAAACCCGCGCATCGCGCGTGCAACGACGAAACAGCCAACAGTTGCGAAAGACCGGCAACTACAGTGTCCGCGGTTCTTCTTGGGTGGACGATAACAAACACGCGGCATGACATAGGTGGCGTACATCTCAAGCGAAAGAATTCATCAGTATGCACATGGGACGGCTGTCCCGGGCCATCCACTTCAGTTCTAGATAGTGGACTGCGACCCTGAGCTGTCAGCTTTTATAACCTAACTTGCCTTTAACCTCGGCCTTGTCAGCGTGATCTGCCAGCTGGGCAAATGTTTTCAACAACGCAAATACGACAAACGGCCCATTTGGTTCGCGAGGTGTGCCCTCTGAAATGCCTTCCATGCGGATACGTCGTCTGCGCTCTTCTTGCAGCGCAATCTCTGCCAGAAATCGCGGGTGAGATTCCTGTTCTACTTGCGTAGGCAGCTTTAACACCGTCATATTAGCGGTCTATTCCAGTAGGAGGATACGGACAAAATGACTCAACCGGCAAGCTCGCTCTGTGTGACCGCACAATATGCAGAATGGTCTCGCAGATCATTCTACAAGGACCCCCCCGGGAATGGCGCATCATTTGGCTGTGTGTCAATTAATCTCGACAGCACTGATTCACGCGCCTTCAGTGTAGTGAGTTACGTGCGAACATTGCGTTATTGTTGTGTCGTCATTTCGTCGTTAAAATCTCTGCTCACAGGTGCCATTTTGCAAATAAATGTTATAGAGAAGACCGGCGCTTCAGGCGGCATGGAGCTAAATGACCTTCTGCGCCCCGATGCTACTGCAGCAGATAGCGATGGTCGGATCATCTGCGAGACAAGCGAGTCCGCATGGGCACTTTGTCAACAAATAGTGTATCACCACCCACCTACAGAGCGCAACGCTCTCACTGTCCTGGAGCCATCACCCTGGAGGATGGCTTGCAGCGCTTCTAAGTGGCTTAGACGCTGCAGGGTGCGCTGTGCAGAATTAGGAATGGGTGGTCCACAGTCTCCAACTTGAGCTTCGGTTGGGGGCTAATCGATCTTGTGATGGCATCACTGGCTAGGGTCTGATCCGGCCCCCGAGGCCCTTTCCGACTTCATCTGGCGTGAAACGATGGCGCTCAGATATGGTACGGGTTCTCTTCACGCCAGGGTAATGGTCTTCTGTGGCTGGACTCTTCACAGAGAATCATCGAAGATGGGTCAGTATACCGCGGTCAATGATCTAGTTGCTGAGCATCATCATCAGTCCGATGAACTGATATGCTGTTATTACAGACATACTTCTCCCTCAAGTGCATATAGCGGCTGTTGGATCATGTTGACATCATGTTGACAGGCATGTCTTGGTATATGTGCAGGCCTACACGCTTATCTCGGCCCCCGACTATCGCGCGAAATAGTCACGGACTGGCTCGCGCAATGCCTGTATAAGGTATGATTAGCCAAACTGCCACTCGTTGTCTTTCAAATGCTAAAGCAGGTCCACAACTAACGCCAGGAGCATCTGCTGATCAGAGTACGTACGCTGCCCTTTGTGCTTCGTCGTGATCCACCTGCACTCAACATTGCCCATTTGCTAGATGAGCCACAATAATTGTTGTCGAGGTAGGCCCAGGAGTTTATTCTCGTAGAGATTTGGAATTCAGAAGCTCACTGTTCTTCATGTGCGAGCTCTCTCCCATGTACTGAGTCTTGATGCCTAGCCTTCAGGTTTATGGCGTAGTATGTACGGTCCAAGAGAGACAGACTGATGTATAGACGAATAGATTGTTTCGCCCTTGTAAGCAGCTTCTAAGCGCTTCGGTCCTTATCGTTAGACGTGACAGAAACATCTTTGACTACTGACGCGTGACGGAACGCGTCTGTCACGCTTATATGAGAGGCGCGTTAATGAGAGACGCGTTAATGCGATCTTGGCTTCGTACCATCTCTTGCCACTACTGTCGCAATTCCAGGGCCTACCCCTAGCGCGGTTGTCAGACTACCACCTCGGTGGGTCTATCGGGTCACAAGAGGGCTACAAAGCGACAGCGTGCACATACCGCAACGCCGTGCTCTCTACCTATATACACCAGGTGCGTCCGCTCAGACAATCCACCTCGGTACCGGCTTCTTTCGGCAGGTTTCACCGCCGCGCTCGCCCTAACGACCGTGGATTCCAACAGCTGCAACACGGACGCACCAACCACGCAGCATGTCGCTCACAGCGCGAATACAGTACAGGGGCAATATGGCTCACCAACTGACGGCGGAGAAGGATAGTGCCACTTTCCACTACGACGCCGCGCGAGAGGACCTGCATAGACTCGGTATAAGCGCACCTCATTCAGCAATAGTGGCATGGAAGAGCGCCGTTGTGACGTGCTTTTGGAATACAGACGGCGACGACGTGCGTACCTGTTTAATTCTCATTCTCGGTGTACCTTTGGGCTAAGGCAAAAGGCATGAATCACTCAGGCGCTGCATTCGACCGTCGTGAAGGCATTTCTAAATGCAAGCCAATTCGCAGATTCCCTCGAGTCGAGGTCAATGTGAGAACGACCAGCACAGACCTTCGGCAACCCACTGAAGCAGAGTTATCAGCGCGTTCATTCGTTTCACTGATGAGTACGTTCGTTCACTGGTCTTTGAGATGATTAGAGGCGATTCGCAAGCGATCATTATGACTTGAAGGCATCCTAATGGCTACCACCGAGCGGCCTCGGGGAGTGCAGTCGCTGACCTCCAATAACATCAGGAAGATCCCAGCCAGGTGCTTTGATTGTCGCTTACCCCCTGATCTGTAGAGCTCTGTAGCACTACAGGTCAGGCAGTCGCAGGGCAGAGGTAGTAGCTTAATGAGGATTTGCCTGGTGAACGGCATCAGGAGCACCCGTTTCACTATATTATCATGAACCGACCCAAGTCATAATCAACGTCTGCGAATCGCCGCTAATCATCGCCGTGCACGCATTACCGCTCACAAATCCACTAGCGGAACGCCTCTGACCACACTCAAGGCCGCATCTCCACCCGGCAAGACAGGTTCACTCAAGAGACCACTGCCGCCAACGTCGACATTGCCGCCCAGAACCTTCAAGTCTCCCCGCCTGGCTCTCCTAGCGGGCGTACCGACAGGCCCTGCGGCGCTGACGAGGACCACATCCCAGCTCAGCTCAGCGTCCTCACGCCTGTCTCATGCTTCAGACTCCCCCACTGCCGCGTCTCCTTCCGCCGCGTCTCCAAGCACGAAGTCATCGGGCGACGCGGAAGGGTTCGAACTTAATAAAAGACCCCACATAGTGAGGCGTACCGCAGGCACATCTTACTGTGAAGGCTGACCCGCGAGTGCTTCGCAGGATAGGCGGCGATACCATCCCCCCGTGCTCGCCTCGCCACTCAGTCCGTCGTCGACTTACACGCCGCGCTCGGCGCCATCCCCGGCAACGCCAAGCAAGACACAGCTAGCGATCCTCTCGCTGACGGCCGCGCCCCCGCCCGCGGCACCTTTCCGATCGCGAAGAGCTGCACCCTTCGCGCTCCCACCGAAGCCGCCAGCACCAAACGCGCCAAACGCGCCAAACGCGCCAGACAAAAGAGGCGAACCCCCGCAGGACACGACCGCCGCAACGCACGAGCTCGAGGCCGTCCGCAGGCGAGCCGCAGCGCTCAACGTCCGCGAGGTCCTACTCAACGCCCGCGAGGTTTCACTCAACTCCCGCGAGGCGTCGCTCAACTCCCACGAGGCGTCGCTCAAATCCCGCGAGGCGTCGCTCGACTCCCGCGAAGCGTCGCTCACCGCCCGCGGGGCTTCACTCCACGCCCGCGAGGTCGCCCAGTCCGCGCTCTCGGACGAGGTCTCCGGTCCGTCTCCCTTCCCCCCGTCCGTCCTCCGCAAAACCGAGGCACATGCTGACCGCGTTCGTTGCACCCAGTTCTGCGCGCGCGCATCGCACAGGAGGCCGCCGCGCGCGCGACCGCCGAGCGCGCGGTGCAGGAGGAGCGGGCGCGCCGCGTGCGAGCGGAGGGCGTCCTCGCGGACGTGCGCCGCGAGTGCAGCGCGCCGTTCGTCGTCCCCGCACTCCTCGATGCGTTCGTGAGGCTCGCGGAGGCCTCTGGCGACGCGCTCGCTGCCGTCGAGGAGGAGCACGAGCGCCGCAGCCGAGGTGCGTCTGGCGGGTGATGCGCGCACGCAGCGGGCGCCCTTCCGAGCCACGGTTCAAGATTCAACTCTGTACGAACCCACCATGTATAGTGCACCGTGCGTGGCACGCACCGGCATGCTCAGCTGTATTGCGTCGCATTACGAGGGTGCCGTAAAAAGCTAGAGTATGATACAATCCAGAAAGTACGCCGCCGGTGGCGCGCTCCATCCGGCACCGCAGGCACAGGCGCGGGCATGTACAGTGCAACGATAGCATAATGTCATGGTGCGAGAGCATGCTGTACCCATACATTTTGTGCGAGAGCCGGAGGGACATAGTGCGACGAAGGGGGGAGCAAGGCAGGGAGGAAGAGAGAAGCTCAGCGGCCGCCCTTGCCACCCTTCATCTGCTGCTTCGACACGCGGGGGGCGGACGCGGGCGCGCGTCCCGCCGCAGGCTGGCGGATGCGCGTGAGCGGCCGGCGCACAGGCGGGGGCACGGGAGACGCACCTTCGCCTTCTCCTTCTTGGACTCCTTCTCCTTCTTCTCCGCCTTGGCCTTCTGGATGGCGGCGGTGCGCGCCTGGAGGCGGGCGGCGGCGCTCTGGTTGCGGCGGGCGGCGATGGCGGCGAGGTCCGCGCCGACGATGCCGCGCTGGTGCTTCACGGTCTTGCGGGAGCGCTTCTTGGCGACCTCCTCGGTGATGCCCTTCTTGTGCATGCGGCGGTAGACCTGCGTCCACGCGATCTTGCGCGGGTTCTTGCGCTGCAGGAAGAGCGACTCGTTCTTGCTCGTCCCGAAGCGGAAGACCTGCGGGCAGCGGTCAGCGCGCGGCGCCGCGGCAGCGCACGGCGGGGCGGGGCGCACCTTGTTGTCGCCCCGGACGAAGAGCCTGCCCCTGCTGGGGTAGATGCGGAAGCCGGAGAACGAGTCGATCTCGGTCTTCTGCGCTCGGGGTGCACGCGTCAGCTCGGGGCAGCGCGCGGCGGGACATGCGACGCACCATCTGCGCAGACGCGACGCGATCAAGACGGATGTGGTCAGTATACCTGCAGCACGCCGAGAGCAGCACACCGGGGCCGCGGCAGCCGGCGTCATCAGCGCCGCCCCGCCGCCATCCAGCCCCCGCGGAGCCCCCCGCGCCAAGTGTCGCCCCTCGTTCGACAGCCCCGGAGACGCAGAGCACGCCGGGGCGGCCGCGCACAGCACGCAAGCATAGATTCGGGCTCACCTTGAGGATTTGCCGGCGGTGGTGTCTGGCGGCGTGCTCGCACCGCTCCCCGCTTGGTACACGATGCCAAATATTTGGTTCCTGTGGCGCGACGCACCGAGCGCTTCCTCCGCGGCGCCTATCGCGCTACTGGACGCTTTACCACGAGCGCCGACCGATAGTTTCGCTCCCCAGCCTGCGAAGATATCACGACACGACGCTTCTGCCTTCTGACGGAATTCGCCTGCCATATTGTGCACCCCGTCCCACGCGAGGACTCGAGCTCGGGATGCACCGCGCGCCGAGCTCTCCCTCTCCTTTCAGGCCTCAGGCTCAGGACCCGCGGGCCCCGCCGAGTGTCGCCCAATCTGCCCCCGCGCAGACGTCCGCGGCGACAGCCTACACGATCCTGACACACCACAACGCGAATCCACGGCCACACATTACGACGACTTTGCATTAAGAGTGTATGCAGTACGAGTGTGTCGCCTGCGCGCAGGTGCAGCAGGCGGCAGACATTAACGCTAGCTAGTGTATATAGTGTACTTTCAAGCGGCAGCGAGGACGGCCTCGGCAGGATCGTGGTAGTACTGTACAGACGCACGGCGAGTTTTGATAAAGCTGAGGGGACAGTCCGAGCTGCGGGAGACAGTCCAGACGGGGGGGGGCAGGCTAAGACGGGGTACACAGCGAGAAGGAAGAGGCCGGCGGGTATGGTAATAGCAGGGTATGGCATGCGCATTGCACGGTATGCTACAGGGTCGTTCGCGGGCGGGACGCACGCACGTCTACACGGCGCTCATGCGGCGCGCGGCGGGGCCGTGCCGCTGCGGCGCGACGAGCAGCGGGATGCCCGCGTGCGCGTGCGCGTCGCGGCGGTGCTCGGGCTTCGCGTGCGCGCGGGGGGTGCTCTGCGGCGGCACGCGGATTTGCGGTACGCCGACGGGCAGCGGCGGCGGCAGGGCAGCGTACGCGCTCGGCACGACGGTCGTGGTGTGCGCGCGGAGGCGCATGGTGGGCGTGCCCGCGCGGATGAGCTCGATCAGCCGCGGGTGCTTGCGCGCCTCGGACAGGAACAGGTGCGCGCCCACCAGCTCCGTGGTCGGCGTCAGCTGGATGCGCTCCAGCGCCGGGTTCGCGGAGATCTGTGGGCGGGGTGGTGAGGTGAGAGCGGAGCGCGAGCGGAAGGGGGCGCACCTCGAGCAGCGTCGTGTTCCACACCGCGGGGAGCAGCGCGCGCACGTCCCGCAGCCGCGGCGCCATCTTGAGCGAAGCGACGAACGAGTTGGACGCCGCCGAGGGCGAGTACCGGAACGCGATGTTCACCGTTTCCTGTTGGAACGGCCGCCGTCAGTATGCTAGTTGCCGTTCAGAAACTGCTGCGCGCTCGCTCGGCGTGCTGACTCGGCACGCCGATCGCCGAGACGGGCGAGCTCGCTGCACACGCCGAGGCCGAGTGGGAACGCAGCAGCACAGAACGAAGCGACTCACCAACTGTTCCCAGCCGGCGCTGATAGCCTTGCCGAGCTCGTCGATGACGAGCGTGGGCACGGGCTGCGTCAAGTACGCGTTCTTGCGTATGACAAGGTGCTTGACGCGGGGCATCAGCCGGAAGCCGCTGCAGAACCGGTGCACCGACCCGTCCGCCGGGCCCGCCTCCGCGGCGCCGTTGTCGACGGTCATGTCGAACGCCTCGAGCGCGGGGCACGCGCGCACGACGTCGGGGAGCGCGGCGAACGTGCCCTCGACGCGGAGGGAGCGCACGCACGCGCCGAGCGCGGGGTTGTCCGCGAGCGCGTACGCGAGCAGGCGCGCTTGGTGGTGACAGCGGAGGACGACGTGCCGGTAGTACAGCGGCGTCGCGATGCGGAACCAGGTGCGCGAGACGAGGAGCGGCGCGGGCGCGCTCGGGGCGCCGGGCGGGGCGCCGCTGGGCGAGTGCGGCTGTGGGGGGTGCCAGGAGGGGCGGTAGAGCGGCGCCGGCGCGGCCGGGGTGATGGCGAGCTCGAGGATGTGCTCGAGGAGCTCCTCGGGGAGGTGGGCGAGCAGGGAGGACATGGTGGTGCGCTGGTGGCTTGTGGGCAGCTGATGTGGGATGTGCTTGAAGCCCGGTGACGGAATGCCCTGAGGAGTCTCTGATTAGCGTTTAATATGAAGGAGCGGGAACACGTGGGCTTACCCAAAGTGTAGTGGCGTACTCACTTGCTAAAGTGGTGCTAGAGAGCGCTGAGGATTCGGGGAGCCCGGCGACTTGTGGACGTGGGTGCGAGAGAGAACGCAGGCTTTTGAACACCCTGAGCTGAGGGTGCCGGCTCGAGCGCAGGGAAGAATGTTCAGTTGGCGATCGGTATGACGAGCGACAGCGCGTGCTGGCGGCTTTATGCGCTGAATGTTCCGGCGAATCAGGCGAGTCTGGGCAGGCTCGAGCTATGGAAGCTAGCCGAGAGAGGCCTGCGAGTGATGAGAGGTGCTGTGCAGGGCGGGATGGAGCGTCCGAGCGGAGGCCTTATGAGGATCTGTGATCCTTCCACGGTGGCGGCCATATATGTCGAGCAGAAACAACACGTCAAATTCGTCGCCCGAAGCGGTGCGAATTCATGGCAACACGCACAAAAACTCGCGTTTGGCCCTGGACATGTCCAAACCAAACCGAGCGAGAAGCTGGCCCTGACGAGAAGAGCGGTCGGCCGGCGCAGACACTGCCGCTGTGGGGCTATCTCCGGCCGCCTCCGATTGGCCCACCGCCCCCCGGGCGGCGCGCACCATCTATGGCACCCGCCCTCATCTCACCCTCTGTCCGTCGCAGGTGCAATCTGGGCCGAGATCGTGCGATTCGGCGCCGCGGCGGGCACCCGCATCACCAGAATTCGATTCACACCTTCGAGCGGGCTAATACATCGTTGCTATGCCCACACCGACGTTGTCGTCGCCGCCTTCCGAACAATTATTAATTGGACCCGCCCCGCCGCAGCCTCGGGCAGTGCGCCCACGGCCATATATCACGCTCACAATGTGACGCAGGCGATGCATGTGCCGTCATGGATCAGACAGAGTAGCGCACTGCACCGCTGCAGGTCCACCATTTTAGACCGGCCAATGTCCGAGATAGGAGTCCAGGGACCGGGACAATGAGCCTTCGCTCGAGGAACATCAGGCTGAAGATTTGAAGACCACCGAGGCGCTCCGCCAGGTCGCCGCGACAAGCGAATGCCCGGTCCCTTGCCACTCAGCTCAACGTTGAATGGGGCACGAGCTTTGGTCTTGCATCAACATCAAAGATGAACCCTTTTCGTTTGGATATCGCTTGTAATGACACCCGCCATCTCGAACTCGGTCAATTTGCGACAAGGCACAGTGAGAACCCACCTCGTTATCCGAGTGCTCCAAAGAGAGCCATGCCATGTGCAAAAGGGACTAAGCTGATGGGACCGATGGTGGTATCAGAGGTCAGAAGTTCGACAAGGAGAACCAGGCTTCGAAGCCGCCCGATTCAAGCCCAACCGTTGTATTCCACCCTGACCTCGTTGTTCCGCAGAAGGAGACCCAAGCCATCTGCCGGCCATCGAGCATCATGATCAAGGGAGACCAGTCCCCAAGCTCGAGATCTCCACGCCGCGCCCAATCTCGTGCCCCGGACGATCCCTCCCAGCCCGCACTCCCGGTTCAGGGCCCCCGCTTCCTCTGTCAGGGTCCCGCGGCCGTCCTTTCCTACGTACCTTCTGACCAGATGCCCAGCGGCGCCCATCAGCTTCCTATTCCGCAGGCCATGTACCGTACGCGCCTCCTGCTCGCGTTCTCGGGCACGGGCCCACCGCGCACGGCACCCACCTAAGCCGCAGGGCCCCGCGTATCGCCGCGCACATACATACCCACCCAGCGCCGTTCCCATCCCTGACGCCTTCGCCTTCGCCTTCGCCGATTGGCGACCGCACCGTATATATATGCATCCATGGCGCCACTTCGCTGGCCGCGATACGAGCCGGGCAGAATAGAGATTGGCTGGCCCACCGCAGGATCTCCGCACAACGCCCGGACGCAGGCGCACACGGGCGGGTCCTGCCCGGGGCCCTGCGGACGCACGTCATGCGCGGATCTGCGCGCACCAGAACCAGGAGCGACGCACGCGGGGGCAGTCGCAGCTTCCCCACCCTACATCATCCTCTTATCTCGCACCCTCTTACCCTGCACCGTGCGCGCTTGCACGAGCACCCCCCGCATCCGAGCGCCCGCGAACGCACCGGCATCAGCGTCCGCGCGCGCGGTGGGAACGGCGCGCACGCGCGCACCGTGTCGCGGACAAGCGGACGGCCGGACGCGGCGTGCGCGGAGCGCAGGGTCTGCGTGCGTGCGAGCGATCGAGCGGTCGAGCGTGCGAGCGTGCGAGGCGCGGATGGCCCGCGTGCGAGCGGTCGGCGCGCGGGGGCTGGGGCGACGCCCGGCGGGGCCCGCGGACCCTGGGCCTGAGCGCTGAGCCTGAGGAGCGCGGCGCGCGGCGCATCCCGAGCTCGAGTCCTCGCGTGGGACGGGGCCCGGGTGCACATGGCGAGTCCGGTCAGAAGGCTGCAGGCCGGGGAGCTGAGTTCACGAGATCGCTGTCCCAGTAATGCAACTTCTTTGCTTGACCCGCCGAGTTTTGCCTCTCTCTCCATGACTTGAAGCTCAAACCTCTCGGTGATATCTCTAGTATTTTACAAGCCTGTAGAAGTGCATTAGGCATGATACCGAAGCCCATGCAGTATCGCAACAGCAATGCAGCTTTGAACATCAGTCACGGGCCCATCAGTGATGATCGCCAAGTTGCCGAACGCACGGCATTATGCTGTCGGTGCGCTGCAGCCGGCCGGCATCACCCTGCCATCAGCAACAGGAAGCTGAGTTCGATTTTGGCGAATGAGGTATGTGGCTGATGTCACGCTCTGACTGCAATCTGCCTCTGTATCTTGGCACAACGCAGATACCCTCTCGGAAAATAATCTACTCGGTCTACTGGATAGCAAGAAGGGTTTTGGAAGGGTTTCATCGTGTGAAAAAGTGAGCCGAAGCCCATCAATAGCTCTCATTGGCATTGTTCAATTCTTATCTCTTCTCATATTTTATGAATTGGAGGGAGTAGAGCTAAACGCGGAATCGCATTACTGTTGCGATTGCATCGTAGGGCTAATGATAGTATGCATATGAGTATCGAGCACGTGGGCCGACTGTACTCTACTCGTATCGGCCCCCGCACGCCGGGCCCGCGCCGTAATTCGCGGATGATAATACCGTCATGGTCGATGACGAGAGAAGGCGCGTGGGACGATGATCAGAACGTGCACCGTCCTCTGCTCGGCCCACGGGTGGACCCTGGCGGGGACGCGCAGCTGGCTGCGGCGCACGCGTGGGTGCGCCCTGTCCGATTGATCATTGCGCAGTGCCCGGTGGGTGGGCCCCCGGTGGCTGCTGGCGGATCCGTGTGCGAAGTGCGAAGGCGCAGGCCGTGCCGCCGGGAAGACCAAATCGGGCTAGCGTCGTGATGCTCACGCCGATCGAGCCTAGCGGGCCTCCCTCGAACGAGTGGCGTCGCAGAAGTCTGCGGACGCACCGCTTGCTTTATTAATCGTCGGCGCCGCGCGTTAATCATGCACTCGGCGGGCGAGCCGGCGCCTGCCGCGCCACGAATTAAAACAGCGGCGTGTGGCCAGGGTCCCGAGTATCGCAGATGGGACGCTCGGTCCACCAGCGGTACGGATCGATGAGAGCGGGGTCGCAGGTGGCAGATGGCCGGCGGACGCAGCGGTCAATTGCAATCGACGCGCACGTACGAGCTAGCCGCGCGGCGGGCAGCCGCTGGCGCGTCGGCGCGTGCCTTACGGCATTGCATTGCTCCCGCCCGCTGGCGTCGCGCGTGGCGTCTGCAATTTCGCAAGTTTCGAGGAGACGTGCGAGCTTGTCGGATGAGGGCAGGCTACGCGACGTCTCGTTATTACCGCCTTGACAGCGCGAGCGTGCCGGGATTGCGGTCTGGAGCTTGGAAGCTGTGAGGCGCGGATGTGCCGGCCTCGGCTGCCCGTGTCGCAACGTGTATCAGAAAGCTGGAGCGTACCGGCCTCGTTCGAGGGGTCCACGAGAACGAACTTCGAATAAGGTGTTGAGCGCTGGGCGCTGAGGAGTGAGCCGGCCAGTGCTTCGCCGTGCGGTGGGATGTGAGCCAGGGACGCACGCTATTACGGCGTAGACCCACGCGTGCCTCGGAGAACGGCGCTCGTGGCGCCTGGTGCGGTTAGCTGTGGCGCGGCGTGAGTGACGAGCTGATGGCTGCGACATGTCCGGGCGCGACATATATCATGATCAGTCACAGGGTCGCCTGGGATTGATTTGTGGGCGATCTGTTTGCGGGGTCGCGCGAGTGCGGCAAAGATCGGGGATGGTACGCATCTCGCTTGATTTGCCGTCCCGAGACCCGGTCAGATCTGGTGAGCGACAATGCTGTCTCGACAGAGCTGACGAAGGCTTACGGCGACTTACTGATGATCAGATGTGGAAGCGTTCTGTGACAAGGGCGCAGCATCATTCAGGGTGAAGGCCAGGTCGCCGCCAAGTCTAATAGACAATTTGTAATGCTCGAGGTGCGACGGGCAGTGCAGAGACATTGAAGACACCATCTCAGAAAACCTATACCAGGGTCATCGAGAGAGTCAGATGGTCGTGTGCTTTGACGTTACGACCCCCCAATCTACGCGCATTTGTAGACGGGTCCACAGCACTACAAATTCGCAGGACGTAAGTTCGACGGCATGCGACGCGCAAATGAAACGCACCCTTGCGCAACTCGGCTCGGGCACATTATGTGCCTATATATGCACGCAAATTCGGCAGCGAGAACCCCGTGCTTGCCTCGCTAAGTGTGAGTCCATTCATCGAGTGCGAGACTCGACGGGCGTGGTCTGCTTCTGTTAGTATTAATATGAGCATCAGTGCCTCGCAGAACGACCATAATTCGTATCATCTCGTTATCACCACTCACCCCGCTACCAGCAGCGCCCAATTTTCCTCCAAATGATGTTCTAATTCTGATCTGGAAAAAACGTTCATCTCGGTATGCAAAGAGTCGGCTCTTGCACGAGCCGCCGAAGAGCTGTAATTGCCAGGGCAGGTGCGGGCCGGCAGCTGGCGATCATTCCGATCTGCGATTCACCGCGGAAACGCCATGCTCCATTCTCCACTGCAGCAATTTGCAGCCCAATCAGGTGTATATGCTTTATAATTTGCACAGCCCGACCATCGTGCATGAATGCAGGCGATCAATCGTCCCTGAATATTGAATATTGAATCGCGACATCGATCTCATAGTGTACTTTCAAAAGTGCACTACAAACAGTCAACCTGGACGGAGGATGTCGACAAGCACGCAGGCGCGTACCGCGGCGATGCAGCGCGCAGCTCGACGGCAGGCGCTCTGTGTACCCACGACCCAAGAAGTCGTCAGCCACAACTGAGACCGAGTCGTCAGCCACAACTGAGACCGGTCAACTTACCGGAGCGCGCCACCGCGCGCCTTGATCGGCTCACAGCATCAGACAACGCACGCACGAGGAGGTATTGTACAACAGCGGGCGGGCTGATTCGATTGGGGGGACCGACTAACGATGACTAGTGTATAGCATGGGCGAAGGGGGTGGACGTTCAACAGCGGTGCAGAGCGAAGACGAGTACGGTAGGATATGCGACAAGAACGGAGACGACAGATGCGACCGGGCGGTGGATGGGATGGAGTGTGCGGGGGGATGCGAGTGCGGGAAGCCGCGCGAAAGGAGGGATCTGTGCAGAAAATACGTATAAATCATATGAAGTATGGAGGCGGACGGCCGGCAGCGGCGGATCCGCTCAGCGCCCGCCGATCGCAAACTTTGCAGCACCTCGTCAGCGGGGTGGTGGCTGTGGGCCGGCGCGTCGCAGCGTCACTACAAGGAGCGGAGAAGGCCTATAATGATATAGCAAGTCCGTGAAGGAGCAACAGTACGCCGTACACAGGACGGGACCATTTTATTTCAGCGACTGGCGGGGAGGAGCGTGATGGGAGCGGTGGACCACACCTCAGATCGTCCCGGCCTCTACACCTCCACCCTCGCAGACGACCGGAGCGCTCGCGCCCGGCTCGCGGAGGGGCGCGCGTCGCGTGCGGGCTACACGTCGACGTACATCAGGATCGGCTCCCCGACGCCGTCGATCTCGGGGATGACGCATTTGAGATCGAACGCTTTGGCGAGGACGATCTTGAAGATTTTCTGCACGTTGATGGACGCGGACGTCGAGCAGAAGATGAGCGAGGCGTGCATCGCCTTGGCGAAGCGTTTCGCCTGGTGTGTGGGCTTTAGATTGGGGAGTCTGCGCGGTGTTTGGGGACTGACCTGTTTGGTGATCTCCTCTTGCTCGTCTCGCGGGAAGGTAGAAAAGGTGTCGAATTTGGTACCGATGAGGAAGGGTATCGCGGTCTGTGAGACAAGGCATGAACATTTGTATGTCATTGATGCTGACGGAGACACAATGACGGCGGGTATATTCGTAGTAAACCACGAAAAACTCTTTTCTGAAAGAGAGCTGAACTGCGAGCATACCTTGTTAAAACCGCGTGCTTGTCGGTACCACTCCTTCACCGAGTTCAACGTTGATTTCCGCGAGAGGTCGAACATGAATAGGATTGCCACGGCGTCATTACAGACAAGGGGAAGCATGTTCACGAATTCCCGTTGTCCGCCAAGATCCCAGAGAGAGAACGTTATCGAGGTCCGCCGTACAGTGATCGTCTTCTCCATGAAATTGACGCCTATCATGGCATTGAGGACAAGTGAGCAGGGAAGCGGGAAGCGGCATTGCTCACCTAGGGTCTGTATATAGTCCTCATCGAAATGTCCTTCCACATACTTGACCATCAAACTGGTCTTGCCTATCTGTGAGTCCCCCAACATTCCGACCTTGATCACAACACTGCAAGGACACACAGCATTAGCGCAGCAGTTATTGAAAGACACGTTCTCGCGAGACATCATCACCTATTCTGCTCGTTCCCGTTGCCCAACGACGGCCGCGAGCCTTGTGTGCTTGGCCCCGCATTCGCGGATGACGTCGAGGCCGATGCAGACATGCTCTCTCGTGCAATCTCGTAACAGCCTGGGACAGGTGGAAAGCGAGGAGGCCCCCTTAGCGGCACTCAAGGAGGCGGTGTGCACGGTCGATGACGGCTTGGATCTGGAAAGGCAGAAACTGGGAGGAACTTGAAGGAAAGACGCGTCCTCAGATGAACCTGGCTAACGCTGCAGCGACAGATCAGTAAGGTGAGCTGCTTTGGCCGTGGTCAAGGCGAGCTACTACCGTACGGGATAGACGAGAGCCAGGCAGACCGGATAGAATGTCGGGGAGGTGCAGCCCGGAGGCAAGGGGAAGAGGGTGAGATCGTCACTGTTATCGCTAACGCCATTGTAGTCTGTATTCCGATTCATTTACGTACTCTAATCTATCTTTCTAGGTAAGCTAAGCCATCGATATTCACAGGTGCCTAGGATTTCTAAGTAATCTAGAAACGAGGCAGCCTTTAATAATAATAATTGTGGCTGACAGCATTCTCTAGATCCATGTTATTGTTCGCACAGCCGAACACCATGCTTTGATCTCCCCTACTCCAACAACGAGGAGTACGCCTACAGTTCGTGCAGCATCTAGCCGGAGAGCCCTGGGACGGTGTTGAGGGTGAGTTCGCCAATTTAAGATTGCCGCCGTGCGGCAGCGGAGACAGCGGAGGGCTGACGAGCGCCGAAGAGGAGCAAGTCGTTCGTCGACGACAACCACGACGTCGACACCGCCTTGACCATCGATGGACCCACTGACCATCGGCAACGAATCGCCATCTACAAGACAATCCATTCTCGGCAGCTTTCTTCGCGCTAGGCCCCGCGGCTCGTCCCAATCACACCCTTCTCCACCTTTCCACGAGTCGGCCCCGAGCTCACCGCCGCTTGCGATCCCCCCTTCCGACCCTGGCCATCGCCGACGAGCAGCGGCAGCAGCACCGATCCAAGCCTCAGTATCGCAGTCCAACTCCTCCCCGGTTTTCTCCCAGATGCTCCGCCGCAGACGCTCCGCAGGCACGCTTGCGACCACCGCCACGGCGCAGGTGCCCAACGCGGCCGTGGCCCGAGCCGCAGCACCCGCTCCCGGCGTGCCCACATCACAGCAAGCATTTCGCATCCGCCTCGTGCCCCACCTCGCCTCTCGCCTCTCGCTGCGCTTCGACCCGATCTGCCGCGACGTCCGCGAGGGCGACCCTCCGCTCCGCATAGGTCGCTTCACTGACCGCTCCGGCCTCGGGCTCGCAGCAGCGAACGCGCTCGGATCCAACAAGCTCGCCTTCAAGAGCAAGGTCGTCTCTCGTGCGCACGCAGAAATCTGGGTCGAGGGCGGCGGCCGATTCTTCATCAAGGACACCAAGAGCAGCAGTGGTACTTTCCTCAATCACGTCAGGCTCTCCGCAGCGGGCACAGAGTCGCGCCCAAGCGAGCTCAGAGATGGAGATTTGCTGCAGCTCGGAGTGGACTACCAGGGTGGAAACGAGGACATCTACAAGTGTGTCAAGATCAAGATCGAGATGGGCCGTGAGTGGCAGTCCCACTCGAATCCTTTCAAGTGAGAGTATTCTACTGGGTATATGCGTGCCCTGACTGTCCTTCAGTGCAAATGCTTTGAAACAGCTCAAAGCGATTGCCATACCACACGAAAAGAAGACCGCGCCAAAGTCAGCGCTTCCGGACTGCTGTATATGTACGTCAGCTCCATATATGCGCTCGCCGGGCACTCACACTGTGTGCAGGCCTGTTTGCCGTGACGATCCACCAGGCCTTGTTCATCGCGCCATGCTCGCATGCGTTCCACTATAAGTGCATCCGGCCATTGCTCGAGGTCCACCACCCTGCATTCTCTTGCCCGCTCTGCCGCACGTTTGCGAACCTCGAAGAGGACGTTGAGGTTGAGTTCGATGGCGAGGCAGACACGGACTCAGTCGCAGATGTCTCCGCCGCTATCGCGTCCGTCGTGGCTGTCGCCTCGGGCGGCGACAACGATATCGGCAGCAGGGAGCGCGACCGCGATGCAGGCGCTGAAACCGAGGTGGAGCCAGATGCGGGCGGCGGTCGCCGCGGACGAAGGGCCTCATCAAACGGTGTGCTCGCGGGGATCAGCACGTTTCCGCTGATAGATGACAATGCGGAAATGGACGAGGAGATGGAGGACCTCGCGCTTCCGCCGCTGCCCGAGGGCTCGCCTCTGATGACCCCGCGCGATTGGGATGGCGACCAGACGAGGGGGCTGGCGCGTGACAACTCCGTGTCCCCGGTCCCGGTCGCTGCACCCAGCTCTGCACGGGGGGTTATCCCTGCTGACGGCGACTTCTCGGAGGGCGACGGTGAAGGCAGCGGTGAGGGCACGAGTGACACAAGCGGGAACGCCGGCGACGGCGCGCATGGCAAGCGCAAGCGGTGAGCCTGGCGGCTGCACCTACCCTTGTCGCTGATGATATATGTTGGCTACGGGCGTGATATGCGCCAGGGACGGTGTTCGTCACGACACATCCTACTGTACCTCCGCAGATATCTTGCTCGTCTACTTATAGTCCTCTGACTGAGCGTGTATATCCACTCTACTTCCTTGATTCATGCCTCTTTCACCACGGTCCATACGCTCTTCGGCCCGATTTCTCCATATACACGGATACTGGTTTTCCTTCCTCCTTCCTCCCTTTAACGGTAATGATGTTTCTGTCCTGTGCTCCGCTAGTCAGTGCACAATTCTTACAATCTGTACCATACATCTCACTAGTTGGTGTCGGTAGATACGTATTATACATATATCTTGTACCCCTCTTAATATTTGGTGAGTCGTACGGGTACGGATCTGTCGAATACTTGTAATGTGAGTGTCGAGGATCTTTAGACAGGAGTTCGACTGACACTGATGCATTTGTTCGACCAGAATGTCTTTAATGTCTTCTTCTATGCGTGACTGTCTACGTTTGCGTTTGACTATATCACTGGCTCCTGACACGGGGTTCCTGTGAGAGGATATCGAAGCACTGACTATACCCGTGACGTGTACTGTCCATGATTTGTGCCTCATTTTGAAGACGTAAAGACGATTGGACCTCCAGGACATAGGTACGGTTCACTTCAATATCATGATACGAGCAGCTTCAGTCGAATTTAAACTGCACAATAGGTTATGAGCAATCTATAAGCGTGCCGCTAGTTCAACTAGATTCCGTTATTTGTCCGTTGATGATAAGGTTGGGTTTATACATCGTTACGCTGCTCAGAGTCACTGACCTGGCTACTATGCATCGAATTTGCGTCGCCTTTGCGGGAACAGTCATGCATTGATACTATGGTGAGCTGGTCTAATTCTGCAGCCGTCATATCTCGTGCACGAATTGGCCTTCAGTGGACCCCAGGCCTCGTACGAATTCTGTACACGCGCTGCATAGCTAGGGTGGGACTTCGGGGAGTTGTCCTAAATGTTCGGAGTCCATCGGCGGTATATGCCGGCTGATTTCTGAGCCGATCTGGAAGCAACAGTTGGTCATGCCATCGCCTCAACAGTTCCTTCGTAACGAGGATCCGGATATGGATGAAATTTAAAGTGTATCGCGCCGAGTCAGGTGCGTTACATTCATTAGCTGTGAGCATGAGATCTAGATATCAGACCTGATCATGATTCTAGCGTGAATCGGCCGCTTGTAAGGTCTTTCCAAACCCCGTATCTTGCGGCACCAGGGACACCCACGACTCGATCGATCAGGCTCAAACATGCTGCAAACGGGACTTCTGCTTACTACTCGGGCAGCGTCAGCCGGCAAAGGTAAGAAGACAATCGTGAGCATTGTGGGCCCGCTTCATAGAACTGGTTGAGGTACGCTGTTTGACCTAGCTGAAGACGTCATGATTAAAAACCAGACCTCGACCGCAGCGCCTCGCGATTGAGATGGAAAATGTTATTGAACTCATCCTGACTGACAAACAGGGCTACTCTGCTTGCAATCCCAGTTCATTTCGGCACCATACCTTGCAGGACTATCAGATACCCTGGTCTGAGGAATATCACGCATATACAGCCAAAATGATTTTATCAGTCTGCCATGATTTCGAGGCTAGCGCCATTCGATGAGCATCAAGCTCCGTCAGCAGAGATAGAGGAAGTCTCGGTCTCTGAACTGACGCTCTGTACTCACGATGTGAACCAGAGGTCATAGCAAGACAGTATCTAATGATAGCATAGCGAAAGCTTCATTTTACCGAGATATATATTTCATCCAGTAATCGGCAAGGCTTTGGAGTTGGGGGCGTTGACGATTTGGCGTTGGCAATTCTCCATGGCGTACTAGATGCGTACCAACTGCAGGGGGCCAATGATATGCAGCATGTGAATCGGGCATGTGGGACGGTCCAGGTACTGGTTGATTGTGCTGCAAAGGCTGCCCCAGCTCAGGATGCCAGCTGCGTATTTGTGACGTGTCCCAAGGACCTGCAGCAGGAACATAGTATGATGGTCCAGCAATAGACTGATTTGTTTGTCCAGTCATTGGTGGTTGTAAGGGTCCAGCCGTGGGCCGGTTTTGAGGGACAAATCGATGATGTATGCTGCACACCTTTCTAATTTTCCCAAGTAACCGAATCCTCGAAGCATGCAGGATATTCTATGCAAGTCTATTGACACTCTATAAGTCATGCTCCATGTACCCCCCACCATATTTGTGGCACAGAAACATCAATGACTGCATCTACGCATTGGGTCACAAAGCACGAATGTCCCCCCTAGCTAAGTCTAGGAACACTCAGCCCTCAATTCGAAATCGACGGGCGTATCATCGTATTCTACGAAGGTAGTAGCTCGCGCAGCAGATGACAGCCGGAAAGATACATTGGAATTCTTCAGAGTAATACACGCAATTGAGTTTTACACGATACGCAAGATGCTCACGACGCCAAAGTCACCACTCATCTTCAGACTTCCGCAGGCTTACAGGTTAGACGCAGACGCAGCGAAGGCCTTGAAGCGGATGGCCTCCGAAGCAGGCGCAACCTTGAGGGGCTTGACAGGGGGCAAGCCGATCGCCTTGGCAATACGGTCGGAGAGACCCTGGTCGACAGCGGCGAAGACGGACACTGAAAATAGGAGTCGGCTGAAAATCACATGGGACCGGAAATGTGAGCACGTACGCGTCCTGTTCTTAACCTCAAGGCTCCTGGCGTTGATGAGGTGGACCTTGACATTGTGGACGAGGTGGTCACGGTCGGTGTCGTTGAAGACCTTAAGCCAGAGTGCGCGCGGCTGCTCGAAGTCGACTATGAAACTCATTAGTTTGAGTGGCTACGAATGAAGGAAAGGAGGAACGTACGCTCCGTGATGAAGCTGAGGTCGACGTTCGCGTTACCCAACCAGATCTCGTGCTTGACGTCTTCGTACGGCTTCGGCTTGTACCTAAGATGACGAGTGTTAGGAATTAAAATGGGGACCGTTCCCGACGTACTGAAGAGGTACGATGCTGCTCTGGTAGTTGGGGCGAGCACCTTGGCTGATGAACGTCATCGCGCCATCGCGCTGGAAGTTGGCGACAGGAGCGATTGGCGCGTTGACCGGCAACTGGTTGTAGTTGACGCCGAGACGATGTCTGTGCCACGCATTGATCAGAATATCCTTGAACGCGAAGGCAGTATACGGACCTGTGAGTGTCAGGGTAGGAGAACAGACGGGACTGGAGGACAGGATCTGCGGAAGGCTCGATGCCGGGAACGGTGTGGGAAGGCGAGAACGCGGCCTACGACGGACGAATATCGGTGAGATAACGATAGGCGAGACCGCTTATGAGGCGAAATCTACCTGCTCGATCTCAGCGAAGTAGTTTTGCGGGTTCTCGTTCAGCACGAGCTTGCCAACTGGTCTCAGCGGGTACTCCTTGTGCGGCCAGATCTTGGTGAGATCAAGAATGTTGTAGCGGAACTTCTCTGCCTGCTCCGCGGTCATCGTTTGCTATGCGAGGGAATGAGACCTCAATGGTGCGCAAGCCTAGTGCAGTCTGGCTTACGACGTAGACAGTCCAGGATGGGTAGTTGCCCGCCTCGATCGCCTCAAACAGGGACTGAATACCGTAGTCTGGGTTCTCACCAGCGAGGCGGCCGGCCTCCGGCTCGGTGAGAGACTTCGCGCCGCCGTCCTTGATAAAATGGATCTGGACATATTGGAACTTGCCCTCCTTGTTGACGAATTTGAACGTGTGACCAGAGTAACCGTGCATGTTGTGGTAACCATCCGGGTGCCCACGGTCCGAGAACAGGATCATGACCTGGTGAATCGACTCCGGGTTCTGGGAGAGGTAGTCCTAATAGACAAAGTATTGGCTGATGATCCAATTCACACTAACATCGTACTCACCCAGAACATGTCAGCGTCCTTTAGGTGAGTCTGAGGGTCACGCTTCTGTGTGTGAATGAAGTGGGGGAACTTGGACGGGTCCCTGATGAAGAATACTGGGGTGTTGTTGAACACCCAGTCAAGGTTTCCCTCATCCGTCTTGATCTTGATGGCAAAGCCTAGTGAGAGCTCATATCAAAGAAAGTTCATAGCTAGTAATATGAATCTTACCTCGAGGATCACGAGCGGTGTCAGCTGATCCTGACTCGCCACCGACGGTGGAGAACCGTACAGTGGCACGAGCCTTGTTGCCGACCTTGGAGAATATCGACGCGCATGAGAGGTCGGTGATATCGTGGGTCACCTCGAAGTAGCCGTGAGCTCCAGCACCCTTCGCGTGAACGACACGCTCTGGGAACACAGTCGGCTTTGGATACCACGGAAACAATGTGAGACATTACCAGGGATACGCTCGCGGTCGAAGTGCGCGAGCAGGTCAATATGGTGGAAGTCTACATACAATATTCAGTTCGACATCTAATCATGATTTGTTTCATATTATATACCCTGAATGAGTAGAGGGCCATTCACACCGATGCGCTGCGCGGCATAGGGCTCCGCGACGGGCGCACCGGCGGATGTGGTGTAGACCGCATTGTCCTGAGTGGCAAAGACCTGCTTGGAAGGCATCCCGGAAGCGTACGCGTTTCAAGTGAATAGAGATGGAGCTCAGCACAGAAGAGGGAAAGGGTGAAGAAGGGGTGGGAGCGAGATGGATGGCTATTTGTATCGCGGCGGCCTTCGCGCAAGTTCTTACTGAGAGAGCGTGATCTTCTGCGGGGGCGTATGGCAGGGCCAAAATGTCAGCTGGTCGCCCATTGCATTCTAGCTCAGTAGTGGTACCCAGTGACTAATTGACGGTGGTGAGCATCACGTGGATGCGAAGCGGCGGCCTCTCATCACTTGACGAATTGTGACCTGTACTCACTTGAGCCTTAGCCCGGATCTGACGCCGTCGCGAATTGTAATGCCTCATGTGCTGCAATAATCGCCCAAGCCTACGAGTGACCAGTTGTCAGCGACTTGCCCCTGTCAAACAGTCATAAAAGTCATGCACCGTGGAAACCAGCCGTCTGATGCATCAACCGGGCCACCGATTGTCTTGTCTATCTCGACGTGAGATTGTAGTATCGCCAATGATGTCCCTACTGAGCCCGTCAGCTTCCCTCTCCGTCTCAAAAACAATGACGCGAAGATGATCTCGGCCTGAAACGTTCCCATGTATGCCTACGATGTTCCGCGGCACTCCCGGAGACGCACATTGGATCGATCAAGACGGTACAATTGTAGAGAAGCGAGTGAAGAACAGAGAATCAGGGCCTTAGCAGTCGTCTTCCGCGCGTACGCAAGCGTTCTCGAGCTCCGCCTCGCAGCAGCATCCTGTGCTGAATCACTACGCATGTGAGCATCACGACAAGACTCGGATGTAGTGGAGTGTTCACGGAAAGGGGTTATTTTGGTCATGGGACGCTGTGAGATCGTATTGCTCGAGATAGGCGGAACTGCACGTCAAGCGACTGGAATGCCTGATTGGAATAGGATGATTCACGGGAACACCACCATGAATGGCGTGAAAGCGTCAAGCCTCAACACGTTCCATCGATACTCGGGCGATGCCTCTTGAATAGCAAAATCGTAGACCCTGACGTCCGGCTACCAGACGTCCCGAACGGCCTCCGGGCTGACTCGCATCAAAGAAGTCTACTTCTGAGCAAAGCTGACATCAGCGAAGAGATCGATTCGATGGAGATGTTCGCAAGAAGACATGAGACCCAGACTCACCGCAGCAGCATGTACCGGATCATATGCAAGGTGGCGCAACGAATCATAATACGAACGAGTCTGCACGATTGTGCCAGCGAAGGTAAGCCAGAGAATAACACGAGCAGAGAAGTCGGTGGGAACCAGAAGAAGAAAGGTTGTGTTTTGGTGGCACATGGAGTAACAGCAGTGGCATTACGGATATCAACGCCACGAGGATTCGCCCACGGTGTCGGAACCGGGAATGGAACCCCACCTAAGGTTCCCCAAGGGACCACTATTCATCAGCAGTCACGACCAGCTTTTGAGCGTAGCGGAATATGCGCGATGGTTCTGACCATGGAAGGACAGCGGCTTAGGCATATGACGAAAGCCTGGACTGTCATCCAAGCATCCCGGTGAAGACCTTCGCAGTGGATTCTTGGTCTTAACGTCATATAGTCAGTGCAACCACAAGGGGCTAGCGTGAGACAGATGGGGTGTAGCTCTGATAGCTGGCTTTTCACCATTGCCGACGAGCGTACGGGAATGCCTGCCACTAGTTCTGCTGACCGGCTCGCGGTAGCACGTTCGAACATTCCGACATGTCTCCGGTACAAAATGCATAACATTCTGCCGCACCGAGAACTGGTTATCGGAGTCAATCGCGACGGGATCAGTACAGTCTGGCACGGAGGAAATGGTGTGGGTCCTGTAACTTCCTTGTCCACGGCGTCGTCATGACCTAAGAACTGGGACAGTTGAACATGAATAAATGTGGTTCCTGACACATGAAGTCGTACCATTCAAGCCACTCAGCCCCCTGCCCTGTTCCTATTGTGAGATGGTTTACATAATCTCGAGTGGAACCAAAGGAAGGGATGTCAGACGCAGTGAGATGAGTCGTCACTGTCTGAAAGCAGCACGAAGTCCCAAACAGCTGGAAGCCATTCGTCCCCCTGCTGGCTATGCGTCGATACACATGAACAAAATAGTTCAAGTCGTATGTCTTGCGGGACGTAGAGAGAGTCTGTTGAGCGCAGCTGATGAAGGCTAAAGAACAAGGACGATCGCTTATGCGAAATTAAAGCCAGATTCCATCTAGATTGAATCGTTATAATGGGCCCAATTCAGTTGGTGAACGTAGGTCGACTCCTCATCACTGTAGGAGCGACAAAGTTCTGTTATTTTGGCCAGACTTTGATGCAAAACCGTGAATTTCTGAGCAGCATACAATAGCAAGATTGTGGGAACAATGAGAACAGTAGCAGGCTGTGCATTGAGGAATGTTGACGCCCGAACGGTTCGTTGATCACGTGTATTGTGGGGGAGGTAAGTTCTGAAAGAAAGGCTCAGGTTGCAGCTTCCTTAAGTGCAAACTCTAAGGTCGGTACGAACAGCCTTATTTTGTCTTGTATACCGACGTTGTTCGTAGGCTCCTGGGGAACCTGTGAGGGACACTTCGCGTGTGGCTATCAGGCATACATATTTTCTTGAGACTTGGAAGCGGGCTTACTAAATTTTGATTTCTATAAACTATGAACGCGGACGACCTGTTCTCGTTTCTGGAGGATACTCCTCAGGATGATGTGCCAGAAACAGAGGCTGGCACACAACAAGATGATGCCAAAATGGATGTCGAGCCTGAGCCTTCGACGGCAGAGAGCTCGAAGAAGCGTAAAGAACCTGAACTCCGCGTAGGATCACCCCCGCCCCAGGAAGCAAATGGCAGTTCGAATGCGAATGGCGACCCAGGTCCATCGACCAAAAAGCCACGACTGGCGTCTCCAAAACCCATGGTCGTTGACGAAGTGGAAATCGAGGCCAGGCGAGAGGTCGCGGCCAGTGCTGGTCTGACGGGCGCAGTCGAAGCCGGTTCACGTCTAGAGCTTAGGCATCAGGTGTGTTTGCATTCTCGTGTACTACGTGAAGCTTGTATATAACGGCAAAAAGGTTCGCCATCAAGTCGCAGTCCCACCAGGCTATCCTTACGTTCCTATTGCGAACCATGTTCCCCCACCAAAACCCGCAAGGGAGTACAAATTCACCCTTGATCCCTTCCAGCAAGTGTCCATACATGCAATTCAACGGAACGAGAGTGTGCTGGTCTCTGCGCATACCAGTGCTGGAAAGACGGTTGTAGCCGAATACGCTATCGCACATTGTCTGCAAAATAAACAGCGTGTAATTTACACGAGCCCCATCAAGGCTAGTAATCCAAATTATTGTCGTTCTATGCAAACATGGATCACTAAATCATCCATATAGGCTCTGAGTAACCAAAAGTACCGTGAAATGATGGCCGAGTTTGGAGACGTCGGTCTGATGACTGGAGACGTTACAATCAATCCTTCTGCAACATGTCTTGTTATGACTACCGAAGTGCGTACGCAATATCCAGAACAGAAATTTGTTACTCATGTGGCGCCCCAGATTCTGCGCTCCATGTTATACCGCGGGTCGGAAATCATGCGCGAGGTAGCATGGGTCATTTTCGACGAGATTCACTACATGCGCGACAAGGAGCGCGGTGTCGTCTGGGAGGAGACTATCATCCTGCTTCCCCATTCCGTGCGGTACGTTTTCCTGTCCGCTACCATCCCTAACGCGATGCAATTCGCGGAATGGATATGCAAATCGCACGAGCAGCCATGTCACGTCGTCTATACCGACTTCCGGCCGACGCCCCTGCAGCATTATCTGTTCCCTGCGGGCGGAGAGGGTATATACCTCGTCGTCAACGAGAAGAGCGAATTCCGGGAGGATAACTTCAGCAAGGCCATGGGCATGTTGCAGGAGAAGATGGGCGACGACCCTGCGGATCCCAAAAGCGGGAAAGGCAGAAAGGGGAAATCGAGAAAGGGCGTGGACAAGAAAGGTGAGCGACCTCTCCGTCGTATTCTTGCTATCGCTGACACTGCTCAGGCCCGTCTGATATCCAGAAGATCGTGAAGATGATTATGCTCAAGAATTACAACCCCGTCATCATCTTCGCATTTAGCAAGCGGGAATGCGAGGCTCTGGCGCTGACAATGTCAAAAATGGAGTTCAACTCCACGGACGAGCAGGATCTCGTGACGAACATCTTCAACAATGCGATCGAGAACCTCTCGGTGGACGACCGTAAACTCCCGCAGATCGCGAACTTGCTTCCTCTCCTGAAGCGCGGCATTGGCATCCACCACGGCGGGCTGCTTCCCATCCTGAAGGAGGTTATCGAGATCCTTTTCCAGGAAGGCCTTATCAAGGTGCTCTTCGCGACAGAGACATTTTCGATTGGCTTGAACATGCCCGCGAAGACGGTCGTATTCACCGCTGCACGCAAGTTCGATGGGCGCGAGTTCCGTCACCTCTCCTCGGGCGAGTACATCCAGATGTCCGGGCGCGCAGGGCGACGCGGGCTCGATGACCGTGGTGTGGTCATCATGATGTGCGACGAGAAGCTCGAGCCGACTTCCATGAAGGAGATGATCAAGGGCGAGGCAGATCGACTCGATTCCGCGTTTCATCTTGGGTATAACATGGTGCTCAATCTAATGAAGGTCGAGGGCATAAGCCCGGAGTATATGTTGGAGCGGTGTTTCTTCCAGTTCCAGAGCAGTGCGGGCGTGCCGCTTCTCGAGGACGGTGAGTCGTTCCTTCCGTATGGCCCCACGGGCCCCGGCTGATGACAGTGCATGACGATAGAGCTGCACCGCGAGGAAGAACGGAAGCAGTCAATGGTCGTCCCCGAGGAAGAGCTCGTCGCGGAGTACTACGAATATAGGCAACAGCTCGACCAGATGTCGTCAGATTTCAAGGACGTTATCACACATCCGACGTACAGCCTGCCGTACCTCCAGCCTGGCCGCTTGGTCAAGGTCAAGCACCAGAAGCTCGACTTCGGATGGGGCGTTATCGCTAACTATCAGAAGCGGTTGCCGTCGAAGGTTGTCGTTTCGCATGCTACGGCACGGACATCCACACTGACACCTTGTGCTATCGTAGAATATGGCCGCCGGCGGACTGGATGCGCTCCCACCGCATGAAAAGTATACCGTCGACATCGTCCTGCACTGTGCGAGAGGCTCAACCCTTCCGAAGGACCGTAACACTTCGACCCCAACGCCCGGTGGCGTGCAACCTTGCCCACTGGGAGAGCAGGGCGAGCCGCTCGTCGTCCCTGTGCTGTTATCGACGATAGACCAAATAAGTCGTCTACGGATATTCATGCCGAAAGACCTGCGAGCTATTCAGGCCAGGGACACCGTGTGGAAGAGTGTACAGGAGGTCCAGCGGCGCTTCCCCGATGGCATACCCCTACTGGATCCTGTTGCTGACATGGGAATCGAGGACGACAAATTCAAGGCCCTCGTCACCGTGAGTAAATAGATTATGACTGTGCTTTGCCGGCCTCTTCATCTTGATTATAGAAAATTCGTGTGATGGAGGGTAAGCTCACCTCAAGTCCTCTACACAAAGATCCTCGTCTCCCGGAGTTGTACACGATGTACGTCAAGAAGCAAGAATGCCAGACTCGTATTCGCGAGCTCAAGAAGCGCGTCCAGGCGACCAACGACGTTTTGCAGATGGAAGAGCTCAAGTGCCGTAAGCGGGTTCTCAGGCGGCTGGGCTTCACAACCTCGGCGGACATTGTTGACATGAAGGGCCGTGTCGCGTGCGAAATCAGCACTGGCGACGAGCTCCTGTTGACTGAGCTGATCTTCAATGGCGCGTTCAATCAGCTGTCACCGGAACAATGTGCCGGTCTACTCAGCTGCTTTGTCTTTACGGAGAAGGTACGTACCATTGCATAAGATGGTCGAATGTTTCGTAACATGCCATTCCTCTCGTAGAGCGAACAGCCCACAAAGTTGAAGGAAGAGCTTGCTGCACCCCTGCGCGTTATGCAAGAGATTGCAAGGCGGATAGTCAAAGTCTCGAAGGAATCCAAGCTCTCGATCGATGAGGAGGAATATATCAAATCCTTCAAGGTGGAGCTTATGGATGCCGTTGTCCAGTGGTGTCGCGGCGCGTCTTTCTCTGACATCTGCAAGGTTCGTCGTCTTCAGCCTCACTTGTGGACTGAAATTATCCTGACAATGTGCCTTGCGGGGTGCCACAGCTAACCGACCAATTCGAGGGCAATCTCATCCGCGTGTTCCGACGTCTACAGGAGCTCATTCGGCAAATGAGTCAAGCGGCCAAGGTCATCGGCAACAATGAGTTACAGGAGAAGTTCGAGAAGGCCTCCGAGATGCTCGCGCGGCCCAACTCGGTCATCTTCTGCTCTTCTCTGTATCTGTAGATGGTTCCAAGCACTTCGCAGATATCAATATTGCTGCAAGTGCATGCTGCCGCCCATCTAGCTGAATACGACCATTTTCATTTTACACATCTCGTGGTACCCTCAATCCCCTTTAGTAGTAGATACATTGTTCGTGGTTGGTTTACAGTGTCAGAGTTCTTTCAGTGTCTTTTAGCAGGCCCCATCGTCCGTCCAGACGCCAGCTATGTAGCGATTCTGGTCAGAATACCACAGCCAGAAGCAGACGTAATCCGCAAATGCTCACCGGAGCCACCGGGGGTGTCACCCGATGTCCACCACTGGGCAGTCCAGAGGTCGCCATCTGTCGCAGGGCAGGTTAGTACGCCAGCAACAGCCGCAGCGCGCAAGACCAAACTCACTGTAGGTCGCCTCGTCGCCACCGACGTATGTTGCCTTCGACATGTCGTGAATTCAAGTCACCCCATAGCCAGATGGCACAGTACTTACCGTGGCGCTCCACGCGCTGACGCTGCTGCACTGTCCAGAAGACGCAGCCGCGGTGGTCGTAGTGGCCGCCGTGCTGGTCGGAGTGCCGGAAGTGGAGGAGGCAGCAGCTGAGGTCGATGTGGATGAGCCCAACTCGCCCATGTTGTCGGCGATGTTCGTCCACTCGCTGTCCGGGTAGCTGGCCATGCATGTCAGCGTTTGGCTGGTTCTCCCCATCACTGAATTGCTTACTCAATGTGGTTCTGATACGGTGTTCATCAGCAGCTGACGGAGAAACAACTCGGAGTGACTCACCAAGGTCTGGTCTAGGGTACCGTATGTCTGCGACGTGGTGTACACCAGCGACTCGTTGCCGGTCTTGTCTGTCGAGAGCTACCACACATGCACGATGAGCGTGCAGATTGACGAGAACCGCGGCGTCGACTACTCACATCCCAGAACATCGAGCCCGCAAGGCCGTTGGCGATCACGTATTGTGCCTTCTTCGTGACAATGTTGGGCGTGTCATACGAGATGAGCTCCAGAGTGCTCGAGTCGTACGAGTAGCTCGCGACGTCCGTGTAGTTCTCGTACACCTGTGCCGCGCGGGCATCAGCGCGCCTCCTGATGTACGGAGGGATGAGCACACGCACAGTCGCGCCCGCCTTGGGCAGGTCGCTGTAGTCCCAGATGCCATCCTGCAGGGTGCCAGAGCCAACCTAATCGCGCAGTCAACTTTCTAATCGTTGATGTTGCGGCCGAGGCGGTCTGGACTTACACCGTCGTACGAGTCGCCAATGCCGTCAGTGTCCTCGAAAGAGCGGCCGTAAAGGGGGATACCTGTGGTCGCATGAGTTGCGGCGCACTGCGAAGCAGGCGCGGTAACGTACCCATGTTGATCTTGCTTGGCGTAGCACCGTTCGCAAGGTACCATTCGATCGCCTTGTTCGTAGAGACATTGGTGAGCGACGGGTCATACAGGTTAGCTGGGCGGCCGTCAGTTGCTAGTGACAATGTCATTCACTTCGGGCATACCTTGATTGGCAGTCTGTGACCGGGATTGTAAGCGTCAACGTAATGAGCTGCTGATGCGGTGGGAACTCACGAAGTTCAGCCATGATCCGGCGTAATCGTATGCCTACGGCTTCATTAGTCGATAGAATGAACGGGAGGTATGATGGGCCTACCATCAGGTTCCAGTACGTAAGCGCAGCATCCATCTGGGGGACCAGCAGATACTGATAGTTCGCCCATCCAGCGGATACGGCGGCCTGCACAACAACCGAGAGTCAATCGTCGTGTCCTGCCTTTCGACGATTGGAGCAGGGTAGCTCACCGTCAGCTGGTACGGCACCGAGTCACCCTTCTGCGTTGCGAGCGCGTCGAACGCCGAGCGGAGCTCGGTGAGGAGATCCGCAAAGCCTTCAGCGAGTGCGGGCGTGTCCGGGTATTCAAAGTCGATGTCGATCCCGTCGAAGCCGAAGTTCTGGATGAAGCTCACCGCGCTCGAGACGAACGTCGCGCGCAGGCTCGAGTTGGTTACGAACGAGAAGTGCCCGTCCTGCGAGTAGGTGTACCCGCCGATCGAAAGGAGCACCTTGAGGTTCCTATTTGCCAGCTTGAGGAGATACATCTTTCGCGAGCATGGGATGAGGCGCTGGTGAGGGGGAGCAGCGAGAAGTGTCGTACCTGCTTCAAACAGCCGTAGAGGTTGTTGCCTGTCGCATCCCAGCTGTCTCCCGGGTAGTGTTTCTGGCGCACCACATCGCTCAGATTGTGGCACGATCGATGTGGCTCGACAACCTTACCTGCTCATCGGCGTAGGTGTCGGTGAGGGAGATGTTACCCGTGTCAGGAGAGACGTCCGCGAACGCATACAAGATGTGGGTCAGGTCTGATGGCGTGATGTTCGACGGTTCTGCACATCCCCGCAATCAGCCGGCGGCCCGCCACACCAACAGATCTGCACACTCACGGAAGTTGGCGCCGTAGATGCCCCTGCGCGATCGGGAGATCGCTCAGCGGCGGCATACGACCACCTTTGGAACTGCCACGCACCAGTTGGTGAAGTACGCCGCCTGGACGTAGCCCGAGCCCGCGCGCTTGTGCACGACCTCCGGCGTGGGGTCGCCCATCGGGACCACGAGCGGCGGGTCCTTGTAGTCCGCCGGGCGCTGCATCACCTCCGTCGGCGCCGCCTGCACGCTCACGAGCGCAGTGAGCGCCGCGACGGCCCCGAGGAGGACGCGGGCGAGAGTTGCTGCAGGTGCCATCGCTCGCGCTCAGTCAGGATGCGGGTGGGGCGTGCGCAGGGGGCCTCGTGAAGCTCGCCGCCGGTGTGGGAGCGGCTCAGGCAGCGGGCCTTTTGTACTCGGCCTCCGCGCCTCCCGCGCGAGCAGGATATAGACTGAGAAGCACTCGGGGCGTGATACAGGCCACCCATGCGGCGTGTCGGGGCTTGGCAATCACAGGACGCTCGCGCTGCACATGCGCTGGGACGCGTCGTGTGCGCAGGGCACCTCCGCGGGGTGCGCTCGCTCGGGCCAGGTTGCTCAGTTCGGAAGATCACTCGCGTCGCCAGAGGTCGTCCGCCTATCGGATAGGTTGCGAGCGCGCGGACGTACCGGGGCAAGCTGATCGTCTGTCGGAGAAGCGTGGTTGGTCTCGGAGAAGCCTCGATAAGAGCTGGCGACGATTATGGGACAGACGCATGAGGTCGTGTGCGCGCGTTCGCGTCGGTGTAGCAACATTGCATTAATATTCTCGGGAAGCCTCGCAGCGTGTGTGTGGCGGCGAGGCATCTTCGGGATGTCAATGCCAGGGCTGCAGCCACGGTACTGTGGGAGAGCAGAACGGATATAAGCGCGGAGGTATTCCCACTGGCGGAGCATGGCAATGCAGAACAGAGCTTGATAGCAGTTGAACAAACCATGCGCCGCATATGGACAAGGCAGCATATCGGACGCCAGCCAATACTGCCCCCTGGCGCCGCGACGGAGGACCGTCGTCTTAGCTGCAAGTAGCGGCGCGATCAATTATTATATGATCGCATCCGGAACATCAGTGTCGAGCACTAATTTGGAAAGCTCAGCTAGCACAGGCCCTGGCCGCCATGTGCATGCCTCGTTCAGCGGACGAGCATGGCACAAATGGGCCCACGTCTATTTGGAACTGACGTCCTATTTGGAACCGACATCGCTTTGGTCAAGCCTCGGAGAAACCGCTACGATAACATACACGTACGCACCGAACGGCTGCTTTTATCGAGATGAATCCATGCCCCCTCGTGAGATAAGGGCGCCGGTGAGAACGCATCGTCTTCCCGACGGAACACAGTCGGTCGCTACCTGAGAGCCCTGGGCGCCATATATGGCCTGCAAGCGGTCGAAGGCATGTGGCTAATATCGAGAAGCACACATGCTGCCAGCTGGGCTTGCAGGAGGCACGGCGCGCGATCCTCAGAGCGCATGCAAACGCGATCAAGTGACACGCGTTTAGTACCACGGGCGCGCGCAATAGACGCGCGCAAATCGGTGTCTGGCACGGAGACAGTGCGAAATATGCAACCGCATCTCGTCTGCTTGCGCGGACGGATTGTAAGCAGCTTGCTGCATTATCCGTCTGTGAAGGATATCGGACTCCACTGTAACAGTTGTGTGCCAGCTGCGTGTGGATCACCGTCGATCCCACGGAGGCACCTGCGTCCACTCACTAGTGACTCTTGCCATCTGATATAGCAAATCGCATCCTCCATACCGGAGAGTGCACGCTGACCACGAGGAATTTGCATTCCTCGGTGAACTCGGGAGCACAGCAAGTTCTGGATCTCGTAAGCTCCACACTACACGAGGCTCACGGCGTGATCCATGTCAGAAAGTCGAATAATACTCATCTTGCAGTCCTCTCAGTTTATGCCTGTCCGGTTGCAGCACTGTCCGCGCAAGAACCACGGCGAGTTAGCAGTTCCGAGTAGATTCGACCATGAGAAAGCGAGGTATGCGATTGCAGTCGCGATCAAATAGAATAGAGATACAGGGCGAGGAAAGTAATGCGATGCTCATACGACGGTACCTGCGTTTGACGCAATACGGGGCCAAAGATCCGCCTAAACGCGAGTCGTGTGAGGGCTTATAAGAATGCCATCAAACAATCACTTACACATTCTTTTGCTACTGGCCCAGTGATGGCAGACCCCTTCATCTCACCCTTGGGGTTCACAATCACACCGGCGTTGTCCTGTAGTGGGCTCAGCATGATGCGACTCCGGGTGTACGGGCGAACGAACGCACCTCAAAGTAGAGGATAAGACCCTCTTTCCGACGCCACGACTTGCGCTGCCGGACAACCACAACGGGCATCGCTGTAAAGGCACGCGCATATGAGCACCCAAACTGCCGCTCGCGATCGGGCGGGATGGGTTACGCACTCTTCTTCCTCAGCTCCGGCTTACCCTTCTTGACCGACGCAACGACCATGTCGCCCACACCAGCATCGGGCAGACGGTTCAGGTGCGAGCCGGTGCCGTACGCCTCAATAACGAAGAGCGACTTGGCACCGCTGTTGTCCGCGCAGTTGAGGACCGCGCCCGTCGGCAGACCGAGGGTCAGGCGGAATTTGTTTCCAGAGGCACCGGCACCTGGTCAATCGTACGTATACGTTCACCGCGCGATAATAGCACCAGAGACATAGATAGTGGCTCGTTAGCACACTCCATCAAAGGTGTAGCAGCCGAGTGCACGCACCTGATTATCCCAGCATCAATTCCGCGAGCGGAAGCCAGCAGCAAGGAGCCGTTCTGCGTTGAGCCAGAGGTCCGTCGTCGACGTGTGCGTACTCACCGCGCTTGGACATTTTGCTATAGTCTTGAGGTTGCTGGGGCTGCTTGGCTGATCGACCACCGCTGTGGCAGAATTTCGTGCCGAGCGCTGCCGCGGCTGACTGTACAGTTGTTCGGCATTCCCCGGTGGCTCTCGAGCGCTTCGCTGCATCGCGCCTCTGCGTCTCCGGCTCGTACTCGGTTTCGTCAAGTCGACTGGTCTAAGTCTCTGATCTGGTTTCATGGCTCTGCTATCTCCCCTTCTTTGCTGACTGCGCCCTGCGTGGCTGCACCATGCATTGAGTGTAAGAAGCTTGTCTACGCCGAACGAAGCCGACTTTGCGGCTGGCGCTCACGATGGTGCGCTGAAACTTACTTGCAATTTTGAATTGGTGTGCCTGCATCTGGTGCATACAATCCGGGGCTCCTTTGAACAAGATCTCCAACTTTTACTCGCAGAGCTGTGTGGGCCTCCTGTCTATAGGCTCAGAGCCCGGCTGCCCTCGGTCCTTCGGTCCTACATATTCCCCTGCTGTTCGCTTGTTGCCTGTAGCGCAATAGCGCTCGCTCACCTGCATTACTTGCGTTCACCGCGTCTATGGTGTCCCACTGGATGGCAAATCAGTGTCTTATATGCCCACTCTCTTATGTTGGTCCTCATCTCTTGTAATTCTTGCAACAAGTGCGCCAAGGATCTCATGAACTGTAATCCTTTGGGAGCGGTAGCTGATCTCGTCTCCGGGCTACTCATGACTAGCTGGTGGAAATCCTCTGGTATCGTACGCGCTGACGGACTAGCACTTCCCACGGCGCAGAGCCTCAGCGCGCTTGTATCTCTTCAAGAGGATACCGGATCCTAATGGCTGTCTCTCATCATGAGATGGAGAATTGGCATCCTTAAGCGTCTTCAGCGTCGCATCTGCATCATGCTCATCAGCACACGCTAGATATCACGAACGAATCCTGCTCAGGTTTATTACTTTGTTTTGCCCTCCATGGCTTTCGTTGACATGACGTCCCTCCTGGCGGTATTGACACCTGCTGATGCACGCATCTGCTCACTCATATCTAATCTTCCACAATCAGTTCTCGCTAGGAAAGGAGGTAGCGTCACTGTGACTGCGCTGCTGTGTCTATTCCAGCTGTAGGTGTGCCCTCGTTATCGTCCTGTAGACCCGTCAGCTGGCCACCACTCAATGTCCTAGTCACTACTAAATATCTAATGTCAGGTCATTCATCTCTATCGTTCTGTCTTCTGTTACCGGTGATCCAGAGCATGCTCTGTAGGTTCGAAAAGCTGATTGCGATTATCTATTGTTAGCGCGAGCGCGTGTTTGTGCTCCAGCCATTAGTGGCGTTAGCAGGGAACGGACGCAGGATACTGACGAGTGGGCGGTCATCCGTCCCGCACAGGCACGTGCCGCGCCGGGAAACGACGAAGGCCGCAAGGGGCACGCGGTGGATTACGAGGCTAGCGGTAAATACAAAGCGGCATACCACAGGATGCAAAATATCAAAGAGAAAACACACATAAAAGGGTGTCGAGGGAGGGCGGAAGAGAAGACGGCGTCATTGTCAAAGGCGCCAGCAACGGCGGGCTGGTAAATGACGGGAGAAGGTGGGAGGGCGACGGTGCTAACGTGCGGTGAGGTCTTGCGCTTGCTCGCTTGGACGCTGGGGCCGGCCAAACCCTCGCCCGGCTGGGAGAGGCCGGCCCGTCACTAATTGATCCACCCTCTGTTGCCTCGAACAAAGCCCTATGCTTGTGGACTCCCACACACTGAGGACTCTGGAGGCGAAGATCGGGCAATCTTCGTATTAGCTGTTCGTATGTAATCGCCCCTATGACGTGTCCCCGCAATGCTTCGAGCAGAGTATACGTGAATAGACCATAATTCACGCCATCCCTCATTGTCTCGAGTGCTGATTCTGTTTCGTGGCAGGCAGCGAGCATGACGTGAGAAGTCACCTCCGAATTCGAATTCAGGAATGAGCTGGAGAGGATTGCATGGAGCGCGTCCGGGTCCCTGTCCCCAATGTCCTGATCCAGGTCTGCTGGCAACAAGGCAAGCTCGCCGATGGCTCTCGAGGAACGCACAACCGGTCCTCTAGATAATCCGCCCGAATAGCAGCAATCGAAAATCGTAACCTATCACTGAGAGTGAGTATCTGCACTGCAACGTAACATTAACGATACAAACGATATTGTCGCCCTTCCTACGAGATAACTGAGCCATCAATACTGCGATCGTGCGGTCGGGGATCCCATAAATCGGGGTCCCATCCTCCTGCACTCCTTCATCATGCGGCCGGATAGCCTCGACCTTGCTACCCTGCGGCGCCCAACCTTCGGGAGCAGGTATGCGACTACCATGACCTGCAAAGAAAACAAGTATAACATCTCCTTTGACAATCTTTTCATTCTTCAGGAGATGACTATCGATGGCTCCGAGGATGGCGTCCCTGGTGGCGGCTCCGTTGTGGAGGGAACGTATGTTTCCCTCGGGTACTCCAAGGTTCTCCAGCAGGAAAGCCGCAAAATTCTTGCAATCATTGATACATCCGGATAAGACGGGGATGTCTGTATTCCTATACTTGTCGATCCCCACGAGGAGAGCGAAAATTCGAGGTGGTTTGGGAGGTAGTGCAGTGCCGCAATCATTGGCCTGCATCAAACTGATGTAGGAAGAGGGTGCAGTCTCTTCATTTGAGGGAGGGGTGGATCTAGGTGAGATCAGACGAGGTATCCGAACACGGGCTGGAGAGTAGCAATAACATACGTCAGGGCCCCAGTCGCATATTCGGTGTATGGTGCGTCCACAGACGTATGCAGAGGAGACAGAGCCTCAGTAGCACTTGCACCCATGCAATAACAACCCTGGGTTTTGCAGTCGTACTGCTCTGGATCTAGTTCGCGGGATGTATGAATCTCGAGCTCGAACACTGGGCAACAGGATTAGTGCGGTCCTAGGGAAGGGCGGAGAGCAGTGCTGCATTGTATCGTCTGCGCGCAACCGGACCACGATCTGGTCTTTGATCGAGAGTAGCTCGAGTCTGTTGCAGTTGCGGCGGGGGCAGCTCTGCCGACGGCTCTGATGTGCGTTCCTGGCAGTGTAGACCCGGAACACTTTGTGTTATGTCAGCACATTGAATGTAAGATGTTAGTGTTTATTTAGACCGCAGCGCTACTTCGATCCTGATCGCTCGTTCGGCGGGCGCTTGCGCGCGAGTCGCGTTCGCGCCCACTGTGCAGGGCGTGTTGTGTAACGGGTAGCCCGGTAACGGGCCGCTGGTCCTGGAGGCCTGCGATGCGCGTGCAAAAGGGGCAGCAAAGATTACAGAGGGCGAGGATAGGAGGCTGCGGCGCTCCGCGTATGCCAGACATTGGTGCGTACTAGACTATGTATTACTCACAAGGGCAACGTAGTTATACTATTGCTTTTTTAACGTTGCGCATAACCTTCGGTATTGTATATTGTGCTGACTCTATAGCTATTTGTTTCTGTCCAGGTTCGCCGAAATCCGCCTATACCGCTCACTCACTGTCAAGTCGTAGCCAGCGAGTCACGCGCTTATTCATCATCCTTATATATATCTGGGGTATAATATGTTGAGGAAACCCAGAGTAATAGTGAATGCAGCGCTACTAGCGCTCGAATGGCACCGTCTAAACAAAGTATCGCACTCTATGATCTGATATAATGATTCGTTTTAGCGTTATTAACAACAGTCAATGATTCACCAGTAGTTTTACCAAGGGAGCCTACCAAGGGAGCCTCAATAAACGCAGTGCACGTGGTTTCAGGTGTTCGGGGTCTGCGGCACAATGAGAAGCCGTACCTCTTATTCAAGTTATTGTGAGACACAGCCACAACCTGTCGTGGCGAAGTCAGCTGGCCAAATATGTTGGCGCTCGATTAGCCGAGCTGACAAATTCTCATTCTCGTTCGAGCCTGCTATTGGAATGTATAACGGCCGAGTCAAGGAATACATTGAGTTTTCGGACACACTCGCTCGCGACTCGTCCCGCAGGGCGACGGGACGTACGAGCTGTGACTTGTGGTGCGTGCGGCGTGTCGTGCGGAGAGTGGATGATGCTCACAGGGACGTTGGCAGAACTGCGACACGCACCAGCCGAGCGTGGAGAATCTGACGAATGGCGAGCGCGGGTATGCGACGCTGGACTTGTTCGCGCGCCACCCGACGAACCCGGCGCTGTGGAAGGTGTGCGTGTCGAGTCTGGCTCCTTTCATGTGTGGAGAGTGGGCTGATCGGAGGCTATAGCGTGCGACGGCTCGACGAGGTGATTGCCCTCGACACCGGTGCGCCGCTGTCGCGTCCCTCCTGCATGTCCAGTAGAATCTAACTGCTTTGCTTCGTCGTATAGGCGAGAAGATCTTGCCGATCCAGCAGCAAGGGATCATCGGCGCACATCCCTCATGATAGCCGCAGTGATATTCGGCCGCGGCCGCGAACACGTCAGGCGTCGCGCCACGCGCGCTCGACGCTCAGCCCACACATCACCGTCGTGCTCACCTTCCTGGCCCTCAAGGAGCCCGCGGCACTCGCGGTGCTCGAGCGCGCGATCCCGTGGGTAGAGCCTGCCGCCTTCCTGAGCACCATCCCGTGCAGGTGCCTGTTCCCGAGCAGCAGAAGGAACCCGCAGACGCGACCCCGCTGCTGACGAGCGCGACGGAGCCGCTGCCGAAGGACTCGTGCCTGCGCGGCTGGGGCGGGGCGGCAGGCGCGCGTACCACACGGGGTTCTGGGGCAAGGCGGCGAGCGCGGGGAGCGCACGGTCGAGCTGGGCGTGCTCGAGCGCGGCGGGCCGCGGATCGGCGCCGCGGCGTGATCGGGGACGGGGACGGGGACGGCGGGGACACGCGGGCGGACACGCGCCGCGGGGGACGGAGCGCTGCTGGGTGCGCATTGCGCGCGCGGGGCTGAAGATCGCGATGGCCGTCGGCGGGTTCACGTACGTGCCCGCGCCTAGCGAGAACGAGCGCGGCCGGTGGTGCGTTGAGGGCGCGCTGGCGGCGAAGGTAGCGCAGTGGCAGGAGGAGGACCGGCGCGAGCGGGAGGAGGAGCGGAGGGCGCACGGACGGAGATGGGACGAGGACTCGATGGACATTGATGATGAGAGCCCTGTTGCCAAGGACTTTACTAATGAGAGCAGAGGCGGATTTGGACGAGGTGAAGGCGTTGAAGGTATGTTTTGGATCTCAGATTGTGATGGCATTTGGGCTAGCCTGACACACTCTATAGGTACAGCTTTGTTATCTTCAGAGCCTCCTCCAGTCAACCACACAAAGTGAGTTCTCATCCAGGCAACAGCTTTGGGGTCCATCAGCATACAAGCAATCAAGATCATGACCGACTCTGCATATCATTCCTGGTTACACAATTCTTGTCATCGATATAAATATCCTTTTGTCATCTCTTTCCATGTTCGCAACACTTGTCAAGTCGTGGAGTGGACTGTCGTTGTCCTGCTCCCTGTGATCATGGAACTCGATGGACTGTCCACCAACTTTTTGCTGCTTGGGGATGCCACCAAAGCCGCGCTGGAGTGCATCACCTCACATTTGTGTACACACCAGAAGTCCATGGAGGTGCAGACTTTGAAGGGGAGCTATCTCACCAACCCCACGGTCTACACTGAGCTGGCCGACCTCAATGGCGGTGAGGAGCGGAAGATGGACAACCTCATCCTGCATGCTGCGATCTTGCAAGACAAGTGCTGGGTCGATTGGTTGACACTGCTCTGCTCCAGTAGCTCCAGATTGTGACACAACAGGTGCTGCCAGGTCGTGCTACTCAGTTTCAGTCGCATGTGTGAGTAGCCCGTCGTGCACACTGCTGGTCCGTTGGCTAACTGACAGCTGTGTGCATTGACAGTTCATCTCAAGGTGCATTCGCGATAACTGTGCACAGCGAACGGGTAGGATCTAGTGTCCATCCTTGCGCCTGGGAGGTGACGTGCTGCTGCCTGCTGCCGAGCTATGGCACATCTCACACTCATCGCATCATCCTGATAGATGTGTGTGGCATCTATCCATGCTGCGACGATCCCGCCCAGCATCTGTGCATGTTGCGCTAGGTGCACTATCCCATTCCCGTCCGCCAGTCCGGTGGTAGATCGTTGCATTATATGTACCTGTATTTTATTAATACTGTGTCCTTTAGAATCTTTCCTGCTCTCTCGCCAGTGAATTCTATAGCGATCTCATGTAAGTACAGCATGCATTTATGTTCTGTGGCTGACATGCCACAACGTACGGTCAGTTGCCAATCACCTGAGAGTTGAGAAGGCTTGTTTTAGACTCACCTGCCTGCTGATGGGCACGCACACTTGCTCAACATCCTATTCTATCCGCTATCTAACTGCTTATACTATGTACCTATAATGCCTGCCCAGAGGTCAAGACCTGCACAAACAGCCAATAAAACAAAGCAGCAGCATACCAAAGACTCAAAAACCGGCATGCCACTTGTCACCCTTTACCAGCTTGAAAAACTACAAGATGAAGGAAAGGGTACTTTCATGCTGGCATCAAAGACAAATTCCTCGTATGCCTCGCAGGGGCAGCACTTCCTTGCCAAGGTTCTCAGCACTCAGCACTCAGCACTCAAGTCAGGACAGGGGGGTTTTACAGCACAGGATGGTATAGGTGAGGACATAGACTATGATGAGCTCAGCAGAGCTTTCAATGATCCCCCAAACTGCTATTGCACTATGGCATTGGAGCTCTTCCTGGTTGAGAAGTGCCTAAACCAGAATCCTAATAAGAGCATCAGGGATGGGATACATGCAGCATTCAAGAAGTACTGGGAGATAATGTGAGAAGCATCCTTCAATATTTAGATAGAAGTCAACTCACAAGGTGTGCTTTCACAAAGGGTGAATGACAGATACCAAGGGCCATATGAGTATGACAAGGTCAAAAAAGAGGTTAGAGGGAATACAGCAGACTCAGCACAGGTGCAGGATCTCATACACGCTATTAGAAACAAGTCATGGGCTGATGGGAATGGCATGAAACCATGCCCAAGCAATGCTGATCAAGGATATGTGCAAGATGATTCTCTGGTCAGAACGCACCTGTCTGGCAGAATGGTTGGTTAAGGAAATCACTGACCTTGGGACCTTGACAATGGTGACAAGACACTTTCTCATGAGGGCATTCATATCCTCAGCATTTGTTCTCTGGACAAGGTAATTGCTTCATCAATTACCCCTGTAATATGCAAATCCTTATTGCAGAATCAGTGAACTGCAGGTTGCAATGCAAACATTACACAGCTGATTGCGAAGGAAGAGTGCCATACTACGTACCTCATGACACCATGAGACTCAAGAACTGGAAGGGTTGGACCAGAAAGGGTGCAAGTGAGATATCCCACATTGGTGAGTGTGGCTCATGCTGCAGCACCCAATGGCTGCTAAATATACATCAAGGCAATCTATATTTACAGACAAAGACTCCCAAGACTGATATGTGCACACACCTCCAGCTGTGAATACAGTTCCTTGAGTGACACAAGCGTAACCTTAAGCCCTCAACTGGGAGGATGGGGGCTTGCTCAAAGGTGCCGTCCTGGTCCAGGAGAACTCAAGGCACAAAAGGCCAAGACGAGTCTGAGGTTCGCTCAAGACTGTCTGGTGTATATATGTTGCTATACTATTTGTACATGTTATGGTGCAGTATGCGCTGAGGTAATCTACGTGCTATGTGGTGGACAGTAAGGGCATCGGAGCGCGAGCACTGGTACAGCTAGGGGAGCGCTGGATGTCTATGGCAACATAGTGAGTTAGGCCCGAAGCGGTGGTTCTCATTGATCGGGGGTTCGCCGGTAATGGCAGGGTTCCATGTCCATGATCGGGGCGTCTGCAGTGCCGGGTTCCCAAGTACTGGTACTGAGGGAAAGTCACGAGGAAGCCCAGGTTCCCATGTGATCGGTACTAGGGCGGAGCGTCTGCCGGGAACGTGGACGGGGCCGGGTATGGGCTGTACGTACGATCGAGGACGCTTGCGATGACTGCCTAAGTTATCAGTTGTATAGGGCATCGTCCCTGGGGTTTAAGGCCTCCCGCGGGCCGTAGCGTAGATCTAAGGGGTTTTAGGCCTCCCGTAGGCCACTGTCCGTATAGTACATAGTCCGTGCCAGTAATGGCGTGAGTCCATAGCTGGTAATGGCTGTAGTCTGTGGAGACGGGAGGTGTAGGGTTCGGTTAGTCGGGTGGACGTGTCCTAGCCGGGAGTCTGTGCGTTCCGTGAGGTATGGGTATTGGTATGTGACGAGGTGTGGTCCAGGTAGCAGTGGTGTGGTTGGGTTAGGTGCTACTGGGCTCATCGTACTTGGTCGTGGTCACGTGACTCTGTGGTTTATGTTCTAGGACTGGATGTGTGTTCTGGGACTAGGGTTCTTTTGGGCGTGGCTGATGATGCGGGTAGCTAGTGCCCGGGATGGTCTATGTATAGGGCTTCTACTAGCTATGGCGTTGTGTTCCAGCCTCAGGGGTGCTCTCGATGATTGGAAAAGGTACTGTGCCTTTAGACTTGAAATTGGCGTGTGACATTGAGACGATACTGCTCTGCAGGCCCCTGCAGCTTAAAGAATACATCTTCCCTGCAATTTCAGTGAACAGTACAGTGCAGACACAGAATTTCACAGATCACAAAACCATACAGAAGTATCTGAATGAATTTTCTGCAGCAGCTGGTGTCAACAAGGACTACTCCATGCACTGCTTCTGCCATGGTGGGTCCCAATATCAGTTCCACTACTGCCCTATTGGGGAGCAATAGTTGTTAAAAATGATATGGTGGTGGGGAGGCTGGGCCAAGGGCAAATATGTGAGTGGCACATATTTCAAGGATAATGTGCATGCCCTTACCACTGTGGGTTCTATCACAGGTAGAGACACTCATTCACTATCTACTCAATGAACTACACACCTATGAGAATGATCATGGTGATGCGCTTCATCCTATCCAATGCAATGCGAAGCATCAGTCACTTTCAATGGAGATCATGTACTTACATCATCAGTCACCATGGCAAAACTATGGGAGTCCCATGATGCTCTATCCAGGAAAATGGACAACCTTGCGACGCTCCTGATGGCCTCAATCAGTGTGGGCAATATGATCCGAGCTGCAGGCAATGCAGAGGATGTATCAGGAGACATAAATAAAGTCAAACAACTGTCAAGTCACCCAATAGATGAGCAAAAGTGTACTTCCTGGTGGGGAGTCAAACCCCGCTTTCGCACGTGCTCCTTACTCTCACATGATGGAGCAATGACAGGCGCATGTACTAACCGTTATACTACCAGGGACGGTGGAATTTTAGATCTTACACATAATATATAAGAGCATACTATGTTCACGCACGCTGCCAAATTGAAAAACGTTGTTGATGTTCTCTATGACGGAGAAACACAAGTCCTTGCGTCGTCCTGTGGATGAAGTCTCTAAACCTTGAATTCCCTTCAAATCTCCACTGAACATCGATATATGCCAAATACACGTGCATTCAAGCGGAAATGTGCTCGATCAACTATTCATACACAGCTCGGTACCACAGCAAGTGTCTGCTTGCACCATCAGCAAAATGCGAGACGACTTACCAGTGTTGGAGGTAATTTAACTGTGCTGGAGGTACTTGCCAATCGGGGAAGGATCTGATCTCTGTAGATAAGCACTGATAAGATCGACAGCAGAGTGGCATTCAATCGCCACTCTGAAGGTATCTTATCAGCGTCAGACAAACTCAACGTGTGACTGGGAACTTGATCACCAGATTGGTAAACTGATATACTGTAACCTGTGGCATATGCCACACAACGTGGCGTGCACCTAGAGGCCTCGGAACCATCATGTAAAATTACGATGTGTAAAATAAATGGTATACATAATGTTAAGAACGCTCGAACTACAAAAATCTGAGCACATCTGAGGAACCATTTACATTGCTCAAAGTGGCGCAAAGCCATTCTCGCTGAGTGGGTCATCCAGATCGTCGACTCCGTCCTCCTCAGGACCCAAATCCCCATCCTCGTCTTTGTAATTTTCCCCCCCATTTCCCTCTTCGTCTTCGCACTGCTCATCCACTTCGTCCTCGGTGACGTGATACCCATAGTCCAGCTCCTCCTCGATGAGCCTCATATCTGCCACATGCTCCTCCTCCCCACCACCGTCGTCCTCTTCCTCGCCCTCTGTGTTATTTGCCTCAGCCTCAGAAGTGAGTTCCAGATTTTGCTGAGTGTTACGGGTCGAATACCCGTTCGTATATTCGAGTCGCGAATATAGATCGTTCTTCTGCACGTAGGCACGTTGCCGTATGCAAGGCAAATACTCGTTAGATGCCTTCGGGTCCTAAGTGAAGTCCTTAGGAGATCGGGTAATATCCAATACGCGTTAGAGGATATAATCTGTTCAAGTGCGAGTCGAATAGAATATAAGACTCGCCTAAGTCCGAGAAGTCAGTGTGCACTTCGAGGACTTAGTCGTTCGGTTGCTCGAGTGAGAAATACTGAGCGTAGTTTCCTACGTTTGAGAACGAGTATAAGACTTCTTGTTTATACAACAAGGTCGAGCTGAAGAGCCTCGACGGTAAGTACATGAGTTTTTTATACTACGCTAGGTTTCAGGGGTCAAGTCTGTCCCAGATGCCACCAATACTATCTACACTATAGTCCCAAACGTTTGATAAGTATGGAGTGATATATCTGAGACGATAGATAGGAATGATGGTGGTTGAACGCCATCTATCAGCTAGTAAACGATGAACATGAAACGGTGGCAGGGTTGAATCTGCCAAAGATGAAACGAGCCCTACAGACTAGTACAACTGGGGATGCGCCCAGTAAGATCACGAGTAGCCAGGGGGTTGGTTGTGCAACAAGTCCCTGTATCGTATTCGCCCGGTGGTGAGTTCTGTAGATATTTGAAAAATCAAAATAACCGTAACACTGAGCGGCTCTCTTCTCGCTAATTGGGGGATGTGCACACTCGGTGGGATGACTTGCAGGGGGTAGGGTAATAATTTGTTACATGCTCCCCTTGTGTCCAACACCTCCACCTAAGTATCTCATGAACATATCCCTGTCAACATGCCTTGGAACAATTAACCAATGTCAGATTGAGATATCAAACAACTTACATGTTCACATAATAATTTTCGTAGTCCATGTCATCTTCACCATGAATTTGGTGGGCGCCAGATGAACCGAGAAGGCGATCTGTACGTCCATCTGCGAAGGCCGGAATGAGATGAGCTGCGCAAAGAACGTTGTCAGGGTCTAAGAAGCCAAAAGCATTCCTATCATCATCAGGCACAAAACTGATGCGGTGGAGTCTGCATGTCTGAAACCCCCCTAGAGCTGATAGATCTCGTCCAAACCAGCGCACCCAGAGAAAATCCATGTGGCGCAGTCTTTTAGATGTTGAATATATACCGGTATGCTCCACCATGACGTGAAATATTCCGATTACGCGCACGTACCAATACGGGTGAGTGTTCACATTGTGGTCCTGATCGTCCTCATGAGCGAGCACCATCACATCTGGGTGGGTCCTCAGATTGATCGTGTCCTGGTCGCCCTCATGTCATACTAGTGTAGTTTACGTGCACGACCTTGTGGAAGTATATTTTGTTCTCGAGAATCTTGAGTGTTGCGTGCTCCTCGGGTGCGAATTTGTTCTCATCACCATCAAACTCACACCCCATCAAGCGTGACAGGAGATGGTTTTTTAGGAGAGGTATAAAATTCTAATGATTAAAAATGTTAATTCTGTGATTTTCAAAACAAAATCGCTTACCTCAAAGGCGTGGTCATCTTTGTTGGCCTTGAGCCAGCGCAGGATATTCTCCCAAACTGGGGTGTAGTCAGACATATGATAATGATCAAAAGGGGAGGAATATTCCGGCAATGGAATATTTGTCGTCATCTTGATGGCTGCAACCCCACTGCGTAAATGGCTGCAACCACCCGCCCTGGAAATTGATGATGTCGCATTGCCAGCAATCGCCGCGGACTCATGCAGCACCTCCTCATGTGCCTGTCTCTGCTCGTCTTGGGAGATGCGGTGAAGCAGCCGTGCGCGACACTTGTGCTTTGCGATCTGACTGACGTGCTTGTTCTTGTTCGTGTGTGTGTACCATCGCTTGCCACGGCAATGTTCAAGTTCACCCTGTAGCACAATGATACCGACTCAATATAAAACATACTAATGACTTACGATTTGAGTGCTATAATTATCCGTCGCGCCAAACTGTCAGATGGCCTGTGGATAATCGGCGAGCACATGGAGCTTGTAAGTTGACAGATTTAGTTTCTTAATCTTCGGCCCATTCGATAACTCATTCACCGTTCCACCACTGGCATTTGTGTCTGTCGCTTTCCCCTTCCCTTTACCTCGCCTTGATTTTTTTCTATTGCTGACGATGGAACCTCGCTTGCACATTGCTGCCGTATGCCTGCCGCAAGCAGTGAGCTCTTTAGGCAACTCCTGTGTATCATAGGCTTCGCAAGTAGTATTGACGAATGCACGGAGTGATTCCCCGAGAGACTCGGTCGTGCGAGTAAAGACTGTGAGGGTATCCTCCGTGTGTAAGCGTAGTTTCGCAAGGGTGTGCCATGTAGCCAGCTCGAACAGCAACGTGAGGACCACTTCGTTATGTTCTGGTGGCAATAACATATTGAGGACAGGAATGATGCACTACAGCGGGGGTGAGTGAGGAAATACAAATAACGCATTTTGTAACACACCTGTAAAATATCTTCAAAGTCCCTTGCAGCCAGCTGCTTCATTGCAGACACATTGTTTGTGAAACAACGAATTGTGTCGCGGCCGAATGTGGGTACAAGGCGGAACCGAGGTTGTATACTTGAACATATTCATACAACAACCATAAATTTCCGTACCTTTTGTTCAAAATCTGGATTCTGTCTTTGCCTTCTGCATACAAAATACACAGTAGATGTGTGAATACAGCCTTCCACACACCAAGCTCAAATTCATGCAGAAGGTCAGGCACAATCATTGAGTAGAAGTTGAAGCCAAACTTTGAAAGTCGTTGAGAAAATGCACTCTAGACACCCATGAGCATGTAATTTTTTATGGTCATCGCATCGCTCACCCTAGTCATCACCAGTGATTTTGGGTCGAGAATCTTCTTGCTATTGAGCGCAAACCCTTTCCTGAATACCGACCTCCTCGCGCCATCAATCAAATCCTGAATAGAAGTAGTGCCGATGCGAAGTATATTTCGACGCTCCGTGTCTGCAGGCATGCCCATCTCAGAAATATCTGCCTTTTGTATCAGTCAGCGCGGGCAAGGGCATTGAGCCAGGTAGCGAATGCACGCAAGTAATACCCTGTAATAAATTCACATTAGTATACGAGACACGATCAATCGTAAACTTCAGTCCTTACTTCTCATGATAATCAGCTGAATATGTGAAAAATCGAGGGAATAGGCGGCATAATATACCATCGCCGCATTTTTCTAAAATGCCATGTTAATATGCCTTCATGAACTCCGGATCGAGGATGAGCAGCCATATGGCATTCATGAGCTCACGTTTGCAAAATCGTAGTACATCGGCGGTTGCAGCTGTGTCATAGAGTGATTGATATTTATCTTGGATGAAGTCAGGAAGCTGAGATATGACCACATTGATAAAATACACGATAGACAGAAAAAGCGAATACTTACAGATGGCACATAGGCAAGGTGATGTGCGCAAAAGGAAGTGGGTTTGTTGTGTATGTATTTCGATATGAAACCGAAAAACGCGTAGATGGGCCACAGAGAAGTGGAACCAAAGCTGGCGAGGTGAGTAGAATCTGACCATAGCATGATCGGCACAATTGCAACTTCGGTATCCGCAGGATCGTCTGGGTCAGGAGGTTGGGAGTGTATTTTCTCGTACTCCAGGAGCATAGCATCAGAGTTGAACAGTTCTGAGTAAACACGGATGTTGTCCACTTCTGCCGACTCCTCATCAACCGACCCGTTGGAAGAATTCTTCGGTCGTCTCCAGAACTGCTTGTAAGGGATCCTCTGGTAGGAGCTTGCCTCAGGATCTCGGCAGACTGTCTTAATAATATCCAGAAGGCTACGATGGTATACATCCAGAACCTCCAGTTGCGGCGCTTCACTCTCGTCGGCCCATTTTTCCTTCTCTTTCAGCAGTCTGACCGTGACAGAGCTTTTATTCCATCCGTCTGCAGCGGAAAATTCTGGATCGCTGGTTTCTGAGGATTCAACCTGTTCCCATTCTCGTCCAACATTCAGCCCTCTCAGGTCAGACAGCTCAAAATCAGGAGCAAATAGGACGTCGTCTAGAAGGCTCTGTGACTTGCTCCTTGACATGGCACCAGATGAATCGAGATCCCACTTCATGAACCTATACACAGAGGAGTTCAAGAACGGATTGTGCGCATCGCGCGCATTTGGGGGACCCGCACGTTGCACAGATAATGCGGCACCGTGGTATGGATTCTGAAGTACAGGAGAGTCGCACAAGTCGCTTAGTGACGACACATCTGGGGGAATATGCTTTGGGGTCGTGGAATATTGTCGGAAGATACCAAACCTGTCAGGTTTGTATCATAGCACAGGGATGTACTTGACGAATCTACAGTGCTATTTTCGGGAGTTGTTGAAGTAGAATCCGGGACATTCGCATGAGCAGGGGATGTGGGCGGGAAATGTCTAGTTGAGTAACCGCTCCAGGCACCTGCAGAGCTACACCCTCCTCGGTTGTGGGCACGCAGTCGACTAGATAGGTGGGTCTTCGACGTTTTCGCCCTGTCCTACTTATAGAGTATACAAAGGTATCATTTGCGGTAGACGAAGACGCTTCTGGCATCTGTGTGAGAGTTAGTTGTGTGTGTAATTAATTGGTTAACAAACCTCAGATATCTCCTCCTCAAACCTTAGCTCTTCGCGCAGTGCTAGTATGCCTCCACCGTCCTTGGTTCTCGGCAATTTTCTTTGAGTAACATCTTTTTGTCGCATTTTCCGCTTTTTGATGGCATCCTTGAGGACTCTACCACTTTTCGGGCACTTGCCTTGGTGTCTCTCAAGACCATGCTTGTTGTAGAAGTCTTCTCTGCCACAGTCAATGCAATGTAGAGCCATGTATAGAAAGATAGTCCAGAAAACAAGGTGCATAATCGAGTAAAGGGTCGTGGATAACTGCAAGCGCCGGATGCCACAGACACATACATCAAGCATGCATTTCTTCTTGAGTTAGCCACTTTCTCGTGCACATGTACCACGGCTTCACAACTCCCTAACAACTCCCTCTCATATCCGGTTGCTTTTTCCGCATTCCAACCTTAACTTGTCACTGAGAGTATCTGACTATAGGAGATAGCACCTGACCGCATCTCAGAACGCTCAATGGAACGCTAACTGACCGGAACACCCAATGGAAGAAGCTAGTATCAATGCTTCCTCACGCGCATCTACATGTTCCTCGTTTAGATGCCTTGGCTAGACTACCGTCTTGCACATATCTAAGTGCATATGAGAAAGGTGAGCACTTAGCTTAACGTCATCGAGCCTTCCTTCGGTCTCGGTCATATCCTGTACATGCTCCTGATGCATTAGGTGAGTATTTCCGTGAGCACTTCTACCTTTCTAAGCGCATATGAGAAAGGTGAGTGCCTAACTTAGCGTCATCAAGCCTTCCTTCGGTCTCAGTCGTATACTGTACACGCTCCTGGTGCAGTAGGTTAGTGTTACTGCGTGCATCTCTACCTCCTAAGCGTAGACATGAATGGTGAGTTCTTATTCCGACGTCATTGAGCCTTCCTTCGGTCTCAGTTGTATACTATCCTTGAGGCATTGACGTCCAATTTGGACTTTGTAGCAATGGTTACAATGATCCGCAAGTCATCTCATCTGTACACCCACACACTGTGCTCGCAATAGGTCGATCATCTCTCGGAATGCCCAGCAGGGCGCCAAGTGGAAGAAGACGCGAAGACCAACGGAACACCCAATAAATGAAGATGTGAACACAAGAATTTGTAATTGCAGATCTCGCGCACCTATCTGTGCCTTACCCAGACCGTTGAGCCAGACTAATTCCTCACGCACATCTACATGTTCCTCGTCATGATCATCAAACTAGGTTACTTCCTCGCACGCATCTACATGTTCCTCATCAAGAACATTCAACTAGGCTACTTACTTGTGCGGCTCTATCTCTCTTTGCGCAAGGTGAGTACATTACCCAATGTCATCGAGCCTTCCCTCAGTCTCGGTTGTATACTGTACATGCTTCTGGTGCAGCAGGTGAGCATTTCCATGTGCATCTCTACTCTTCTAATCGAGTTTGAGGAAGGTAAGTGCTTAAATCGATGTCATCGAGGCTTCCTTCGGTCTCGGTTGTATACTGTACACGCTTCTAGTGTGGTAGGTAAGTGATACTGTGTGCATCTCTACTCTTCTAATTGAATATGAGGAAGGTGAGTACTCAGCTTAACGTCATTGAGCCTTCCTTCGGTCTCGGTCGTATACTGTACATGCTTCTAACATATATGTGAGTAATTTCTTACCGCACATCCTAATATTTGTCATCGGAGAGATAGACGAGACTCAATTGCTCACACTAATGAGCTTGCATTCAAATTTGACAGCCGATCTTCTGACCATTCGAGATTGATAGCGCACAATAAATATGTATACGAGCAACAGCAGTACACAAGGAGGCAATGCGAGTATGGAAGTGAAGGGGAGCAGCGATCTTTCTTTGGTACAACCATGTAGTCCGAAAATTAATAGCAGTACATATTTATGGAGTGACGATAGCAGCGACAAGGTCAAACGATAGCAGAGAAAGCATTGACGAGAGCAAATTTGGAGCTTTGTGACAATAGACGAGGAATAGGATATCTTGCCTGGACACATTAGAGATCACGTCTGATGCACTTGGCATTCTTGCGTGAGCTATCTCCGTCGTCAGCAACGTTGCGCTTGCGCTTGTTAGGGGTAATTTGTTCAGGTGAGCCGACATTGACGAGAGTTGTGTCCCTGTCGACCGGTGCATTGCTAGAGGTAGCGGTGTTGCTAGCATTCGGCTGATTACACCTCTAAAATCGAGAAAAAACGCATTCTCAAGATAATCAAGTGCAACCATGCAACAGCGAATACTCACCCGAGAAGCCTTTTTGCTGGGACATGGGTCGGGTATTTTGCCAGGGTCTGGGAGACGATGGCTAAATGCGCATATATTTCGTTGATATTTAAGTTGGCAAAGCACATTAAAAACTCACTACAAACTGAATCCTTTGGAGATCTGTATTTCGTCCTCCATCGTTCCTCTATCTAATCTGTATGATGCGGAACTGATTTGGTTCAAAGAGTGGAGTAGCAGATTTGCAGTTGTGCGATGCGAATGCCAGGGTGTATAGAGCGAGCGCAACCGTGTCTCAGTTGGCTGGCTATCCGCGATGTGGAAGTCACCTAATAAGACGGTAGCAACCCAGATAGCTCCAGACACAATTGTTACAGGTCGAATACCCGTTCGTATATTTGAGTCGCGAATATAGATCGTTCTTCTGCACGTAGGCACGTCGCCGTATGCAAGGCAAATACTCGTCAGATGCCTTCAAGTCCTAGGTGAAGTCCCTAGGAGATCATTTAATATCCAATACACGTTAGAGGATATAATCTGTTCAGATGCGAGTCGAATAGAATATTAGACTCGCCTAAGCCCGAGAAGTCAATGTGCACTTCGAGGACTTAGTCGTTTAGTTGCTCGAGAGAGAGATACTGAGCGTAGTTTCCTACGTTTGAGAACGAGTATAAGACTTCTTGTTTGTACAACAAGGTCGAGCTGAAGAGCTTCGACAGTAAGTACACGAGTTTATATACTACGCTAGGTTTTAGAGGTCAAGTCCACCCCAGATGTCACCGCTACCATCTACGCTATAGTACCAAATGTTTGATAAGTATGCAATGATATATCCAAAACGATAGATAGAAATGATGATGGTGGTTGAACACCATCTGTCAGCTACTAGATGATAAAGATGAGACGGTGACAGAGTTGGATCTGTCAATGATGAAATGTGCCCTATATGCTAGTACAACTGGGGATGCACCCAGTAGAGTCACGAGTGGCCAGGGGTTGTCCATGCAACAAGTCCCTGTATCGTACTCGCCCGGTGGTGAGTTCTATCAGCGTTTGAAATTTCGAAATAACTGTAACAACAATCCTCATTGAATCAGATAGAATCTCGTGAACTATGGGGTGGTATAGAGGCATAGTTGCACCATGAGTATAGGAGGTAGGAGGGTCGGTGTAGCGCTGCAGACGTCCGATGAGATTCTGCGTCGACTGGGTGATTCTTTCAAGAGCCATAATAGACTCATCAGGGAAATTTTCTCGAGATGAGAGGTAAAGGTTGGGGTCGTAGTTGAATGCGGACATTGTTCAGGAATGCGGGGTGAGGCTTGGAGAAAAAGAGAAAAAGCGAAACGCCTAGGGGCATCGCTCATGTGCACCATCATGTCGATAGACTTGACTTTGTGTCATACTTTGATTCTGTGTCTTCTGTGTTCAAGAGCGCACGGAATGCAACAAAGTCAATGATATTATCATTTCAATTCCATTATGTCCGGGCATCGAGCCTTGTCCGTGAGCACTCCAAATGGATCAAATGCACTGTACGCTGCTCAATGCTGCTTCTTGCGTTTAGATTGGCAAGCATTATGTAATCTTGATTAGATTGCGGAGTTCGAATTTCGTTGATCGACCTCAGCCACTTTCGTGTTTGGACCTCTACACTTCGAGACATTGTGAGCGACAGCGATTCTGAATAAATTACTGATAACGTACAGAGAATAAGTATGTAACGAGCAAGATATCAGAAGAATTTTATTCCATATCTGGAACGTTTGTGATGTATACATCCATCATACATCACATATTTGGAACGTTTGTGATGTATACATCCATCATACATCACAAACGTTCCAAATATGGAATAAAATTCTTCTGATATCTCGCTCATTACATACTTATTCTCTGTATGCTATCAGTAGTTTATTCAGAATTGCTGTCGCTCACAATGTCTCGAAGTGTAGAGGTCCAAACACGAAAGTGGAATGATTGGACGCGGTCACGTGTTAGTCACGTGCTTATCGCGATGCATCTTGACACGTCAGTGGCCAATCGACCGTGAGGCGCTTACGACCTCAAACTTGATTCCGGACTCAGATCTTGATGGATATGGATAGTTTCAACTTTGAATAATTGATACAATCTTCTAGTAATATATTGAAATTTTTACTATATTTGTTTATGCATAATATCATTCAGGAATCGTGTATGTTTCTATATTGTTGTTTAGCATGCATAATATTGCAATTGCTAATTCATTCGGGATCGTATGTGAGAAATGAGCTAGACTCAATTGTAAAAGTCTAAGGGTGAGCTAACAAAGTAGGACATCCACAGATCGATGGCAATATAAAGACGCACTGTGAGAAATGGACGAGACTCAATTACTCAAGCTCAGGAGTATATCAGCATGATGGTGTTATGTTCCCCACTAGTTGGACGGCCTACATTGTATTCAAAGTGATCATTTGATCTCCCACATTGTAATCATTTTGTCAACATCGTAATTGAGAAATGGACGAGACTCAATTGCTCAAGCTCAGAATTTATTTATTCTTGCTCTGCAGGAAGTACAAGATCAGGGCCAGCACAGGGCCACTCCCTCAACTTCTCGCACCTTCCTAGACAGTGTGAATTATTATCAAAGTGATCATATAATTGAGAATGTATCTGAGAAATGTACGGGACTCAATTACTCGAGCTCTAAGACGAACTAGCACAGTGGTATTATGTTCCTGACCATTTAAAGTGCTCACACAGTAATCATTTGATTAATATCACATTAGAGAAATGGACGAGACTCAATTACTCAAGCTCAGGGGTGAACTAGTGCAAGGATAGAATATCGACTGACCATGCATAATGATCAAAGCGATCATGCAATTCATACCATACTGGAGAAATGGACGAGACTCAATTGCTCAAGCTCAGAGTTATTTTAGTCTCGCTCTGCAGGAAGCACAAGATCAGAGATAGCGCCGGGCCACTTCTTAAACTTCTCACGCCTCCATAGACAGCGCGAATTATCATCAAAGTGATCATGTAATTCATACCATACTGGAGAAATGGACAAGACTCAATTGCTCAAGCTCAGAATTTATCTATTCTCGCTCTGCAGGAAGTACAAGATCAGGGCCGTCGCAGGGCCACTCCCTCAACTTCTCGCGCCTTCCTAGACAGTGTGAATTATTATCAAAGCGATCATGCAGTTGAGACCATATCTGAGAAATGGATGAGACTAAATTGCTCAAGCATGAGCGTGCATTGACCAAATGTGTAACCCTAACTACTATTGAAATTCAGATAGAACCCCAAACCTTCGTCTGGGTGGCTGAAGTGGCTGAAGCAGATTTCGACATCATTCGACTTGTGCAGTCCACAGCTACGGCAACACATTGTCAGAAATTCTAAAGCTCTAGTCACATATAGTGTAGGATCCACTGTATACTTAAGCACTGTGATCATGATTCTATCATTGCTCTTTGGTGAGTGGTGTAGGAAAATATCGAGAAAGTCAGGGCCAAAACAGACATGCAGTCGTAGAACATGTGCTACATGAGATCTGTACGGCTACATAGTGTATAAATATACACATACTATCTTAATACAATGAAGAAGATCATACTCATATAGTGCCCGCCCGATCATGCTTGATAATATAATATGCCTATTCAAAGATTGGTATGTGTTTTAGACACCACCTGATGGAACACCCCACCACTCACTGAGAGTCAATCCTTAAATCATGAAAATATTCTGGTATATAGCTTATATGATGTAGTATATTGTGCAATGGCAAAAGGTACAGATAATACGGATTGGACTCTCTACCACTTTGCAACCTTGGAGACACTGTGACATCATAGTGCACGGTATTTATAGTGGTAGATACGCTATGTTACGGATTCATATTCTCAGAACTATATTTCTCTACTGATATGTATACATTATAAACATTGTCTTGACCACATATCTCATCTAATTGATTGACAGTAGCATGTCTATGATATTTAGCTGCCATGTGGAACACTCGCAGACTTCAACTTCAAGGAGAGACCTTGTATTGCTTCAATAGTAACTCGCTCAAGAGCTCTAGCAATTTAGAGTCATCAAATGCTAAGGACTAAGCTCAGAATCAAATGGGAGGTTGGAGGCGCCATAGGAGGAACCAGCCACCGACATGCCAGGCGCATCAGGACGCATCACATCACAGATGTGATGTCACCTGGTCGCGTTTTCAGATTAGTGCCTCGCTCTGCAGGAAGCACAAGATCAGGGCCAGCGCAGGGCCACTTCCTCAACTTCTTGCGCATTCATAGATAGCGCGAATTATTATCAAAGTGATCATGTAACTCATACCGTACTGGAGAAATGGACGAGACTCAATTGCTCAAGCTCAGAGTTAATTTATTCTCGCTCTGCAGGAAGCACAATATCAGGGCCGGCACAGGGCCACTTCCTCAACTGCTCACGCCTTCTACAGTTCAGCAGACTCTATGCCGTTATTACATTTACAAAAAAAAGTAGAGCTTGATTTATGCTGAAGCATGGAGAGAGCACATGAGCGTGTTACACACTTAAAACGGAGTGCGCGTCGGCTTCCGCAACTCAATCTTGTTCCTTCATCTCCGTAGTCTTCTTCACTGATAGGTGAGCCTCGACTATATCAAATATGGCTCGCGTATCTGGATCCTTAGCTTCTCGTGCCAAGGGAGCCACCGCTCGTGCGCAACATTCCCAGTCTATGCCAGCTTCACATCCAGGCCCACGGCCAGCCTATAAAGGTGCGCAAACAACGCATGAGGAGGATGATCAGCCGGCAGCGAAGCACGCTCATGTGGACTCAACCGGTGCTTCTCAGCATCGCCCCTCCTCTGGCAAGGAAGTCACTGCTGGAGCAGCAACAGCAGGCAGGGCCTCCAATGCGAGACGCGCACGAGACGAATCTTCGGACGAAGAAGAGGACAAGGCAAGCAATCGAGAAAATGAAGATCAAGAAAATCAAGAGAATCAAGAAAATCAAGAAGATCCAGAGGAGAGAGAAGTGGACAAGGACGAAGAAGACGAAGACCCGGTACACAAGCTGCCGGGAACTAAGAAGGAATTAAAAGACCTGATCAACTGCATGCAGCACAAGGATGCGAAGTCTGTCATCCCTGCAAATAGGTAAGTCGCCAGTTTTGCAGCATATATGTTCTGATACTGCATCGCCAGCCGGCGTCTCATATCATATGCGGAGGCAGGCCGATGGGTTATGCACGCCATTAATACCTTCATGGACGTCAAGCTTTCCCTGGAGATTGGGATGACACTCGATGGAGTCCCGGAAGCCGAATGGTGCACGTCCGAGTTCAAGCGTCTGTGCGTTTTTCTTGATTTACACTCCGAGATACCTGCATATATGCGCCCATATAGTGCGCATATATGCAGGTATCACGCATTTTTTCGCTGTCTGATAGCACGCAGCTCTAATGATGAGATCCGTTGCCAACTCGACGACTATCACAAGCTCATCCGAGCTTGTCCTTGCCTGCGTGCGCAAATCGCTTACTTTGAGAGGTATCCCAATGCCACCCTACAGCTGGTGAAATTTGTGTGTACATATATTTGAGATCTCATCTTCTGACTGTATGTTTTGGTTAGCTCGCATCGAAGGCACACAATGCACCCAACGATGATGTTGCGAAGCTCAAACAACTAGCTCTCTCGTATCTTCCTGACCTTGACCACCTCAACATCCCCAAAATTGACCATAACGTTGACAAGAAAAAATGCGGATTCCATCACCCCACCACAGGTCAGCTCCTTGTGCCACACAAGTGGCGAGATGACTTTGATGAAGACCCTGCCGGGTAAGTCACGCTTGTTACTTGATTTACGTTCTAATGATATTGCACAGATTTTGTCGAGCAGCACTCGAAGGCGAGGTTGAGATTACTGCGGACCACTTCCCCTCGCTCTGCTATCCCGAGAATGAATTTGTAAGGGACCGTCCCGACATCAATCTACTCCTGTCACCTATTTTGGCTGCAGTACGTGCATGGTTTCTCAGAGATACTCTGCTGACATCTTCAGTAGAATTACTGCTGCTTATTCAGAGGACCAAAGGCTGGTTTCGGCGAGTATACGCCTGGTGCCAGGCCTGGGTGCCCTTCAATATCCAAGTATTACAAGATGAAGGAGGTGACGAAGGAAACAATCACATATACTGCCTGCCTCGTATGTTCTGATCTCAATTCTCATGCAACGCTAATAATTTTTTTAGGCACGCTTTGCATATAGCGCACAGGAATCGTGGAGCGAAGCTGAAGACAACTTCGTCGTTCAAGAATTTTACGAAAACATCATCAAGTTGTTCACCAACAAGAAGTGGGGGGAAAAGACGATTGCTTGGTGGAACAAGTAAGTGGACCGGATCCTTAGGATACTTGTCTCACAACAAGCCTAGGGAAATCTGGGGGAGACAAATCAAGGTTGTTGCGCCCAATGGGAAGAGGATTCAAAGACTCAAGGGGCCATCCGCATTGGATCTCATTTTTGCTGGCTTTGCCGCTGACGAAGTGGTGGGCGGAGTCACTGGGAGTGCTAACTTAGAGCAAGGCACCCTCACTTCTGCCGATATGTCGTCTTTGCCAAGCTCCCCGTCCTCGCCAAACCACTTGTCCTCGGCGGAGCCCTCATCCTCGGCGGATCCCTCATCCTCAGTGGAGCCCTCATCCTTGGCTGAGCCCTCGTCCTTGGTGGACCCCTCATCCTCGGCAGACCCCTCATCCTCACCTTCCTAGAGCTCTTCTGATGCCTAATCTCTGCTCTGTGACTCTACGCTCTTGCTGCTTGCCAGTGCTCCTTGCTCGTATCAATTTATTGCTCTGTGTCTGACCTGCTCCCTACAATTGTCGCTGTCTTTGCTGCTTTTATTGATCGTTGCTCTCATGCACTCAAATATTCCGATCTCCCTCCCTCGCGATGCTGTAATACCTACTCTGCACCACAATTTCTGCGATTCCTGACTGCCCAGTAGATTCACTCGATGTAGTATGCCATTCATAGTATTGACCACTGTATTGTAACTGTGCGCCAATTATAATTTGCCCTGGACGTACTTCGAGTGCCTCAGATTAATCATCAGTCTGGGTGATTGGTCACAATATAATGTCTGAGTCAATACATTCTGGCCCATGAGGCCTGGCATCTGGTGGCTAACTTGAAACCATTCACCGGGGGCCCTTGTAAGTTTGCAACAATTCACCAGATGCCCCTACAACTGTGAAACAATCCACCAGATGCCTTTATGGGTTTCCCAGTGTTCACCAGATGCCACCCGTGACTTTGCAACAATTTACCGGATGCCTCGATATTTTCCCAGAGGTCAAAATACAAAACATATTTTATCGGCCTAAATCGGTCTGATAACGTATACCAGTCTGACATTACTTTATCTACTATCTCGCCTTTTGCTGATGACAGCGACACACTGGTAAGGGGCAAGAGGGGAGGGTGAAGGAAAATCAATAAACGAAGCGTCTCAGGAAATGCTTTTTTCTGTCCTCTATGACTTGTCCTTCTTCTTCATGATTCGCACACCGGCGAGAGCGCTGCTCTTCTTCGGGGCATCGGGACGTGGCGACGAGACCGCGCTGGGCGCTATCGGCGGTACTGCCGCCTTCGCGGGCTTCTGCAGCGGGAGGGAGGGGAGCGGGGGCCGGTAACGCGAAGGGAGCGATTGCCGCTGCGCTGACGACGCCGATGTCGCGGGCGGCGGCGGTGTATACGGGGAGAAGGCCGGCTTGGCGGGGAGGGAGGGATGCAGGCTGGGCGCGGGCACGGCCGAGGACGACTGCTCCATCTGGCGCAGCTTCGCCTCCATCTTCGCGATCTTCGCCTCCGTGCTGTGGGCACGGCGACCGTGGTGAGCGGCACGTAGCGTGCAAGGGGAAGAGGGACTCACGCGTCGGACCGCCCCGCGGTGGCGCTCTTCAGCAGGCTGAGCGTGGTCGGCTTCCCCGCCTCGGTGATGCCGCGGCGCGCGCGCCCGCTCTGGCCCGCGTAGTCGAGCGGCGCCTGGTGCGCGTGCGTGATGACGAGCTTGCGCCCGCGCAGGAGCTTGTCGCTCGCGCCGACGAGGGCTTTCTCCGCGTCCTGCATGAACACAGTCGTGGCGTCAGTTGCGATCATCACAGGAATCACGAGCAGGGCAGAGCCAGAGCCAGCGGCCGAGTCTGTCCCCGGGTATAATCGTCATTATCGATGTCGGAGAGTATTTGTGGGGTCGTGCGGATGGGGTCGGTGCGTGCCATGCAGAGGAACCCGGGTGAGCAGACGGCGCTGGATAGCAATGAGGTAGAAAGACGTACATCTGCATTGGTATACTCGATGAAGGCGTAGCCCCGCGGCTTCCCTCTCATCGGCCCCGCCTTGTGGAAGAGAAAGTCCAGCTTCGAGACCTTGCCGAACTTGGAGAACGCCTGCAGCAGCGTGTATCTATGCACGGCCAGTGAGCGCGGAGTGTAAGGTCAGTCTATGAAAGGCTTACTCGTCGACGGTGGGGTGTAGATTTCCGACATAGAGTCGGTCTTTCAGCACGACTCGCGGTCGTTCAGACGGCGCGACCGATGGCGCCTCGGCGGGAGACGCTGTAGGGTAGGTAAGGTGCAAGTTCGCCGATGACGATGTCGACGCTTCCTCCATGTGTGTGGGGTTCGAGGAAGTCGGAGATTGTGAAGCAGAGTTCATCTCTGAGCGAATGCTCTAAACGATTTCTTCTGCCGTAGGGTGCTGGATAAGAACGAGTGGCATTGAACACAGACGCCGAGGGGTGCAGGGTCCGGTTCAGCTATTCCGTGACGCATACCGGTTCGGTCGTCGACTCACCTCCGAATCGACCAGGACGCAAAAATGCGGTGTTCCTTCTCTGCTACCAACCACCATCGTCGCTCTCAAACTGGGGTGACTGAACCACGGATGCCCGCTGCGCAAATTTTTTCTATCTTGGCTCCGGGCTCGACGTCTGGTCCACCGCTTGTGCCACTCGTATCTCCTGCTGTCTTCCTAGCAATGTTCGGAAAATTCTTTTGAAATACTGCCACTGGGTGGGAACGCCTCCCAGCATTGGTGGGTGCCCTTAATTTCGGGATAGCCGAGGTGGCCAGAGATTTCTGTTTCTACGTTCCATGGAATCCACATATCCCAATCCGACGCAAATCTGCTTCTTTCCCGTTCTGGAGTCGAGTCATCCAGGCCGCATTTGTACGGCGCGAGAGAGCGCTGCGTATCGTGATCAAAGCCGCCTCCATCACTCTTCGTGATGAAGCCAGCACGCCTGCTGGCGTACTCGCACCACATGAGTCTATGCCTCACTAGGCCAATTTACAGCTTATATCTAAATCGCCCGCCCGCAAGGTACTATCGCTCGGCGCTTCCACCCAAGTACGTCCCCTCGAATTTGACGTGATGCAGAGGTTCTTGTTCCGCATGATGCATTGCTCCTCTGTAACGTTTGGCTCATCTACAACGGCCTCATCATTGCTCGAGGGCATTGAACATTTTCGTAATGCGCGGAGTTGCCAGCGTTGTCCCAGCGCTGCAGCGAGGAGCTGCTGATGAGCAGCGATAATCTGATTCTCAAAGGTAGGACCCCACCCGCTTATCGTGCGGTGGACCCACAAACGCATCGCCACCGGGCACCCGCGCGCGTCTACCGCGCGGTACGTCCACCACGAGCTACGCTACGTGATGGCTGTTCCGCCTTCTGGAATGTCGTCGGCATTGCACTCGCGAGGGCGATGTCCTTAGACCAGGACTCCCGGCGCTCGCACAAGCGCACGTACTGAGAATGTTCTCGCTCGACGTTTCCGCCTGCTAGCGTTTGCGGACGGAGCACGTCGCGCTTTCCGATAAGCGCGCATGCTCTGTCCGCAGTGTTGAGCGAGGCGGGGAGGAGAGGGATTGGCACAGTATCAGTACTTGTCGCTCGTTTGTAGTGTCAGAAGTCCGGGGTCAATTCATTGCTCAGTCCTAAATTCAAAATACATGCGAGTATGCCAAATGTGTAATGCGTAAATCAAGATATGCAAGGTAATAAATCAGTATTGCAGCGTGCTGCTTTGCGCGACGCGCGATGTCAGGAACAGGAACCCCATCACCACCTCCGCCGACGCCTCACTCGTGCATCTCGTCCTTGTGCACGGAACGCTCGTGGCGCACCGCCGCGTCCGTACGATTGAACACCTGGTTGCACCACCTGCACTTTTGCCCGACGACAGCGGTCCCCGACTCGGTCGCACACCGTGACGCCATGTGGTGGCGCTTCAGGTCCGTCCTGCGACCGAACGTCCTGTGGCAGTTCTCGCACGAGTGCCGACGCTTGGGCTGCCCAGCCTTGCGCTGCCTCCTCGGCTTCTTCGACGCGGGCGAGCACGACGCAGGCCCGTCCTGCCGCGGCCGCTTAGGCGGCGACGGCGACGGCGCGCTGTAGTCGACATACTCGTCGTCCTCGTCCTCGTCCTCGCTCTCCTCACCGAACAGGTCGATCTCCACCAGCTGGCTGTCGCGCGACGAGCCCTGCGCGAACTCCGAGTGCTGCGCACACGCAGGTTGCTCCGCCTCGGACGCGGCGCGCTTCGCCTTCTGGCCGACGACGCGCGCCTCCGCCGCGTACGGCGACGCGAGTGCGACGGGCAGGCTCGGGAAGTAGTTCGGCGCGGCGCGTTTCGTGTGTGCGCTCGGCCGCCCGGGGAGCGGGCACAGCGCGAGCTGCTGCGCGCTGCTCGTCGTGGGCGGCGGCGGCGACGGGGGCAGGGCGGCGCGCTTCGTGATCCCGCTGCCCTTGGGGCGGCCGCGCTTGCGCTGTGCGGAGGGCGGCATCGGCTCCGCAGCGGGAGCCGGCGTCTGCGGCGCGGGGGCCTCGGCGGAGAGCGCGATGGTCTGCACTGCCGGCGAGCGCGAGCCCTGCGGGACCCAGGGCGTCGGCTGGAGCAGGTGCGGGTTCGCAGTCTCGGGCTGGCTGGCCGCCGGCAGCGGCGTGGGCGGCAGCGCGGGCGTGGGGTGCTGGACGACGGGCTCCATGATCTGCGCCGTGTCGAACGTGATCATGGGCGATGCTGGCGCGGGCGTGGGCGCGGGCGTAGGCTCGATCTCCATGGGGGCGAAGAGGGCGGGAGAGAGAATGGCAGGGGAGATGGCAGCGGGAGAGACGGCAGCGGGCATGGGGACCGGGGCGAAGAGGGCGGGAGAGACCGTCAGCGGCGAGAGGAGCGTCAGCGCAGGCGAGATCGCCTCGGGCTGTGGTAGGGAGAGCGTCTCGGGCGGGGTGTACATGAACAGGCTCGAGCCACTGCTCGAGGCCGGGCTTGCCTCCCAGACTGGCGATGGCGCGACATCGTTCTCGTGCTGGAACTCCTGCGAAACTCGATCTTAGCCCCGGCGACGCGTCAGTGATGGGCGGCATACCTGGAGGCCAAGCGTCGAGTACTCTGGGCCGAAGATCGAGTCGAGGGGCGGGCAGGGCGCGATGGAGAACAGGTCCTGGTTGTGCACGTTGTGGAGGTCGCTCAGCTCGTTTAGCGGCGCGAGCGTCGAGCCCGGCGCGAACCAGGCATCGAAGTCAAACGCGTCTCCGCTGCCGAACAGGAAGCTGTCCTCCAACGTTGTGTGCCTCTTCTTTGGGGGCAGGTCGGTAACCTGGGTGCATCGACAGTGGTTTGCGATGTGCCGGAGACGATGCTCGAGCTCGCGGCAAGTGGACAGGACGCTGTCGACCGAGTCGGCCCAGACCACCAGGGCACCCTCATCGCGCTGTGAATGGATGTTGGTGAGTAATTGCTCTGTTCTGATAGATGCTCGAGCACTTACCACTAGTGCTGCGCCCTGTGAGCTGTTTGTGGATGGGAGGGAGCTGACTATTGGAATAGTCATGAAGCTGCTTGTCCGTACATCCTCCGTGTGGAGTCTATTTGAAAGGTCAGTGAGACAATGAATGTGCAAGTGAGTCAGTGAACTCACTCAGCCAAGATGGCTTGGATCGCGGGTGACCGTGATTTGATCGCGGCACACGCGTTGAGTAAAGAGATCGCGTTTCTAAAGGTCGATCCGTTTTGATGGGTGTAAGTGTGGATGTGTCCATTGTCGCCCTGTAGGCATACGGCTACATCGCTGAAGCCGCAGCCCTTCAGCTGGCTGTAGGCCGCGCAGAGGGTGGAGTCGAGGCTGCTGGGACTCATTGCAGAACAAGAGGGATGTTGCCGTACTCAAGGTTCGAGCGTCAGCATTATATGGCAGCATTGTGGGTCCACACGGCGTCAAATGAGCGTCTTTTGACTTGCCTTGAGGCACTCACGCCCGTAGCGAAGGAGGCTGTATCAGACGTTGAGATCATTGGCGCTGGCCGGACCGACATGGTCGATCTTTCGTGGGCGCGACGGGATCTTGGGCTCTTCGGGCTTCGGTCGATGATGCAGTGACGACGACCAAAATGGCAGGTCGCAGAGTCATAAGCCCCAATTGTGGGTGCCTGACCATTCAGGGCTAGCGACATCGTCGGCGGCCAACCTGCCATTCAGGGCGTAGTGGGCTCGGGCAGAGGGACTCGCCAGAATCGATGCGGGCTCGTGCACTGCGCATCGCGCATCGCAGCGCATAGCTGACAGAAGTCTGCAACTGCCCCCGGGTGGCATTAACGTTCTCTGCCTTTGCGCGTACCCACGCTCTAGCGATAACGAGCACAAGGGCCCGCCGTCGAATAGAAGGCGCGCTAGCCGCCGCGTATAGACGCTCAGGATATCCACTTACGACCTATCCGCGTGTCGCCGATATTGACGATGTCTGCTTCGCGGCAAGAAATGGAATGCATAGCCATCGTCCTTGACCATATATGTGCGTGGACTGGCCCAGAATTATCTTGAAAATCGCGGAGATCGAACCGAAAAGGTTGAAAGTGACTTGGACTGGCTGCAGCTCGAGGCAGCCGCCTGGTCCCGGTCAGAGCCGGCACGGCCAGAGCATAGTTACCACGCCTTGTCCCCATTTTGAATTTCGGCGTGCTAGGCCATTCTGCATCATGAGCGCCGTCCTAAGTCGGCGCTTGTTTCGCTTCCTCTGACATGACGCCGGCCGATCTCGGCGTCCTCCGCGCAGTCTACTGCTGTGCTGGCTGTGCTGCAGCTCTCTCCGCCATCGATAAACATCGCTCGACGCAACTCGCCTGAGGACTCAGGCGCGAGTCGGACTGCGCACGCTTGTATTCATCCGACGAGAGGAATTTACGGCGGGCTGCGCTCGCCGCTTGGTGAGGCCTTGAGGCAAGGCGGCGTTCTCATGGACCCACAGGGACACTCCCTTCTCTAGTGTTTCAAGCCTGCAATGAAAAGGCGAGCGCCTGCATGTTCTGATCTAACAATCCACGCGGGGCCCGCGTGATGCCTTATTCTGTTGCGAATGGTCCGTCCGCCGCGTCCACAAACGCAACATGCAACGTTGAGGCGGAATTGGGGTGCATTTCCGCCTTGATTCGGCGCCGAGGCATCATCACGTCCTCGGTTCTGATAGTCTGCGAGTGGCAGCTGGACAGCTGCGCGCTTACCCTTCCCGTGTGCGACGTTCGCACCTCTGCAATTCCTTTTGCCATCATCTCGTGTTACCGTATCATGCGCAGTCACGTACCAGTACTGGGGATCCACTGTATACGGATTGATCATTATTATCATCAGTTATGGTTCTTATTGGCTGAACCGCTTAGAGGAGCTATAATCGGCCATGTATGATAAAGCAGATTCGGTGAACTCTCAAAAGGAAAGTGCATTTTCCCGCCCGACTTAGGATACGACTGTCGTAATCTGGAGGCGCTGAGCTGGCAGGATGATCTGTCTTGCAGCGCAGAGTTAGCGGCACCATGGTTTCTCCTCTTCGTGCACGAGTTGACGATGAACAGTGCGTCGATAGGAATCCATTCAACAATAATGGACATCCAGGTCAGCTATGATCCGCTCCATCAGGTTGGGAATCGTCCGAGAGCTAGCTTCACGATTTGCGCCCTAAGCCATCTTCGTTTTGTTCTCCCCATAGCAACGACGACGTGGTCAGCAATTTGGAGGAGGGACACGATCAGTCTGTGGTAAGGCCCACGCACAAGGTATGCCAAATTAATATGGTGAGTCGATTAATTGCCTATCAAGGATTGCCTATCCTCATCCATCTTTTGTGACTATTTGTTCCTCTCCCATACTCCATCTCCCGCTGCCGCACACGCTCGTCCGGCATCCGTCATACTCACCGTCTGCACAACTCCGCTCAAGCATCGCTCCGACTGCCCTTCAGCGATTTCAGAGCCGCTAGCCCAGCGGCGCGGCGCGTTGCGCGCATTCTGACCTCCGCATCCCCATCCCTCTCTTCTCCTCAGCTTTATACTCCGCGATGACTCCGCGTTGCGATCAGACCGTGAGTGTCGCAGACGAAGCTTTGAAGGCCGCTCCTCGCAGCAACTCCGACTTACGACATGGAGCGCCGCGAGCGGCTCTCGTTTAGGGATCGGCGGACCAGGAGATGGGCTGTCACCGTCACCGTGGCCGTCTGCGCGGGAAGATCGCCGGTATGATGTTCATGGCGAGGTGGTTCGTAGCCTGGGCGATCATGTACTACGTACACGTGTCGGGTGGAGGAGAAAATTGCAGTTTTACCCTTGCTGGCATTCAAACATGATATGCAAGCTGGTCAGACAGATACTGGGAGAGTACTGGCTTAGGTGGGCAGATGCCCTTGTAATAAGCCGTTACCTAGCAATGTCCAGTATTGAAATTCAGATATTGAGAGACAGGACCAGCGCTCAAGCGCTCATTATGTAACATTACTAGGCGCCTGTAGTTCGCGAGATGCTGGTAAGCCCGCTTCGTTCATGCTGGTCTGATCTGTTGTTATTCCTTGAGCCGGTGCATTTATAAGCCAGCGAATATTTCTTGGACAATGAATATGCTGGACACAACCCAGGAACTCAGGCGACTTGGCGGATCGGTGCGATCGGTGGGGCACGGGAGGATGTTGTAAGCATGTTTGTCATCGGCGTGGATTCGTGTCCCACTAGCGTTCGCGGCGTCGTACACGGACAGTTGACCACCTGAATTAGCTACTAATTCTTGAGGTACCAGCTTCATCATTTGAGTCTCGCGAAACCGTTTCTATTCCTACTCAGTAATCGATTCAGGCCCCAATCCGGTGAGTCACTCGACAATCGCAATGATCTCCAGGTTGATCCTGTATCTGATTTACGTAGAGCTTGAGGAACATACACAGACCAAGAAAATGCCAGTTCTCGCTTTTGATATATACGGCACTATCTTGGACACCAGCAGCATTACCTCTGGTATCGAGACTCACTTAGGCCTTTCTTCTGAGAAGGCAGGTCAACTGAGTCAGTTATGGCGGAGATACCAACTCGAGTGAGTATATGCTACTGCGGCAGCACTGTGAGTGTAATAACGAATCGATCGGTGTAGATATACGTGGAGATTGAACTCAATGGGTAAGTCTTGACAGAGTGCCGAAGCTTTTCGTGCGTTGTTGCTAGTCGGTGCGGTCCTGATTAGATGCATATACTAGGACTATATGAGCCATTTGACGTTGTAACAAGGAGCAGTCTGAAGCACGCCGCTGCTGAGTCCAAGGTGTCGCTGGATGACAAAGCGATATCAGCACTGATGGAAACATACAGTCGTCTCTTGCCGTGAGTGACATCGTTGTATCGCGATCTACTATGTCGTCTATCTCCGAAAGTATCGGTCGAGGCTAGTTGGCCGCGCTCGGTTGCCACTGTGCACTAATCATTCCACGACATCTTATCAGACCCTTGGAATGCGCAGCACGCTAATAACCCTCTAGATTCGACGACGCGATACCTGCCCTCAGGACGCTGACAGCGCTCCCCAATGTCGAGGTGGCGATATTCAGCAACGGTACGCATCTCAAACTCATATACTGCGCGCTAGGACCTACATTCTGTATATAGGCACTGAGGAGGTCTGTGTACTGCGGTCATATTCAAACCCTACTCCAACCTCCATATCTACCTGGGTGCAGCAAACTAACTCCAGTGATACAGATGGTGGCGACAGCCCTGCAGGCCGCGCTGCCCGAGGAGCTCCTTCCAACCCCCCTTCACCTCGTGGGCGCCGTGAAGCGCTACAAGCCAGCGCGGGAGGTGTATGAAATGCTCCTCCAGAAGGTGTCCAAACACCCTGGGGTCACGGAGCGCGCTGCAGACGTCTGGCTCGTCAGCGGGTACGTCCTGCGCCCACCCTTACCTGCCGTTCGCGTCGACTGAGGTGGCGTTGCGATGACTGAATGTTCTCTGCGGTCGGCGACAGGAATCCGTTCGACGTCACCGGTGCTCGTGCTGCGGGGCTGGGCGCCATTTGGGTAGACAGGGGCGGCAGTGGGTGGACAGACCATATCCCATTACCGAGCGAGGGGCTGGGACCGCTCAGGGTGGTCCGCGATCTCGGAGAGATTGCGGCACTTGTGGGCGACCTGCCTTAAGGACGAGCTCGTCTAATGGCTCGAGGCTGCGGAGCTCGCAGCACAGCCACAGACATTCTTTCATAGCCACTGCATTGTAAGTATGTGGGCAACTGTTTACAACTTTGTTTCGAACAGGCAGTGATACATCAACTGAAGCGTGCCCATAGCTGCGGTGCGCCATTCTTACTGGTCAACAGTAATACAGCCGCCGAAGATCCAGCGGGATCTAATGACGCACAGATTGACGTCCGATATATTCCCGGCCCTATCAGTTATACAAGCAAGCACCAACGGTAGGACACATCGCGCGTAAACCGGCCCCACATACCACCGGAACGCAGGCTCCGGGGCGTCTCAGAAGCATATTTTGCACATATGCTGATGTCGTTTCCCCTCGAGTCGTGCAGAGAGGTGCGCATTTGGACTGCATTTTGACCATTGCTGAAACAAATGTCAACCGGTGTCCGTGAGTCGTCTGTCACATTCTCTTCACTTCCTTTGCTACTCCATTAACATTTATGTCTGTTCCACTGCTATATGTCTGAGCCTCCCTAAAATGAGTCTTCCAGCCATGTACTCAGGCGAGCGACAAGTGTCATGTCATTCAAGCTTCAGGCTTCAAGCTTCAAGTCTCACAGTTAGAAATCGGTGTCATTTTTTATAGGAACCTATATACGTATTCAATAAGATAGAAGGAGACGCCACGTATGGGTGCTTGCAATGACTGGTCGCCTTGTTATGCACATCGCAGTACGAGCTCGCGAGGTATAAGGCCTAAGGGGTGAGTGACGCGATGGTTCGATGATAGTCACTGAACTAGATTCTCTTTATTGAAACTTTCTCATGCATGCTGTATTTGAGCTACAGGTCTGCGGCCGTTTGTACTGTTTCCCAGCCGGCGTGCAAATCACCTTCTGACCAGTTTGTGTAGAATCGGTCATACTGCGGTGCTTCCTGACCGTCGTGCCTGGCAATCGCGAAGGCCACCCGGAGTCGAACGTTGATTGACTACCTCAGACATTTTAGGTCGCTTGAACCATTCGGATCTCCAATAGAGTTTAATGGTGTCCCGAACAGTGTTCGTGACATCCTGCGAGCGATCCTGTCGTTGCCCGTTGGTAACCATATACACGACTATGCGTCCTCGTTGCACTCCCGGATAGGGATACTTGCCCTCGAATATCTAAATGACTGCATTTGATAAAAATATAGTCTGGATGCAGAATGTGGTACCTACCTCCCATGTGACTATTGAGAACGTATATATATTAGAAACCTTTTACGCTTTGAGTCAGGATCCAAGTATTCTGGAGCTGTCCGGCGGATGGGTATTTATAGAATGCGTCATTGACGTTACTACATTGACGGCGATGGCGCTGAATGGAACTCAAAGTTTGCTCTGCAGGCACATCCATCATAGTGTTGCGGACTTTGGTATTGTAACTGCTCTATACAAAGATAGCATCGCCCCCGCGTTAACTAGCACATATACATATATGCATAGTGTAGGATGGTCGGTCTCGAGGTTTTTACTGCTGAGAGCGTTAAAACATCGTCACTGTTAGCTGAGAACGATGTGTACTCCTTTTCAATGATGGTCATGCGGGGGGTGCATATTTGAATATAATCCTACAGCCGGGTTACTGGCAAATGCTTTGGTTAGATTCTCACAGGACAGGTTCCGTTCAATAGCATACGTCCCACAACTGTGATATTTAAGGTTGTGCAGGACACTCGACCTAGTCATTCAGAAAATGCCGCATCGCTCGGCCTGTCCGATGGACCTCATGCGCTTGTGCTGGCAAGAGGAATGCTTTCAAAGCCTAAAGTGCCACATTTACTAGTGTATCTACATTGAACGCTACGCGAAGACGCAAAAGGATTCTCTGATCATATGCAGAGTGTCTTCAAATGGACAGGAGAATATATACGCGGCAACTTCACGTCTTTCAGGTGCTATGTATTCTCGGCCGCGGGTTATATCATGACCCTCGGTAACACGTGACAGTATTGCATCAGACATAGCTCAGTTGTAAATGTATCCACGTTGATTATGATTAAATATCGCTGAAAGAAAGCCTAACGCATTTACGTAAATTCCGAAAACAGCCGTATAACCTGTGTGCGCAATCCTCGAGTATATATTAGAAAAATGCTAGAGCAGCAATGGGCGCCCAATAGATCGATCGTGTAGGGCGTAGGACGATTGATGGCAATTAATATTGCTTGCCGGGAACGCCGATTAACTACACCAAACCAAACCGGGCAAGTCACGCTCCAGAGCCCGTAATTTGTAATTACTGTTTTATGTAGCAGTCTTAAGTGAAGTTGAAGTTGTAAATCACGTGAGTGCATGCCGGAAGCATCATGGCAGGAGCCTGCCTCCGGAGTTGTTCTCTCGCTCCTTCTCAGCATGTCAGATCCGAACAGGCGTCGCAAGCCACCAACAGCTGCTGAAGTACTATATGCCGTTGAGAACAGCCTTGATAAATATGTGGACACAAATCCCTTCACACTAATCCCTACAATTGAAGATGTTTGTACGGCCCTCGTGAACATCGCCGAGAAAATTCGAGTGCGTGTTGTATTTATAGCGTCCGGTTGCGGTTCCATACGAGTCGTGATAGGCAGCTCAAGGCAACGAAGAGATTCGAATACGCATAGCCACGAGTCTACGGAAGCTGGTAGATGCACTGAAATCGCTATCAGACCTTGCGAGAGACAAAGTGGCACACAGCTTCCATATCATCCAGCTTGACGAACAAATCAAAGAAGACCCAAAGCTGCAAGAGACGATTCGAGTTCTGATCGCGTAAGCATATACAGATCTAATGGCCAGAGACAGGCCGCTGATGCTTCGTATGTACAGACGTTTGAAGACGATCGATTTACAAGCCGGGCCGGACTCGACGCTGCAAGATGTCTTGGATGGCCTCGACGAAGCTGGTAAAAGCTTCGAAGTGAGCGCGTTCATTATGCCTTGCTGGTTCGAATAGCTAAACTCCGATGATTACTAGACCTGCAGCCGAGCTGACCTTGAGCGGATCGCAGATAATGTAAAGTTATGATTTGACTTTAACCGATGATCGGTGTAATAACAACAATCACATTCACCGCACAGGCTTTATTACGCCCAATTACTGCGTGGACAACGCTGCGTGGCCACTTGTCTGCTGCGACAGAAGAGAACTAGCATAAAGCTATCAGGGTGCAGAGGAACATACATAGTACAGTTCGTAGCGCATTGAAATGCCCTGTCCTCTGGATTTATGAGAGATCACAAGTCCATGCGTCATTCGCTATACCCGTATGTTACGTTAGCGTAAACGCCGCGCCGTAGTGCGTGATGCGCCTTAGCCTGCCGCCTCACTGATGCTGAGCCTGTGCCTAGATTTCTCGTAACGTCCGTTCCTGTCCCTTTCGCTTCCGCTCACTTTTGTCCGATTGCTTACGTTGCCCGGACCCTCATTCATGCTCTCTATCTCGAGCGCATACTGAGAATGAATATTTCCTGCTAACAGCCACTGGGACTGAGTACTGAACGTCTGCACGCGCTCCCCTTCCAGTTCTCATAATTTGTGGTCAAGTTTTGCAAGTAAGCGTTTTTGGCCGATGCGAGTATATGCATATCGCGCGAGAATGGCCGCCGAACAAGCTAGTTGTATTAATATGCAACGGTATTGTAGACATATCTACATTTGATAAATTGCGAACGGACTACTGAGTACAGCTTAATGCATTTTGCAGAAATGCCGGGCACAACTGCATAACTTGCGTATACAATCCCCGAGAATATACCGCGAGAGTGTAATAGTGGGCGAGAGCAACAGGCCCCCAAGAGGTCAATCACGGTGCGGCGAGGCGAGGACAGGACGATAATTGATGAATAGAGGTTGTGGTATAGACGTCATCCTCCAAGTTACAAATCAGTATATATATCCATCTGCAGTATGTAATGACATCCTTGCTTACTTCATCGTGACATGTGTTGAAGTTTCCAGTTGATTGATAGTATTGGTAAGTCATAATGCAGTGGCTCATCGTCATCCAGGTCTAAATATATATCAGATTGATGAGGCTGACGTTGTACTCTTATCATGTTGTTATATATACAATACAACGCAATACACCTTTCCATGATGGTTGCTCGACAATGGTCACTTATCACTGGGTACCATAATTGTTTCGTATCGTAGATTGAATTTATACCGTGAATGCAAATAAATTGTAGGGTTATCAGCATCGACGGAGACATTCACCGACATCCGTGTGTTGCAGAGTTTCCTGATGATCATGATTGTTGTCCATCGGCACGACTTTACCAACACACTTGATGACTGTAGGAATAGGTGACACAAGCAACAACTCAAGCAACAACTCAGGGGAATAATACTCGCACAAAGGCATATTCCTGATCTGAGGCTACTCAAGGCATATAAGGCCAAGACGAGTCTGGGGTGCTACCCTGCTCATTGGCCAGTATATATGCTATTCTACTGTTTGTACATGTTTGGCTGCTGTACAGCTATTACATAAGCTGATAGTCCATTATAATGTAGGTAACCCTATAATAGGTGTAGGTATATGGCACAGAGTGTCTGGGGGTCTGTCAACATGTGATAGGGGTGTCTGGGGTCTTGGCACGTGACTGCTTAGGCGTGCGCTTAGATAAGATCAGGGTTTAGGCTCTAGTCACTAGTTGCTGGCTAGGCGAAAGAAATCAGCTTGTGACAATAGGTCGGATATGTTTGCATGGCTCTTGTACTAAGTATGTGCATGTCGAAAGCAAAGGCCAGACCATAAAGTTGACAAAAGACACCAGCAATGCCTTGCGAGACCACCCTGAGCTCTTTAGCATTTAACACTCTGTGATCGGAGAATCTATCGAATGAGAATCACGGCAAGCTTGTTTTCTACCACTTGCATGTTGAAACGATCAACTCGCTAATGCCTCGGCTTCTTTCGCTGTTTGTTCGTCTCAGATACCAAAATTGATCGCCTCGAAAATGGTTGTTTCCATGACCATGCACGCAACGACAGATGCAAGGGATTGACCAGGAGAGACGCAAGCATTTACATTGAAGCCTTTAATCGGTGTAGTATACGCAATCCAGGCTGTTGGATGCAGTAAGTGGCGATAAACTCAACCTGTCATTCTATATAGCAAGCTTCGCGTATGAAATCAATCGCTTAAGATCGTGTACTTTACACATGTTGAGACTGATGTGTATGTCTTACTGACACTCTAAGGTAATTGGTCTTTCCGTATTCAAGCACTTATGCAATTCCAGATAAGAGACAAAATGAATAGGCATACCGGTGCCGCAACATCTATGGAAGGACTGCCACCGAAGCTTTCGGTGACAGCGATTATTACCCGCGAGCCATCAAAGTACGCAGTGTTCTCTTTGCTTGGTCTGAGTATCATTGACAGGAGTCCGCATTTCTGTCGCGAGGCAGTGATGTGGCAACAATAATCACATTGAACGTCGACGCCTCTGCTGCAGACATTAATGCACGGACCCAATCAACGAAGACCTCCTGGCATCATTCTGCATCCCATCAGGGCCACTCGAATCCATGCTTCGTCAGCTATGTCATCTGGCCAGTTTAAAATGCCCTTGTTAACTTTACCACCTTTCTATCTCATCACCCCTAAACACAGCATGGAGTGGCGCTATCTAAACCCGATACAGAACGATCGTTCCATGGTACTTTGTCGAACTTTCTTGCGGCATGAGGCATGGCTACACGTTTATAATAGCACGGATGATCCACGACTCACGGTATGCGTTGCCCCGCCGACGTCTCCGCCTCATTTAATCCCCCCAAATAAAAACTGTGTCCTCCGGAGTTGTTCCTTCATTCTCTCTTAACATGTCCAATCCAAGCAGAACGCAGAGGCGTCGCAAACCACCAACAGCTACTGAGGCGCTATATGCTGTTGAGAACAGTCTGGATGAATATGTGGACACAAATCCCTTCAAATTAGTCCCTACGATTGAAGATGTTTGTGTGGGTCTCGTGGACATCGCCGAGAAAATCCGAGTACGTGTTGTGTCTATAACGTCCCGTTGCGGTCCCATACTAGTCATGATAGGCAGTTCAAGGCAACGAAGAGATTCGGATAAGCATAGCCAAGAGTCTACGGAAGCTGGTAAATGCACTGAAGTCGCTATCAGACCTTGCTAGAGACAAGGCGGAACACAGCTTCCGTATCTTCCAGCTTGACGAAAAAATCAAAGAGGACCCACAGTTGCAAGCAACAGTCCAAACTCTGATCACGTAAGCATATACCGCTTTTATGGCCGCTGATACACTCGTATAATAATATACAGACGTTTGCAGACGATAGACTTACAAGCTGGGCCGGAGTCAACGCTGCAAAATGTCTTGGATGGTCTCGACGAAGCCGGTGAAAGCTTCGAAGTGAGCGCATTCACTATGTCGCACCGGTTAAGCAGCTAACCTCCCGGAATTAACAGACCTGCAGCCGGGCTGACATTGAGCGAATCACAGATAACGTACAGTCATGACTGGAATTAAGCTGATGATCGATCTGACATTTCGCATTCCAGGTATTATCAGACCCAATGGCGATGTGGACAAGGTCGCATGGCCGTCTGTCTTCATACGATAGAAAAATACTTTCGCAAGACCATCAAGATGCAGAGTGGCTATTCGAACATCCAGAGTACAGGTCGTGGCGCAGTGAATGTCCTGTCCTATGGATTCATGGTAAAGGTACGTCTGATCGATCGTGCCGTGGCGTAGAGGGTCTGATGCTAACATGCATCAGTCGCCACAGGAAAGACATACCTTGCGTAAGTTTCTTACTAGGGCGCATTGTCATGCATACGCAATATGTGCTGAAACACTCCGCCACCATGACGATTAGATCGGCGTTTGTGAAAAAGATGCTCCTCACTGGCCTTGCTATGACGTTTTACTTTGGCGACATGTTCAACAAGGACACTAGGAAGGCTTCTGAAGCTATGCGAATACTGTTCTCGCGCATCCCTGGGATGGCAATGAATGACTACAGCCCCAATGTGCCAGACCAGGATGATCTCGATCATCGCACTCGCCGTCGAGCTGCACCCTATCGCGTTGAACGGGCCATAAGCACAAAGGGCACACTCGATGTTCAAAAGCTTGTCGAGATATTCTTGAGCTTTCTATGCTCGAATGACTCGGTCATCGTCGTCGATGCGGTGGACGAATGTAGTGATGGAGACAATCTGTTGGATGTCCTGCTCAGTCTTGTCGAGAAGGCGAAACCAGACAGTAATATCAGGCTCTTGGTGACTAGCAGAGACGACAATGACACGATCCGAAGGAGAATGTCACAATATCTCCACATTTGTCTTGACAAGGATGGACCGGACGACCTGGAGACATTACGCACTCAGATAAATTATGCCTTTCAGCGGTGGCCTGTGATATGTGAACTACCAACCGATCTCCGTGGATCGCTAGTCGAAGTTCTGACAAACTGCGATCATGGAAGGTATCTACCTCGTCATAGCTCAATGTTTATATTCTGTCTGACAGCAATTCGTACAGTTACCGCTGGATTCGACGACAGCACAATGCCGTCGATAGGGCCCAAGTAGATCCTCTTGCGGTCATTTTCTCCTCCATTTACACCGTGAGATGGATGAAGCGCTTGACCAACAAAGAGGCCAAGTGGCTCATAGAAGCTCTGTATCATTGGGTATGCTCGTGACTATGGCAAAAAGTTGCGAACCTCGCTGAAAACCTTCTACAACAGACATCAAAAATGGATAAATTATCCACCCAGTACTCGAACAGTCTCTTCCGTGTCTTGAGAAAGCTCTGCAAAGCATACGGCATCCTTCCTCAAGGCGTATATCTAAATTTGCAGGAGAGGACGATTAAAGACTTAGCGGAGCGTGCGGAGGGTGGTAGTGCTGTTGTTTCCGCTGGTCGCTACCGCACTACACTCGTAGCGTGTAAGCGCCTGAAAGGAGACCCGAGAGTGTCTATGTCGGTAGGTTACAAGCTACCAAAGCTGGAATAGCTCTACATTAGCTGACGAAATCGCCCCAGAATATCTGCAGGGAAGTGATAGTATGGAAGCATTTACAGCATCCCAACATCATGCCGTTGCTAGGAGTTGCAGAGATCAACGGCATTCGCTACATTATATCTGAATGGATGGCATATGGAAACGTCCGAAAGTATTTGGATCTGCAGGAAGTATCTATCAAGAAAAGACGAGAGCTTGTATGGTTCTGTCTCTAGCGCACCTCTTAGGTGTTAACTCCCTTCGCAGGTCATAGATTCCGTCGCAGGTATGGAATATCTGCACAGCAAGGATATTATACACGGGGACTTAAAAGCGGTAATACCTATATTACCTTGCTCTTATACCTGCTAACCGTGTCAAAATAGTCCAATGTTCTCATCGATAACGGCGGTAGAGCTCGCATTACTGACTTCGGTCTTACTGCGGTCCAATATGGTCTCCGCAGTATCAATGTCGCTACTGATCTACCGAAATCGGGTCTTTATGGGACGGCCCAGTGGATACCTCCGGAGTATCTTGATTCTGAGAATGCAGGCATCAGCTTCGCTATAAAAGAAGGCGACGTTTACTCTCTGGGAGGTGTGATCTGGGAGGTGTGTTGACTTGGCTGATAGGATCCAGATGACATTCACCCTGTTTTAGATCTTCACTGGACAGGACCCATTCCCTGGCTTAGCGGAAGCAACGGTTTGCATGTTGGTGCTACAGGGACAGCATCCACAGCGCACTCTGGAGGCCTCAGCACGTGGGATCTCAGACAAAGTCTGGGAAATTTTGACGAGGTGTTGGAGTATGAATCGCACTAAACGTCCTTATATGTCTGTTTTACTCGCCGAGTTACAGGCTGAGTTCCGGACCCCAAGTCGTCCCCCTATGTGATATCAATCTGTTCGTGTACGGCAATTTCAAGCAGCTTTATGCATCATCACTCTTCCATAAGCTCGATTATACGGCAGGGAACATCTGCCAATTGACGTTGGACTCTCGGGGCGAAGATGACTTGGTTGCTACTAGTAGGCCGCCGCTATGTAACTACATAAACAAAGCTTGATAGTCGAGAATAATCGGGCCAGCTTCGGGCAACATATAGCTGATAGATGCTGAGTATGAGGACAATTCTGAGTGTAAATGCACTCAACGATAGCTCACACTCAAGGAGCAGAGTGCATCAGGTGCGAAGATATGAAGACACGGATGCGCTTCCTGTATATATCCTTCATTACCTTGTCTCAAACGGCTAGTGATACGGAGTAGAGCGTAATACGTACCGTATGTGTCCTGGTAAGTCAGTGAGCGGTACGCTAGGCCTTTAGATGCCAGGGCACATCCTCATGAGGGACGCAGAGCACCAAGCCATGATCTGCGTTATGAAGCTCCTTCGTTACCCTGGGTGCATATAGATGCAGCGGATTCCTTGCGTCGGCATTTATCACGACCAGCTCGATGTCAGCATTCGCTGCATGGAAGGTGATGCCCGGTACAGGATCTGCAGTCTTAGCCAACAGAGGCATACGACGCTGCGAAAGCGTAAATAATCCTAAAGGCATGTCGCAACGCATCATTAGCTTATGCTCATTGTTCAAAAATGGTAAGGATTTGGCGAGATAGAGCGATACTGGAGTCAGTAGTAAACATACAATAATGTATAACGGGGAAATACTTACCAACGTCATGTACTTGACTTCAATGTAACATAGCGTATCAGCCGCACTCTGTTCCGTCCGAGTTGTGATGATGTGTCTCAATAAAGCCACCATCTTCATCATATGATGCCTGGGGCATACCGGGAGTAAATGAATGATAATAACTTTCAGACGACACTCCAGTCTGAGCTCCTGTCAGAGCGATACCCATTGGTATCACGCTGAGCATTATTCGGTACGTTGAGCTGCCCTCTACCCCTTCCTCTTCCTCCTCCCCTACGGTCTCCTCGACCTCCGTTTCCACCTCTTCCTCTTCCTCTTCCTCTTCCTCTACTCTGACCTTGACCGTCGCTTCGACCTCTAGCTCTTCCTCTCCCTCTGTCGCCTGCATCCCTGCCATGATCTCTGTCTCTGTTGACCGGAGCACTTGGCAGGACATGCTCCATACTGCTTAAAGAAAATACAGATGATGACGGAGACGATGGAATTCTTTCGAAATTGCCAATGGAAGAACTCGGCGAAGACGGGATGATCTACTCGTTCTCGCTCATGCTGACTCCAGACTCGCTCGCGGACGAAGGCCATTCGGGAAGATACTCTGTGACTTCCGGCCGCGACTTCCTAATTGTCTCTGAGCTCGACGTCCTGCGCAGTGTCCGGGCATTTTCCAATCCGGAGAGCTGTTCTTGCTCACGCTGGTGACGATTGAGCATCTCGTCCCATGCGCTCTGCGGCGCAGCGCGGGTGCTAGAGCGCACTACCCACTCTGTGTCGAGAAGCGCCATGTACGTGACGTCACGCCATCCAGCATCCCTGGGACTTCCTACTGTGGTAGTTTGGACCGCACGGCGACGCGTACCCTCAAACGTGAAGCCGAGGCCGATGAAGATGGTCCGTGCAGCGATACAGTGTGGACCGTCCATGATGCGGGCTTGCACGCGGTGACACTGAAACACGTCGAATGCGATCTCGAGCGTGCGTCTCAACGCCGATACGGCAAGCCCCTTGCCTCGCCAATCGGGGATCAGGGAGATGCCGATATTGGCCTCACTCTGCATACTGGAAGCGCCAAGGTAGACAAGCCCGATGGTCTCCCACCTGTCTTCGTGTGTGATGTTTTTGCAGGGAGTTTCTACCACCGGCGAACTGGAATCCCATGGATCGTCATTCTCCGTATCGTGGGAGATCCATTGGTCGCGATGCTCGCCACCAGAGATAAGGAGATCTAAGCACTCCGATGGATATCGCCTGGAATACTGATAAGCACTGTTCACATACCTTCATTGTGCTGGGGATCTGCATCCTCCTTCTTCTCATGAACGACCCACTTCGTTATCGCCGCAAGATACATACAATTATCGACACTGAATGTGAAGATATCTGGATTATCCGCCTGCGCGGCTTCCACTGAATACGGCGATATCTCCCTCCATGCCTCAAACAGAGCCCCAGACAGAACTGTTGTGGCTTGGAGGTTATCTTCAAGGACAATGTTGTTATCCTCTGACATGGTGGTTCAAATCAAGGTGAGACGACCGTGCGAGATAGCGACAACCTACGGGGTCCGCGCACGAAGTGCGCAGTCGATGTTGATAGAGTTTGTGACCATGTGAGGATGCCCGCAAGGAAACTCTCGCCACATGAGTCGTTAGACAGTTTTCGCAAGGCTGTGGGGCTCGCCATCAATATTCATCGCGGGTTGTGGAGTTGATGGCATGGAGTAATGTGGAGCGCGGTGGCATACCCACGGTCCGGAAACAGCGCAATATGATCCAAGTATGTACCACTATTCGCTGCACATGCTCCCGCTCGACTCTTAGCAGACACTCTGCAACGCATTTCTCGCTTGCTCAAGCTGTGGTCGCAGCGAGCGGGCCGATAGTGGTTGATAATGGTGGCGCGACGTGGGACTTGGTTTTTCGGTATGTCGGCTTGAGAACCTGCGGCGGTGGATCGACCAGAAATCTTCGGCGCTAAGTGGATTGCGAAAACTGTCTGTTATCGAAAAAAAGCTTGATTCTGTGATAGTCAGTGACGATGCAATGCTCTATAGCGTAGCGAACTGATCCATCCCATGCAAGGACGCCAGCTACATCAGTAGAGTCGGCGACCAATCGACAAGAGGTTCTCGAGGTCACGTGCGTTGTGGCAATCGTTGAGTTAGCAGATGACAAAATATACGGATTGTAGAAGCTAGAACGTTAGTGTGAGTCGTTTCCTCTGTGATGATGTCCCCGTCTCTTCTTAAACTGTACAGATCTTTGTTTGATACTCGGGGCATGAATGATCCTGACTATCAAGTACATTGCGAATGGCATGCCCAGCGTACACGTAGTACAGGTACCGTAAAAAGAAAGAATATTACTTACAAAGGATCATTCAAGACTAAGGAAAGTGCACATAACAGATATAGGTATGAAGATGCATCACATCCATAGGTGCTCCTTCATGTCTCGATAGATGAGTTGTTCCGAAAGACACAATCTTCACGAGTGTGATGTTGTAATAATGGAAATATGTCGAGGCATGTCATCATAACTTGCAGGCATGTAATGGATGTCAAGAAACTAAAGCCCATCCTGAGCTGGAGTCGGACTGGTAGCCTTGACCATCGCTTGTTGATGGTCCGTCTCTATATGGGGTGGGAGAGGCGAAAGAGGTGGAAGAGCGCCACTTCTTCACCATACTATCCTTCCCTCTCGACCGCATCTGTCGCTCGCTTTTCCCCACCAAAAGTGGTCTGTCGTACAATGATCCTTCAGATGCATCCGTGAAGGAGTCGCCTATGGAAATATCACTGATAGATAGCTGGTCGTCTGTGATTACCGATGTAGCCCTCGATGGTGGGAGACTGTCAAAAGGCTCGACAGATGACGAAGGTACGGACGACCTTTGCGAAGAGGGTAAAGATGATCTGGAGCATTCCGAGTCAGCGTCAGATTCCTCAAAGCCCGACTCTGTTCTTAGGGGTGACGATGGGGTAGTTCCCGACATGAGCTCTTGATTCACAATCCTGATCGTCTCCGCGCTTGGGGCCCTGCGCAACTCTTTCAAACGGGTCTCAAATTGCAGCAGCTCCTCGCGTTCGCGATGGTGCCTTTTAAACATCTCGTCCCATATGGCCCTCGGTTTCCGGTGCTCGCGCGTGACCCAGTCGGTGTCGAGCATCGCCATGTACGTGACATCGCGCCAGCCGACGAATGCGGTGCTGAGTACAGCGCGGCGACGGGTACCTTCGTGGGAGAATCCGAGCGAGGTCAACGCTGCGCGGGCGACGTCTCGGAAGGGCCCATCCATGATCAGCCCCTGCACGCGGTGGCAGGCGTACTGGGTGAACGCCCAGCTCAGCGTGAGCGCGAGAGCGTGTGTGGCGATCCCCTTGCCTCGCCAGTCGGGAAGGAGAGCGATGCCGACGTTGGCCTCGTTCTGCATATCGGATGCTACCACGTACGTGATTCCGATGGTATTCCACTGTGAGTGCCCGTTAGTCGGTCCGACATGGCTTGATAAGACATGGGATCGAGGGGTGGTATGCCAGGTGGATATGTTAGGGTAAGGAGGAGGAGAGCATGAATTCGTGACAGATGTGCGATTGCCGAGAACACCCGAGTCGAATGGTAGTCGAGGGGGACCGGGAAGGTGAAAGTGCGTTTGCACAGGGACTCTGGATGATTGGCCTGCGTCTTCGGAATATGCAAAAGGAGCATCGAGTATCGCAGCATACTGTCGACCCAAATCAGCTTCCGTCATTCTCTCTGGCTCCTTCTGCTTCTCCTGCAAGATGGCAGCAAAGTATATGCAGTGCTGAGTGGCAAACTCGAAGACGTTTGGGAATCCTGCATGGGAGGACTCCACGGAAAACGGCGACAGCTCCTGCCATGCCTCCATCAACGTATTGATCTGGACAGCTCCAGATTCGAGATTGCACTCAAGGACCACATCTGAATGCAGGGTCATGGTACATCAGCTCAGAAGAGGTGAGAACACAGAAGCGGAGCTTTGGACTATCTACTTTATAACAGACTATTGCCCACGTTCATTTTTATCTGTCAACAAAGGCGCTATATTGAATACGGACGCCCCTTGTAAGAATTATGATGTCCGGTGATATAGGCTTATACGAGTCATTTGACATCATCTGGTCAGAATGTGTCTTTGCCACGGGGCCGAGCTTAATTTGAAGTACGGCGGCGCTAAGCGGAAGTGTTCAAATAAGCATTACCACGTCATAGTCGTCCAAAATCGATTTCGATACGGGCCCTCATCTTCATCAGTCTTCAGTATGGCGAACGCCGACTTGTGAGAGCTCGCTTCGACAATGTAGCTCAATATGGTCCGCTAACGGAGTTGGATGGACCATTGCTGCTGTTCATTCGGCCTAAGACCATTGGATCAAATGGCGAGGGTGTCATCGGTCATCGCCGTTGCTCTGCTCGTGTGTTTGGATATAGCAAGGCCACTTTCGTATGACTTTCCTATCACCGACTTTACAATGCATCATCAGTACGATAGCACAGAGTCTCCTGTAGCAAATATCGACACGTCAGCTTTGTAATCATCAGCGAATGAGGGAATGCTTGGCAGGAGGCTATGCGTGAACATTCATCGATGCGATTGGGATACCATGTGTCACGTTCGGGACTATTAGAAAAGGATGCCCTCATCTTGAGAGCATAGTTTCCGCACCATATCATCAGAAGTGGCATCTCAGCCCTGTGAGCTGTGAGCTTGTCTTTCTGCACCTCGTCAGGGACGCACCTACTGGTGATGCTACGCCCAATAGAATTGACGAGTCAGAATGTCAGTAGTATCCGATATCACCTCCAAGCTCTTGTTGTGTAAGTTGGACCACTGCTGAGACATTTGAATGTGGTTAGTAGATGACATCTTGATGAAGGGTCACCGGTTGCTCATAGCGTGGATACAACAAGGCGACTTACCGCATCAGATCAGATCTATGAAACCTGATCATCGGCAATTCATATGTAAATCTCTCAGAATGCAACGGCGGCCTAATACAGCTTGGTCAGAGTTGATCAGGCGCAGTCATTTGCATTGCGTCCTTTGTAGCGCTTATAGCTCCACAGAATGATGACCGGACCACATAATGTAGGCGGTGCATCAATGTTGTGGCTCACTGCACACGCCAATAGCTTGTCGATGAAGTTACCGCACAAGGTGTTATGCTTATATGATAGCAGCTCATGCACATGCCCGGCCTTGTCATTATACTAAGTCACGGACACTTTACGGATACGACGTAGTGCATCCAACATTTCAGTTCTGGTACTTGAGTCATGCGGTTTCTAGCCCGCTTGACGTTTGAGCCGAGGGCCAATATCATACACAAGTAATGGGCTTGCGATTTGGGTTTCTTCATTGAGACAGTCGACAGAGTATGGAATACTTGACTGGCAGATAACTATCCATGTTATAGGCTGCCACTACTTTGTAGCCATCGTATTTACCCAAGTTTCAGCAAGAAACGAGACATCGACACGCAAGAGTAGCAGGCCACTCGCCCTGTGGAATTGTTGGGTAGATCAGATCTACTCCGATCAACATGTGCACAGTCATCTTGTTGTGTCGATTCACTTCATACGTACCCTCGCAGTGGATGGACGCAGACATAATCTAATAAGAACAGTATTTCGAAAATAAGACAACCCCCCCCCCGCGCATTGATATCAATATTGACCAGGTGTCTATTGGCTATGACATGAACTTCTATGCCAATCTTGTCGTTCATTACTATGAGAGTGGATATTACAGTATACACTATTTCTGTCGCGATCGAGACGTACGCTCGGTACATTAAATAGGCATCTTATGTGCAGATTAGCTTTCATCGTCCCACCAGCTCCTTTGTTCCTGACAAATATCATCGACTGCATCCCGAGCTTGTATCTCTATGTCGTTGATGTTGTGCTCACTGATGATACTCGCGCTCGCCAGTCGAGGATGGGATGTCTGCGCGTCATCTGCCAATTCTGTGACTTCATTAGCAGGGAATGATGGTTGAGACCTGAATCGGAGAGAATCTTCCGTCGTAGTTCTATCCTGTACCTCGACTCCTGAGAGATCACCAGGATTGAAGCAACATTCGCGCAGATTGAGCATCGTGCGGGACATTAGTACGGGCAAAAGTCTATAGCGAATATGCGTCACTTCGTAAAGGAGAGTTTGTAGAACTCACGCATTGTACACAACCGCGAATTGTATGTTCGTCTGCTTGTCGAAAGGTCAGGTTCACATAAGACGAAACAGAAGTACCAGCACATTCCTTCAACCCGAGCAGTGCCAAGTTAATAATGCTAACCGTAAGCAGCAATCTGTGCCGATTAGCATCACCAAATGTGTTGATGTGTATGAACATCCCGCTCACATAAAGGAAGCGGTACCTATACATGTTAATGCTCGAATAAGGTATACAAGGAATTTCAACTTGAGTTTGTGTGACGGACCATCTCTCACCAAGACTGATGCAAAAGAAACCCTGGACGTGCAGTGTTCCTCACGAAACTCTATTTCGCGCCATATGGTTATGATAGCAATTATCTCGGACAGCATTGGGCTGACAATCGCAAAGTACTGAACTGTAATTCATTCAGAGTTAATGAGCATTTTGACCCATAACGATGCTTACATCTATACATGATTTTCAGCCGGAAAGCCATCTGGCCATCAAAATTAACGCACCCAAGTTGCACTGAATCGGAGAGACTTGATATTTGAGCCAAAGAATGACCCATGTTGGCAACCAACCTTGTGGTGGAATAGAATGCCTGGTCAATAAATTAGTGCGTGCGCAAGCGCAAGACTTGAGCAGATTGAAGCTACCAAATTGGTGGACGCTGACGCTACTCCAAGGAGCAGTGTCATCGTTGGTAGCAGCAACTTCCCACGACACACGGCGTAAAGTCGAAGCGTTGAGAATACTGGCTCGCCAATAGCCTCAGTCGCACAACCCAATATAATAGGGAGGACGTACCCGTCCATATGAGACCGGGTGCGATGTTGACACACGAGTAGAAAATAGCTAGTGCTTCACTGTGGGTGGAATCATGAAAGGTTAACTTCAGTTATGCATGACAGATTGCAATAGCTACTCCTACTCATGGAGTATGACAGACGTGAGTTAGCGAAATTAGTGGAAATACAATTTACGTACAGTCTTCGCTTGGTAACTTCCCAGTTGACAAAGCAGTGATATGACCATGGCTAGCATCACACAGCGATTGGCAAAAAAGAGCACAGATCGCGCATTACTGCCTCGCCCAGTCACATTGACCTCTCTCCCAATAATAAGAACGTGGTCATAGATGAGAAGTGCTAAAATGATGTAGTCTGGTTGCATCATCGTTAACAGCAATGCTTGAAAGGTACACGCACCCGCCATGCCAGCGGCCATATAATGCGTGACAATGCTGCAAGTACGCATGAATGTCGACAGTTCTCTAATACAAGTAAAAATGGACTCACTCCTGATAATATTTGGTAAAACTCGTAGCTTCTGTCCGCGACATAATGTAATAGGCGTAGGGGGAGATCCAGCGGGTGGTGGAAGAGTTGAGAGTTCACAATGTGCGGTTATATAACCCGAACCGACAGTCTGCTAACTCCGCCCCGCCATCGTACTTAGTCTAAATCATGGGATGAGAGCATGTGTCTGCGTCTCGGCAGCGAGTGAAGGTGCCAGTATTGAGATGATCCCGCGCATCACTCAAGACGCCCGAGCTGAGCTGAACAAAGAGTTCAACAAGCAATGCACAGGATCACTGCTGGAAATGCGAGAGTAAGTGCAGAGACGGCCATTCTACCCTTCCAGGACGTCTCACCGTACAGCGTCACGGAGATAGATTAGCGAGCTAGTGCAGAAGCAAGCCTCGGGGTCGTGAACGGTCATGAAAGCCGTCTCTTGTGATTGCAGTAACACAGACGGCGATTGGTGCTTCCTGGAGCAGACATTGCATGATTGCATCATGGGTGAGGATCTGGACAAGATCTTGGACGACTCTATCCATCAGAAAACTTCAATCGATATGATCGACAGCACACCGCTGTCTACGTGCATTGCATAATGCATTATCCTTCATCCCGCGACAGGAGTCATGGGTTCTTGGGAATTGACCTAAAAAGGCTATGTCCGTCACGTGCAGAGCCTGAAGACATCGGATCCACTTCAGAATTGTATGTCCATCGCATTAGTTACTCAGATTTGCACGGAACAGCTCCTTACAGTCGTTTGCATAATTGTTGGCACTCCTCTGATGCAACGATTTTGAGCAGTATTTGTTTGGGACAAACTTACGCAACCTACGCATAGGCCCTATCATAGGTGGGCGTACCGGGCGTGGGAAGTTTGTCCAGAACAAATACTGCTCAAAATCGTTGCATCAGAGTGCCAGCAATTATGCAAAGGGTTGTACATGAACGGTCAGTGAGACCACTAGATGGTCTGACGCTAACAACTCATCACATATCATCGCAGAGTATCAAGCAGAATTTGACGGAGGCACGTCATACGGTATACCTGCCTGCAGTCTGCTGACGTTGAGTAATATAAGTCAGCGAGCGGAGCCGGCTGCAGTGAGTTTTTACAGAATATTTCGACACAGATGCTGCCGCAGAAAGAAAGAACCGAGGTGAGCTTTCAAATAAAGTTCTGTTTCTCGTGCAGAGATCTTTAGGTGGCTGTGCGGAGGCTGGTTATTCTCAAGACGTACGATGAACAGTGTGCCGACCAACGCCGCGTCGATTGCCGCGTCGAGCGTCTCCCCGCCGACGTTGTCCCGGTCGCACTCATCACTGGAAGCCCTGCCGACACCACGCTTGTGTAGCCCCCTGTATATTCAACCCTGTCGCGCGCCCGATCGCCAAACTAGACTAACCCATACGGAAACATCACCATTCCGTTCCTGCGTTACTCACTCGGCCCGGCACGTGTCGCGTCGGGCGCAAATGCACGCCCTGAACTGGGGAAAGTTATTGTGAATGCTCCGCTGCGTCTCGCACACGCACCACGCGGTTGACACGCGCAGCCTTCCGGCAATACTTCGTCGCCCCACCCGCGGACGCGAACGAGGAGTGCCTCCCGTGCAGCGTGTACGTCGGCGTGTACGGCATGCCCGGTGCGTGTTCCATCCACGTGTCCCCACCGTCAGTTCTGCGCGTCGCAGTCCCCATCCAGTCGTGTAGTCCGCCCGCGTCTTCTGCTTTCAATCACGAGCAGCTCCGTCTACTGGCGTTCAATGAGGTACTAGGTGGTCCGAATATAGCGACTCATAACAAATGGTCGTGGGATATCATGCGGAGGGACGTTGTACCTGCCTGCAGTCTTCTAACGTGAGAGAAAGCGATGAGCGAGCGGAATCAGCTGCGGCAATCTATCAGAATACTTGACAGAGAGGACGTTCTAGGAAGAAAGGGCCAAGTGAGCCTTCAAGGAAGTTTTCGTTTCTTGCGTAGAGATCCCTAGGTGGCTGTGAGAATTCCGGTAACTTAAGCTTTGGGGTTCACATCCACCCAGTTTCAGGAGCCCTTGACACCAGCCTAGAGCATGACTCGAGGCAGCCGTAACGCCGGCCAGAAGCCATCTCAAGCCAGCGTCACAGTCTCCAACCCTTGACCTGACGAAGAACAGGTCCACAACGGGACAGCAGATAGGTTCATTGCGCGTGGTCTGATGCGTAAGGTGCTCACATATCGCTGGCCACCTAAATCCGACATCATGGTAGTGCTGGTCAGCGCATCGACAAAGAGCACAAATTGTGGCACGTTGTCGCTTGCCTATCGGTGATTCCGCACGTCGAATTGAAAGCGATCTTGAAGCTTGAGGCTTGAGGCTTGAACTCCGGAAGCTTTGACGTGAAGGTCGCAATTCCTCTAAATCATGGCAGAAGACAGGACGAGCGGGATATCATGATTTCTTTAGTATTATGTTTAGAAGGAAGACGAAAGAAAAACAGGAAGTTCGAATTAGTACAAAGACGTCACGATAGCTCTCTTAACTTCCCCTAACTGGATCTCAAATAGGGGTTTCAGCTAGGCTACTGGTAATGAGCTCAACATAACAATATTGGAGAGGGATTAGAATGAGTAGCATAGGAGATTCTTAAATACAGTTCTGACAATGACACCACAAGCACATTTTGCTGCTCGTGCGAAACGAAACAAGCGTTGCTCACAGTGTGACGCAAACGATACTGTGGGGACAAGCGGTCGCATTTCGATTTGAATTGACGGCGGCCCAGCGAAAGTGGTAAACTACAAGGCTCAAAGCAATACCGTTAAACATACATTCTGCAAATCGAACGGCACATATACCCACGGTATAGAGAATCAGATATCATCATCTCCCAAACTTTCGTAGTCCAGGTCAATGTCATTCTCCGGATCTCCATCACCTCCTTTAGTATTATCTGCTCCATCCCGATTGTCTAGGTTGGCCAAGCTCAATGACTGAGCGTGAATGTCCTGAGCACTATCCATTATATCTATAGCCTGCATATCGGGACGCGACCCGCGCTGTGAACGCAAGTGCAACGTCGTGCGCGCTCTCGATCTGGTTGCTGCTTCTATGCCAGAGGGGTCATTGGGATCGAAGCAGCATTCGCGCAGATTCGACATAGCAGAATGGCAGTGATCCTATCGTATATTAACGTCAGGATGGAAAATGTAAATAGACCACCGACGAGGTTGATATGTCGATGACGTAAATCTCAGACTACCGAAGGATCACGTATATCAGTAACGTACAAGACGGACTTCGATGCGTTAAAGATACACACGTCGAGCACCCATAGCAGCAGGTTTCCCGTGTTCATTGCTAAGAGTAGCCTACAGCAATCACGAGCTTGAGATAGACAGTTATAGAGCAAGCTCACATTGCATAAAGACTTCCTGGTAGACGACGGAGCAAAAGTGTGCTCAATTCTTGTACCAGGATGCACTCCATGGGAATCATGATTATAGAGGCGATTATAGCCTGGACCTCGTAAATTTAGTATATCAGTACTAATTTGGCAAAGGCTGAGCTTCACCAAGTCGTAAACCATCGGCATCAGTCCTAATATCAATGTCACCGTTGCCCATGTATAGCTCCGATTGCATACGGCATATATTCTCAACGCAGAGAACACTAAACATTCGGTAAGTGTATGATTGTATGCGCAATGCCAAATAATTCGGGAATTCACCTGCCCACAATAGAATAGAAGTCATCATCACACACGATGTGAATATGGTGAGTACTTCGCTGTTGTGGAACGGAAATTAGCCTCATTAGTTGAAATCTAAATGTGCGCAGATACCTCTAAATCACCAATTATCAAGCGATCAGACTGTCTTGCACAAGGACGAAAATGTTCAAGTTAACGTACCACCTGAATTTTAAAGGCTCCCAATGAGCAAAGATACGAAACGATTGTGCAAACGAAACGAAACGAGCGGTAAAATAAATAGCGGATCGCAAAATGCGCCCTTCCCACATAGGATTGATCTCTCGTCCGAGCATGAGGAAATATCGTGTATGGTGAGTGCTGTGTATTCACATGCAGAATCATAGCCGCTGTCTATTGGGGCGCTTATCTGCCATGCTGAAGCGCATGTACGTCGTCACAAGCCTGCAAATGGAAGTATGCATTACCTCCCCGGAAGGCTGTAGCTCGCATGACACTCACGCGTAATAATATTCCTCTAGGATTGTGGATTTCCCGGAAGATATGATTCTTTGACTGAAGGTACTAGATAGAGGCCGATATAGTCTGAAGGGGCGACCCACCGATCTATATATGCTTGCCTGAACACCTAGGACTAGGACGAGCATGTGCGTATAATGGCAGTGAATTTGATCGGCGGCCAGGCTTCAAAACCATAAGGGACTCGAACACCTGTCCAGGACACTGCAGGACGTTTACATCAACATATGAAACAGTTGCCTACAAATATTGGATCTTGATAAAGAGATTAAGACTCAACCAGAAGACCCGCCTTCGATGCCCCGTGGTAATCCGGGCAGACAGGAATGATGCTCATGTATAGTAAAGCTATACCGGTCTGGCGTGCCCAGCTGCTTCCTTAAGGCATACGTCGAAGCTTCAGTAGCCAGCAATCGCGAGATCGTCACAATCAAAGAGCAGTATGCATTTCATATTTCCATTGATCGACTGCACAGTAGTATGCGATGCTCAGAACGATGTCAGCCACGCATGTAGTGTGAGCGTTTGCTGAGAATCGGTTTCCAAACAATCCCTTCGCCGCAATCTGCCACAAGGAGCGAGCACAAACAATCCTTTCGGCCGGCAATCCGCCACAAGGAGTGAGCAGAACAGAAGCACCTAGCACACTACATCACATTACCCTTGGAGACATGCAAATCCGACGACAACAGATTCTTGGAGTAGTCGAGCAGGAACGTCACGGACGGGCCGTCGGGCGAGACATACTCCTTGCTGAACTTGGAAGATTGACAAGGACTCCACATGTCGCGGCTGTGATCGTGCCTCGTATCCGTGGGCGGTGTTCGCGCTCGGATGGTATGGCGGCTCAGCGCTGCGCCACAACGCGTGAGCATGCCTGGCAATCAAATGGCGGGATGCACGATGGTGCTTCTCCTTTACTGAGTTTACTGAGGGATCTGTTAGTAGCCATCCTGACTGACGAACAGCACGTTTCAGAGCGTAGCGGAGGCCCGTGGATTGCGGCCCGATTGCACGCGTTGAAGGCAGGACAATTTGCGATCCGCGTCCGCGGATACCGATGGCCGACGAAGCTGTAGCCACAGTGAAATGGATGGCTATGGAGGTGCGGAATGATAACATTTTGCAGCGCTATAATTTAGCGAGCTGTAGGGTCTGATGTGGCATGCGGATGGACCCCTCTGAAAATGGAAGCCTGGAAACCCCTCGTTCTGACATCCTGCGGCGCAAAATCGTAGCCGAATCATCAGGGTCTAAGAGAAAGACTTTGATGGTTAGTGTTAGCGTGTGGTATGCAAGCGCCGACACGGGGCTACAGCTATAGTATGCGTTCCTCGGATCAGCGCGCGCTGGCGACAAGACGCACGCATAAGCGGCCTTGTCCAGCCAGCAACGGGACCTGGGATCAGGGCGCCACTGACTGTGACCGTAAGCGGATGTCGATTGCCACCCAGAGCGCTACAATATTCTGTTAGTCCTACGAATACCTGGAACGCGCAGCGTGGCAGGGGAAGGGAAACCGAGCAGCCCAGGAGACCGAGCAGGAGAGCGAGCGAGACATCGATGAGACTGCTGCCGGAGGCTGTTTTGACAGGATGCAGAAGTAATATTGAACACTGCCTCTGATTAAACGCCATCGACGCGCAGTGGCGTCGCATCCAGCGGGCAACTACAACCTCGCCGGCCCAACACTGCATGAACAATCACACAAGCATCAACCGCATCCCTGCAACCAGCAACAAGAACAATGCGCGACTCACTCCTCCGACACAATCATGACGCTCTTCCTCGTATTCCGCCCCGTCTGCACGTCCACGATCGCATGGCCCGCCCGCTCGAGCCCCCGCGTGGCGTCCTCGCTATACTTGATCTTCCCTTCTTTCACCAGCCGCGGGAACGTCTCGTAGAAGTGTACGAGGTGCTTCTCATGCATCTACATGACGATAAACCCGCTGAGCTTGAGCTGCTTGCCCGCGATGAGGAGCAGGTTCTTCACGTGGTACGGCTCCTCGCCGTTGTACGCGCTGATCATGCTGCATTCCTGCGGACCGGAGGAGGACACAAGTCCGCGTCAGCGCTCAACGGTATCATGAGAAGGGAGAGACGCACGATGAACCGCGCACCCACCGACGCGGCCTCGATCGCCGCCTCGAGCGTCTCCCCGCCGACGCTGTCCCAGTATCTGCGCGCACTTATCAGCCCGCCGCACACTCAGCGCGCGCCGCGCACACGCACATGTCGATTGGCCCCGCGCGCGCGAGCACGTCCCGTGTGCGCCCCGTCTTGTAGTTGAACGCGACGTCCGCGCCGAAGCTCTTGATGAACGCGACCTTTTCCTCGCTCCCCGCGCACGCGATCACCTTCAGACCCTGCTGCTCCGCGATCTGGATGACCGCCCTGCGCGGGGTTAGCATCTGTCCAGGCGGGAAACGAGGGTGGGATGGGGGGCAGGGGAGGAAGAGACGAGGACGGGTAGACGGGGCACGGCATGCAGGAGGTACTTACGCGCCGACGGGGCCTGCGCCTACGGTGACGAAGACGGTCTCGCCCTGCGTGACTCGTCATGATCAGCGGCGCTTGATGAACGTAGGAGAGGGCAGGGACACATTGGCTTAGCCTGTGAGTACCCGCGCCAGGCGTGGTGCGCGGTCTGGCCTGTGTACGGGGAGGGGCGGGTCAGCGAACGCGAGCGAGGAAAGCAAGACAGAACAAGAAGCTGGGTCGTGACGCTGGCTACACGGCGGGACGGTGGCAATAACGCGCAGCCAAGCCCGGTGCACTGGCGTATCGGTCGACGGCTGCCAAGCCAAGGCGAGCAACATGCTCAAGCCAGCGCTGGGGAGGCGTCGATGGCTGCGTAGGGAACACGCACCCGTCATGTTGCACACGTCGACGTATACGCTCCACTGGAGGCCCTCCTCGTTCTTCAGCACGGTGAGCTTCTCCGCGGCCGCGGGCAGCGCGACCGCCGCGACGAAGTATTGCTGTCGAGAGGCTGCACGCGTCCGCCCCAATAGCGCGTGTGCGTGGTGCGAGATGCGGCGGCGCACAGAACACAATCTGCAGCTGGGTGTGCAACTAAGGCCCAAAATGCAATACATGCCGGGCAGGTGTAAGAGTGGAATGGTGGCATCTGGTTTGAGTTTTCGTATTAGTAGAGCGATCGGACGCGCGACAGATCTAGAGTACTAGTTGGATTGGCGCCGAATTTGATGGTGGATGTCGATCGCGTCGTCGATCAGCGAACGTGGGGATTCATGAAATACGCAAGGAAGGTTAGCGGGAAGAAAATCATTGAGAAGAGCGCCGTACGGGAAGAAGTCATTATGACGTACGGTGCGCGCTGTAGACATGGTCGCTCGCCTTGAAAGTAAGGCTCCAACCATATAATATACATGTACAGGAAATCAGTAAATATATGGTATATGGTATATACATGGTATATACATGGTATATACATGGTTTACATGGTTTTCAGATGGTAGATTTTTCAGACATCTTGACATAGCCATTGCCTTGCCCATATGGCTATGGAGATTGTCTCCTCCTTCAACAACATGCCACATGTATCAGCACTTGGCTGATGCAAGTCAGAAATTGGTGTTAACAGCCCCACTAGTAGCTGGAATGGCTTTAAAATTGTGCACAATGTGTGAGATGATGGGAAACTTTTACACATGAGTCAAATGCATGATGCAATCACTATGTGGGATGATATACAGCATAAACATAAATCTGATTTCACCTTCTGCCAAATGAGAGGGTAAGCAGAGTGTGTGAATTACAACTTAACATCCTTGCATTTGCGCAATGGCCAGCAGATTGTCCAAATCTCATATTGCCACTGCACCATACAATCTGTAAGACACATAACTAGCTCAAGTACATATTCAAAACAACAATTTGAGGGTCTAATATGGATGCATTCACAACAACCATATACTATATAATATACCATGTATATACCATGTACTCGGCCATGTGTAAATACATGTATATAGTATATATATAAAACCATGTATACATGGTATATATATTATATGGTTGGAGCCTTACTTGAAAGAGGCGTGCTTGGAACGGAGAACGAGACCGACGCCGTAGTTTTTTAGACTGCGTCAGACGTCCGTAAGCACGCAACAACGTATGTGTGGAGATTCCGTGGCCGCAGGTGCGGATCTCCGGTATAGGATAGTCGAACGTAAGTGGGTTAACAAACTGGCGACGAGCCACTCTACTCGCGCTCCGCTTGTATACACTTCCGGCGAAACTAGCTACCCGCTATTAGCTTGCATGCTCGGGCCTCCGCGCGGCCGCTGGTCGCCATCGCAACGGCCACAAACCCCAGATTACAACAGTATGAATCGATGTCAGTGCGACTCGCGGATCGCCAATGATGAAAAGGGGCTATAGAAGCATGGTGTCAACAACAGAACGCTGCTCCGGATTGAAGTTTGAACGATACTGTAGCCCAGGCTTTGAAACTGATTTCCTGTCAGCGAATGGGAACGCTGCGTGAAGGTTGAGACCCCCCTAAATTTAGGCAGGGGACAGAACGAGTGGGGCATCGTGATGATTCCTGCGTTATGCCTAGGAAGTAGAAGCGAATGAAAGAAAGCAGCGTTTATCAGGAAGAACCTCCTTTGTTGACAGGATCAGAATTCGAAATGGCCTATGTTTTCCAGGTTACTGGTGATAGCCCGAAACCAGAGATGGGTTAAGTCATGTCAAGGAAGATTTTCCCTGATGTTCGTTCCACTGGTGATCACTGTACACTCTAAGTGAGGGTATTGAGCAGACAATACATTTTTGATGAGATAATTACAAGCATATCTTGGCGCACGTGCGCAACAATGCAGGTGTTACTCACACTGTGATACAAACAATACTGCAGAGACACACTGCCGCATTAGATGCGAATCGGCGACGGCCGAGCGGAAGCTTCTTGATAGTAGTGAAATATCAAGCTCAAAGTAAGGACCGTCAGATAAGAATTCTGTTCATCGCATAACCTGCTGCATACTCACAATGTCAAGAATTAGATCCCATCATCTCCCAAACTCTCGGAGTCTAGGTCAATGTCATCCTCCAGGTAAGGCTCCAACCATATAATATACATGTACAGAAAATCGGTAAATATATGGTATATGGTATATACATAGTATATACATAGTATATACATGGTTTACATGGTTTTTGGATGGTAGATTTTTTAGACATCTTGGCATAGCCATTGCTTTGCCCATATAGCTATGGAGATTGTCTCTTCCTTTAATGACATGCTGCAGGTATCAGCACTTGGCTGATGTGAGGAAAAAATCGGTGTTCAACATTCAGCAGCCACACTAGTAGCAGGAATGGCTTAGGAATTGTGCACAATGTGTGAGGTGGTGGGAAACTTGTATGCATGAGTCTAATGCATGATGCAATCATTATGTGGGATGATATATAGCATAAACATAAATCTGATCTTGCCTTCTGCCAAATGAGGGGGTAAGCCAAGCATGTGAATTATGTCCTGACATCTTTGCATTTGTGCAGCAGCCACCAGATTGTCTAAATCTCATATCACCATTGCACTGTACATTCTGTAAGACACATAACTAGTTCAGATACACTATTCAAATTGTCAACTGAGGGTCTAATATGAATGCATTCACAACAACCATATACCATATAATATACCATGTATATACCATGTACTTGGCCACATGTAAATATATGTATATAGTATATATATAAAACCATGTATACATGGTATATACATTATATGGTTGGAGCCTTACCTCCAGGTCTCCACCACTTCTCTCAACATCAACTGTTCCATCCCGATTGTCTTTGTTGGCCAAGCTGAACGCTTGAGCGTCCGTGACCTGAGCACTATCCACGTTCTCCATAGCCTGCATATCGGGACGCGACCCAAGTTGTGATTGGAAGTGCAACGTCGTGCGTGCTCTCGACCTGGTTGCTGCTTCTATGCCAGAGGGGTCATCGGGATCGAAGCAGCATTCGCGCAGATTCAACATAGTACGACATATGAAAATGGGCGTGATACTATCGTACATTAGCGTCGCAATCAAAAATGTAAGAAGACTACTAACGAGGTCGTTATGTCGGTGAGGTAGACATAAGGCTACCGCAGGATCACATCTATTAGTTCAGAACGGACTTCGATGCGTTAGGAGTACATACCGTGAGCCCCATCAAAAACAGGTTTGCAGTGTTCATTGCAAAGAGTAGCCTACAGCAGTCGTGAGCTTGAGATATGCAAGTATAGAACAAGCTCACATTGCATACAGAGTTCCTGATAGACGACAGGGCAGAAGTGTGCTAAGTACACTGCTACAAGGAAAGAATGTCACAAACTCACCGTCTCTAAGTAATATCAGCGCAACTGAGCGACCCGATCCGTGCTGGATCACGAAAGGGTCGATTGCGCGGACTTTTCTCCACGTCCAGAATGCTACGATTAGGTCCGATACCATAACTCCCGCAGTTCCAAGGTAGTCCACTGCAGGGGACAAGAGATTAAGCCTTTACAACGTTTGATTGAGCGCTGTACTATAGCTGCTCACATCTACACACAATCATGAGTTGCGATCTCGTTTGGGACACTAACACAGCACACGCACGCAAGTCGCGTCCTGTCAGACAAATGTATTCCTTGTATCGAAATGTACCCTAGGGAAACCATAATTATAGAGGCATCTAAAGCCTGCGCATCATAAGTTTAGTATATCAATATTAATCTGGAAAAGGCTAAGCTTCACCAATTCGTAAACCATCCCTAATATCAATGTCACCATTGCCCATATATAGCTTCGATTGCATACGGCATATATTCTCAACGCAGAGAACACTAAACATTCGGTACGTGTATGATTGTATGCGCAATGTCAAATATCTCGGGAACTCATCTGCCCACAATAGAATAGAAGCCATGGTCACACACGATGAGAATATGGTGATTGCCTCGCTGTTGTGGAAGGTCAAAATAACTTCAATTGTTGAAATCTAAATGTGCATAAGTACCTCTGGACAACGAATTATCAAGCGATCAGACTGTCTTGCACAGGAACGAAAATGTTAAATTCAACGTACCGCTTGAATCGTATATATTCCGAATAACAAAAGATACGAAATGGCAATGCAAAATGAAACGAAACGAGCGGCAAAGAAAATAGCGGACCGCAGACTGGGCATTTCCCACATGGTATTGATCTCTCGTCCGAGGATGAGGAAGTATTCGTATATGAGGAGTGCTGTGTGTTCAGCTATTGACAGCAGAATTGTGGCAACTTGTCTATTTGAAAACTCACCTGCCATGCTGGAGTATATGTACGTCGTCTCGTGACTGAAAATGGCAGTGTGCGCATTACTCCTCCGGAAGGCTGTAGCTCACAAAATGCTCACATCTCATTATATTCCTTCAGGGATGTAAATTCTTTGGAGGACATGATTTCCTTGGCTGCAGGTGCTAGATAGAGGTTACGATGATTTGAATGTGGTAGTTGGCCCACCGAATTATATATGCTTGCCGGAAGATCTAGGATGAAGATGAGCCTATAATAGCAGCGAATGGGGTCGATGCCTGGACTTCCAAAAGTCAAGGGCTCGGACACCCGCCATGATACTGAAGACACCTGAGGACGCTTACAGCTATGAAACAGTCGCCTGTTCCAAATTCGGATCTAGAATAAGAAGGGCCCCCCGGATGCTCTCAGCCAGATTAGAATAACATTCGTAGTGAGACGTCTCCTACCTAGTGTGCCCAGCTGCTTCCTGAAGGCGTGTGTCGAAGCCTCAATAGTCAGAAATCGCGAAAATCGAATAGTAGTATGCGAATCGTATTCGCCTGGATTGACCGCGCATCGGTGAATGTCCGATGTCCAGAGCGCTCCCGGACACTTGCTCAGAGCGTGAGCCCTTTATAGATGTAGACTCAGCTTTATGCAAGAGATCTCTTGCAAAGCCTGTTTGGCTTGCGATTCCCACAAGGAGTGAGCGATAGAGAAGGTCCGAGCCTAATTAAATCAAATTGACAAGGACTCCCGGTGTCTGTGAAAGGTGGCTGCGATTATGCCTCAAATCTAGTGAATATTCGCTTGAGTGGCGGTGATGTCTTCGGATGCATCTTTCCCTCACGGAGGGATCTGTTGGCAACCATCCTGACCGACGAATAGTAGGCTGTAGAGCACAACGGAGGCTGTCAAACGGGCGCATGGCTCAACGCATGAAATGCATGGAAGGCGGGGCTGTCCGCCAATTGAGTTTGCGGAGATCAATGGCCGACGAAACTGCGACCATGGTAAAATGGATGGCCACGGAGGTGTACCTGGAAGGATGGCGTCATATGTTGCTATATCTTGGCGAGTGACAGCATCGGCAGACTGTACTCGAATCACCAGGATCTAAGGGAAAGATGGTTAGTGTTAGTGCGTGATGGGAAAGCGCCGACACGGGGCTACAGTACTAGTAGTAACTACTAGTACACGATCCTGAGACAAGCACGTGTTTGCGTCAAAGCGCCTGTCCAACCAGCAACGGAACCTTTGATTAGGGCGCCACTGGCTGTAGGCGGATGTCGATTGCCACGCAGACCGCCACAGTAGTCCTCCGAACGCCTGACAAGTGCAACGCGTCAGGGAAGAGAGGAGCCGAATAGCGCAGTGCATCGAATAGAAGGGAGAACGTGACATCGGTGAGATTGCTGCCGAAGGCTGATTTGACAGGATGCAGATGTAACACAGGTAGTGATGTGCCAGGCCCGGCTTTGGGCCATAGGCCGGGCCGGGCCAAGCCCTACTTGGGCCGGGCCAGGCCGGGCCCTACACCACGGCTTGAGACGGCCCAGGGCCCGGCTTGTGTCTCAAGCCGGGCCAGGCCAAGCCGTGAGCCCCGGGCCTGAAAGCTCTAACAGATAATGTGTCTAGTAACTATGATATAAGGATATATATAGTAGCAGTATGCCATATTCCAATGTAGTATGTCTATATTTTTAAATTCAAGCAAGAGGATAGTCCCATGGATTGAATTCTTGGTGCTGAAGCCTGTCGCTCACTTTTGGGCGCCTATACGATGCCCCATTTGGAAGGCGCGCCACAGAGCACCGTGCCGGTGAAATGATGATTTCACACTATAATTCACTAATTATTGAAGATACTGGAGCTTGGCTTTGTCAGAAGATAGTTGGAGAAGGTACGTTATGAGTTTGTGTGGCTACAATGATGATCATCCTCACAGTGCCAGGCCCCGGGCAAGCCCCAGGCCGGGCCGGGCCAAGCCGTGGGCCGTCAATGGGGGCCCGGCCTGAGGTTTTGAAAAGCCAAGGCCGTTCAAAGCCGGGCCAAAGCCGGGGCTTTTGAGCCGGGCCGGGCCTGGCACATCACTAAACACAGGACACACTGCCTCTTATTGAACGCCGTCGAATGAGCATCCAACGGTCAAGTACAACCTCGCCGGCCAAGCACTGCGTGAACAATCACACATGCATCAACCGCATCCCTGCAACCAACAACAAGAACAACGCGCGACTCACTCCTCCGACACAATCATGACGCTCTTCCCCGTATTCCTCCCCATCTGCACGTCCACGATCGCATGACCCGCGCGCTCAAGCCCGCGCGTGGCGTCCTCGGTGTACTTGATCTTTCCCTCCTTCACCAGCCGCGAGAACGTCTCGTAGAAGTGCGCGAGGTGGCTCTCGTGCAGCCACATGACGATGAACCCGCTGATCTTGAGCTGCTTGCCCACGATGAGCAGCAGGTTCTTCACGTGGTAGGGCTCCTTGCCGTTGTACGCACTGACCATGCTGCATTCCTGCGGGACGGAGGAGGAGGGGGAGGACATAACTTCCAGTGCTCGAGCGGGATAGCGAGAGGGGAGGGACGCACGATGAACTGCGTGCCGACCGACGCCGCGTCGAGCATCTCCCCGCCGATTTTGTCCAGTATCTTCCGCGCACTTATCAGCCCTGCCCACGAGCACGCAAAATGCGCGAACGCACATGTCGAATGGCCCCGCGCCCGCGAGCGCGTCCCGTGTGCGCTCTGTCTTGTAGTTGAACGCGACGTCCGCGCCGAGGCTCTTGATCAACGCGACCTTTTCCGTTAGGATCTGTCTGGGCGGAAAGCGATGGCGGGATGGGGGACAGAGGAGGGGGAGACAAGGACAGGACAGGACGGGGCGCGGTGTACAGGAGGGGGGTGGGTACTTACGCGCCGACGGGGCCTGCGCCTGCGGTGACGAAGACGGACTCGCCCTGCGTGCGTCGTCAGCGGCGCGTGGTGAGTACAGGAGAGGGGAGGGATATACAGGCTTAGCCTGCGAGTACTTGTGCCAGGCATGATGCGCGGTCTAGCCTATGTACGGGGAGGGGCGGGTCAGCGAACGCGAGTGCGGAAAGTGAGACGGAAAGAGGCTGAATCGCGACGCGGGCTACACGACGGGACGTGGGCGGCGACGCGCAGCCGGGCCCGGCGCACTGGCCTCGGTCGGCGGCTGCCAAGCCAAGGCGAGCAACATGCTCAAGCCAGCGCTGGGGAGGCGTCGATGGCTGCGTAGGGAACACGCACCCGTCATGTTGCACACATCGACGTACACGCTCCACTGGAGGCCCTCCTCGTTCTTCAGCACGGTGAGCTTCCGTGTCCGCGGGCAGCGCGATCACCGCGACGAAGTATTGCTGAGAGGCTGCACGCATCCGCCCACGTCGTCAATGGCGCGTATGCGTGGTGCGAGACGCGGCGACGCACAGATAAAATCCCAGGCATGCATGTAAGACTCAGAATGAAAAACGTGCCGGGCAGAATGGTGTAAGAGTGGAATGGTGGCATCGCGTTTGAGTTTCGTTTGAGTTCAGCGATCGGACGCGCGATAGTGTTGGATTGGCGCCGAATTTGATGTTGGATGTCGATCGCGTCCTCGATCGGCGAACGTTAACGTTGGGGGTACGCAAGGAAGGTTAGCGGGAAGAAAGCCATTGAGAGGATGACGTACGGTGCGCGCCGTAGACATGGTCGCCCGCTTGAAAGACGTGTGCTTGGAGCGGAGGACGAGACCGACGCCGTACGTAGTTGTTTAGACTACGTCAGACGTCCGTAAGCACGCAATGAAGTATGTGTGGTGGCCGCAGGTGCAAATTCCCGGTATAGGATAGTGAACGTAAGTGGGTTAACAAACTGGCGACGAGTCACTCTGCTCGTGCTCCGCTTATATACACTTCTAGCGAAACTTACTACCCGCTAGCTTGCATGCTCGGACCTCCGTGCGGCCGCTGCTCGCCATCGCAACAGCTCCAGACCCCAGATTGCATCAGTCTTAATCGATGTCAGTGCGACCCACTGATCGCCAATGATGAAAAGGGGCTACAGAAGCATGGTGTCAGCAACTGAACGCTGCTGTGGATTGAGATTTGAACAATACTGTAGTCCAAGCCTTCAAGTTGATGTCCTGTCTGCGAATGGGAACGTTGCGTGAAGGTTGAGATCCCCCATAAATCTAGGCATGGGACAGAACGAGTGGGGTATCGTGATGATTACTGCGTTATGCCTAAGAAGCAGAAGCGAACGAAAGAAAGCAGGGAAGAACCTCCTTTGTTGACTTCCCCTAATGCGACAGGACCAGATTTTAAAACGTCTATGTTTTCCAGGTTACTGATAATCAGCCCGAAATCAGAGATGCGTCAAGTTATGTTAAGGGAGATTTTCCTTGATGTTCATTCCCCTGATATTACTGTACGCTCTAAGTGAGGGTATATGAACATCCAATACATTTTTGACGAAACAATTACAAGCATATCTTGGCGCACGTGCGCAACAATGCAGGTGCTGCTCACACCGTGATACAAATGATATTGCAGAGACACGCTGCCGCATTAGATGCGAATTGACGACGGCCGAGCGGAAGCTTCTTGATAGTAGTGATAACCAAGCTCAAAGTAAGGACTGTCAGATAAGAATTCTGTTCATCGCATAACCTGCTCAGTGCTGCATACTCACAATGTCAAGAATTAGATCCCATCATCTCCCAAACTCTCGGAGTCTAGGTCAATGTCATCCTCCAGGTCTCCATCACTTCTCTCAACATCAATTGTTCCATCCCGATTGTCTTTGTTGGCCAAGCTGAACGCCTGAGCGTCCGTGACCTGAGCACTATCCACGTTCTCCATAGTCTGCATATCGGGACGCGACTCAAGTTGTGATTGGAAGCGCAACGTCGTGCATTCTCTCGACCTGGTTGCTGACACTATGCCAGAGGGGTCATCTGGATTGAAGCAGCACTCGCGCAGATTCAACATAGTGCGATATATAAAAATGGGCGTGATACTTTTGTACGTCAGCGTCACAATCAAAAAATGTAAGAAGACTACCAACGAGATTGATATGTGGGTGAAGTAGACATAAGACTATCGCGGGATCACATCTATTAGTCGACGTACAAAACGGACTTCGACGCGTCAGAAGACATACCTTGAGCACCCATATAAAACGATTTACCGTGTTCATTGCCAAGAGTATCCTACAGCAATCATGACTTTGAAATATGCAAGTATAGAGCAAGCTCACATTGCATACAGAGTTCCTGATAGACAACGGAGCAAAAGTGTGCTAAACAACACACTGCTACAAGGAAAGGATGTCATAAACTCACCGTCTCTAAGCAATATCAGTGATACTGAGCGACCCGTGCCGTACTGGATCACGAAAGGATCAATTGCGCGGACTCTTCGCCACGTCCAGAATGCTACGATTATGTCCGATACCATCCCTCCCGCAGTTCCAAGGCAGTTCCCTGCAGGGGACAAGAGATTAAACATTTGATCGAGCGCTGTACTGTACTAGCTGCTCACATCTACGCACAATCATGAGTTGCAACCTCCTTTGGAAATTAAGACAGTACACGTACGCAAGTATCGTCCTGAGAGACAAACTTGATTCTTGTACCAAATAGTCCTCCATGGAAACCATAATTGTAGAGGCATCTACAGCCTGCACATTTTCAATTTAGTATATCAGTATTAATCTGGCAAAGGCCAAACTTCACCAATTCGTAGACCATCGGTAGCAGTCCTAATATCAATGTCACCGTTGCCCATATATAGCTCCGATTGCATACGGCATATATTCTCAACGCAGAGAACACTAAATATTCGGTACGTGTATGGTTGTATACGTAATACCCAATATCTCGGGAACTCACCTGCCCACAATAGAATAGAAGCAATGCCCACACCCGATGAGAATATGTTGAGTGGCTCGCTGTTATGGGAACGGGAAAATAGCCTCATTCATTGAAATCTAAATGTGCATAGATACCTCTAAATCACGAATTATGAAGCGGTCAGACTGTCTTGCACAAGGACGAAAATGTTAAAGGCAACGTACCGCTTGAATTGGAAAGGTTCCCAATGACACAAGATACAAAACGACGATACAAAATGAAACGAAACGAGCGGCAAAGAAGATAACAGATCGCAAACTGCGCCCTTCCCATATGGTGTTGATCTCTCTTCCGAGGGTGAGGAAATAATCGTATATGAGGAGTGCTATGTATCCCGCAATTATCACATGCATAATTGTAGCAATGGTCAATTGGAAAACTCACCCGCAATGCTGGAGTACATGTACGCCGACGCAGTACTGAGAATTGACGTGTGCACATGATTTCCCCGGACGGCTGTAGTTGATATGATACTCACAGCTGAGCATATTCCTGCAGAGCCGTAGATCCCTTGGAAGACATGAAATCCTTAGCTGTAGGTGCTATATAGAGGTTAGGATGGTCTGAAGATGGTAGTCAGCCCACCGATCTATATATGCTCTCCTGAACACCTGGGACGAGCCTCATGCGCATACAATAGCAGGAGAGAATCGGTGTCTGGAATCCAAAGGTCAGGGTCTTGGACACCAGCCATGACACTGAAGACACCTGAAGATGCTTACAGCCCTGAAATAGTCGCATATTCCAAATTCGAATCTAGATTAAGAAATAATCAGAAGGGCTCCTTGGATGTCCCTTAGGTAACGATAATCTAGCCAGACAGAAATGACATTCATAGTGAGACGTCTCCCGTCTAGTGTTCCCAGCTGCTTCCTGAAGGTGTATGATGAAGCTTCGTAGCCAGCAATCGCGAAAATCAAATAACAGTATGCGAATTGTATTTCATGGATTGAGCGCGCATCAGTATCCGATGTCCAGAGCGCTCCCGGCCACTTTTTGTCGGAGCGTGAGCCATTTTAAGATCTAGATTCAGTTTTATGCAAAAGAGAACTTCTTTCGGCTTGCAATTCCCACAGAAGTGAGCGATAGAGAAGGTTCAAGCAAACTGATAAGGACTCCCGGTGTCTGTGGAAGGTGGCTGCGGTTGTGCCTCAAATCCAGGTGGATACTCGCTCGAATGGCGGTGGTGTCGTGGGATGTGTCCTTCCCTCACGGAGGGATCTGTTGGCAACCGTCATGACAGACGAATAGCAGTCTGTCAAACACATCGGAGGCTCGTCAATTGTGCGCATGGCTCAACGCGTGAAAGGCGGGCTGTCCGCCATTCGCGTTTGCAGATGTCAATGGCCGACGAAGCTGCTGCCATGGCGAAATGGATGGCCACGGAGGTGTACCTGGAAGGATGGCGTCATATGTTGCTATATCTTGGCGAGTGACAGCATCGGAAGACTGTACTTGAATCACCAGGATCTAAGGGAAAGACTTGGCTGATTAGTGTCAGTGCGTGATGTGTAAGCGCCGGCACGCGACAATACCGCACGATCCTAGGACGAGCGCGTGCTCGCCTCAAAGCGCACACAGAAGCGGCCTTGTCCAACCAGCGACGGTACCTGAGATCAGGACGCCACACTATTCTGTTAGTCCTCCGAACGCCTGGACCGCGCAGTGCGCTAGGGGAGGGGAGAGCCGAACAGCGCAGTACACCGAGCAGAAGAGAGAGCGTGACATCGATGAGATTGCTGCAGGAAGCTGTTTTACACGATGTAGAGCTAACGAAGAACACTACCTCTAATTGAACGCCACCGACGCAAAGCGGCGTCGCATACAACGGGCAACTACAACCTCGCAGGCCCAGCACTGCGTGAACAAACACACACGCATCAATCGCGTCCCCGCAACCAACAACGTACCACTCACTCCTCTGACACAATGATGACGCTCTTTCCCTTATTCCGCCCGGTCTGCACGTCAACGATCGCGTGGCCCGCCCGCTCGAGCCCGTGTGTGGCGTCCTCGGTGTACTTGATCTTCCCCTCCTTCACCAGCAGCGGGAGTGTTTCGTAGAAGTGCGCGAGGTGCTTCTCGTGCAGCCACATGACGATGAACCCACTGAGCTTGAGCTGCTTGCCCACGATCAGCGGCAGGTTCTTCACGAAGTACGGCTCCTCGCCGTTGTACGCGCTGATCATGCCGCATTCCTACGAAAGGAAATCGAAATCAGAAGTCCGCGTCAGCGCTCGGGGGTATCACGAAGGGAAAGACGCACGATGAATCGCGCGCCGACCGACGCCGCCTGGATCGCGGCCTCGAGCGTCTCCCCGCCGACGTTGTCCCAGTATCTGCCGCGCACACATCAGCCCGCTGCACGAACGCAAAGCGCGCACACGCACATGTCGATTGGCCCCGCGCGCGCGAGCACGTCCCGCGTGCGCTCCGTCTTGTAGTTGAACGCGACGTCTGCACCGAGGCTCTTGATGAACGCGACCTTTTCCTCGCTCCCCGCGGACGCAATCACCTTCAGGCCCTGCTGCTTCGCGATCTGGATGACCGTCCTGCGCAGGGTCAGCATCTGTCCAGGCGGGAAATCGAGGGCAGGGAGGGGAGAGGGGGAGACGAGGACGGGTACTTACGCGCCGACGGGGCCTGCGCCTGCGGTGACGAAGACGGTCTCACCCTGCATACGTCGTCAGCGGCGCGTGGTGAGCGCATGGAGGAAGAAAGTGGGCGTACGGGCTTAGCCTGCGAGTACTCGCGCCAGGCATGGTGCGCGGTCTGACCTGTGTACGGAGCGGGGCGGGGCGGGTCAGTAAACACGGACGAGGCCAGCGATGGGAAGCAGAAGAGGGAACACGCACCGGGCATGCCGCACACGCCGACGTACACGCTCCACGGGAGGCCCTCCTCGTTCTTGAGCACGGTGAGCTTCTCCGCGTCCGCGGGCGCCGCGACGAAGTATTGCTGGAAGGCTGCGCGCGCCGACCGCGTGGTGCATGCGCGAGACGCAGTGGCGCACGCAAAACAATCACAGTTCCAGGCATATGCGCCCAGCGCGACACGTGCAGCGCCGAGTGAGTGGCGCAGGAATGGAATGGTGCCCGTTTGGGTTTTCGGTTTAGTTTAGGTTGGCGATCGGGCGCGCGGCAGGGTGGGATTGCCGTCGAATTGGAAGTCGGATATCGATCGCGGGGCCGATCGGCGAAGGTTGGGATTCGTAGCAGAATAGAAGGGAGGGAGGAGAAGGTTATAAGCGGGAAGAAGGTTATTGAGAGAATGACGTACGGTGCGTGCCATAGACATGGTCGCCGGCCTTGAAAGAGGCATGCTCCGAGCGGAGGACGAGGCCGACGCCATAGTTGTTCAGGCTGAACGTCAGACATCCGTAAGCACGCAATAAAGCACGATGTCAGTGCGACTCACGGCTCGCCAATGGTGAAAGCGGGCTACACAAGCGCGGTGTCAGCAGAGGTTCCGCTGGTGAGCGCGAGACGCACCGAGTAGTTCTTGATGCTCGCGTCGCGCATGCGGCCGCGGAGGTACGGGTCGATGGAGAGCACGAGGGTCTTGACGAGGATGCCGCCGTTCAGCGGGACGCTCTCGAGGTCGATCGTCTGCGATTCGTCGTACACCGTCGTCTTGCCCGGCTCGGGCAGCCCTGCGCGCGCGTCGGTCACACGTCCGCACACTCCGGCAGGTCCACGCACCCGTGGGGATCTCGTTGAAGACAAGACGGCCGTTCTTTACTGGGGCCATTGCTGCGGTGCTAGTGAATCAAGTTAATGGGTGATGGATGCGAGGCACAGCGACGGGAGAGGAGCCTTTTATACGCTCGTGCATTTTATTTTTAGGATATATGATATATTCTTCTCCACTTCTTGCGCGAGCTCGACGTGACGGGGTTGTGCGCCTTATATTTACTCAGCTCGATCGCATAAGCGCCCGTGTCTGAGGCATTCGCGGATTGGTAAGTGCGCGCTGCGCTGCTCGCAATGGGCAGGCCGACTGGGCCCGCCTGGACTCGCAGCAGACATTGTCCGGGGAGGACCTCGGGGGACCTGCGAAAGTGAAAGGTTCAGTCCAGTCCCCTGAACCAAGAACCGAACCTTGACATCCTACCCTGAACCGGACCTGGACTGAACCTGAACCTAGGTTCGGTTCGGGTGGTTCAGGTTCTGAACCTTGGTTCTGAACTGAACTTCGGCAACACTGGTCACCGCTACTTTTGTACAACGGAAATAGCACGTGCACGATCCCTTCAATTTCTAGCCAATCGACTCCTTTTAGGTAGAGGAACAACTCTGCTAAACCCTTTCTTTTACATAAAACTCAAAACTGAATGAGTAAAATTGGCCGCACCACGTGATGAACGCCTGTTATGGAAAGTGAAGCACGTGAAATGTACAAATGAGGTAACTACAGCTCAAATTGGCGCGCGACAGTCTCCGGCACACGCCTGTGCGAAGTGTAACGTCTCGAGCTAAATTGCTTCACTTTAAGCTGGGCTAAAAGGCCGTTGCGATATGCATTCTTCCTCGGAAATCACAGACGGCACTGGCGGTGGGCCATCTTCGACCTCCGAGTCACTACTAATGACTGAAGCTTGAAGGGTGAGCACAGGAGGATGAGCTCTAGGCCAGCTTTTTCATCACTCGCTACACTATCAGAGCAATCAAAACATCGGTTCAACTAGCGCGTTTGTCCACAGGCGTGACGATGCCCGTAGGGCAATCGCGTGAGGTACGGTACAGAAAATCGAGCAATCATGATCTCCGGCTATACGATCTCCGGCTCCCGACATGTGCGTGCAACGATCAGGCACGCCCAAGCTCGTCCTCGGCAAACCCATATTCCAACATACACTTGTTTCACTCTGTATTGATTCATAGCATGTGTTCCGGTAACATTAGCGCCCGATGGCCAATCGCCCGTCGAATTGGCCGCTGTACATAATAGGCGGTGACTAAGTGTCTCACCATAGAAGTCAGCTCCTTCATTATCGATAGTAGCTCGAGCACTCCCAAGCACTGCGTAATGGCAGCGCGGACGCAGGCTTTGCCTCTTGACAATGCTCGTGCCTACCGGCGTGTACCGATAGCTGCATTCCCTCGACCTTGCTAGGTACGCCGACTGGCGCCAATCGAAGGAATGGACAACCTGTTCCTGCTTACGGTTCGTGGCTGTGTGCGACTAGTGGCGCCTGATGACCAATAGCCAGTAGAGACACCCCACCTACCCCAGAGCCTGCCACAGACCCAACGCAAACACAGCTAGTTAGTCACAGCGAACAGCTTCATTGATTCCCTGGAATGCAACTCTACAAAGATCATTTTGCGAGGCTTGGCCGGATGCTCTTAATAATCAGCGATGCCTGACTGTTGGGCGCATGTATTAGCCTCTCTCGAGGAAGGACGATGGTCGTCCCTTGGACTGTCTGACAAAGCAGTGGGCGTCAAAAATGTCGAGAACGTGTCTAGTACGTGACGATTGTGAGTATCCGTGCTGTTCTGAGGAAACAGCATGCTGGGATCCTGTACCTTTATTTGATTCGTTCTGCAAGTGGCATGCGGTTCATGCCACTTCACAGCATGACACAAGGACTGCTCAAAAACGAATACAGAAGTATTCTACCAAACCTTCAGAGTGATGCGATGCGCACAGCTATGGAAAAGCAAAACCCACTCCATGCGCATCTCGTGCCCGGACAAACACTGAAAGCACTGCGGTCAGAGCGTCGCGCATATCTGAAGAAGCGCGAGCCGTTTGATCACGCACTGCATGAGGGATGCACCGTGCATGACCGGTGGGTTAAGGTACAAAAAGATAATGATGCAAGGGTTCTTGGTGTGAACCAACTTATTTGTCTGCTGATCATGCATGTTGATATACCTTGGCTAGGCTCTCACAATCAAGATATACTCGGTTACCCCAAATTCAATGCTTCACTTACAGTTGTAGGTTATCAGAGGAAGGTAAATGGGCGGCATCTCAATCAGGCATTGTGCTTATGTATATTCATAGATAGAAGGGTTTCTAATATTTAGTTGCTTGCACATACACTACCGGTGAGTATGCGTGCGCAGACTTTGGTTGCCATAAACCGTTCATAAAGTGGGTCAGCGCTGCCAAGTATAGGGTACACAAAGAGGTGTCTATTTACAGCCATTTCGGATGATAATTCCAGGCTCAGCAAAAAGACATTTCGACACTTTGACTCTAAGACACTGTTGAGCGAGTCAAGGAGTAGTGCACTACTCAAACCGCTAAGTAAACTTGTACAAGTTGACTTAGCTGACGGAAATTCTACCATAACAAGGAGATAACTTCTGTCTGTAGATACAGACTGCAGAGGTGCATGCATTCCCCATTCTTGCATTGCATCCCAGATGATGTTTCTCCTTTATCTGCTTCACCACCTGCCTGGCAAGGCACATTCTAAGCATGCACTCACACTTCCGCAGGGGGCATGCTCGACTTCACAGTCGCCTCACCCACTCCCCCTTCAAAATGCACGGAATTCCGAGGATGTGTGCTCACTTGCCAATAGCACACCAGGCACATGTCCGAGTGGACTGCAGATCATGTTCAATATGGTGAGTGTATGTGCTGGTTTTGATGCATGGTGTGCAGCCATCCAGGTAAACCTTGTCCTTCCATAAAGGTCATACTTGGCCTCCTTACACATACTACAGCAGGGGCAGCACCTCTGCTATCTCAGCAGTTCAGCTATGCGGCCCACACCACTGCATGAAGCTGCAGATTATGTGTGTCTAGGATTGCCCCGGAATCAGTGAATTCTAATTGGATCCTGGGCTCATCCTGGCTCAATCACAGCTTCGTCAGGATTGGCATGGGATCCCTTCATTGCAGGCTCATTGCAGGCAGATTGCAAGGGTCATCTGGTTGGCTACTTTTTAGATATTGCAGCATGTATCAATCCCATGTAATTATTCACTTATCAAATATTCCAAAGGCCTCTATTAGGACTAGATAGGTCAATGTGGCAACCATGTCATGAGCAATGCAACCAAGTCCCCTTTGCCTTGTATGTGTGCACAGGAATCTTCTGCTCTGAGCTCACTCAACGACTTTGAGCAATTCTGTGTCATGCTGGCACTTATGAAGAAGTCATAGCAGTTGCCATGAACTTTATAGGAATGATTGAGCAGCAGCAGTCACTCAACAACTTTGAAATTCTGTGTCAAGCTTGTGCTTGTGAAGAAGTCATAGCACATTGTCATCTCGTTGGTGACCTCATATCACATAGGAAAGTAGGTAATGCATGCTAGATGATTTTGAGGGCCAACAGTTTTGATGGCATTGATTACCTGCAGAATCCTTTGGCAATGCATCACTCTCAGGAAGATTGAATATTCCGGTAAGCATCTCACCTCCTTGCCACCAATCTCTTGAAGATCACATTTACAGTGGACTGGAAATCAAGTCTGGCCTGATTAATAACATACGCATGTAGGAACAATGCATGTCAAAGTTGCACATGCCGAGCTGGGTGTTACGGGTTGTATACCCATTCGTATATTCTGTCACGAATATAATTGGTTCTTCTGCACATAGCCCAATTTGCGTGTGCAAGGCAAATCTGTTACTAATCAGCCTTCAGGCCCTGAGTCTACGACTCTAGGGGATCAGTCAATATCCAATATGCGTGAGAGGATATAATCTGCTCAGGAGCAAGCCTTATAGAATATAGGACTTGCCTAAGTCCGAGAAGTCAATGTGCACTTCGAGGACTTAGTCATTCCGAGAGCTCGGTGAATACTGAGTGTAGTTTCCTACATTTGAGAATGAGTATAAGACTCTTGTTTACACAACAAGGTCAAGCTGAAGAGCCTCGACTTAGTTACATGAGTTTATATACTATGCTGGGGTTTAGGAGTCTTATCCATCCCAGATGTCACTGCTACTATCTATGTCCTAGATTGAAACATTTGATAAGTATGTAGCGATATATCTGAAACAATAGATAGCAATGTTATGGCAGTTGAACGCCATCTGTCAGTCACAGAATGAAACAATGGCAGAGTTGCATCTGCCCTAGGTAAATCAGACCTTATATGCTAGTACAACTGGGGTTATGCCCAGTAGAGTCACGAGTAGCCAGGGGAGTTGGTTGCGCAACAAGTCCCTGTATTGTATTCGCCCAATGGTGAGTGTTTGAAAAATCAAAATAACTGTAACACCGGGCAAGTGACAAGAACACCTTGAGACATGACTTCAAGGAACAGGGACCAACATAAGTGGTTTTGATTACAAACTGGCAAGGAAATTCTGCACCCGCCGCACTGCTTATATACATGTACAGGTAACCAGGGACTGTGCGAAAACGGTACACCCAGCACCGTCAAAGTCCCCCGTATTGTACGATTGACTATGCCCCCTTGCACTGTGTGTCACGGTTATTTTGATTTTTCGAATATCGACAGAACTCACCACTAGGCGAATACGATACAGGGACTTGTTGCGCAACCAACTTCCCTGGCCACTCGTGACTCTACTGGGCGCATCCCCAGTGGTACTAGTCTATAGGGCACGTTTCATCTTTGGCAGATCCAACTCTGCCACCGTTTCGTGTTAATCATTTGTTAACTGATAGATGGCGTTCAACCGCCATCATTCCTATCTATCGTCTCAGATATATCACTACATACCTATCAAACGTTTGGTACTATAGCGTAGATAGTATCGGTGACATCTGGGACAGACTTGACCCCTGAAACCCAACGTAGTATATAAACTAATGTACCTACTGTCGAAGCTCTTCAGCTCGACCTTGTTGTATAAACAAGAAGTCTTATACTCGTTCTCAAACGTAGGAAACTACGCTCAGTATTTCTCACTCGAGCAACCGAACGACTAAGTCCTCGAAGTACACGCTGACTTCTCGGACTTAGGCGAGTCTTATATTCTACTAGACTCGCACCTGAACAGATTATATCCTCTAACGCGGATTGGATATTATACGATCTCCTAGGAACTTCACCTAGGACCTGAAGGCATCTAACGAGCATTTGCCTTGCATACGGCTATACGCCCACGTGCAGAAGAACGATCTATATTCACGACTCGAATATACGAACGGGTATTCGACCCATAACAGAAGGTCGAGCTTATCACACCCTCACCTACCACGGTGTAAGGGCACATGATATTTGGACCAGAATTCCCAGCACGACTGATTGAACTCTTGCCCGAGGACATTCAGGGAGTCTACAGACTCAACCAATACGAGTGGACTGACACCATTGGAGCCTTCCGTAACCGCGGAGGAATTGTTGTCATCCCCAGAGAAGATAGGGCATCGAAGTGGGTACAAGTATACCCCTCCGCAGGAACGACCGCTTGGGAAATAACGCGTGAAGCGTTCGAACGATTCGGAGAAATCCCTCCGATGTCAACCGCGACGTTGATGACACAAGACTCTACTACTCACTCTATGCTTCGGCTTAGAGGCTTCTTGTACAGCGTAAGCGTCTTCTGTAGTCGTCGATAGGCGAGAACTTAGGAGTAAGCGAGTAAGCAGCAGGCTAGGCGGTTGGGTGGTTAACCCGTAGGCAATTGTTTATGAATAGAGCTAAGTCTCTAACGACTTAGCGAACCAGTATATATACATGTATTATAAGACCCCTAACAGCCTTATTACATAATCTACTTCGGTACGTATTCTACTACAGGACCCCTGTCATTATGGGACTGAGTAATACGCGGTAATGGTATATGCCGATCAACCGGGATATAGGTTATCGGCGTTGTGCGTCGCCCAGTAGCGTTAAGGGCGCTATGTCTTAGTAAACCGACGCGTGACATTATGCGCGGTCCGCTGACGTTGTGGTGCTGATGTGATACGGACGAGATGTCCGATTGGCTAGCGGCTAAGCTTGTGATATGCACGGGAACAGATCCGTGATTAGATACCATCGTCATGGGAGATAACGCGGCCATCAATCGGCATGAATCTAACTATTTGTTAGGTGCCGGGTTATGACGGGTTATAGGACGTATTGCGTAGATAATTGCTATTAATCCCAGGAAAATTGCAGTAAATGCAGGGAAATTCTTGTGACAGTTGACCGAAAACGAAACCGAAACCATCAACAGAACCTCCGATGCCGATGGAAATACGAATCAGCCTTCGGGCGCCACAGGAATGGCAGGAATTGAGCGCATCGGAGATGATGGGAGAAATCTTGGAAACTTTACAGGAACAGATAACAGCCAGACCGGAGGACAGGACCCTCCAGGATTTGTATCTGCTTTTGCGCAGAGTGGGATTGGGCCTATGGCTGGAGGAACAGACCTCTTTGGAAACCCCCCACAGAACGCACCCGGAATGGGTAGCGGAGGAAATCCGTCTTGGACTAGCCCAAGCGGAGGAATGGGAACGACAAACCCAGGAACATGGCCTTCAGGCCTATTTGGACGAACCTCCACAGGTACAAGCGGAGGAGGACTGGGAGGAAACTTCGGACTCGGAGGAGGAATCCCCGCGAACCCCGGAGGAGGAAACCCTGGAGGGAACCCAGGGAACCCCGGAGGAAATCCAGGAAACCCGGGTGGAGGATACCCGGGAGGAGGAGGACCCCCAGGAGGGCCTCCACCACCAAATGCGCCGCAGCCTCAACCTCCGGCACCGAACCCGTACTACCGACCCCCGATGATAAAGATCAATCCCCCAGACGTATTCGACGGGGAACGATCCGACATGCAGAACTTCATAAACCAGTGCAATTCCTGGTTTACGATGTACGAAACGTCATTTCAGAACGACGTTCAGAGAGTGATCTTTATCCTCTCTTATATTTCGAACAAGGGGAAAACGGGCCAATGGAAACAGAATTATCACCGGGTTTATACGAACCCCCAGACAAAACGATTCTTCCCGCCTAGTCTTGCACAGTTTGATGCAGACTTCCAGAAAGCCTTTGGAGCCATCGAAGAAGTACAGAAGGCGCGGAAGAAAATCCTGGACGTAACCCAGGACAGGAAGGACATCGATGATTATATCACCGAGTTCAACAACTTGGCCGGAAAGGCCCAGTACAATCGATACAGCGCGGACGGAAACGCGTTGCTCATAACCCTCTTCGAGAAAGGGTTACCCGAACACACGACCCGATACATCATCGGCGTTCGGCCGCTACCAGCGACCATTGATGAATGGCAGTCCGCTGCCTCGTACTATGAAAATACGTACAAGATATTCTTGAAACGGGATAAACCGTTTGTCAAGAAAAAGGCTTGGCAAGCCTCGAACCAGAATAACGGACGCACTAGTGCTCCACAGACAACCGCACCGAAAGATCCGAATGCGATGGATGTAGATCGAATGACCACACAGGAAAGGGACGATCACATCAAGAAGGGAAAATGCTTCACCTGTCATCAACCAGGACATATGTCGCGAGACTGCCCGAAGAGGCCGAGGAAGCCAGCCCGCCCTAGGCGGACTACTCGAAAAACCGAAGAAGAAGAAGCCGAACAAGAAGCTCGCATTGAAGAAGTCTCTGAGGAAGAGACTGAATACATCACCGCCAACAGGGCGGTCACAGCAATTAGGGCTCTGAAAGCCAAGAACCCCGAGCTCCTAGCACAGCTCGTAGAAGAACAGGATTTTGCCTAGGAGGGAAGCCCACGGTCTTACCCTCCGAGAAAGCAGCGCATGTAATTACCTCGTTCGAGAAGAATCGATCCCTCTTCATCCCGGTAATCATGACGCTGGCAAAACCCGTGAAGTGCAATGCACTAATCGACTCAGGAGCAATGTCGAACCTAATCCACAGCAGAGTGGTAGAAAAATACAAGGTGCCCACACAACCCTTGAAGAACCCGATCATCGTCAAAAATGTCGACGGAACAGAAAACAAAGATGGGCGAATAGACCGAGAAGCTACCATACTACTACGATATCCGAAGACCCAGAAAACGCGAAAAGTCCGATTCCTGGTAGGATCAATCAGAACGGAAAATATGATTCTAGGGTATGGATGGCTAAAAGACGAAAACCCCACAATCGACTGGAAGGACCAAACAGTCGATGTACGATCGATACTCGGGGCAGAAGAAAAGAAACAGGAAGCCACGATCCGAATGGATACGGTGGAGATGGTAGTTGCCCCAGAAGGAAAAATTCCAACAAGGGGGACCCAAGAAGCTGCAGGGTATGACCTTTACGCCACAGAAGAAACCGAGATTCCCGCCGGAGGATGGAAACTCGTCTCCACAGGAGTAAAAATGAAGATCCCGAAGGGATCGTATGGAAGGCTGGCCGGACGATCAGGCAACACCCTCAGACACGGATTGGTGGTACAAGCCGGAATCATAGACTCGGACTACCGAGGAGACGTCGGAGCCATCGTCTTCAACTACTCAGACAAAGCGCATAGGATTATCCCGGGCATGCGAATAGCCCAGATAATTTTCGAACGACACCTCACCCCCGACATCTTAGAAGTCAAAGACCTAGACGAAACAGAACGAGGGGAGAAAGGGTTCGGATCCACGGACCAGCCAGAAGAAACAGCGCAGCGGCTCTATACTCCCGAAGAGTACGAAGCGATCCGACGCTTCGCAAAAGATAACCCTAGGATCATAGGAAAGAAAGGGGAGACGCGAAAGAAGTTCCGAACAAAGATACAAATCATCAACGCTGTCAGGAAAGCGCTGACGAAATCCCAGGAATTCGCACAAAAAACCCCCGAGCCAGAACGAACGATTGAAGAGATGGTCCCGAAACACCTACTGGACTTCGCCAAGGTGTTCAGTAAGGAATCCGCAGCAGTGTTTCCCCCATCGAGACCATGGGACCACGCAATCGAATTAAAACCCGATTTCGTGCCGAAGGACTGCAAAGTCTATGCACTCTCGCCTAAAGAGCAACAGGCGCTGGATGAATTCCTAAAAGAAAACTTGGCCAAGGGATTCATAGTCCCTTCAAAATCCCCGATGGCGTCACCATTCTTTTTCGTCCCAAAGAAAGACAGCGGCCTACGACCCTGTCAAGATTATCGATATCTGAATGAAGGGACGATAAAGAACGTTTATCCCTTGCCACTAATCTCAGAGCTCCTGGAAAAGCTAAAGGGAGCAAAGATCTTCACAAAAATGGACCTTAGAGCAGGATACAACAACGTGCGAATCAAAAAAGGAGACGAATGGAAAGCGGCCTTCAAAACGAACCGAGGGTTGTACGAGCCCACGGTTATGTTTTTCGGATTGTGCAATGCACCCGGGACCTTTCAGGCAATGATGAACGAAATCCTGAAAGAAGAAATCCTCGAAGGATGGGTGCTTGTTTATATGGACGACATCCTCATTTTCTCAGAAGACGAGAAAATACACAAGGAACGGGAGCGGCGGATCCTTCAGAGATTGGCGGATAACCATCTCTTTGTGAAACCCGAGAAATGCGCCTTCGATGTCGACAGAGTCGAGTTTCTGGGACTAGTCATCACCCCAGGAAATATCCAGATGGACCCAGCGAAACTCAATGGGATTAAGGAGTGGCCGACTCCCCGAAATCTCAAAGAAGTCAGATCCTTCTTAGGATTTGCGAACTTCTATCGGAAATTTATCGATCACTACTCTACGCACGACCGACCCTTGGTAGACCTCACAAAAACGGTCACAGGGACAGGGTTCCAATGGACGGAGAAAGAACAGAAAGCATTCGAATTCATGAAGAAAGCATTCACGACGGCGCCCGCACTAGGAACACCAGACAAGGAGAAACCGTTCATCCTCGAAACAGACGCATCTCAGTTCGCCACAGGAGCAGTACTAAAACAGACAGATGAAACAGGGAGCGAACGGCCGGTGGGATATCTCTCACAATCCCTGACATCAACAGAACGAAACTACGAAATCTACGATCGCGAACTACTCGGAATAGTCCGAGCATTAGAAGAATGGCGGCACCTATTGGAAGGAGCACCGCACCGGATCTTGATCCGAAGTGATCATCAGAACCTGACGTACTGGAGAAGCGCACAGCGCCTAAATCGGCGACAAGCGAGATGGCATCTATTCCTTTCGCAATTCGACCTGAAATTGCAGCACGTCCCCGGAAGGAAACTAGTCATGGCCGACACGCTTTCCAGGTTGTACCACTTGGACGAAAGCAACGAAGACAACGAGGGAATCACCATGATTCCAGACGAACTCGTCGTCCACGCAATCCAGATCCCAATCATTGATCGAATCAAGAACGCCAATGATCGAGATGAATCTGCGGAACAGGCGATCCGTGCTCTAGGGGGCACAGGCGAATTCCCCGTGAGAACCACCGCAGATGAATGGCAACAAACGGATGGGATACTGCTCTACAAGGGCAGGATGTACGTGCCAAGGGACGAGGGCCTTCGACGGGACATCATCTCAAAATACCACGACACGGTCCCGGCCGGACACCCTGGGATCTGGGGTACAACAGTACAGGTTACGACCCACTTTTTGTGGCCTGACATGAGAACAATGATAGCGGAATACGTCCGGGGCTGTGCAATCTGTCAACAGATGAAACCTGATAGGAATCCGCTGAAACCCCCTTTGCAACCAATACCGACACGGGAAGACGCCCTCCCCTTCTCACAGTGCTCGGTCGATTTTGTCACCGACCTGCCAAGAGTTGGAAAGTATGACTCCATGATGGTGATTGTCGACCATGGCCTATCCAAGGCCATCTCTCTCACCCCATGCGACAAAACGATCACTAGCGAAGGGGCGGCAGAGATATTTCACCGGAAAATCTACTCGCTATATGGCATCCCCCGAAAGATCATTTCAGACAGAGGACCGCAGTTTGCATCAAAGCTTTTCAAGGAATTATGCAAGCTGCAGGGAACAGAATCAGCGATGAGTACGGCGTACCATCCACAGACCGACGGACAGACAGAAAGAATGAATCAACAGATCGAAGTATACCTTCGCATCTATTGCATGAACGACCCGTTCCAATGGGTACAACGACTGCCTGACGTCGAATTTGCGCACAACACCAGACGAACCGAAAACCGGCCAGCGCCACTCAAAATAATCTTAGGATATGTCCCGAGAGGATTCCCAGACTATGACAGGGTAGGGAACGTCCCGGCAGCTGTTGACAGGATCAAGAAGATCAAAGAGGTGCGAAAGATGGCATTCATCGCGCATGAATTAGCCCAGAAAAGAATGGCAGGGCGGTTCCTCAGAGAACTACCGAAGCTTGAGAAAGGAGATAAGGTCTGGCTTGACGCAAAGAACCTAACTATCCCCTACGAATCTAACAAGCTGGCACCAAAAAGGGAAGGACCCTTCACTATCACAGAAAAGATGGGACCCACGACATACCGGCTGCAATTACCAACAAGCTGGAAAGTTCATCCGGTATTCCACGCCGCCTTACTAAAACCATTCAAAGAAACAAGGGTGCACGGACCCAATTACTTACGGCCGCCACCTGATGTCATCAAGGGACAGGAAGAATATGAGGTCGAAGCCATCTTGGCTGACAGATGGAAAGGAAAGAAGCATCAATACTTCGTCAAGTGGAAAGGCTATGCCACGGCCGACAATTCATGGGAAGACGAGGCGAACTTGGAGCACTCCAAGGAGCTGATAAAAGACTACCACAAGACGAGAGTCAGGACAACCCCGACACTCGAAAACAGGACAGTAATAGTATGTCGACGACTCGCCACCAGCTTCCCCGCCGTACCACGACCCCCGGCGATGCAGATCGTCGAGAAGGCCGGCCGCGAGGTACGCCAACAAGAAGGTACTCCCCCCAACATCTGCAGATTAGACACGCCCTCCTCTGGTACAGGGCCGAGGGACCTTTTGCTGGCCGAGCCGATGGCTGGTCGGCCCTCTTCGACATCGCGCAGGATCTCACCCACGTCTACAGCTCGTACCAGAACATCACCGAGGACCTCGTCCGAATGGAGGGGCAGATCAGAGCGCAGAGAGAGGGACTCGAGCTACTCACCGACAGACTTATCGACAGATTGGCCGCCACCACGACGGCCCGACTACGACACGCGCTCAACGACTTCGAGGATCGCGAGCACGTTGCTCCCAATCGACCCGAATACATACCGCGACCCACCCGCTTTTTCACCCCCGACGAACGACGCCGAGTTGCAAGGCCGTTTGATTTTATGGAGGGCGATAGAGTATTATTTCCGTTGCCTACCGAGACTCAGAGGGCCCGCCGAACAGGAGTTAGAGACCCGACACCACGTATTTCTGGTATGGGAGGCAACGGGAGACGTGAACCACCTGCACGCCCAACGAGCCCTAGGGCTACCCCAGCGCGACAGCGAAGAGCGAATAGCACGCCGCCTATTCGACGATCTCCTTCAGTGCAGAGTATTACCCGCGAGGAGTTTGAGCGAGGTGCGAGGGAGCACGAACGAGACACCGCCTCCCTACCAACGTGGGCCGCCCGAAACCTCCACCGAGCCGCACACCACTGGAGGTACCAGCATAACGAATACCTCCGCGATATCCCTTCCTTACGGGTACCAGCGAGGCCCTCACCCGAGCAGCCGTGCCGACAATGTGGTTCTGCTAACCACTGGATCCTCGACTGCCCCGATTATATTTGCAGAACTTGTGGGCTCAATCAACCAGGTCATCGACAGAATGAATGCCGCCAACACTTCGTATGGCGAACTCCTACGACCCCGTCCCTCAGCGGGAACGGCGACATCTACAACGAACAGGACGCCGAGGCACTCTGAAGAGGGGAACTTGGAAAATTCGTTGAGGCTGACGAATGCTTAGGGAGGGTCTGATGTCACGGTTATTTTGATTTTTCGAATATCGACAGAACTCACCACTAGGCGAATACGATACAGGGACTTGTTGCGCAACCAACTTCCCTGGCCACTCGTGACTCTACTGGGCGCATCCCCAGTGGTACTAGTCTATAGGGCACGTTTCATCTTTGGCAGATCCAACTCTGCCACCGTTTCGTGTTAATCATTTGTTAACTGATAGATGGCGTTCAACCGCCATCATTCCTATCTATCGTCTCAGATATATCACTACATACCTATCAAACGTTTGGTACTATAGCGTAGATAGTATCGGTGACATCTGGGACAGACTTGACCCCTGAAACCCAACGTAGTATATAAACTAATGTACCTACTGTCGAAGCTCTTCAGCTCGACCTTGTTGTATAAACAAGAAGTCTTATACTCGTTCTCAAACGTAGGAAACTACGCTCAGTATTTCTCACTCGAGCAACCGAACGACTAAGTCCTCGAAGTACACGCTGACTTCTCGGACTTAGGCGAGTCTTATATTCTACTAGACTCGCACCTGAACAGATTATATCCTCTAACGCGGATTGGATATTATACGATCTCCTAGGAACTTCACCTAGGACCTGAAGGCATCTAACGAGCATTTGCCTTGCATACGGCTATACGCCCACGTGCAGAAGAACGATCTATATTCACGACTCGAATATACGAACGGGTATTCGACCCATAACACTGTGATGCTGGCTGTCGCATGTTGTTGTCGTCCTACTTCCAACAGTGCATACCTTGATTGCTTGACTATCTGTAGCCTCCTGACTTGCCTGCTCATCAGGTACACTGGGTGCCTTAGCACCAGATGCACCATTGACCATGTTCATATCGCCTTGCTCAGCATTCTCCATTCCCTCAGCATTATCATCAGGAACTACACCATTAATCTGCTCAAGAAAATCGATCATGTTCTGCAGCTCTTGAGTTCCAGCCTCCAATATCTTCTGCTTGTTTACTCGAGCCTGTAAGGTCTTCTGCTGGTATGCTGACATTTCATCTTGCATCTTCTGAATTGACAGGACAAGCCCATTGAGCTTCGCAAGCCTAGTACTCAGGATGTTGGCAGTGTTCATAGGTGGCAGGCAGCCAGTGGTGACAGACTAATGTGGACAAAACTAAGTCTCAGAGGCACTGACTGTGCTAAAAACTGTATATACATGTCAGGTCACTGGTGCTATCAATGTACTTGTTTCTATACCTCAGCTGCATGCACAGCGATTAATTGAGCTGGGTGTCACAGTGCATGCCCTCGGTGTAGGTGATGTGACCGGTAGATAAGATGATGGACATGTTGTAGATAAGTAGGGGCATTAGCACCATCCATGGTCACAAGTAGTTACATGCAGCATCACAGTAGTTACAGTAGTTACATGTGCACTGACCCCTTGAGGGCAGGCACTTAGCTAGTGGTGCAGCATGTACAATAACGTACAAAAGTAATTGGGCAACACCAATATTGGTACTTACCAATGGACTGGGCAAGGTTTGTGGCCCCCCAAAATTAGGATAGTAGACAGAAGGAACTCAGTACTATGCACATATGATTACATTGCCATCGGCTCGTACAGTGAGCCAGAATGAGGCAATCATGTGATCAACGTGTTGATACACCCACCTTGTGCTGCTTCTTGGTAACAAAGCAATTGGTCAAATCACTATCTGTGTGCTATCTCATACTCCTATGGTCTATACTTCACCATCTAAGTGTGGTAGAATAGTCGAACTCTACCATGCTGGCCACTCTGCTGCAGTCATTGCTCGTCACTTCAATATCACTCGCAACACCGTTTACAACATCGTTAACCACTTCCACCACACCAAGTCATGCTACCCTCAGCTGAAGGCAGGCTGCCCAGCAAAGCTATCCAAACAGGACCGCAAATATGCGGTCTTACTAGATAGAGGGCACACTCGCAATGTTGCAGAGCTCCAGCGTGAGCACTTCCAAAATGACCATCCCATCACACTACGGTGTGCTCTACGGAAGGAGGGGCTGGTGTCTGCAATTCATAGGAGGGTGCCCTATCTGTCTACAAGACACAGAAAGGTGCGGAGGGTCTGGGCAGAAGGAGTGGGGGATTGGAGTGTGGACTATTGGCAGACCATCATTTTCAGTAACAAGTGCAAGATTGAGCTCTCGGGCACAGGTGGGAGGGGTTTTTGTTGGAGAAGGCCTGGGGATGCACTACAAGCAAGGTACATGAAGAAGACATGGAAATCAGGCAACAGGGGAGTGATGGTGTGGGGGTGCATCACTGAGAAGGGGGTTGTGTTATGGGTCGAATACCCGTTCGTATATTCGAGTCGTGAATATAGATCGTTCTTCTGCACGTGGGCGTATAGCCGTATGCAAGGCAAATGCTCTTTAGATGCCTTCAGGTCCTAGGTGAAGTTCCTAGGAGATCGTATAATATCCAATCCGCGTTAGAGGATATAATCTGTTCAGGTGCGAGTCTAGTAGAATATAAGACTCGCCTAAGTCCGAGAAGTCAGCGTGTACTTCGAGGACTTAGTCGTTCGGTTGCTCGAGTGAGAAATACTGAGCGTAGTTTCCTACGTTTGAGAACGAGTATAAGACTTCTTGTTTATACAACAAGGTCGAGCTGAAGAGCTTCGACAGTAGGTACATTAGTTTATATACTACGTTGGGTTTCAGGGGTCAAGTCTGTCCCAGATGTCACCGATACTATCTACGCTATAGTACCAAACGTTTGATAGGTATGTAGTGATATATCTGAGACGATAGATAGGAATGATGGCGGTTGAACGCCATCTATCAGTTAACAAATGATTAACACGAAACGGTGGCAGAGTTGGATCTGCCAAAGATGAAACGTGCCCTATAGACTAGTACCACTGGGGATGCGCCCAGTAGAGTCACGAGTGGCCAGGGAAGTTGGTTGCGCAACAAGTCCCTGTATCGTATTCGCCTAGTGGTGAGTTCTGTCGATATTCGAAAAATCAAAATAACCGTGACATCAGACCCTCCCTAAGCATTCGTCAGCCTCAACGAATTTTCCAAGTTCCCCTCTTCAGAGTGCCTCGGCGTCCTGTTCGTTGTAGATGTCGCCGTTCCCGCTGAGGGACGGGGTCGTAGGAGTTCGCCATACGAAGTGTTGGCGGCATTCATTCTGTCGATGACCTGGTTGATTGAGCCCACAAGTTCTGCAAATATAATCGGGGCAGTCGAGGATCCAGTGGTTAGCAGAACCACATTGTCGGCACGGCTGCTCGGGTGAGGGCCTCGCTGGTACCCGTAAGGAAGGGATATCGCGGAGGTATTCGTTATGCTGGTACCTCCAGTGGTGTGCGGCTCGGTGGAGGTTTCGGGCGGCCCACGTTGGTAGGGAGGCGGTGTCTCGTTCGTGCTCCCTCGCACCTCGCTCAAACTCCTCGCGGGTAATACTCTGCACTGAAGGAGATCGTCGAATAGGCGGCGTGCTATTCGCTCTTCGCTGTCGCGCTGGGGTAGCCCTAGGGCTCGTTGGGCGTGCAGGTGGTTCACGTCTCCCGTTGCCTCCCATACCAGAAATACGTGGTGTCGGGTCTCTAACTCCTGTTCGGCGGGCCCTCTGAGTCTCGGTAGGCAACGGAAATAATACTCTATCGCCCTCCATAAAATCAAACGGCCTTGCAACTCGGCGTCGTTCGTCGGGGGTGAAAAAGCGGGTGGGTCGCGGTATGTATTCGGGTCGATTGGGAGCAACGTGCTCGCGATCCTCGAAGTCGTTGAGCGCGTGTCGTAGTCGGGCCGTCGTGGTGGCGGCCAATCTGTCGATAAGTCTGTCGGTGAGTAGCTCGAGTCCCTCTCTCTGCGCTCTGATCTGCCCCTCCATTCGGACGAGGTCCTCGGTGATGTTCTGGTACGAGCTGTAGACGTGGGTGAGATCCTGCGCGATGTCGAAGAGGGCCGACCAGCCATCGGCTCGGCCAGCAAAAGGTCCCTCGGCCCTGTACCAGAGGAGGGCGTGTCTAATCTGCAGATGTTGGGGGGAGTACCTTCTTGTTGGCGTACCTCGCGGCCGGCCTTCTCGACGATCTGCATCGCCGGGGGTCGTGGTACGGCGGGGAAGCTGGTGGCGAGTCGTCGACATACTATTACTGTCCTGTTTTCGAGTGTCGGGGTTGTCCTGACTCTCGTCTTGTGGTAGTCTTTTATCAGCTCCTTGGAGTGCTCCAAGTTCGCCTCGTCTTCCCATGAATTGTCGGCCGTGGCATAGCCTTTCCACTTGACGAAGTATTGATGCTTCTTTCCTTTCCATCTGTCAGCCAAGATGGCTTCGACCTCATATTCTTCCTGTCCCTTGATGACATCAGGTGGCGGCCGTAAGTAATTGGGTCCGTGCACCCTTGTTTCTTTGAATGGTTTTAGTAAGGCGGCGTGGAATACCGGATGAACTTTCCAGCTTGTTGGTAATTGCAGCCGGTATGTCGTGGGTCCCATCTTTTCTGTGATAGTGAAGGGTCCTTCCCTTTTTGGTGCCAGCTTGTTAGATTCGTAGGGGATAGTTAGGTTCTTTGCGTCAAGCCAGACCTTATCTCCTTTCTCAAGCTTCGGTAGTTCTCTGAGGAACCGCCCTGCCATTCTTTTCTGGGCTAATTCATGCGCGATGAATGCCATCTTTCGCACCTCTTTGATCTTCTTGATCCTGTCAACAGCTGCCGGGACGTTCCCTACCCTGTCATAGTCTGGGAATCCTCTCGGGACATATCCTAAGATTATTTTGAGTGGCGCTGGCCGGTTTTCGGTTCGTCTGGTGTTGTGCGCAAATTCGACGTCAGGCAGTCGTTGTACCCATTGGAACGGGTCGTTCATGCAATAGATGCGAAGGTATACTTCGATCTGTTGATTCATTCTTTCTGTCTGTCCGTCGGTCTGTGGATGGTACGCCGTACTCATCGCTGATTCTGTTCCCTGCAGCTTGCATAATTCCTTGAAAAGCTTTGATGCAAACTGCGGTCCTCTGTCTGAAATGATCTTTCGGGGGATGCCATATAGCGAGTAGATTTTCCGGTGAAATATCTCTGCCGCCCCTTCGCTAGTGATCGTTTTGTCGCATGGGGTGAGAGAGATGGCCTTGGATAGGCCATGGTCGACAATCACCATCATGGAGTCATACTTTCCAACTCTTGGCAGGTCGGTGACAAAATCGACCGAGCACTGTGAGAAGGGGAGGGCGTCTTCCCGTGTCGGTATTGGTTGCAAAGGGGGTTTCAGCGGATTCCTATCAGGTTTCATCTGTTGACAGATTGCACAGCCCCGGACGTATTCCGCTATCATTGTTCTCATGTCAGGCCACAAAAAGTGGGTCGTAACCTGTACTGTTGTACCCCAGATCCCAGGGTGTCCGGCCGGGACCGTGTCGTGGTATTTTGAGATGATGTCCCGTCGAAGGCCCTCGTCCCTTGGCACGTACATCCTGCCCTTGTAGAGCAGTATCCCATCCGTTTGTTGCCATTCATCTGCGGTGGTTCTCACGGGGAATTCGCCTGTGCCCCCTAGAGCACGGATCGCCTGTTCCGCAGATTCATCTCGATCATTGGCGTTCTTGATTCGATCAATGATTGGGATCTGGATTGCGTGGACGACGAGTTCGTCTGGAATCATGGTGATTCCCTCGTTGTCTTCGTTGCTTTCGTCCAAGTGGTACAACCTGGAAAGCGTGTCGGCCATGACTAGTTTCCTTCCGGGGACGTGCTGCAATTTCAGGTCGAATTGCGAAAGGAATAGATGCCATCTCGCTTGTCGCCGATTTAGGCGCTGTGCGCTTCTCCAGTACGTCAGGTTCTGATGATCACTTCGGATCAAGATCCGGTGCGGTGCTCCTTCCAATAGGTGCCGCCATTCTTCTAATGCTCGGACTATTCCGAGTAGTTCGCGATCGTAGATTTCGTAGTTTCGTTCTGTTGATGTCAGGGATTGTGAGAGATATCCCACCGGCCGTTCGCTCCCTGTTTCATCTGTCTGTTTTAGTACTGCTCCTGTGGCGAACTGAGATGCGTCTGTTTCGAGGATGAACGGTTTCTCCTTGTCTGGTGTTCCTAGTGCGGGCGCCGTCGTGAATGCTTTCTTCATGAATTCGAATGCTTTCTGTTCTTTCTCCGTCCATTGGAACCCTGTCCCTGTGACCGTTTTTGTGAGGTCTACCAAGGGTCGGTCGTGCGTAGAGTAGTGATCGATAAATTTCCGATAGAAGTTCGCAAATCCTAAGAAGGATCTGACTTCTTTGAGATTTCGGGGAGTCGGCCACTCCTTAATCCCATTGAGTTTCGCTGGGTCCATCTGGATATTTCCTGGGGTGATGACTAGTCCCAGAAACTCGACTCTGTCGACATCGAAGGCGCATTTCTCGGGTTTCACAAAGAGATGGTTATCCGCCAATCTCTGAAGGATCCGCCGCTCCCGTTCCTTGTGTATTTTCTCGTCTTCTGAGAAAATGAGGATGTCGTCCATATAAACAAGCACCCATCCTTCGAGGATTTCTTCTTTCAGGATTTCGTTCATCATTGCCTGAAAGGTCCCGGGTGCATTGCACAATCCGAAAAACATAACCGTGGGCTCGTACAACCCTCGGTTCGTTTTGAAGGCCGCTTTCCATTCGTCTCCTTTTTTGATTCGCACGTTGTTGTATCCTGCTCTAAGGTCCATTTTTGTGAAGATCTTTGCTCCCTTTAGCTTTTCCAGGAGCTCTGAGATTAGTGGCAAGGGATAAACGTTCTTTATCGTCCCTTCATTCAGATATCGATAATCTTGACAGGGTCGTAGGCCGCTGTCTTTCTTTGGGACGAAAAAGAATGGTGACGCCATCGGGGATTTTGAAGGGACTATGAATCCCTTGGCCAAGTTTTCTTTTAGGAATTCATCCAGCGCCTGTTGCTCTTTAGGCGAGAGTGCATAGACTTTGCAGTCCTTCGGCACGAAATCGGGTTTTAATTCGATTGCGTGGTCCCATGGTCTCGATGGGGGAAACACTGCTGCGGATTCCTTACTGAACACCTTGGCGAAGTCCAGTAGGTGTTTCGGGACCATCTCTTCAATCGTTCGTTCTGGCTCGGGGGTTTTTTGTGCGAATTCCTGGGATTTCGTCAGCGCTTTCCTGACAGCGTTGATGATTTGTATCTTTGTTCGGAACTTCTTTCGCGTCTCCCCTTTCTTTCCTATGATCCTAGGGTTATCTTTTGCGAAGCGTCGGATCGCTTCGTACTCTTCGGGAGTATAGAGCCGCTGCGCTGTTTCTTCTGGCTGGTCCGTGGATCCGAACCCTTTCTCCCCTCGTTCTGTTTCGTCTAGGTCTTTGACTTCTAAGATGTCGGGGGTGAGGTGTCGTTCGAAAATTATCTGGGCTATTCGCATGCCCGGGATAATCCTATGCGCTTTGTCTGAGTAGTTGAAGACGATGGCTCCGACGTCTCCTCGGTAGTCCGAGTCTATGATTCCGGCTTGTACCACCAATCCGTGTCTGAGGGTGTTGCCTGATCGTCCGGCCAGCCTTCCATACGATCCCTTCGGGATCTTCATTTTTACTCCTGTGGAGACGAGTTTCCATCCTCCGGCGGGAATCTCGGTTTCTTCTGTGGCGTAAAGGTCATACCCTGCAGCTTCTTGGGTCCCCCTTGTTGGAATTTTTCCTTCTGGGGCAACTACCATCTCCACCGTATCCATTCGGATCGTGGCTTCCTGTTTCTTTTCTTCTGCCCCGAGTATCGATCGTACATCGACTGTTTGGTCCTTCCAGTCGATTGTGGGGTTTTCGTCTTTTAGCCATCCATACCCTAGAATCATATTTTCCGTTCTGATTGATCCTACCAGGAATCGGACTTTTCGCGTTTTCTGGGTCTTCGGATATCGTAGTAGTATGGTAGCTTCTCGGTCTATTCGCCCATCTTTGTTTTCTGTTCCGTCGACATTTTTGACGATGATCGGGTTCTTCAAGGGTTGTGTGGGCACCTTGTATTTTTCTACCACTCTGCTGTGGATTAGGTTCGACATTGCTCCTGAGTCGATTAGTGCATTGCACTTCACGGGTTTTGCCAGCGTCATGATTACCGGGATGAAGAGGGATCGATTCTTCTCGAACGAGGTAATTACATGCGCTGCTTTCTCGGAGGGTAAGACCGTGGGCTTCCCTCCTAGGCAAAATCCTGTTCTTCTACGAGCTGTGCTAGGAGCTCGGGGTTCTTGGCTTTCAGAGCCCTAATTGCTGTGACCGCCCTGTTGGCGGTGATGTATTCAGTCTCTTCCTCAGAGACTTCTTCAATGCGAGCTTCTTGTTCGGCTTCTTCTTCTTCGGTTTTTCGAGTAGTCCGCCTAGGGCGGGCTGGCTTCCTCGGCCTCTTCGGGCAGTCTCGCGACATATGTCCTGGTTGATGACAGGTGAAGCATTTTCCCTTCTTGATGTGATCGTCCCTTTCCTGTGTGGTCATTCGATCTACATCCATCGCATTCGGATCTTTCGGTGCGGTTGTCTGTGGAGCACTAGTGCGTCCGTTATTCTGGTTCGAGGCTTGCCAAGCCTTTTTCTTGACAAACGGTTTATCCCGTTTCAAGAATATCTTGTACGTATTTTCATAGTACGAGGCAGCGGACTGCCATTCATCAATGGTCGCTGGTAGCGGCCGAACGCCGATGATGTATCGGGTCGTGTGTTCGGGTAACCCTTTCTCGAAGAGGGTTATGAGCAACGCGTTTCCGTCCGCGCTGTATCGATTGTACTGGGCCTTTCCGGCCAAGTTGTTGAACTCGGTGATATAATCATCGATGTCCTTCCTGTCCTGGGTTACGTCCAGGATTTTCTTCCGCGCCTTCTGTACTTCTTCGATGGCTCCAAAGGCTTTCTGGAAGTCTGCATCAAACTGTGCAAGACTAGGCGGGAAGAATCGTTTTGTCTGGGGGTTCGTATAAACCCGGTGATAATTCTGTTTCCATTGGCCCGTTTTCCCCTTGTTCGAAATATAAGAGAGGATAAAGATCACTCTCTGAACGTCGTTCTGAAATGACGTTTCGTACATCGTAAACCAGGAATTGCACTGGTTTATGAAGTTCTGCATGTCGGATCGTTCCCCGTCGAATACGTCTGGGGGATTGATCTTTATCATCGGGGGTCGGTAGTACGGGTTCGGTGCCGGAGGTTGAGGCTGCGGCGCATTTGGTGGTGGAGGCCCTCCTGGGGGTCCTCCTCCTCCCGGGTATCCTCCACCCGGGTTTCCTGGATTTCCTCCGGGGTTCCCTGGGTTCCCTCCAGGGTTTCCTCCTCCGGGGTTCGCGGGGATTCCTCCTCCGAGTCCGAAGTTTCCTCCCAGTCCTCCTCCGCTTGTACCTGTGGAGGTTCGTCCAAATAGGCCTGAAGGCCATGTTCCTGGGTTTGTCGTTCCCATTCCTCCGCTTGGGCTAGTCCAAGACGGATTTCCTCCGCTACCCATTCCGGGTGCGTTCTGTGGGGGGTTTCCAAAGAGGTCTGTTCCTCCAGCCATAGGCCCAATCCCACTCTGCGCAAAAGCAGATACAAATCCTGGAGGGTCCTGTCCTCCGGTCTGGCTGTTATCTGTTCCTGTAAAGTTTCCAAGATTTCTCCTATCATCTCCGATGCGCTCAATTCCTGCCATTCCTGTGGCGCCCGAAGGCTGATTCGTATTTCCATCGGCATCGGAGGTTCTGTTGATGGTTTCGGTTTCGTTTTCGGTCAACGTCGCGGTTGACATCGGAGGGATTTCTCCGAATCGTTCGAACGCTTCACGCGTTATTTCCCAAGCGGTCGTTCCTGCGGAGGGGTATACTTGTACCCACTTCGATGCCCTATCTTCTCTGGGGATGACAACAATTCCTCCGCGGTTACGGAAGGCTCCAATGGTGTCAGTCCACTCGTATTGGTTGAGTCTGTAGACTCCCTGAATGTCCTCGGGCAAGAGTTCAATCAGTCGTGCTGGGAATTCTGGTCCAAATATCATGTGCCCTTACACCGTGGTAGGTGAGGGTGTGATAAGCTCGACCTTCTGTTATGGGTCGAATACCCGTTCGTATATTCGAGTCGTGAATATAGATCGTTCTTCTGCACGTGGGCGTATAGCCGTATGCAAGGCAAATGCTCGTTAGATGCCTTCAGGTCCTAGGTGAAGTTCCTAGGAGATCGTATAATATCCAATCCGCGTTAGAGGATATAATCTGTTCAGGTGCGAGTCTAGTAGAATATAAGACTCGCCTAAGTCCGAGAAGTCAGCGTGTACTTCGAGGACTTAGTCGTTCGGTTGCTCGAGTGAGAAATACTGAGCGTAGTTTCCTACGTTTGAGAACGAGTATAAGACTTCTTGTTTATACAACAAGGTCGAGCTGAAGAGCTTCGACAGTAGGTACATTAGTTTATATACTACGTTGGGTTTCAGGGGTCAAGTCTGTCCCAGATGTCACCGATACTATCTACGCTATAGTACCAAACGTTTGATAGGTATGTAGTGATATATCTGAGACGATAGATAGGAATGATGGCGGTTGAACGCCATCTATCAGTTAACAAATGATTAACACGAAACGGTGGCAGAGTTGGATCTGCCAAAGATGAAACGTGCCCTATAGACTAGTACCACTGGGGATGCGCCCAGTAGAGTCACGAGTGGCCAGGGAAGTTGGTTGCGCAACAAGTCCCTGTATCGTATTCGCCTAGTGGTGAGTTCTGTCGATATTCGAAAAATCAAAATAACCGTGACAGGTTGGGCGTCTTCATCGGATCACCGGGATCATGACAGCAACAGAATACATCAAGATACTTGATGAACAGCTTCTTGGGACTCTGAGGGACTATGGGATGTCTCCACAGCATTATTTCTTCCAGCATGATAATGATCCAAAGCATTCTGCTCGGATCACATCTGCCTGGTTGGAGAAAAATCAGCTGCGGGTGCTTCCATGGCCATCACAGAGCCCTGATATGAACATCATCGAGCATGTTTGGGCACATCTGAAGGCACAAGTGCAAAAAAGGGTGCCACAGCCAGGGTCTGCCAAAGCTTTATGGGAGGTTGTGCAGCAGGAATGTGTCACAGATTATATGTCTGTGACGTTAATTATCGGGTTATTACAGGTTGTACAGCTACGCTAGCGATTAGATAGCAGCCCCTGCCTGTTATCTATAGATAAGATAGTAGTATCAGTACAGTCACGTGACCGCCAGGTCTCGTGATAGTAGAAGGTCTCGTGTTGCTACTGGCATGTGACTACCCGACTGTAACATGCACAGACCACATTACATTAGGGCAGGTATATACATGACTGGCGCGGCTCCATGTATATATAGTAGACCGTTCTGAGGTGTACTCCTCAGAACAGTTATTCTAGACTTTGGGCTTAGCCTGACGGCGGCCCCCTACTTGACCCATGGCGTGCTAGTCTGCTGGTCCCATCTCAGAGCCTCATCACCTCGACGACTGGACTTGCGGCCCATCTTGGCATGGATGGACGTCACCATAACCGATGTTATGCGTGCCAGGCAAGTTTGTGTCAGAATGGTATGTCATTGATACTGAATTTATTCAGTCACTCTATTGTAGTATACCAAAGTGTGTAGGTATGCTAAAGACAGTCAAGGGATGGTACACAGGCTACTAGTATTTAGTTTTTTTTTTTGGTCTTGCAGAGCATGTAGGACAGCGAATTTGGTAGATACGCTTTTGGCACTTCCAGCGGTATTACCTAGTATTGCAGCTCAATAACCGGAAATGCCCCCTCACCGGGGCAATCATTTGTGGATAATACATACATTCAGTAACCTACGTAGTAGTACTAAGATTAACCTCAAAGCTCTGTGGGAAGCCCCCGAAGTACCACATGAGGTGTCTGCCCAAATACTTTTGTACGTTACTGTACATAGTAGCATGATGTCTGAGGCTTACCCCTCAGATGTACTATTCTCATCTCCAGGGCCAGTCTCTGGTATCTCCTTATCGTGTGCTGGCTTAGCCTCTTCTCTGTTCAGCTGAACTGGTGCTAGGGCCTGCACATAGACTTAGAGACATATGGAAAGGCCGATATCACGGTAGGGAGGTACTGTGATACTGGGTGGGTGCATGGGTGGGCAGCTGGGCAGGCAGCTACTGTCCTAGTAAAGCTTACTAATAAATGTTATCCGAAATATGTAGATAAGTGGTCCATAGAATTAATCCGAGCACCCTATTGCGTAGAACCCAGGATGTGCCCAGGATTTGCCATGAGATAGCCCTGCAATCACCAGGGAGTTTGGTAGCACTGGGATAATCCTGGGGATGCTGGAATGAGGGTGGGATTTGCCCAGGATGACCTCAGGATAGGCTGATCCTGGGTCCATCCTGGTACCCACATAATCTGGCACTTCATGCAGTGCACTCCTGTGCCAGGTCAAGCCAATGTACAAAAAGGCCATTGGTGTAGCTAACATCACTTCCAGATTAGTGCATCAGCAAAGTGCGAGACCATAGATCTACTCATATCTACGTAGATATACCTAGCAGGTCCTGTAAATGTATCCGGACCGGTATAGTCATGTATAACCCCCTTATAGTAGCAGGTCCATGCAATAGCAAGCACCCAGGGGGCACGTTCTTGCAAGGATGCCATGCCCTGGCCCAGGCTATTGCAAGGACCTCACCTGAGGCCCTTGATATTGCAAGGATGGTAGCAGTCACCTAGGCAGTGCGGGGGCACCGCTCTAGGACACCGGTTCCAGGATTGTAGCTCGTAGAATATATTGTATCCACACAATGCAGTGCTAATAAAAGCTCGATTTTATTCACGTTAATAGAGCTGGCTACTAACACAAGTGGCTACGAAATATCCACCGCATAGTCTCTGACCTCTGCTCCCACCCGTGGCACGTGTGGCGGCATGCTGTTAGTATCAGCATGAATGTACGCTGCGGGCGTGGTGTGGACGCTGTGCGTTGCTATCACCACAAGCGTGCCCCGCACACGGCACTCACTATCACTGTACAGCAGGAAGGGAAAGAAGGTAGACACACATCAGCATCATGTGTGTGCTGGTTGGCACGTCCCCCAGCACGGACGGTGACAGGGCCTTGGGCGAAGGGTCATCCACGTCCATCGCACCCTCTCCATCCAGCTCCAGCACCACACCGTCTGCCCTCGTCTCAGTGCTCATGGCCCTGTGCACCACATCCTTCTCCGCGTCCTTCACGTGCTGGAGCACCGCACTCGCAGCCAGGACGTGCTCAACGAACTTGTGGCAGCACAGCTGGAAGAGCAGGAACCCCTCCTGTGCCTCAGCGGTGCTCGGATAGTGTGCGTGCAGGTCCTCGAATGCTCTGTTGACGTCGCCCGCATGCACCGCATTCAGGATGGACAGCCGTGTCTGCAGGTCACACATCTCCCAAGCCTGTGGCACATCTAATGGTCAACATCAGGGAGGAGGACAGTGTATATATGCACATATCAAGGAAGCAGACATGACAGTCGACGCACCAGAGATTGGGAAGTGAGGGTGAATAGTATCCAAGCGGGTGCTTTCAGCATTTTGGTTCTGTCATGGCAACTATTCCCGTTAGCGTAATGGCAGTAGAATAAAGCAGGGCTTAGTAGGGTGCGCAGAGGGAGAAACCAATAGAAGAGCTGCGCATACAGCGAGTAAGCAGGGTTGCATATGAAGACCACAACCTCCGCTTCACAAGGGCAGGAAAACGCGGGTGGGGAGGAGGCATCAGCAGGGGTTGGTAAGCGAGATGACGTACCTGCTTGCACATCACTGTGAACGAGGGTATCGGCGGGAACATGCACGCTGTGGACCAGGGAGCAGGCGAGGACCTCACATCAGCAGAGGTGTCATGTAAGGTGCAGAAGAGGCTGTTGCTGTATTGGAGGTGGGCGACACGCTTGAGAAGAGCAAAGGTCCAGCAATAGACGTTGAGGGAGAGAAGGGGGAACGCATTGACAGCCTTGAGAGCTAGCCTTTATAGTACTTGACTCCAACTTTCAAGAGCCGACTGAAAGAATGACAGATTGCATATACACCGTACAGTATGACGAAAGATGTTGCCCGATCAGGTAAGAGACTTGCTAAACCAGATGAGAGTCACGTCACGAAGACGTCACCTCAGTCACCTTGTAGTCGCACGGCTGGAAGAACAGCAATCAACATATGTTCGGCTCCCTAACTCAAAGTTTAGCTCATCCAGCACTTACCCCATGTCCAATGTTCTCGATGAAGTGCTTTTCGAGTTCCAGCTTTTCCTCCTTGACATATGTGAGCGTGTGATGATAGACGTCATGCGCAACAGCACCGTCCTTCAATTGCGGGAGTATCTTTGCCTGGAGTGAAAGCAGTAGGGAGTAAATAGCTTCTTGTTCCTACAGGCATCAGTAGCGCCCACTGTAACATATACTAATCAGGCCATCACCGCCACACCGGTTGTGCCCCAAGACCAGCGGCGCCGTGCACGCACTGTTTCTATGTGCTGAACGGAGTCACGGACTAGCATTACAGGAGCTACTGCCTGCTGAAGCGCTGCGCTTCAGCAGGCAGTAGACCCTGTACTGGCCCCTGTACGTGACAGGGTGCCGTCATAGATATCCTTCTTGCTTCAAAACCATTCAATTTTTTCGGTAGTTGTGCCAATCTGTAGTAAAATAATCTACGAGTTTCAATTTGCATGCTCTCTGAGGGACTGTGCTTATTACTGAGCAAAAACCGTGTGTCTCATAACTGCCATTAATACCGCTGTCTTCATTAATCCTGCAATTAGTATGTCTGTCCTCACTATTCCTGCAATCAATATGTCCATCCTTGTTAATTCTGCAATGAATAGGTCCACCCTGTTTGATCCTGCAATTATGGTATCCATCCTCCTTGTTCCTGCAATTAATATGTACGTCCTCTATGATCCTGAAAACAGTATCCCGGTCCTCTTGATTCATTCGCTATTGCTGTTCTTCTTGTATGGTCCACACAATGCTCTGCACGTCATATTTGCTCATATCTACGCGTATCTACTTGACAGATGTTTACAATAGTTGGCGGACCATATATGAGGTCTCGCATTTTGCCGATGTGAATTAGACAATGCATGCACTAATTTTCTTGAGTGAGTTGCATGCTTTCTAGAGCAATAGTTTTCAGTGGATCCTGATACATGCATAGGACCACCCTGATGGATTCACAAATTCTCTTTGATGTGCTCAAGTGCTCTGAGGATAGGTTCGTGTATTTTTGGAATGTGCATTCAGTGGATGCAGTTAGTTTTAAGCATCTTCTGATAGATTCAGAGGATGGGATTTGGAGGATTTTGATATTTGCTGCTATGATATAAATCCTGTGTAATAAAAACTAGTATATTACTAGTAGCTTTTGTAGATCGAAGCAGGTCAGAAAATGGGATTTGATATTTATGGATATATTCTGCTAGGGTGAGCCTCTGTATATGGGTATGTTCAAGTATCGTTGAATAGCCAATACACTCTCAGCCGGGGGTGTCGGGTATTTTTCAGCTACTTCTAGTAAATTAGAATAGGACACTGATAGCTTTAGGAATACATTTTAGATAACTAATTCTACCCAGATAGCATCGTATCTGGTACGGTAGCTTCTAGTATACAGATGGGTGCCTAAAAAGATGGCCAAATCAATTGAAGTGTCCAACTTTTCTAGCTAAGCATATCCGGTAGCTTCTTGTCACACACCAATTTCAAGTCTTTAGACACAGTACCTTTTCAATCATCAAGAGCACCTCCAAAGCTGGAACCCAATACCACAGCTAGAACCAAGCCCTACATACAAACCATTCTGGGCACTAGCCATCAGCATCACCAGTCATGCCCAGAACCCTAGTCCCAGTCCATACAGCCCAGGTCCCAGTCACAAAGCCATATGAGCATGACAAGAGCACCATGAGCCAGGCAACACACCTAACCAACTGCTGCTGCCAAGAACCCCATCACTCACTAGCCTACCACCCAGTCTTAGCTCAACAAACCCAACACGGCCACCTAAGACTTGTGGCTAGGACTACCAAGACACGTCCACCCAACCAACCAATCCCTATGACTCCCATCTCCACGAACCACAGCCATTACCGGCTACATGATCATTATAGACCATGGACTACACACCATTACTGGCATGGACTATGTATGATATGGACTACAGCCAATGGACGGCCTTAAACTCCACAGAGCCCTAGTCCATGAGGAACACCGACTATGAGCAGTACCTATGATGTCACTGATCACAGCCGATCATGCTCGATCACCCTGTGTCACCCAAGGTCATTACTGGCCAGTCCTCGATCACTAGCTACGGACCGCTAACCCCGCCATTACCAGCATCAGTCCCAATCACACTAGGAACCCTGATCGATGGACTTTATGAAGTGCCATTACTGGTCAAATCCCCAATTGACGAGAACCACCGATCGCGCCTGACAGATTGGTAACCCACCTGATCTGGGCTGTACCTGCTACATTGCCATGGACATACATCACAGATGCTCCTGTGCTCTGATACCATACCGGCCCCATAGCTAGACCAATCAGCCTGCACCAATGCCCTTACTGGCTGGTAGAGTTTCAGTCAATTATCTTAATCTGCCAACTGCCCTTTGCTTAAGAAATCACAGTTGCGAGCTAGGTTTGCACGCAGATTAATCTGCTAACTGCGGCAGATTAATCTACTGTGACAATAGAATGGTACATCCAGGATTCGAACCAAGGACCTTAGCACAGATGAGAATATCAGCATCGCAGCGTAATTAGCCAACTGAGCCATAGTGGCAACAGTTACCCTTGACCAATCAAAATATATATAACGCAAATTTTACACACAATTTTCGCAAATCATCAAGGCAACTAACTGCTCCAACAAACATACAGAAATCAATGATAGTGGTAGCTTGATTTACCATGCTTGACCTGGAGCAACTCACCATGGTAAAGCTGAATACACTGGAATCACAGGTCTTTAGAGGCAGATTCATTTGTATTTGTGTTATGGAAGATGTTAAACTGCGAAAATGAAGTTTACAAAATACTCTATATATTGCTTACAATGGGGCAGACACTAGTTGCACTGTAGCTCAGTTGGCTAACATATGCTGTGATGCTGTTATTCTCATCTGTGCTAAGGTCCTTGGTTCGAATCCTGGATGTACCATTTTATTGTTGCAGTAGATAAATTTGCCACAGCTAGCAGATTAATCTGCGTGCAAACCTAGCTCGCAACTGCGATTTCTTAAGTGAAGGGCAGTTGGCAGATTAAGATAATTGACTGAAGTCCCTCCTGGCTGCGCAGCATAATATGTACAAATAGTGTAGATGTCACGGGCAAAAGCTTTCCCTAACGACAACGAGTCCAATCCGGTCCCCCGAGTCCCCAAGCCCAGCCAGGCCCGGATCATACCTTGGAAGGAGCCAGATCATGTCTAGATAACAACACAAGACCCGGTTCCCACACGGCCACGATGACCGCTACGTATTTGATATAACACTACGCTTCTATGTTTCAGAGTCTGGCTTAGACCCCTACCTTAGTCTCGTACCAGACTCCCTAGTTACTATATACGGCCATTATAGTACAAACATGTACAAACAGCCTGAGAGTATAATAGCAGGCCTCATTCAGCTGGTAACCCCAGTCTGAACTTGGCGTTCTCCCCTCAGTCCGCTCTAAGGTTTTAGTGGCCTTGTCAGTAGTCTATATATACAGCTGACAGTCTTGGGCAGACCCCAGATGCCCCAGACCAGGAAGGCACCTTTGTGCAAGCCCCCTTCCCCTAGGTGTGTGTCTTTGGTTGTAGCATGTGTCACCTCTGATAGCTTCTGGTAGGATGTTCTTTCACTGGGGCTTAGCAGCTGTCACTGCCTGTTGGTAGAGAAACTTCGCAATCCTGAAAGGTGCCTGTTGGAACCAATCAGGACGCCCGGACCCCCTTGCTAACTAGCTGTTAATCACATGTATTAAATAGGCCCTTACCGAGGGCCGTTGCTATTTAGCTGTTAAATATATCGTGGTCTCTATTTCACCGCGCCCTACCTCACTGGAAAACCTGCATTCATATCAAGCCGCGTCGGAGCTAAGACTTCTAAATAGCACCGGATGTGGCACGTCGCTAGCTTCCAGCGCCAAGCAGCAGCAATGTTCTTGGCTGATTGATCCAATACAAATGATGGACTTACGCAGTCGTCTCATGATCATGGCTATCAGCTCATCGCCGCGGCCATTCACTTCCCTTTTTGGATGCTATGTGCACTTTGCATGGAGAATTGACAGGAGAGTAGGATGGTCAAGTGATATGGCACTCATTTCGACAAGTTGATTGCCAGGGTTGAACAATCAAATCGTTCAACGACTAACGTTGAACACGGAGGTCTGCCTGGGTCAGCCACGTTCCTGACAGGCCGTCCACAATACGATTGATATAAATTTGATTGACGCTCTAGATATGTTCGAGTCAGTCCGACTGTTCATGCATCATGCACCGCTGTCAGTTGTGACAGATCTTCTCACCAGAAGCACATATAATGGACGGTCAGCCGATCTTCAGTCGAGAGTTTTCTTTGCTGCACCCCAGCGTTGGCACGTAACTTGTACATCGATTATGAATACATCAATTCCATTGGTGTAAGTCCTCTATTGAATGAGTTACGGTACCCATAAATAACCATGTCATCGAATCCTGCAGGGCAGGACCTCAGGTTTGCTCGTTCTGTTTCGACTCAGGACATGCTACTCAATACCCTATATCCAGCTACTTGGTCTGTGCTTCAACTGGGCACTGCTTGGGCTACTGAACCATCAGATCTGTGAGTAGTCCGCCAAATCAAATACAGTTCTGTATATTAACCAAGTCGAAGATATCTACTACGAACGCTACCCAAAAGACCTAGTGGTTCTCAAGTGTCTAGGTGACCACCGATATTACACCTGCTTGCGGTATAAACCTAACATAGTTACCTATTATAGTTTATATGATTCTCGTATCTGAATGGGTTCAAACAGGCTTGATCACTGCTTCAGAAATGGACATGTTTGTTTACAACTTTGGAAATCCGCTTTCTCTCTTCAAGGTCCACAATGGCTGGTTCTCTGGGATCATCATGAGTGGGATCATTTCTGCTGCAGTGCAAATTTTTTTCGCCTGGCGTATATACAAATTGTCAACCTCTCGCATACTCTCATGCGTGATATTCATTGTGAGACATTTCCAGCTGGTTGTCGTGACATACATGTTACCTGAAGGCTTCATCTTCCCTAGCTAGTGGTGGCAGAGATTGTGGCGTCCGTGGTCACTGGTGCTTTGGTATGTGTATCTCATTGTTCTGCTATTGCACCTAGCCAACATTTCACAGTCACGCGAGTTAAGCTTATCAAGCAAATTACGCGGTCGCCAATGGGATGCAGCTCTAGTAAGAATACACTTCCTAAATAAAGATAAGCATTAATCGAGCTTGGTAAGGTATGGCTCTTATGTTCCTCGGTGATAGATATTCTCATAGCAGTTATAATGGTAGCATTGGTATGTCACCGTCAGTGTCCTTCAAGGGTCGCTAACTCTCACTAGCTACTGAGGAGAAGATCAGGCTTACCACAAAGCGATGCCCTCGTCAATCGAGTGAACAGACTTATTATTGGGACAGGGTCCCTGACTGGTACGCTTGCTTCCGATATCAGTCTATCAATGCATTCATATACACACCGTGTCACAAGCCGATTTTCTCCAACTAGCTTGCGACTAGGGACAACCCTTATCTTATCTAAGCGCCCGCCTATGCATCACGTGCAAGGACCCCGAACACCCCACACATGCCTACACAGACCCCGGACACCCTTGATGTGGCTCTACACCTACGATAGGGTTTACCATACTCTAAACGGTCTATCAGCTTACGTAATACTGTATAGTAGCCAAACATGTACAAACAGCCTACGAGCATATATACCAGCCAGACGAGCAGGGAGCACCCCAGACTCGTCTTGGCCTTTGTTGCCTTGAGTAGCCTCAGACTAGGAATACGCTTTCACGCGAGTAATATTCCCCTGAGTAGTTGCTTGAGAATACGCTTGTGTCATAAGACGAGTCTCCACCCCGATCTGAGTTCATTCCAGATCAACCCCGGCGCACTAGGGGCAAAGTGCATTGTTTCTTCGCCCTCGAGTTTCGACTCGGGTGTTAAACTCTTATCCTCCCGTATCCCAGGGACAAGGGACAGGGTTCTGGGGGATTACACTTGCGAACAGCGTGTAGGGGACCACTCCTACCGTTGCTTCAAAGCTACTGGACCACCGTCGTGCAACGCGGCGTAAAGGTCTTGGGTTAAAACCCCACCACAGTAATTGTGCACCCGACGCGTAATAGTCAAAGGCGTTAAGGGGCCCTGTGGCAGTGTACTGAGGCACTGGTCGTCTATATACGCGCATTACCGCGCCACTATACGGGCATTACCGCCCCCCCGTTATTGTACAACCCAGCGCCCCACAAGGCGGCTGAAGGAGCGCGACACAGCTCACACATACAGCCACTTGGCCCCATACGATAGACTTTTAGACCCTCCATCACAAGGGCTTAGATCCCGTGCCCCCGGTATCCCAAATTAGCTTCGGGGCTGGACGAGGTTTCGGAGGCAGGAATTTCTAGCCGGCTTTGGGAAGAAAACCCCTTAGCGTTTCTTGGCACATCTCCGAAAAGAGGTGGTTCCTGAATAGAGTGGACATCGACTGTTCGTAGTTACCACCCCGATCGCAGCTATAGGCTGATCCACAGTGGGCGGGTAGCGCAGTCACACGTCGCGACTCTACTTTCTATACATACACATTCTCTTACCATACAATGGCCGAACACGACCTCGATTACATCCGCGGCCCCCGACCCGAACACATCCCGCTCCCCGACGGCACTCCCACCGTCACCAACAACCCGTTCCACCCAGGGCAGTGGGTGAACTACCAAACGCATGGTCTACCCGAAGACTTCTCGCTCCTATCGGTAGCCGACAGCATCCATGCCCCCCGCACCCACGTCGAAGTCGCCCCCGTACTTACCGGAACAATCGGATCGGCTCGCCCAGGCCGCTCACTACCATACGGCGGGTCACAGGAGGACCAAGGGCCCGGTATCGAACGGTTGGACCAGGCATTCCACCTGGCCCGGGAACAGTCGAACACGATCCGCGGGGCGACCCCCCTTGCTCATATCGACTCGCCCCTAGCCATGCAATGGGCGTTCCCTCCCAACCCGACAACGGCAGACTTCGGCTTTAGGTGCCAAACGGTAGCGGCAACGATGGTTCAAACCGGTGTGTGGAACGCCGACATGGGAGCACGGTTTCTGCGGGAGGCACAACGCCTCCAAGCAGACGCCATTGCAGCAGGAGACGCGGCTTCGTTACACAGCCAGCACTCCGTCCCCCGTCGGTCAGTACCATCGGTTCCAGAAGAACGATTCCGGCCGGTCGAAAACTGGGTGAGGTCCGTCCACATGGGCTCTCCCCCACTGGTGAACTCGGCAACCCGGCCAGCATCGAACGGCTCCCGGCAGACGAACCCATTTCTGCCCGGATACACCCCCCCGGTCGTTACACCCCAGGTCCCCTTCTCGGTCATGGCAGCACAACCCCCGGTACCCCCAAGGGCAGCACGTCCCCCACCGACACACGACATGTTTGGTAACCCTCTACCAACACAAGACGCGCATGTGAACACCTGGAGAGCCGCGCCTCTCCCGGGAACGCGTGCGTCGATGTGGCGGCCAGAGAAACCGGCAAGCTCGCAATGGGACGCGTACTCAATGCTCCCGGAACCGCAGCCTGACCCCCGGTACAAGTCCAAGGTGCGCAAACCCGAACCATTCACCGGCAAGAACTTCATCGCCTGGGTAATGCGCCTTAAACTGTATATCGACGACAACCGGCCGCTGCTCTTCACGGACAGCAAAAATATCGGCACGGCCATCTCGTTGATACGGGGACCGAAGGTAGATTTGTGGGTAACGGCCTTCACGCGGGAACACTACCATGACGGACAATGGCACCTGAGTTGGCTCCGCTTCATCTGGGAACTCCACCAGAAGTTCGACGACCCCGACTTGGAAAAGAAGTCGGCGGTCGCAGCCGAGAAACTCAGTATGACCATCGGAAAAGGCGAAGAGTACTTCCAAGAACTGGAAAGACTCCTGGCGGAAGCGAAATACGACAAAGAGAACCAGATAGTTCATCGCTGGGTCACCTCCGCTATCCCCAAGGAGATCTACACGGCAGTACACTCCGCCTTCGTCGCCGCCACGGTAAACGACAAATCGCGTCGAGGATACAACGTCCAGATTCCGGAGGACTATGAATCCTGGAAACAGGCAATCCTTCGAACGGACAATGCGATGCGTCGTCTCCGCGATGAGGAAAAGCTGCGCCACGGTCGAGACACGGGTAAGGGCGTCGCCGACAAGGGAAAGGGTCGGGCGACAACATCATCATCGGGAACCACGCGGTCCGAGCCCACCGCGGAAGAACGGGCCAACTTGCTCAAGAGGAAGTGCCACTCTTGTAGCAAGACGCAAGCAGAGGCACCAGGAAAGGGCTGCAACAAGCCCGTCTGGCACCAACCCAACTAGAAGCCCCGAGCAGCTACCAGTGGAGGGAACACCGGTGCTGGACCATCGCAACCGGCGCGCACCCGCCAGGCCGTAGAAGGCCCACCCGCCGAAAAAGTCCTTGGGGAAGTATCCCAGGAGGACTTCGTGCGAATGGTGGCCGCCTGGGCCAAGGAAAATCCGGAGGCTGCGAAGGAAGCCGGATTCACTCAGGTACGTCCCCTCTCTAATAATAAATTTTCAGTTCTGGGGATTGAGGAACCAGTAAACGTCTCTATCTCTGAATCTGCCTCGGAGGGTAACGAACCGGTGGATGGACTATATGGGCTAGGAACCGGGGCCCCGATATTCGATTACATATCTGTACCACGTTCTGTAGATTTGGCGCTTGGTGACGACGACGGAGCTTCAACATGCTCCGACGATTCGTTTGTAACAGCCTCAGAGGAGCCTCCCACCGGAGCTTGGCGGGAGGATAAAACCGTGCTTAATTCCTCTAGTATTAATGTAAACTATGTGCCAATGGACGTAGACCCGGTTGTAGACTTAGATGTGCAGATGGCAGACGCATCTAAGCCTACAGTCCAGAAAAAGACGGAAAAGAAAGTGCGGCGTCGACGAGCCAAGAAGAAGGCTGTCACGCTCGACATATACCTAGACCACCCGCGGGCAATCCCCCCTGAGCGCAAAAGCGAAGGAGCCGCGGGTTACGATCTTCACTCTGCGGAGGAAGTCGTTATACCAAACGGGAAACGCATCACCGTGGATACAGGCATAATGATCCGAATGCCACCCAGTGTATACGGCCGCATAGCTCCACGATCTGGACTCGCCTTGAAGGGAGTCGACGTGGAGGCCGGTGTAGTTGATGAAGACTACACCGGTCGGTTAAAAGTCATACTGAATAATCAAACCGGAACAGATTATCAGGTCGAGTATGGGGACAGAATCGCCCAGTTTATACTTGAATGCAATATGACACCAGACACGCGCATAGTAAAAAGCATTAGGGAAACCAGACGCGGAACACAGGGGTTCGGCTCTACTGGTGAGAAACTCAGAGGGAATGTAGTGGTAATCCAGACGGGAAAACGGGGACGGCAGATCGAAGTACCGATCACCCTCCACCGCCCTGACGGACGTGCCCTCTTCACAAAGGCACTGATAGACTCCGGTTCAACGGGATCGGTCATCAGTCGTGCCTACGTGGAGGAACACAAACTCGAGCAACTCCCACTAGACCGACCCGTCAAACTGTACAACGCTGACGGTAGTACCAATGCTGCGGGCAAGATGACGCACTATGTCGAACTCCAGATGCAGATCGACACGCATTTGGAGACGCGCAAGTTCCACGTCACCGAGCTGAGCTCGGCAGACATATTCCTCGGCTTCGATTGGTTGGAAGACCACAATCCCACCATCGACTGGAAGAAACGCCGAATCACCTTCACCTGCGACTGCAAACACGAGCAGATCGAGGAGGGTGACCATATCTATTACATCTTTGCTGACGCATGGTTACGGAATAGGGACGAGTGCCGGGCCGACATCGCTGAGCGAGTCCGCGCAACGAAGGCAACCGAGATCGCCATCGCCACCGGCAAAACCACGGAAGTCAAGACTTTCAAGGAAGTGGTACCAGAGTACTTACACGAATTCGAAGACGTGTTTAAGGAAACGGAATTCGACCAACTCCCCGAAAGGCGACCGTGGGATCACGCCATAGAACTCCTACCGAACTCCGAACCCTACGCCGGCAAGATCTATGCCCTATCGCCTCGAGAACAAGAGGCGTTAGACGATTTCTTAGAAGAACAGTTACGGACTGGACGTATCCGACCATCCAAGTCACCATGGGGGGCACCATTCTTCTTCGTTAAGAAGAAGGATGGGAAACTGAGACCCATTCAGGACTATCGGAAGTTGAACCAGATGACCAAGAAGAACAGGTATCCGCTCCCCTTGATCACGGAGCTGCTCAACAAGTTAAAACGAGCTAAGTACTTCTCTAAATTGGACATTCGTTGGGGATACACGAACGTCAGAATCAAGGAAGGCGACGAAGAAAAAGCCGCCTTCATCACTAATAGGGGATTATACGAACCCTTAGTGATGTTCTTCGGAATGTGCAACGCACCGGGCACGTTCCAGACCTTGATGAACGACATCTTCCGAGACCTGATAATGACAGGAAAGGTCATTGTATATTTAGACGACATACTTGTTTTCACGGAGACCGAGGCAGAACACAAAGAGATCCTGCGCAGGGTTCTGCTCGTTCTCCGTCAAAATAAGTTGACTTGTAAACCAGAGAAATGCGAGTTTATGAAGTCGGAAGTAGAATACTTAGGACATATAATCTCTCACGGGGAAATCCGTATGGATCCCGCGAAGGTGGCGGCAGTGGCTGAATGGCCCGCACCTCGGAACAAGAAGGAAGTGCAATCCTTCATTGGATTCGCAAACTTCTACCGGAGATTTATACCTAAGTTTTCCACGGTAGCACGCCCACTGATAAACCTAACCAAGGACGCGCCTTGGCAGTGGGGTACGGCGGAACAAGAGTGTTTCGATAAGTTAAAGAAAATATTTATCGAAGCACCCGTGTTAGGGATACCGAACGACGACGACCCTTTCCGCATCGAGGCAGACTCATCGGACTTCGCAACCGGAGCCTGCCTCATGCAGAAACAGGACGGCGTCTGGAAACCCATCGCCTACCAAAGTAAGACAATGCTACCGGCAGAACGGAACTACGAGATCTACGACAGAGAACTCCTCGCCATCATGCGCGCACTCGATGAATGGCGGCATTTCGTAATGGGTGGCAAACACCCTGTAGAAGTACTAACGGACCATAAGAACCTAGAATACTTTAAAACCCCACAGAAAATTAATCCGCGACAAGCCCGGTGGATGACGGAACTCGCCGAGTATGACCTACAACTCGTGCACATCCCCGGGAAGACCAATGGAAGGGCCGATGGGCTTTCCCGAAGAAGTGATCACGGAAACGACAAGGATCACCTCGAAGGGCAAGTCGTCCTGAAGCCACACCTCTTCGTCCAAGACAGCGCAGAAAGGCTGCGATCCTCATTCTATACTGTAGTCAAGGGTATCACCCACGACGAAGTAAAAGAGAGGGTCAAAGCGGAAGCCGCTCTCTACGATGGAAAGGAAGGAGTAGAAGTAGGGGAAATGACCGAGGATGGTCTGCGATATAGGAGGGGGAGGTTAATTATCCCTCGGGACGAAGAATTAATCGGAAAAATCATTTCTTCGTTCCACGACACCGTCTCAGCGGGACACCCTGGCACCGAAAACACGTACACTGCCATACACCGACACTACTGGTGGCCAAAGATGCGCTCAGACATCCGCCAGTACGTAAAGGCTTGTATCAAGTGCCAGGCCGCTAAGCCGGACCGATCCAAACGCGCGGCTCCACTCAACCCGAACCCGACTCCAACACACAACTGGGAGAACATTTCCGTAGACATGATCACGGGACTCCCCACTTCCAAGGGTCACAACGCGATAATTGTAGTAGTAGACATGAAGTCAAAGGACTATATAGCTGTACCAACAACGACTAAACTATCGGCTGAAGGATGGGCCAACATATTCGTAGATAAAGTATATGCACAACACGGACTACCAAAGAAAATATTTAGCGACAGAGGACCACAATTTGTATCAGAATTCATAAAGGACGTATATCGTAGACTAGGAATACAGGGAAACCCGAGTACCGCGTTCCACCCACAGACAGACGGGCAAACGGAACGTATGAACCAGGAACTCGAGGTCTACCTTAGATTATTTATTAACGATACTCATACGAACTGGCCGGACTTACTCCCGCTGGCAAGCTTTGCGTACAAGACACACGTACACAGTAGCACGGGATATAGTCCCTTTTACCTTACGCACGGATACCACCCTTTCACAGGTGTAGAAGCGCCGGAACAAGAAGAGGGGGTAGCACGGGATTGGGTCGAACACATGCACACTATATCCAAACTCGCTTCACAGAACCTGGAGAAAGCTAAGCTACGCATGAAAGAGTACTACGATAGGAAACGGGCATCGCCACTATCGTACTCTGAAGGCGACTTGGTTTGGGTCGACGGCCGCAACATAAACATGGGCCACCCAACCAAGAAGCTTGACTCCAAGCGGTTTGGACCGTACAAAGTCACGAAGAAGGTCGGGCACGGAGCATACGAATTAGACCTCCCCGCAGACATGCGCGGGATATACCCAGTATTCAACGAGGTCTTACTCCTACCATACACACCGCCCGCCTTCCCCAATCAGGACCATAGTAAAGTGACGGAAAGCAATGACGTTCGCAGGCCTCTCAGGATCCTCGAATCCAGGGAAGACCGAGGGCGAATCGAGCTAGAAGTCGAATGGTCTGACGGGACTAGAACATGGGAACGAAAGCGTGGATTAAACCATTACCAAGAGCTCGTCACAAAGTTCTTCGAAGCCAGACCATCCGCCCCAGGTAACCAGTGGAAAAACCGAAACACTGGCTGGGACCACTCTGAAACCAAATGGGACCCAGAGTGGGAGGACTTCGAACGAAAAGCTCAGGAAATGGGACTCAGAGAAAACCCGAAGGAGTTCATCATATACGACGACATAGACATCACACTTCTGATCAAAGGCAGTATACCATTCTATGCCTATGAAAAGAAGCTCGTCGCTCGCAACTTCTGGTTTTCTCATCCACACACACGGGTCGTACAATACGGAATACGAGTCGGACAACCGATAGAATCCACTATACCTGAATCGAAAGGATACTGGATCTACCCGGTTCTGAACACCCTCCAACTCGCAAATCCACACATTTGCAAAAAAACCGTAGACCACCCATGCCATGTTGACCAAACTATGTACAAAGTGATTGCTGGGCGTGGGGACACGCAGCTAGAAGAGGGGGTACTGTCACAGGCCGATTTTCTCCAACTAGCTTGCGACTAGGGACAACCCTTATCTTATCTAAGCGCCCGCCTATGCATCACGTGCAAGGACCCCGAACACCCCACACATGCCTACACAGACCCCAGACACCCTTGATGTGGCTCTACACCTACGATAGGGTTTACCATACTCTAAACGGTCTATCAGCTTACGTAATACTGTATAGTAGCCAAACATGTACAAACAGCCTACGAGCATATATACCAGCCAGACGAGCAGGGAGCACCCCAGACTCGTCTTGGCCTTTGTTGCCTTGAGTAGCCTCAGACTAGGAATACGCTTTCACGCGAGTAATATTCCCCTGAGTAGTTGCTTGAGAATACGCTTGTGTCACACCGTAAGCCGGTGTATCTATATTGGTACTAGTATTCAACAACTCCCCATCAGTATGTAATCAAGTGTATATTCACAAATAAATCATGTCTGAAGTTTCTCGCAATAGTTGCGTGATACGATGATTTATGAAACACCGTAAGCATTATGAATATGTTGATGAGTAGCTGCTTACTGCCTTTGAATCAGGTCTATCATCATAACTAAACTGTGCGGATTTGTTGCCGGTGCAGATTCAAAGCATTGACGTCGCGTTCCTAGATACTCCAACTCGTTGCTGACAAGTCTGAACGGCCGAGCCTACATTTCAAGACATGGCCAATCGGTTGTTTTTCTCTCCCCCACGAGTGATACGGGTTTCGTCACAACAAGTCGCACAGTTGCCTTTGCTTCCGGATTGTCTACAGGAGATACGACCGCAATTGAAGATGAACAGAAGTATGACAATCTGCCGTGCGATGCGGATGTGTCGCGAGTCATAAAGAATCATCGCCGGCCAACAGAAGCTTGCAAACCGATGAATCGACAGCCTGCCGCTGGCCAGCTAGCACGGCGAAACTCTATCGTCTGATTTTGTCCTATCATGGTCCATGCAGGGCTCCCAGCAGTCAACGCTGCTTGGATTAATGCTCCGTTATATCATTTCAAGGATGCCTTGTATCAATATAGTAACTCGTGCTATGATTGTTGCACTTGACGAACTAGACATCTAAGCATGACTTATGTCGGTGATTCATCAAGGCTCAATAGTAATAGAGTCGACTTGGAATACATATTTCCGGTATCGTCTTTGCTACTATATGAAGCTCCCCAGTACTCTGTAATTTTAGACTATTTGGACACATATATTGCGGATAGTAGCAGATTTAAGCTCACCTACTTTCGGAATAGACATCACTGGTGTTATGCACTTGCGTTGATCTTGGCAACTAATTGGACAGGTTTCATGAAGATAGTTGCTTTCTCGTGATCTATGTGCATATGATGGCAGTGATTATATCATGTAAATGTGAATAGCAGACACGAAGTTCATTCTGGCCAGTTCACACTATTACAAATACGCCTTCCAAGCCAAGACGAAGCTGAATACAAAACTGAATGCTAAGCCGGAACCTCTTGGTGCGCGAATCGGGAGCTCAAGCTGTTTGAAAAGAAGTAGGTCAATATTCCGCTACTTGATGACAGCGCCGTTGACGCACCGTTTGTTCCCCTTCCCCTTCGTCTGGCTCAGATACGCATCTTTCTGCTACAACACCATCGCATCCCATGCTCGCGTTCGCTGTGCGTTTTGCCACAAATACTATGCCTTCGGAGTTCTATATCAAGGCACCAACCTGAGGTCACCAAATGGTGTGACTGCACCATAATTCAAATTGATGATAGGTTACTGCCCATTTACATTGCACGCACGATGATGAATCTCCGTGAATGCTGCCTCGACCAAGAAGACCCTCTGGCATTCAGTTGACAATCAAATGCAGAGCGCATAATACTCTACGGTTCCAACCGCAGTCCATTTATGTTGGTGTTCAAGAATCAGGAGGATCAGACCAGTCGCAGATACAAAATCAATCACGAGATCTGGAGCGAGGTGCTCGAACGGAGCGAAATATGATCGAAGTTATAGAAACAGACTGTGTAACAATGGAAGAAGACAACGAATTGGGCTGCGAGGATTTGTGGGACGATGAGGTTTAATGATCTTCAAACAGATGCCTTACTACTCTAGCAAGTATCCCTGCTCTTGTCCATCACTCGTACCAAAGTGATGGGATCATATTGTGGCGGAGAGGTGCTCGATGCTCGGTTGGTCTCAGGATGACGTTGTGGGGATGAGCTGTTTCAGATGATGGTCAAATCTAATTTATGAAGAGATATCGACTGCAGCAGACATGGCTGACGAAAGGTAGATCTGTTTCAATATGCAACACTATTCTTGTAAGCATGAGTCATACTGCACCGCATGCCGAGTTCATGGTGGTTACACTAAGCCTCGTATGTGCTAAACTCAATGGGAATGATCAGCAGCGACAACTTCTTAGTGCGCAAATCGAAAGTTTACTCTGTTTGAACCAGGAATAGGTCAATATCACGTCACCGGATGATGGCGTCGTTAACGCACCGCTTATTTCCTCTCCCCTTCGTCTGACTCAGATACGCATCTTTCAGCTCAGGCGTCATCGCATCCCATGCTCGCGCTCGCTGCGCGTTTCGCCACATGTACCATGCCTTCGTTGCAAGCATGAGCACCGCGTCAAGCACGCATAGCCCCAGTAGGACACGATTTCCACGATGGTAGTACGGCGCATCGTTGCTGCGGTATATATTCGATGCGATTAGACTGCCTAGCCTGAATGTGGCTGAGACATCATCATCTTCGAAGATAGACTAAATAGAGCGTACTGGCACATCATGTTGTAAATCGATGCGCTGATGCTGCGCGTCCTCACGCTTCCGCTGTTCTGCAGTGGATTACACAACATGCTGTAGAAATAAAGCACACTTTACTCACGATGCTGCACCACCCAACCTGTATGGCTTGAATATCCGGACTGAGCTGAGCTCAATATCAGCGCGGTACGCTTAACAGATGCGCGCGAATGATATACCATGATTAGCAGGTATATGCTGTATTTCGCCCAAGCCCCCGTGCTATCCGGTATGGTGATTAGAGCAATGAAGGACGGTATCTGCCATAGAGGGTATATTCTGCCGAGAGAGAATTATCATCAATGCACAGCCGACGTCGAAGCGATTGGAGCGCCGACATACATCGTCACCAAGGCGCGTTGTCGAAGCCGCCGCGAGAGCCACGCGATACCGAGGAGGGTCTAAACAAAAGCTGTAGGTAAGAGATGTATATGGACAGTAGTACGCAGGCGACGTCATACCCATACGCTCAGGAAGCTACCAGGAATTGTGAGCAAATTCGTTTCGAACGTACTGAATCCCCTGTTACGCGCTCGTCAATGCATTGAAATGTTAGAAAATATGGAAGGCACTGACAATTCTTTGAGATTCACTAGAAACGTTTCCAGTGGTCAGATGAGGTTAACACGAGATGCGTTGATCACTGACAAGTAAAATAATTGGTGAAGGTGTTCAAAGGTATAAAGGCCATTAGCCCCAGCTGTACAACGTAAGTATAGTTCATATCGAGTGAAAACCATGTAACATATCGTGCACATACCGCATACAATGGTGCCATGTCGTAGTCTGTCAACGACTGCCAAAATAGTTTCAACGTGATTGATTGGCGGTTATGCATGTCGCTCTTCGTCGGATCGTCCCGCTGTTCAAGTCATACGTTCATCAACAATGGATGCGCAGAATATGTAGCGATTACTCACGAGGACACGTGTAACCATAACTGTCTCCTCCCTCTTGGTGAACCACCCGTCCCGCTCGCGAAAGAAGCTCGCCGTCTGCGTGGGCGAAGGAGGAAGATAGACAAGCGCGACCGCTCCGATAGAAAGGGTTATCACGCCTTCGATCAGGAAGAGGTATCTAATGTGTTCCGTTAAGAGGGGATAAACGAAGTACTTTTAGCATTGGACATGGGGGCCATTGAATGGGTTGATATACCGCCATCCCTCCCATCCATTAGCTCCACGCAGTTGTAATATTCCCGCGGCAAGAAGGGCGCCAATTACCGAAGTTAGCGTATCGGTACCCCAGAACCACGAGAGCCGCACAGGGAGCTCATCTCCTGCAGCGCCACGTTAGCACTCCAAGATGTTATGCAGCTGAACTATATACATGCCCTTGTAGAAATATGAGAGATACAGGACCTACAGATCACTGTTTGCGCTTTTTCTATCGGCCAATGGGCAAGTACTCACCATATCTGGAATAAACCCACCCTCGAACATACCAAGAAGCGCTCGGGTCGCCCAAAACGACTTCCGTCCGTTCAGTGCGCACTGACTGATGGCGACGACGCTCCACAGGACCATCTGCATTGGAACCCACCGCTCTACTCCGATCCGCTTGCTGATCAGTTGTGAGGGTATCTCCATGAAGAGGAATGATACGACTGTAGAGCCGCGGCTCAGTGGACAGGCCATTAAAGTCGCGGAAAACTGACAGAAAAGTGTGTTGCCGGTATTGTAGTCGTCAGTAGTCAGCCCAAGGCTGCGCACTTTGTGAGATATGCCGTCTACTTTGACCTGACTTCGGAACTGACTCTTTCAACATGTTGTCCGACAGTGCGTTGCTTAGCTGGGTTACAGGCACGTAAGATAAATTCCGTCAGACATAGCGCAACTATTCAAAGCGTACGTTTCCTCTGTCAAGTTGAAGAGCACTAAAGCAGATACAGCAGAAGAGCATGACCCGGGTATCGATTTTACGGATCAGCTTTTGCTCCTCTTCTTTGGCCCATACCGCCTTAGGATCAAATCGATGCTTTCCCTCGTATGAATCTGGAGGCACAAAATGCCTGCGAACGGAATGTTGGTGAGCACATTTATTTCTGTGTATCTGTGGGCTTACTTTGCTAATACCTCGTCATAGAAGACATCCTCAGTTTCAAGCACCGCGATGTCTTCACCGGCGGTCTTCTCAAGGACGTCGATGACGACTGAGGACTCGGATTCGTTCGTGCGCCTCACGTCCGACGACATAGTCAGCGAAACAAGTACCAAGAGCCTTGCGTCTCGAACAGAGAACTGAAGGGGCAGAAGAAGGAGGGCAGAAGCTTAAATGCCCTACGTCTAGAAGTGTGGGGACCATTTGGGAATCCCTGAACACCGTCAGTGGCGTTTGCGACGACCACCGATAGCAAATCATTCACGGGACCGAGCGGACCTGCAACACGTAGATAAGAGAGCGAAACCTTGTCATTAGCTGCATTGGCACATAAGGGCTTCGATGAACGCGATATCATCTCAGGCGAGATGACCGTTGAAGAAACGCCCGAAGCGCCAGTTAGACGAACAGAACGCTTGCCAAAGCAGGAAACTGATCATTGATCGCCGGGCCGGCTAATTGTGCAAGAGCTCGCGCGACGCGGATGCGCAAAGTCGTGAGCGTCTACTACAGCGAGAAGCCAGAACGGTAGGGGATCCGTGGTAGTCTAATGCTGTCTATTCGTCGGCTTATCAGGTACCGTCGCTGCCGAGCAACGTGCTGAGCAGAACGGATCACAATCATCTCGATTAATCAATGCAACATCTTCTGCCTCTCGCGGATCCTTATGCTCCTCATCTTTGACCTTTAGATTCCAGATGAGAACACCGAGGCAGCAAGGAATATGCCATACTAAGGATGGACACAGGTTGCAAAACTTTCAGAAAGTCGCGGATTGTAAATTCAACTTGCCGCCGTTTACCTCCAGATCTTTTCAGATGGATAGCCATGTATCCTGTCTATGAGACAAAAATATAATGTCAACAGCTGTGTATGTTGAACGAGTGAGCGAGACGTTCCAAGTGGGGGGTGTCAAACGGACAGAGGTTGCAAAATTATGTCACAGATCGTCACGCACTGCCACGCATGCCGAGGTCGCGGCAGTCGGCCGGCTTGACCGGCATGCAGGTCCCACCGTGATCTGAGTCACTGCTGAAACTGAAGAACTTATGATCAGACCTTCATCAGGATATCCAAGAACCAAAACAAATATATGTTCAAACCAAGCGTAATGTGGGATGGAGAATGCAGGAGAGCTGCCGAAATGGGGTTTGAATATGCGAGATTGCGTGACTTCCTTTCTGAGTAATGAGCCAGCGCTTTGTTGCATTTGAACATTGTATCGTAATTCTACACAGAGTCTGTACTACAATGAAACCGGGGATTGATCATAATAGTGGTATCAGGTATATCACATTGCTCCAAGAAGAGCGAGATGTTTCAATCACTGGATCGGACTAGATCTGGAAATCAATGCATGAATTTCACAATCTTGGAGGCGTTTGCGACACCAATGATTTTCTACAGTGTCCATCACTTGGAAATAGGACAGTATTTTGACATTAACTTCAACATCAGAAGCATGGGTATTATTTTGAGGAGCCCAATCCTTACTACTTCTCGCTATGTGAGCCAGTTTGTAACCTGTGTCCGTTTTGCAACCTTTGTCCACTCATAGTAACGTCAGATCCTCAGGTGAGATATCCAAGGATTCGGATGAGCCAAGGTCAACTAAAACCACGGTCGTGGACGAGTGATAGCTTATACCGGAATGCTTGTATGGACGGCCCATATAGCAGCCATAGCGTAGTGCCACCCTCCGTCAAGGATGTGGAGAGTCGGATGAGATTATACTCCCATATCCTGACCCATTAAGAACGCGAGTGACATATTCGGATAGTAATGTGATATCGATTCGCTCTCTAAATACATTTTCATGTAATCGCAACCCGTCAGGTATTTGTCGAAGAAGCGACATGCGTCACCTGGTTCAATGCGCAAATCGGAAGTTTAAACTATTCCATTCGAGACACGATTAGCCTCCGCTTACACCAGCATAGTCGGTAAGCGTACCGCTTGTTTCCCATTGCCTTCTTCGACTCCAAATATTTATCTTTCTGCTCGGAAGTCATTGTGTCCCACACACGCGTCCTCCGTGCGTTCTGCCAGGTGTACCATGCCTTCGTCGCGAGAATGAGTGCCGCGTTGAGCACACTAAGTCCAAGCAGAACACGGTTCCCTCGGTTATAGTACGGGGCATCGTCGCTGCGGTATATGTTGGACGCAATCAGGCTTCCGAGTCTGCAGTAGAGAGTCAGGCGTAGACAGGACTAGAGAGAAGGGTTGGGATGTACTGGCACATCATGTTGTATATGGATGCACTGATGCTGCGAGTGCGGACACTACCGCTGTTCTATCGGATGGGAATGAGTAACTGGTCATTAGACACAAAGCAAAGTCCTCACAATGCTGCACCAGCCCACAAGAATTGCCTGAATGTCTGGGCATAACTGACATAGACGTAAGTACTCCATTCCTCCGATATACGGATCAACTCACCATGAGCAACAAATATATTCCATACTTCGTCCATGCGCCCGTGCTGGCCTTGATTGTAAGCAGTGCCACATAGAATGGGATCTGCCACAACGGATATATTCTAAAAGCGAGCGTTTAAAAGGTCATGGACACCATATCGAAGCGTCACGAAGCTGAGACATACAATGTGATCCATGCACGCTGCTTTACTCGTCTCGAGAACCATGCAATCAACAGTAACGTCTAATTCATACGACACTGCTTCATCCGAGGCCGCATTTGGTAGAATAAAGGCATCAACGCACCCAGATGCTCAAGAAACTCGCAGGAATAGTCAGAAGATTTGTTGCGAATGTGCTAAATCCGCTGCAATAGGTCCCATCAGCGTATTGAACGATGGGATGAATTGATAGTGCTGACAAACTCTTCAAGCTCACTGTGGAAGTCGACATTATCTCGTGAGCCGAGTACTCAAAATGAACTGTAGATCGATTGAGATACTGACAAGTGAAGTAGCTCTTGACCGTAGACAGTGGTATGAACACCATAAGACCAAGCTATACAATAGCAATTAGGCCAGGTCATCGGAGGACACGATAATCGTGCTTACGATGTATAACGGCGCCATGTCATAATCCGTTAGTGACCGCCAGAACAGCAGCAAAGTGATCGACTGGCGGTTATGCATGTCGCTCTTTGTTGGGTCGTCGTGCTAGCCCATGCATCAGTAAGCTCACAGTTAGCGGAATTTACCATGCGCGAATCACGTACAAGGATGCGCGTGACAAGGATGGTCTCCTCGCGTTCGGAGAACCATCCGTCGCGCCCTCGGAACACGTTCGCTGTCTGCGTAGGGGAGGGCGGTAGGTAGAAGAGAGCAACAACGCCGACAGCTAGAGTGACTGCGCCTTCGATAAGGAAGAGGTATCTGCAGCAAACAGTCCCACAATCAATGGTATATCAACGCGACTACACGTCAGTCACCCACCGCCACCCCGCCCAGCCATGCATTCCGCGCATTTGCAAAATTCCTGCGGCAAGCAGCGCACCGACGACTGATGTCAGGGTATTGGAGCCCCAAAACCAAGACAGTCGTACAGGAAGCTCGTCGCCTTCAGCTCATCTTAAGTACAGCTGCTATGAAGACGAGCCAGCACGTACATACCCTTGTAAAAGTACGAGAGGTATAGAACCTAGACAAGCACGTGAGGCCGTGCTATGACTATGCGCGCAGTAACTGACCATGTCCGGAATAAAACCACCTTCGAAGATCCCCAGAAGTGCTCGTGTTGCCCAAAACGATTTCTTGCCGGTCAACGCACACTGGCATACGGCTACGATGCTCCATAGCACCATCTGCATTGGCACCCAGCGCTCGACACCGATCCGCTTGCTAATCAGTTGTGAGGGTATCTCCATACAGAGGAATGATACGACTGTACGATTGTTCTTAGCTACAATCGCAGTATATCAGACAGTTATGTGCGACTTACAGAAAATTGTGTTCCCGGTATTGTAGTCGTCAGTGGTCATATCTAGACTATGGATGTCACAGAGTGTAAGCTTCCTTACTCGCTATTTCCGCAATTGTATCGACCACTTACTCTTTGAGCATGTTGTCTGACAGTGCATTGCTCAGCTGCGATAGCGTCAGTTACGCTCGTAATAGCAATCTTGTTAAGAGAGAGATTCACATTGCCTCGATCGAGCTGTAGGGCGCAGAAGCAGATGCAGCAAAACAGCATGACACGTATGTCTATTTTGCGAATAAGAGACCTTTCCTCAGCCTCAGTCCATACCGCGTTGGGATCAAACCGATGTTTGCCCTCATACGAATCTGGGGGTATGAAGTGTCTGAAGCAAAGCAGCAGTGAGCGCATAAACCGTCTATTAATGAGCTTCGCTTACTTCGCTAGAAGCTCGTCGTCAAAAACGTCAGTAACTGTGACTGCAGCGATGTCTTCGCTGGCAGCCTTCTCAATGGCTTCGTGATCAATTGATGGCTGGTCGGGGCTTCTGACGTCCTTCGACATTGCGAGTATCCAGTTCTCGTGTTAGCGCCAGCCAATAAGTGGAAGTTAGTATTTATTTTCTGCATCCCGCACGGCAGAGCAGCACAAGTGTCCGTGACCAGGCATCATCACCTGTGGCGTTCGCGATGGCCACCAGCAGCGCATAGCGCGCTGACACGGTTGCGAGCGCATGTAGATAGGGCTCAGGAACAAGACTATATTCTGTTCTAGCTTGCTCGAGGCTACATTGCACACAAGCGGCTCGAAAGGCGCGATATCATCACGAGTGCTAGCTGGTCGTTTGAATAACGCCGGAAGCGCCGGTAAGACAGATAGAAGACCTGCCATAATAGGCGGCCGATCGCCGGGCCGGGTCATTGTGCAAGAGCTCGCGCCACACAGATGCGTGAAGTCGTAAGCGTCTATTCGATACTCAACAGCCCTCACTCGCTTCACGATGCGCTTCGCGCCGCGACATATTGGCGCGCTCTTGTGCAATAGATAACGGGGTTCCGACTCCTATGCTGACCAGCGCCAGGAACACTAGCGGCACATTGATGCCTTTATAACCACAGGAAGGTCAACGGAGATGGAAGTCGAGGCACTCGAGTTCGCTTAAGCTTCAATTTCGTCGCCATCGATATGTCTAACATCCAGACCACTACTCAGACGAGCGTGCAGAGCTCGGGCTCAATTTCAGTCCGGGCGTCGACAGTACCACTGAAGCCCACTGGTGCTTTGGACAAGTACGAGCATGTTGACCTGACACCTGTGATTGGCCGCGAGTACCCCAATGTCCAGCTTACCGAACTCTTGAATGCGGAGAACGCTGACGAGCTCATCCGTGAACTTGCAATCATTGGTATGTGATCGGATTTGAACGCCTGATGCACGATCGAGTCGATCTGATATCCGCATCTAGTCTCGCAGCGGAACGTGGTATTCTTCCGGAACCAAGATATCGATATCGAGAAGCAGAAGCTAGTTCGTTGCTTTAATTCTGCGTTGAATGCATTGTTTTCCTGACGTCTTTAATGACAGCTCGGTAACAGGCTTGGTATCCTGTCGGGGAGGCCACAAAACTCTGGATTGCACATCCACCCAACAACTCAGCCTACATCTGAGCTCGGCCTCGAGATTTCCGTCATCACATCCAAGAACCCCAAGTGAGTATTTAATAGATAGGCTCAATCAATTCAGCGCTGATGTCTGCATCAGGAAGAAGGAATACGAGAGCGAACTCGACATTTCGCGGTTCGCGTCCAGGGAATGGCACTCGGAGTAAGTCATATTGTCATCCATAAATATAGACTACTCATACTGAGCCCACAAATAGCATTACTTTTGAGCCTGTCCCTTCTGACTTTGCGATCCTCAAAGTTCACACCCTTCCCGAGGTCGGCGGCGATACTGTCTGGGCGAGCGGCTACGAGGCGTACGATCGCCTCAGTCCCGCGTTAGCCAAGCACCTCGAAGGGCTCACGGCGCTGCATGATGCGCGGCAGTTCAAGATCTATGCGACGCAGTATGTGTCTGTCATATTTTTCTCTGTTCTAAGGCTGATCAATGCGCGTCAGTACTGGAATCACGCTCAACGACGGACCACGCGGAAACCCAGAGAACATCGGCACGTCTTTGCAAACAATCCATCCAGTCATCCGCACGAACCCCGTCACAGGCTGGAAGGCGCTCTTCGTTAACAAGAAGTGCGTGCGTTTCCTCATCGATGTTTGGCATCACTGATCACAGACAACAGCTTCACTCGCCGCATCCTCGAACTCACCAAGGACGAATCTGATGCGACACTAGACTATCTCCACCGACTGGTTACCGAGAACCATGACTTACAAGTTCGTTTCCGCTGGAGCAAGTGCGTGCCCCTCCCTTGTCCCGCATGTTTGCCACTGACTGCTCATGATGCTGACTAGGAACGACGTGGCGATCTGGGCGAACTCTGCGAGCTTCCACAACGGTATGTACTTATCCTTGTTCAATATTACTATGCGTGCCGAACATGCATCGACGTAGTTACACGCGACTATGGCGACGAGTTCCGGGAGGGCAACAGGGTGGTCTCGCTTGGCGAGCGGCCATACTTCGACCCGACGTCAAAGTCGCGCAGGGAAGCCCTCGGACTCAAGAGGTGGTTCGACCTTTAGAGTTTCGGCGGATGTGCGACGTGAAATAAAATGTATGATAGTGGTGTATGAATCAGGCTTTGTGGAACGTCACGACCGGCGTCGTTAGGCCTCATCGACATATACGCGTGCCTCATCGATGATCGATAACTATCTTCCGCTGAGCCGTAAGCGCCCATATATCTAAGCTCAGCGCGAGGACTGGAGAACTACTGCCATGAGGCAGACACGGCTTTGCGCGCTCAACGCCTGTCCGGCAGCGGCTTGCTGGAGACCTGCTGGAGTCTTTCTACTGACTCTACCCAAAAAAATTTGAGACCATCTTCTCGAAGCTAGATACACACGTGTGGAGGCGAATAGCTCTTAGTATTGCAGTGTTCAAGCCATGTCCCAATCAGTTATATCAAAATCAGAGGCCACATATAGGCTATAGAATACTAATGTGTCACAGGTACATTGCCACCACTCATTGCAAACTAGATGCCAGCCTGACTACGAAACGACAAATCTATTCTAGTCTGGCAAATGCAAATGGCTTCCCAGCCATGCATTGAGTCTAACTAACACTGGTAAGAAATGCCACTCAACATGCCTCCTGAGTGGCATTCAATTGCCACTCTACTGCCAATTCTATCAGTGCTTATCTGCACAGATAAGGTCCATCCTCGATTGGTAAGTACCACTAGCACTGAAGACATCTCGCGTTTTGGGTGACATACATAAATGGTCTGTCGTCCCTGTGTGGACCCACCACTCACGGCGGTCACCAGCAGCAGCATAGCTACCATTGTACAGGCACGGTACTATGGCGACAATGAAAGGTCTCGCATACTTGGGCAATGGTGAAATACGGGTTATCGAGCGTGCCAAGCCGACCATCCTGGCCACAACAGACGCAATAGTCAAGATGCTGAGAACTACGATTTGTGGTAGATACTTACCTCTCTTCTGCCTGAGGTTATGTGTGAATTGATAACTGCTCATAGGGACGGACATGCATATCTTGCAAGACCATGTTCCCTCCTTTACCGAGGGCCGCATCCTCGGCCACGAGGGAGTTGGGGTCATTGAATCTGTTGGCTCCTCCGTCACAGCCTTTGTTCCCGGCGACGTCGTCGTGATAGCATGCATCACCTCATGCGGAACGTGCTCGTTCTGCCGACGAGGAATACTATCCCACTGCTCGTCCGGCGGGTGGCTATTTGGGCACACTGATGACGGGACACAAGCAGAATATGTCCGCGTGCAGCAAGCCAACACATCTCTCCACCATGCCCCTCAAGGGGTCGATCTCGATGTACTCGTACTGGCGAGCGATATTCTGGTGACCGGCCTCGAGTGCGGTGCCATGGACGGCCGCGTACATCCGGGCGCAAGCGTAGCCGTCGTGGGCGCTGGTCCAGTCGGCCTGAGCGCACTCATGGCATCTCAGCTGTTCTCGCCGAGTGTGGTGATATCAATTGCCCGCAATGAACACCGGCTTGCGGCTGCACGCGCGTTTGGTGCGACGCATACCGTGCGCTCCGGCCCGGACACCGTGAAGCAGGTGATGGAGATTACGAATGGCCTGGGCGTCGACACCGTCATTGAGGCAGCCGGCTCATCGGTCACATTCGAGCTTTGTCAGCAGCTTGTGGCCGTAGGAGGCACAATCGCCAACGTCGGAGTACACGGTGCAAAGGCGGATCTACATCTTGAAAATCTATGGAATCGTAACATCAGTACGTATCTCCGCTGTGAGCACTAATGGCGTTTGCTCATCGTTTGGGCACTCGTCCTTTAGTGATTACAACGCGCTTGGTCGATACGGTGACTATGCCCACTGTCCTCAAGCTATTGGAGAGTGGCCGCTTGAACGCCAAGGGTTTGATCACACATCATTTCCGCTTCGAGGATATCCTGCGAGCCTACAGTACTTTTAGTGCTGCAGCTCAGAATAAAGCTTTGAAAGTTATCGTTGACTTCGATTGAGGCACTGTTGGTCTGTACACCAAATCTCCAGAACGTCAATTGTAATCTTAGGATATGATACGATTCTATTATCGTCTGCCAAGCGTTGGAGCCTGTTTGCAGTACCAACAACAACATTGAGTTTCCTTCTAGGATCGGCAGCTGTCCAGTATAATTGGGTGCTGACGGTGAAAAACTCAACGACTATCGAGTCCGGGAGAAGAGGAACGACATGCACTATCGCATTCGATGTATGATGTAAGCCTGACCAAGTCAGACCAGAAAATGTAACGAATTAGAAAATGTGTCGGCCCAGAGAAGATTTGGAGCTCGAATGCTCGAGCAGCGGTGACTGAGAGTCTCAACACACTCTCACCTGTAGAGTTTCAGTCAATTATCTTAATCTGCTAAGTGCCCTTCGCTTAAGAAATCGCAGTTGCGAGCTAGGTTTGCACGCAGATTAATCTGCTAGCTGCGGCAGATTAATCTACTGTGACAATAAAATGGTGCATCTAGGATTCGAACCAAGGACCTTAGCACAGATGAGAATAAGAGCAGCGCAGCATAATTAGTCAACTGAGCCATAGTGATAACAGTTGCCATTGACCAATCAAAATATATATAACGCAAATTTTACACACAATTTCCGCAGATCATCAAGGCAACTAACTGCTAGCTTGTTTTACCATGCCTGACCTGGAGCAATTCACAATGGGAAAGTTGAATACACTGGAATCGCAGGTCTTTGGAGGCAGATTCATTTGTATTTGTGTTATGGAAGATGTTAAAACTGCGAAAATGAAGTTTACAAAATTCTCTATATATTTCTTAAAAGTGCGAAGATACTAGTTGCACTGTAGCTCAGTTGGCTAATGTATGCTGCGATGCTCTTATTCTCATCTGTGCTAAGGTCCCTGGTTCGAATCCTAGATGCACCATTTTATTGTCACAGTAGATTAATCTGCCGCAGCTAGCAGATTAATCTGCGTGCAAACCTAGCTCGCAACTGCGATTTCTTAAGCGAAGGGCAGTTGGCAGATTAAGATAGTTGACTAAAGTCCCTCCTCACCTTTGCAGCCAATGTGTATTGTCATCAGGAAAACTAATTTTCTCGGGTTCACCGGGCAGGTCTGGATGTGCCGGAATGTTTGAGGCATTCGAGGGGTTACTGTTGAGCGATTCACCGGTTGACACACCACTTGCAGCGATTAGAACAGCGGCGGCCTGTCGAATGGAGCAGGACTAATAGAAGTCGAATTGGAAAGTTTGTGACCGATTCCATAAGTCCTGAGCAAATGCCTCGAGCGCAGCTCTTTGTCTGACTTTGTATGGGCAGAACTCGATGTATTGGAGGCTCTCTGGTCACTTCTTAAATACATAGAGTATCTCAAGAACCAGTCATAGTAAACTCCAAGCCAATTCATATCCCAGACGGTTCAACCCAATGACAATCCAGTATTATCTAAACCCTCCGATAAAATCCACAAAGCCATAACACCGAAGATAAACCCCATTATCACAGAAGACCCAGAAGACCTTCCAATAAAACACACACTAATATCACAGAAGCACTAGGAAACATTCTAATAACCCCAAGGCCTCGAGTATTCCACAAAGCTACATCTAAACATAAGGTTCAACAAGCTCCTGATCTACCAGAGATATATTTGGTCAAAAGAACTAAGTTTGCTTCTTTCATTATTTTACACTTCACAGAAGCATTCCTGAGAATATCAGAACCACCCATATATTCCAGGAAGTATCCATATAACTTTAACTCAATCACAATTCAGGGATCAGTAGATACACATGTTCACCACACATTGCAGATCCCCAGCCATATCACACATGTTCCAAACCACAGAAACTCTTAATGTCAGGATCTCAAGAACCAGTCGTAATAAATTCAAACCAATTAATATCCTAAACGGTTCAACCCAATGACAATCCAGTATTATCTAAAACCTCCGATAAAAATCCACAACACTGAAGACCTTCCAATAAAACACACATCTGTTATGGATCGAATATCCGTTCAGCTAAAGTAACTAAGTCGAGTTACTCAGTGTATCAAGTAGTGCACTACGTGTCGTCCTTTGCAAAGGCAGAGCATTGATGTTATGGATCGAATATCTGTTCAACGCAAAATAACTAAGTCGAGTTACTCAGCATATTGAGTAGCGCACTACTCGTCGGACTCCTTAGAGTCAGAGTGTCAATATACAAGCTGCAGGCTTAATTGCGCAAGCCTTTGAGAACGAGTATAAGATCCTTGTAATTCAACAAGGTCGAGCTGAGGAACTCGACCGGTATTTACATCAGGTTATATACTACAGTCTGTTAATCGGGGTCATAGTGTCCTTGGTACTGCTACTATTAAGTCCGTCGGGCTAACGATATAAGTAATAAAGGAGAAGTGTTGCGGTTGAGCGCAACAAGGGATGAAACTGAGGACTACTGTGGTTAGACACAGAATGTCAGCTAGAACGTGATGCAAACACAGAGAATGGGCATAGGGTTGTTATACATGAAACAGGGCCTACGGTTGAGTGGAGGCCCCTAGAAATAGAGCACTGGGTACAGCGGTTGAACGCTAAGTCCTCGTACACAGTGACACGTCAAAGATACTATTCGGGTGCACCTGGTAAAATCGTAACAGTTGATATACAAGTTGAGGACTTAATTGCTTAAGCCTTTGAGAATGAGTATAAGACCCTTGTAATTCAACAAGGTCAAGCTGAGGAACTCGACCGGTATATACATTGGTTTTTATACTACAGTTCATTAATCAGGGTCATAGTGTCCTTAGTACTACTATTATTAAGTCCATTGGGCTAATGTTCTAAGTAACAAATGAGAAGTGCTGTGGTTGAGTGCAACAAGAGATGAAACGTAGAAGACACATGGTTAGACATACAATATCAGCTAGAATATGATGAGATGGGGAACAATGGGCATAGGGCTGTTATACATGAAACAGGGGCCTACGGTTGAGTGGAGGCCCCTCAAATAAAGCGTGTGAGAGAGCAGTTGAACACTAAGTCCTCGTATACAGTGAGGCATCAAAAAAAAGAATATTCAGTGCACCTGCAGCATTTGTAACAACATCAATATCACAGCATCTCAGAAGACTTAGAAAATGTTCCAATAAACTCCATACCAACATCATAAAAGCCCCGAGAAGTACTCAGAAACACAAGGCTACCATAAGGCGACATTTAAACATAAGGTTTAACAAGCTCCTGATCTACCAGAGATATATATGGTCAAAAGCCACACAGAAACTAAGTGTCACAAATTCCCGAATTTTCCCAAATTCTTCCTGAATTAATAGGAATTATTGACAACAACCGCACTCTTCGAGCCTAACAGACAAAGACAACGTTTCACTTAAGAAACCAAAGGTCCAGAGCTCACCCATCTATGACATCATAAGGACTCACTCTAGATAATGACATCACAATGATATCATAGTCACATGATCTTATTGTTACACTGACTGATACTAAAAGAGCCTTTAAGGCTATTGGACCCAATGTAAACACATGCTTTGGCTACAACCTATACCGGTCTAACCCTACGCCCTACTAGTATTAGAGGTCTTATCCTTACAGTTTAGGGGTCATATGCTGCATGTATATAAGTTGCCAGCTGAGGCGTTTGACCTCAGATCAATTCACTTCTCGACTACTGCTATAGTGTGATCCACTTTGGCAAACTTACCTCACAAACTTGATGTTTCTAGCAACAACTCAACAACCCAAACAAGTGAGTGTTTGTGTCACTAAGTTCACTTCTTTCATTAGTTTATACTTCACAGAAGCATTCCTGAGAATACCAGAACCACATATACATTCCTGGAAGCATTCATACAACTTTAACTCAATCACAATTCAGGGATGTCAAAGGCCAATTTCAAATCCTTTAGAATAACCTAATCCTGACCCCACTCATGCTTAACCAAACCACAACAGTGCCAGAGCACCTCCAAAAGCATCCCCTGAAGCTGGAACTAGATGCTGCAGCTGGTAGGAACCCCTAAGACTTACAAGCCACCAGGGCACCAGCTGCTCGAACCATGAAGGCATCACCAGCCACACCTAAGTCCTAACCCTAACCTGTTGCCTGGTCCAAAGCCTTCAAGGTCATATGAGTAGGGCCAGCACGATGAGCCAAGCAGCACACCATCCACTGCCAAGAACCCCAGCGCTCACCAAACACCACCCCTACTCAAGTCCACATTACACAAGACTCCCAGCTAGGACCACCAGTAGACTTACGAACCCACCCTGACCAATGAGAACCACCGGTTGAGGGCTAAACTCACCACATCACCAATCAACGAGAACCACCGATCATTATACATCACCAAATGCCATTACTGGCCAGGTCCTCAATCAATGAGAACCACCGATCATGGATCACGAACCAGCACCATTACCAGCATGGCCTGATCAATGAGAACCACCGATCTCCCAACTGATTGGGAACCCCACCAATCCAGGACCATCCCACTACATCACCATGGCTATCTAACTTGTAGCAGACACAGCCACTCCTGCACTGATGCCATTACCGGCCAAGTAGCATAAACATGTACATACAGTTGTAGGATATATAGAGGCCGACAGTTGAGGTAGAACCTCAGACTTGTCTTGGCCGTTTATGCCTCATCAATCTCAGATTGCAATGCACCCTTGTGCAAGTCACATTGCCCTGAGCTCTTGTCTGAGAAGTAGTGAATGTCAAGGGATCAGTAGATATACATGGTTACCACACATCGCAGGTGCCCATTGGGCTTTTGTAGCCTGCAAAGTGGAGATGGCATGCTGAAGGTTTAATGTGTGGAGGTGATTGACATGCGATTGAAGTTGTGGCTGAGCTACCCTATATGGCTACAGGGACTCCCAGCTCACCTCCCTTGTACCTTTAGCATCATCCTGGAGCATAAGTGGGCTCCTTTTGGTGCACTTGTATGTTTTCTAACCTTGTGTGATTCATTTAGCATGCAGTACAGTATCGAGTGAACATCGGATGTCTACTGTCTGCAATGGGAGGTATTAAGTATTTCTCGAGCTTTACAAGCAGCACCCTATTGACACAAATACATACTCTCTTTACTCCTTACTTACTAGGATCACACTCTTCCATCAAGTGATCACGTCTATCATAGCATAACCTGCACACTTGAGCCCTTTCATGACATCCTCCCTGTATTTATGCTTACCCTCCTCCACCAGCTTCAGGAAAGTCTCATATTAATGCGATTCGTGCAGGGATGTCATGATGAACCCGCTAACTTTGAAGTTCTTAGAGACAATATTGAACAGATTCTTCATGTGGTACAGCTTGCCAGTGAAGACACTGATCATGCCACATTCCTGCCGTGCCATCAGTGATAAGTGGTGGACAGATATATTGGACGGAAAGTACGCACGATGAACTGTGCACCAACAATTCGGCACAAATGGCCGCTTCGAGAGCCTTACCTCCAACACTGTCCCAGTACCTGTGCATCCACAACATGTTGATCAATGTTGATAAAGAGGTGTAGTGAATTAACATACTACATGTCAATAGGACCTTCACATGTGAGAACTTCTCATGTGTTCTCTGCCTTGTGATTGAGTGTGATGTCTGTGCCAAGGCTCTTAATGAATGCAACTTTCTCATCTGAGCCAGTGGACATGATGACTTTGAGGCCCTCAGCCTTCACCATCTGAATCACGGTGCTATTATGACAATCAGTATGGACAGCAAAGTACCTCAGCAATATGTGTGCAAAGTAGACACGAATTCATCAACTGTACATGCACCTGAGGTAACAAAGACTGTCTCTCCATCATCAGGAAAATCCTACTTTGCTAGTTGCGAGACATTAGGGATGGATTAGTAAGATCTGTCACGGTTTTTCAGGTTTTTACCAATTTTCTATCATTGAAGCATAGAGCAACAGTGTAGGGTGAAGCAAGTGTGACATACCAGCATGGAATACGGGCACAGAGTGGAGCACAAGGGATTGGTGTCAAGGAAATGCAGTGGAGGGCTGCTGGAGTCGACAGGTGCTCTGATGAGGGAGCGTGACATACACATGCATTCAGGGGACATGCCCCATGGCCAAAATGCTGAAGGTGCGGGCAAGGCAGTAAAGCTTCAGGTTTGGTGTGTGCACTGACACAGGAGTTGCCAAGCCAAATGGCAATGAGGGCTTAAGTGTGTGGGTACAGTGTACTGGCACCAGGCAGCAGGAGGCTGTGAGAGCCAGGTGAGACAGTACATGCCGGCACTGGGCAGTGGCGGGTTGCAAAAGCAATGGCGAGAATGGCAACAGTTGATGTGCAGGACCTGAAGAGCTCAGAAGCACAGCAGAACAGGTGCCAATGCAAGGGAGCGGATTAGAAGGGCATGCAGGGTTGCAGACAAGGAATGTGGGTGCTCCAACAAGGGAGTGCACTTGGGTGGGGCACGTAGGCAGTACAAGGTGACTGGCACCATGGTGACTTCATTCGAGGGTGTGTGTTGGAAGTGCACATGCATCGGGCATGGTGCGTGGGTGTGATCTCATCTAGTGGGGCCCCTGGCAGGCAGTAGTGCACAGCTGTTGTCTGGCATGGCCTGAATTTCTACAGCAAGTTCTGCTTATCCGGGCCAGCACCAATGTTGCACAGTGAAAAGATACTTTGTCTGTCACAAGCCAATTTCAAGTTCCCAAACACAGTACCTTTTCAATCCCGCTCACACTTAAGCCAGACCATAACAGTGCCAGAGCACCTCCAAGAAGCAACCCCAAAGCTGGAAACCCCAATGCCTCAGCTAGATACAAGCCCTATAGACAAACCACCCCAGGCACTAGCCACCAGCATCACCAACCACACCTTAGAACCCTAGTCCCTGACCACCAGTCCAACTGCCCAGTCCAGAGCCCAGTCACGAAGCCCTGCAAGTACAGCAGAGCACAATGAACCAGACAGCACCCCTAACCCATTCAAACCACATGCTGCCAACACCCAATGCTCATCAGCTCACCAGCCCATCCCGACTCACTATGCCAAGGCATAACCACTCGAGACATCTGGCTGGGACTGCCAACACATGTCCACCCAACCAACCATCTCCAACACCTCCTGTCTCCACAAACCACCATCATTACTGGCTACACAGTCATTACCAACCATGGACTATACACCATTACCGGCACGGACTATGTACAATACGGACCATAGCCTAAGGGGCTCTAAACCTATGGTACGCCCTAGTCTATGAGGAACACTGACCACGGGCTATAACCACAACATCACCAATCGCAGGTGATCACACTTGATCGCCATATGTCACCCAAGGCCATTACCGGCCAGTCCCCGATCACTAGCATCATCACCGATCACGGACTGTTAACCCCGCCATTACCGGCATCGGCCCTGATCACGCTAGAACCCCAATTGATGGACATTACGACCCGCCATTACTGGCAGAACCCCCGATTGACGAGGACCACCGATCATAACCCAACAGATTGGTCAACCACTCTGATCCGGGCATGACCCGCTACGTTGCCATGTCCATCTCGCATAGCCCACACTCCAATGCCATTACCGGCCCCATAGCTTAGACCAATCATATACCAGCATCGACAGCCTTACAGCCTGCGCACCATAACATGTACAAATAGTAGTAGTCTATATAATGGGCTGACAGTCGAGGTAGCACCTCAGACTTGTCTTGGCCATCTACACCTTAGATGCCCCAGACCAGGAAGGTGCCTTTGTGCGAGCCCCCTTCCCCCAGGCATGTGTTGAGGTTGTAGCATGTGTCATTGTCTTAGATATGGGGGTAGTGTGTGGTGGTGCTAGGCATGTTAGCATTACGATCTCACTAAAGGACAAGGAGAAAGAGCCCAAGCAAGAGTTGAGGGCACTGCCATGGTGACCATCATGGGTGAGGCTCAGCAACTGGACAGGCTTGAAGCACAACAGGAAGAGAGGTCAGTGACGACAGTTATGAGTGCAAAACAGAGACGGATCTCTCCCAAGTGTTCGATGCTCACCACATGCTTACCAGCTCTGATGGCCACAGCGCTGGGATTGGGAGCAGGTATGCATCTGTCTTGGTGGCTGCACTGTTAAGGAGCACAGCACAGGAGGACAGCTTGAGTGAGGAAGACACACCTGTATACACAAAGGTAGAGCTTGATGTGTGGATGCAGTGTACATAGCAACACACATCTATGCCAATCCAGTTACACCTGAGTGAGATTGATGTTGGGCAGTAGGCCATGGTGATGGTGTTGAGGCAGTCAGTCCATAATGGTAGTCAAGGACCAAGGGACGAAGTGCCAATGTTGCTCTGTGATCTGTGACTTTGTAACATGTGGAGGCAACTGTAATAAGCGCTCAGAAATGCTGATTAGAAGAAATTAGAAAAAATTAGAAAAGCAGATTTTCTCCTAATACATGTGCCACAATGTATATAAAGCTGCCATGGACTATTCCACAGTAACACAGCATTCCCATGACTTCCATTATGATTCTAGCAATTATATGTGAATTAGAACAGGATTAGGGTAAGATTAGTGCAAGATTAGGAGAATGAACCGCTTTTATGAAGATTAGATGAATTAGATCCAAGCTAGGAAAGTTGAGGCCTAATTAGCTCCTAATTCCTCTAAAATAGGAAAGTCGATTTTTCCTGATGGTGCTGTGGAAATTCCGTGGCCGCAGGGCCGAATTTCCTTTGTAGGATAGTGAACATAGGTGGGTTACAAACTGGCGGCGAGCCACTCTGCTCGCGCCCGGCTTAAGTACACTACCGGCAACCCTAGCAATCCGCTAGCTTGCCCATCGCCGCGCCATCAGTCTGCCATCGCCGCACCATCCTGCGCCCTGGCAATGGCAACGCCGCAGACCCCAAATTGCAACACGTGCTTCGACATTGCAGCTCCAGAGGCACAGCTAACGCGCAATACGTACCGCTTTGGCCATGGAGAACCGTGATGCGTGGTCTGGCCTGAAAGCAGATATTGACATGGATCCTGCGTCATTGTTGAGAATCGCGAATTGCTCGGCAGTTGCGGGTGGCATGATTATGTATTGCCGGAAAGCTGTTGCAATAGGATATACAGATAGAGACGCCAAGAGTGCCGAGTCTACTCATCCGTATTTGACGGGTGACGAACGCATCACATCGGTAGGTGGAACGAGTATCATTTTAGATGTGGTATCGATTCATGATTTGCATGGAGATCAGCCATGCAACATCAATGATGTGGTGACAAATTTGATCCATTCATCATGAGCGAGCAGGAATGCAGGTAGTAAGCTGAAAATTTTCCTTGTCTCCACGTCCGTCCGTGAGTGAGCAGTGGAGAAGCCGGATAAGTATTGAAGTTGTCCAATTTGCTCTTTGCTGGGGATCTTCGGCGTATTGGACGTGTTGACAAATGCTACTGATCCCTCATCCGGAGTTCCCGTGGGCGACATGGTGAGCAAGATACGGCTGGAAATCTGACGATACTGGTTGTCTGGTGTCTATCAGCTCACGGCCGACAATGAAGAAAAAAGGCCAAATTGCTCTCAAGTTTCGGTTCCTCAGCAGAACTTTGTGTGGAGCTGAGGAGGCACTGAGCCACTGCGTCGCTATTACATACGCTTGACGGACGTCACATAGCCCATGGGAATAGTCACAAGAGGTAATACTGTGTTCTGACATGATATTCAGCTGGCGAAGCCTGATATCTGACACAAGCGCTATCTCAAGCAACTACTCAGGGGAATATTACTCGCGTGGAAGCGTATTCCTAGTCTGAGGCTACTCAAGGCAACAAAGGCCAAGACGAGTCTGGGGTGCTCCCTGCTCGTCTGGCTGGTATATATGCTCATAGGTTGTTTGTACATGTTTGGCTACTATACAGTATTATGTAAGCTGATAGACCGTTTAGAGTATGGTAAACCCTATCGTAGGTGTAGAGCCACATCAAGGGTGTCCGGGGTCTGTGTAGGCACGTGTGGGGTGTTCGGGGTCCTTGCACGTGATGCATAAGCGGGCGCTTAAGGGTTGTCTCTAGTCGCAAGCAAGTTGGAGAAAATCGGCTTGTGACAATATCTGCGAACAGAAGTGCCGGAATGCTGCTCACCAGACGTTGGTATATTCATCTCTGTGATTGGGCATCATCAACCGCTTGCCTGGCATACCTGTTGCTCTTTGGTGGCTCTCCATTGTAAACTTCGATCTGATACAGGCACTATCTGATGAAGCCATGGTTTCACGCTCATCTAGAGCAAGTCATGCTTTCCGAAAGAACGTATTAATGTGTCAAAATTCTCAGATGAGCGTAACTCTTCATGGCGGTCTCAGGCAACATGTTAAAGTGGCTGTGAGAGAGACCGATCATTTCCAGATGCATACTTATGGAGTGATATGCAATAGCGTGACGGATCCATGAGAAAACAACAGTGTGAGAGAGACTCAATGTGACAGTGTACATACACCAAGCATCCCAGGCTGTTTGTGTCAATGTGGAAGAAAACAGCTCTTAGTATTGCAGTGCTCGAGCCATGTCTCATTCATTTACACTAATACCAAGGGCCACATATCGTTCATAGAATACTAACAGTGTCCTGTCGGCATTCATCAAGCACTGAATACTACCGGCAATTAGAGTAGAGTTTGGACGATGCTGTTTTGGTGTTTCGATAGCACCTGTCACATAGTATGCACTATTGTTCATCGAGTTTGGAATCAGTCCCTGGATACTGATGCATTATGATCTTGTCATAAACGAATTACGCAATCCGCGCCGCCCATCATCATATGCATCATCTCCTCGCTTTCTGTGCTATAATGACGATTATGATTAAATATCGGCTGGCTCACCTTCGCCCGCAATTGACCACTACGGCCGCCACACGTGTTCAATCCCACAAAACTGACCATTAATCCGTACCAACGAACGTCACAGGTTAAAATATCTTAGCCAGCACGTTTTCTATAATATTCAATCTGCGGCCACGCTAGTGCTGATACGGGGCTGCATCACTGCCAATAGCCCAGTGAGTTGCGCGATTAATTACAATCCAAGAGGAACCTTGAACCTTCGGGATGGCAGGCGATGAATCTCACTTCCGTATTCGTGGTGACCATGTTGATGAACCCTGTGGTACAATAGGCAAGTGGAAAAAGATATTATCGTCTGTAATTATTGCGTGCGCGATTGTTCCGAGCTGAATATCGTGCTCATAGCCTGCTGATCAGCACAAAAATGCCTTGAGACACAATTCCAATGAATATGGCCCAAAGGAGTACTGGTCACAAACCAGACAACTACATGCTTGATGTCCCGCTTCTCATATGATCAGGCGCGTAGGGGACACTCGAAACGGCCCATCGTACGACGTCGCGGTCCCCCATATCGTATGACCGGCTCTGTCCCCTCGCTCCCGCCCTTGCAGTGATGCTTCGTGTGACAGGACAACGTCTGCTTGTTTCCAATCCGCGACATTTTTTAACCATCACGAATGCAAATATTTCCAATACAGCTCCTAGAGGCTGTCTGACCAGTCAGCCACATCCGCATTGGTTGACACAGCTTTGTTTACTCAGTCTCTGCCTTGATCTCTCGACATCAAACCGTAGTCGAGCGAGCTCCTGCACACGATCGCGAATGTTTGAATGCACTCTTTCCTTAGTCGGAACCACTGTCTGAGTTAGAAATGGTATAGATGCAGCGGAATGTATCTACAGCGGAGTGCAAAGGTCACACAAGGTACAGAAACTCATCGTGAGCAGACGATATTTGTGATGGCGCAGCCGGAAAGATGTGATATCACTGCCTACGAGCATCAGCTGTATGAAGGTTTCGCATCGCAAATGAGTCTGCAATCAGCGCCCATGATCAGAGCTGCGGAGCCGTTGATGAGACTGGATAAGGCGCGACATGGCAATTCGCTTTCATCTAGAATATCTCGGCGACAGTTGAGACAGATTGCGATGAACGATACGTTAGATTGCTTGTGTCCAGGATGCGTTCAAATTCGTAAAGTCACATCCAGGTAGTATGTCTGCTCGAGTCGTACTGCCGTGCGAAAGCCTTCAAGCTATGATGTAAGGCTCCAACCATATAATATACATGTACAGAAAATCGGAAAATATATGGTATATGGTATATACATAGTATATACATAGTATATACATGGTTTACATGGTTTTTGGATGGTAGATTTTTTAGACATCTTGGCATAGCCATTGCTTTACCCATATAGCTATGGAGATTGTCTCTTCCTTTAATGACATGCTGCAGGTATCAGCACTTGGCTGATGTGAGGAAAAAATCGGTGTTCAACATTCAACAGCCACACTAGTAGTAGGAATGGCTTAGGAATTGTGCACAATGTGTGAGGTGGTGGGAAACTTGTATGCATGAGTCTAATGCATGATGCAATCATTATGTGGGATGATATATAGCATAAACATAAATCTGATCTTGCCTTCTGCCAAATGAGAGGGTAAGCCAAGCATGTGAATTATGTCCTGACATCTTTGCATTTGTGCAGCAGCCACCAGATTGTCTAAATCTCATATCACCATTGCACTGTACATTCTGTAAGACACATAACTAGTTCAGATACACTATTCAAATTGTCAATTGAGGGTCTAAATTCACAACAACCATATACCATATAATATACCATGTATATACCATGTACTCGGCCACATGTAAATATATGTATATAGTATATATATAAAACCATGTATACATGGTATATACATTATATGGTTGGAGCCTTACTATGATGCAGTAACGTTCTATTCTGTTTGGAAAAAGCCAGTCTCGAGATGTCCGATGTTTTGACATGGCGCTCCAGCACTGCTATGACATGGGTATCATGCGCGTGCTTGTGTTTCAAATCAGGAATGCGCATATAATGGCCAGCAAATATCGCTCATATTCTACAGGGCTTTCTTTCCGGCTTCACGTCGAGTTTGTTTCATTATACGCCTATAATGGATTCATCAATTCCGTTAGCGTAAGCCTCACGTTTCTATGACATGGCATAAATTACAACATAGAACTTACTTCCGCAGGGCAGGGCCTCAGGTATGTTTGTTCTATTAAAGCTCATATCACTATGCTCAGTATATCGGCGCGATATTGTAGTTTCTCGGGATGTACTTTAATTGGGCACTGCTAGGACTACTGAACCACCAAGTCTGTGAGTAATTCACCAAAAGATAGACTCTACGCATATTGACTAAGTTGTAGATATTTATTATGAACGTTTTCCAAGAGATAAAATGGCTCTCAAGTGTCTAGGTAACCGTCAACCAAGCAGTAGCTTACGACGTAAACGCTGATATATACGTTGACCGTAGTCTGTGGAATTCTCATCCTTGAATGGATCCAGACAGGCATGCTCACTGCCGATGCAATGACGAAATTTGTCTACAACTCCGGAGATCTGCTCTCGCTCTATAAAGCCAATACTACCTGGTTCTCTTGGAGCATTATAATAGGGATAATTTCGGCCACAGCTCAGATCTTCTATGCTTGGCGCATATACAAATTGTCGGACTCACGCATACTTTCAGGCGTCATTTGCATTGTAAGGGATCTCCTTTTCAATACCAATGCTTTACAAAGTATGACCGGGATCTCATTCCAGTTAGTGATTGCTGAGCTTGTGGCATCCATCATCACCGGAGTTCTGGTTTGTGCGAGCTACATTCTGGAATATTCTCAGCCAACATACCTCAGGATTACAAGTATAAGTCGTTAGAGGATACGCGAGGCCCTATATTGAATGCATTTATGGTAGGACAGATTTAGGGTAGATAGTATTAGACACTGATTTACTCTGTACAGGTGTGGATCACATCCTCCATCGTAGTAGATCTTCTTATCGCAGTCTCTATGGTAGTATTGGTACGTGGTCGCCGATATTCGGCTACAAATCGTTGATCTCGCCTAGCTACTGAGAATGAAATCGGGAATACCACGTACCAACCCCCTCATCAACCGCGTACTTAGGTTAGTCATAGGGACAGGAGCCTTGACTGGTACGTTAAATTGAAAACGCGTGACCCAACCTAGTTTGATCCATACTGCCAGCGGGAATATCTATACTAGTTCCAGCTCTAGATTATGCCTATCCGGTACGTAGTGTTCAATGTAACCACGCGCAGATGGTATCTCTTAGCTCTCAGGATCGATAGCTGCGTAATACACTAGTCTATGTTACGCCGTAAGGTCTTTGCTTCCTTATGGCATTCGCTGATGTACCTTCGCTCTAGGACCTTGATTTTGACCAAGCTGTACGCATTTTTTCTTGGGAAAGACCATAAGGGCTGACGCTACGCTACCAGATACTCCAACTCATTGCTCACGAATCTGAACAGCCGCAGCTACCTCCATAAGCATGACCCGCATCCTGTAGAGCTCTTGCCTACATGCGCTGCGCAACCATATGCAGAGCAGCGCAGCACGTTCGCGTTTACGCTCAGATCAATCGAAGTAGATGCAGCTGTAAATGATGAGCAGAACATTCAAGCATCCATGTGTGATACGCACGTATCACAAGCTACGACAGACTGCTCCAGGATAGTGGCAGCTCGGAAGTTCAAGAAACAATATGCCGCAAGCGGTCAAGTAGCACGACGTTACTCAATTGTATGATCATGACCATTCGATGACGGTGCAGGGCGCACGCTGTTAGTGCTCTTGTACTATGTCCTCAACCGCATTGCTGTACTCATGCCTGATACTGCGTTATCATACGACTAATGCATATTTATATATTAATACATTTTGTTATGCTCTCTCGTCCAATGTCATTGACGTTGATAGCCTACTGCGGACGCGTAGTTTTTAGCAATTTGCACTTACACAACGGCGCTGCGCGGAACATGATTTGACGCAAATGCACGCAGGCAGCGCAATGAGATCAATTCTGTGACCTGCCAAGCTTCGACGAGGGTTTCGGGGATCTCGGAAGTTAATCGCTAGTAGCCTCTCGCACGCATGGAACGTCGCTCATCACACGCCGCGCAAGGCCAGTCAACGCAGTTGCCAGAGCACAGCGCCAATCACCCTCCGATCCGCGCCGGGCGCCTGCTGCATCCCCGAGCCCCGACAAGTTCGGCCAGCAATGTATTAGTGGCAGATCACTCCGCCGAGCCATAGAGCAGGCAACCTGCGGACGATCCGGACCTTGGGAATAACCGGCCACGGGGCATCTGATTCGCTCGCATCGTCTGGCAAAATGGCTGGCACATCCGCGTCAACTTGCAACAGTGCCATAGCCGAGACTCATAGCCGAGAGAAGCTGTTGCGATCGATCGCGGAGAATACAGAGACTCTTACGCTTGCTGAGTTCACAAAATGCGCGAAAACGTCCGACGCTATCGTCCAGCAGCACCTGTCGAGCATAAAATGCTAGGATGCTATAGTGGACAGTTAATGAGCGCATAATCGTCCAGCACGAGAAGGAGAGAGCTGTCATAGTGGCACCGTGACGGCGTGAGCAACACCGCAAAAGGTATGGTAGGCAAGCAGAAACTGTGTTGTATTATCGAGGCCCATGGAGGTGGAGCGTGTACATGAAGGTGGAAGTGGAGCGTGTACATGGAGGTGGAGCCGATGACCGGGAGCCAATACCAGCAAGTCGCTATGTGCGCACAAGCCTTACGGAGAGCCAAGGCACTTAAGTCCATACGCGTTGCCCAAGAGTTCCACCAGTGCCGAGAGTCATGAAACGATGTTCCGCAAGCCAGCTAGCAGAGTACAATGTCGGAACTGCCCGGTGGGTTGCGGTGCGGTGAGAGCGTGTGGATCGACGGTAGGCCTTATGTTCTGGCTACAGACTCCCTTGGAGAGGAGGTATGGTCAGCGCACGCACATGAGACATCAGAAAGACGCGGACGGACAGCGCAGTTGATCGGACGTTCTGTAGCAGACAAGGTGCGAATGCTCCTAAACATACCTATGATAGGAGTCTTGACATATTCACGGCAACAGTACCAGTGCGACAATCGTGGAGAGGTAGGCGAGAGGTTCGTCAGATCGAAGCACGGGAAGCACCGGGTGCCTCTCGGCCTCGGCTGTGGTCCGGCTGATGTCCGTGGCTATGCATATGCCAAGCGTGGGCAAATTGTGTCGATCTCATCCGCACAGCATATACTATGCAACGTCTCCAGTACTCTACACTTGCCAGCTGATCACTTGCCGGCACATTTGTGTGATGGGACAGGTGGTGTTCTCTGGTGAAGTTGTTAGTGTGAGATTGAGAACGAGCGCGGTATGTAACAATAATGACAGGCCTAACAGGTGAGCGCTTGAGCGCTGAGAATGGACAGCCGGGGCGGCTGATAATAAGGTTAGGAAGGTAGGCGCTCGCATATGTCTCCACTCTCGCATAACCAAAAAAAGGAAATGGATCATCGACTGCAGCCGTCCTGAGAGCGAACATACTGTATATAAGAACTATGGCAGTTTTCGCATTGCTACACTCACCCTCAGCAACTGAACGGCAAGTCCAGTCATAACGAAATGGTCCCCGTCATCAACGGTCGTCTTCTCTTCAACCAACTTCCCAACGGTGAGTCTGCCCTGTCTGAGCTCGAGTAGACGTGACGAATGGATATGTCCTATAGGTCTACCTGAGCCGGGAAAGACGACAGTGTACGACACGTCCGAGACAATCGACCTAGAGACTGCTCCTCTGAACGGCGGAATTCTGGTCAAGACTCTCGTTCTTTCTATTGATCCTTACCTTCGCGGTCGCATGCGCGATCCTAGTATCAAGAGTTATGCAGTATGCTCTACTTTCTAAGTGCCCTTCGCGAACTAACACACAGCATTGATGAAGCCTCCATTCCTTCCCAGCCAGCCGTAAGTCCGAATGCGCCCATCGCATTACTTTTCGTTCCAATAATTACTTGCTAACTTCCTGAATACAGTCTAGACAACTACGGAGTAGGGCTCGTCCTACGCTCTGAGCGCTCCTCCTTCAAACAAGGTGACCATATCTATGGCAGGCTCCGTGCGTAACCAATTTGATCTATCTTGCATTCCTGTTCGCTCACGATTGGCTATTTGTCTCCGGAATCAAATACGGGACTATGCATTTTGATGGTTTTTGGTTGATCTCCCATGCAATTTGTTTCGATCATGCACTTGTCGATCAATACCACACCCGAAATGATCCACCCGATCCGCCGCCCCACATGCCACTTACCGACGCGATGTGACCCCTACCGCAACAGCTTTCCAGCAATACATTGTCATGCCGGCCGCAGCCGCAGAGCAGTACACGGTCCTCAACAATGATACAGGACTCCCTTGGACTGCATATGTCGGTATTTGCGGCATGCCAGGTGCGTACCCGAACGCGATGGCTGTCGCATGTTGACATACTCATGCTTGTGTGCAGGCCAGACCGCGCATCACGGATGGCGTGAGTTCTCCAAGGCTAAAGCGGTGAGCATTACATGGTAATCGTACCTTTCTTGAGTCGCAATACTGACGCATACTTTGTCCAGGGAGAGACGGTCTTCGTCACGTCGGCTGCAGGCCCAGTTGGCGCGTGAGTATCCGCCCGATACTGCGCACATATTGTTATGGTATTCTCTTGTCCATACTAATCTGTCAAATAGGACGGTGATCCAAATTGCGAAGGCTGACGGCCTCAAGGTCATCGCGTCCGCCGGCTCAGACGAGAAGGTTGCGTTCATCAAGAGCCTTGGCGCCGACGTTGCATTCAACTACAAGACGGAGAACGCACGGGAGGTTCTCGCACGGGAAGGTCCTATCGATGTGTAAGCTAGTCCCTCACGGCTTCTAGCAGTATAAGCTGACGTGTTGTGAATGCATAGCTACTGGGACGGCGTTGGAGGCGAGACGTTTGAGGCGGCCATCGGCGCCGCGTCCGTTGGTGCGCGGTTCATTGTAAGTATTCTTCAGCCGATATATCTGTCCGCTACCGATCACTAATGGCGCGGCAGGAATGCGGCATGATCACCGCGTACAACGGCGGCGAGCCGTACTACGTAAAGAACCTGCTATACATCGTCGGCAAGCAGCTCAGGATCAGCGGGTTCATCGTAACGTCCCTGCACCAGGCGCATCTATCCCATTTCTATGAGACCTTCCCGAAGCTCGTAAAGGAGGGTAAGATCAAGTATAAGGAGGATGTCACGAAAGGGCTCGAGCATGCGGGTCATGTCATCGTAGATGTACTCACTGGACGGAACAAGGGGAAGAGTGTGATCCTCGTAGGTGAGGAGTAGAGAGGGTGTACGACGGAATCACTTGTTATGTACATAGAATCTCGCTCAAAAAGCTACCTGATACCTTCCGATGCGATGATGGCACCCCCCATCGCAAAACAGCAGATTTTCACTAGACGTTGGCATATATGCAACGGGATCTCGACGATCTTTGCTCCTTTTGACTTAAGATATTTCCTAGTGTTAAATTGATCAGGTCCACATCGACGATATTCACAGTTTGGTGAGGACAAGTCACTCTCATGGTGCTTCCTTGTGAGCCATGGTCCCTTTGCCTATCCGCGGCAGTATATGAGACTTGTACTGCATGAGCTACCACTGGGCAATAGGATCTTGGTCGAAGGGTTTCTACTTCTCCGCTGTTGCACTGCTCACTGGCTGATGATCATAGTCATGTGACGCCAGCGAGAGAGAGAGAGACAACCATTTATACCCCGCAGTCAGTATCCTAAGTACATGTGCGGCAGCTAACGATGTGACGCCAGCATAGATATCAGCAGATGTTGATTACATGGGTACGCTGTGAGCGTCAATTACAGCTAAGACCAAGACACACATCACGCGAAAATTAACTCGGTCTCTGGCGGGTCTCCGTGGATTGCGGCGCGACGGAAATCTAATTAGTTGTCGAGGTCGAAATCCACACTCTTTTAGGGACATGCTCAAGCTACATTAAGATATTTCTCCGACTCAACGACAGTCCAGCAGGAAGCCTGTCGCTATTATCAATGTAAGAAGGCATGTTAATCATAGGAAATCATATCTAATCACATTTTTACTCATACTAATTTCAAAATCTGCCATTATATGCCATGAGAGACACGCCTGCGGATTTGGGGTCAGCCTTCCTCATAATCAACGTTGCATGGGTCATAATTTCCTGGGGTTCACAAGATTGTCCACGAGAGCTTAAACGTCTCCAATGTTGTGTCTGTTTGCTTCGTCTTCAAGCACTGAGGCCTGAAGCTTAGAGGGTTGTTCAGGAAGTATATGTGCGTGCTTGTTGCGCTGGTGGGCCATCCGGCTTGTGAGGCTGCCGCTGGTACGTGCTTAACTAAAAATCGTCGCGCATTTTGTTCGGATGGAGCTCTGTAGGAGCTTTAGCTATTTGCTCAACGCATTTGGTATTTGGAAGTCATGCAGGAGGGCATCTATGCAATAGCAAACAATGTTTATAGAAAGGATTATCTTGTCACGCGGTGAGGCTTGCGAGCAATGGGGATATAGTGGCAATATTCTGCTGGTATCTGGATGGTATCTGGAGGTAATCATTAAGATAGACACTTTGAGGCGAAATTCATTTGTGCGCGGCCGGTTAGCATAGAGTTGAGGGCTGGATGTAGGTACTAACGCGATTACTGAGATCCCTGTAGGCGGCAGACGGTTACCTGCGGGAGCTAGGGCGTGGCAGTGGTGCGGCATGCCCTGAGCCTTGCTTCAAATGGATAGCTGAACGCTCCGCAGTCGGGAGGGACATAGTGCCGTATTGTCAAATTAATACCATGGTCCAGAATCTGAACAAAGTAGATGTTGCTTATCATCCAACATTCATCGAAGCTGCTGAAGTACAAGCTCCGGTGCAGGACCACCCACGGTCCTTCGAGGCGCTCGCGCGCACGAGGCTATCGTCGGTGGTGCGCCGATTGCGCAATCACGACATTGTTTGTTTTCTATTTGGTCTATTGTACAGCTTTGTTTTCCGCTGGGTCGTGTACTCGCACTTGTAACATGGTCTGGCTTCAGATCGCTCCCTTACGGTCGTCCTGAAGCCAGTATATGTTTTCTCTTTCAGTCCCCTCCGGGCCACGCCTTCAAGAGAAGCTCGAAATTGATGTGGGTCACGTACGGAGCTTTCATGCTGCACCACAAACGATATCTCCCCTATGAACGGAAGTACTTAAGCAGTATGTGTAAACTTTACCATTAGTGTAAATCCCCATTAACTTCAGGAACGTGCATGTGCAAAATGAGGGTTGAGCTCATATCACAACTGCATCTTGCTATACCATAGATAGTACAGTGGTACACTACCTGTTGAACATGAGGATATTCTTACAGCGAGTTCAACAGCATTGGATCTGTTGTTAGTTGTAATAGACGCGAACGCCTCCGCTGGATCATGCGATTTAGAGGATATGTGAGTCTGCCAACGCGGAGATCAATGCGACCCGGAGATGTTTTGGTACCGTGAAATGAATCAGCGCACATGCAATAGTGTTCCATGTATATGTCTAACTTACCGGGTTGATTGTATACTCCGGAATCGGATTACCTTCCATGCTACGCCATAATTCGGATCAAGATGTCCTCAATGATCAAGGCACGATTCCCATGGGAATGATCATTAAAGCTGACAATGGCATAGCTCTCAGACCTGACCTGAGGTCGTGATCAGAACCTGGGGGTCTGAGCTAGACAATTGATCATGAAGCTCCGATTGCAACTCCAGGCTTTCAGATTAGTCATCATGCATCATGGATTATAGTGTGTCAACTGTATAGTATACGGTTACGGGCGTATTCTTACGTCTATAATAAAGAGACTGCTCTTGGTCGCCTAGTCACGGTCATGTATATGATACTGTCGGGATACGGTCGTATTCGTCACATTATGTGCGCATATGGGACTCCAACAGTGTTTTCTTTACGAGTCTAACGATTTTGCTGTACGGTGCACTATATTGCATGTGTTGGTTCTTCATGCTACTACCATTTAAAGCTCCTCTATTTTGTTCGTAAATCACAATCAGATTTATCAGAGTGCGTCTGAAGATCTAATGTTTAGCGCTTAGCGCTCAGCCACCGGTGCGCGCTTGCGCCGTGCGCAGTGGCATGGCACGCATCGAACATACACTTAGGCTTCAAACCACCACATGTAGCGCAAACAGAAAATCAATTTGGATGATCCGCGTGAATAATGTGTTCGCTATGGTTCCGATTCTCGAAAGCTCGCACACACGACGTTGAGAAAGTATCGAACGCCTACCGCTCCCGATCTTAAAGCAGCATCTGCTACACTGCTTCTAGTTCTAGGACCTCAACTGATAGCATGCGCGTGACATTTATAAGACATTTTTGAGGTGACAGGTGACGAATCTCTGGAGTTAAGTGACAAATCGACGAGTAGGCGGCGACAACACAAAGTTATTCAATGAACCCCTCTCACGGAAGATGCCATTTCAATGCAGGTATTTTGTATATTGAGAGTAGAAATACCGCAACTTCCTAAGCGCAGCTCAGTAGAAGTAGCGAGTAAAGTCGGATGACATTTTGGAAGCCATATATGAGCGCTCGAGCACTGTCCGCGACATATCTACCGGCGCCACTCATTGTCGAGTCAACTTGCAGGTCCGGCTCTTCGTCTATAGTCCTAGTACTCAGGAGCGAGCAGAAGCCAAGGTATGAAAAGAAAGTCAAGGCTCTCGGTCTTGTGCTTGTGCTTGTTTCCTGGCAAGAGCAGCGAGCGCTTGAAGGCGTACGCCTCGTTTCGTGGGGCTGATCGTGATAAGCGCCACAGATCTTGCGGGCAAGGCGATGCGAAGCCGTGCATCGGCATCTATGCGCATGCATCCTGCAGCTGCACGTACGCGCCAAATCCACGACCCAGTTTGGGAATCTCAAGGTCATTAGTAGTGGCGGTAGCCAACTCGACCCAGGGGTCCTGCCTCCCAGGTTGTGACGGCCCTCGTTGTTTAAACTCACATAAATCTATTGGGTTAGTCGGCGGTAACAGTGCCGGGTCCTGATATGTCTGTTGTCTGCATACTCAGAGATGCGTGAGTATCTTAGTATCGCACGTGCAGACCCTTCTAAGCTTTCGTTCAGTGACTTTCTACGCTGATAGAGCCCTGTCAGTAGTCGATGCATAGTATCCGATCGTAAGGACTGCCATAATGGAGACTCGAACAGTAGGAGTTATATGGCAATTCTAAGCAGTTTATGTTAAGAGTATGGCTTTTGACGGGATCAGTAGTAGCAGCAGAAGCGAAAGAAGTGGAATTGATGCCGATATGGAGATCGTCTGGCCATGGAACCATATTTGAATTTATTGTCAGTTGTTTACATGACCATGTACTGCAACGGCGGGCTCATATTGGCAACAATTCATGCATAACTCCATTAGAAAACATCTAGAGTCACTGTTACACCGAGCACTGAATGACTTGACACATAGTCGTGATATCAGAGAAGTAGCTTCAGTATCCGCTACAATGGACTGGATCGTCTCCCCATCGACGCTCGCTCACTGGCACGATAAGACGATGTGAGCTGGGCCACTGACGGCTGACCTGTTTGGTACGCTATACGCACAGTTGGGCTCCCGACTCTAAATAATAACAGCTTTCCTGAATTCGATGCCACTAGTACATCCTTGTTGTTTACTGTCCCACCATTCTCGATGAAATATCTGCGCAGCTCATCACCCGCATCGTGCTATTATACCGTATGGCTCGGTTAGTAGCCGACTAGAACTACGACTGTCTTCAATCGCACTGCGGCATTGACTGAAAATAATCTCCGCGCAACCTTGACTTTGTTAGTATTCAGTTGTGACCCTCGTCCCACAGGGATTTTTGTTGAGCAACTCTGCGAGAGAGTATCAACACAGACACATTGAAGGTTACTCACTCTACTACTGTCTCATGCGTCGCGCTGTTGTATATCACATCGTAAGTACGCGTGGTCCAGCCAACTCATGCGAAAATCGACGTCGCCCATAGCCGTTTTGACCTGCGGCCTGAAATCTGCATGAGGACTTACGTTCATCCCGGTGACTGGAAGCTCATTTCAATACATTAATGACTAAGCCCTTTTGGAAAACACGACTTGCGCACAGATGAGCGAGGAAGAATGGCTTCCTCAGATAGTGCCTGCATCAGCTCCTTCACTGGTATCGCCCATAGATGGCCCTGGGAAGAAGGCAGGGATGGCCATGGAAGCCGTCAGACTGTTCAATCACAGAAATAAACGTACCGATGTCTGGTGAGCAGCACTCCGACATTGCTATTTGCAGGAGTCAGCTTTTGTCGGTTGAGTACCATAACCGAGCACAGTATCTTGCCTCCTAAGCTCCAAGCAAGGCTCTGCTGAGGAACCGCAACTCGTGAGCGATTCGGCCCTTTTCCTTTATTCTCGGGAACATGCTGATGTACGCTTGGCATTCAGTATCAGTATCGTCAACGCATCTCACCCACCATGTCTTTCACGGGAACTCCGGATGAGGGATCAGTAGCATTTGTCAACACTTCAAATACGCCGAGGATCTCCAGCGAAGAGCAAATTGGGCAGTCTCAGTACTACCCCGGCTTCTCCAGTGTGCACGTTACGGACGGACGTGGAGATAAGAAGACCTTTGAGCTTGCGGCCAGCGTCGAGTCTGACAGCTCTAAGATCACCGTCGCCGCTGATGCTCAGTACTCGAGCAGCGTGCTGGCCGGCGCAGTCGTTAACTGGCTCAAGGTTGGTGCCTACGATCGCGACTTTCAAGCAGGTATTAGTACGGTGGTGTCTGTGAGTACTGCACACTCTGCCTATGACTCCCATTCTAATTCTGTATTGAGCAGCAACAATCCAACAGTGGATTGACCACCGCAGTCCAGTTCGCCAGGGTTTTAAATCGAAGCCCAACGTTGTCGCCTGGATCTCCGGCATCAAGCTTGTCAACCCATCTACGTGGAGCATCGGCGTATCTGCCACAGGTGTTACCGTCAGCGGGTTTAACATCAGCGTCGATGGCCCCGCTCAGGATATAGATACCCTCGCTGTCACATGGATTGCGTATCCCGCCTCCCGTGGACACATCACTTCGGGCGAGGTGTCATTCAGCTCTCCGGTGCCAGTCCTGGAAACTGGAGACCAGGTGGAAACGTTCCGGTCAACGCGATTGGAAAGCCCTCCTGGTATCCTACTTGGCGTATCCGGTTTCGAGATCGTAAACAAGAACGGCAAGTTCGATCTCGAAGTAACCACCAGTGGGGTTACTTCTGCTCAGTTCAACTGGAAGGCCTCTGCTAAAGATGGAGCTGCGAGTCCTAAGACGCTGATCAGCGTGACCGCCACGTATCTCGCCGTCGTTGATCTTTAGTCATCATTGAAACGCCAATGGTACGTGTTCGATACCATCGATCGATTTGGTTCTAATTTTTCATATAGACATATTATCCCGGCCATTGCTCAACGGAATGGCCATGGAGCGGAGCAAGGGGTTCCAGGATACTGTGTCGGGTTGGGGGATTCCAGTACTTCAACAGTACTTAGCGCGACTGTGATTGAATCACTTAGGGTTGTATGACAGAATTTGACTCTTACCGAGTGAAATCAACGCTATCTTCGTAGCGATGCGGTAGAGACGCGTCATCTCCTCACAAGCGAGGCGCTCCGTTCGATACTGACGTGTAAAACTAATCCAGCTAGAGTGGCCGGAGACCGACATGCTGAATATGCTAGAATGAACGCAGCACATTGATGAGGCTCTGGATATCTGACTTAAGAATATGAAGTCGTGGAAGAATACCTAAAGAAATAAGCATCTCATAGTCGTCACGACGGCGCGCCGGGCATTGATAACGATTAGCGCGGAGGCCGTGCCAGAGCGCCTATCGTGAGTAGTGCCGCCTTGTGTAGCTGCGCGCGCCAGCAGTGAGTACATGACCATATACGGTTTTCTGGCCAGAGTACTAATAGTAGTAGCTTGGTCCAGATGGGATCGGCCGCGCCCACCCGCTACACCGAGTGCCTTGTGCCCTAGACACCGACGTTGACAGGTTACTAAGGCTCCAACTGGCAACATGGTTTTTGGACGGTAGATTTTGAAGACATCTTGGCATAGCCATTGCTTTGCCCATATAGCTATGGAGATTGTCTCTTCCTTAAATGACATGCTACAGGTATCAGCACCTGGCTGATGTGAGAAAAAAGTCGGCATTCAACATTCAACAGTCACACTAGTAGCAGGAATGGCTTAGGAATTGTGCACAATGTGTGAGGGGGTGGGAAACTTGTATGCATGAGTCTATTGCACAATGTAATCACCATGTGGGATGATATATGGCATAAACATAAATCTGATCTTGCCTTCTGCCAAATGAGAGGGTAAGCAAAGCATGTGGATTATGTCCTGACATCTTTGCATTTGCACAGCAGCCACCAGATTGTCCAAATCTCATATCACCACTGCACTGTACATTCTGTAAGACACATAACTAGTTCAGATAGACTGTTCAAATTGTCAATTGAGGGTCTAATATGAACGCATTTACAACAACTATATACCATATTGTACTCGGCCACATGTAAATATATGTATATAGTATATATATAAAACCATGTATACATGGTATATACATTATATGGTTGGAGCCTTACAGGTTACATCAGCGCGAAGCAGGGGATCTGATGATGCCTTCCAACCTAGAATAACGCACTGCTTTCGTACACATATACTGCCATCACTGTCTACGAATGTGTGGCTGGAGAACGCTGCGTAACTGTATAATGTACAAATTGCTCACTTGCATGTTACGCTCTAAAGCGACTAGTTTGCAGATTCGAATATACTCCGCAGGAATATGTACCTTCAGTGTACAATGTATGTTCACAATGTGAATATGTCAGAATAATCAAAACATCGGTTCGGCGAGCGCGTTTGTGGACAGGCGCAACGATGCCCGTAGGGCAATCGCGTGAGGTACGGTACAGAAAAATCGAGCTATTATATACTATTTCGCCCTCGTACCATTTCCGGTTACACGATATACGGCTCCCGACGTGCGCAAGCACGCGCGGGCTCGTCCACGGAAAATCCATGTTTCAACAGAATAGTCAGCTTTCTGCAAGGGTAAAGCCATAGGCTGTCCCATCTTGGAAGGCATCATCAAATCACCTGCGCAAAGCTGATATGACCTGTCAACGTCTGACGGCATCTAGGGGGTTGATGTCGCGGTGCAGTAGGTGGGTGCGACTGATACCACAGTACCGTCTGGGTACGAGGCCAATCAGATATCCAATTCATAAGGGTCAGGGGGCCCACATCTGGCTCCGCTCGTCCATGATCAAGAAATGGAGATGGGCTATCGATCGCGACCGGCGAGAGCGGACATAATGTATATAAGAAATATGGCAGATTTCGCATTGCCGAGCCCACTGTCAGCAACCGAACGGCAAGTCAAGTAATAGGAAAATGACCTCCGTAAATAATGGTCGTCTCCTCTTCAACCAACTTCCCAACGGTGAGTCTCGCCTGTCTGAGCTCGAGTGAATCTGAAGAGTGAGCATGTCTAGAGGCCTACCTGAGCCGGAAAAGACGACAGTGTACACGTCCGAGACAATCGACCTGTAGAGTGCTCCCCTGGAAGGCGGGATTTTAGTCAAGACTCTCGTACTCTCTGTTGATATCTACATCCTCGGCTGTATGCGCGATTCGAGTATCGAGGGCCGTTCAGTATGTTCTACTTCTACTTCTGCTCCCTTTCTGAGTGATTGCCACTAACTAATACACGACCGTGGTTAAGTCTTCTCAACCAGCCGTAAGTCCAGACGTGCCCCTCACATCATTTATTGTCCGGTAATCGCTGGGTAACCTCCTCAACACAGTATAGATCACTACGGAGTGGGGCTCGTCCTACGCTCTGAATACTCCTCCTTTAAACAGGGCGACCATATCCATGGCATGCTCCGTGCGTAACCAGTGTGACTTATCTTGCATTCCTGCTCGCTCATTATGAGCTATTTACCTTCTGGATCAAATTTGTGACTACATCATTGATGTTGCATCCCCTACCGGCGCTACTCGTTCTTCATCCGTCAAATACGGATTGGTACACTTGGCCTTATCTTGGCGTCTCTATCTCTATACATGTGCCGTCTATCGTAACAGCTTTCCAGCAATATATTGTCGTGCTACCCGCAACTGCCAGTGATTCACTGTTCTCAGCAATGACGTAGGAATCCCTTGGAGTGCATATGTCGGTGTTTGCGGCATGCCAGGTGTGTACCCTCCATCGCAGTGGCTGTCGCGTGTTAACATGTCCATATCCGCATTCAGGCCAGACCGCCCATCACGGATGGCGTGAATTCTCCAAGGCCAAGGCGGTACGTATTTCACGTCAGTTGCGCCTTTTGAGTCTCAATGCCGATGCATGCCTTGTACAGGGAGAGACGGTCTTCGTCACCTCGGGTGCAGGTCCAGTCGGCGCGTGAGTGTCCGTCCTACCCCGCACACATGTTGTTGAGATGCGTTTCTTTCCATACTGATCAAATATTATAGCACCGTCATTCAAATGGCGAAGACCGAGGGCCTCAAAGTCATCGCGTCCGCCGGCTCAGACGAGAAAGTCGCGTTCATCAAAAGCCTTGGCGGAGACGTCGCATTTAACTACAAGACGGAGAACACACGAGATGTTCTCGCACGGGAAGGTCCAATCAATCCGTTACACCTCTCTGTCAGCACTGATAGACGTGATGAGAACGCGCAGGTACTGGGACGGCGCTGGAGGCGAGGCTTTCGAGGCGGCCATTGGCGCCGCATCTGTTGGTGCACGGTTCATCGTGCGTACTTTCCGTCCGATATATCTGTCCACCACTTATCATTGACGGCACTGCAGGAATGTGGCATGATCAGCGTCTCCACTGGGGAGCCGTACCAAGTGAACAATCTGTTCAATATTGTCGCCAATGCAGTCATCTACATTAACGTTAAAGACAGCAAACGGGTGGAAATCTTGCAAATGAAAAGCTCTGGCCATGCCGTACATATCTTCCCTGCTGATAATGGTCAATATGTGTGCATTAATTCAGACGCATGTCCGGACTCACTAGACAAGGGACCATCATCGAGATGCAACGGATAGTCGAGCGCTCTGCAGCCGGGAGGGACATAGTGCCGTATTGTCAGATTCATGCCATGGTCCAGAATCTGCAGAAGACATGTCCATTGTGCAACGTTCATTGAAGCTCAAATACGTTCAATGGGATACACACGCTACCTTCACGCCGCACACCGAAGGAGATCCCTTTTAACGATGGAAGAGTCCAACCAAGATATGTCAACTTCACGATCAGTTGGATCATTCAGCCGGGAACGTGCACGTACAAATGGCGGATGAGCTCACATTACGGCTGTATGATTCCGCACGTAGATAATAAGATGCGTAACCTGCTTTGGAGACTCTTGCAGCGAGATCTACTGTATACATTTTTTATTTTGTGCTAGTTGTAATAAGCGCCAACGTTGCCGCTGTATCATGTGGTTCAGAGAACATGGGAGTCTGCCAACGCGGAAATATATTCGGCCCGGAGATAGTTTAGTGCCCTATAATGGATCGACACAGATGTTTTAGTGTTCGATGTGAGATGATTGTCCAATATTGCGGGATCGGATAGCTACCTTCCATGCCACGCCATCATTCGTACCAAAATGCTAGCAGCCGTTATAGTCTTCAATAATCAAGGCACAATTTACATGCAGACTGTCATTATAGCTGATGGTAACATGACTCTAACTACCCGGGCATGAATATATGACTCGCCAGTGAGATCGTGATCAGAAGCCGGGGTCCGAGCAAGACAATTGGGGCTTCGATTGCAACTTCATGGCTGGGCTTTCCCAATCATGGATTGCTATAGGGCACCAATCATACGGCATACGTTTACTGGGGTGTATTAACGTCTATAATACGGTTACAGTTCATCACGTCGTATAGTCACAGTCACGTTGACGGTATGGCCGGTATCTCGGTCGTATCAGTATTAATAATGTAGTCTACTTATCATACAAAGACTGAGGCCGGATCTCATATCCTACAGCCTCTCGTTCACGCGATCAGGAACTTCCCTCGCACGATTGACGAGTATGCCATGCTTTGCCGAACTCAAGGCGTACGCCTGGCCTGATCATGATATGCGCCAGATACGCGCCCTAGATCTAAAGATCTGACGGACAAGCTAAAGTGAGGTGAGGCCGCTCATCCGAGCAGGCATCTATGCATCATCCGCGGAATATAGCTGAATTTGGGGGTTTCAATCGTCTAGCGTCCTGGCTCCCATGTTGTCTTCCATAATTCTCACCGTGAGTGCTTCTTGTGCAAAAGGTTCACATAGGTAGTTTGAGTTAATTGGTAGTGAACAGTGCCGGAGACTGATGTGTGTGTTGCCTGATTCGTCAGGAGGACATATGAGGGACTCAGTAGATGCATGATTATCTTCTCATGGACGGGATCTTCCATTCTAGGCTTTCATCCGGTGATACTATGTGCCGATGGAGCTCTAGCACCGTAGCGTGCACTTATGGTGATGTAGCTGACGAATACATTCCGATCATAAGTACTGCCATGGGAGAGAGATACTCGACCAGGGGTGCGTATGAGAAAGTCCTCTGTGACAAGAGGAGTACTTACATTAATATGGCCTTTGACTGGATCAATGGTAGCACATGCCCATCCGGAGATCGTCTGCATACGTATCTATTGTTATTTGTGTATGTGTCCATGTCAATAGCGGGATAGTATTGGCAACACCTTTATGCAATGGTCCAGTAAAAAAAACTGAAGTCGCTATCGCGTAGTCGTGATGCAGGGAAGTAACTGTAATATTTGCTACAATGGGGTGGATCACCTCCTCAGTCCACCACTCGTTCACTGGTAATAAAGCGATGCGAGCTGGGTTACTGACATCTAACCTGCTTGGTACGCAGAACGCACTATTCAACACTCTGAGCCTGCTGTTCTGGATATTAACGGAATTTTCCTCTTCCTGGATTTGAAACATCAACTCACCAGCTTCCATGAAACATCCGTGTAGCTCGATACCGGCATCGTTTCAGCAAGCGCGTGCGGGCAACGCAAGTATGGCGGATTTGCGTACTGTTCCACATGCTGTTATACAGTCTGGCTCGGCTAGCAGCGGGCTAAGAATACGAACGTCTCCAATTGCATTGCGGCATTGGCTGGAGGATATCTCCACCCAACCTTCACTATTTATTCTTTGTTGTGAATCAGATGTGAGCGTTGTCACACAAGGAGATGACTGCACCGATCTCATATCTGTCTGACATGGTGACATCGCTTGCATAAGCCGTCATTGACATAAACAGCCTGGGATGCTTGGTGTTCAGCAGTCCTGCGAGAGCGTACGTACAATGTTACATTGAGGCTCTCTCTGACTGTTGCTGTCCCATGGAATCGTCGCGCTATTGCATATCACTCCATAAGTATGCACATGTGCATGGTCCAGCCAACTCTGGCATTGATTGGTCTCTCCATTTTAACATATTGCCTGAGATCACCATGAAGAGTTACGTTCATCTGAGAGAATTTTGACACATTAGTGAATATGCCCTTTCGGAAAGCATGACGTACTCCAGATGAGCGTGAAACCATGGCTTCATCGGATAGTGCCTGTATCAGATCGAAGGTTACAATGGAGAGCCACCAAAGAACGACAGGTATTGCGGGGAAGCCATTGTTGATTTCCAATCACAGATCAACGTCTGGTGAACACCAATCCGCGAATGTTGGGCTTCGTCGGCTGAATATCATGTCAGAGCACAATATTACCTCTTGTGACTATTCCCATGGGCTATGTGACGTCCGTCAAACGTATATAAGAGCGACGCAATGGTTAAGTGCCTCCTCAGCTCCACGCAAAGTTCTGCTGAGGAACCGCAAGTCGTGAGCAATCTGGCCTTCTTCCTTTATTGTCGGCCGCGAGCTGATAGACACCAGACAACCAGTATCATCAGATTTCCAGCCGCATCTTGCTCACCATGTCGTTCACGGGAACTCCGGATGAGGGATCAGTAGCATTTGTCAACACGTCCAATACGCCGAAGATCTCCGGCGAGGAGCAAATTGGACAACCTCAGTACTTCTCCGGCTTCTCCACCGCTCACCTCACGGACGGACGTGGAGATAAGAAAACCTTTCAGCTTTCCACCAGCGTCCAGTCCAACGGCTCCAAGATCACCGCCACCGCCGATGCTCAATACTCGAGCAGCGTGCTGGCCGGCGCAGTCGTTAACTGGCTCAAGGTTGGTGCCTACGATCGCGACTTTCAAGCAGGAATTAGTACGGTGGTGTCTGTTAGTGTTCATCGCTCTACCTATTGCTCGCAATCTAATTCCGTATCGAGCAGCAACAGCTCAACAGAGGAAGAGGATTTGTCAACTCAGTCCAGTTCGCCAAGGTTTTTAATTCGAAGCCCAACGTTGTCGTCTGGATCTCTGGAATCAAGCTCGTCAACCCGTCTACGTGGAGCATCAAAGTATCGGCTACAGCTGTTACCACCGGCGGCTTTAACATAAGCATCGATGGCCCTGCTCAGGATATAGATGCCCTCGATGTTACATGGATTGCGTATCCCGCCTCCCGTGGACACATCACTTCGGGCGAGTTGTCATTCAGCTCTCCGGTGCCAGTCCTGGAAACTGGAGACCAGGTGGAAACGTTCCGGTCAACGCGATTGGAAAGCCCTCCTCGTATCCTACTTGGCGTATCCGGTTTCGAGATCGTAAACAAGAACGGCAAGTTCGATCTCGAAGTAACCACCAGTGGGGTTACTCCTGCCCAGTTCAACTGGAAGGCCTCGGTTAAAGACGGAGCGGGGAGCCCTAAGACGTTGGTCAGCTTGACGACCGCGTATGTCGCCGTCGTTGATCTTTAGTTATCAGTGGAAACGCCAATGGTGCGTGGTCAATACCATGGACCGACTTGGTTCTGATTTTCTCCTTTCACATAGACATACTATCGCGGACATTGCTCAACGGAATGTCCATTGAAGGGAGTGGGGTTCTGGTGCACTGTGGCGGATTGAGGAGTTATAGTACTTCAACAGTACCTAGCGCGAATGTGACCGAATCAGTCAGGGTTGTATGGAATTATTTGACTATTACCGAGTAAAATCGACACTTGATCCGTGACAATACGCCAGAGACGCGTCATCTCCTCAAGACGTAGGGCTCGATACTGACACGTAAAGTTAACCCAACTAGAGACTGACAGGCGGAATGGGCTAGGATGCTCGGAACGCATCATTTATGCTGTGGATACCTGGCTTAGAGTCACCTATACGCCTCTTGTATTGTGCCTTTTCGTCCGAGCACGCAAATTCGAAGAGCCTGACTGGGGGGATGGGCGTTCACGCGCCAGCGGCGCCTGGATCCATGGTTAGTGATGAAGACGGGCCCGCCGTGTAAATAACTCTGTATGACTTGAGGCGTGTTCAGGAAATCTATCGGCCGTGGGTGACGACCTGCAGCGCTGAAGTAAGTAGTGGGGGGTGCGTTTAACATAGCCCAATGCGAACGAGTATCGAGCCACATAGCGAGATGTGACGCGAGCACTCCTTATCAATGGATTGAGCGGTCGAGTGTAGTTGTAACCGCGCTGGGTTCAATGTCAATTGTCCACGCAAGCATGCGCAGCAGGCATTGAGACCATTATCTGCAAGGTCAAAAGGAGAGGTGTTGTCGGTAAAGCGGACTTGCGGACTAGAAGGGAGCGCAGAGTGCGAGCCGTTGATGTGCCTGCTAGTTTTGAGGGAGAGGTACCCGAAACAGGGATGCGCTGCCAGCATGAGCAGCAATGGGCCTGAAGAGCACATCCATTCACTGTATCTCTCGTGCATTTATGGACAAGTGTGAGTATATCCCGATTCTCGATATTGAACTTTGAGGTAATACCGAGTACAAGCAAAAAGACTTGGAACCAATGAAGATTGGACGAATACACGATTGCACGACACAGCACAGCTCAGCGCTCAGCTAACGCAGAGGCTTCGTGGGCGCAGAGCATGAGCATGTCTGTCGGGTTCAGTGAGCAACAGAGACTAGCTGTAGAGGGAGACCCACTATCCGTACTAGGTAGAGCACATGAATTGCCATCGTTGAGGCTACGGTCCGACAGACATCGAGATCATAAGAGTGGGTATGTTCCCTGCAGGAACGTGCGGATGTTTCCCCGAGTCTGACACGACTTTACATTCGTAGTCTTCGGTCGGATGCGCACACACTGTAGGATGAGAACGTACCTGCTTTAGTTGTATTGTCTTGAGTACTTCAAAGCGGTATACATGAGTTTAGTAAGCGGTGTGATACAATAAGCAAAGACAATCGCTCAGGCATTTTGACGTTCAAAGGAGATGGCAAGACAGCACTAAGGATTCCCGTTTTAGTACGGTAATTCCCGCTACGTTAGTAGTGGGTTCTTGTACCTCTGATCAAAATCGTCCTGCTGATCGTGGGCAAAACTCCTGCCCTAAATCAATTCCATCACGTGCTTCTGGCGTGATCTGTGTCACTCGCCCTAGCGCGCGCACTGCTTCGACCAGCCGCTCCTTAAAAAATGTGCTTGCGAGTTGCGTTCTGCTCTGCTCGTGCCCATCCAGCATGGTTCGCTTCTGTGTCGCCGGCTCCTACTGTGGAACTCCTGTGGAACTCCTGATTGACCCTGCGATTTCTGAATCTGTGATCTCGTCTGCCTTTGCCATTGCTCAAAACATCCCTCAAAGCGTCTCACAGTCCGGGGGGTCGCCATTGTCTCGGCTTCAGGTCCCATTATGGTGCCTACTCTTGGTGGGTGGTACCATTCGTGCCTGCGTATGCCTATTCGTTCGCTGCGTCCGTTTGACGTCGCTCTTGGCGCCGACTGACTCGTCGCTGCGAGAGTGTCTCTATCCTCGAGCGCCATACTGGATCCTCCTCAATCTGTGCGTGCCGGTTTGGATCCGACTCAGTCGTGGATCCCGTCCGCCCCGTTACCATCCGGTGCATCTCTATTATTATCTTCTCTACTGTGGATGCTGACGTTCGAGATGACCACTGTTATCACTGTGTCTCTGCTTGCCTGTGCATGCGCACGTTTCATCATGTCCCTGCCTCGTTGCTTCTTAATATAGCGTCTGCGCCGGATTCTCATACTACTGTGTCGCGTGGCACTTCTCATCTGTTTCCGATCCCTTGCAGCGACTCTGCTGGTGCTCACGTAGCTCCGACCCAAAATGAAAATGACGATACTGGGTGCATTCTTGCGGATTTAGGTGTAGTAACCTCTCCTTCTTCCTTTCTTCCGCAGTTGCATAATCCCTTGACCGGTCATGGAGTTCATCATGACACTCTCGAGGATGCTTCTACTCTATCGATCTCTCTGTTCCGGCACATGTTGACCGGCCAATGTGCTTACTCTTTAACATCTCAGCGTGCGTCTCCTCGGTGTGGTTCCGTTGCTCGGGCGCATCAATCGCCGTTTCAACTCGCCCTCGCCGTTTTTGAGACTGTCCCCCCCATTTGAGTTCTTCCTCACTGTCAGTCCTTGTTCTTCGACAGTATTGCACCTCTCTAGGCCTGCCGTTACCCGATGTTTCGGCGCGTAATGAGCGTCGTATATTGTGCTCGTTATTACGCAAACATTTCACCTTGTTATCACCCGTTCTCAATGATGAGCCGGCTCGCGAACATCCTGCCTACTCTGTGGAATCCCTGATTACTTTATTCGATGGGCATGAGAGGTTGAGTAAGCCTGCTCTTCAAACAATGGCTCGTTGTCATGAGCTTCAGATGTGGTCCCGCGCCTCCCTCGAGGAACTACGTGATCTGATTTGCAGGCACATCGGCCTTGGACAGTGCACTTCGGATACAGGTGGTGTCAGCTGTCTGGCGGTGTTCTCGTTATGCGTCTTAAGGGTAAAACCCTGAAGCGCTTTCTGCGTGTCAACAATGTTCAGTTGTACTTTGTGAGTCCTCGTAGAATCTGACGTACCAGCAGAGAAATAGCCCACTCCGATTCCCCCGCCCCAGAAACCCCTTACAGACGACGCAGCTCAGGCATTCAAAAATCTTCGTGTATCGCCTTCTAAGCGGCAGAAAATGTTGTAGATGCTTCTTCTGGTGTATACGTGTAGCACACATCGTGCGGCCTCTCTCGATGTAATTACGTCTGCTCCCTACAAAAATAGAGACTACATTAGGGTCGCGACGTATCGTAAGACGTAGCGGGCCATGCCGGAACCGGCGCTACTTCATTATAATGTAATATAGTCGTCGTGCGCGACGGTGGTGGCGCGGGGCGCCTGTCGGGGCCGTCGGGAAATAGCAATCAGCGCGGAAGCGGGACTCGGGAGGCGGTACCGGAGCGCCTATCATGGACGGCACTGCCTTCGGGCAATCCCATTTCAGTATGAGATTGCGTCATACCGAGATGGTATCGGTCGCACCCACCCGCCACACCGAACATGGGTTGACAAGTCACGGCCACATTAGCCTGATTCACATTCACATCTACTGCATCATACTAATGCAAGGTCATAATACGACTATGCATTTGCGTAGATTCTGCTCATGCTAAAGCCTAAGGAGCGGCTCAAATGTTGAAGCGACGAGTATGGTATGTCGCAGCATTGCACGGAGCGGCAGTCATTGATCTCTGCCGATGTGATAAGCCTTGCTTTCACCACATCTCGTCTGCTATACAATGACAATCGTGTATGCTACCAGGGATGGAAATGGTATTCAAGGTTGTATTCTGGATCGACTAATTTGCAGGCCAAATCCAATCCGTAACAACCATGTACACTGTGTGTGCACGACGTGTGATAGGTCAACGTTCTGCGAAGGGGAGGCCACATGGGCTGTGCCATCGTGGAAGGCATTATCGAATTACCTGCGCAATGCTGATGCAACCTGTCAACGTTGTCAACATCTGACGGAGTCTAGGGAGTTGGTGTCTAAATGCTCCAGACGTGTGTTCGGTGCAGTAGGTGGGTGTCTGGGTACGAGGCCAATCAGCTATCTGATTTGTAACGTCCAAGGGGCCCACATCTGTCTCCGCCCGCCCATGTCTGAGAAAAGGAGATGGGTTATCGACTGCGACCGTCCAGATCAGAGGGCGGATAGAATGTATATATATTAAGAGCTATAGCAGATTTTGCGTTACTACATTCACCGTCAGCAGTTGAACGGCAAGTCCAGTAAAGCAAAATGGCCCCCATCATAAACGGTCGTCTCCTCTTCAACCAACTTCCCAACGGTGAGGTTCTCCTGTCCGAAATCAAGTAAATCTGACATTGCACGTGTCTAATAGGTCTACCTGAGCCGGGAAAGACGACAGTATACGACGCATCCGAGACAATCGACCTGGAGATTGCTCCTCTGAACGGCGGGATTCTGGTCAAGACTCTCGTTCTCTCTGCTGATATTTACATTATCAGCCGTATGCGCGATTCGAGCATCGTGGGCCGTTCAGTATGTTCTACTTCTACTACCTTTCTGAGTGATTTTCGCGAATTAATACACGGCCTTGATGAAGACTCCGTTTCTTCTCAACCAGCCGTAAGTCCAGACGCGCCCGTCACATTATTTCTTGTTCGCTAATTGCTGGCTAACTTTCTGAACACAGTATAGATAACTACGGAGTGGGGCTTGTCCTACGCTCCGGGCACTCCTCCTTTAAACAGGGTGACCATATCTATGGCATGCTTCGTGCGTAACCATTGTGAATTAATCTTGCATTCCTGCTCGCTCATTATGAGCTTCATGCGCTCATCAACGATTTGTCAATCGACACCATATCTCAAATGATACTCGTCCCCCTACCGATGTGATGCGTTCTTCATCCGTCAAATACGGATGAGTGCGCTCGGCGTTATCTTGGCGTCTCTATCTGTATACACATGCCATCCTATCGCAACAGCTTTCCAGCAATATATTGTCATGCCACCCGCAACTGCTGAGCGATTCACTGTTCTCAGCAATGACGTAGGAATCCCTTGGAGTGCATATGTCGGTGTTTGCGGCATGCCAGGTGTGTACCCTCCATCGCAGTGGCTGTCGCGTGTTAACATGTCCATATCCGCATTCAGGCCAGACCGCCCATCACGGATGGCGTGAATTCTCCAAGGCCAAGGCGGTACGTATTTCACGTCAGTTGCGCCTTTTGAGTCTCAATGCCGATGCATGCCTTGTACAGGGAGAGACGGTCTTCGTCACCTCGGGCGCAGGTCCAGTCGGCGCGTGAGTGTCTGTCTTACCCCGCACACGTGCTGTTGAGATGCGTTTCTGTCCATACTGATCAAATATTATAGCACCGTCATTCAGATGGCGAAGACCGAGGGCCTCAAAGTCATCGCGTCCGCCGGCTCAGACGAGAAAGTCGCGTTCATCAAAAGCCTTGGCGCAGACGTCGCGTTCAACTACAAGACGGAGAATACGCGAGAGGTTCTCGCACGGGAGGGTCCCATCGACGTGTATATTAATCCGCTATACCTCTCTGTCAGCATTGACCGACGTGTTGTGAATGTACAGGTACTGGGACGGCGTTGGAGGCGAGGCTTTCGAGGCGGCCATCGTCGCCGCATCTGTTGGTGCACGGTTCATCGTGCGCACTTTCCGTCCGATATATCTGTCCACCACTGATCACTGATGGCACGGCAGGAATGTGGCATGATCAGCGTCTTCACAGGCGAGCCGTACCACGTGAAGAATCTGTTCTATATCGTCGCCAAGGAACTGAAGATCAGCGGGTTCATCGTATCGTCTCTGCACCAGGCGCATCTATCCCATTTCTATGAGACTTTCCCGAAGCTCGTAAAGGAGGGTAAGATCAAATATGAGGAAGATGTCACGAAAGGGCTCGAGCGTGCAGGTCATGCTATCGTAGATGTGATCACTGGACGGAACAAGGGGAAGAGCGTGATCCTGGTAGGTGAGGAGTAAAGAACGTATGTATGGGTGTCAATGGAATGCTGCTTGAAAAGCTCGAAAACTACTTGATACCTCCCATTGCGAACAGCAGATATCCGATATTCACTCGACATACACTTGTCGTATAGGTATAAGAGCGTCGAGGCTCTCGGTCACCGCTACTCGAGCATCCGAACTTGAAACATTTCTGGTGAGGCTTACATCGTATATATAACATGATAGTGCATGTCGTTTCTCTGCTCCCAGACTCGATGGATGTTGGATTCTCCACCGACAACACCCAATCCTACTGGACAGCTGATGATCCTGAAAGGAAAATCAATGTTATTGCAAACTATTGGTACAGAATAACAGGGTCTGACGCTTGGCAGGCGACAATAGAATCGTATCATATCCTAGAAGTACAATCGATGTTCTGCCGATTTGGTGTACAGACCAACGGTAGCTCAATCGAAGTCAATGATAACTTTCAAAGCTTGATTCTGGGCTGCCGCACCAAAAGTATTGTAGCCCTGCCGAATGTCTTGGAAGCGGAAATGATGTGTGATCAAACCCTTGGGGTTTAAGCGGCCACTCTCCAACAGCTTGAGGACAGTGGGCGTAGTCACCGAATCAACCAAGCGCGTTGTAATCACTAAAGGACGAGTGATGAGCAAACGTCATAGTGCTCACAGCGGAGATACATACTGATGTTACGATTCCATAGATTTTCAAGGTGTAGATCCGCCTTTGTATCGTGTACTCCAATGTTCGCGATTGTACCTCCTACGGCCACAAGCTGCTGACAAAGCTCGAACGTGGCAGATGAGCCGACTGCTTCAATAACGGTGTCGACGCCAAACCCATTCGTAATCTCCATCACCTGCTTCACGGTGTCAGAGCCGGAGCGGACGGTATGCGTCGCGCCAAAAGCGCTCGCAGCTGCCAGCCGATTTTCATCCAGGTCGATCGATATCACCACACTCGGCGAGAACAGCTGAGATGCCATGAGTGCGCTCAGGCCGACTGGACCAGCGCCCACGACGGCTACGCTTGCGCCGGGATGTACACGGCCGTCCATGGCACCGCATTCGAGGCCGGTCATCAGAATATCGCTCGCCAATACGAGCACATCGAGGTCGACCCCTTTGGGAGCGTGGTAGAGAGATGTGTTGGCTTGCTGCACGCGGACATATTCCGCTTGTGTCCCATCATCAGTGTGCCCGAGCACCCATCCGCCGGACGAGCAGTGGGAGAGTATCCCTCGTCGACAGAACGAGCACGTTCCGCATGAGGTGGTGCTTGCTATCAGGACAACGTCTCCGGGAACAAAGGCTGTGACGGAAGAGCCAACGGATTCAACGATCCCAACTCCCTCGTGGCCGAGGATGCGGCCCTCGGTAAATGTGGGAACACGGTCTTGCATGATATGCAGGTCGGCTCCTATGCGCAGTCAATTCGCACATAACGTCTGATGGAAGAGAAGCAAGTATTTACCACTGATTGTAGCTTTCAGCATCTTGACTATTGCGTCTGTTGTAGCAAGGATGGTTGGCTTGGCGCGCTTGACAACCCGTATTTCACCATTGCCCAAGTACGCAAGACCTTTCATTGTCGCCATAGCGCCGTTCCTGTAGTATGGTATCGATGCTACTGCTGAGGACCGCCGTGAGTTGTAAGGCCACACGGGGACGACAGACCATTTATATATGTCATCGTGCTGTAAAAGCGTCGTGATCTTCTGGTGACGTCAAACCATATGCAAGCATCATTCTCTGTCAATGTTTCGCTTCCAGTTAGCATGGGGAATACGAATAATTGATCTATTTCTATGATTGGGAATTTCATCTAGGCTGTTAAGTCGGCTCACATTTGATGGTCATGGGGACGAACGAGATCACTGATATTGCTCCTAGCCAGATAATGTGCCGTTCTTGTTCACGAGACATTGACCGAGACCGGTGCTCAACATCAGTGGCTGAGAGAAGTTTAATCAGGTGTTCATGCCATGAGACATGATCATGCTCTGACTTGCAATTGGTAAATCAGGCATGAGGATGCATGCGCAGCCTGTTGGATACGCTAGCAGCGTTCAATATATCGACTTTCCCGTTCTGCGAGACCAAGTTTGAGAACTTACAATGATTGTCAAAATTAAAATGTCGGGATGCTAGTGAACGCGGGACAAAATTCTACATTTTGTCAATTTTGCGTACCTGGACATGTAGGGCACTCTGCGATTCAACTCTCAGGAACATCAGCAACTCGGCACACGCATCCCCTGAGTATGAAGTGTACTTCTTCGCATGCACGACATGCTCCCTCAGTTTCTAAATCAGTTAGCGAAATGAAGTTAACAACGAAGCGGATTAGTGTCACCCGAAGCCACTCGGAACACAATGGCTGCCAACAGTCAGACTCGTGAGGCGGTCTCTTTAACGTAACTGTCTTGGCTCTGGTCCAGTCTAGAAGCATCATCATCAATACGTGATAGGGTTGAGCGACTGCGCGGCTTGTACAAGGATGCGGATTCGCAGTAACAGCGCATAGCAAGATTCCCGCGCTAACAAGCATGCAACGTGCGTGAGCGATGGAGCATGTTAGAGGCTCACTCATCGTTGCGCCGTACGTTCGCGATATGCGTGACATAAGGTGTGAATCACCATGACCAACGATTTTGTATGCAGCATCAGGGAATGGCGCCGACATGTGCCGCAGGGATGCGTGACGTTTGAAAACCTAAGTCGTCTCGCGCGAAACCGCCGGCAACAATACCCGGATGCATTACTGCCATACATGATTATGATAGAGATCAAGCAAGATGAAATAGTATACCCAAACAAGCAGTCGTCTGTACACGGCTCTCGTTCATGGAACGAGCTCCATTTGTTATCGCAATTACGGAAAGTCGATAATGACCTTGAGAGCCTTGTTTTCAGCGGCGGCCTTGAACGTAGCGTATGATTCCATGATATCAGAGAACCGGAAGTGGTGCGTTGTCAGAGGCGTAGCGTCGAGGCGTCCACTCTCTAACATTTGAAGGAGTGTCGGAGTGGTCACAGCATCGACCAGACGAGTAGTAATAGCTGATAGGCAGTCGGTTAGTGCGCTGTGCCTACGGCAAGAAGTCAGTACTTACCGACGTTGCGATCCCATAGCTTTTCCAGGTGTAGGTCAACCTTGCTGCCATGCACGCCGACATTCGCAATCGTTCCCCCGACGCCGACAAGGTCTTGACACAGCTCGAAGGTGGCCGGGATGCCAACCGCCTCGATTGCGCTGTCGACTCCAAGGCCACCTGTAATATCCATCACTTCTTTGACTGCATTCGGTCCCGACCTGACTGTATGTGTAGCACCGTGCTTTCGTGCAGCTTCAAGACGGTTCCCGTCGACGTCTATTGCAATCAGGAGGCGCGGCGAGTATAGCTGCGCCGTCATGAGCGCAGCGAGTCCGACAGGACCTGCACCGATCACAGCAACACTGGAGCCAGGTTGTACGCGCCCGTTCAGCACGCCGCACTCAAGCGAGGTCGGAAGAATGTCGCTCGTCATGACCAGCGCGTTAAGATCGACACCTTTAGGCGCGTGGTACAGCGAGGTGTTCGCAAACTGCACGCGCACGTACTCCGCCTGCGTTCCATCGACAGTGTTGCCCAGGATCCAGCCGCCCGAGGTGCAATGCGAAGTGATGCCGCGACGGCAGAAGTTGCATGTACCGCAGGCCGTGATGCATGAGATGACGACGAGATCCCCGGGCGCAAATGAAGCCACGGATGAGCCGACTGATTCGATCGTGCCGATGCCCTCGTGTCCGAGGATCCGGCCCTCGGGCACAGTAGGGACGTCGCCTTTCATAATGTGCAGGTCGGTTCCTGGGGAGCGGTTTGGTATATGAATTCACGAGAGTTTGAGAAGACATACCACATATAGTGGTCTTGAGAAGCTTGACAACGGCGTCTGTGGGAAACTGAATGGTTGGCTTGGGCCGTTCTACGACGCCGATCTCGCCTTTGCCAAGGTATGCGAGGGCCTTCATCGTCGCCATCGTGCGGATCGCCGGATGGAGCGTACGACTGGAGTAGGTAAACTGCGGGCGAGTCGCTCGCAGCGTTGCATTGGAGGCCCGACACAATAGCGGGAGTGCTCGAGTGGGGTAAAGTCTTCCGTACATTGGGAATCTGTACATGATCGTTCCACGCAACACACGGTCATAAAGGAATTGCGAGGGTCGAAAACACTGAACTAGATCCTACCTAGAATGAAATGCGGGTTCAGTGACGTCACTATGTTCAGGTGCTCTGCGGGAACGGTTACGCGCGGCATCAAATGAGGTTACCACTACTCTACGAGTTTCATATACTTATGCCGTTGTCTAGCACCACGTTGTCCTCAGCGTACCAATCGCTCTGCGGAGTTCGGTAGACATAAGACAAAATATCATTAACGTAGCCTGGGATTCTGGTGCCAGTAATGTAGAGCGCCAGAAGAGTTCAGGGGGATCGAGTTGGGACTCAGGAGATCGAGGCCCGGATAGGCTGATCTCGAGTCAGGCTATATGTGATATGTCATTGCATTCTGGCACCGTGTAGAACAAGTCCGCATGTATGTAGGGCGAAGCAATTCTGCTGACCAGCTCAGAGAATGTTCGAAAGATATGGCTAGGAGGTCGAACATCCATCGAGGTGTATTATTCTAGTCTCGATCAGCATTCTGTAGCTAGATAATCAGGGTGAAGCAAGAGGAGTGTTGTCCACGGAAATGTGGGTGTGCTACCGTGGGGTCGCTCAATTAACGTGATCCTGCAGATTCGAGAGCCGTCAGAGCAGGATGAGAAATCAAAAACGGACGGCTCGCCTCTAAGCTTATGTAAGTTTTGACGCTTGCGTGTGTGTCAGCATCTATTTGTCAACTAGTTGTCAATATTACATAATACCGTAGCCAGGAACATCGTTTAAGGCCAAATCAGGAAGAGTGCGTATCTCGGACTCTGATGCGCGTGATCGCGTGATCCGCGGTCGCATCCTCCTGTTCAATAACTGTCGGCGTTATATGCTGCGTCCGCGTTGACCCACAGCAGGCCCGACCTGCACTCCGGAACACCAGCACCGATGCGACCCACCGCCACCGAGTATTCGTACTCGCTACGTCCTCCGCGGCATACTGTTCTAAAAGATAACTCCATGGCGGTCGCTCTGGTCTTGGGCAACGTCAGTATACACCGGATCGATGATGAAGACCAGGAGAGCAGCTGGATATAAGGCTTCGAGCACTCGTGAGGGTCATACCATTATATCACGCTTTGCACCTCGTTCGCAGCCATGAGTACCGACAGCCTCCCGAAGACATACAAGGCCGGTGCGCGCTCCTCACGCAGCGCATACACGTCCACAGCTGACAGTCTAGCCAGTCAGCTGCCCGCGCCCGCACGGAGCCTGGGAGGTGCTCACAAAGGAGCTGCGCGATCCCTTGCCACACGAAGTGCTCGTGCGCGTCCACGCGTCGGGCATCTGCAGCTCCGACCACTTTGTCTACGACGGCAGCTGGCCGGGCCTCCAGTACCCACGCATCCCAGGACACGAGGTCATCGGGCGCGTCGCTGCCCTCGGGTCCGCCCTCGCTGGCTCTACGAGACTGCGCGTTGGCGCGCTCGTCGGCGTCGGCTGGAACGGCGGGTACTGCGCGGCGTGCGCGGCGTGCCGCACGGGCGACTTTGCGGCGTGCGAGCGCGGCGACGTGACGGGCTTCACGTTTGACGGCAGGCATGCGGAGTACATGTACGCGCCGGAGCGGGGTACGCAGCATCATGCTCTCTCTCGCCTGTGCCATACAACTGACGAGATGTCTGTGCAGCGGTGGCTAGCCTACCGGAAGAGGTGCTCACGAACGCGTCGTATGCGGAGCTCGCGCCGCTGTTCTGCGCAGGGGTCACTGTCTTTGACGCGATCTGGACGAGCGAGTGGAGCCCCGGGGATATTTGTCTCGTCCAGGGTATAGGCGGTCTGGGGCACCTCGCGATACAGGTGCGTCTTGTAATCATCCAATTTTATGCAAACCATACGCTAATGCTCCTCCCTCGCCACAGTATGCCGCCAAGCTCGGCCTCAAAGTCAGCCTCCTTCCCTCTCATCCCGCCCCGCCTCCGCTGACATCTTTACCCAGGTCATTGCTGTATCCTCAGGGTCTTCCAAGGCCGAGCTCGCGCTCTCTCTCGGCGCGCACGCGTACCTCGACGCCAGCACGACCGACGTCGTCGCGCACATCCTCGCGCTCGGCGGCGCGCGGCTGATCCTCTGCACCGCGCCGTATGCCGCGCACATCTCCGCGATCATCCCCGCCGTCGCGCGCGGGGGGACGGTGACGCTCGTATCCGCGGCGACGGACGGGAAGATCGAGGTCGAGAACGTGATGATGAACCTGCGCCGCGCGACCGTGAGGGGCTGGGGCTGCGGGTGTGCGCCGGACACGGAGCGGTGTGTCACGTTCTCGACGATGGCTAGTGAGTCGTTGTTATCTTTGTGTCGACGAAAGGTGGATGCTGATGGCGGTGGCGGGAATAGATGTAAAGTCGCTGGTGCAGGAGTACAGCCTCGAAGAGTTCGCGCGGGCGTATGCAGGGGTCATAGAGAATAAGGCGCTTCACAAACGTCATCGTGTTCCCGTAGAGTGGTGCGCTGTGATCAATCGCGGGCGAAAGCGTATCTGTCTCCAAACGAGTGTATTGTAGGATAGCGAAGTCGAACAATATCTGGGCCAACTATGGGCTGCAGCCTTGACTTTTGAGAACCATCAACCCAATTCAAGGACTCCCGTGATATCAACATAGCACTTTACTGAAGCAAGACGCACCAAGCCCAGGCGTGTGTACCGGAAACTTCAAATTCCAACAACATAAGGACTGTACACCTCCATCAATGCCGGCTGACAGCGTCTTACTGGCCGCCACATCCACATCCGTGCATACTGAGATTGCGACGCACGCTCGCACTTTAGCCATGCACGTAAAGGTGATCCCACTTTGGCCGTAGGGCACTCGGAAAACTATCACACAGGTGCGCGATACATGGCATCTCGTCTGGAAGTAACCCCGCGTCCGTGCGCGGCGCATCGGACCATGGTCAGATACGACACGGCGACCTTCCGCAGCATCTCAGTGGTGTACTGACCACGGTCAGGAAACCCTGAACCGTGCCGCGCGCGGCGGTGGGGTTGCGAACATGCTCTGGATCTGGACGCGGAGCGGTGAAAACACTAGTTTCATCTGTGGCTGGTAAATTAGCTGACAGTACATTGTTAAGACTAGGTCTGCTAATTTATAGGCGATGGTGAACGGCGCTGGGATGGAATCTGAATCCATTCAAACTCCGTGATGGCCCCCTCCTATGGAAGCAACCGATCTGAGACATGCGTCATCATCAATACATGATATTAGTAAGTATTGTAAGTGGACTGGTCAACGTACTCTAGCTAGTTAACTACAAGACATATCCACGCAAGGATGGCCTTCCTCCCGCATTTCGCTCTCGTACTGTAGACCGCATAAACACCTTCTGACGCGCCCTGCATTTCTTTCTCCGGCTTTCACGTACTTACCGTGCTCCGCACGACCGCTTTTGTGCTTCGCTTGTCGCAGCGGTATACAAATATTTCTTCTAATAAAATGAGATAATCACGTGACTGTGTTTTGACGCTCTTTAAAACCCTTGCACGACCCTGCCGCACAGTATCTTCATCTCCGCTTTCTCTTGCTCCAAGGACCAAGGCTTCACTGTTTAGTTGCTATATACTACTGTGGAGCTGACTGCATGAAGCGCCGTAAGTAGATGCCCGAGAGTGAATGTCTCATTGGCGTAACGCCATCGTAAAAAGCTGTTTATGGTGAGCTAGTGGTCTGCTTGACTTCCACCAGGATCAGGGTTATATACACAGTGTGATAATCCCGCTTCCTGGTCAAGATTTCTGGGCCGGCTAGCCATCGTACGTGAGTAGCGCGCGACTGCTAATAGTCTCGGCGCAGCTCTGCGAAACGATTGAGTGCTAACTATCCGACTCTATTGCTGCCGCTGAAGTGCTTGGTTTTGGAGATCCTGGCCCCCCACAGAAGCACGGACGCTGCAGAGGGACCTATCTAGGCGCTGAGATCTGTTTTCTCTCGGTCGGCCACCCGTCGGAGTCATGCGTGTCTTCTTTGCAATATCTATCTGTTATCTACACCTGTGAATGCCGTACCGCCATGAGTCAAGGTATCGGATCCGGATGAGGCGCAGCACCTTCACGGTAAGTACTTACAGCGCACGCTATCTCGCACAGTCGACGCCTCTGCGTTCGACGTCGATCACTGCGCTTGAGCTATGGCTGGCGGCTACGAACTGCTAAAGAGTGATGACGGTCCCTCTGTGGACGGCGCTCGCGGCTCCCGCACTCGGCGTCTCCTCCTGGCGCTATTCTTCCTCAGTGCTACGGCTGGCTTGTCTGCATACTACACTCTTCCGTCCTATCTGAACGGCCTGCCTCCTCAGGCTGCTTCAGGGCTTCTCGGAGCGTTTGGTGACGAGGAGCCTCTCAAGCAATGTGCGTCGGGTCTGCCGCCACCCGCATCACCGCCCGCGCCGGTCAATCCCTGGGCCTCACTCACGGTGCCCGAGACTGTCGCAATCGCTCAGTGGCTCGATGCCCCCGAGCGTGCTCTGAATCTCACGCCTGGAGACCGCGTCTCTCTCAACGACAACTTGATCTACCACATCGGTGCATTCCGCCCAGCAAAGGCTGATGCACTTGCCTACCTTGCGGATCCCGCGAACACACCTCCGCCCGCGAGATACGCTCGTGTGACCATTCACCATGGTGCTGCATTTGAGCCTGTAGTGAAAGACTACCTGGTCGGGCCTCTGCCCGTCAATGAGAACACCGTCATGCGTCCACTAACGGAAATCTATCATCGAGAGGAGATCCCGCACAACGCGCGCGGGTATATCACGCTTGCGGAAGTCAATCCAATCCTCATACGCGCCATGCCTTCTCTCGCGGAGGCCACGCAGGTATGAGTACAACCAGACGAGGTATGCTGGCGTACTCACTACACCGAAGGAACTGTTCGGCGGTGTTGCGATGGGTTTGCCGAACGACACGCTCGTTGCGGGGGTGGTCGGCCCACTCAGCTTTGACGGCTCCTTCCGCCGCGCGTGGATCAACTGGCGGCGTAACGTCCCTGGAGTATGGCTGCACCCCGTCGGTTTCTTCCTCTACGTCGACATCACGGGAACAGACCCGCAGGAGTGGAAAGTGCTCAAGGTCTGCGCCCATCGCTGCCTTCTCCTTCTCTGCTCGGAGCTAGAATAACCCCACTCGATAGGTAGTGTACAACCACCAGGTCTTCGCGAGCCCCGACGAGTTCCTCGAGGCGTTCAAGAACGGCACGCTCAAGCGCCTCCCGTCGCGCCCTGACCAGCGCGACATGGAGTGGACGACACGGAAGCGCCCCGACTATCCGCAGCGTGACCTCGACCACCTCCCGGGCCCGCGCTCGGTATCGTTTGCCGGCCTGCGTTTCCGCGTTGACCGCGCGACGCAATACATCAGCTGGATGGGCTGGGGTCTGTACCTTGGCTTTGACCGGGACATGGGCCTGAGCCTGTGGGATGTTCACTTTAGGGGAGAGAGACTGATTTACGAGGTACGGACACGTCACCTGTGTGCCTTGAATGAGGAATGAGCGAATGCGGATGAACAGCTCGCGCCGCAAGAGGCTATCGCACAGTATGGTACGTGCCAACAGAGGGTCAATTATGCAATACAGGCTTATTAATGAAATGGGGCTACAGCTGGGAACGACCCAATGCAAGCGTCGACTGCCTGGCTCGACCGCTACTTCGGCATGGTACGTCCGTTCTTCGTCTCCCGCTCGCCATTACGCACCGAGCGTTTTATCGGTATAGGGCTCGTCTGTACGCGATATGCTTCCAGGCTATGATTGCCCGCATGAGGCGGTATTCCTGCCCGCCACGACGCACTCGTTCGTGGGGAGTATCACGCGCCAGCGTGCGATTTGCGTGTTTGAGCATGACACCGCCCGCCCTATCCAACGCCACATGGGATACGAGGAGGGTGAATTTGGTGCAGTTAAGGGCTTCGTCCTCGTCATCCGAAGCATCTCCACTGTCGGGAAGTGAGTGGCGCTAGATACTGATGAACATGCGACGTATACTGATGATTGCATGTCACAGCTATGATTACCGTAGGTGCTAATCCATGCATATCGGATTGAAACTGACCGGTGATGCAATATGAACCGGCTTGTTTAGTGGTATGTACATTCGTTGTTTTGCTCGTCGCGGGGTTTACTCAAGAAGTTAGTTCGACTACATATTCCATCTGGATGGCACGATTGAGGTCAAGCTGTCGGCCTCTGGCTACATCCAGGCCGGTTTCTGGGAACCCGCACAAGAGGGATACGGCACTGCGATCCGCGACACGACTAGTACGTCTGCTCCCGCCCTTCCGCTCAACATGTGCTCACGGTGAAGTTCCTAGTGGGCTCGTTACACGATCATGTCATCAACTACAAGGTCGACCTCGACGTTGCGGGACCCGCAAACTCGCTCCTTTTCACGCATACTGCACAGGAGGAGATTACGCAGCCGTGGTTCGAGGACGACTGGGGAAGCACGGTAGTCCAGCAGAAGATCACGCGCACGATTATCGAGAATGAGAATGATGCTTTGCTCAAATTCCCGCAGAACTTCCAGGGTGGTTACGCTCTGGTAAACCTGGAGGAGCACAACCGATGGGGCATTCCGCGGGGTTATGCTATCCATCCCGGCTATTCTCCTGTCTACAACGTGCGTCGACGCGTCTGCTTGTGAGACTTCTGTGTGATGTTAATGCGGTCAGGATGGCTGTAGACTGTCGTTGGATCGAAGCGCCTGCTGAACAACGCGAACTGGGCGCGCTACAATCTCGCCGTCTCGCGCCGCAAGGAGACCGAGCCGAGCTCGAGCAGCATGTGGAACCAAAATCTACCGGGTGCACCGATGGTCGACTTCCACAAGTTCTTCGATGGAGAGAACATCACGCAGGACGACCTTGTGGCGTGGGTCAATGTCGGCACACATCATCTGGTGTGTGATATGGTTAGCGTGAATGCTTTCAATCCTAAGCCACTTACAGCCGCAAGCGGAGGACTCCCCGAACACTCGCGCGAATGTGGCGACTTCGAGGTGTGTGTGGATTCTGGAAACCTACTGAATGTGATTGACCTTCCGAGCAGCTTTTTCCTCACGCCACTGAACTACTTTGACTCGGACATCTCGATGGACTCTACGAACGCGATCCTCCTGTCGCCACCCGCTGAACTAGGTGATGCATGGACGTACGAGGACTATGGCGTGAAAGCCGTAAACTGCATTCCGGGATTGGTGCCTCCGTTTGAGTACACGGGCGTGCAAGCCTTTGGGCTTGACGGGAAGCAGGCGCCGCCTGAGAGTGCTGACGAGATGAGGAAGGGATCGGAGCTGTATCATCGCATCAAGTTGGAACTGTGAAGGAATTGGAATTGTTGTCAGATTAGATGATATCTTCTGCTTGCACAATGCGGGCAATATATGAATAGCAGAAAGCAAATCAGCCGGAACTAGCGTTGGATGCAGATGATTGTCGGATTCAACGAAGGCAGGCAGGCAGATCGCATGTTGAACCTTCTTCGTTAATCTGACCGACCGTATATGTGTCGATCCCCCTGTTGATCCTTCCATGTGGCATGTTGACGGATGGGAGCTTGTGTTTGCATCCACTTGAAGCTTTGGGGATATACTTTGATGTCCGTATGATATAATGATATGGAATTCAAGGCGGCGCATGCGCGCACAGCTTGTTCAGCGATCATCAGCTCAATCTCAGATACAGGTGAATGGTCTGCGGACTCGCGGCCTTCAATTTAAGTATATCACGTCCTCAATGCTTCTCAAAACCCATTTGGATGGAGGCGACCCCTTGAATCCGTGTCGATCCTGAGAAACACTTGACGCCTCAATGAGCGCTTGCGTTGTATCGCTAAACAATTCGATTGGATGTAGCTGAGATTTCCGATCGCAGTCGATGATGCATCGATGAGTACTTGAGTGCTCCTTCGCCTCGCGGCATGTTGTCAGATAGACCTGCAGCACCAAAGATCGCGAATCGCGCGGCATTGTACATCCCTGAGCTTCTAGGTGTCATCTGCGCCTTTCAGTCGCGCTGTAAAGTTTGCTACGGCGCCGTTGTCCCGTGATGGCGCAATGCCTCACTCCGCTTCGATATGGCGGTGTGCTCTTTGCAGCATACGAGCGTTCCGACGAAATTCCTGACCTTCTGTTCCTGCACATGGACACTTGAAGATAACACGCGAACCTGCAGGTCTCTTGTGGAACTAGCTCCTCCCGATCTCCGTCAGCAAACTATGCAGAGCATGATTGGAAGAACTGATGTGCACCAGCCTACCGCATTGTTGCCCGCCACATATATGACAAACTGTGATGTCCCTAGTCGATGTGTGTCAGTGGAGGTACGATAAGTGATCTCATTCAAGGCACCTCACGCAAGATGCAACTGATATGCTAACTTCGGACTGCAGCTGATCGAGCTTGCAGGGCCCCGGCGGAGCCCTTATCGCCATTCGGATTACTATAAATCGTACTGAATAGACAGATTTAGTCGCGTGCCCACGCTCGCTTGTCCGACCGGTATGGCCTCCAACACTGGCCTCGCTGATCCCAAGAAGGTGCATGCTGCGACTGTCATGGAGCAGATCCGGGACGACCGCTCGGACGAGAAGAAGTCGTACGTTGACGAGGTCACCGAGGTACCCTCGGTCGAGTACGGAGAGGATGAGTCCCCGCAGGACTATGGCACGGATGACCCGTTCCCGGTCGATCCTAATGCTCCTGTCGAGCAGCAGTTCACGTTCCGCGCAGTCTTTGTAGGGTGCGCTCTGGGTGCGGTAATCTCAGCTAGCAAGTGAGTGACTCCTACAGCTTGTTGACTACTGCTGAGCAAGAGATAGCGTTTATCTCGGATTGAAGACGGGCTGGACGTTCGGCGCCTCAATGTTCGGCTCGATATTTGGGTTCGCGATCCTGAAGCCAATGTCCAAGGCTTTGCCTGAACGTTTTGGCGGTGGTTATTTTGGACCCAAAGAGAATGTTTGTCTACAAAGTGCCTCCACTGTGAGTATGAGGTGCTGTCTACGCTGCAATGTCCTGAACTGGCATAGGCTGCTGGCTCTCTCGGTCTTCTGTTTAGTTCAGGCTTTCCGGCTGCCTACCAGCTCGGACTTTTGGGCGAGAGCCCATCAACGGACTTCGGGTGAGCAGGTGCGACTTTGGATGATTTTGTAGTTGTGCTGAGACTCCACAAGACGAATCATCACATTTACGATTTGCTGCGCATACGTCGGGATCTTCTTCACAATGCCACTCCGGCGACTGTACATCCTCAAGCTGAAGCTCACTTTTCCGAGCTCTGTCGCGACCGCATACACGATACGCTCGCTGCATGTCGGTACGCGTGCTGCTGCAATTGCGCGCAAGAAGACAGTTGCCCTCGCCGTCTCGTTTGCGATTTCAATCATATGGCGCGTCACAAGCGAGTACGCGCCGGGCATCATGTGGGACTGGCACTGGTCCTGGTGGTTCTATCGCGCGGGCTGGAAGTGGATCATTTGCGCCGAAAGCTGGGTCAGTGCTCATCACTCATCTCGCTATCTACGCACACGTTGACACCATTGGGCATACAGGGCTGGATATGGGAGTGGACGCCCGCATTCATCGGGTGTGGCCTGCTTGTGCCGATGAACTCTTCCGTCTCCTTCGTTGGCGGCGCCGCGCTTGCGTGGGCGATCATCGGACCTGCGCTCGTGACGACGGGGCGCGCCTTCGGAAAAGCATATTCGGATGCATACCCGGGTTATTGGGACTACTCGAACATGGTGCTCGACGACCCGGTGCATGCGCCGTCCCCCGAGTACTGGATGATCTGGCCGGGGTGCATGCTCTTGCTCACCGCGAGCGTCGCAGAGATCGCGGCTAACTACCGCACGATTGCGACCGCATTCAGCGTGATGCTTTCGCCGCTGGTCGAGCGCATCCGCCCGGGGAAGGCACGCGTATTTGATAAGGAGGATGGCTTCTATGATCCCGTGCCAGAGGACGAGCAGACGCCGTGGTGGATGTGGGTCGGTGGGCTCATCGCGAGCACAATCATGACGATGTGCGTGATGAAGTACCAGTTTGGCCAGAACGCAGGTATCACGCTGCTCTCGATTATTTTTGCGTTCATCTTCTCCCTCGTCGGCGCGGAGTGTGTTGGGCGCGTATCTGTGAACCCCGTCACGACACTCGGTAACTTCTCGCAACTGGTGCGCATAATCCCTCCCGTCTGTAAATCGTTCACTCATGATGCACCGATAGATCTTTGGCGGCATCTCGAAGGGCTCTGGCATGCCTGCTGCACAGAACCAGCTAAACAACGGGCTTACCGGCATGATCACGCTCGCTGCGGCGGAACAGTGCTCGGACATGCTTGGTGACCTCAAAGTAACGCACCTCTTGGGCGCGTCCCCGCGCGTACAGCTCTACTCGCAGTGCTGCGGTGCACTTGTTTCCATCTTCCTCTCCGCCGCGATGTATGTCGTCTTCTCGACCGCCTACCCGTGCATCAACACGCTCTCGAGCTCGAAGTGCACCTTCCCTGCGCCGGACGTGAGCGCATGGCGCGCGGTCTCGCTCGCGGTCTCGGAGCCCTCCCTCCCGATCCCGCTCTCGTCGGGAATCACCGCGCTTGTGCTCGGGGGTCTCGTCATCGTGAGCACAGCGGTAAAATACCGCTTCTTCACCCCTGAGACACACAAGTACTTCCCGAACTGGAATGCGGTCGGTATCGCGATGGTGCTCGGGCCGACGAACACGTACCCCGTCGCGATGATGTTCGGCAGTCTCATCGCATTCTTGTGGCGCCGCCGCTTCCCCGCATCGTGGCTGATGTACGGGTACGCCATTGCAGCGGGCATGATTGCGGGCGAGGGCCTTGGTGGAATCGTCAATGCCGCGCTCGAGATTGGCAAAGTGTCTGGCTCCCTCTATGGCACGAGTGTTGGGTGCCCGATGAACGAGTATTGCGGATGAACGGCGGCGACGCGCTGATCAGATTGTACATTATTGCTGTATGTGTATTCTGTAGATGTCGACGACGTAGAGTAGGCTTGTATTCGACTTTTGTGTGGCCGTACCTTACGGGCAGATATATCTGCTTGCGCGATGCTGGGTCCGCCCACTAAAATACCTCACTCAGTGCCGAAGCTCAGTTTCGTGCCTGTCATCACACGATCGCACTATTTCTTGTCTTCCTAGACATACCTTCTTCTGCATTGGAGGTGATTGCGAGGGCGCGGGTCAACAAAATTGAACAGTAAGGTGTGTCACAATATGAGTGTTCCCAGTAGGAGATATGTGACTCGCCGAATAGACTCACACATTCGTTTTTCAGCCTCAAAAACAATTGGACATGAAAGGGGAATCTCTTCGTCAGAGATGCACACGGCGATGCACATGTTCCTTAAATGTATTTTGGAATACTGCGAGGATACCCACAACATCGGATTTGGGATATCCATATTGAACACGAAATATTCATGCATGATGTCCGAGGGCACAGGCCAAAGCAGATGCATGATGTCAGCATGCAGAACGCGGACACAGACGTCTCATGTAGTGATGTGCATTGGCCGAGCCGACTTAAGCCGGGCCGAGCCGAGCCTGGGGGGGCGGCTTAAGACGGGGGGGGCGGCTTAAGACGGCTCAGGGCCCGGCTTGGATCGTGAGCCGGCCGTAGCCGAGCCCTGAGCCGGCGGCTTTAGGCGCGCAGCTGTGGTGTTGTTAGAATTAGCGAAAATGGGCCCTTTGGTTTAAAATTTTGCATCAATTCACCTTATATGATCTCAGCGACCATTACAATGACTTGTGATCTGCTAACACGGTGCGGAACGTTGTGACTACTGTTGCGATCGGGGTTGTGATCGAGATCTGGATTTTCGGTCAACATCATAAGCAGCTGTAAAAACACTTGTAGATCAGAATAACAACAAATAGTAGACATATAAGCATTCTGAATACATTGTGCTGTCGTTTGAACTGCACAAGCCAATAATTTTGAGGTCCTACATGATTACCCATAAGCCCCGGCCTGAGCCTGAGCCGGGCCCAAGCCGGCCTGAGCCGTCAAGGAGGGCCCGGCTTGACATTCCGCTGAGCCCGAGCCCTTCAAAGCCGGGCCCAAGCCCCGGGCTTTGAGCCGAGCCGTGCTTTGCACATCACTAGTCTCATGCTTAGCGCCGCATATTTTGGGTAGTTTTGATTGCAGTTTACGAACTTGGGGCTTTGACGCCATACGCCCACCATAAGGAAGTACGAGTTGCAAAACCTTGGAGCTACACATCCCTTACCTCTATGAAAGACTGAAGTAGCATTGATAACGTTCAGGCCATTTGACATTGTACAATAATAGTCCATATTTTGCCCCTTCTTGCATCCTAAGCGATTGTTCCTTACAGTTCTCTTTGAAATTGCGCGTCTTGTGATGATTGCAGGGCACTCGTGATAAAGCCTCGATGCGACAGATTCCATTTCACCTGTAATAATCAGCGCCTGATGTATTTAATACCCAAACTCCAGTACGCCGATAGTCCACTGACCCTTCCCGCTGTCTTTCTCAGATAACTACCGTCTCCACTTTCTAGCGACTTAAGTATAAAAATGGCGCCCATATCTAACGGACGGCTTTTCTTTAACGAGATTCCTACAGGTCTCTCTTAGATCAATCACATTTGGGCACTTGTCTCCAACTTATTGTGGGTTTTTATACATAGGTCTACCGGAGCCTGGCAAGACTACTGTGTATGACACATCTGAAACGATCGATCTCGATGAAACCTCTCTAGGAGGCGGTTTCCTGGTCAAGACACTCGTCCTGTCCATCGATCCGTATCAGAGAGGAAAGATGCGTGATCCGAATGAGCAGAGCTACTCGGTGTGTATGTCTCGATCACCATCCAAGCACGCTTACAATCCTGTTCACGGATATCAGGCGCCCTACATCATAGGCGAGCCGTAAGTACACCGAAGCATCTGAATCTTATATCCATCGCAAAAAAGGTGTTACATGATTATTAAATCCACTAATAATCTTCAACAGGCTGTACAATTATGGCGTCGGCGTCGTCCTGCGCTCTGAACATCCGGGGATAAAGCCTGGCACGCATCTATACGGCACTATGCGTGTGTACTCCCCTACCTTGTTGAGATTCTGCTTTATCTGTGTGCTCCTCATATAAGCATTCCAACAATACTTGATCCGTAAGGAATCCGAAAAGTTCACCGTTCTCCAGGATCGTATTGTTGGCGATGAGCACAACCTTCCGTGGTCGGCGTATGTCGGCGTATGTGGCATGCCTGGTGAGTAATGACAGTATGCAGGGTAGATGATTCAGCTTCATAACTTTTGGCATATGACAACTGTTACGCAGGTCAGACCGCGTATCATGGCTGGAAGGAGTTCTCCACAGCAAAGCAGGTCCGTTACCACGATCGGATACGGTGACTTCCTATTTCACACTAGTTGTGCTTGTGATAGGGGGAAATTGCGTTTGTGACTGCAGGCGCAGGTCCGCTCATTTCTTACACTATCTTAATGCGCGTCTTTAGTAACATATTGTATATAGGGCCAGTAGGATCGTGAGTACACAGCTCTATTGCCTCGTTGAACATCTCCTCCAATCAGATTCACATATATGTAGAATGGTCATACAACTTGCGAAGCGTGACGGCCTCAAGGTGATCGCCTCTGCGGGATCTGAGGATAAAGTCGCCTTTCTTCGGAAGATTGGTGCAGATGTCGCATTCAACTACAAAACTGAGAAGACACTCGACGTGCTTCAGAAGGAAGGCCCGATTGATGTGTACGTATTGAGTCTTGAATCAGGCCCCGCAGATCTTCTCTGTGGATTGACATATACGGCTGCAGATTCTGGGATGGCGTAGGAGGCGAGACGCTAGAAGCCGCAATAGAAGCCGCAGCTCGCGGCGCGCGATTCATCGTAAGCTTTCTCCTTAACCACAAAATCGGAGCCAACCCATGATCCCACAGGAATGTGGCATGATCTCTGCGTACAATGGCGGCGTGCCATACTATGTCAAGAATCTGACGTACATCATGTCCAAAGAGCTCAAGATTTCCGGATTTGTTGTATCATCACTGCATGCCAAGTATCTCGACGAGTTTTATCGTCAGATACCGCCGATGGTCGCGCGTGGAGAGCTGCTGTATACGGAGGATATAACGTCGGGGTTGGAGAATGCAGGTCAGGCCATTTTAGATGTGCAGACAGGGAGAAACAAAGGGAAGAGCGTCGTCGTAGTAGCTGAGGACTGAGATCTCATATCCGACTGATATGCGAGGATCAAATGGTTGTTTAAGTGTCCTGACAGCTCGTTTATTGCTCTCTAACGAAACGAAACGAATAAATTGAGCATTCAGAGAGTATACACAGCGCCGCGCGCTTTTCACAACCTCGAGTTCCTACGAGCTACAAGTCAAACCATCTCTTAAGTCCAAGGGCCTCCCTGCGCGACTTAGACGCAGGATCGAAGTATGGCTTCTCGCCAAGGGAGACGACACGATCTCCTTGCCGGAGTTCGTCTCCGTAATCGCGCGTCACTGGTGAGGCCTCGAGCGTCAGAATTACGGCTAGCCCCCAATGATCACAGCAGCCCACCTGTGTGGAACGTAGACGTGTTCGACCAAATCGCAACATCGTTTCTGCACATACTCAGGACGGAGCTACGGAATGCACTGGAGTGATAACTCACTTGTTCCAGCGGAAGCGCACCTGTAAGTCGTGATTGTCTGCAACAATGCGGTTCAGATAAGCGAGTGTTGCGTCAGACTCGTCCTTCGTCAGCTCGAGTATACGCTTGGTGAAGCTGGCGTGTGCAATCAGGGTTGCGAAGATGAGCTATGAGAGCATAACGCACATCTTATTCACGAATAGTGATTTCCACCCAGTGACCGGGTTGGTACGGATGATAGGGTGGATAGCCTGCAGTTCGCTTCCAACATTCTCCGGGTTCCCGCGCGGACCCTCGTGGATCCCAAATCCCTCTCTGCACACCCATGTACTGCATTAGTTCAGATGTATTAGTTTCACGAGGGCACTCACGCGTCCGCAAAAAGCTTGAATTTTTTTGCACTGTGCAGAGCCGTGAGGCCCTCGAGATGCTTTGCAAACGCAGGACTGAGCCGGTCGTACGCCTCGTAACCACTCGCCCAGAGCGTATCCCCGCCAATCTCGGGAAGGGTGTGGATCTTCAGGATGGCGAAGTCGGATGGTACCGGCTCGAACGTGATGCTATACACATCCATATGTCTCGGCACGAGCTGATGTGTATTAAGAGAAACTTGCCACTCACTCGGTATGCCACTCCCTCGAGGCGAGCTTGGAGATGTCACCCTCGTTTTCATATTCTTTCTTTCTATGAGTGAAGTTGGTCAGCTGCCGGCAAGATGGAGTTGACTGCGCGCACTTGTTCGCCTTGGACGTGATGACATGGATCTCAGGGTCGGGCGCCTGCGAGGGCGGGTCTTTCGGGTGAATATGCAGGCCGGAGCTTTGTGGTCTTCCCGACAGTATACCGAGTTTATTGCCAAGCTGCGTGCAGTATCAGTACACGCTCAGAAATACCGTCTGAGTAGATGAGGCTGACCAGCTTCTGCTGCTCGATATTAATATCTTGATTCCTGAAGAATACGACGTTACGCTGAGAAACTGAGCAATTGTCATTCCTCCATCTCAAAAGAGTAACGTGAGCGGCTGTGACACACCAATGATAGCGAGCTCCCGAATGAGCTCGTCCGCATTCTCCGCTTTGAGCAGGCTAGTGAGCTGAACATTGGGATACTCGCGGCCGATCACAGGTGTCAAGTCGATATGCTCGTACTTGTCCAGTGCACCTGTCGGGACAAGCGGGACGGTCGAAGCGCGCACTGACAATGTGCCAGCTTGCGACTTGATTTCTGTAGAAGTCTGAGTATTCGACATTGTTCGTCACTGAATTCGGGTGAAAGAACGTACTTTGCGAGAAGCACCCGACGCTTTTATATGCCTTGCTTCGACACTATGGCTGAGTCAAAAGGGGGGATGATCAGCAGCTAGCTGGCTTGCACTCAATTCTCGTGTTCTGTTATCTGTGGCGCGAGAGCGCGCGATATGTCGTAGACCGTGTGGACCAGTAGCGCCATTATTTGTGCCTCTCGGCGAGCGCGGCACACTGGGTCATGCATGTGTATAGCTATATACTAGATCCTCACATCTGAGCAGGAGCAGCTCAGATGATTGGTGTATCAGCATCGTCATTCGTTGTGCATGAATGTCATCATATTGCGATCGTGCCGACGCCTCCCCGAGGCACCTCCTCTGGCGCCTCGACCCAGTGTGGAGCAAACATCCGAAGATAAGGATTCAGGATTCAAAATGAAACAAGCCCATTTGCTCGAACTGAGAATTGATCGGAGGGCCAGTCCAGGCAGATTACAAGCCGCCACTGAATCTGGAGAATTGAAGGCACTACTGCAGGATCCGCCGATGAGGCAAGACAGGAGGGCAACCGCAGGGAAGGTGAGAGACTTCAATATCAGCTTAACCTTTAGGTGTCTACAGTTCTACAAGCTGACTGGCGCCCTCAGCTCAGTGCCGTGCACGTGCACTGCCTGTTTGAGTTTGCCGCGGTGGCTCTAGATCTAGCATTTTTTCTTGAATCTATACTTGTTCCCATGTTCCCATAACAAACGCGACTATATGCTTGCTTCCACTCGACGCTCGGCATGACAACTCGCATCTGTACGAGTACTGTTTCGAAAATGTACGTGCATTCTTCCCAAATGCGTGGATTACGCACCGAACGCACCGAACGTTAACGTTCATCGACATCTCCGACGTTTTCTATGGAAAGATGAAACTCGCTCCGCGGTCAGCTCCATCCAAATCTCATCCAAATCTCGTCTTTGTACACATTGACAGTCAACTGGGCCCGCCCCCGTGGCTTGCGTTTCCCGGTTTCACGAACACCCGCGGTCGCAGGTGACAATGCATCATATTAGAGCTTCGCAGCAGCGCGCTGCCACGTTTCACGTCGGTCACACCTGTTCTATACTCTTCTCTGCCGACTATTCTAGATGGAAGGAGTTTGCAAGCCAATGTGTCGCGTCAGTCGCTTGTACGCGCTCCTCGGGCTTGTCTGCGTTTGGGACGGTATGATCGGAACGATTTGTAACCTCGATGGGATTTTCGGATTGGACTGACTGTTTGGTGCTCACTTCTCCCATTTAATGCCACTCACTACCACTGGCAGCCGGTATATGCGCACTGATCGTCTCTGTAGATCTATGACTCTGCGGCCACAGTATCGATTGGTCTCGGTAATGGTATGCCATCGGTGAAAGCAAGACAGTACGGCATCCTCCCTTCCCCCGAAGACTTCACCGGAACTATCACCTCTATCACTCTGGCTGCCCAGCCGTTCGTTACATGTCACCGACTGGCGCGACGTGATGCGTTGGCGTCAGGTTGAATCACTCACGCGAACGTGTTGCTCGCATTCCCTCATGCTCTGGGACCGCTCTTGAATCAGCTTGCACTTTCTGCATTCGCAAACTGGTGCCCACTTACATGCCTTATGCTCTGTGCTCTACGACCGCTCTATATGTACAAGTCTTCGTTTGTCGCTAAGCCGGAACTGGAATATGGCGCGCCTTAAAGCAAATGATCAGGATTTTTCTCACGGTAGACCAGTTACATTCACCATCATCATATACTTCATTTTGCAAACGTGGCGATCCAAATGTCCATCGTGTGCACGCTCTCGCCCTTCAATTTCACCGAGTCCGCAGCACTCCGCACCGCATCTCTCATCGCGAAGACGACTGCTCGCTCCCTCTCGTTCGCTACGCTCTCTTTAATCTCGCTTTCGAATTCCTCTGCAAGAACCGCTCCGACTTCCCAGCGCCCATCATACATGTCCTCAGGGGGCACGATCCTTTCCTCGCTAACTGTCTTCATCCCCGCTACCTCCGCAGCGCTGCGAATCTCCCGGGGCGCCAGCACAGTACGCACGTTGCTCTCGGAAGTGGGCTTGCGGCACTCCAGGGCAGCCTGCGCGAGGACCGCGAGGACGTGTGGCGCCGCGCGTGGGTCGCTCGCGACCAGTGCGTATTCAGACACGCAAATGCGCTGGACGCGCAGGGCGAGTGCGGACAGTATGGCAGAGAGCGTGCTCGGCGAGGCGAAGTACCAGATGCACTGCGCCAGAACCGCCGTGGTGTACGTCTCTGTGTTGCGGGAGAGGAAGGCGAGCGGGTCGGCTTGCTCGAAGGTGATGCGCGACCCGATGGGGGAGGCGCGGAGGTGTGCCTGGGCCTCGCCTAGGGTATACGGGGAGCCTGTCCACCAGGTCGTTCTTTGACGTTAGGGTTGTGCTCTGAGGAGATTTCTTTGGAACGCACCATAATCAAGGCTGGCAGGGTCAATTGCAGTGACATGCCCGCTGTTGCCGACGGCAGCGGCAAGCGCAACAGTGCAGTCGCCTTGTCCGCATCCGATTTCGAGCACACGCTCACCGGGCTGGATGCCCCATGTCTTCACCAGCTGGATGCGCTGACGCATCTGCCCGAGCACTATGGGGAAGTGCTTCTCATTCTGATGTGGGTAGATGCGCGCGAGAGACTCTGGGTCGTCAATGCTAATGCATGCCGCGGAGACCGACATCGTAGCTATGCGATAAGTGATGCACGGTCATAGCGGCGAAGTCGATCCTCTTAAAAGCCAAATTAAATGTCAGATGACTCTGCATGCGGAAGCGCATTGTATTCATTATAGTCTTGCATCACATCAGTCTGGGCGGTGGCGATACGATGCATGACTCGAGTTATCGAGATCAGGTACTTTGATGCGATCAATTATTTACGACCAATGCGCCCGACGCGAAGTTGCTCCTAACCGTCACCTGCCAGCAATGTCGGCGCCTGACCACACGTCGTATGCAATTCCCAACTCAGAGTTGATTAAGACCCTTGGGCTTGTGCGGCATCCGGAGGGTGGTATGCATGCACGTCACCGTGTCGGCGGTTCCTCGTGCTTGTGGTTTTGATGTGTTCACGCAGGATAAAGCCGAGACGGATCGGCAGGTCGAGCAAGTTCCTTCTCCCTTTGCTGGTGATTACATATCTTAACCCTGATCACTGAACATGGCTCACTGTGCTGCTGCCTAATCGGCGCCCCGCGCCCGCTAGCGACGAGCATCTACTACCTCCTAACACCCGAAGAGCCAAATGGTGTCTTTCATATGAATAAGTCTGCGGTAAGCTACACTAATACAGACTACGAGAAATGTTTGATAGCTTGTGTAGACAATACACGTATTGCACCAAGGCCGGGCAGAATATGTGCTAATCATTCCTGGCGAGGCGGGACAGCCGCCACGCGTAGAGCATAAGGCGAGCACCCCGTCTCAACTGGTTTGACGGGCAAGCTCAAAGTCTCATCAATACGTAATGTCGCGATCTGGAAAAATCCAGATAATGGGATCTAATATCCAGGCTGGCGAGCTCCTCCAGCTGCTCGTACCATCGGGCGTCTGGAAAATGCCCCGCCTTTTGCCATCCGCCGCAGATGCCGAACACACGGGATGTCTGATCACGGAAGTTGTCTTCCCTGGGTTTGCGTGGGAGGACCATTGTTTCCTGACGCGGAAAGAGCTAGAGAGACTTTGGGGCGAGCGAGATGGAGCAGAGGAGTTGGCGAAGTTTGTCAAGGATACATAGAAAGCATACGAATGGTCAATCAGACTGTAAGGGCAGGACTATATCACTTGGAGTGCACTATAGACTTGGGTTGGGTCGCTTGGTTGCCGTCGACGGACATGGGGGTCACGTACGCTGAACGTTAAAGGCCATCGCCCGGCGAATGCACCGAACCTTTCAGCGATACGTACACACGACATTGTCAAGTCTTGCTGAAGCAATATACTATTGCTCGATTGGATAAAATTAGACTCTAGGCACAACTCCCTTGCTCGTACGCGATTGCGTTACGCAACCGTACGCGTACGCAACGTACGCAACGTTATGCAACGCAACCTTACCATATGATCTGTCGTTTCATGGCATATGTCAATCTACGAAGCAGGCCACATGATCTGCATATACATTTGGATTAGATTCCGATACATCGAATTTTTCCGGGTAGATTTAGACTCATCAAGATATATTTGAATATCTCGGATTTTCACTGGGCCTGAGCCCTGGGCTCTCTCTAAAAGGGTCGTGAAGGGTTCGAAACTGAGCAGATATACATATATAATACCGACCTATACGCACACCCACTTCACCATTTTGCTTACAATGCAAGTATGCAAGTAAAAATATGATCTGAGATGAGCGCTCGATGAACGGCGCTAACCTACGAGCATAAGCGCCCATATCGGTCGAGTTTGTGTAAAATGAACGGCATAGGGCCCAGGTAATGTACACTGGAATTCCTGCCGACGACACATATCGGAATCGGCGCGCGAAGCGTCACCTTTCTTCTACAAGTGACAGAATGTGCATGATGCGCGTCACGTGACGATGTGGCATGCCTAACCTCCGAGGCTCGGACTAGCCTGAGCAACCGTACGCCCGGGCAGAGAGAGACAAAAACTTGCTTACACGCAGGCAGTGACCGTAGGTACATGTGCGTGGGCCAAAGGCCGTGTATGCTCGGACAATCGAACCTCGGACGTCTCGCTTACCGCTCATGTCCTCGGTCTGAAGTTTGAATGTCGTCTCTTCTCCATGCTGCCACTTGCCGCGTCGTACGAAGGCCATCTCCCCCGCGATTATTCCCTACCAGAGGCTTCCAGGTCATTGATAACTCTTGCTTGGTCGAAGAGGAGACCTGGGAGTGGTACAGACCAGACGAATTCTATCCAGTGCGAATAGGTGAAGTCTTCAAATCAAAGTATCAGGTCGTTGGAAAACTAGGGTATGGAGGATATGCTACAGTATGGCTATGTCGGGACCTAGCGTAAGCTTCTCTCGATCGTCATAACATTAGTCTTCACTCAGCCTCACCAGGGAGCATCGGCATGTAGCCCTCAAGATCGGCACTTGCCATGCACTTTCGGGGGAGCTCTCGGTCTCGAACTACTTGAGAACGATCAAAAAAAGCCACGTAGGCTCCTCGCTGGTTCGCGAGATGCTGGATGAGTTTGAAGTCACCAGCCATAACCAGAAAATCAAGCTATCGTTTACTCACCTTTGGCGATCACCCTACGAGGATTTCGGAAGATGCTTCCCACTAAATCCCTGCCTGTCGCGCTCTTGAGGTCAGTTCTCAAGCATGTATTTCTTGCTCTCGACTTCCTGCATACCGAGGCTCGAGTGATACACGCCGGTGAGCCATGTCACGTCAATCTCTATTCTATGTTCACGTCATATGTATTGTCCGAATGGCTCAGATATTCAGGAGAAGAACATTTTACTAGGCTTGGGCGACAACTCTGCCGAAGATGATTTGGAGAAATTTGAGAAGCAAGAGGTAGAGTCTCCCAGTCCGCGCAAAATCGACGGGGATCGAATCATCTACATATCCCGACCGCTGGTGCCTCGTATCTACAATTATGGCCGACCGGTACTCTGTGATCTCGGCGAGGCTCGTTTCTGCAAGTACAATCCGATGGACGACATTCAACCATATCAATATCGAGCTCCCGAAGTTATCTTAGACATTCCTTGGAATGAGAAGGTGGATATCTGGAACATCGGAGTTCTGGTGGGCGATACTGTCTTCATAGCCTTCGAGAGATCATGCGAACCACATGCCGCAGATTTGGGATCTGTTTGAGAACGGCAATCTGTTCAAAACTACAGGAGGAGCTGAGAACAATATCTATCACCTTGCTCATATGATCGCATTGCTCGGCCTTCCACCGAAAGACTTGCTCGAGCGAAGTCAAACGGATCGTCCTTGGCAATGGTTCGATAGGGATGGTGCGTATCATTCATAACCGAAACAAATACATAGCTCGTAACATCTACACAGGCAATTGGAAGGGAGCAGCTGACATTCCGAACACGAGCTTGGAGGATGCCGAGAAGAATCTTGCAGGGGAGGATAAGGCACTGTTTCTTCACTTAGTTAGGAAGATGTTGAAGTGGAAGCCTGAGGAGAGAGCGAATGCTGGAGAACTACTGGACGATCCATGGCTGAATGCAGTCCACTGAAGCCATGCTAGCGCGATAGTCTCTTACGTTAAGCGTTTGTATGCCACCAGGCAGTGGACGTTGAGGATCTCAAATCTGGTCATTGAATATGGCTCACTGTGCTTGAGCCTAGGTGGCGCCCCACTCCTGCTGGCGACGAGCATCTACTACCTCCTGACACCCGAAGAGCCGAATGGTATCTTTCACATGAATAAGTCTGTGGTAAGCCCCAATGATACATAAATTGCGGAAACGCTTGATATTCTGTGTAGACAGTGCACGTATTGCATCAAGGCCGAGCAGAATATGTGCTAATCACTCCTGGCGAGGCGCGGCAGCCGCCGCGCGTAGAGCATAAGGCGAGCACCCCGTCTCAACTGGTTTGATAGATAAGCTGAAAACCCCACTAATATGTGATGTTGCAATCTTGAACAATTCATCATGGGCCCCAATTCACAAGCTGGCGAGCTCCTCCAGCTGCTCGTACCATCGGGCGTCTGGAAAATATCCCGCCTGTTGCCATGCTCCGCAGATGCCGAACACACGGGATGTCTGATCACGGAAGTTGTCTTCCCTGGGTTTGCGTGGGAGGACCATTGTTTCCTGACGCGGAAAGAGCTAGAGAGGCTTTGGAGCGGGCGAGATGGAGCGGAGGAGTTGGCGAAATATGTCAAGGAGTGAGATTCATAGAGAACACACGAATGGCCAGTCAGACTGTAAGAACTAGATCACTTACAGTGCACTGTATACATGTGTTGCGTTGCTTGATTACCCTTGATGGACTACGTTTTGCACAGAAGTCATGGACGTTGAACGTTGAAGGCCACCGCTCGGTGAATGCACGGACCCTTTCAGCGATACGTGTACGCGACATTGTCAAATCTTGCTGAACCAAGCCAAGGCATAAAGGAATATATTATAACTCAATTGGATAAGATTATATGTAGTACTGTACAACTTTGACTGTGTTGCCATTCTCTGGATCGGATGTGATATGAGCGCATGGGACAGCGATATCTGACAGTCCGTCCCTAACATTAGAAATCATGTCTTCCTGCCATCGAGTAGACACCTGTGGAAGCATAGTAGCCAAACTTCAGTCTATGGGGAATCACTCTTCCGGGTAGCCTACCGTTTCGAATGTGGATCCAGAATCGTCGGGCATATATCGACTTCTCTTCTTGGTGCTGATCTTCCTGACCTCGGAACGCCAAAGCTCACCACATTCAGCACAGGTTTCTTCATCGACATGTTGTTCAACATCTGCATGGAGCGACGTGAGTACGTAGGGTATTCAAGTGGAGTTTCAGCTCACCACAGATCTTCAATGCGGAGAGATCCAATATTGTTAGCTTATGTAACTTTGAGGACGCCAACAATATCTTGCCACATGACTGCGCAGCTCGAGAGGGTCTGGTGGTGATCGGTAGCCAGCAAAGTTTCCGCTCATTAGCTATAAGTCTCAGCTGTGTGTTGACTAGGGTGGCATGTAAGACTCCTCCACGGGCGTCGAACCACGAGCGATATTGGCATTGTTGAGACGCCACATGCGTCTCGCCCGGTATAATCCACCCATCGCAATAATCAAATCTTCCAAGCTCTTTGCGTCTGTAGAAGTTGCCGCCTGGCTGAATGTCCAGAATCTCTCCGGTGTTGCAGCGCCACACAACGTTGCCCGTATCATTCAGTGTTCGAGCTAGCAACATTGCACTGTCCGATGAGAACGTCAGTTCCCATATTGGCATGTCGAGCTCTGGGTCCTCAGATCTCCTATGTGGCAGCTCAGAGAGGAATGTACCGTCTTCTGCTGCCCATAGAGATACAGCGGAGTCCCCGCTATCTGCAATGAACTTTCCGCTGGGAGAATAGGCAATGTTTGATATCGAGGTAGTGTTATCCCATGTCAACGTGGCTCGTAGTTCTCCATGAAGCAAGTGCCAGATAAACATCGCATTGTTTGCTGATTGCGCCACAATGAGCTGCGAACGGTCGGGCAAATGAACGTGGAGGTCCCAGGAATCAGACGTCGGTTGTTCGATATGATCTGCACAGAAAGATGTATATTTGTATTCCTGCTTCCGAAGATCCCAGGCAGTAATTTCACCAGCCCCAGTGCTCCACACAACCAAACCGTGTTGATCGTGGAAGAAGAATGACTGTAGGGATGCCATGTCCGATGTTATATTGCCATCGATTATAGCCTGTACATCCCACAAACGAACATCCGTCGATGAGGATGCCGAGAGAAGCTCCTCTCCGCTGCATGTGAAGGCGATCGAGTGCACCGACATGGGCGACAGTTTTGCCACACAATTCCCAGAGTGTAGGTCCCAAAGGCGCACTGATTTATCATTGGCGGCAGAGGCAACAAGGGTACCCTTGGGCGAGATATCGACACTGACAACAGCCCCCGAATGCCCCTCGAGCCTGTTAGTGCATACCATGGTGTAGATATCCCAGATTCGCACTGAAGAGTCAACTGACCCTGAGACGATTGTTCCGCCATCCGGAGATAAAGCGATAGAATTGACTCCACGAAGGTTGTCGTCCGTCAACACGCCTGTCACAGCAAGGTCTGATGCATTGTGTCTGCAGATCGTACCCTCTGACAAGCCCGCCATTATAGCAGTTCCATCTGAAGAGAACACGATCGATCGGATTTGAGCAGTCTCGACCGATTGTAGGCACGTCCCACTTGCAACGTCCCATATCGAGAGGATGCTCCTGTAATCGTTCTTGTCGATATAGGACATCGGTGAGGCCGTAATCGAGCTCATCGAGCTGAGTTCTGAGCTCCTATCTGATGTCTTTGCCGATACGTTGTACGAACTTGCCGAATCGACTTGTGCGCAATGCGATACCGCTGAGGAAGTGATGGGGGTGGAACGCTTGTCATGGGACAAAGATTCGCAGTCCAGCTGCGATTTCACTGATATACTCGAACTTCTGTCATGAAGATCTGATGGGGAATCTGGATAACTTGCTTGTATCCAGACGGTGACAGAGGTTACAATGAATGCATTATCTGGAGAAACGGCGACAGCGCTGGAGAAAGTGCTTAGCGCTGGGTCCCGGAGTCTTTCCGCATCGTCGACGCAGGACAATTTACGGATTAGAGCACCAGTCGCGGTATTCCAAACGAAAATCTCTCCAAGGACAGATACGGATGCGACAAATTGGTTGTCAGGTGAAATGTCGACCGATTGGATCTCGTCATTGTGGCCTCTCATGATGTTCAGAATAGCTCCTGACTCTGCATCCCACTTCCGCAGTGTACCATCCAGGGATGCAGATATGTACCATCGTCCACTGGAGGAGGCCTTTACTGCGGTCGCAGTGCCAGTGTGTCCCTCCGCTACGTGGAGACAGGCATTCCAGTCAAGGTCTCGAGGTGAGAGAAGATGGACGGATGCTTCATGACCGTACATGCGGAACAGCCGGCAGGATGGCATCTGTGATAAACCAGAGATGTAGATTTGCTCCGGGCAGGCGTCGATAGCCGGATAATACTCGAGAGCAAGTCGATATGCATCGGCAAAGAGACCAAGGGTGTCCACATCCTCTTGTACCTGATCCACGACTGAGTACGCATGACTTTGGAGTTGCAGAGCGCAGAGCAACTTACCTGAAGCCATGAGCGTACGTTGAGCAGAGCTCGTATGGCAACATCGAGCTTATCGAGCGCGCTCATAGCTTCTAGCCACAGAAGCATGTATCTCTCGCTGAATGTTTTCACCATGTTGAACAGCTCTGGGGTATGCGGAGCTTCAAGCAAGTGGGTAGCCCAGTACGAACAGGCATACTAAATGTGCGCAGGTATGTAAGTTTGGAGTCGACGCTCAAGATCCTCCACACTGCTTTTCTCCACGGTCGGGTCAGATAGCTGGAGTATGTTTCGGCGGAGGTTGTGGCTGTCTAGCAATCGAAGACACGCATTGGCTATACTGCCGTGGCGAATGTTAGGATCAACATAGAACTCGTGATCTGTACACCGCTTCCCGTCAATGAGAAATTGTGGGAAGCTGGCATGTAATGGCCGAATGGGATCAGTATCTTGGCCCGTGTAGAGCACAGATCCTAGCCGCGAGATGATGGACCAGATCTCGAGGATGGAAACATCCAGAAGGTGACGCATTGTCGAAGGCGAGACGTGGTCCCGGAGCAGCGCGATCACACCGAGGACAGCCTGCATCAAGCTACGGTTGGTGGCTCGGCGGTCGAGGAAATCGGAGGGGAAGGCCTGTTTGAGCACAACGAGGTAGAGCCTATCAAGCTCGCCGATCCTGATATCACCTGCTATCGCCCCATTCGAAAGCAGCGTATCGGTGAGTGCTAGTATCTGGTACGGATCCTGTCGTAATATTCGCATCACTGTTGCAGCGTGGATGAATAGCCCCTCAGATACTTTGGTAAGCTCCGTAAGTATGTTCGGTCGCAGCTCGAGAAGGGCGTTAGCAGAAGGGATAGTTTTGAATCCCTCACTATAGAGGAGTTCGATGTCGTGGTCGACATCCGTGCGTGGGACGTCATGTAGCCGGAAGGGTTTGGAAGCATCAAGGAAGTCGGCGGACGTGAAGACATTCTCGATGTGAAGCTCCGGGCGCGATGTGAGCATGATCCGAAGAGGAAAAGGCAGTCTCCGCACTCCCCGCAGAAGCAGATATAGTAACCTTGGTATATGTTCTTGCGCCAAATCCGTGCATTCGTCAAGCGCATCGAGGATGATTACTACAGGTGCGTGGTCACTTTGCACCTGACTGAGAGGCTCTATGCAGCCGTCTTAATGTCTCTCAGAACCGCTGCATTCTCGTCGCTCCTCAGCCACCTAGAGAACGCCGATCCCTGAGCTATATTTCCAGCCTTTTTGTCCAAGTCCTCCAGTTCCCTGAGCAATGCATCAGTAACCATCGGAAGGTCGGTACGAGAGCACGAACGTAGTGAGACCCTGGACTCTGCGAGCTAAGTCCGGGGAGGACTGCAGGACAGTGCGGATTTTTGACCGATCGTCCGGATCTGCGCTGTCAACACTGTTGTCCGCCTGCGCGACGACACTCTTCATCGCAGAGAGCAGCTTCTCCACCTCGCGCGCAATCTCGTCGCGTGTGTCGTTGTTCTCTCTCATTTTCTGCACATATCACAGGCAGCCATTACAGGTTTACTAGCGATGTCATTGCGATGTGGACGAGAACTTACCATGACCTTGTCCATGAGCGCGGAGAGAATGGTCACCGCTCCGTCGAGTCCCGGGATCGGCGATGCGGATAGCAACAACTGACTGTCTGTGAGTGCTAGACGTGTGCCGAGCAGGACGTCCTCGACTATACGAGCCTGTTGCGCACTCGTCGGATGGCAGCATAACATCGCGCAATGCGGGCCAGTACGGCAGCAGTTCAAAGTATAGGTGGGTCATGACCGAGGCGATCAGCACTGCTAAGCACAGTCGACGGACACAAGCGGCTAGAGCTTAGCAGCCCTTCCCGACATCAGAGATCACGCCACCAGTGATACACTCACTTGGCACGGAGTGTCCCTGATGGCTATGCGCTGACTATTCAAGGTCACTGGGGGTGCGTAATACAGAAAATCGTGACTGGACTCCATGTCCACATTGATGGTTAGTACCCTTGGCATTAAGGCTCCAACCATATAATATACATGTACAGGAAATCAGTAAATATATGGTATATGGTATATACATGGTATATACATAGTATATACATGGTTTACATGGTTTTCAGATGGTAGATTTTTCAGACATCTTGACATAGCCATTGCCTTGCCCATATGGCTATGGAGATTGTCTCCTCCTTCAACAACTTGCCACAGGTATCAGCACTTGGCTGATGCAAGGAAAAAATTGGTGTTCAGTATTCAACAGCCACACTAGTAGCTGGAATGGCTTAGAAATTGTGCACAATGTGTGAGATGATGGGAAACTTCACACATGAGTCTAATGCATGATGCAATCACTATGTGGGATAATATATAGCATAAACATAAATCTGATCTTACCTTCCGCCAAATGAGAGGGTAAGCAGAGTGTGTGAATTATGACGTAACATCTTTGCATTTGCACAGTGGCCACCAGATTGTCCAAATCTCATATTGCCACTGCACCATACAATCTGTAAGACACATAACTAGCTCAAGTACATATTCAAAACAACAATTTGAGGGTCTAATATGAATGCATTCACAACAACCATATACCATATAATATACCATGTATATACCATGTACTCGGCCACATGTAAATACATGTATATAGTATATATATAAAACCATGTATACATGGTATATACATTATATGGTTGGAGCCTTACTTGGCATGTATGGACATCATGCGCGGTACGGGTCGGTGCTTCGTGCAGCAGAAAATGGGTTCATCTCGGCCATATGTTTTGTTGATACTGACATGTGTGCAGGCTTCCTAGCGTGCCGATTTATCAGAAAATGGAGGGAGGTGGCCGTCGAGGACGCGAGGACGAGTAGCAACGGATTCCGGATTATTCACGTGATCGACGCGCTGGTGGCTGGTGGCTGAGCAGCATGCGTGCGCCTCGCTGACGCGCTGTTCTGCTTTCGCTTGTGTGCGAGGACCGTGCGACTAGAACTACGCTCTCGCAATCATCTACGTACCGGCATGCATCTACTGGTAGACAAATAGCTACGTACGCATTTGTATTCGACAACTCAGACCCCTCCTCGCATGATGGGCGAACTTCTCGCGTTCCTCTCGGAGGAAAGTCAGCGAGCACCTTTAGCGATCTCGAACGGGGATTGGAAAGCCTGCCACTTGAGCGTGATACGTTGGCCGTCACTAGGTACGTATTCAAACTTGTGCTAAGATCACGAATGAGAGATGACAGACGGTTTAACATGTCCGACTCGTTCGAGTAGTGTATCTGCTGTGCGATTGGTGCGTACGACTGACATGCCAGAGTCTAAGCGTGGTCCTGGTCGTGAGTCTGCTCGCGGCCAGCGAAGCAAGCGTGATATTCGGGACACATCGTTGAGGAGAAGGCCCGTGCCTTCTGCCCTAGGCTCGCACGCGAACAATCTGGGAGAGACCACCCATTTGGCGCACTTGTCACCGACGGCGCCGAGATACCTCTCCTCTGGGTATACTCTACTTGATTCTTTGAACGTACTGATAAAAACGCATTTCGCGCTTGCTGCAATGCCCGTCCGTATCCGTGAGTCCGAGGAAGTTCGTGCAGATTCCGACGAGTCTTGCTTGGGGACCGTGTTTGATGCCGTGGTGATATTATGCAGCGGTGGTACGTGCGGCAGAGAAGATATGAAGGCAGAAACATGCGGTGTGCTTGCATGTCTCGCCCGTGAGCCGGAGATGTTCCTGTCGTTGCCATATACGTTATGTCGTCATCGTCAATGTTCTGTCAACGTCGCGTGTAGATGTGTTTAAGTACGCTCTCTCGCGCCGTTTCCTCCTCTCCTCAGTCGTTGTACCATCTTCACGACTGAGGTATGTTCTCTGCCCTACTGTACACCGTCACCTCGCATACGCACATGTAGTGATGTGTAGATAGGCTGACGGCTATCTAGGTATCTCAATAAAGTCGTTGTACCATCTTCACTACTGAGATAGGCTGACGGCTATCTAGGTTCTACAGTTCCGCCTCTGGTCGGCGTAGCATATCTGCGCAGCTGGTGCTGGCGCCGTCCGGTAGGTGGGTGCGCTGATGAGTTAGCATCGATCGTGACTTCTCTCGAACTACGAGATGAGGTGAGTGGTCGGGTTTCAGCCTCGAAATGTTCGGCGCGGTGGGGCGCTCAGTTGATGCTGGTAGAGTCCCTGGATGCCTTTGTGCTGGTTTCAATTTGGCGAGAGGTGTGCGACGCGAATGGAAGTTATAGAAATGATATTGGCTGAATAAGTTGCTCCTGCAATTCTTTGGTACTATAGGGCTGAGCTACTGACCACTACCATGATAACAAGGGCACAATAACCCGTGCTCTCGCACGGCCGGAGGACAGCACATGTCGCAGACGCGGAGTACGTCTCGACAGAAGCTATATATATCCTTTACACTAACACCCCGAGCCGAGACGTCAAGAAGGGGCATCATTCCAACACTATTGAAATGGGTCTGAGCATTGTTCAGTCAGGAATCTGGAAATGATATCGTCAAGGGGTGACTAGGTGGCCCTGTGTGTATGTTTGAATGGTGCAGAAAAGAATCAGTCAGAAGTGGCCATACACTTATCAGAGTAGTCATGCTACGAGATCGTGTTAACTGCTACCATGCTCTATTGAGCTTGGTGATTGCTGGTTTTACCATCTTAGCCTGCTTTCTGCAACACGCTGATCATCCAGCCACCCTCTGCGTCTGATATTACTGAGTATCGAACGATATGGTCTCTATCCGCCTTCACAATGCTGGATGGCAATTATCAGCCAGCTTCGTTTTTCTGTTTCATCTACCCATGCCGCATTGTATCAATATCTTCAGTCTGGTCACCGTGCGGAGATGATACCCCTGTACGTGATAAAATCTGTTTCTGTTGTACAGCACTGATGATCCATCTGCACTCTCTATTCGATCCAGTGAGGTGCTGGGGGACCCAGCTATGATTTCAACTTGATAGAATCTGTGAGTCGGTCAGCTACGAACGAGCAGGCTGCGGCTAGATGGGAGCATGTCAGATGAGTCCGAAATTGGATACAGTACTTCCAAAAGGTGCGGAAAAAGTTGGCCTAGAACATACAGTGCGAGAATGAAAACGCTCTGACTCGAACCGCTGAAGCAAGGTAGGGCGGATATTGGGGCAGCAGTCTATCTCGGCTGCTTGATTAATGTTCAGATCGCACCATTTGCCGTGGTGACTCGAGCTCGATCAATCTCCGAGTCGGCGTAGTGCCAAGGCAATCCCCGAACTTGCCTGGCATGGGGAAACATGCCCCTCGGAAAGATGGAGAACTTCGGGTTTGGATGGGAAATGTCAGGCTTGACATCTTCACATGCAGAGCCTTTCTCGGTAGTGATCAGACAGCACTAGTCGGGCATGTGAACCCCCTCCCATCAGTGATAGCAGACATTGTACATGTACCTAATGATATCGATTTTTCCTATCTGTGATCTTTCCCATCTCACTGATCCTGATCTAGGGATCTTGACGGGCGAACGTTCGTTGCCTCCCCTACGTTATACTGTCGTACGCCGTCGTGTGCCCAGATTCGTTGAACGGAGAAAGCAGACCGAAGTTCGTACGCCTAAATTGACACAGACAATTCCGATAGCACATAATGCTAAGTAGAATGGATGCGCTCCCGGTGTGCATGTTTGAACAACCTATCTCATAATCCCAGCAGTGATATGGATATACGATCATTGTTATATTAGACCATAATGGGCCTTCGAGCGCTGCCACATTGGTATTTGTAAGAATGCTGTGCGCCGGCCAACTGGTCTGCTCAGAATGAATCGAGCCTTTTCTCAGAACAATCGGAGATGCCACTACGAAGGGAGACCATCACGCCCGACACAATCTAGATACGTCCGGATGACACGATGTGAACGCATCAACACGACAAGCACAGAGGGTGGGCTCGGCAGCCGTTTCGAGTCTAAAGAGGGGGAATACGGCGACGCGCATCACCGCGCCACAAGATGGTATCTACCAGCATTACCGCAGACCATTTCGGACGTCTATTCGTCTCTCGTCTTGCGGATGCGCGCTGGGAAGAACTGCACGAGTCATGCCGTCTATCATGAACGCGCTCTCGCGAACCGAGCAATAACCAGCAGAGGTGCTCACCCACGTCGCGCACGTTAGCTGCACGCGACAGTACGCACCGGGCCCGGGAGGGCACGCCGCCCAGGTTCCATGGTGACCATTGACGCATCTGTTGACGTGCGTGTGGCAGCGCACCTACGCACCGCCATCGATGCGCGTTCACACACGGCGGCGTCGTAAATGTCAGAGCTAACGAACCGAACACAAGGCGTGCGCGCGCGAGCACGACCAACGCGCGCAGTCAGTGGCGTGTCGGTCCGGAGCCAGATGCGGACCATCGTCTTCGAATACCTGCGGGAAAACGTATATACCTGGCCATGGCAGCGGCCGATGCACTGGCGAGGACATTCAGCGGGTAGACGAACCTGACGCGGGGGAGAAACGGACGAGCGGGCGCGTTAAGCTTGGTATATACATAGGCCGCCTGACTGCGCGTTTGCGTCATTGTAGAGGATAGTGGACATGCGAAGCATGGACGACGCGAGGCGAGAGTCGCGACGGGCACAGTGCATGCTGTGATCAGTGGAGGGCCCGGGACAGCTCCTCGTGTAGCTAATCTCGCTACGGTCAAACGAGGCCGTAGAGCGCGCACGGCTGTGCACGAGTGGGCTAGACTCCAAGCCGGCGTGGTGAGCGTGTGCCTACGGGTCAAGCAATGCGGCGCCCTCGAATAGGCCACCGTAATGCAGATTCTCCATGGCCAGTCGCAGCAGGTCAGCGCACAGATATACCGAGGATGACGCGAACCGACAGCGCGCGAACCGGGGCATTTTAGGGCGGACTGGATGCGACTCGGCTCTCGGGCATTGCATGATCGGCGATGGGATCTCACTGCACTGCACTGATATTATGGGCGCCTACGTCTCTGCGCTGAAATCATTAAAATGGACCATGGTCACAGGGCGCACTGTCTCCCTCCGTCCCGCACCCTGCGCACACCATGTCCCAGTTTCATAGCAGTAGCGGCCACTCTACCTTGCTCGACGACGGCCACCCATCCTCTTTCGACGGTGAGCATTGTCCCTTCTCTGCCGCCTCAGCCCTCCTCTGACAGGCACAGGCCCCTCGCCGTTCTCTTCGGATGACGGACTCGAGGGCTCCATTCAGATCCACACCATCCCCTCATCTGCGTCACTGCTTGTGCCCTCGCGAGACCCTCACGCGCGCCCGTATTCCTCGCGCTTGCACCCATATCCGTCCAACGCGCACCCCTTCGTATCTCACCACATGAACAGGGAAAACACCACATCCATTACGCGTATCACCTCCGAGGAGACCCATGCGCTCACCGTACCCTCATCCGGCGCGCAGATGATTCTCTACCGCCTCGCCTCGTCCAGCGACCACCATGCACACGCTGACGGCGATATCGACGTAGTTTCGAGCTCTGGACACGACGTCAGCGCCGAAAGCGCATCGCACGACTCGCTCTTCGCGCTCCCCGTCGACTCCACGTACCCGCTCACGGGCGCCTCCCCGCAGCGGTTTGTCCCGTACGCGTACGACCCGCGTTCCGACCTCGCCCTCGCTCCAGGGTCGGAAAAGGCGGAGGACGAGGACGACTGGCTCTTCTCTTCAGACCTGGGCGGCAGAAGCAGATCGTGCGCGCTTTCGTGGCGCGGCATCGTCAACATCGGCACGGTTGCATTCATCTTTGGCACGATATTCGCGTTCTTCATTTGTTATCCCGTCATTTCGTTCTACCTCGACGAATCGCGCGTGCGTGACGTGTCCCAGGTGGGGTATATACCTCCGGCGAATGCATCTACGTCTGCGGTGGCGGTGGCGGTGGCGGCGGCGGCGGCGATGGCGCTGGAGGCGTAGATGAACGAGATAGTGCGTGCATCGCCGAACCCTTGGACAAGACTCCTTGACCGCGCGCTTGTGACTCTTCCTGTACGCCAGATGCGCCACGAACCCTTCTGCTGTGTGCGCTGATGAGCTCGAAAGTACCAGGTCACTCGGCGCAGACAAATGATTAGGCGAGCGCGCTAGAGGCGCAGGGCCCTCGAAGTCTGCACGCGCTTTCTTCCCTCTCCGGTTGATCCTTGCCTCAGCAACAGCTTTGTGCATTGCCTTCCCGTCTCCCGTTGCGCTGTCCTCATTCCGCGCCACGGGCACATTCCGCATCTCTTCTGCTATGTGTAACGAGATGCCAAGGAGTGCGTACAAGCAATCGTGTATGCAACGAAGGGGAACACTCGCACTCAAGCGCCGAGTGCTGGGACGGCGCTCTGTCTGCTGTCCGCATCCCACGCTGGCATGATTTTGCGCGCATGCTAGTTACGTGTCTGTATTTTCCCCGGAGCCTGCGGCATGTTTCGGTACACTTACGACCGTACGACGTATTTATGCAATGGTATTGATCGTGATCACCTTGTCAACGTAAGCCAGCCGTTGTCGCGCCTCGGCCTAAGGAGCCCTGCGTGGGCACTGCGACAACTGTGTTCAAACCAGAATAGTCGTGCGATGAATAGCGATGAGAGCATTTGCACTCGAGGATGGGTGTGCGTAACCAGCGGCAGACATGCGCGTCGATTGAATCCGACGTATATGTTGGACTTGCAGGCCGAGGAGACTCTCGCCCACTATCAGCGCTATTATGAATGTCATGAAAGCAAAGAGACCGTTCATTGCAGACCTCTCTGTCTGATCTAAGATAGTCCTCATACAAATGTTCCAATACGTGACTGTTACGTGACATAGTCGTTACACTTCCAAATCGGCCCATCACGTAGGAGTTATCGGTCAAGCTCCCAGTGAGAATCCAACGTATTTAAATGTATCCAGATGCATCGGATACATTTGGATATAACGCGAACCATAGACTACATTAGGATACATTGTAGACGCTCACACAATGTATCTCATCTACACTAGATGTATCCAAATGTATGTCGGATAAGTTTCAAAACATCAAATATATCTGAGTATATCTTCAAGGTTGCATAAGAAGGTCCAGAAATATACTTCAATGTAGCTCAGTATAGCTCACTACATCAGGATATGTATTCAGATGTAGCCTAATATACACAAAAGTATCGACATATACTACCCGAATGCACCCCAGAAATATACCAATTCCACTCATGCCTGCTCCCTGCCCCCAATCCCTGCTACGGAAAACTGTCAGTTTTCGCATGTTCACAGAATTGTATTGCATCTGCACTATATGAATGAGTATATTTCGAAGTTATGATAATATGTACTGTTGGAGGTGCGGGCGCGGCGCATGGGTGCAGTCTCGTCGCCACGGCGGGGAACGACCTAAAAGGGAAGGTGGCGGAGTGAGCCCAGACTGGAAGGTGGTGCAATACGCACCTGACGGAAAAGGGGCGCGCAGGGTATATAGTCAAGGAACGAAAATGTACATACCTTGCGCGTTCGCTGAGATCCCATTACATTCGAACTAGAGGAATGCCGGGCAGTATTAATAGCTGAAATAGGCACTGCCTGAACTTCAACACGTACCAGTCTGTTCACCGCGGCAGTTACAAATCGCAATGGGAACGGTCACGTACTGACTGAATGTAGGTAGACAAGACAAAATTAAATATATAAAAATAACGGCTCAAGTACTCACGGGTGGACATCTATTCATATGTAGTGGTTTGGCTCCTCTCGAAGCTGGAGGGGATGGTGTTGCCCCGCCAAGACCCAGAGACTAACTATATATGAGAAAAACACAGGGAGAAAACAAGATTGCACCACGCCGCAAGCCTGCTTATGTGTAGCGAGAAAAATAAAGTTCAAGGGGCAACAGAGTAGGTGAAGGAACCTAAAACGAAGCTATTAATGGAAGACGACGTAGTGACACTAGGTAAGAGTAAGAGTAAGAGCATTGCCATAAAGGGATGTGGCTACAACGCCACAATGCCATAGGAAGACAAGGACTCGGACGGGAACCGTGTTATCGGCGTAGACGCATTTGCTGTATTCTTACATAAGAAATGAAAACTCAACATGTATGCAATGGCTCTGTTGCCCGAGTGAGCTCGAAACTTGGCATGGCCACAGTAGGTACCTTTGTGCAGATCTCTCTTCGGGAACTGTTGATTGCAGCCTCAAAAATATACCTTGTTCCTTTGTTATCAATTTTAGATATGGAGGCTCGAAGCATTGTGAGTTGTGATTATTTTGGTAGGGGTATGGAGAGATGCGTATACAGTAGTGCGGCGGTATGAAAGTGTAACGACATAAGCGTGTGGATCCGAAGCAATCTACGTGGGGATCCTTCATATGTAACTACCTTATGCGTACGCAACGTTAACGCGTTACGCAGAGGCCTTATGGTAAGATCTGTCGCTCATTGGCACATGTCAATCTGCTCACCAGGTCACATGAGCTGCTGGATACATTTCGATTGCGCTGTATACATTTTGATATATTGAACTTTTGTGGATACATTTAGTTATATGAGGATTCATTTGGATATTTTTTAATACATCAGATTTTCACTGGGGGTCAAGCGCTGTTCTCATTTCGCGCATTAGTCCAAGCGCTTGCCCGTATCGCCACTTCCCATCTGTACGACACCGTCTATTCAGTTAGCAGCATGTATACTTCAATAAAGCTTATTGATGCCTACAATCAACAAAGCCACGATGGAGGGTGTGCGTGGTCGAATTTCGCCAAGATGTTATCCGGCAAAACACGATGTCCATGATACTTTTTGTTGGCCCATGCCGCCTGTCGTCCATCTAGTCCTCGACGGTAAGCATCCATGAAGCGCAGCAAGCGATTATAGTATCTATATAGCACAACTAAATTACAGTACATCTGCTGCCTTTGACAATCAAACGGGTGGATTGTAGCTTGCCAACATATCCTGAGGCAGCCGGTGTCTCTGTTTAGCTGCCGGAGCAACCTAGGACTACTGTCAATGTCATTGGTCGGTATTAATGGTCCAACTCACATTCTCCTTACCCCAATCATTATCTTCCGGACATGCTCGTTCCAAGCTTGAGTGCGCCCTTAGATTTTTAAGGTTGAATAGACGTCGCCTGGGCATGAGTGAGTGCTGAGAGTGATATTGATAAGACAATTTCAAATAGCTTGTTTTGGCGTTGACTGTAGTCCCTCCCGTGTAAATGCTAAGGCAATTCAGCAAAGGCAAGGATCAAAAATACGCCCGCAAGCGATTGTGCGGAATGCAATTTTCTACAAATCTGTGGTTTTTGATTTCGGAGACTGTACTGCACAGAATTTGCATTAATTTTACAGTGATTCCGTCACGTTGCTTAGTCATCATTTGATGAGTTTGTATGCACACTATCTTACAAGGGGTAAAATATATGACTAGTCAGGTCGTCCTAATGGAGCTATCGAATCTTGTTTCATAGGATCGATGCGATTTGAATGGAGCTAGCTATATATACGCTACACGACAGCAGTGTCCGGATAACTCGCTAGTTAGTTCTTTAGCATTAGAGACGTCGTTTTTTCAATCAGCCTGGCTATATAATATCTACCGCTCTGGGTACCTCGAGTGACAACTATGAGATCCAGAGCGCGCTTAAATTGACTCAGACCGCGTATTGAATAAGAGATTCGGAGTAAACGCAACGAGATATAAATGTCAGGCGCAGGTAGCTTATCTTTCAACACGTGCAAGGCATAACTATCTATCACTAAATACTGTTCGTATTTGTAGGTAGATTGCACGGTTCCGAAGCTTCATGGACACAGAGTTACTGTGATATCTGACCGAGTCTTCTTCAGAACCGTTTCCGTGACAGTGCATTACTGATAGTATTTGATAGTACGTTTGTCAGAACGTCTAGCGGATATCATAGCGTGCCAGCATACAGCCTAACCCTTCTACTGAACAGATATGATATATCAAAGAAGATCGGAGCAAATCTGTGCACACATTGAAGAAGAAAGTGATAGGAGAGAAAGGAAAGCGCAGAGGAGATGAGTAGTTGGGACGCATGAAGGGAGTGTGCAGGCGATTGAGGCGCTCGAAGCCGGATGTTATGCTCGACTCTTGTACACTGTTCATGCCAATGCGTGAGACAGAGAAAGCTAAGGACAGTGAAAAAGCCTTGACGTAAGATACCTACGAAATGCAGGTTGCATGTTCACCATTCTGGTTATCAGTCTCAGGGATCTGTGGCTATTAAAGTTGTGAAATCATGAAAAAAACCATCGCATATCGCTTCCTTGCCTGCCATAGCAGTGAGTAACGTGTATAGACATTTACACAGATTGAGCACGGATTGTAAGACACGATGGCATGCTTATAAAATGCGAGTCACTATCAATTACAATCGTGCATCAGAACACAATTGACACAACAGCATATGGTATGTGGACGAGCCCTTTACCACCAGAAATGGCGTTGTCATCAATATCTTGGCCTGAGCCCTTGTCGGTATGCTTAGTGATTAGGATACATCGAAGAACAGCTCACTCAGTAGCTCCGCTGAGAATTAAGGAATTCTGATACGACCGTAATCGGCGCCTTTACATATATGATCATCAGACCACTGATGGTGATGGTATACCTCAGTCTGCGTGTATGTTAATGATTACTGATTCGTATTTGTGCTGCATGTGGACTATCCAATGTAGCATTACTCAATGACATGATCATCCTCATATGTTCAACATATCCACAGCTCTTAGTCTTCAACATTAACGGTTGTGCTTTTTCGGGATACGAGGGCTCGCACATACAAATCAGAGTGGGCGCCACTGGCACTGACGCTAATGCTAGTTTACGAGGTCGTCTCATCAGTCACATTCCGCATCGAGCGCTGTGATCCTAGCTTCTCACATTTTCACCATCAACGGTTCAATGAGCTTCTGGGTACAAGAGTTGACAAAACTGTCCTCTCAGAGTCGGGAATCAGTCACCGAATCACGAAGCTGCCACATTTGAAAATTGTTTGTCAGGTATTATGCCTTATATGTACCAAAGCACCGGAAAGCAAAGTGGATATTTGTAAACAAGGGGCATTAACACGTCGATAGGTTTCGGAGAACACTGTCCTTTGGAACTTAGAAGGGAAGGAGAATCATGCCGAAGGCATCTCCCTGATGTCTCCCAAGCTGTGGCCGCAAAGCGATGGAGCACGTTACAAACCCACGGTGGTCTCACGGGAGGACGTGCTCTATTCGACTCAACTATCCATTTTTCTGCTATTTCCGTACTTACAGTTTAATGGCGTAAAGGCCACTTCGGATGGTGAATATTTTGCGCTGTTGGCTATGACTTCAGAGCGATTGTTGAACTGGGGGTGAGATATCTCACAGACACTGTAAACGGTCCGAACGGAAACAATACTGGAGCCACGGACCACATGTAAAACATAGCATTGGATATAGCAATGGAAGCGTCTGCTATAGTGCTCCCGTGTGTCTGAGACAACCGTTATGGTAGTACGTGTGCGGTGGCAGTGCTCGTTCTAGGGTGGGATAGCGCAAACGCCGCGTTACGATCATTTTGCACATGCACAGAATAAGGATTTCCAAGGCAAAATGTCTTTTTCAGTAAATAGAATGCTGGAGGTTAACACCAGCGAAATGCGAACATGAAGACTTGCAGGAACCTCCCGCTCATTAGGTTGTCTTGCCTCGTATTTTCACCCTGAAAGTTCATACTTTACAAGGTTGATACATGTTGCAAATATGGCTCGCGCTAATTGATGAATAGCTCCTCAGTCTCAGTACAATGTTCTGATATTCTTCATATATGCGTCGCTTCAGTACTTCTATTCTAAACGCTTGAGTTCTGGTAGCGCCTATTGCTACTTCAAGCAATAACTTTTGCTATGCGTTGGCCATGGAGCATGATGGCCACAACATCTGCGGCAAAGCACGTGCTCACTATACTACTTGAGACCTTGAGACGAGCAAGTCGAGATGGCACCGCCACGGCTTGCCACAAGTACGAACAGGGTCGGTATCACCTTCAAGTCGCCAGTAGACTTTGCTCCTCAATTAGGAAGCATTCCCATCCTGTTTGAGACTTCTGCAATCTTCATACGACATCTTCGAATTTATCTCATCAAATAGTTAACACCCTGTCACGCGCCATAATGTGGCCGAAAACTTGCAAGAGTGTCTGAGCAATCATTCAGCTACATGCAGCAATACATGGCTCAGTTCTCGGTGTCTTTACTGTTGGCGTTGTGACAAATTTGAGCCAGACTTAGGACTAGAGCAGCTTAAGATATTAGTAAATGACTTTGATAGTTTTCTCGCTTTCGGTCGTTGGCAGATTCTAGGCCGAATTTTCCATTTACCAGTGCGGCGTCCTAGATTGACTTCGAAGCCTTTGCATAAGGCAAATTGCAACAAACATTAATCTCGGGCCACGTACATATATCACATAGTTTACAGCAATACAACATTCAACTCTGCCGAAACTTATGTTGATATGGATAACCCTAATCAGCTGCATTTCTTCATTTCGAATGAAGAGACATAACGTATTTCTTATCTGCAGAATCATCTGATACTGTAGATCATATCAATGATTGGCATGATTATATCTGTAACATATCATTGAACATCTCGCACCATGCTTTGTAAAGACTGCAGGATCAACAGAGACGAAGTGGATATCATTACTGTTTTGCCCTGATGGGACGCTGGACACCGATGTAAGATAGCTGACGAGATGGCTGTACTACGTTCTTATGTGCCTGACATCAATGTAGATCGCATGCATGAGACCCCCAAGTGTGCAAGAAGCACGCATGTAAGCTCTATTTTCGCGGAACCCATACCAAACATGGCTTTTTGGGCTTGGAATCGCTGCCAATCTGTGTCGGATATGAATATCGTGATATCAAGAATCCTACTCATTGAGGCCGCTTCTCCAACACATGTCATCTCTCCAGGTACTTGCCGTCGTAGGTGCTGTATATTCACCGACTATGGCTGAAGGCATGGATGTGCATCTGAACCTTCGATTCAGGTTTCTTCACAATCACTAACCTTGCGTATTTAAGCCGAGCAAGGCTTTCAAACGAGAATGGTGAAGAGCCTATAGGCTATAGCTTGCTAGGTACCCTACGGAAATGAGGCCATACCGGGAGAGCAGGTTGAAAATTGTCTGCATTTCCCAACAATGCTCATCGCAGATCACCATAGTGGCACATAAAATTTTCTGACGAAGGGAATTACCGTTGCGTGATTAGAAATGCCCACTTGGATTGCCACGTCGCTACAAATCCTCAAGCTGAACTGAAAGTCCCTGTTTATGGCGCAGCAGACAGATACTGGTGGCGCTTGGTTTCAGATGCGTCAGGCTCTGATGTGTACTGGTGGGGTGATTACATAAACAAGTTTGATCGGCACTCTCATGCTTGCCTTACATTATATGCACACCGACCAGCATCAAGGATGCTGGGACATTGTCCTGATATCTTCCTGACGGAGAGGATAGCACACCGATAGCTAATTCCTCATGAATGTGAAGATCATGAATTAATAGCTTTTAGTTAAGCCTAGAGAAGTGGAATAATAGTCGACAATCACTGGGGAAGGTATATATTCTCGATTGGTCTCTCAGCTTGCATCAATATATGCAGATCCTACTCATCCATCTGTATCTGCAGGTGGAGCCGTGCCCACGGATTCGTCACAGAGATTCGTCACAGAGCATTTCCTTTCAAAGATACATCCTCCCTTCAGCTCATGTTGCTAGAGCACATATATGTGATACCTTCAGTTCTAACAGTGTTAAGACTGGTAGGCTGATCCGCCTAAAGACCCGCACTAAAGGTGTACCTGAAATGGACAGGTTTGCCACGCGAACATGTGCTCCACTTTACAAGACCGTTGCTCTTGTGGTTCCACGGGAAAGTGATCGCGGATGCAGTCATCGATAATGTCTTCCAGACACAAGAGAGAACGTTGCTGGCATCCACACGGGTGAAGAACACTCATGCATACGCAGATATTCTCCTCAAAGCCTTTGACATTAACGATGACACAGATTTCAAAACTTCCTTGGAGCCATTCTCTCCAACGATATGGTTCAGATCTCAATCGCATGCAACAATTTCCAGTATTATCCTGTGAATCCTCACTATAGGTTGCCGGGATGGGACTAGATTTATGATATCCCCTGGAGGAAGGATATCACAATCGAATGTCTGCATTGCATGGGTTGTGTACAGCATGAGGTCTCATGGAAACAAGGGCTTCAATCGTTCCGGAATAGGGTCCTCCTCAAGAGTGTGCGGCTAGTCTGCAGCGACAAAAATCTATACGGACCTTATCTTCACGCAAATTTCACAGCAAATATTGTCAATGATAGCCCGTTGACGTGCACCGTAAATTGACAAATGGAACTTTACTACGGTGAACACAACGTGCGTGCCATGTTATATCAAAAACACTCGCTCTAATAAAGTGCAAAATAACTCACATGTTAGCTTGGACACACTAAATTATGTTCTCGTCCAATCTTTCATATTTACTCACAACTCTGCTAGAATTTTGTCCTCCATGCAAACAGCAATATCGATTATGAAATCGCCGGCCGCTTTCAGCCGTTGAGTCAAGAGGTGAAACGGTTTCTGGAGTCCTACTTCACAGGCCCTCAGCACCTATTAGTCAAGATCTACGTGGAGGATGTGACCGCTGACATCTTCGGACGACTGTTGAATATCCCCCGGTTCGAAGTAAACTCTCATGTCCCTGGACTCGGACGTAGGATAATTCACTATGTCAAGGTATACATTCTGTTCGTTCCATATATCACCCGGAGAGATGTTTCTTCCCGATTTTATTGCAGTAGGTGGAACTCTGTACCTTGAACACGACATGAGATCATCATCTCTCGCTCATAATGCAGAGGATCCGTTCGACGCAGAGCTCAAATTCCATAGCTTTTTGGTAGATGTTTTTGTTAGAGTATCGCCGCTTGCAGTGTGTACTGGTGCGGATTCGCAGCCGTGCACCAAGCAGGGCCGCACGCGTATCGTCCGCACCGTGTGAGGTGGGAACGGACGGGTCTGTGTGCGTGTCTCTGGCCGACCCGCGCGCTGTCGATACGGGGCGAAAGCGACGCGTCCCGACAAACCATAGCGATAAAGCTTACTGATTGTATAAGAAGTGTTAGTATCTTTACTTGAAACCACTGAGATCCCGATATGATACCCTCGAATTCATTTCATCGAATATATAACACAAAGCCAATCGCCATGATATAACCAACATCTTACAAAAGTGTTAGAGTAATGTCGCATCTGTAGTTGCAGACAACCGAACATGATCAGGTTCGCGGCATTCGAACTGTCAGGAGTTTTAAGCCAGCCTCGGGACTCAGAGAGGCTCAAGACGTTAATACATAATGCCTTCTGGATTCTTCACGCTTTTTTGGAGTTGAACAGATCCTTGCCTAAACTTTGTGATTATCCAATGTGACGTTCTAGCTTGACTTTGATGAGTTTAAATAATGCACTGAATTTTCAAGAACATTCAAGCAGTACATATACATAGCTTGAAGCAATATATAGACAATGCTGATGCATCAATGTATTGACCAGAATTGCTGGATATGGTTTTCTGTAACTAGCTGGTCACAACCATACAATGATCCAATTGATTTCCGAGCAGGAAAACAAGCTTCGTTCTTCCCACAACTTGTGTGAATATGTATAACCATGAGTAGCTGATTTTTAACTATTTTGAATGAAGTAATACTAACGTGTTTATCTTTGCAGGATCATCCCATACTGTAGATCACATCAGTGATTGGCATGACCATACCTAGAACGGATCATTGAGCATCTCACATTATCATTAATAAGAGACTGTAGGGTCTGCCGAGACGAATTGTGGCATGTCATTGCTGTTTCACCCTGAAGGGACACCGGACATCAGTTAAAATCTTTGAGAAGGTGGCTGTATCACGTTCTTGTGTGCCTCATGTCAATGTAGGCCACATGCATGGGACTCGGAAACATTCAGAAATCCATGCAAGTCCCTACCCTCGCGGATCTTTATACCAAATATGGCTCTTTGGACTTGGAACGGCAACAAACCTGTGTCGAACGTCACGGTGGACATCTTGATATTAGGAATGAGGCTGCAACTCTAACACATCACAATCTCTCTGAGTATATTAATATCCCCCTGCCGTAGGTGTCGCTTCTACAGTGACTATGGCTGAAAGCACGGACGTGCACTTGAACCTTCGATCAGGTTTCTTCACAATCACTAACCTTGCGTATCTGAATCGAGCAAGGCTTCCAAATAAAAACGGTGAAGAGCCTATCGCTTGCTGGGTGCCATACGGAAACGAGGTCATTCCGGAAGAGCAGGTCGTCAATTGATTGCGTTTATGGCACGACCTGGCATATGCTCATCATAGATCGTCATAGTGGCACATGGAGTTCTCTAACGAGGGGAGTCACCGTTGCGTTATCAGAAATGCTCACTTGAACCGCCATGTCGCTACAAATCCTCAAGCTGAGCCGAACGACCCTGTTTATGGCGCGGCGGAAAGATACTGGTGGCGTCTACTTCCAGATTCGTCAGGCTCTGATGTGTACCGGTGGAGTGGTTACACAAACAAGTTTGGACTTACCCTTATGCTAGCCTTACAGCATATGCACATCGATCAGCATCAAGGACGCTGGGACATTGTCCTGGTATCTTCCTGATGGGGAAGATAACACACCGGTAACTGCTTTCTTATCAATCTTTAGATTACGCATTCATTGCTTGTAGGTAAGCCTGGAGAAGTGGTCTGCTAGTCGACAATCGCTGTGGAAGGTACATATTCTGGCATGGTGTCTCAGCTTGACATCAATCTGCTCGTTGATACCCAGGTGGAGACATACCTTCGGAATCTTCGCAGAACATTTCCTTTCAAGGATAGCTCTTACATTAGGCTCATGTTGTTAGAGCAAATGTAAGTGATACTTCAGTTCCAACAGTATTCACACTGGTGGCTGATCCGCCCGAAGACCTGCACGTCATACTGTGAAGGCGTGCCTGGAATGGACAGGCCTGCCTCGCAAACATGTACTCCGCTTTACAAGACCAATGTCTGTGTGGTTTCATGGAGAGGTGATTGCGGATGCGATCGTAGACGATGTCTTCCAGACAGAAGAGAGAATGATATTGGCATCCATACGGACAAAAGACACTCATGCGTGCGTTGACATATTCCTCAGAGTATTCTACATTAACCATGTTACAGGTTTCAAAACTTCCTAGGAGCCATTCTATCTGGTGATATTATCCAGATCTCAGTCGAATGTCATAACTTCCAGTACTATCCTGCCAATCCTCACTACAGGCTGCCAGGCTGGGACCAAGTTTATGATATGCCTTGGAGGAAAGATATCACATTCAAGGGTCTGTATTTCATGGGTTGCATCAATGGTTATACAGCACGAAGTCTCATTAAAACAGGGCTTCAATCGTTCCGGCACAGGGTCCTCCTGAAGAGAGTGCGGTTGACCGGTAGCGACAGGGATTCTAGTGGACCTTATCTTCACGCAAACCTCATAGCAAATATTGTTAACGATAGCCCAATAACGTGCACCATAAATTGTCTCCTGGAGCTTTACTACGGTGAACACAAGGTGCGTGCCATGTTGCGTCTGAAGCACTTGATGAATCGTGAAAATCAACTCATCTGACAGCTCGGGCACTCTAGATTGTCGGTAAGTTTTGTTCCGATCTTTCTTGCTTACTCATAACTCTGCTAGAACTTCGTTCTCCATGCAAACAGCAACAACGATTACAAGATCAATGGTTGCTTTCAGCCGTTGACTCCTTTGACTCAAGAGGTGAAACAATTCATAGAGTCCTACTTCACAAGCCCACAACACCTATTAGTCAAGATATACGTGGAGAATTCGACAGCTGATATCTGCGGACGACTGTTTAATATTCCCCGGTTCGAGATAAATTCTCACATACCTGGACTCGGACGCAGGATAGTCCACCATGTCAAGGTATACTTGCGGTTCGTTCCATATATCACCAGGAGACAAGTTTCTTTCCGGTTCTATTGCAGTATGTGATATTCTATACCATTGGATGTATACCAGCTCATACCCTCTCGCAAATAATACAGAGAATCCATTTGACGCAGAGGTCAAGTTCCACAGCTTTCTGGCTGAGGTCTTCGTCAGAGGAGTCAGAGTAGTCCACGTGAAGCACATCTTTCCAGACAATCAGGCATTCATACTTTCTGTGCGTCATCACATTTGTACTTCAGCGCACTCACTACGACAGATCATCCATAGGCTCAAGCGAGCAAATGGAGCCCTAGTATTGCACATGCGTTTCTTGTAGGTCAGCGTATTCAAACATTAAGAGTCGCAGCGGATCACGCTGCTCTGCTGGATGTTACAATCAAGTCAGCGTGCATCACGTGAGTGGAATTCACCGTTGGTCTCTTCTCAGCGCGAATTAACTACATCGATGTTTCTCAGTATTGGAGGTTATCGCATTAACGACTTACGCTTTGAGATGGAGGACATCCCGTTCAGGTGGGTGTAGTCTCGTTCAAAGAATGCTTGCTGACCGGGTATCAGTATACACCTTTTCAACGGGAGGAACAACGCACCTCCGGATTTACACATTGAAGGAGCGGATTGTTGAGCGAGAGCAGAAGGGTCTCTGAAACTTGTTATCGAATGATCACAAACATTGCACCTCGACATGCTACCGATTCGATATAGCATGCATTCCTTGGCGAGCTATCTGGAATCCAAGTGGAACGCTGGCTGCACCTCCTGAACGAGCTCCTGCTCGTCTCGTCTCGTCTGCACCTCGATTTTCTGCATTGATTTGTTCCCACGGGTACGGTTCGCATGAGACTAGGTATGTGTACGCGAGCGATAGGATTGCACAGCATCAGCCAGCCGACGGTGTACCGCCACCGCGCGCCTGCGTCCCCACTACGCGGTCGGCATGATGCGGAACTAACGAACAAGCGATGCGCGGCCCGCGAAGCACAAGCAGGCGAGCTCCGTTGACCTGCGGTGCGGCGTGCCTTCACCGACAGCCTTGCTATATCGTAAGCCTCGTTACTAATGCATGAACAGGCAGGGATGGGGGTGTAAGAACATGACGGCGTGCAATGCAAGCGGGCAGGACTGTACGTGCTGGCAAGACCTAGCAAGAGAAGATGGCGAGCTCTAGTCCTTGGTCCGCGATCCGCAGGCTAGGGGCGCCGCGCGACCAAGGCAGGCTGTCTCGTGCTTGCGCACATGCGCGCGTGTGCGCAAGCGCTCTCTCCGATGCGAAAGGGTCCCTGGCGAGATGGACACGACGCGCCCGACTTTGGCAACGCATGGCGCCAACATATCGAGCGTAGTATCTCGAGCGTACGCCGCTTGCAGTGCGCGCAGGAGCGGATCCACAGCCGTGCGCCATGCGAGGTTGCGCGGCGTATCGTCCGCACCGTGTGAGGCGGGAACCGGACGGGTCTGTGTGCGTGTCTCTGGCCGGCCCGCGCGCTGTCGACACCAGGGGAACGCGACGCGTCCCCGACATACCATGGCTGTGAAGCTCGCTGGTTTTGTGGGAAGTGTGTACGCGTCGGGCACAGCGCACGAGTATGATCTCGTCGCCACAGCACGGGGCAGTAACGCTCCTGGACGACTAGGATGGCGGAATTGGAAGCGGTACGACCGCGATCTGATCTAAAGTCGACGACGTTGATGTACGCACCGGTGCGCATTTGCTGCGAATCCATCAGACCAAACAGAGTCACCGGTGGTCAGTAAGGGTAAGGCGTCGCCGCGGTCCGGCATGACCTGAATCCCAACAGATCCCGTCCGCACAACCACGACTGCTTTCGCTGATGCACGGTGCGGCCGAGGAGCAGTGGGCGCTTGATCGCGCGCAGCGCCAAGTAGAGGGCAGGGTGGGTGCAGGAGCGTGCGATGAGGGATGTGAGCAGCGAGGAGAGGAGACGTAGTGGGGCGTGCGTGCACAACGGGCGTTGCGCCACGATGACGAGCGAGGCGTCCGTGGAAGATCTGGATGCTTATGGCGCCCTCGAGGACACGAATATCGAGCGTGCGTACCTTTTCTGGTGCCTTTACTGTGACGGAAACTCGGTGCACCGAGGGAAGGTTCTTAACCAGTATTTGATCCTTCTCCTGCGCAAACACCGCGGTATCTATCTGTGTTCTCGAGAAGATATCTTATCGCTAGGAACAGCAGCGCCAATGTTGGTGTGGCGCGCTACAAGGCGCACAATGCGCGCAGGGTTATCAGTCAAAGCGCCTGATTCTGCTCTTGTGCCGCTGCTAGTGGGCTGTCCTGACGTGCAGACTGAGACCGAAGGCGTTGCGCCGAGCAAAGAGTGAACGAAGCGCAGGTAGGTCTGCAGTTAACCTCCGCGACGCGGCGTACGTTCACCAAAGACACCACTAGAGCATCAGCCAAGAACGCGAGGCACACCAAGTCAATATCACTGGCCAGCGCACTCGGTCGCACGCGCGTTAGAGGACTGTCGTGTGATCAGCGGAGCGACAGATCCTCGTGCCCATCGCGCTACTGGTGTGCACTACGGGGAGACCTGGCCGCGCACGCCGCATGCAGTCGCACGGACATCCAGGCGCCGCTCAGGCAGCGCCAGCTGAGCGTTGCGGCGCAGGTGGAGCCGGGCGCTGTCTGTGGGAGGCCGCAGCGTGCACCGCGGCAGGGGCACCACGGCGGGGGCAGCGCGGCGGGAGGGCGGACGTGGCGGGGAGGGTGCGTCCGTTGTGGCCGACGACGAGAGGGCCGGCCATCCGCCGCTTGGCACGGGAAGTGAACGCGCGATCGGTGATGGGATCTAATCGAAGGCACGGGCGCCTGCATGCAGCGTCATTCGCGGGGCCCTAGCAGCTGGCCGCCCGCGCTCGCCCTCTCCCACCGCCCGCGATGGCCCCGTCCGACAGCAGCGACGAGCCCCACGACGGTGAGCACGCCCGCCCCGCCGCCCGCGCCCGCTGACCCCCCGCAGTGTCCTCGCCGCCCTCCTCGGACGACGACCGCTCCGACGCCCCGGTGCCCTTCCCGCCGCGCGCCCCGCCCGCGCGCAGCTTCGCGTCCTCCCCGCTCAACCCGCACCCCGTCCCACCGGGCACGGCTCCGACCCCGCTGCCCCCGCGCGTGCCGCGCCGGCCCGACCCCGCGCCCATCGCGCGGATCGCCTCCGAGGAGACGCACGCGCTCGCCCACTCCCCCGCGGGCACGCCCCGCGGCTCGATGGTCCTCTACCGCATCGCGTCGCCCGCAGAGCTCGCCCTCGCCGGCGCCGACCCCGCCGGCGCGCTCCCCGCGCCCCCACGCCTCGTGCGCGACTCCGTCCTCTCCGGCGCCTCGCGCGACTCCTCGCTCTTCACCCTCGCCGCGGACTCAAAGTACCCGCTCAACGGCTCGTCGCCGCGACGCCTCGTCCCATACGCGTTTGACCCGCTCGCGGACGCCAAGGGTGCCCCCGCCGAGGACGAGGACGAGGACGACTGGCTCTTTGCGCTCGACGTCGACGGCGGCGGGCCCCGCGCGTGGGCCAGCTGGCGCGGGCTCGTCAACGTCGGCATGCTCACGGTTGTGATCGTCGCGATCCTCGCGCTGTTCATCAGCTACCCCGTCATCACGTTCTACCGCAACGACGCGCTCGAGCGCGGCATCACCGAGGGCGTAAACGTGCTCAACGCGTCCGCGGCGGCGCTCGAGGACTCTGTGGCGGGAGTGGCGGTCGGGAACTTCCACAAAAGGTGTGCTATTTTGCCATCTCGCGCACTTCGTGCAGCGTATCGTTTGTAGCGCTAACGACACCACAGATCCCCCGCTGTAGCCTTCTCCGCAGACGCACGTGCGGACGCGCCAGTTCAGTCGCCACTCCTGCAACACCCGCTCTCCACCCCGCGTGCCTTCTCCCCCGTCCAACCACCAAGCGAGCGCGCGCGCGCTCCGGGTGCAGCCTCCCCCCTCGCGCCGCCCGCTTCCCCGTCCCCGCCCCCGTCCCACCAAATGCTCCTGCTCCCCGTCAAGAGCCCGGGGCCCCACCGCGCCGAGCCTGCGCCGCGCGCGCCGCCGTAAGTCCTCCTTTGCTAACCTTTCGTTCCCGCGCCACCCCAGCTCGGAAGCGGACAGAAGCGCGCTGACGCCGCGTGCGCAGGTAGCGCGCCGCGCGGGCCGTGAGAGGGGTGCCGCTGTGCCGCTGGACCGCATGGATGGATGGATGGACGGACGGACGGACGGACGGACGATGCGCGCTGTGTGCGCGCGCTATGAGTACGATACATTCTATTTGATGTGTGTTCCACGCGCTGCTTTGCGCGGGCTGGGTGGGTGTACTCGAGACACGCGACGCCCCTTGCTTGCTTACTTATTTCCCAACCCCTGTATGATGGACTGTTGTATGGTATGATAGATCCGCGCGGACGGTCGTATGCGATGCGCTAGTGCCGCCTGTGCTTGATAGTATGTCGTATCGTATTATATTAGATGCGGAGCCCGGTATATGGCGGCGTGATGCGGGGGGCAACGGACAAAGCAGATGGCTGAGAGGGGCTCCGAGCTGTACTTTCAGCCACAAGCGCGTCAGTCACGTGTGAAGCTTCCGGCGCTCTAGGATTCTCAGTTCTCAGCGGCGCTCTTCGCCAAAAGTCTGATGTAAACGTCGACCGCTCAAAGCCAGAGTCCGCGTCTCTGCCATTTTAACGTGTGTGCCGTCTGCATGGCGGCGTTCTCAATAGCTCACCTCGTGTTTTGCACTCTATTCGATGTATAATGGTGTGCTATGCGTTGTCCGCTGTATGACTTATCGACCATCTGGTGTGCACCAGACTCCATCTACGTTATCCTCTCGCACGGTACATATGCACTCGCTTGTCTCGCATCGCTCCGCCGCGCGAGCAAAGACCGAACGATATCTGCGCATACCACAGGCACTAACACGATCCTCATTGCTCCTCATCGACAAACTCATGCGTTCGCACAGGAGAGTGATCACAGAAACCGCTTGTCAAGGGCACAGCGACGAATGGCTGATGAATGGGACCAGCGACCCCTGTGACCACTCGATACCGTCGATCGGCACACTCACTCACTCGGTCGGGAGGCCCATCTGCGCGATGCCTGTCCGCGCTGCAAAGAGGGCTCGAGCGTACCGCCCGATGCCGCATACAGAATTCACCGCAAGCGGCGGAGGGCAGGCCACGCGCCGCGCTCCAGGCAGACCGGCAGCTCGCACGACGTTGACGCCGGGGCGCAGAGGTGTGCAGCGAGATGGCGGCTGCGGAGGGCGAGTGCGCGCGCGCCGTCAGAGCCAGAACTGGAGCCAAAGTGGAGGACCGTGCGACGGCGCGCTGCCGAGGTGGCGGAGTCGTCCCAGACGCCAATGTCGGCGCCGAGGGGCGCGCGGGCGGGGGCAGCTCGCGGATGCGAGGCGCGGGTGGGTGTCGGACGGGGGGCGTGTGCGTCCTCGTCGAGAGGTTGGGAGTGTCGGGAATGGTGCGGCGCGTCGGCGCGCGTCCGGCGGTCGACTTGGTCGGCCGGGGCGGGGTGTGTGGATCGGGGGTGTGGGGTGTGAGGTGTGAGGACGGGGAGGTAGGGAGGATAAGAGCGCGAGGACTGTACCGAGAGACGCGCGCGAGCGGGCCGATGTTCACAACGCTCCGCCACGAGAGCGCGCACGGCTTGCCCGCGTCGCCCGCGTCCCAGTCGCCATCGTCCTCACCCTCCGCTCACGGCACGGGACTCTGCGGAGGAGGGGCGGGAGGCGAGGGAGGGGAGCTCGGAGAGCGGGTCGTACGCGTAGGGGACGAGCCGCCGCGGGGACGCGCCCGCGAGCGTAGAAAGTTAAATCTGCATGTAAATCCGATAATGTTACAATATTGTCACACATACAGTATAGCTCTACCAAGCCATGCTATCACTACTCATCATGACCTCGGCTGGGACAGGCAGAAAACATTCCAGCATACAGTCAAGATCCCCACACAGCTCTGGCTACTAATTTGACTTCCTGCTCCATCCATCCTGCCACTAACTGAGGAGACACCATTGCCATTCCAGTTTTGCACCACCCACCACCATCTTTATGAAGCTCAATCAGCATGAGTAAAATTGTCTCCTCCCACACTCTCCGCGCCATACTTGCAGAAGAGTAGAGCTTTGTTGTTCCAATGATTACAGCATGAGATCCCGGCCTTCCACTGAAATACGCTCGCCCATTCTGCCCGCCGGCTGTGATTGACCGCACACCCGAGTTTACCTTTGAAGCTCCAAACGAGACTGATGACATTGGTGCAGTAAACAGGATGAATCCGGCCTTGTCGACAGTCACAGTTGGAGCATTGTGCAACACAGTTGGAGCATTGTGCAAATACCAACTAGCACCCGTCACAAGAGACCTTTCATCAATCAAGCTACCATCTGGAAGGAGGATGGATGTCGCATCTTGATTGGTGGTCGGCGGCATTGTACGATCCACAGACGACATTGGTAATGACATCGATGCGCCAAACCAAGTCGCTTTCCCTCCGCGCGCTGTGATGGCCCTCAGAAGCGCAATGGTAGCCTCGGTCCGTCCTGTATACAGTGCAGGGTCCAGCTGAACGCCAAACAGACCCATGATGCTGTAGATGACATCGACATCCCTCGTCGATGTGCGCATCAGCGCGCTACGCCAGATGGCACTCTCCCGCTCCTCGTCTCTTCCGCGCATTGCAACCTCGAGCTCGACCAGCTGCGACCGGTGATAGGCGAGGAAAGACCACTCAAGGTCAATTCGATCACCCCTACGGGCGGCATACGCGGACGAGAAATGCGGCCGTGTGCCAAACGTCAGCGCCCGCCAAAATGACAATACAAGCACACCATCTTCCGGCACAACCTCGACTATTTGAATGCTGGTGCCCAAATATCCTCTCCCCAACTCCCAGCCAACGACGCAGACAACATCCGGAGGAAGCAGCGTCTCCTGTAGCGTCCACGATCGTTGTATCCATGACGTCCGCTCACTCACACCGACAAAGCCCCCGATTCCACCTGGAAGCACAATGCAGGTGCGGCAGCTGCGATAAATAGCAGCCATGTTCCTGATCTGCCAGTGCTTGTCATCCTTGAGCTTCTGCATGATGCATAATCTGTCGAGCCAGAGATATGGAAAGCCCCTACGTAGTGCGATAGAGCAGACAGTGTGTAGGACTTCGAGAGACAGACGATCGCCGTCTTCCGCTCCTTCGACGGCCAACGACGAGGAGACAGGAGGCTTACGATTGCCTTTCCAGACGTAGGAGATCGTAGCATACGGCAACGAAGCTAGCTTTTCAACGTCGGCTCCCTGCCATATGCGCAGAATGCGCTCCGCGCAATAGGCATTGCAATCGATGAATCGGATTGTGCGGGGAGTGGCAATGTCATCGATACCTAAAGTCATACCGGCTGCTTCAGCAAGAGTCCATTCGTAAGGAAGTCCCAGATCAGGGTGGGATGCTGCGATGGCAGTCTTCCTAGCTATTAGGATAGCCATGTCGAAGGTGGTTCAAGTGGAAGAAAGAGTGATAGCGACTCTTGGCGCCTAACGATGGCGCACTTTAATGAAGAATCTCGATATTAATGCAGACTCCTATTATATCCGAGAACATCCTGACAACTGAGAATGGAGACATGCCGACAGGCATCTTGCGACATTGTAGTGTAGCGTATGCACAACATTGCGAGCGCGCATGTAGTCGCCCTCCGAGATGCTGTCCGGTAGCGACATCCTGTACCGTAGAAAAAGCCCGCAGGCTTCTCTGCGCGCTGAGGGTTGTATCGCACAAAGCGACGCGATCCGGCGCCGTCCATCTGTTCGTGGTCAGCAGAGTCGGCAGTGCTCACTATCGGCGAATCCAGGGCAGGGTGGTAGCACCACACGCGGACCCGCAGGCGATCGCCTCACAAATCGCATCTCGACTACAGCCGATCGTGGCCGCAGACACACTAGGAGCGAGAACCGCCCTCGGCAGATCGCCAACGCCGTCCACACGATTGCGGATACGGATGCAGACGACGGCATCCGTGCCGCAGCATCAGCCGATGCCCCACAAAACGCATCTCGACTGCAACCGATCGTGGCCGCAATCACACCAAGAGCAAGGATCGCCCTCAGCAAATCGCTGACGCCGTCCACACGGATGCGGACACGGATGCAGACGACAGCATCCGTGCCGCACGCACCAGCGAGGCAGCCAGAGCGGGGGCGTGCGCGCCAAGCAGGGGTGGGGACTGTAACAGGTAGGACCGGCTGTGCTAGCCGCTGGCCCCTGCATGTACGGACGAGAGGAGGCCAGGTCGCCACGCTCTGGGTTGTACGCGCACCGCCCAGTCTGGTGACGGCGCAGCGTGCGCAGAGCGTCAAGCAATGCATGTGCACCGCGTCTACGCTGAGCTCGCGCGCACACAGTGCAGAGCGGTAAGCGATGGGGCGAGACGGGGGGCGGACGGCGCACTCCCTCCATTCGGGATAAAATGTGAAGGAAGGTCCAGTCTCCGGTTTCCGTCGGACGGCAGGGTCGTATAAAGTCCGGGCGAGGACGGGTATTCTGATATCACAGCCCAGCCACTCTGTCGGAGCGGAAGAGTGGCCAAAGGTGTCCTCATGCCCAGTCTGCGGCCTCCTCAGCGTGCATAACCCTGAGTCTGAGACGTGCGAGTGAGAGAATATGGGAAGAAGGACGACACAGCCTAGTCCATAGGTGCAATGAGCAGTACAGTAGGCCAGGCGAGACTGAGCTCTAGTGAGGCGGCGGGAGAATGGGACAAGGGACTGTTGTACACAGGCTCAGGGGGGCACCGTGCGTGCAAGGATGAGGGAGGGGATAGGAGACAGTGGCGGACGGCGACAAGTCGTCAACGGTGCACTGCGCGCGATCGCAGGAGGTAAGTGGTATGTAGAGCGAATGCAGCAATAGGCGGCGAGCAGAGGCTTGGTAAGGTGACGGATGTCGCTGTCAACGAAGAACGGACGAGCGCGCACCAGGCGAGCAGCATACACCTCCGAATGGTGCACGTGGGCGGCGTGCGTGCGGCGATCGACGTGGTCGGCCGGGGTGCGGATGGGATCAGGAGTATGGGTGTGGGTGTAGGATGGAGAGGCAAGGAGGAGGCAGGGATCTGGCGCATTGGCCGGTCTGATGTTCGAGCGGAGAGGGCGAAGAGCGGCGAGGATTGGGAAGGAGCGTGTGGTGCTGTGGGGTGGAGGAGGGTGCAGGTGGGTGGGTGGGTTGCGAGCTTGCGAGCTGAGCTCGTGGCGCGCCCGTCCTGCATCGCGCGTCGGTCGCCTGTGCCGGCTTGGTCAGTACCAAGAACGTGGTCGCGGATGCGCTTTGCGGAGGAAGGCGCGTGAGCGCACGGAGGAGGTTTGCACGAGAGGTCGTTGGTGTACGCACCCGCCCACGGCCTATCCCTCCACCCTGATCGCCGCCGTGGCCGACGCAGATGCAGACGCATCCGCCGCACCAACGTAGCCCACCGCGGGCACGTCGCGCATATGCGGGTCGTCGCGGTAGAACGTGATGACGGGGTATGAGATGAAGAGTGCGAGAATCGCCCCAAGGACGAGCACGAGCGCACTGACATTGACAACACCCCACCACGAGAGCGCGCACATCTTGCCCACGTCGGCCGCGTCCCAGTCATCATCGTCATCACCCGTGTCCTCACCCGCATGGGACTCGGTGGAGGGGAGGCGAGAGGCGAGGAAGGGGAGCTCGGAGAGCAGATCGTACGTGTAGGGGACGAGTAGGCTCATAAATCAGCCTGAGTATAGGAAGACAGTCGTGGGGACGAGCTGCTGTGGGGGGATGTGCCCGCGAGCATAGAAAGCTATATCTGCACGTAAGTCCAATATTGTTGCAGTATTGTCACACATACAGTATAGCTCTACCGAACCATGCCATCACTACTCATGACCTCAGCTGGGACAGGCAGAAAACATTCCAGCATACAGTCAAGATCCCCACACAGCTTTAGCTACTAATTTGACTTCCTGCTCCATCCATCCTGCCACTAACTGAGGAGACACCATTGCCATTCCGGTTTTGCACCACCCACCACCATCTTTATGAGGCTCAATCAGCATGAGTAAAATTGTCTCCTTCCACACCATCCGTGCCATACTTGCGGTAGAGTAGAGCTCTGTTGTTCCAATGATCACAGCATGAGATCCTGGCCTTCCACCGAGATATGCTCGCCCATTCCTTCCGCTAACTGTGATTGACTGCATATCCAAGTCTGATAATGGAGGTCCAAACGAGACTGATGACATTGGTGCGGTAAACAGTATGAATCCGACGTTGTCGACAGTAACAGTTGGAGCGTTGTGCAAATACCAATAAGTACCCGTCACAAGAGACCCTTCATCTTGATCGGTTGACAAAGGCGTCGGCGGCATTGTACGATCCACATATGACATTGGCAATGACATCGACGCGCCAAACCAAGTCGCTTTCCCTCCGCGCGCTGTGATGGCCCTCAGAAGCGCAATGGTAGCCTCTGTCCTTCCTGAGTATAGTGCAGGGTCCAGCTGAACGCCAAACAGACCCATGATGCTGTAGATGACATCGACATCCCTCGTCGATGTGCGCATCAGCGCGCTACGCCAGATGGCACTCTCCCGCTCCTCGTCTCTCCCGCGCATTGCAACCTCGAGCTCTAGCAGCTGCGACCGGTGACAGGTGAGGACAGACCACTGAAGGGGACTTTGATCATTCCTGTCAGCGGAAAGCGAGAAATACGGCCGTGTGCCAAGCGTCAGCGCCTGCCAAAATGGCAATACAAGCACACCATCTTCCGGCGCAACCTCGAGAGTCAAAGTGCTGGTGCCCAAATATCCCCTCCCTAACTCCCAGCCAACGATGCAGATAACATCCGGAGGAAGCAGCGCTTCCTGTAACGTCCACGATCGTTGTATCCATGATGTCCGCTCGCTCACACCGACAAAGCCCCCAATTCCACCTGGAAGCACAATGCAAGTACGGCAGCTGCGATAAATAGCAGCCATGTTCCTGATCTGCCAGTGCTTGTCGTCCTTGAGCTCCTGCATGATGCATAATCTGTCGAGCCAGAGATATTGAAAGCCCCTACGCAGTGCGATGGTGCAGACAGTGTGTAGGACTTCGAGAGACAGACGATCGCCGTCTTCCGCCCCTTCGACAGCCAACGACGAGGAGACAGGAGGGTTACGATTGCCTTTCCAGACGTAGGAGATCGTAGCATACGGCAACGAAGCTAGCTTTTCAACGTCGGCTCCCTGCCATATGCGCAGAATGCGCTCCGCGCAGTAGGCGTTGCAATCGATGAATCGGATTGTGCGGGGAGTGGCAACATCATCAACACCTAAAGTCATACTGGCTGCTTCAGCAAGAGTCCATTCGTAAGGAAGTCCCAGATCAGGGTGGGATGCTGCCACGGCAGTCTTCCTAGCTACCAGGATAGCCATGTCGAAGGTGGTTCAAGTGGGAGAAAGATCTCTAGGATCTAGAGTGATAGCGACTCTTGGCGCCTAATTAAATGATCGGCGTCACGGACTATTCCTACTGAGCGGCAGGCGTCTTGCGGCATCGTAGTGTAGTACGTGTATGTACGACATTGTTATCACCGAAGCCACTATACTCACAACCACGGCCACATGATGATCTCGACAGGATGCCGCATACCAGCCAAGGAGCCTTCTGTAATGCAAGCAGGGACCAAGTGCCGACAGAACAAACAGTGTCATTGAGTGGATAGACTATAACTCTGGGTCCTCCAGGTAGGTAGGGTAGAAGTAGAAAGAAATTCGTGGCCGCGATCACACAAACAGCGGATTTATCGCTAACCCCGTCCACACGGTCGCGGACACGGATGCAGACGACAGCATCCGTGCCTCACGCACCAGCGAGGCAGCCAGAGCGGGGGATGTGCGCGCCAAGCAGGGTGGGGACAGGTAGGACCGGATGTGCTTGCCTCCACATGCACGGACGAGAGGAGGCCAGGTCGCCACGCTCTGGGTTTATTCTTGTACGCGCACCTGCCAGTCTGGTGACGGCGCAGCGCGCGCAGAGCGTCAAGCAATGCATGTGCACCGCGTCTACGCTGTGCGCGCGCGCCCACAGTGCAGAGCGGCAAGTGATGGGGCGGACGGGGCGCGCACAGCGCACTCCCTCCATTCGGGATAAAATGTTGAGGGAAGTCCAGTCTCGGTTTTCGTCGGACAGCAGGGTCGTATAAAGTCCGGTCGAGGACGGGAATTCTAGCCCAGCCACTATAGCGGAGCGGAAGAGTGACCAAAGGTGACCTCGAGCCTAATTTGCGGCCTCCTCGGCGCGCATAGCCCTGAGTCCGAGACATACGAGTGGGAGAATATGAGGAGAAGGAAGACACAGCCCGGTCCGTGGAGGATGGGCGATGGAGGAGGGTGGGTTGGGAGAGCTTGAGAGCTAAGCTCGGGGCGCGCCGTTCAGCATTGCGCGTCAATCGCCTGCACCTGAGGTTGGATCAGTACCATGAACATGGTCGCGGATGCGCTTTTCGGAGGAAGGCGCGTGAGCGCGCGGAGGAGGTTCGCACGAGAGGCCTAGGTCGTCGGTGTACGCACCCACCCGCGGCCTATTCCTCCACACTGATCGCCGCTGTGGCCGACGCAGATGCAGACGCGTCCGCCGCACCGACATAGCCCACCGCGGACACGTCGCGCGCACGCGGGTCGTCGCGGTAGAACGTGATGACGGGGTACGAGATGAATAGCGCGAGGATCGCACCGAGGACAAGCGCGAGTGCGCCGATGTTGACGACGCCCCGCCACGAGAGCGCGCACGGCTTGCCCGCGTCGGCCACGTCCCAGTCATCATCGTCCGCGTCCTCGTCCTCCGCCGCACGGGACGCTGCGGAGGGAGGGCGAGAGGCGAGGAAGGGGAGCTCGGAGAGCGGGTCGTACGCGTAGGGGACGAGCCGCCGCGGGGACGCGCCCGCGAGCGGGTACTTGGAGTCGGCGGGGAGGGCGAAGAGCGCGGAGGCGTGCCACGAGGCGGTGGCCGCGTCGGTCCCGGGGCGTGGGAGGCCGCCGTCTGCGGGTGCGTGGTCGTCGCCGAACGTGGCGAGGCGGTAGAGGACCATCGTCGCGCCGCCGGCCGGCGTCCCCGCGGTGAGCGCGTGCGTCTCCTCGGAGGCGATGCGCGTGATCGACGTGGAGCGTGGCTCGGTGGCGCTGCCGGACGCGAAGGGGCGCGTGATGGGTGGTGGGAGGTGTGGCAGCTGCCCGTGCGGGTTCAGCGGGGAGGGCAAGTAGTTCCGTGGGGGGCGCGGGCGCGTGTATGGGGATGCCGAGGGCGCGAGCGACGACGCGGAGGAGGAGACGGAGGAGGGGAAGGGTATCGGGCCCTCGATCCCATCTTCCGAGGAGCGCGGCGAGGGGGCTATGTTTGTCAGCGCGGCGAAGATGGGAAGGATGGCCGGTGCTCACCGTCGATGGACGGTGGGTGTTCGCCGTCGAGGTGCTCACGTTCTAGGGAGACAGAATCCTCGGCCATGCTGCACGCGGGGAGGAGGACAGAAGGGTGCCCTGCGCGCTGCAGCCATGGATGCTACGCAGACGCGTAGGCGCCTGACGAATCAGATCCCATCGTCGATCGCGCGGGGTCTGCCAGCGCCAAGCCACAGATGCGGTTCGCCCTGGAGCAGCCGAGCGGTCCGCCCTGGCTCGGGCACCCGTCCGGTTCGTGTGCGCTTCGGGTGCACTTGCTGGTCCGTTGTCCACCCACTTGTCCGTTGTCCTCGCCACGCTGCCTCTGCATGCTCACCCGCCGTGCTGCTGCCCGCGCACGGGCATGTACTCTCCGGGGACGTCGGACTTGGGTGCGCTAACCTCGGGCATGCTCTCCCTCGCCCGCGTGCAAACCTTGTCTGACGTGCGCACGGGCTCACGCTCACCGCGCCTAAGCCCAGCCCAGCCCAGTCATGCTCTCTGTGCGACCCACCATGCGCGGCCTGGTCTAGCCGTAATGCGACTGGCTACCTGGTCACAAAATGCGCTATACGGGGTGCGGGACTGGCACTGGCTCAACTGCTTGTTCTTGGCTAATGAGGTGGTGATCTTGTCGGCGAGTGCACCCCGTGCCTCGCCGTGTTGCAAAAATGCACTTTCCTTGGCCGCGCTTCACGTATCTCGAACAATCTAACAACAGTGGCAGAAACGCTCAATCGGATCTTGACATTGACGATGTACGATAAGCTGACTCCGGTAGGGTCCGTGTGGTACATCAGCCGCGCAGATGAGGTGCGCTGTGCTCTCGCTCGCTCCATGGATCATCGCACTCGCGGATGCAAACATCCCCTCCTCGAGTTCACGTCTTTGGGCCTCGGCCAGCATATCCGAGCCTCGGCACTAAATTGTATTTGAACGAAAAGGCGCCTGTACATCCAATCGAAACTCTCCATAGATCTCGTCTCGTGGATATGGGGGGAAACGCATCTGGCCCTCCTCATCCCTGCCTGTCGCGCACGCCCCTCGCTCTGGCTACCTCGACTGGTGCGTGCGGCACGGATGCGATCATCTGCATCCGTGTCCGCAATCATGTGTATGCGGTCAGCGATCCGCTGAGGGTGATTCTTGCTCTTGGTGTGATTGCGGACGTCGGGATGCAGTTTGTGAGGCGATCGCCTACGAGTCCGCGTTTGGTGCTACCACCCGGCCCTGCCTTCGTCAATAGTGAGCACTGCTGACTCTGCTAACCACGAGCAGATAGGCGGCGCTGGATTCCGTTGCTTTGTGCGACGCATGCGCGCGCCAAATGGTGCACCAGAGAAGCCTGCAGGACTTCGCTATGGTACAAGACGTCGTTACCGGACAGCATCTCAGAGGGTGACTACGTGCGCGGTCGCACTTCCTCTCCTACCCCAAGCTCCACTACAACTCCCATCCCACAAGAGATTGATTTCTCTCTACTTGCACCCTACCTGCCTGGAGGATATGTTAGTCTACCTGCTCAATGACACTGTTCTATCGGCACGATCCCTGCTTTATTACAGAAAGCTCCTTGGCTGGTATACGGCATCCTGTTAGGGTGTCTCCATTCTCAGTTGTCAGGATATTTTTGCATATAATAGAAATTGTCTGCATCAATCCAAATGTTGATTCTTGATTTAAGTGCGTGTCCGCGGGTGCTCCAAAAGTACATGACGCCCATCGTTGGGCGCCAAGAGTCGCTACCAAACACGTACGCGTTTACTCTTTCTCTCACTTGAACCACCTTCGACATGGCTATCCTGGCAGCTAAGAAGTCTGCAACGGCAGCTTTCCGCCCTGGTTTGGGACTTCCGTACGAGTGGACTCTTGCTGAAGCAGCCGGTAGGACTTTAGGTGTTGATGACGTTGCCACTCCCCGCACAATCCGATTCATCGATTGCAACGCCTATTGCGCGGAGCGCATTCTGCGCATATGGCAGGGAGCCGATGTTGGGACGCTAGCCTCATTGCCGTATGCTACGATCTCCTACGTCTGGGAAGGCAATCACAAGCCCCCTGTCTCCTCATCGCTTGCTGTCGAAGGGGCGGAAGACGGCGATCGTCTGTCTCTCGAAGTCCTACACACTGTCTGCTCTGTTGCACTGCGCAGAGGCATCCCATATATCTGGATTGACAGATTATGCATCATGCAGAAGCTCGAGGATGACAAGCACTGGCAAATCAGGAACATGGCTACCATCTACCGCAGCTGCCGCATCTGCATGGTGCTTCCAGGTGGAGTCGGGGGCTTTGTCTGTGTGAGCGAGCGGACATCATGGATAGAGCGATCGTGGACGTTACAGGAGACGCTGCTTCCTGAGAAAGTTATCTGTATCGTTACCTGGGAGCTAGGGAGGGGTTTTCTGGGCAATAGCATCGCATCTATCGAGGTTGTGCCGGAAAATGGTGTGCTTGTACTGCCATTTCTGAACGCACTGATGCTTGGCACACGGCCGCATTTCTCGTCCACGCGTCTCGACCGCAACAATGATCAGATTGACCTTGAGTGGTCATTCCTCGCTTGTCACCAGTCGCAGCTGCTAGAGCTCGAGGTTGCGTTTTACGGAGAAGGAAACGAGCGGGAGAGTGCCATCTGGCGTAGTGCACTGATGCGCACGTCGACAAGGGATGTCGATGTCATCTACAGCATCATGGGGCTGTTTGGCGTTCAGCTGGACCCTGCACTATATACAGGACGGACCGAGGCTACCATTGCGCTTCTGAGGGCCATCACAGCGCGCGGAGGGAAAGCGACTTGGTTTGGCGCATCATTATCGTTACCAATGTCATCTGTGCGTCGTACAATGCCATCGATACCTGAATCCACCAATCAAGACGAGCCATCGATTCTCCTACTAGATGGCAGCTTGACCGATGTGAGATCTGTTGTGACGGGTGCTTGTTGGTATTTGCACAACCCTCCAACTGTAGCTGTCGACAGCTTTGGGTTCATTCTGTTTGCTGCACCAATGGCATTGGTCTCGTTTGAACCTCCAACAGCAGACTCGGATATGCAGTCAATCACAGCCAGTGGACGACATGGGCAAGCATGGTCCAGTGGGAAGCCAGGATCTCATGCTGTGATCATTGGAACAACAGAGCTCTACTCTTCTGCAAGTGTGGCACGGATGATCTGGGAGGAGACAATTTTACTCCTGCTGATTGAGCCTCACAAAGATGGTGGTGGGTGGTGCAAAACTGGGATGGCAATGGTGTCTCCTCAGTTAGTGGAAGGATGGACGAAGCAGGAAATTAGAGTTAGCAGCCAAAGCTGCATGGAGTTCTTGACTGTTTGATAGCTTGTTTTCTGCCTGTCCCAGCTGAAGGTTATGATGGGTAGTTATAGGATGGTTTGATAGAGCTATACTGTATGAATCCCATGTTTGTGCCTGTTATTGCAATTTAGCAGGGCTGAACCCTAGTGCAACTGTCATAATATTGTCACAGGACAAAATTCATTGCCTTAAAGACACACCCAATTTGATGCCCCACTCATGCTAAGCCAAGCCCTGGCAGTGCCAGAGCAACTGTTACAGGTCATATACCTGTTTGTTATACTTGAATTGCAAGTATAAATCTTCTGCACCAAGTTGTATAGACTTGTCGTTTGTGCAATACCTTGAGGTAAAAGACCAGAGAGGTTGTTCAATATTCAGTACATGTTAAAGAATATATCTGGGTTCACAAGCAAGCACAATGTAGTACTTGCCTAAGTCCAAGAAGTCAGTGTGCACTTTGAGGACTTAGTCTTCAGGGCTCAAGAATATACTGAGTGTAGTTTCCTATGTTTGAGAATGAGTATAAGACTCTTGTCATTACAACAAGGTCAAGCTGAAGGGCCTCGACTTAGTTACATATCACGCGCTGTCGTGAGAACCCAATAACGATGCTCAGCCGTAATGCAATAACCATTGCACCAAAAGGGCACAATGCCAACTCTGTTGGCATCGGTGGGTCTCAGTACTTAAGCTATTATGGCACATGGTCATGACGTGCTTGTGACATTACATGAGTTTACATACTACACTAGGTTTTAGGAGTCCTATGCATCCCTGATAGTGATGTGCAAAGCACGGCTCAAAGCTGTGAGCCGGGCCTGGCCGAGCCGACTTAAGCCGAGCCAAGCCGAGCCTTGGGGGCAGCTTAAGATGGCTCAGGGCCCTGCTTGGATCATGAGCTGGCCATAGCCGAGCCCTGAGCCGGCGGCTTTAGGCACGCAGCTGTGGTGTTGTTAAAATTAGCGAAAATGGTTTAAGATTTTGCATCAATTCACCTTATATGATCTCAACGGCCATTACAATGACCTGTGATCTGCTAACACGGTGCGGAACATTGTGACTACTGTTGCGATCGGGGTTGTGATCGAGATCTGGATTTTCGGTCAACATCATAAGCAGCTGTGAAAACACTTGTAGATCAGATTATCAACAAATAGTAGACATATAAGCATTCTGAATATGTTGTGCTGTCATTTGAACTGCACAAGCCAATAATTCCGAGGTCCTACCTGATTACCCATAAGCCCCAGCCTGAGCCTGAGCCAGGCCCAAGCCGGCCTGAGCCGTCAAGGAGGGCCCGGCTTGACTGACCCAAATACTCTGGGTCATCCCTCAACACATATGCCCACTCCTTTAGCCAACATCCTACAACCAAGTCGACATAGAGGTGAGATAGGGCCCTAGTCGTTATTGAGGTTGAGGTTCCTTCAGACTAGCGAGTATCAAGAGCGCAGCGAGGCATGGAGTATAAGTGCCCTAAGGCATAGTCGAGAATAAAGGTTCTGGAGTACAACGTCCCAGAACCCTAGTTTATATACATGATAGGAGTGCAGTAATACTAGTGACTACCCTTGCCCTAAAGTTGCATGGCCTGTGCGCATGTGCCTAAACGATCACATTACTTCGAGGTTACATAATCATATCATGTTACTTCTGTAGCCGCGCGCTAGCTACTTGGGGGTGGTGACGCTGTAAGACATCACCTGACGATGTAGCCAGGAGGTCGAGGGTTCGACTCCTGGGGTAATCGTATTATGTGAGGCATCACAGAAATTGTTGTGACATTGACATTTCGCTGAGCCCAAGCCCTTCAAAGCCGGGCCCAAGCCCCGGGCTTTGAGCCGAGCCGTGCTTTGCACATCACTAATCCCTGATGTCACCTATACTATCTACGTCCTAGGTTGAAATGTTTGATAAGTATGTAGTGATACATCTGAAATGATAGATAGCAATGGTACGATAGTTGAACACCATTTGTCAATCACGATATGATAAATATGAAATGGTGACCGGGTAAGATCTGTCAGAGCTGAGACAAGCCCTATATGCTAGCACAACTGGGGTTTGGCCCAGTAGAATCATGCATGGCCAGGGGAGTTGGTTGCGCAACAAGTCCCTGTATCGTATTCACCCAATGGTGAGTTCTGCAAGCATTTGAACAATAAAATAACTGTAACACCATGACATGTTCGGCCCATTGGCCTTACTATGTCACTGTGTGCAGACCCACAGGTCTGGATACCCCATCTGTACTCTACCATTGGCTTGGCCATTACCGGCCTTGCACGGTCATTGTAGATAGGACTTAGCTGTGCCACCCTTACAGGCACACAGACCATACACTTTAGGATAGACTTACTACGTTCACTGCCCCACGTGTATATAACTTAAGGTCATGCGTTAGGCTGACCTTTAGTTCTATTCTTCTCAGTGTTGCCACCTGAGAAGCCTACCACTTCCCTGCTGCATGATTATCTCTCTTATTCGCCCTTTCCCTCACCTTGTGGATAGGTGGTGAGTCCCACAGATAGTCTGTGTCACTATACATGGTCTCCTGGTTATCAGTACATGTCTTTACATGCTACTAAGCTGATTTGCATAAGTGGACTGATCACAGCACATGATTGAATGACTCATACTCATTGCCACAGGATCCAAACATCAGACCCTTATGCACAAACACAATACCATTGGGCCACCCATCACTCAATGCCCATAAAGACATGTGCTTGCCATTACTGGCTTGCACACAGACCAAGGAACTTTAGGGCAGACCAATACCAGTTGCTGCCCCCTCATGTATATAAGACCAGAGACTGAGATGACTTAACCTCAGTTCTATTCATCTCATCCACTATCTAGCTATTGCTCTAGCTTCTTATTCTTTTGTTACCTCACCAACAACCTGCCTAACTATTGGTGAATCCCAAGTAACACTTGTTACAAACTACAGGATATTGCTGGTATCCTATAGAGTCTGCATGGTTACTTGCCATCCAACCATCTTGTGACAAACTTTACCTTTGCTGGGACTCAAACCACCACACCGAGGTGACTACATCACGTTACCTGTAGATATGGGCTATCTCACCTCTACCTACATCTTATCTATTAGGTCACATGTCTATAGCTTATGTTAGCATACCACAATTTGCCACTCTCTGCACATGGGCCCTGTTTAGTATGGAATGGAATAGGTGCAAGCTTTGTTAGCACATGCTGCCACCAATACCGAGGACCGGCACTCAAATTTGTAAGCCAGGGACCCCAAACACTGTGGATCAGCCAGATGATGAATGACTTGGTAGTTGGATTTGAGCAGAACCCTCATGGCAGGAAGATGAGCTAGTAGCCAGCCAGTCAGCCCATTAGGACATACATGATGCCTGACAAGTATCTGCAGGCTCACTGTTGCACTGGCAAAGGGAGACAGTGCTATGGAAGTGCATTGCATGCACTACAGAGGTAGGCCTGGTGTTAGCTGGGAACAGACATGGGATGGATGGGCTGCCGGGCAGGCAGGCCAATCATCAGGTGTGCATTGCACACAGGAGGATGTGCCGGCCTTAGGGCAAACACAGGCAGACCATGTGGCAAGCAGTAGATACAAATAGGGAGCCTCAGCATGTAAGGAAAACAGAAAGAGAAAGAAAAGGGATAGAGGGAGAGGGAGGATCAAAATGATGACGGTGGTGTCAATAATGGCAGGGTGCTGCCACATGATGGGATTTGCTTGCTTGTCTGGATGCTGGGGCTGGTCTCACCCTAAGGAATTGGCCAGTGGCCAGCCCTGCTTGGTGTTGTTACAAGTTTTTTTTGCAACGGAGGAATTATTCTTGGTCAATCTGCATAAATATACTGAAGTGCTTATATACTACACACACCCTGAGTGGTATATGCTTCAAGTTGGTCACAAGAGAGTGTGATGTAATGCAGAGGGTAGGTGGAAGGTATACAATGTTGAATATGTCACAGATCTGACATTTTTCCGCTATTAATTGCCATTTATCCGGTATTATTATGCATACCTACGAGTTATCCTGTACCTATCAGTACAAGCCAACATGCCGGTGTAACCTAACAGTTATTACCTAAGTCCAAGGGTGCTTACACGCTACTAAGCAACTATGACACAGCGCTTACGTGCTAGTCATCAAGCATGACATGTTCCATTACCAATCCAACCTCTGTCATAAGACTAGACCTATGGTCTTGTCTAGCCCATGATATCATTCTGATATCATCATGACGTCATATGGTCTGGCCTCCGGTCCAACCTAGACTATGACATCACTATGATGTAACTCCCTCATCATCATTACCAATAATGACACCATTGGCTCAGGCCCTCAGCCCAGTCCAATCCATAGCACACCATAATTACACAATAATGCCATCACTATTCTAGACCTCTGGTCTAGCATGTTCCATGACATCATCATTTCCAATTATGATGTCATTATGAACTAGGCCTCCAGCCCAGTTACCAAGTATGTGGATCTTCTGATCCACCCCTCATCTCTTACTGGCTCAGCCCTTACAGGCTAGCATGGTCACAGTAGACAAATTATGCCATGACACCTTATGTTGTCATTATGATGTACGGATGACACCATACTGGCACCATCGCCCATGCATGCACGGACCTCTCTAATTTAGGGTAGGTCAATCACCTTACTTATGTAATCAATATAAGCATGTATATAAGCATAGGGCTTAACACCTTTAACGTTAGTTCTATTCTTCTAGGTGCTGCATGCCCTAGAAGAACTTACCACTCTTCTGTATGCCCTGGCTAGTGCTTGCCTCTTTCCCTCACCTTGTGGATAGGCGGTGAGTCCCACAGCTAGTCTGTGTCAGAATAGGCATTCTTAGTACATTACTGTGAGACCAGTGCAGGCGTCTAATCCGAGGCAAGGGAGCACTGGAACTCTCTCATCCACTGCAGGCGCCTGTGCGGGTCCAACGTTCAGCAGGGAGGGGGAGTAGCTCCATGGGGTGTGGGTGTGTGTACGGAGATGCCGGGGGCACGGGGACAATGCGGGGGAGGAGACGGAGGGCACAGGGCCCTTGATCCCATCTTCTGAGGAGCGCAGCAAGGGGGCTAGGCTTATCAGTGCAGGTCAGATGGAAAGGATGGCCGATGCTCACCGTTGATGGACGGCGGGTGTTTGCCGTCGAGCGAGGTTGACTGCTCACGCTGCATACGGGACACAGAGCCCTCAGACATCCTGTATGTGGGGAGGAGGACAGAAGGGTGCCCTGCATGCTGGGGCCATGGTTCCTTTCAGCACAGTGCAGACGCGTAGGTGCCTAAGACCATTATATGAATGAGATCCCATCGTCGATCGCACGGGGTCTGCCAGCGCCAAGCCACAGATGCGGTTCGCCCTGGAGCAGCCGAGCAGTCCGCCCTGGCTCGCGATCGGGCACCCGTCCGGTTCGTGCGCGCCTCGGGTGCACTTGCTGAGGGACTTCAGTCAATTATCTTAATCTGCCAACTGCCCTTCGCTTAAGAAATCGCAGTTGCGAGCTAGGTTTGCACGCAGATTAATCTACTGTGACAACAAAATGGTACATCCCGGGGTCGAACCAAGGACCTTAGCACAGATGAGAACAGCATCACGTCATACATTAGCCAACTGAGCTACAGTGGAACTGGTGTCTGCCCCATTTTAAGCAATATATAGAGTATTTTGTAAACTTCATTTTCGCAGTTTAACATCTTCCATAACACAAATACAAATGAATCTGCCTCTAAAGACCTGTGATTCCAGTGTATTCAGCTTTACCATGGTGAGTTGCTCCAGGTCAAGCATGGTAAAACAAGCTACCACTATCATTGATTTCTGTGTATGCTTGTTGGAGCAGTTAGTTGCCTTGATGATTTGCGAAAATTGTGTGAAAAATTTGTGTTATATTTATTTTGATTGGTCCATGGTAATTGTTGCCACTATGGTGCAGTTGGCTAATTACGCTGCGATGCTGTTATTCTCATCTGCGCTAACGTCCTTGGTTCGAATCCGGGATGTACCATTTTATTGTCACAGTAGATTAATCTGTCGCAGTTAGCAGATTAATCTGCGTGCAAACCTAGCTCGCAACTGCGATTTCTTAAGCGAAGGGCAGTTGGCAGATTAAGATAATTGACTGAAACTCTACACTTGCTAGCTCGTCCTCGCCACGCTGCTTCTGTACGCTCATCTGCCGTGCTGCTGCCCGCGAACGGGCATGTACTCCCCGGGGACGTCGGACTTGATCGCGCTAACCTCGGGCGTGCTCGCCCTCGCCCGCGTGCAAACCTTGTCTGACGTGCGCACGGGCTCACGCTCACCGCGCCTAAGCCCAGCCCAGCCCAGTCATGCTCTCTGTGCGACCCACCATGCGCGGCCTGGTCTAGCCGTAATGCGACTGGCTACCTGGTCACAAAATGCGCTATACGGGGTGCGGCACTGGCACTGGCTCAACTGCTTGTTCTTGGCTAATGAGGTGGTGATCTTGTCGGCGGCTCGCGAACGAGAAATGCACTTCCATTGGCCGCGCTTCACATGTCTCGAACAATCAGAAACACTCAATCGGATCTTGACATTGACGATGTACGATAAGCTGACTCCGGTCAGGTCCGTGTGGAACATCAGCCGCGCAGACGAGCCAGGAAAAGGTGTGTTATGCTCTTGCTCGCTGCATGAATCACCACACTTGCGCATGCAAGCATTCCCTCCTCGAGCTCACGTCTTTTCTGGGGCCTCGGTCACGTTTTGCATTCTGCGTATTCGAACCTCTACGCTTTTCGCAATAGTGGTAGGCGCACGTGTGACTGATCGGAACGCTCCATTAGAAATCTCGGGCACTTCCAATGCCTGTGAACACATCCTACTGCCAAACAGACAAGTGGATCAGAGTTATACATATGGCAAGCTGCTAAGCTGTACTAATACGGCGTGCACCGATGTCTCTGGCTCAACTGCTTGTTCTTGGTGGTGATCCTGTCGGCGAGTGCGTGCTGTGCCGCTTAGTATCCCAAATACTTTGCCCGCGAATGAAAACTACACTCTCCTTTCTGCACTTGGCGTCTGTCTGAGAATCTAATAGTAGCGGAAGCTCGTGGTCGATGAAGTACAGTAACCTCTACCCCTTCGGCGTTCTGTGGCACGCCACATCCACCGCGCGGCTGCCTAGGAAAAGGACTGGCTCGCTGTATACACGGGACAAATGTGGACTCGCGAGTCTCAGACCTCAAGACCCCGCTCAATTCACAAGCTTGCACCTGCTCCACATACGCCCCTCCGACTACCCTCCTGCTCCGTATAGTGCGTTACGCGCCGCTTACAGCCTACCAACACTGCCCGCGCCATTCGTCTTGTTTTCCACCCTCCTGTTTCTATTTGTCCAGGGAGCGTATCTGTACACCCATGAGACCACGTATCTGCGCTGGATATCCTAGACCTATCGCGCGTCTTCGTCAGATCCTGCACCTTGTTCGCTCTACTGCACCTCGGCAGACTCGCGGCTCCGGGATGGGGCACCGCTACTTGACGCCTGAGGACGTCTGTGGTTCTATATCATTGCACTCGGGTCGTCTCAGATGGCTCAATCTGGATACGGCGTCGACGACTCCACGCGATCGCACCATGCGCTCTCGCCGACGATGTCCGCGCGTCAGACGTGTTTCCGCGCACATTTCACCTCCGACGGTGCGCGCGCGCTGCGGCTGTCGGCGTGGCGTGCGATTATCTTGCAAAGTAGAACCACCAGTGCGCCTGCCACTATCACATCCATCAAAGTCTGAAGACAAGAATTACTGCGCAGGTCATTGACGACAGGCCTGACTGAACGTTGAGATACGTGGACAGAATTGATCTGAGCTGTAGCTTCCGTGTGGATAGCCGGGAATACTACCACTGTGAGCATCATACAACCACGATATATATAAAGATGCCATGTGTGACCACCATTAGCACTGTCTGCCATCCATGATAAGCCCAGTATCCATTATAGACATCAGCTATCAAATACAAATAAATTTGAACATACAGTCCTATATAAGCCGCGATGCGCTAATGACGGATTACGTATCTCATTTGGGTGAGCAGAATCACCGTGAAAGTAAATGGATGTACGGTCATAGTCCTTATTACGGGAACATGCCAATGTTGAGCCTTGCATTTTTGTATAGTTTTGCCGATGCTGTCTGATTTCTCTCTCTCTCTCTCTCTCTCTCTCTCTCTCTTGCTTATATAAAAATCATATCATTTTCGCGCCTTCATGAATATATGCCCAATTAGTCTTATTCCAAACGAAGGCCTCCCCCGAACAGCTGGTTCTGTTTCATCGCGGAGAGCCACTTTGGGGTCAACGTACAGTAAGCAGATTCCACTTCGGACATTAGGCACTTCTCAAAGCCCGGTGTCACATGTCCTGATAGACTGAGGTTGGAATGATGTAACGCCACTTGATAATCATTCTCTAGTTCACTATTAGCTGCGATGGTTCGATGTCCTGACCTACCATCATGTAAACTAATGCTTATGGCTTTCGTACTTATGCGGTGCAACATAATATGATTTGCGGTGGCTCCGCGTTGTGGTACATAAGAACACATACTCAAATTAGCACGGTAAAGCTCTTCCCCAACGCGCACCTCACCCGATAATGAGTCCTAGTAGCAGGTCGTTTATTACTTCAGGTCATTATACAATCACCAACATCGCTCATTCTAACCGCCTGAGGATGCTCAACGAGGACGATGATGAGCCAGTCATATGCGTAGTTCCTAGCTCAGTAGAGGTTGTAGAAAATGAGGAGCTTGTGAGTGAAAAAGCAGAAAGTACCGCTAATAGTTGTCTAGGCTAACAGACACTATGGTGGTAGTTAGTGTTGTGAGGTCCGGTCCGGTCCGGTCTTTTGCATGTATTGGGCAGGACCGAGGACCGGGACCAGGACCGGACCGCCATGGGCAACGAGGGACCGGACTGAGGACCGGTCCCAAGTAGGACCGCGGTCCTATAGCGGTCCTAGGACCGGTCTGGACCGGTCCAGGACCGATCAAGTGATTATTGACTTAACTATAGTTTTATATGTCAGAAACTGCAACAAAAGTGTACTTACTACTCGATATATACCAGAACATACTAAGTACAGCCAAAAAATTGGCTATGGTGCACTGATTCTTGATTTCTGAAAGTAAAATTGTACACTGAAGTCAACACACAGAAATGACACTGCAGTAACTGCACACCTCAAGTTGTATCTGATGAGATCATGTGTTGCATTTTTGTATGTGCCACAATGAGTAGCATATAACCACCACTAAGCAGCGCTCTGCCAGTGATATTGAATACACCATGCATGTGTACCATAATATGTGAGTGTTAACACTACTGGATGGGAGAATACACAACTGCATGTCAGTCAGCAAAACTAGTGATAATATGAGGACAACCTGTGTGTGCCAAGCATTGCCCAAGACAATAGCAGTGCTTCATTGTATCATAAATTAGAAGGTTTTTGGTTGTTACTATTCATGTCAGCTTCTGTCTGATGTGTTTACCCTGATAGCCAGTGGTATATACATGATGCAGACCCACTCTAGGGGGTCTTAAATACTTTGGTTTTATTGTAAATTGGTCAGTCATGGTTCCCTACCTTGGAATAACCACATTATAAGTACTATTCTACGATAAATTCGGGACCGGTCCAGGACCGGTCCAGACCGGTCCTTACCGGTCCTGCAAAATCTGACCACTCAGAAGGACCGGGACCAGGACTGTGTCAGGACCAGGACTGGACCGGACTGTTGAATCGGTCCTAGTCAGTCCGGTCCTGGTCCGGTCCTTGGTCTTTAGCGGTCCTTGAGACCGGACCTCACAACACTAGTGGTAGTGGCAGATTGACTGCGCTGCAGAGAAGGCAACGCGGTGTACAATCAGGAATGTTCGCTATAGCCGACGTTATCTATCTATGCGCCCTCATGCAATTTAGGATGACTTCGTATATGGGACTACAGCGGGGTGTTGGTGGAATGTGCATGCAAATGCCTCCAACTGCAGCGAGTATAGGTAGGAGTCCACTGGCACTATCCGTCTTACATTATCTACTTAGGCTACAGCTCTGCAGCATTTGGGCTACTAGTTGGACCAAGGATGTTGGTACATTGTACCTAACCCTTTCTAGTGAGGATGACCATACTCCGGTTGGCCCTCTCCATTGAGCTCTGCGAGATACACTCATAGAAGTCCTTATAGTTCAGTCTACAGAAAACCAGCTCCAATCCACAATCGATCTGGAAGGTCAGAACTTTTTCAGAGTGAACTGGACTTTCTGAGATGGATATTCCTCAGATAGAACGATACCCTCGAGCTACATGGAATCAGTTACCATATGAAGATAACTCCAAGTTGACTCTCGTACATCTTGAACATCTGTGCGTACAGCTCTGTCACACGCCGATTTCAAGCCTCTAGGGACAGTACCTTTTCCGATCATCCAGAGCACCCCTGAGGCTGGAAACCCGATGCCTCAGCTAGAACCAAGCCCTACGCACGTACCACTACGGGCACTAGCTAACAGCATCGCCAGCCCCGCCTAAGAACCCTAGTCCCAGACCACACGTCCAGTCCAATACAAAGCCAATAACAGTCACGTGACCCTGACCAACTACGATGAGCCCAGTAGCACCTAACCAGACCAACCCATCGCTATCTGGACCACACCTCATCAGGTCACGACCATCCAGACTCACGGCTAGGACCCTGTCCACCCAACCAACTGAACCCTATGCCTCCTGTCTCCACGAACCACCGCCATTACTGGCTAACCGGTCATTACCGACCAAGGACTCATGCCATTACCGGCACGGACTATGTACTATATGGACTAAGGCCCATGGGAGGCCTTAAACCCCAGCTACCCTAGTCTACGAGGAACACCGACCTCAGGGCAGCACCTGTACGACTGAGAACCCTAGCAGTCACAGGACTCTACGTACCGATCACAGCCGATCACGCTCGATCACCCTATGTCACGCACGGACCATATTGGCCAGTCCCACGTCACAGCAGACGTCATCCTTTAGTACCATCACGTGGGAACCTGGGCCGCCACGTGCTTTCCCCTCAGTACCAGTCCTTGGGAACCTGGACGGCTAATGCCTCGATCACGGACTTAGAACCCCGCCATTACCGGCGAACCCCCGATCAACGAGAACCACCGATCGGGTCTGATCCGCTATGTTGCCATAGACATCCCGCACCTCACTAGCAGTACCTAACGCTCGTGCTCCGATGCCCTTACTGGCCACCACGTAGCACGTATATTACCTAAGCTCCCTAACATGTACAAACACTGTAGTAACATATATATGCCAGACAGTCTTGAGCGAACCTCAGACTTGTCTTGGCCTTTGCAGCTTTAAGATGCCCGGACCAGGAAGGCGCTTTCACGCGATCCCCCTTCCCCCAGTGTGTGTCTTAAAATTGTGCTTGTGTCAAGCTCGCCTTAGTCAGCGGGGAGTGACATGACACACCATGCAGGCCTGAGCAGGAAACCTTGAGTGCAACATTGACCTGGGAGGGGCTCCCGCCAGATCATATAATCCGGTTTTTGAGGCCCTTACGCATTCTTGTGGACGACGAAGTCATCGCAGATGCACAGGTGGACAAAGAAATTAAGACGAACTCAATTGTATTGCATGCGACTATCAGAACAAGGAACTCTCACTTGTTAGTTGTTTCGGTTCTCACGCTGGAATCGGCACTTTCATGCTTACGAAGGCGAACAGGCTCCACAATTTCGTCCATACTATTCTCCACGATGAAATAATACAGGTATCAATTGAGCCACATGGCTTTCAGCTATACCCTGCTGATCCTGGCCACAGGCATTCCGGCTGGGACTGCGAATATATTGCACCATGTAGATATGAAATGTGTTTCAACGGTATGCATGTGTAGTATCACAAAATGGAATACCTGTGCTGACGCTTTTTTATGTTTCCAGCTCTTCCGCAATACTGTTTCAATCAACGGCATACAGTTGGTCGGTAGCGATACAGATCAAGAAACAAACGCGAGATATTTAAAGATTCTCGTCAGTGGATACATCCAGAACAAAACCCCAGTAACCTGTACAGCAAATTTTACGGTATACTTCTGGTACGGTGAGCACAGAGTGAGGATGCCTGATGCATGTTTTGTGGTATGCGCACTCAAACAAATGCGTTGCGGGTTTGAGCTCGGATATGCAGAGTTTACGGTACGGAAGCGAGTTATAGTAATGTAGAGGTTTGATTAATTCATTTCTAGAACTTCACTTTCAAGGCAAACGACGACAACATGCAAGAAGTTCACGGACGGTTCCAGCCACTCCATCCTCCGAGCAAAGAGGTGCAGAAATTTATATCATCATACTATACGGAAGATCTGCCATTGAATATCAAGCTTTGCGTCGAGAACATCACCACAAACATTTGCGGAAAGCTGTTCAACATGCAACACTTCGAGACTCACACACAGATAATGGGGCTGGGACTCAAACTGATTAGATGTGTAACTATATACGTCAGAATTATTCCATACCTCACGAAGCAGAGTTTATCATTCAGATTCTATTTCCGTGAGCAAAACAGTTTCTTGCGTCATAAGTTGCCATTCTGACCATGTTTTGTGTACTGATGCAGATAATCCGACAGAGTCTGAGCTCAGAATTCATCGGTTCTCAATTGAAACGGTCATCCTCGGGCTTCGTGCTTTCTACGTTGATTACACATTCCCAAATAACCAGGCCTTTGTGCTGAGTGTATGTTCACGCCTTTCTGTATGGAATCATCTGTACTGACTAAGTATAAAGCCTAAGGAGACTCTGTGGAGCCCGGAAATTCCAAACGCGTTTCTCGTTGGCAGATTCATTTCCTTTCGGCTGCTGCTGGCTCGTGCAACTACGCTGAATGTGAATATCAATGCCGCCGCGGTGTCGTGAGTGTTCATTTCTGATATGCTGATTTGTTAACCTGCTGCTTACAGCTCTTCTAGGTTTGGTGAATACCGCTTCAACAGAATGAGCTTTGATGTACATGATGTTCCGTTCAAGTAAGTACCCATCTACTGGCTTAGGATTACCTCTGATCATGCTGAGAATAGGCTATACCTTCTGGGTGGTCCTCGCAATCCACCGTCTGCTGAACTTACACAGGCTCTCATCGATTAGGAAAACCGGCCAATATGTGCTTTACGGGCGTCCTGTTACGTACTTGCAATAAGAATGACCAATGTAGTGCTCACATTATTGTGTCTCGGAAATGGGGGAGCTTTTGACGCTGCAATTGGTTCCGTAATTCCTTTGCCTGAGAATTTTTCTTACCGAATTGATGACCAACTCAGTTTAGCAGCAAGCCAGTTGATTTACAGATGGAGTTGTACTCTAGAATGGTAAAGCTATTGACAAGTTCAACGATAGGACATTGACACAGTAGTATCTCATGGGTATAAGTGAAGCAAGCTGTAACACAGCTCGATGCAGTTGCTCTGCCATCTCTGAGACCAAACATCTAACTTTCAGCTTTGGAATATGCAATGTTGATCCTAATGTTACGTACATAGTATCATCACACTTAGTGATGTGCAAAGCACGGCTCAAAGCCGTGAGCCGGGCCTGGCCGAGCCGACTTAAGCCGGGCCGAGCCGAGCCTTGGGGGCGGCTTAAGACGGCTCAGGGCCCGGCTTGGATCGTGAGCCGGCCGTAGCCGAGCCCTGAGCCAGCGGCTTTAGGCGTGCAGCTGTGGTGTTGTTAGAATTAGCGAAAATGGGCCTCTTGGTTTAAGATTTTGCATCAATTCACCTTATATGATCTCAGCGACCATTACAATGACTTGTGATCTGCTAACACGGTGTGGAACATTGTGACTACTGTTGTGATCGGGGTTGTGATTGAGATCTGGATTTTCGGTCAACATCATAAGCAGCTGTAAAAACACTTGTAGATCAGATTATCAACAAATAGTAGACATATAAGCATTCTGAATATGTTGTGCTGTCATTTGAACTGCACAAGCCAATAATTCCGAGGTCCTACCTGATTACCCATAAGCCACGGCCTGAGCCTGAGCCAGGCCCAAGCCGGCCTGAGCCGTCAAGGAGGGCCCGGCTTGATATTCTGCTGAGCCCGAGCCCTTCAAAGCCGGGCCCAAGCCCCGGGCTTTGAGCCGAGCCGTGCTTTGCACATCACTAATGATTCACACTAGTTACTGTGTCATGAGAATATAAATGTAAATCACAACAATTAATAGCGACTTTAGCACAACCGCTGCTGAAGCCTTAGAGTCCTTGGCTACTCATAACTGATTATGCCAGGACAATCGATGACTTCATTTTCCGCAAGGAAATCACCGGTGTCCGACACCAGTGATTTCCACTATCTGTATTGTCGACTTAACGATCTCAGTTTCAGTCGGTCTACAGGAAGTGTTTTGCTCCATATTATCGGCACTGTAAAGCACTGCCCTGCCCACAGATGTTCCCATTAGTTGCAGTAGAATGTCCTCACATCAGGAAATATTGGTGAGGTACCACTTCCGTGTAAGGCTCCAACCATATAATGTATATACCATGTATACATGGTTTTATATATATACTATATGCATGTAAACACATGTGGCCGAGTACATGGTATATACATGGTATATACATAGTATATGGTTATTGTGAATGAAATCATAGTAGACTCTCAGCTGACATTCTAAATGGTGTACCTGAAGTAGTTATGTGCAGTGATGTGCAAAGCCTGGCTTGGCTCGAATCCCAGGGCTTGGGCTCAGCAAAATGTCAAGACAGGTCCTTCTTGACGGCTCAGGCCGGCTCAGGCCCGGCTCAGGCTGAGGCTGTGGCTTATGGGTAATCAGAAAGGACATCGGAAGTATTAATTTTTACAGTTTGAAATGGCAGTGCAATGTACTCAAGATGCTTATACATCTACTACTTATTGTTATTTAAATCTTCAATTGCTTTTACAGCTACTTATGACATTGACGAAAATTCAAATCCCAATCACAACAGCAGTCTCGGACTTTCATGCCGTGTTTGCAAGCCACAAGTCATTGCAATGGTTTTGGAAATCATTTAGGATGGAATTATGCAGTTTCCTGTCCCAAAGGGCCAAATTTTGTTGAGTACAACAGATCTCTTGCTGTGCACCTACAGCTGCCGGCTCAGGGCTTGGCTACGGCTGGATTATGATCCAAGCCAGGTCCTGAGCCATCCTGAGCCACTCCCAAGGCCTGGATCGGCTCGGCCTAACTTGGCTTGCTCAGGCCCGGCTCACAGCTTTGAGCCGGGCTTTGCACATCACTAGCTATTAGTTTTACAGATTGTATGGTGCAGCAGTCATATGAGATTTAGGCATTTTGGTATCCACACAAATGTGAAGACGTCAATAGTGCCACATAGTAGTGATTGCATCATGTATATGCTCATGCATACAAGTTTCTTATTGCCTCGCACATTGTGCACAATTTCTGAGCCATTCCCTGCTACTGGTGTTGCTGTGAACATTGAAACCCATTTTTCCTCACATCAGCCAAGTGCTGATACATGTAGCATGTCACTGAAGTGTCAGACAGAGCCCAGATACTAGAGGACTGAGTAGGATGTTACTTCATTGAAGTCAAGCTGAGGATTGAGTTTGGTGGGTTTCTACTATGTATGCATGAGTCTCATGTGTGTACCTATGTGTCTCACATACCTGTAATGGTTTAGCAGTGTCTGGGTAGTGGAATAGAGCTAATAGACTTTGTTAGACCTTTGTCAAGGGTTTCTGTGAATTGTGATATGGCTGGGAATCTGTGATATGTGTATCTACTGATCCCTGAATTATGATTGGGTTAAAGTTATATGGATGCTTCCTGGAATATATGGGTGGTTCTGATATTCTCAGGAATGCTTCTGTGAAGTGTAAACTAATGAAAGAAGTGAACTTAGTTCTTGTGTGGCTTTTGACTAAATATATCTCTGGTAGATCAGGAGCTTGTTGAACCTTATGTTTAGATGTCGCCTTATGGAATACTCGAGGTATTGGGGTTATTAGAATGTTTCCTAGGGCTTCTGTGATATTGTTAGGGGTTTTGTTGGAAGGTCTTCTGTGATAGTGGGATTGTTATGGGTCATATACCCATTCGTATATTCGATGTGTGAATATAATTTGTTCTTCTGCACGTAGTCCAGTGGACAAGTGCAAGGCGCATATATCTGCAATAAGCCTTCGGGCCCTACATTAAGGACTGTAGGGGATCGTTCAATATCCAATACATGTTAAAGGATATAATCTGTTTGGGTGCAAGCCTTGTGGAATATGAGACTTGCCTAAGTCCAAGAAGTTGGTGTGCACTTTGAGGACTTAGTCGGTTCAAGAGCTCAGAGAATACTGAGTGCAGTTTCCTACATTTGAGAACAAGTATAAGACTTCTTGTTTATACAACAAGGTTGAGCTGAAGAGCCTCGACGGTAAGTACATATGGCTTTTATACTCCGTTAGGGTTTTTGGGGTCAAGTCCTTCCCAGATGTCCAGATGTCACCGATACTATCTACACTATAGTATGAAACGGTTGATAAGTATGTAGTGATATATCTGAGATGATAGATAGGAATGATGATGGCAGTTGAATGCCATCCACTAATCAGTGATTGATAAATACGAAACACAACAGAGTCAGATCTGTCAAGATCAGGTCAAGTATTATCTGCTAGTACAACTGGGGTTGAGCCCAGCACACATTATGATCAACCAGGGGGTCAGTTGTGCGACGAGTCCCTGTATCATATTCGCCTAATGGTAAGTTCTGTCCACATCAAAATAATATCTGTAACAGGGATTTACTGGTTTATCTTTAATGCTACCGTGATTTGCAGTGTTATTGTTGTGAGTTTTATTGGAGGGTTTAAAGTCGAACTGGGTTGTCTTTGGATTGAGTTACCTGGGATGTGGATTTGGTTTGGAAATTAATGTGGCTGGTTCTTAGAATCCTGACATGAAGGTAGAGACAATCTACATAACCATATGAGCAAAGCAATGGCTATGCTGAGGTCTCTTGAAAATCACATGTCCAAAACCATGTATATTATATGGTTGGAGCCTTAGTCCCATGTTGCTTACCCCCTGATCTGTAGATATCTGTAGCAGTTTAGATCAGGCAGTAGCATGGTAGCAGTGGTAGCTTGCTGACATCTACGAATTCATTGTGGCAAATGTCCCATAAGATGTCATACATCCTGTCATTATGACCTGACATCAGAAGCTAGAGTGTCTGGAGCCTCATGTCTATCAAGCAGTAGTAATTTTATGGTTCCTTTCAGCACAGTGTGTTACGGATCGAATATCCGTTCAGCTGAAATAACTAAGTCAAGTTACTCAGTGTATCGAGTAGTGCACTACTTGTCGGACTCAGCAGAGTCGAGCGTCGATATACAAGCTGCAGGCTTAATTGCTTAAGCCTTTGAGAATGAGTATAAGATCCTTGTAGTTCAACAAGGTCAAGCTGAGGAACTCGACCAGTATTTACAGCAGGTTTTATACTACAATTCTGTAAGCAGGGTCCTAGTGTCCTTGGTACTGCTACCACTAAGTCCATAAGGCTAGTGTGCTAGGATAACTAATTCAAAGCATTGCGGTTGAGCACAACAGTGGCTGAAATGTAGGAGTCCAGCGGTTAGACACAATATATCAACTAGAACCTGATACACCGCGAGACTATGGGCATAGGGTTGTTGTACATGAAATGGGGGTCGCTGGTTGAACAGGGATCCCTAGAAAATAAATGCATCCTGGAGTGGTTGAACGCTAAGTCCCCTCCTTCAGTGAGGCATCAACGAAAAGATATTCAGTCGTCATTGTGTGGACCGTAACACAGTGCAGGCACGTAGGTGCCTAAAGCAGTAGCATGAATGAGATCCCATCGTCAATCACATGGGGTCTGCCAGCACCAAGCCACAGATGCGGTTCGCAGTCCACCCTGGCTCGAGCATCCATCTGGCTTGTACATGCCTCGAGTGCAATTGCTGGCTCGTCGTGCTTGTCACACTGCCTCTATGTCAGCAAAGTGCGAGATTGTAGATATACTCATATCTATGTAGATATACCTAGCAGGTCCTGTAAATGTAGCCGGACCAGTATAGTCATATATAACCCCCTTATAGTAGCAGGTCCATGCAATAGCAATTGCCCAAGGGACACATTCTTGCAAGGACGCTGCACCCAGGCGAGTGCTATTGCAAGGACCTTACCTGAGGCCCCTGAAGCTGCAAGGACCTTATCTGAGGCCTTGCTACTACAAGGACCATATAATAGCGGTCGCCTGTGGAGGCGGTTTCTCCTGGAGGGCTAGTACTATATTAGACTGTGTTGTTTCAGACCCAGGAGTATGATGCCAATGAAAATTCGCATCATATTGAAACATGAATGTGTGCTAATGGGAGGACTACTAGTTGAAGCATACGGCCTTCCGCATTAATGGCGTTCACGTCATCCATTGTAATCATTGTCTTTGCACTTGCCATCCTCATCCCTGCCCCTAAGCCCATCATCGCAAAACTCTCCCCCACCAACACCTCCTCCGCCAGCACATGCAAAGAGCAGGCACAGCAGGACCTACAGTGGGGTCGGTATGGATAGTAGTATGTGATGCTGCTGTTCCACGGCCGATCAGAACTTAAAATCAAATACTATATGTATGTACGTACCAGTACTGCCAGGTGGTGAGATGGCAGCGGGTGATCAATGCAAGTGTCAAGTATCTCAAGAAAAAGAGGAAGGAAGTATACAAGTCCGTGTGCGACTTCACGTACCAAAACCGTGCGCTGGGTGGGCAGGGCCATGGGAAATGGTGTGGGTTGGTACGGCAATCATGAGGAGCTTGTGAACACTGAAAAATCACCATGAAAAGCACATATATGCACACAGAAATGGAGAAAATATGACAGTCAATGCACCGGATATTGAGGAGTGAGGGTGAGGAGTGCCCAAAGGAATGCAGCGACAGGTGCTGTCCAGCACTTGGCACATGCTATGGCAAGCATTCCCGTAAGCTTTATGGCAGTAGGGTTGATCACAGCTCAGTAGGACATGCAGGGGAAGAAAGAAATATACATACTGTGCACACAGTGAGTAAGTAGGGTTGCAAGGAGAGACCACAACATGTGACACCGAGAGGGAAAGAGACGAGCTAGAGAACGGCACACACATCGACTTGGATATGCACAAGTGATAGACTGCACCTGGGGTGTCACAAGGATGCCACTCCATGCATCGAGGGAGAGAGAAGGTTGAGTATGTTGACAGTGACGAGAGCCGGCCTTTAAGCTTTATGGTACTATGGACAGGATTCAGGAGCTGTCTAAAAGTATGACAGGTTACAAAGTATGACGAAAGGTGTTGCCTAATCAAGCAAGGGACTTACTAAATTGGATGGGAGCCGCGTCATGCCCGGATGCCACCCCACTGCACACCGATGCACTCCTTTTTCAATGTTCAACATTTCAACATTAATGTTTAATGTTTACTGACCTGTGGTATGTGGGTTCATCTACTCAGTATTGCTTCACATGCTTTCTGAGGAGACCGGCTATGGCTCAAATACACATACTGTGGATATGAAGTAAATGTGTGCATCTTGATCCTGCCATTGATATCAATATTCCCACCCTCATTGATACTGTGATTAGTATTTCCGTTCTTGTTAATCCTGTGATTAATATCTCCGTCCCTGTTAATCCTGCAATTGAGATCCCTGCCCTTGTTGATCCTACAAATAATATTTCCGTCCTTGTTAATCCTGCAATTAGTATCTCTGTCCTCGTTGATCATGCAAATAACATTTCGGTCCTCATTGATCCTGTAAGTACCCCACGTGTAGTATCTGCATGTATCTACATATTTCTACCGAGCTGCTATTTACAATAGTTAGTGGACTAGATATGAGAGTTCGTGTTTTGCCGATGACTAGTATATGCTCAAGCGCCGTGCTGCTGCCTGCACACAGGAGATGCACTCTCAGGGAATGTCAGACTTGGTCGTGCTAACGTCAGGCATGCTCTCCCTCGCCCATGTGTGAACCTTGTCTCACGCATGCACAGGCTCATGCTCACTAAACCCAAGTACAGCCCAGCCAGTCATGCTCCCTGTGCGGCCCAATGTTCCTGTGAGAGACGTGTATAGGGCGTGCACGGCCTGGTCTAGCCATAATGCAACTGCAGTACCTGGTCACAAAATGCGGTATACAGCATGCGGATCTGGCTCTGGCTCAACTGTATGCTCTTGGCTAAGGTGGTCATCTTGTCGGCGGCTCGAGGACGAAAAATGTGCTTCCCAGGGTCGCACTTCGTGTATCTCAAACAATCTAACAACAGTGGCAGACACGGGCAATCGGATCTTGACATTGACGATGTACGATAAGCTGACTCCGGTCGGGTTTGTGTGGTACATCAGCCACGCGGATGAGCCAGGAAAAGGTGCATTGCACTCTCGCTCACTGCATGGATCATTGCACTCGCAGATGCAAGCATTCCCTCCTCGAGTCCATGTAATTTCCGGGCCTCGGTCACGTTTTGCGTTTTGCATATCCGAGCCTCTACGCTAGATCTGTTCGCAAAGGCACCCATGTGACTAATTGAAACACTCCATTGGTTGCTGGAAAAAGCGATCTTGGGTGTAGAGTTTCAGTCACCGAGATTAATTTAGCAACTGCGCTTTGTTAGTGCTGCGCAGTTGCCCAAGTGCTCAGTTAGCGCCAGAGAAATAAGATTAATCTGTGTTGAGCAGATTAATCTGACTTAATTTTCTAAAAACTATGTGAGACAGAATCAAACTGCAAGCCATAGCAACACAATGAGCAGACATGAATTATACCATTACACTAAAAGGATTTGCTAGATTACAATTGTATTAATTATACCAAGAGTTTTTTGCTCTCCCAAACTTCGGCCTAACAAAACTTTTTCATCAAATTTTAAGCTCCTAGCCTTGATAGCTCTATGTTGGGTGTAGAATTATGACTATAGTATACTTTTACTGTAGCTAGTGCTTCAACTGACCAATTTCTTAAAGCCAATGAATTACTTGACATTTTTGAATGACCGAAAATTTTTCATTGTTGGGTATATAGCATATGAAGAAGCCCACTTGCTGTGTCACTCCTTGGTATAGCACTCATGGACATCTTGTATGCTGGCCCTGCTGTTCGGAGGTTGAGAGTTCAATCCCTCTTAGTGTGGTTCATTTTATCAATTTGGTAGATTAATCTACAGATTGATATGCACATGGGGAACTGTGCAGCACTAACAAAGCACAGTTGCTAAATTAATCTCAGTGACTGAAGTCCCTCCTCGGGTACTTTCAATGTCTGCAAAAACATCCTGCTAGCAACCAGACAAGCAGATTAGGGTTACACAGGTGGCAAGCTGAGCATTCTGTGGTATACATGCTGGCCACACCCATGCTAGCAGCCCTGATGAGCTACAAAGAGGTGTATACTGCTTACCTGGTATGCCCTCGATCGCTTTTCCTGCAACAGCAGCATGCGTCTATCAAACAAGGCTGTGCTCGCTGCCCTTAGCTACGTTCGTTTTGCAGACATGCGCGCTCTTCATACTGCCTATCTCTTGCGATCGCTCATGGCGTGCTGTTGATGGCCCATCTCCGTCCACCGCTATCTGCCATCTCTTCTTTTATACTCGCACGCACGGTGTTCCATCTGGGCCCGTGTACAATGGTCCCTTATCTCCGCTCTCCCACCTCCTCGGCCCCTACTTCTCATTGCACATATGGACTAGCTTGGGTTGCCTTCTTCCCATCCTCTCCCGCTCGAACTTCTCGAACTTAAGGTTATACGCACTCAGGGTACCGAAACTTGTGTGTGAGGACGCCGTTGGCTACTCTTCCACTCTGATAGAGCCGCCCTCGACCTGAATTATATGAACCTGCCTTCACACGGGAACGGCGACTGGGCTGCCCTTGACAATAGAGCGCGTGTGCTTTGTCCGCTCGCCATTCTACTCCGTCATCTGCTGCTCTGCACCGAGGGCACGCGAGCACAGCTGAAACGCGTGCGCACACGCATTGCTAATGACGCTCTAGCGAGCCAGGCCGTCACAAGATTGAGCACAAGGATGAACGGAGAGTGCCCCCTTCCGTCCGCTGTGTGTGGGAGCAAGCGCGCCTGGTCCTACTCGTTCCCACCCCTGCTTGTCATGCATGCCCTTCGCTTTGGCTCCCTGAATTGGTGCGCGCAACACTGATGCTGTCATCTACATCGGCGTCTGCAATCGCGCGGACGGTTCGTCGGGGGCGACTCCCGCCCTTATGTGGTTGCGGACCGGTGTGCGGTCGTAATGCAATTTGCGATGGCGACCACCCGCGGGTCCGCGTGTGGCTGGTGCTCCTGCCCGTCGCTGCCTTGTCAACCAACTTTGTCCATCCCACGTCGCTTCGCGCTGCCTACTCTGCTAACCATGGACAGATGCGCTGCGCTAGATCCCGTTGCTTTGTCTATGGTACAAGACGTCTCGGAAGGCGACAAACGTGCGCGATGGCACTGCCTCTCTCCAACCTCAAGCTCGACTATAATGCTAAACCCACAGGAGATCTACTCTCATCGGATCTACAGCACTCTCCATGTCTTAGGTCAACCCGCTCAATGACACTGCTTGTTCTATCAGATACACAATCCCTGCTTCCATTGTAGATGACACCTTGGCCGGTATGTGGCATCGTGTCGAGATCATTATGTGGCCGTGCTTGTGAGTCTAGCGGCTTCGGTGATAACAACGTTATGCACTACAATGTCGCAAGACGCCTGTCGGAGTGTCTCCATTCTCAATTTTCAGGATGTTTTCGTATAATAATAGAAATTGTCAATTTCTGTATGTCTCTGGATGCTCAAAAGTATGTGGCGCCCGTCGTTGGGCGCCAACAGTCACTATCGTACGCCTTTCACTTGAACAACCTTCGACATGGCTATCAAGGTAGCTAGGAAGACTGCCATCGCAGCATCCCACCCTGATCTGGGACTTTCTTACGAATGGACTCTTGCTGAAGCGGCTGGTATGACTTTAGGCGTTGATAAAGTTGCCACTCCTCGGACGATCCGATTCATCGATTGCAACGCCTACTGCGCGGAGCGCATTCTGCGCATATGGCAGGGAGCCGATGTCGAAAAGCTAGCTTCGTTGCCATATGCTGCAATCTCTTATGTCTGGAAAGGCAATCACAAGCCTCCTGTCTCTTCATCGTTTGCTGTTGAAGGGGCGGAAGACGGCGATCGTCTGTCTCTCGAAGTCCTACACACTGTCTGCTCTATCGCACTGCGTAAGGGCATCCCATATATCTGGCTCGACCGCGTATGCATTATGCAGAAGCTCAAGGATGACAAGCACTGGCAGATCAGGAACATGGCTGCCGTCTACCGCAGCTGCCGCTCGTGCATTGTGCTTCCAGGTGGAATCGGGGGCTTTGTCGATGTGAGCGAGCAGACATCATGGATACAGCGATCGTGGACGTTACAGGAGACGCTGCTTCCTCCGGATGTTATCTGCATCGTTGGCTGGGAGCTAGGGAGCGGATGGTTGCGCAACAGCGCTGAAACCCAAACCATCGAGGTTATCCCAGAGAACGGTGTGCTTGTATTCCCACTTCTGCATGCACTGAGTGTAGGCACGCGGCCGTATTTCTCATCCACGCACCCCGACTATAGCGACGACTGGATTGACCTTGAGTGGTCATTCCTTGCTTGTCGCATGTCGCAGCTGCTAGAGCTCGAGGTTGCACTTCATCAAAGTGGAGATGAGCGGGAGAGTGCCATTTGGCGTTGCGCGCTGATGCGCACATCGACAAGGGATGTCGATGTCATCTACAGCATCATGGGACTGTTCGACGTTCAGCTGGACCCTGCACAGTATTCGGGGCGGACCGAAGCTACCATTGCCCTTCTCAGGGCTATCACAGCGCGCGGAGGGAAGGCAACTTGGTTTGGCGCATCAATGACGGCACCGATCTCATCTGTGCTTTGTACAATGCCACCAATGCCTGTATCCACTAATCAAGAGGAGCCATCAATTCTCCTACCAGATGGCAGCTTGATGGATGCGAGATCTGCTGTGACGGGTGTTGATTGGTATTTGCACGATCCTCCGACTGGGACTGTCGACAGTTTTGGGTTCATTCGATTTTCTGCACCAATGTCATCAGTCTCATTTGGACCTTCAACGGCAGGCTCAGATGTGCGACTAATCACAGCCGGTGGACAGAACGGGCGAGCACTGTTCAGTGGAAGGCCAGGATCTCATGCTGTAGTCATCGGAACAACAAAGCTTTACTCTCTTACAACTGTGCCACGGCGTATATGGAAGGAGACAATTTTACTCATGCTGATAGAGCCTCATAAAGATGGTGATGGGTGGCACAAAACTGGAATGGTGATGGTGTCTTCTGAGTTAGTGGCAGGATGGATGGAGCAGGAAGTCCAAGTTGGTGGCCAAGATGCAAGGTGACCTTGACTATATACCAGCTTGTTTCTGCCTGTTTTAATCCTAGGGCATGCTGGATAATCAATTCCCTCAATGACACTGCTTGTTCTACCAGACATTTGATCCCTGTTTGCATTATGGATACCACATTGGCCTGGGTGTGCTATTGTGTCAGGATCATTATGTAGTTGCACTTATTGTTACAGATCAAATTTTGTTCAGCAAAAGTAACTGTGTGAGTTACTTATTTCTCTAAGTAGCATACTACTTGTTGACTCTAGGTTGACAATGAAGAGTTTGAACTTGAATATACTGGCAGAGCTTGGTCACCCAAGTTTGAGAATTTGAGAATGGGTATCAGATTCTTGTTTGTACAACAAGGTCAAGCTGAAGAGCTTGGCCAGTATATACATCGGATTATATACTGTGAACTATCAACTAGGGTCATAGTGTCCTTGGTATTGCTACCACTAAGTCCATAAGGCTAGTATGTTACACCAACAGATAGAAGTGCTGTGGTTGTGCACAACAGTGGCTGAAACATGATGGGTACTGTAGTTGAATACAGAAGGTACCTAGGAGCTCTGATACAAGGGCAGAGGGTTGATAACTCAGAAATGAGACCCTGGTTGAGCAGGGGTACCAAGCATGCTGTGTGCTTGTAGGCAGTTGAATGCCAAGTCTCATTGTATGCTAAGTCCTATTGCATAGGTGTCACAGAATGTTTTGTGATGTCTCCCAGCTTTTTATTATACGTTTTACAGGTCTTCTACAGTGAGCATAGCCCCCTGTAGCCTCAGTGCTCCCCCACATCTATTCCCATCATGCCGCATCTAATTCCAGACCCAGTATATCACATGCGCTCCCAGGTAGTGTGCACTCTGCCATGCTTACATCACAGTCACATTAGGTACATGTAGTGTTATGGTAGTTACTCAGTCCCTTTGCAACTAGTGCGGTACTTGCGCACAGGCCGGTGCTTTAGGGTAGCACCACCAACATGGTGCTCATGTATATAAGCATACAAAGATGAGGCTTACTCCTCATCTTTAGGATTTTTGGCAATTAGGCTTAGGCCCCTTTCTTGCATGCTGTCTGCATGCCAGTCTTGTCTATACACCTTGACTGTCTTGCTGGGCATTCAGTAGCTTTCCATCCTCAAGGGCTATAGAGGTACATGCTGTCCACATATCACGTATAGGCATAGGTATAGGCTTCCCCAGCAGGCCGGTTGCACAGATCTGTGAGTCTGTGTCAATAAGGGGCAATTTAGAGAATATTTGACCGCATATTACTGTAGCACTTATGAGCTTTAACCAAATGTGTAACATTACACTATTGCAAGATGCCTTGCTTATGCCCTTGATTGCTCTTTCTGCAAGAAGCAGCAGTGTGCTACTTGACTTGCCAAGTAATTCACCCAAGTTACCATAGCTGAATGGATATTCAATCCATAACATTTATGAGTCCATGAGTCTTTTATATCATCACATGACTAATATTCTCACACTACATAGCCTACAAAATGAAATAATGAAAGATTTCCATACGTCACAGTTTCTGAGACATGGGTCAAACTGCTCTACCCTGGTATGAACCTATGGCCCTCTGACCCCTCTTCTGGCATGTTAGCCACTCCGTCATGGACTACTACACTGGTATGTCATGTGACCCCTTAGATTACAGCGTTTAGATTACCACCAGCCCAGTATCTAGCACCTGACCACTTACATAAGAGCATCCTTATATTGCGCACAGACCATGCCTTTAGGGCAGGTCCAACAGAGTAGTGTAGCGATCCCTTCATGTATATATATGACAATGACTGAGGTCTTATACCTCGGTCCAATTATACTTGGCTAGGGGCATGTGTGCCCCTGGTCCTAAATTCTCTTACTTGTCTGCTGTCTACGACATCATCTCTTATCCTTACCCTTGCTTGTCTGAGAGTGACCATACAACCTCGACCTGCACAGTAGAGGGTGATACTTAGGCTCTGAGGGATAGGTGGTAGACACAGGGTTAGTTCTGTGTCACCATAACCAGAGCTGTCAGTTACAAAACTGTTGACAAGGGTGACCTCTAAAGAAAATGGCATATCTCTCTGACAACATCATCAGATGTTGGAGTAGAGACTCCATTTTGAAGCATAGATGTATGGCTTTGAAACACCATTATGTTTATACAAAATAGTGAGATATAACCAAAGCAATGTGAATTAAGCAATCTTGTCAACAGTTTTGTAAGTCACTGTAGTATTGATTTTCTGATGCCTCACTGTATAATGAGACTTAGCATTCAACCACCTCACTGCGCACTTTACTCTAGAAACCCCCATTCAACTGGTGACCCTCATTTCATGTCCAACACTCTATGCCCATACATTCCAGTCATATCACATTCTAGCCTGTATTCTGTGTCTAACCACAGGGGTTCTCATGTCTCAGCTTCTGTTGCACTCAACCGCAACATTCCTATCTGTCAATGTAGCATACTAGCCTTATGGACATAGTAGTAGCAGTACCAATGACACTGTAACCCCAGTTGATAAGTAGTGGTATATAATCTGATGTATATACTGGCTGACACAGTGCCACTCACTGTGCTACTGGTGCTGCCAGGGGCCTCACAGACTAGTAAATCATACAAAAGAGATCAACGCAAGTGATCACGCAGATAGAGTGAGCAAGGGGGTGAACCTCAATGTTGAGAATAACAAGACTGGGGAGTAAGCCCCAGTCATCATAATGTAGCATACATAGCATAACAAGCTTGCTAAGTCTACCCTAAAGTGACCTGGCCTGTGTGCAACCCAACACCCAGCCATCACAACGGTAACTAGTGTAACATTACATATAACTACCAGTGACCATGATATGTGCCTGCACCTATCTAATCAGACTAACAATCTAAGTACCACATGATCCCCTAGGGGTGCAAGCCATAGAATGATCTGTGACACTGGCTAAGTTCCTTAGCTTGACCTTGTTGAAATTACAAGGTTCTTATACTTGTTCTTGAACTTAGGAAACTAAGCTCCAAATTGTATATTGAGGCTCTGACTCTCTGGTACCAGCCCTGAGATCGCAAGTAGTGTGCTACTAGACCTGCTAAGTGTTACAGATAGAATATCCATTCAGCTGAAATAACTAAGTCGAGTTACTCAGTGTACTGAGTAGTGCACTACTCGTCGGACTCTGCAGAGTCAGAGCATCAATATACAAGTTGAGGGCTTAATTGTTCAAGCCTTTGAGAATGAGTATAAGATCCTTGTAATTGCAACAAGGTTGAGCTGAGGAACTTGACCAGTATTTACATCAGGTTATATACTGCAATCCTGTAGTTGGGGTCATAGTGTCTGTGGTACTGCTACTATTAAGTCCATCAAGCTAACATTTTAAGTACATAAAGGAGAAGCATTGCGGTTGAGCGCAACAAGGGATGAAATGTAGAATACCTGTGATTAGACACAGTGCATCAGCTAGAACATGATAGAATGGAGAGCTATGGGCATAGAGTTGTTGTACATGAAACAAAGGCCTCAGTTGAGTGGGGATCCCTAGAATAAAGCACATGATGGGGCAGTTGAATGCTAAGTCCCTCTTTACAGTGAGGCATCAAAAGAAATATATGAGTGTACCTGTGCAGACCATAACACTAATTAACTTGCCCAGTTATCTTAGCTGAATGGGTATTTGATCCATAGCAGAAGGTCAAGCTCTAAATGTACTCACTCACTGAAGTGCAAAGTCTGTGTAAAAATTTGACATAGACCTCCCAATGCAACTGATCCAGCTGCTCCCCAGAGTATATTGACAGATCTACTATGCAGCAAATATGAGTGGAGAGACCCCCCAGCAGGGTTCTTCACAACTGGAGGATATCTGGTCATCCCCACCCCGGATCAACTCCTCCCTCAGTGGATACAGCTCCCCCCATCCTCAAACAACCCCTGGGCCCAGACCTGCACCGCATTCAAACAATTCGGACAAACCGCAGATTGATGACACCTTCCCTCACAATTAATCGGACAGGCAATGGACAACAGACAGGAGGACAGATGACAAACCCACCCCCACCAGTGGAGCCTTGGGTATGGGAAGTACAACCATGGGTGGTGGAATTACTCCAGGAAGTGGAAAGACAGGCCAGGGCACAGGGGGAGTGGCAACAACCCTCTGCTGACTCATAATACGCTCATTAGCAACCCTATTGGAACAGGTCCCCCCAGAGGAGCTCCTGGAGGAGGAGGACTTCCTGGAGGGAGAGGTCCCCCAGGCAGCAGAGGTCCCCCAGGCAGTGGAGGTCCCCTAGGCAGTGGAGGTCCCCTAGGTAGGAAAGGTCCCCTGGGTGGCAACCCAGGAGGAGGACTGCCAGGTGGTGGAGCACCAGAAGGAGAATCCCCCTCAGGGTGGGGCAGACAAGCCCAACCACCAGCCTGAGGGAACCACATAAAGCTTGCCACCCCAGAACCCTTCAAAGGGGAATGGAAGAAGCTACAACTATTCAAGAATGACTGCAACAGCTGGTTCACCATGTCTGCAAATGACTTCCAGAACAACGGTCAGAAGATTCTCTTCATTATGTCCTACATCCATGGCAGTGACTGGGTAGACCAGTGGAAGGAAAATTATTATGCCAAATACACCAACCTGACCATGATGCAGTACACCTTGCCACCCCTAGCCCAGTTCAGTGCCAAATTCGATGCAGCATTTGAACCCATTGAAGAAAGGTAGAAGACTAATGATGATCTCTTCTCCCTCAAACAGGAGAAGAAAAGTATCGACGATCTCAACACTAAATTCAACAACCTCATAGGAAAGACAGGGTTGGACCACTGGACCTGTGACCTGCTCTTTGTCACCTTGTTTAAAAGGGCCATCAAGCTGGCACTCATGATGCACATTATATACATTGTTCCCCAGTCCATACCCTTGAGGGGTGGATGAAGCAGGCATTGATCAACAAAAAAAAATTAACACCTTCATCAAGGGATGAGGAAGTGACAAGAAGAAGCCCCAGTGGCATGGGAATGGAGGAAGAGCCTCGAACACCTCAGCCCCTGCACTCCCCATGAAAGACCCTAATGCAATGGACATTGATCACATGACTACCAAGGAGTGGCACAAACTCCAGATAGAGGAGCAATGCTTCAACTGCAAAGAAAAGGGCCACCTCTCCAGCAATTGCCCAAAGTGGAAGAAGAAATCCCCAGCCAAAGAGAGAACTTGGAAGGCAGAGACAGCCAAAGAAGGCACTTCCACAGCACACATTGAAGAAGTCAAAGAAGAGAATGATGATGAAGAGGATGGCTCCACAGCAGTAGAAGAGGCAGTGACTGCGATCTGGGCCCTCAGAGCAAGGAACCCGTTGTTCCTTGCCCAGATCCTCAATGAGCAGGATTTTGAGTAGGGAGGAGGTGCATGGTCCTATCTCCTGAGTGCACAGCCCATGTAATTACCTTGTATGAACACAACAAATCGCTATTCATCCCCATAACCCTGGAGCTGCAGAAAACTGTGAAAGTAAATGCCCTCATTGACTTGGGAGCCATGTCTTGTCACAGGCCAATTTCATTCAATTAGCCAACAACTAGACAACACCAACAAGTTACCTTATCCTATCTTATCTTAGTGCCCATTCCATATATAGTAACCCTAGTCACATGCCAAACCCTAACCCGACCTATGTGGTAGCCACTAGATTAGATCACCAATCACAACTTGATCACGATGTGATCGTATGTTTCACCACTATGATACCATAGATACAGCATCATGGCTCATAATGCCATAACATGTACAAACACCTGTAGAGCTTATATACAGGCCTGCAATGTCATGGGCGAAATGTGACTCACACTTAAACTCATGCTAAGTGCTTCTAACTACAATCACCTACACTCACTACACAGCACCATTACCGGCAGCTAGGATATATATGTATAAACACTACACTAATATATATAGGGGGTAGAGTGTGGGTTCAGACCTTATTCTGAACTTGGCACTCTTCCACCTGCCTCACCCCAATTAGCTCTGTGGGCTATGGGTGGTCTTGTCATAAGTTCAGAATCCACTACCATCTGGGCTGCTGGTCTAAACCCGAGGCTACTGTGGAGATAAGCTCCCATGTTACCTTCTTGCATGACAGGGATACAATGCTGACATGGCACCCTTGTCGCTACGACCTACGGTGGTAGACTACCACCTACGACACAACAGTGTTTCCCTTGACGCACAAGGTGGCTTGTTGGACGAGCAACAGTGGAAGACTCCTGCTTACAGAAACACAACAGCGTGCCCAATGCACAACCCCAGGCAGTACCCACTTACATAAAAAAGGAATACAAAACTGACAAAATAGAAAAAACCCACTATACACCACAGATGCGCTGGTCAGACGCGATCGGCATCACAACACGCCGGTCGCACTGCGACCAACACACACTACGCCAACATCGCCTCACCACGCATCAATACACTGGTGCCCCACTCCCTGCTTAGTCAGCAAAGGGAGTGCACCAACATGGCCCGCACTCACAGGCCAAGCCACCTTGTCTCAAGCCAAACAGTAAGACAGCACAACACACGGCATGTCGCCTCACAGCGGTGTGCCCCTGAGGTGCTGTCCCCGCTTCACCGTTCAACCACACACCCACTACAAGCGATGGCACAGCCTCACAGCACCACCGCACCCTGGTAGCTCCTAGAGCCTGGTACAATGGGACACCGCCAATACGACGCAGTCCCATGGCAATGGCTTAGCACCCCATGCCACTACTGTGCACCCTTACAGGCCGCTACACGAACGTCGCCTCACCATGCATCAATACACCGGCACCCCTTAGTCAGCAAAGGGAGCGCACTAACGCAGCCCGCCCGGCACAGACAGACACACCGCCCGCCTTTGCTGCAAAGCATTGATGGTGCACGTCTCGCTACAACATAAGTAAGACAACACACCACCACCAGCATGGAACGCTGATGCCGCTACGTGTGGACTCACAACACCGAAATGCATACACACGAGATGGGGCGGTGCACCCACTGCACCTATGCAAGAGGCCTTGGGCCATACATTTACATGCACCCATGAACCGTCTCATGAACACCACGCCGGCCACGTACAAGGCCACTTACAACGCGACAAGCCCAGCCCGTTACAACAATGCAGTGACGGCGAAGACGATGCTGGACAGGGGTATCTACCACCACCAGACACACACTGGATGGGGGTACATCCATGCCAACAGTTCACCACCTCAGCGGGGGACATAACCTACACAAAAAAACACAGAAAATTGAAACCCACCCACCACCCCAGTCAAGACACCATCCCAGGAGCATCCTGGTCCATCGAGGATGACATAATGGGCCGGGGGTAGGGTATGGAGGAAGGTACTGACAACCCAAGACAAGCAAAGCCCAAGAGACAAGGGCATAGCATGACAACAACCGAGGGAAGACCGAGGAGGGAAGCCCAAGGTACGATGATGAGGAAGGGGACTGACCAAGGAGGTCGGACTGAGGATGAACGACGATGCATACCGAGCGAGGAGCTCGCATGTAGACCCGCCAAGGAGGAGGGCTGACAATGACGACTTTTTCCCACCCTACCGCCGCCGTCGACTCACCTCTTGCTGTGCAGACGTGTCGCTAGAGATGGGGGTGCATAATACGAAAATCATATATTACAGGTACTCTACAGGTTGCAAAGAAAACCCTTACGACCTACAGCGGCGAACACAGAAGTCGCAACATGACACCAACCCTCACAGGGACCTCATCGGTCACTAATGCACTCAACCCTACAAGGGGCCCAAGGGCAGGCAATTTACGCTATATGGCCACGCCTGGACGGGGGTAGTTCCCCCTCGTCCTAATACCTTCCAGAGCAGTAGATTCCTGCTACAACCCTACAATGGCAGCAACTCCCCCCGCCTTACAACCTCTCGCGGCGGTAGTTTCCCACCGCAACGACTCTTCTACAGGCCGGCGGTAGTCTCCCCCCACCTTGCAATGTTTCTTTTACAGGTTTTTACAGATTACACTTACACCGACAGTACAGCCCCACCTACATACTTACAAAAACACAAGAAAATATAGGATAAGAATTTGGCATCGAGATGACATGCTAGAGATGGGGGTGATGTCATGGGCAAAATGTGACTCACACTTAAACTCACACTAAGTGCTTCTAACTACAATCACCTATGCTCACTACACAGCACCATTACCGGCGGCTAGGATATATATGTACAAACACTACACTAATATATATAGGGGGTAGAGTGCGGGTTCAGACCTTATTCTGAACTTGGCACTCTTCCACCCACCTCACCTCAGTTAGCTCTGTGGGCTATGGGTGGTCTTGTCATGCAAGCTGGGTAGCACCCCAGACTCATCTTGACCTTTTATGCCTTGAGTAGCCCTAACCAGAAATATGCCTTAAAGTGAGTACCATTTGTCACAGACTTACCTCTGGGGCACCCTCAGGCTTTTTTCCAGGGTTTCTAGGACTTGTTATGGCTTCGTGTGTACATTCCTACCCCTTAGCACCCCTTCCTCGTTACTCTCTCTTATGTTAGACACCAGACCCAGTAGATAGTCATGTGTGCCTTTCAGGTAGACATGTGTTCCCTCATGGTCACTATATCATGGTCACATCGTCACTTGTAGCACAGCCCCTGTAGTTACCCTAGTGCACAGGCCTGGTACTTTAGGTTGGCCATTACTGGCATGCTGCGATGCATGTATATAGGTTGTAGAAGATGGTCCTTACAGACCATCTTTTGGATTCTCAGCATTGGGCTTAGGCCCCTCTCTCATCTTGCTCCCTGCATGCTGGTTTTCCCACCTCGATGGTCTCGTCTGCTTGTGCATACCTGGCTAGTCTGATAGTAGCTAGGGTCGTAGCTCACCATCTGTCGCTGAGGAAGCCACTCCCTATTCACTTGCCGCCTTACATCTGCCACAGTATTAGGGGACTTTTTGAGGATCTCCAGCAGCGCCGGTCGCACAGCCTGTGAGTCTGTGTCACTATTCCCCAGGCTCTTGCTTGAGATTGTTGCTTGTGTCATGTCCTCCCTTGTTCATTCTAAGCTCATCATAAAACACAGGGTCCTAACCTGACCACTAAAACATCCAATCACCATCTGAAACATGGATGGGACAATCAACAAAGATGGGCAGGTGAATTGAGAGGTTGTCCTCCCTGTCCAATATGGAGGAAAGAGGTGCAATGTCTGCTTCCTTGTCAGAAATATCGGAAATGAAGATATGATCCTGGCTGAAGAAGGAAAGCCCCATCATTGACTTGGCAAAGGGCAAGGTCGATATTGCCCCAGAGGCCCTGGCAGAGAAGGCCAGAAATGCGGATGTCACAATCCGACTTGACACCATGGAAATGACAGTCACACCTGAGGGAAAGCTGCCCACTCGGGGAACTAACGGTGCCACATTGCATCGTCCTACTTTGGTGATCATAAGGTGCACTTCCTGTTTTAGCGTGGCGAGCCGGACATCTATAAATAGTGGTCTATCAATAGATTGGAGATGTGAAGTTTATGGTAAGAACATGATATTATGAACAAGAGATTGATGGCTATTTTCAACTGTCGAATCCCCCGGGCCAACAAGTATTGCAATTTATAGCGCTCTATGTCACTACCAAGCAACCGCTGCTATTGAAGTTCTGCGTCGAAGACATCAGTGCGAGCATCTGCGGACGGATATTCGGCATGCCACGTTTGGAGATCAAAGCGAGTATTCCAGGACTTGGACACAGGATGATCCACCATATCAAAGTCTATGTCAGATTGAATCCTTACCTCACAAAAACGAGTGTCTCAGCTCTGTTTCTGTTTCGTGAGTAATTTATGAAAGTCATCTGCAGTGCTGAGTGCTATTGCTGTCGGATTCTTGACTATGTAGTTAACCCTGTCGAAGCGGAGCTCAAAATTCACAGCTTTATCGCGGAGTCAACCATTCGTGGGCAACGTTCTTGCTATATTAAGCATATAATTCCGGATGACCAGGCGTTCGTCCTCAATGTACGTCCAATGTACTCACTGTACGAGAAGGAGGAAAGCTTACAGCAGATTGCAGCCCAAGGAGCACAAATGGGGTCCAGAGATACCAGATGCATTCTGTGTCGGAAAGTTCTGGTCTCTGCACATGGGCATGGTTAGAGCTACTACGCTCGATATAACCATCAAGTCGGCATCAGTAACGTGTGTTTTCTCCTTGCATTGTGATCTGAGCTTCGCTCTAATATAATGGGGTTGTACACCTACTATTCAGGATCGGAAATTATCGCTTAGATGGGCTAACATTTGAAATAGGAGACGTTCCTTTCGAGTGAGTACCGAGCCTTCACAAATTTCTGCCATAGCCAGCTCACCTTTTAGTGTGCAGTTCTTTCGCGATAGCAAGGAGGCTCCTCCACTGACCTCTTAATAGACGTAGGGCCAGATACCCAAATTACGGACAATCATTATTTCTTAGATTCAAGAGATGCAACACTTGCAGTTCACAATAGAACAGCTGAGCATTGAAGCAAGGAGTGAAGTATAAATCCAGTTCTATTTACTATATTATGTTTCGCGCTAACCACTATGACATTTGCGATTCTGTAGTATGTCAAGTGCATCCTTCACAAAAACCGGCGCCTATGAGGGAAAAAAATGAAGCCCTCAGTGTCGCATCACCAAACAGAGAGCAGCGACAATGCTGGAAGTATCACCCACTTAGAGTACAATCTGAGAACTTCTCCCGCACTTACGATAGGCACCTGCTACTGATGAAACCCAGCGAGCGGCGCATCTCGTCCGCACCTCGACGTATAGTCCCGACGACGGAAGCACTTGACCGACTTGCATCTGTGCCGGAATGACACGTCATCTCTCCGCGCTGCGTATACGTGCGCTTTGGAAGGATAGTTCTACGCCGCTCTCTATCCCAAAGAGATGGGGAGCGTACCAGTGCAGTTTTCTCGTACTCTGTGACGGTTCTAACGCATGGAAAGTATCGCCGATATACGCCCTAGTTCGACCGGTCCCAGCGCTCGCGAGGGTGGCGAGTTCACGGATCCGATGGACAGCCGTGTACCTGTTGGAGCGTAGCCCATGTAAGGGGGTGCTTCATTCAACAATGGCTCCACGCCGTGACACCACCACCGCCATCGCTATCCACAAAAGCGCACGACCGGCGAGGCCACGCGTGGGAACTTGGTCAGCGCCACAACGATCAGGTCGCAGTTGCTCCGGGCGTTTGATAGAGGGCGCTGAGAATGCGCTGTTGCGCACGAGGATACTGCGGGATGTGTCCTTGTCGCTCTAGGCTCGACATCTTTGCAGCAATGGTGTCGAGACGGCCTAGTTCTGGTATGGCGGAGCCCAATCCGTAGCGTGGCATGCACGGACGCGTCCTCCGTACAGCGTTTTGAACGAGAAGCCTGCGAAAGGGAAGCAAATACATCTCCGGATGACCCAAGTACTGCCGCAGCCACGGCGTCAGTCTGCAGGCAGGTGATGTGTCTGCGGGTCTCGTGTGCATTCGATGAGCCGCGCCACAGTGTCTCAGCTGTTCGACACACCGTGGGACGACGGACCATGCGGCCGAGCACCGTCCATTTTAATGTTGTATGTGGCACCGGCTGCTTTGCAGAGCGGACCGACAGGAGGCTGTTCTTGCTCGCTGCGCACACGCGCCCTTATTTGTAGCGTGGAAATCCCACAGCGAAGCGGCGGCGCCCAGTTTACATTACGCATAGATCGCGCCCTGGTGACGTAGATCGCGTCTAGAGAGCTAGCTGTATGTGGTTGCGGGGGGCGCTTCGTTCCTTGGATTGAACAATACATGCCAGGCACACATGTACGGCAATCACCAGACAAGGAATACGTCTTCCCCGTATGCGGGGTCTATCATGAAGCAAGAGATAGGTTGATTTGTGTGTACGAACCTTGACAACGGCTGCGATGGGGGTGATGCCACCACCGTGATGCCGTACAGGTGTGGCCACAGATAATCTGCTGTTGCTATTGCGACTCGAGGTGTTAGTAAGGAGTAAGATGGCCGGAGTCCCGTGGACCCAGGAACGCTGCCACGAACGGGTGTAGCGTGATGCCGACGCACCAGGTCTCAGTCCGGACATCGCGGCGTCGCGGGCGCAAAGGCGCGACGCCCTCCGTGTGGGATCGGATCACAGCAATGACGAGGGCGCACTCGCAGGGCGTTTGGGTGTGTGTCCATGTGGGCACGCGCGTGGATCATCGCACCCAGCCGCGGCAGTCGCGACGACGGCGCACCCGAACGAGATCGCGAGGCAGGCCTCTGCCCCTGGCCCTGGCGCACAGCCGGGCATGCATCCAGCGCGCGGCGGTGCGTGTCGGTCGCTGCACAGGGTGAAACGCGATGGACGAGCCGGGACTAGGCTGCGAGAAAGCAGCGTTTCAGACAGCATAGAGGATAGCATAGAGGATAGCATACACGATAACTGCTGCGCGAAAATGATCGAGATGATCTCGGCGCCCGGGGATGGCCGAAGAGGAGACTTGCCCTCCGGTTTGTCTCCTCCACACTCACCTCTCCCACCGCCAGCATGTCCACCACCGAGCCCACAAGTCGTACGCCCCGCCTGCTGCCCTGCCTGCGACCGTTTTCTGACATTCGTCCCCCAGCGCCAGCGACGACCATGAACGCTCATTCTCCCAGTCCGCCCGTCGAGCTCCGCCATATCACCTCCAACACCAATCTCGCGACGGGGCCCTCCCGCGAACGCCGCCTCTCGAACCGCAACTCGCAGCACCTCCGCACCCACCGCCTCGGCTCCCGCTCGCCCTCGTCGATCCCCTCGTCCCCCACATCAGTGTAAGCGCGCGCCCCGATCGCCCGCTATCCATGCTGACGCCGCTCCAGCCACTCGTCCTCCTCCGCCATCTTTGAGCGCGACATCGAACCCGTCACGCCCGCCTCCACCTCCCACAGCATCGCCGTCGATCCGCACCGCATTCCCCGCGGCAAGATCTCCGAGCAGCTCGAGTTCTCCGTCCCCTCCGTCCTCGACAGCGCCGCCGCCGTCCTCACCTCCGACGCGCAGGATGACGACTACGAGACCATCTCGATCGTCGCGCCCGCCGTGCCCGATGCAGGCTACCGCAGCGGCTTCACGAGCCCTATCTCGCGCATGAGCAGCCGCAGTCCGAGCCCCACGGGCATGAGCGCCAACAGACGCAGCCTGCTCTTCAGCGGCAGCCCTCTGCAGAGCGCGGGCCCCGCGCAGGGCTCCCCGCCCTCGCGCCCGGCCGCCGTCCACTCGAGCATTGCGCCGCTCCATCCGGCGTCAACCACGCCAACGTCCGCGTACTTCTCCGTCACCTCGACTGCAGAGCCATCCGAAACCGGCTCAGACGTCTCCTCGCCCACAACCGCGACGCACCACGAGTCCGCGCCACACCCGGCCGCGCCGCCGCAGGCGACGATCACCATCGCCACGGGGCTCCCGCCATCGCCGTCGCCCAAGACGGGCGCAAAGCGGCTCTCGTTCCTGTCGTACATGGACCTCCTCTCGTCGACACCCGCGTCGACGCTCCCGCTCGCGAGCCTGACGTCCTCCGCCACGGCCTTGGAGCCGCCGCCGCACCTGCCGAGCGTAATCGGCCTCCCACAAGCGCAGTACGCGGCTAGCTCGAGTGCGGGCAGCATCCACGGCTCGCCTGCGTCTGTGCTCGAGCGTGACGCTGTCCTCGACGACGTCGGCGGCGAGTGGGAGCGCGAGGGCCTCGGTCGCGGGCTCGAGGAGCGCCTCGAGGCGCTCAACGCCGTGTCCGCCGCGTCGCCCGTCGCGGGCAGGGCCTAGCCGTGGCATACCCTCCCCTTGGCTTGGTCTGTTTCCGGTTGTTACTGTATGCGGGTCGTCTATCATTCTCTCCTTTCCGTCCTCGTCTCTGTCTCTCTCGCGTCTCGACCCGGATCCTGGCCGGCTTCGAAACAAAGTAAGCGATACATTATGTCCGCGCGTAATGCGACCATTCACTGCGGCCTCGCTCTGTTGCTATCTCTATGTGGCCCGGGCGGCGTCCCTATTATCACGCCTCCGCCTAATCGCACGCCTCGCTGGTATTTATCTCTATACCCACCGTATGTTGTAATTCCGACTTTCACACTGACTGCGTGTATGCCCCGAGTCCGTTCGTGTTCGAGTACGACAGGCGTATGGCTGTAACGACTGACGATACGCACATCTCTTCTGCCTATGATACTCCAAAAGCTAGCTACGCCCTGTAGTGACCGAAATGTTATGCCAATATTTGTTGTTGCTCCGTCTGCTGCGAGATGACGTCGATCGTGCGGGGAAACAAGGTGGTGCGGTTCCCCCGGCGCTCCACCCACACCCGCTGATCGCACCGTCGATCGTCTGGGTGTGTCGCTCGGCCGGCTGACCGTCCTCGGCGATGTCGGGGCGGTAGGCAGGAGCATCAGGGGAAGCTGACGCGTTTGTCGGCGCTGCGAGGCCGCCGCGAGGCGCGACGAGGCCGCTGTCGGGATTATGAATGCACATGTGTATACGTCATAGCAGATCATGCTTCCAGCGTCCTGTGTTACTCACGCGTTAACCGCGCAGCGTCGAGTGCCGGTGGTGCGCAATGCAATGATAACAAATGTTGTCGTGGCGAGCACGGAACGTGAAGTAAGTCAATTAATCGGCTTCGTCGTACATAGTGACTCTGCAGTTGCAGTTGCTCGCATCGCGGGACCCGATGTGATATTCAGCCGCAATGCAGTATCTACTGCAGGTAACAGGCTGCACCTGGTGTGTCGAGGGGACACGTGATAATAAATATACATAGTATACATCTTATTTGTTATCGTGATTTACTCTCTCCGTTCAGGTTCTATTGTCTTCCATTCCCTCAGGCTTCATGATGCTCCTGGTCGCTGCCATATCCTAGACCTTCAGTCCGTTCTTCCAAGTCATCCGCTGTGTGATGTTCGTCTTCAGTACCTGTTCCCGACAGTCGGCGAAGGGACATCTGCGCATCATCTGACACTTCTGCGACTCCATCAGTGGGTGTTAGAGGTTGAGATTGGAAGTGAAGAGAAGTATCCGTTATAGTCCTGGCAAATCCCGATGGGTCATCGCAGTCGAGGCAGCATTCGCGTAGGTCGAGCATGATATGGGACATGAGTATGGGCAGCAATCTGAGAGATGTCTCTATTACTGCTGAAGCCAGATTCCATCGGGACTTACGCATTGTATATGCACGAAATCTGGAGCTTCATCTGCGTAAAAAGCAACAAATTAGATGTTAATCCAGCACATCAAAGGAATTAGCGCATTCCTGCACCACAACTATGACTATGTTGCTGAGATTGATCACAAGCAGCGTCCTTTGCCAATTAGTATCACTGTGTATGGACGATCTAAGCTGTTTCCCAATGCGGGAATCCTCCTCGAAATCGTCATGACGACAATAATTTCTGACAGCATTGGGCTGACTACCTCAAGAAAGCTAGCTGCCATTTCATCAGTATGACGAACTATTACTAATCTGTTGACACATGGACGTGCTCACATCTGTCCCTCAGAGATCAGTTGAGATTATCTCGTTCGCATAAAAACGACGCACGCAAGCTGTACAGAGGTCGGAGAGTTCAAGGTCTTAGCCAAGGTACCCTCCATGCTAGCCACAGACTCCGCCGTAGAGTAGATTGCCTAACGCACAAATATCAGCAGGCTCAGAGTGCAACACATGAATGAGGTTGTCTTACCATACAGCAAGCAAAGCACGCTACCCCAAGAACCATTATTGTTATCGGTAAAAACCGCTGACGACTGCATGCCGCATACACTCTTAGCGTCGAGAATGCTGTGCGCGGCACTAAGTTCACATGCAAAAGGGCCAACAATCAGGACATACCCGCCCATAATATAATGGGAGCAATTACTGCGCAGGAATTGAGTATAATTATTACTTTCCTGTGGTAAATCAAGCAAATTTGAGCAACGGAGTCACCAGTTGCAGACAATGATATTACTTCTGCTCACAGAGTATGTCAGCTCAATCAATAGCGGACATACTTGCTATACGTACAATGTCATAGGTATATTCTCCAAGAGAACAAAAATTCAAGACAGCCATCGCTACCATAACACAACGATTGGCAATAAAAAGAACAGGTAAAGCATTGCTATCACGCCACATTACGTTAACCTCTCGCCCGGAGGTCAGTAGATAATCGTAGCATAGAAGTGCTGTATGCAAAACAATCATTCCCAGGAGTGTTTATGGTTGCTATAACATGATGCACGCACCTGCCATGCCAATGGACACATAATCTGCGCCAGCCCTCCCAGCATAAGAATTAGCAAGGCTTTGTTGAGATTGACTAGTCGTCCACCCCTGATCAGATATTGTTGTAGTGGTAGCTACCGTCCGCAACATAATTTGACAATAGATAGACGAGAATGGACCAGACAAGGAAATGCGGAGCGAAGCAGGCAGACCCAGTTTATCTGGAAGTAGGAACCTGGCAATATTACAGTAATATGAGGGCAGCGTTGCTGCCGTTGGGTCGACGAAGAGTCACTGAGCCGCCAGCACAAGCTGCTACATCGCCACGGCGGGAACTACCGAGAAACTATGCAGTAGAGATCAAGCCTGTTACAGGACATCAAGCTACTTGTGGGGAGTGGCAATGCCTGTTGGGAAGGACAAGCTCGGTTCAGAAGATGTCGCAGAGTTCAGTGCCGGTACCTACCAAATCCAGTGACATCCAGTGACTGTAGATTAGACGAGTTTAATTACCCGCGGCTTTGCCACAGATGTCAATTGTCACTTAAGTATGATAACTTATAGAATAAGGGAAAAACATATTGTATGGCAATGTGAGTCCACCCAACCCCCAGGGTGTGTGATCACCCTGCTGCACCTCGCTCAGCCACTTCCGACACCTCGCTGATGCTCGGTGTCGTCGTCGCTTCGCTTGTGGTGCCTCATAAACCTCCCGGTTACTCTTAAATTTTCTAGCAGGTATCTACAGTATAGGCCATTTACGTTACAACATCCCCGTGGCGAAAGGACTTGACTTGAACGCCGCGCGCGCGTTGTAGGCGCCGACCGTGGGAAATGGCACGGGGGTGGTGGCGCGTGCCCTACGGGCCAATGAACGCATGGTTGCCACGCGAGAACCACATGGTTTTCTTCCACGGCCCTTTAGTACTTAGACTAGGTTAATTACCCGTGGCTTCGCCACGGTCACACTGCTTTTTCTACTTTAATATATTATTTTAATATATGTGTGCTTGTTTTAGATAATCGGGGTTTTATCTTGAAGTTACCTGTGGATCTCTCATGAATTTCCTGTGCATTACCCATGGCTTCCCCAACCTCCCTCTTTTGTCTTGTGTCTGCCTGCTCAGCCACTTCTGACACCTCGCTGATCCTCGGTCTCATCGTCGCTTCACTTGAAATACTGTGTAATGTGGTGTCAAAATGTTTTGCAATCATTTGGCAGGCATCTACAGCACAGGCCATTTATGTTACAAAAATCCCCGTGGCATGAGGCATAAATCCACATGGCACAGGGCACAGATACCTGTGGTGTGGGGCACAAATCCCCATGGTGTGGGGTATTTACATTACAAAATCCCCGTGCCACAGAACACAAATCCCCATGGCACAGGGCACAAATCTCCATGGCACAGAGCACAAATCCCTGTGGCATGGGCCACAAATCCCCATGGTGTAGGGTATTTACATGTCACAAGAAATAATTTGTGATTTTTCCCTTATTTTTGCGCTTTTTATTCCGATTTTTAGGCTTGTTAGACCGACGCTGGAGGTATCACGTGCATAGGTAGATAAGTCTTCATCTTATCTCGTTATCTTTACAGGTCACGTTGTTATATCTAGAGTCACGGGTAGTTACCTCGTCATCTGACTGTCACTTAGTTGTTACTGTAGGCACATGATCCTGATGCGCACAGACCGTCACTTTAGGGTAGACAAAAGGTCTTTAGCTAGAGGTCTCCTACATGTATATATACTGGCGACGTCTGAGGCTACTCCTCAGACTTAAGATTTTGGCCTAGGGGGCGTGTCCCCTGGTCACCTCTTTATTATCCCTCTGCTGTCTGTCCTCGCGTGCAGGGTCCTTGACGACAAAGCCTGCTGCGTCCTACCTGGGCGTGGGGGCTCCTATTCATTGCATCCATCTTGTCTCTTCTCTATTACTTGCTAGTCTGGGGGCGTACCGATACACTCATGGGTCGGTACCTCAGGCAATACGGCAGGACCTCTCAATAGAGGTGCCTTCTTGTTCTCCGCCTATGGAGGGTGGGGGGCTATTGGAGATAGGATAGGGCGGATGTGGGGGTTCCCCGTTAGGACGGGTGGCACGGATGGTTTCTGTGTCATTACATTACAAAAATCCCCGTGGCACAGGGCACAAATCCCCATTGCACGTGGCACAGATCCCTGTGGAATTGGGGTGCAAATCCCTGTGGCACAGGGTACGAATCCCCGTGGTGTGGGGTATTTACATTACAAAATCCCCATGCCACAGGACACAAATCCCTGTGGCATGGGCCACAAACCCCCATGGAATGGGCCACGAATCCCCATGGTGTGGGGCACGAATCCCCGTGGTGTAGGGTATGAATCCCCATGGCACGAATCCCCGTGGTGCAGGAACAGCGCGCAAAACGCGAGCTAGCAGCGCGCCTTGCAGGCGCTGGTCGTGGGAATTCACCGGCGCCAGGCGCCCTATGTAATGGGAGAAGGAATGACGCCCATGGATGCCACGCGGCAAACGTGGACGCCAGGTGCGCTCCACGCGACCGCTCCCACGTGAGCCCCCGTTACTTATAGACTAGCTTAATTACCTGTGGCTTCGCCACAAATGTTATGTCTTAAGAATATATTTTAGTCTCTGCCTGCTCAGCCACTCCTCCACCTCGCTGATGCTCGGTATCGTTGTCGCTTTGCTTGTAGAATCTGTAACTGGCACACATGCCTTGCAGGCTCTGGGTGTGGGAATTCACCCTTGTGGCACTGGGGTGCAAATACCTGTGGCACAGGGTACAGACCCCTGTGGTGTGGAGTATTTATATTACAAAATCCCCATGCCACAGGACACAAATCCCTGTGGCATGGGGCACGAATCCCCGTGGCATGGGGCACAAACCCCCATGGCATGGGCCAAAAATCCCCGTGGTGTAGGGCACAAATCCCCGTGGTACGGGGTACAAATCCCTGTGGTGTGGGGTATTTACATTACAAAATCCCCATGCCACAGGACACAAATCCCTGTGGCATGGGCCACAAACCCCCATGGAATGGGCCATGAATCCCCGTGGTGTGGGGCACGAATCCCCGTGGCATGGGGCACGAATCCCCGTGGCATGGGGCACGAATCCCCATGGCATGGGGCACGAATCCCCGTGGTGCGGGGCAGGAACAGCGCGCAAAACGCGAGCTAGCAGCGCGCGCACCTTGCAGGCGCTGGGCGTGGGAATTCACCGGCGCCAGGCGCCCTATCTAATGGGAGCAGGAATGACGCCCATGGACGCCACGCGGCAAACGTGGCGTCCACACTAGCTGCACGCTAGCTGCACGCTAGCGACACGCGACGCCTCCCACGCGAGCTCCCTTTACTTTATAGATTGACTCCGACTGGTGCTGATGGCCTTGACATGCCGCTGACGGCCTTGACACTCAGTGAGAAAACCCCTATCATGGCCTATCAAAAGATACTAGGTATGATCTAATACAAAACTGAATGGTTAATAGATTTGGCTATGATTTTAAGCACCCGGAAACCTAGCAGTAGCTACTGTACGATACCCAAAGCTATCAGAGTAGAATTTGATATGTAGCATTCATGTCTCAGTATACCTAAGTTTTTTCCAGCATACTGGGAGCTACTGCGAAATACCTGGGGGCCTTGGCCGAGAAATTCCACCTACCCAAAATTATCAAATTATACTCATACCTAGAGGTCTTTGCTCTCCATTTAATCAGAATGTATCAATCAATGTTGAAGTTCATTTTCTGAGCTGCAAAAACTATTGGAAGCTACTGTAACATATGCTACACTTTTAGATGCAGGTTTTGCACTGTATCAGGAAATATCGAAGTCCATCAGAATCCATCCCAGAATCCCCTTGCATGCCTTGTTTGCAACTAGCAGAAAATATCCAAACCTATCAGCAGAGAGTCCAAGCATGTACAGTCACCCCGAAAACCATTGCAATGTTTGCAACACTTTCATTCCCTGGTCCATATCCCTACTCCACACCAGACCATTAGGGCCTCATTTGAGAGCCATGATTCTCAGCTTCCATCTGGATCCCTGATTATTATGTAACTCATCCTATATCAGGAAATATCTGCCACTCTTTACAGACATAGCATTGCAATGGTTTTGTGGCTGACAGCTTTGGGAGTATAAATGGCTTATAATGGCCAGGGATGGGGCCCATACTCATAGGTAGTATTTTATATCAGTACCTATGCAGAGTATCTTCCATTTTGTACCTCATTGATGCATTATACTGTCACAGGCCGATTTAAATGCCTTTAGACATAATCCAATTCCAACCCTGCTCACGCTAAACCAGATCACAACAGCACCAGAGCACCTCTAAAAGCATCCCCAAAGCTGGAACCCAATGCCATAGCTAGTAGAAGCCCACTGCCATAAATCACCAAGATGCTAGCTACTCAAACGCACAAGCATCACCAGCCACACCTAGAACCTAATCCCAAGTCCCATCTCCCCATGTCACCTGACCTGTGTCGCCTGTGGGCCTGCCCCTCTTCTCCAATGAACACTTGCCATTACAGGCATGGACTACTGACCTGGCCATTATGGGCCTTAGACTTACTAACCCGCCCCAACCAACAAGAACCACTGGTCGAGGGCTAAGCCACTATGTCACCAATCAACAGGAACCACCAATTGCCATACATCACCCAATGCCATTACTGACCAGGTCCCCTGATTGCTAAGAACCACCAATCATGGGCCAATACCACTGCCATTACCAGCCACACATCCCTGCTACGTTGCCATGGCCAGCTAACTTGTAGCAGATACAGCTGCTCCCACACTGATGCCATTACCGACCCATAGCACAAACATGTACATACCTTAGAAACACATATAATGGGCCAACAGTTGAGGTAGCACCTCAGACTTGTCTTGGCCATTTACGCCTCATCTATCCCAGATTGCAATGCACCCTTTTGCGGGTCACATTGCCCCAGGCTCTAGTCTGAGAAATAGTGTGTGTCACATACCCACTTCAGTCACTTCTCATTACTCAGCAAAGAACAATGGTGCCATTGTTACGGGTCGAATACCCGTTCGTATATTCGAACCGCGAATATAGATCGTTCTGCTGCACGTAGGCACGTCGCCGTGTGCAAGGCAAATACTCGTTAGATGCCTTCGGGTCCTAAGTGAAGTCCTTAGGAGATCGGTTAATATCCAATACGCGTTAGAGGATATAATCTGTTCAGGTACGAGTCGAATAGAATATAAGACTCGCCTAAGTCCTAGGAGTCAGTGTGCACTTCGAGGACTTAGTCGTTCGGTTGCTCGAGTGAGAAATACTGAGCGTAGTTTCCTATGTTTGAGAACGAGTATAAGACTTCTTGTTTGTACAACAAGGTCGAGCTGAAGAGCCTCGACGGTAAATACATGCGTTTTATACTACGCTAGGTTTCAGGGGTCAAGTCTGTCCCAGATGCCACCGATACTATCTACGCTATAGTCCCAAACGTTTGATAAGTATGGAGTGATATATCTGAGACGATGGATAGGGATGATGGCGGTTGAACGCCATCTATCAGCTAATAAACGATGAACGTGAAACGGTGGCAGGGTTGGATCTGCCAAAGATGAAACGAGCCCTACAGACTAGTACAACTGGGGATGCGCCCAGTAAGATCACGAGTGGCCAGGGGAGTTGGTTGCGCAACAAGTCCCTGTATCGTATTCGCCTAGTGGTGAGTTCTGTCGATATTCGAAAAATCAAAATAACCGTAACAGCCATTGGATAACCTCCGATGATTCACTTGCCAATCACAGAGTTGAAGTATGGTATTTATGGTTTGATGTGACCAATATTGCATCAAGATTCATTCATATGGCAGAGACATTATATTTAAGCCCTTCCTCAATAATAGTGAAGGTTATTCTACAGTGAATTTCCATGATTTTGTGGTGTTCCCCTGGAATATTCAATGGGAACCTCATGTAGGGCTGTGTAAATGTGTCATAAATGGCTGCACATGTTAGTATTGTGACACAGAGTACCTGCCGTGATAGCACCTCAAAGTGGCCCCCTAGGGATGTGTTACAGATTTTATCTGCGACATGGGCAATTACTTGGTCACATGGTCTCTTAGATTAGATAGCTGCCCTTAGGTAGTGTCACAGTTTATTCTGTGACGGTTTGATGTTCCCCCAGCAGGGGTTGAACACAGGTACTTTTGGTACTTATGATCACATGACTGGTGTGCCATGAACTTGTAGCTACACGTAGCCCCCCACTGTACAGTCCGATTACTAATGTAGCTTAGTCGCTATGATACTGTGGTTGCTGATAGTTACGCTAGTGCCCCTTCAGGGCAGGTATATTCCTAGTATTGTGACACATGTATATTAGTGACACAGTCTGCATACTGTGCCACCCACAGAGCAGGGAACCCTAATACACTGCCTCCAAGGCATAACTTGCAGTCCAAGCACCATAGACTAGCAAGTCTAAAGAGTAGAGTGCCGGCACAGGCGCACACAGAGATAAGAGAGGGGGGACCACCCCAACATCGAGAATAACAGAACTGAGGCTGTAAGGCCTCAGCTCATACTATAAGTATGTACATGTGCAGCGAGCATGTCTATCCTAAAGAGCGAGTCCGTGCATAACCACTGTAACGCTAGTAACAGGTAATGCTAACGCTATGTAACATACCACCTGACCTGAGTATCTAGCAACTGCCCCTTATCTTATCTACAGTGACGATACATCAGGTGCACGCAACATAAAGCAGAGCGATATTTAACAGAAAATACAACTGTGACAATTAGGCTACTGTCTGAGGCTTTACCACCTCAGACTTTGCAATCTCAATGATGGGCCTCATCCCTCTTAACTCCATATCTGTGTGCTTGACTGGGGTCCCTGACACAGACGTACCATGTCTGTGGAACCAGCCTGCATAGGGTGGGAGAACCCCTAACACCTACAAGTCAGGCACACTGAACGGGGCACAGCGGTGAGCCGATGGGGTCACAACTCCCCTAGGCCAACGTACTCCCAGTCAAGTTGGACAAGAGGACACGGGGATGCCCCTGGTCAGTCATGCGCAGGCAGAGGGAACGTAAGGGGCTGAAGCCCAGTTGTCGAGAATCTAAGAGATGAGGTGTAAGCCTCTTCTTGCTACCCTTATATACATGCAGCACAGCTTGGCCAGTAATCCCTGCCCTAAAGTACGTGGTCTGTGCACTGTAACTACAAGGCTGTGCCAGACTGGCAATGCTACAGTAACTAGTGACAGGGAGTGACAGTGATGTGGACAAGCGCAAGTGTGCGCTGCCCCAGAGTGCTATCTAATGGGTCAGGTAATTACTTGGTATCTAGGGACATACACGGAGGCAGGAGAGGGGTATGGCACAGATGCAGCTCGAGTTGTCCGTGGGCAAGAACCTATAGAGGGAGTCGTAGAGCCCCACCAGGTGTTCTGTGACAGTCCCCTACACCATATAGATTCTATTGTGTATTGGAGGAGCATACCCTGGAGATAACAATAGTATGTAGACACAGTTTTGAGCTGAAGAGCTTGGACAGTATGTACATTGGTTTATATATCATTGACTATAGACCGGGGTCATAGTGTCCTTGGTACTGCTACCACTAAGTCCATAAGGCTAGTATGATATAGTGAAGATAAGAATGTTGCATGCTGAGTCTTGAGATATGCTAAGTCCCACCACACAGGGGACAATTGAAAAAAAATACTTGACTGTACAGTATCGTAACACCTAAGACATTTTAATTCACATCATTCATTTTTCTTATGTGCATCACTACTATTATTTATGCAAGCAGCTGTAAATGCACTTCTCTATCATGTATTATTGTGTAAAGGTATGGCCAATGGCTCCTTGATATCACAATCATGCTGGCAACTGTGAAAAATGCCTTGCACTGACCAGATGCCTGAATCTATTTTTTCCATCTTCTGTTATCATTTTTGATATTCACATCGAATAGCTACTCTTACCTTGACTGCAGTGTCCATATCATAGCAATTACATCAAGGCCTCCTGTCACAACTCAGTTCTCTTTGTCTCTTGGATCAAACTCCCAGATAGATTGCTTTGACTCAATCAAAGCCACCTGTGTGACAGATGCCATGAAAGCCTCAATTCCTAGGTTTACTACATGACCCAAGCAGCTACCAGAGACATACATATTAGATGGCATGATAGTGGTCCAGGATGTTGATATCATACCTCAATAATGTGATGTTGCACCCCAGCTAGTAAGCCCTCTGATCTTCATGAGTTCTTGGACATTCACCGCTGCAGTATTATTGTTTGAGGCATTGTCTGAGGTTGAATGACCCAGCTATATCCCTTGATTATAAAGCTGCTAAAAATAATACAAGCTAGCACTTACCTTGCTTGATGCTTCTGCTGTAATGACCACCCAATCTGTAATAAGTCTTGGCTGAGATTATCACTATCGTCCAGCAATTTTGTGAAATGCAATAACTTCTGGTCGTAATTTCCATGCATTGGAGCACACCTCAACCCATTGTGTAGTCATACCAAGATAGGGGTCACTTGTGTGCTCCTGACTCCACAGATCCCAATTGACAGAGATATTTCCAGGAGCTCTGTAGAAATTCTGTCTGAGCTGTTCAATGTAGTCAATAAAATTACTTTGAGTTTGTTTTCGGACTGAATTGCGGCTCAGTAGCTCCATAGAGGCTGTCTGGGGCCACATGATAAGCAATTCCGGAAGGTTTTGTCATCTGCAATGAGGAGTGCCTAAGGTACATTATTGCAAAATTAGATAACACTAACACAGACATTAATTTGGAAGAGACCTGATCATTGCAAACAATGTGTGTGACGACAGCATTGAGGATTGCATCATGTGAGAATGCACTGGGGGTGGCAAATTTTCATACAATTCCATCTGCCATTTGCCGAGCATTAGCCTTTTCAGTACTAGCTGCGGACTTCTCCATTGCTGCACGCAGCTGAACCAGGATAGCAGCATCCTTCTCCTTGATGTTCTCAGCCATGCATAGCTTGTTATACTTGGAGTAGTGTTTCAAGGCAAGGTGTTGGCAACAGGTGGAGTTTCTGCCTACAAACCATCCAGCATGCTCCTTATCAATTTTTTGAATAGCAGGATCATCCCTAAATCAAATCAAATCAAATCACCAGACTCTCATGGTTAGCAAAAATCCTTACTTGCATATTGGACACCGATGACCATTCTACTCCTCACTGATTGTTTTATTATCAACACCCTTTTGTACAAATCTGACCTTAGTACACTGTGAGAATATCAGAAGCAAAGCCTTGGTGGAGTCTTCTTTTGCAATTGTATGGTTTGGCATGCTGATCTCTCCATCATTCTGCAATATTTTGAGCTGATACACTGAAGACAGATTGTGTAACTGCACTCCATCATCCTGTTTGACTGTTTTTTGCTTGATAATTTTGCTTGTGTCTTCTTCAGAATCACTCTGTGAATCAAGTGAGCTCTCCAATCCATCAATAATATCCACTGCTGGTGCAATAGCTATCACAGCCACTGTCGGGTGCTGTTTTGCATCTTCATCTAATTGTGCTGGCTTCTCAGTGGATTTGTGCTTCCGGGTGCTAGTCTGAAGGCTCTCAGGATTGGTGACATTTTTAGGCATGGCCAGAGTGGCAGATCACAGGATATTGGAGATGGAAAGGGTTTCTCTGTCAGAATCACCCAGTGAGGCTTGAGACTGGCTTGTAGAATAAGCAAGACTACAATAGTATGGACTGGAGCCCTTATATACTCCATGAGTCCCTCGCTACACACAAGCTTGCTCATGATTGCACAATCAGCCCACAACCTACTCATCATTGCCTCACCGTTGCAGTTCCAGCAGCTGCAGACCTCTAATTATAATATTCTCTGCCTTATGATTCTGAACTTCTCTCAAAGTCCAAATGAGTATGATTTATCCAGCCAATGTATAATTTGAAAAAATAAAGCAGAATAGAAGTCAACCATAGGTCATATATGCAAACAAATAGTCCGACAAATTCTTCAATGATGTATTTTATGTTACATTAGGCAATAGCAGTATTGAATAGCTTGCCTAGAGCCAGCCTCATCAGAATATTCCTGTTGTGTTCCATAACCAGTTATCACCTGTTTAAATCCACGAAATTGTAATAATCACCTGGGCCCATAAAAAAGTAGTTTTTTAAGTGTGCATGGTTGGTGCAAGCAGTTTAAATCACAGCACCAAAGAAGAGAATCGCTGATAATCATAGTACACACAATTTTAATCGCAGATAATCCTCAGTATTACACCAGTCTGAAAGTCAAAAAGTAAATTCGGATTTTTCTTAAGCTCATCAACTTGTTGTTACTGCTCTAGCTTTACTTGAGTTAGTAGCTTTTAACAAAGAAGATAGATCAAGTTGAATGCATCTCTTCTGCTGAAGTTAGCAAATTTCATCCTGGGTAAAACCACTGCACTCACAGCTAGCGTGATGAGGGCCAAAATCTTGATGCACCTAACTGCTGGGCTATAATCACTACGCTGCAATGTAGAGGTCATAGAATGCATCATGTGACACAAGTACCTAGCATCACTCCACCCCAAGCTCTCAACCACCATTCATAGGACAATCCGGGGTGGGATTCTCTGACACTGATCCAATCAACAGTACATCTGAGTCTAGGTTCGGCCGAGCACATACATTATCTGCATCAGTATGTCTTCCTTCGATGCTGTGCATTGTGTACTGTGATGCTTTACTGTAATGGTCTGCCTGTTAGCTGTCAATGTCACTTGCTTGAGAACATGTCAGTCTAGAGTGTACCTTCAGCAAGCTATGTATTTGCTGCCATGTAATTGAATCAGCCATGAGCACGCAAGACTATCCAGTTCTGGTCTGAGGACAGGACCTCACAACACTATCCACAATGATTACATACTTGATAACCATGGCTTCAAGCACCATTAGCTGGTGTACAATGACATCTGATTGCATAGTATACCCTCAGGATATTGTTGTCAGAAAAATATTTTATCTCAGGTTTTCCGGGCAGGTCTGGATGTGCCGGCATAGGTGAGGTGTTTGAGGGGTTGAGTTCGAGTGGTTTAATCGGTTTAATGTAGCCTGTAGCAATCTTGAACTGTGGCTGAGCATCAGATAGAGTGGAAACAGTAGAAGTTGAATTGAGAATGTTTGTGACCAATTTTCTAAGTCTTAAGCATATGCCTCAAGTGCAGCTCTTCGTCTGACTTTGTCTGGGTAGAATTCGATGTATTTTAGGCTCTCTAGTCGCCTCTTAAATACATAGAGTACAGTCTAATTTTGCTACCCTTGAAATTCGCTATTTTGTCAGGGGTAGAGGTCTGAGTCATGAAGGCAACCATAAAACAGTGTATAATAGTCTGGAACACGAGTAAAACAATTTTATGAAATGAATCTGACATGTGCTACTTTTCAGACAAGAGCTCAGGGCAATGTGACTCACACAAGAGTGCATTGCAATCTGAGATTGACAAGGCATAAATGGCCAAGACAAGTCTGAGGTTCCACCTCGACTGTCAGCCTCTATATATCCTACAGCTGTATGTACATGTTTGTACTATGTGGCCAGTAATGGCATCAATGCGGGAGCGGCTATGTCTGCTACAAGTTGATAGCCATGTCAATGTAGCAGGATGGTCTTGGATCAGAGGGGTTCCTGATTGGTTGGATGATTGGTGGTTCTCATTGATTGGTCATGCCAGTAATGGCACTGGTTCACGATCCATAATTTGTTGATTTGGGATCTGGCCGGTAATGGTGCTGGGTGATGTATGGCAATTGGTGGTTCTCGTGTCACAGATTTGGAACATTTTTCCCATATTTTTAGCTATTAATCTGAGGTTTCTACGAATTACTATACAGTTATCTGATAGTTAACTATGTATGCCAATATGCCAGCACATATTTAAGGGTTACAGCTTATGTCACGAGCGTCTAGATAACAGATGTGTACATGTAGCATAACAATGTGTACATAACACACTAGTCATTGCTACTACATCAGCAGCCCATGGATCATCACAAGCTAGTTACACTGCATTACTCATATCCTGAGACTGGTATATGTCATACTGCTTACTACACTTATCAATCCTATGTAGCCACAACCACAATACGGATCCACTGGTCCAAACCTTCTTTCTTACTGGCTCAGCCATTACTGGTGAGCATGGTCTATTAGATAGTAGGACTTCACTGTCTGATGCATTACAGCACACAGACCTCTTCATTCAGGGCAGGCCTTTTGCTGCTGCTCATGCTGCATGTATATAAGCCTACAATCTGGAACTTACATCCCCCAGTACTAATCTCTTAACATTGCTAGTTCCCTCTCAGTCCTAGCACTTAGCACTTCCCTCACCTCAACAACCCCTCAAGCTTGTTATTGATGAGTCCCATAGGTGTTCTGTGTCATCTTGTTGATCGGTGATGTAGTGGTTTAGCCCTTAACTGGTGGTTCTCGTTGGTTGGGGTGGGTTTGTAAGTCTAAGGCCTGTAATGGCCGGTACTAAGGTTCATGCCAGTAATGGTGGGTGTTTGGTGGAGATGGTCGGTTGGGCAGATGTGTACTGGTGGCCTTAGCCAGGAGTCTCATGTGGCCTTGTCATGGGCCTGGGGAGTAGGGATGGTGTCATAGGTTGATCGATGGGGTTCTGGCAGTGGATGGTTGGGTTGGGTGTGCTGCTTGGCTCATTGTGCTGGCCCTACTCATGCAACTTCATGACTGAGGGCTCTGGACTGGTTAACAGAGTTGGTGCTTGAGACTTGAGGTTCTAGGCATGGCTGGTGATGCTTGTAAGTTCATGTGGGTAGTGCCCTGGGTGGTTTATGGGCTCGGGGCATCTACTGGCCATGGCATCAGGTTCCAGTTGGGGTGCTCTTCCGAGGTGCTCTGGTGCTGTCATGGTCTTATTTTAGTGTGAGTGGGGTCAGAATTTTGACACAGACCTATGTCTGTGCAACCGGGCACTGGGGAAACCCTATATATCAGCCATAAAGGCAGATATCTCACAGAGGAGGCGAGACCCAGACGAGCCAGTCACGACAGAAGTGTCAACGGCAGGTGGCACGTGCAGAGCAAGAGGTAAGGGGCACTAAGGCCCATACATCGAGAATGCTAAACATGGGGCGTAAGCACCATATCCAGCGCGACTAAATACATGAGCTACCTAGGGAATGTACTAGCCCTAAGTAGAGGTCTGTGCACCAGTTATGTAACTGAGGTGACAACGTGACTACTCAATGTAACAGTCAGGTGATGAGTGATCGGTAATGGCCGCATCATCATGTGATGGACCTGCTAGCGCTGCGGCGCTCATAGTCCAGAGCACGGGGTGTAAGGGACGTACTAGGCGTAGACCGTAGCGTAAACGTACCGTACCGGATGACGTAGGAGGAAAAGTGCCAAACAACACGGGAAAACGTACGAAAATAAAAGAAATGTCGATCTGTGACAAATTTAGGTTATGTCTAAAGGCTTTGAGATTGGCCTGTGACAGAATCTAGGCAGGATCTGAGGTAGAGTGAGGAGGGAGAGGAAAAATAGGAGTGCCCATTGGGCTTGCGGAGCTGACGTGGCGTGCCGAAGGTTTAATGTGCAGATGTGATCGATATGCGATCGGAATTGTGGCTGAACTACCCTCGATGGCTACAGGGACTCCCAGCTTCGCCTTCCTCGTACCTTCAGCATCGTCCTGGAGTGTAAGTGGGCTGCTTTTGGTGCGCTTGTATGTCGTCTAACCTTGTGCAATTCAATTAGCTTGCAGCACAATATCCTCATACATGTTTGCCGGTTTTTTTTTCTCAACTGTAAGCTCATTCTCGAATCATGATCACATGTCGGCATCTTCCTATGCTCAATGCTATGGCTAGTTCATAGCAAATGTCCTCGGAGTCGCCTTCACGGCATCTGCAATATCTGTTCGTTATGGGCCTCCGGATTTGATAATGGCAACAGCGTCAGCGGGCTGGTCGCAGCCGTTATGTCTCCTCTTGGCACATTTGTCGTCGTCCTTGTCTCCCTCTCCGTCCCGAGCATATGTGCGCCTACCATGTACACATTCTCGTCGAGCCTTATGACGATCAGCCATCGCTTCGCACAGATCCCAAGATAGATACATGGTTGAATTTGTCTCTGCAGCAATGTGAGTGATACATGGTCTCCAGAAATCCCGGCATATGCTGACATTCCACTGTGTCAAGTCTTATTCCTGTAGCAATGGCGGGTGCTTTGCGATACTATAACGCATTCACGGACGTTATCAGTACGGGTGAATTTGAAATTTACGGGAAGGCGCCCGCTCGTGAGGCTACGCGCTCCCTTTCAAACTCCAGGGAACTTCGTCTGGATAGGTCCAAACGCACAGCTTGGGTACGTACAATCTGTCCCTTTTTATGCTAACGGTGACTCATCTGCCCGTACCGCCCCGATTATCAGCCCCCCGACTCCCTAGTGCCCCGCCTTGGTGCGCTATTGGCTCCGATCGATGCGCGACTCCGATCGCACCATCACGCGCCGAGCGCTTCGACTTCCAACAATGAAGCCTTCCCATTGCCACCGGTTTCGACTGACCAGATATCATCGGGTAATTGGAGCGTGGTTCACAGCGCGCTGATATTGATGGAGCATGCAGTCTTCCGCAAGTGCGATGATACTGCCTATGTCCTGGAAGATTGGAACAACCCGAAGCGGCTGTCGCTTGGGATCGCAGCAACTGCAACGTTTTGTATGCATTATGCATTATCATACTATGCATGAATCAGGCATGGTATGTTGGACCGATAGCAGCGGCTGGCAGCGGGGGCATTGGCACTATTGCAGGCAGCTGTGCATTTTTGATTCTATATCTAGTTTTCAGGAGGATCGATCACAGGTTTGCGAGGCAGAGAGAGTAATAGTTCTTGAGCACATTGTCAACTCCGCGAGACTGTGGCGTGTGGCGTTTGTCGGGCTTTCTTGGGAGGGATAACCTTGTCTGTAGAAGGAAAAGAAATGACTGCTCATCTTCATCCGGATATATACACGATGATAACTTGAGTGATCAATAGATTTCTCGGGCTGAAACGCTGAAAGGCCGAGGTGTTGGCACCCATTGTTTGACCTATTCCAGTTCACATTCTACTGCAGTGTCACCTACTACAATCCACAGAATTGTCTCCGACAATAGGCTTTATGCGCCAGGGAAGTCTCAGAATTTTGATTCTAAATGAGCAATGCTATAAGCGGGATTGTGTTGTTGTTGCGAATCTTGCAATTGCATGATTGTAGGGCTAATGACAGTATTCGGAGGATGATAATAGTTCAGTGAACGGCGCCTGCTAGCATCGGGATCAAGAACCGTCGCATTGAATCAGACACGCAACACTGATATGTTCAAGTTTACAAGAAGCAGTTCTCAGAATGTAACTATACACGCTAGGAAGTCGTTAAGGTACAGGACAAGCTAAAAAACATGTTATCGGCTAGTATCGAAATGTTTATTGGGAAGACCTGGTAGCCCACTGCTCCTCCGGGACGTGGCCCGGCTTACCAACGAGAACATCGTGGTGATAAGTGGCAGGGCCGACACGGGGCACACCAGGGATGGTGGGGTCCAACTCGCAGACCTGCGAGAAGGGAGCGACCTTCAAAGAGGGCAGGTCACTGAGAGCGGCGGGGGTCCCGTCGGGCTAGACAGTCCAACAGTGGTTAGATTACAGTATGGCGCTCAGCGGCGGAGTGATATTACCTTCTGGCCTTCAATGCGGTACGAGAGGTGCTGAGCAAGGATAGGCCTCACTTGGTCGGGCGAAAGCGAGCCGATGCCTGGGAATTTCGCGACCAGAGCCTGGTTTATGTGAACGAAACCCTCGATATCGGCATCGATGTTGCGCTGGCAGTTCGCGCAGCGGTCCGCAGCGCCGCTCACGAAGGCACTGACTGCGCCGACATACTTGTCCCCAAGAGACACGAGAATGCGGAAGCTGCGTCCCAGCTCGTGCTTCTTGTACTTGAGGTGGATAGTCCAGTCGTGATAGGCGCCGCCGGTAGGGGGTGCGATGCTGGCAGTGGCTGCAGTGGTCGTGCTGCCGGTCGTGCTGCCGGTAGAGGCAATCGAGTTGGTCGTGGTGTTTCCGGAGGTGCTTGTGGTGGGGGAACCGGGGTTGCCGGGCTCCGGAAAGCCAGACGGTGCAAAGTGAACGGTAGCGGCGGTGGTCGTCGTAATGTCGGCATTACCGTACAGGAGAGTAACCTTGTCCCAAATGGCCTTGCGGACAGCATCAGTACTGGCACCACTCAGACCCTGGAACTCTGGGTAGGAGTAGTGGAATGTCTCGTGGCTGTGGATCTCGCTGGACTTCCAGTATGTTGACTGAGAGTTCCAGAAGGGAGTGAGGTCTATTAGAGCAGACGTGAGCCATCTTATAGAGTGGAGGAGAGATGGATTACCGGAGGCGACGTCAACGTTTCCATCGTTGGTGATGGTGTACGTTCCTCCAGGCTGCTCGCCAGGAGTGACCCACACCTTGGGATGCATAGCAATCCAGAGCGACAAGAGCCGGTCCACGTTGGAGTGATGCAAGAAGAATGCCGCATCGAATCCTGATTCGAGTGTGACAATGAGAAACTAGACGCCATCACAAGTCAAAACATACCAGCTACTCCGATATCAGCCATGTGCCCTGCGTAGGGAGAGACTCCACCAATGACCAAGTGCATGTTGTCGTGGATACTCTCCAAACTCATGGCAGTATTCTGGTTTTGCGCGGTCGTGTGGTTGCTGAATTTAGGCCAGGTGTCTTGGCGAGTCATCATGTTGAATACCTGAGTTTGGATCTGGGCCGCCTCAGAGTAGTAGGTGCTGCATCAGAGGTTAGTTAGATTTCAGCAAAGCAAAGAGATAGAGCTTGTGGCATACTCTTTGAACTTCTCGTCGTCGCTCTTGGCATCAGGCTGATCACTCGTAGGATAACGAACCGTGTGGTCCCACTGGCTGAAGCCCGTTCCAGCGAATGTGTCAACTGGGAACTTCGCCAAGAACTTGTAGGAGTAGAGTGGGTTCTTAATAGTGATCTCGCCAGTGGGAGTCAAGATGCTAATCTTGGGGGTGGTGATCTCCTCCGGGACACCCTTAGTCCCAGCAGGGGGAGTGAGTGCCCAGTCCCAGTAAGGCTGGCGCAGGGTAAGGGCGGCCTTCTGCCAGTCTGCAGGGTAACCCTTGGCGATCTCGTTGGCGTGTTTCCATACAACTTGCTGAGCAATATATACCAGGTGAGAGGTAATAGGTCACAGAGAAACACGGCATACAAACCTCATAGAGGGCAACATAGGGTCTGTGCCACGTGGGGAAGAGCATCGAGCCGTGGGTACAGTACCCTCCGAAGACATCACCGTCTTCGAACTCGACAGGGCCGGAGTCTCCCCAGCGGTTGTAGGGCAGCCCATGAATACCACCAATGCTGACGTGAGAGTAGTCGTTCTCATACGGCTCTTTCATCATCCGCTCTGGGAGCATATGTTTTAATTATAACGATCTACGATGAAGAGGACGTGGACTAACCCAGGGCTTGAACATAGAGCGAGAATTGCTTCTTGTCCTTGACAAGGTCCCTGAACTCCAGCCGAGCAGGAGAAAGCTGCTCGGGCCAGGGGTTGGGAGCACCCGTGATGATGGGATGAGTAGGCTTGATGGAGGAAGACATAGTGTAACGTTAGGTGCGATGTGGATTGGTCAAAGGAGTTGACGACCTGGGGTTCACGGATTGTCAATCCCCCTTTATATCTGTAGACTTGAGGCTATTTTGCGGTCAGAGCCAATCTTGCGCACATCATGCGTTGAACACGGGGCTCAGCGACTGTCCAAAGAAGACGAAAGGCAGCTATCGCCGTGATGTCGCATCTCCAACCGCGCCGGTCTTTGGTCATAGGCGATGCTCTATGGTAGCGAGAAGATCAAGATGTCAGTGCAAACGTGCTGCGCGCGGCGGATAAAGTTGCATTATAGCAGCCTGTTATGATGCGCGCGTACGCATGCTAGGGCAGCCTGTCATAACGTAGTGTCGGAAGTGGCGTCTGCGCGCTCATGCTGTATTCAGCTTTAGGTCACCAGACCTGGGGCGCCAGCCAAGTTGGCGCCCTAGAGCCAATGCTGAAACATGTCGTGCATGCTGTGGTCGCCACTGCGGCGCCAGTTGGGCTGACGGGAGCCACAGCGAAGGCGCAGCGTCATAGCGAAGGCAGAGCGCCGCGCAATGGGTCAACTCGCTATTGTAACCCGTTATTCTGTTGCAGCATTCAATCTGGATTGGATATTGTCGCACAGAGCAATGAAGAAGCTGATCGGAGCGCCTAGTGTGTCAGTACAAATGCCAATTTGGAGTCTTCACGATGTCCATATACCTTTACGCCACTGATGGAGCGTAAGATCACCACAGAACCAGTGCGCTTTCGTCGGCGATGCGACCAGTCGCAAAAAGCTTTCTGCTGAGTATGTTGATCAGGATGAAGGCCTCCATGTCTTGCAACGATGCAGTTGCTATAGAATATGTAAGCTGGGGCTGATGCGCAAGGACGTCTCGTAGCGCTAGGGAAGTCCGTTCCATTCCAAGCTGCTCCGATCGGAAGTAGTTTGACTTTCATAACAAAGTTCACACTAGCGGGAGCTGTAGAAATCAGGGTCGCGCCAGACAACGGCCGCGCCCTACTGCCTGACAGGGACCCCGCTACGGTGTGGTGGGTAGTGATGCGCAGGTCCGGCCCGGCCCAAAAGCCACGGATTTGGCCCGGCTTGGATGGCCCACGGCTCTTCAAAACCTCAGGCCGGGCCCTTGCTAACGGCTCACGGCTTGGCCCGGCCTGGGCCGGGGCCGAGCCGGGGCCTACCACTACTAGGATAGTCATCACTATAGCTTCGAAAGTCTGAAATACACCAATGTCAACTATTCCTTGATGAAAAGGAACATTGAGGCCTAAAAGTTGTAGTAGGATTAAGTGTCAAAATAAACTTCCACTGGCATGGCGTTCAGTAGCGCACCTGCCATATGTGGTATGGTGTAGGCACCCAATGGTGAGCAACAGGTGTTAAGGACTTGGTTTATCGGCCTTTTATGTAGTCTAAAACGAACAGCATATAAATATGCTATAGTTTAGTTAAGCATACTACTATACTGTACAATCTTATATTGTTTGCCAGACATTGTAGCCAGTAAGGTCACCAGGCCAGGGTTTAATGGCTTGGTCTGAGATATAACTTGGGCTCTGGGTAGTCTTAAGCCATGTTGTAAAGCCCAACTCGACCCAGCCCAAGTAGGGCTTGGCCCAGCTTGGCCCCTGGCCTCAAGCCAAGCCTGGCACATTACTAGTGGTGGGTTCTGATAGGAAATGCATAGCAGTACATACACCAACTACTACACCTTTATACTGATGGGCCATTGTACCATACACCAGCACTGCCATACCCAGACATGGCCCACCCACCCCTATTCTACCAGGGGCACTGTCACAAACTTGTGACCACCACCACCAATACCCAACGCTCCACTACCACCAGACCTAACTCCCCTACATGCCGCCTTTGAGTCACCAGAGGGCCCAATGCCGAAGAGGTTGAGGGTAATTCTACTAGAGTTTCAGTGCCACAGATGCATCTTTAGAGACACCGCAGATGCATCTGGGGCACTCTAAGTCATCGAAATTAGGCACCCGTTAGTACCAAAATAAAGCATCACAAGCTGGGAATCGAATTTGGAACCATGATACCTCAGCAAAACAGCGACTGAAACCACTCAGCTAAAGCGGTTGGTGAGAGGAAGATCTTGTGAAAATATATAGTCAGTAGTCAATATAATGACGGTCATAATAAAATTTAACATTCTGCTCATATGTCATTTAGCTCAAGTGTTCCTTGAACTCGGAATGCATCTCTTTATTGATGTATCCCACAACCCATATGTATCTGCAATGAGGTAAGGATGCTGTCATAAATTACCTACAGGGCAATATGGAACATTGCACTAAGGTGTGATTTTACAATCAACAGCTACGGCGATGAAAGGACATTAAATGGATTATATTAACGAGTATGTGACTTGGATACCAGGACCATTTGGCAAAGTGGTACAGGTTGCGACTTTGCTGATCCCAGGTTAAGTGTTCAAACCCTGCACAGGTATTTCTTGTGCAGATGCATCTCATTTTATTCAGATGCATCTATGCAGCACGCTTGGGCATTAATATTGCTTAGAGTACCCCAGATGCATCTGCGGTGTCTCTAAAGATGCATCTCCAGCACTGAAGTCCCTCAATCCTAAGGTGCTATAGCGAGGTCGAGGTTCTCCCAGTCTAGCTAGCAGACATGTGCAAGCAGAGGTGATGAGGCAAAGTAAGGGGAATGGACGCCCCAAAGTCACATTGACAAGTCTGAGGTTAAGCCTCAGACTTCAGGGTACTTATACATGTAAGCGAGCATTGACTAGCAAGGCTACCCTGAAGCGATGTGGCCTGTGCACACGCGCCTAACAGAGTGCTAAGTACTAACTCTGAATGCTTACATAATGAGTCACGTGACTAGCAGGGATCTTATCTATGTTAAGGATACGCACCAGATCTTATCTAATGTGTCACATGAGTTTGGAGTGCATACCATGCTGCAGCGCCCCTTAACGTCCATGACGCCCCCTGAGGGCCTATAGGACCATTTTCGTGACAGGCACTACTGCTCCCATGCTGTGGCAACAATATTGCACTCATGTGTTGTGCCCAGTGCACACACTTCCAATAGGTGCACCCTTGATGAAGCATTGTCTGATGACTGCTTTGGTGGCAGATGTCATTATAGGCTTGTTGGAGCACTTTCAACACTGTAAATGACTATTATGAGTAACTTCATGGGGTGGACATGAATGCAATACCTCATGATTGTGAAAGCATTCATGCACTGGCCTGACAGTATGGCACAAAATGCCTGTGCCTTATTTCCCTGAGAGTTCAGACATCACATTAACAAAGCCAGGTATTGGGCCCCTTGATCTTCTTGGTCACTTGTAGGTGAAAGCAAGTGCTGGTTTGGACATTCTGGTCTGAGACCACAACATCAATTGGTTTGGCCATCCTGGAAATGCAGAAGTATCAACCAGACTGTTGTATTGTGGTGAAAGGGATGATCAACAGATGATCTTGATAGCAATAAGCATTTGCATTGGCCTAGAGGCATCATGGAATGCTAGGTTGAGACTCATGGCATGTGATCGAATTGGGTCTGTGGCACTATGATGAAAGTGCAGTGGGTTGCCATTAGACCTGGGGGCTTCATGCAATTGGCCACTAGAAGGCTAAAAGGTACAGTGGGCGACAATCTGTCTCAATATTACAGCTGGAGTCTTCAATCTGGGCCTTAACACAGCTAATGCTACAGATCTGAGCTTGCCATTGTGGTTGTTGTGCTACCAATGAGTGTGTATTTGGAAGCTGACATATGTATGAGCATGTGAAATTGAGACAAATTGGCAAGTTGTCAGATTTTGTGATGAGGCTAACCTTCCTCACCAAGGGTCAAACACAGCACCTCAAGGCCCTTCTAGATGTGTTATCCACTACACCACATGACATAGATCTACTGTGGGACTCACCGCCAATACCCAAAGGTGAGGGGAAAGGCTGAGAGGTAATAGATCAAGCGCAGCAGAGGGTGAGAGACTTCTATGGCACTAGTCAAGAAGAATAGAACTAAAGATTGTGAGCATCAAGCTCCACCTTAAATACATACATGAATATAGGTCATATGCTATGATTGGTAAGTGTGACCTAGAACGAATGTGGTCATACACCCTGAGGGCCATATGGACATGTGCTACTCTACAAGGCCGTGGTCCACCGGTAATGTCCAGACCAATCGTAAATGAGAGAGAGTGTGGTTCCACCATGGGGCAGACATGTGAATGTGGGTGCAGCCTGGGTATAGAAAAGGCTGGCAGACCAGTACCTTGAGGCGGATATGCCATTGGCCATATACTCATGATGACTAAGGTGAGACACCGAGTCAGGTATGCCATTGGTTAGTTCTAGTGTCATTACTAAGGACTGTAACCATGACGTTGTGTTGTGGACCTGTCCAAAGGGTAACTGGTGACAACAAGGTGGCCTAGGGCTGGGGTTTTGGACTCTGCTGGAAGGCTAGAAGCCCGGGACTCTGCAAGTGCCAGAGTCTGGAAGGCAGTCCACATGTGCTGGACCAATAGCGATAATGCTGCGAGGCTATTATTATGCTATGATGCCATTCTGTCGTTAGGATGGCGCGTTCATGACATCATCAAGATCTAGGACCTAATGATGTGATGGTCTGGCCTGAGGGGCTGGACCGGTTGATGTAGCGATGACATAGCTGAGTCTGGACTATGATGCAACACCATTAGTGGTTGCTGATGGTAATGTTGCTATGCGGTCATAGGTCTGGAGCTGTGTCACAAATCTTACTTTGTGACCGCTCATCCCACCACTAACACCTCCTATCCTAGCTCCCAACGTCAAACGTTGTCATCCCAGAGGGCTACCACACCTCAAGTTGGGTTCACGCAGTAAGACCAGAGTCTAAGAAGTAGAAGCGTCGCACACAGGGGTAGAGTGGTGTAAGACTGGGATTAACCCATGAGATACAATAAGTCTGAGGAGTACGCCTCAGACTCTCTGGCTTAAGTACATGCAAGCGGAGTACTACAACTATTAATGGATGCCCCACAATGATGTCACCGATGACCTACAAGGCCCCACAATGACATCATACATGACCACCCTAAGTCTTGACTCTAGAATGCTTATAAATACCCATAACGTGACTATGCAGGGATCTTATCTATGTTAGGGATACGCGCCGGATCTTATCTAATGTGTCACATGAGCCTGGAGTGCATACCATGCTGTGGTGCCCCTCAATGTCCAGGATGCCCCCTGAGGGCCTATAGGACCGTTTTCATGACAAGCTGGGCCATGATGGCAGTAGCTATGACATTGGAATGACACATGAGTCATGAATAGTGTGTAATGCTGAGTTGCGTAAGCTTTAGTAGCATGTCATTACATTACATAAGCAATAAGGTGGCAATTATGGGATAAGTCCCAGATAGCTTGTAGTTAGACGTGGTAATTCCAGATGAATTGCTAAAATATGCGGGGAATTGCTAGTCCCAGAACGTTCTGTGACATCACAGACTACTTAGCCAGTACATGTTATGGTTATTCTGATTTTTCGAACACTGGAAGAACTCACCATGGGGTGCATACGATACAGGGACTTGTTGTGCAACCAACTCCCCTGGCTACTCGTGACTCTACTGGGTGCATCCCCAGTTGTACTAGTGTATAGGGCACGTTTCACCTTCGGCAGATCCAACTCTGCCACCGTTTCATCTTCATCATTTACTAGCTAACAGATGGCATTCAACCGCCATCATCATTCCTATCTATTGTTTCGGATATATTACTACATACTTATCAAACGTTTGGTACTATAGCATAGATAGTAGCGGTGACATCTGGAATGGACCTGACCCCTAAAACCTGATGCAGTATATAAACTCATGTACTTACTGTCGAGGCCCTTCAGCTCGACCTTGTTGTACAAACAAGAAGTCTTATACTCGTTCTCAAATGTAGGAAACTACGCTCAGTATTTCTCACTCGAGCAACCGAATGACTAAGTCCTCAAAGTGCACGCTGACTTCTCGGACTTAGGCGAGTCTTATATTCTATCAGACTTGTACCCAAACAGATTATATCCTCTAACGCATATTGGATATTACACAATCTCCTAGGAACACCACCTAGGACTTGAAGGCATCTAACGAGTATTTGCCTCGCATACGGCGATGTGTCTACGTGCGGAAGAACGATCTATATTCGCAACTCGAATATACAAATGAGTATTCGACCCGTAACAGTACATCATGTGACCACTATAGATTAGATATATCCCTAGCATTATCATTACCATCAGCCCAGTAGTGTAGTGCTTACCTTACATACTACATACACAATGACACAGACTTACTACATCTGTGAGACTGGCGCAACCAGGGGCCCTACACGTCTAGCCCCAGCTAGAGCAGTGTGACAGCGCTGAGCCTTCAGGTATCTCTGGTAGACCTTATAAGCCGAGTTATCTCCCCAGTCAAGTCAGGAGAGAAGAGAGAGGGTTGACAATGCAGGTGCACACAGAGAGGTAACAAGTAAGGGGCCTAAGCCCTATTGCCGAAAATAACACAAGACTACTCACTGATTGATATGTCTTGAGATTGCTGGTTAGGCAAGAGGTTACATGCGAGTAGAGCAGGATACGTTGAGTAGTTAACTCGTAGTATGAATGCAATGAATAGAACTGAGGCAATAGCGCTCAGCAAGTCCAGTATATATACATGAAATATAAGACCCCTAACAGTCTTATTAGATAATACTAATGTCCGTATTCGTATGTACAAGTCCCCAGAGACCTAAGTACTGAGTAATACACATTAAATGGATATACTGATCAATACCGGGATATAGAAAGGCGGTGTAGGCTGCGCGAATAGCGTATTGTGTGCATTGTCATTAGTAACCAAGGGCGTGACCAGTGCCTGGTCCGCTGATGTGTGTAGGCTGACTGCTTCGGATGAAATGTCCGATTGGCTGTAGCTAGACATGTGACTTTGATGGTAACTACTGAGATTAGATAAAACCATCGTTACAGGAGATAACGCGGCCATCATTCGGCTTGTATGTAATGTATAGTTACGAACCATGATAAGCTAGTTATTGGTATAGAAAGTCGTAGGTAATTCGTAGAAATACCGGAAAATAGTAGTAAATAGTAGTAAACTAGGAGAATTCTTGTGACATTACCCCCCTCTTTAGATTCAACGACCCCGTTGAGTGTAGATAGTATGCTAGAGCCCATTGAAGGGTTAGACTTCATGATTTTTCCCACTTTATCATCCTGTTGATCCGAAACCTTGTGTACCCCGTGTGGTTGGCTTGTTGAATTGCTCGTTGTAAGGACCACTTCCATGAAGGTGAGGTCAAATTTCCTTTTCGAACTTCTCCTTTGTCATGGATTCCTGAATTTCAGGTGTGACCGCTACTTCGCAGATTAGCTGAGCTATTCTGTCGCCTTTCTTTACTTGGTACGGGTCTCCGGTTAAGTTCATCAACATGACAAAGACTTCTCCGTGGTAGTCATGATCTATTATGCCTGCGAGGACATTGATGCCTTTTTTTGCAAGTCCAGATCTCGGGGCTATCCGGCCATATGTCCCATAAGGGACTTTGATGCGAACATCGGTGGGGACCGTTGTGGACTTCCATGAATTTATGAGAATGTCCTGAGCAGCATACAAATCGTAGCCGATTGAGTCGGTTGTTCCCCTGGTCAGTAGTTTCCCATTGACTCCTACTTCGATTTCCAAGTCTTCATTGAATTCAACGTCGGAGTGTACCCATTGCCTTGTGAACGGGTCACATTTGTAGTATACTTTTGGTTCGTTTGGATCAACATCATCTCGATACTGGGGCCAATCGTCAGGCCAGACACAAGTGTCAGAATCCCAGTCAGCTGAGTCAGGGTCGAATACTGCAATGGTTTGTCGGGTTCCACTGAGTCTAGTTGATCGGCGGAGGGATTGATTTGGGTTCGTAGCAAGGCTAGAATGTTTTGCCTTGTACTCGTCTAGAATTTCCTTAGCGTTGGCCAGATTTTCCTCGATTTCCCATGTGTCTTCAGTGGGTCTGGTACCTTTCCAATGGATAAGGTATTCTCATCTGCCATGTCTGTTACGATGGTTGAGAATGGCCTCTACTTCCCATTCTTCCGGTTCTTCCATTTCCATTGGCCTGTCTGCCGCAGGGGGTTGACTTCCTTGTCCTTCGATGGTTGATTCCTTGTACATGACTAGTTTCGAAGCGTGGAACACAGGGTGATAAGCCCTATATTGTGTGTTCATGTATACTTTGAACGTTACCGGTCCCAGTTTTTCCGTGATTCGGAATGGGCTGATGTAGCATGGGGCTAGACTCCTTTCGGTGTCTTGCCAACTTCGCACGTCCACGAGTACCTTGTCGCCCACTTTGAAGGGTACGACTTGCTTCTTTTGGTCATAGTACCAGGACCATCTTTCGGCTGCAAGTTTCATTGCTGCCTTAGCTTTCTCTTGTGCAGAGAACCGTGTGTTTGCAATTTCGACTAAGTCTTTGTTTCGGCTTGGTTCAAAACTGCTTGGTCCTGTGATTGGGTGACAATCTAATTCTACCAGGAATGGTGATTCCTTGGTAGTTTCGCTTGCCGCATTGTTATACGTGAACTCCACTGTTGGCAGGAACTCTGCCCAGTTGTCTTTTTGGTACATATTGATATAGCACCTAAGATACTGTTCGAGTATTTGGTTTACTCGTTTGGTTTGTCCGTCTGCCTGCGGATGGTACGCAGTAGTCATCGACCTTTGAAATCCCAGCAGTGAGCACCATTCGCCAAATAGTTTTGATGCGAATTGGGTCCCTCTGTCCGATACTATCTGTTTCGGCAACCCATGTAAGGGATAGACCTTTTGATAGAGTATCGTAGCTAGGTCTTCCATTGAGAAGGTGTTTTTGATAGGGAAAAACCTTGCTCTTTTGGTCAATTGATCTACCATGACCATGATTGCATCATGCATCCCTGACGGGGGTAGCTGAGTGATCAGGTCTATTGTCACCACTTCCCATGGGCCTGCCAGCACCGGTAGGGGTTGCAGGGGGCCGTACGGCTTCTGTGGGTGGTTCTTCATATGTTGGCACGTGTCACATCCGTCTACGTATTTTTTGACGTAAACGAACATTCCGGGCCACCAATAGTTGTGGCTCAGCAATTCATACGTTTTGTAGTGTCCAAAGTGCCCAGCTGACTTGTGATCGTGATATAGTTTGACCACTTGCTGTCTGAGGTCCACTGGTGTGGCTGGAACATAGACTTTGCCTCTTTGGAGGAGTAACCCTCCTTCGTAGTTCCATTCTGATAGGTCCTTCTTGAACTCACGAGGGCCGGATGAGAGCAGCTCCTTGTAGTCCTTAGTGACCTTGTCGTCTAGCAATGCTTTGCGAATCTCTCGGAGTATCAGATCATCATCCAATTCTGGCGGTGCATGGGAGGTATTGTTATGGTCTGCACAGACACAACTGAATATTCCCGTATTGACGCCTCACTGAAGAGAGGGACTTAGCGTTCAACCGCTGCATCGTGCGTTTATTTCTAGGGGTCCCTGCACAACCAGTGAGCCCCGTTTCATGTATAACAACCCTGTACCCTTAGTCTCATGGCGTATCAGGTTCTAGCCGATACTTTGTGTCTAACCACAGGACTTCTACATTTCAGCCACTGTTGCGTTCAACCGCAACACTTCTCACTTGTTATTCTAGCATACTAGCCTTATGGACTTAGTAGTAGCAGTACCCAGGACACTATGACCCCAACTACAGAATTGTAGTATAAAACCTGCTGTAAATACTGGTCGAGTTCCTCTGCTCAACCTTGTTGAATTACAAGGATCTTATACTCGTTCCCGAAGGCTTGAGCAATTAAGCCTGCAGCTTGTATATTGACGCTTGACTCTGTTGAGTCTGACGAGTAGTGCGCTACTCGATACGCTGAGTAACTTGACTTAGTTATTCCAGCTGAATGGATATTCGATCCGTAACAGGTATCAAGAGCCATTGCCATGTACTCTTGCTCGGAAAACTCAGGTTTCAGAAGAACCTGGTCGCGATTATCGAGATCCACCCCCTCCTCATGGTCTGGCCACCTGGACAGAGGGTCCACTGTTAGCATTGTTTTGCCAGGTTTGTGCTTCATCTGGAAGTTGAAGTGTGAGAGGTACAGTGCCCAACGGGCTTGTCGTCTCGTCAGTTTTTGCGCCGTTTTGAAATAGGTCAGGTTCAGGTGATCCGACCATATCTCAAATTTCTCAGGGTGTCCCTCTAGATAGTGTCGCCACTCCTCTAGAGCCCTGATTACAGCCAACATTTCCTTGTCGTAGTGTCACAGTATGCTGTGGCATGCCCTCGGTATAGGTAACGTGACCTGTAGATTAGATAAGGACTACGTTGTAGATAAGTAGGGCGTTAGTTAGGCTCACGGTCACAGTAGTTACATACACCGTCACTACGTTACATAGTTACATGTGCACTGACCCCTTGAGGGCAGGCACTTAGTTACTGGTGCGGCATGTAGTTAGCACAGCGGCGTCTGAGGCTTACACCTCAGACGTTACATTCTCATCCATAGGGCTTTGCCCTGGTTCCTCAGCATGTGCGGTGTGCCCTGCCTCCCTTCTTAGCCTTGCTAGACTGAGGGCGACCTCTGTGCAACACAAGTCCTTGGGCGCACCTGCGCGTATCCCAGCTCTGAGGGATCCGTGATAACTTAGCGACTTGCTATAGTACGCCATGGGGTGGAATTTTTTATCCTTTGGATCTAACTGAGATAGGACTGCTCCGGTTGCGAAGTCTAATGCATCCGTTTCTATGTGGAATGGCTGATCGTGCGACGGGATTCGAAGCATGGGCGCTTTGGTGAATGCTTCCTTTAGGGTTTGGAAAGCATTCTCCTGCTTGGCATCCCAATGCCAAGCTTCTGACTTTTTCATCAGGACGGTGAGTGGTTTGGCTATTTTGGAGAAACCGTCAATGAATCGCCTATAGAAATTGGTGAATCCAAGGAAGGCTTGAATCTCCTTGACCTTGGCAGGTCAAGGCCAATCCTGAACTCTGGCGTACTTTTTTGGATCCATCATGATTTTACCGTTGGAAATGATCATTCCTAGGTATTCGATGGACAACTGTTCGAAAAAGCACTTTTCGGGCTTTGCATACAAGTCTGAGTCCTTTAGGGTTTGTAGTACCCCTTTTGTAAGTCGCCGATGTGTCACAGATTTCCTAGGGCATACCCTATTTTTACCAGAATTTACCACTTTCCTACAGAGCTACACGCAGTTATTAGGCATTTACCCATAGTTAACTACCACGTTACCTACACCGGATAACCTTACATGTAGTTAGTGTTACGGATCGAATACCCATTCATATATTCGAATCACGAATATAGATCGTTCTTCTGCACGTAGGCACGTTGCCGTGTGCAAGGCAAATACTCGTTAGATGCCTTCAAGTCCTAGGTGAAGTTCCTAGGAGATCGTTTAATATCCAATACGCGTTAGAGGATATAATCTATTTGGGTGCGAGTCCAATAGAATATAAGACTCGCCTAAGTCCGAGAAGTCAATGTGCACTTCGAGGACTTAGTCTTTCGGTTGCTCGAGTGAGAAATACTGAGCGTAGTTTCCTACATTTGAGAATGAGTATAAGACTTCTGGTTTGTACAACAAGGTCGAGCTGAAGAGCCTCGACAGTAGGTACATGGGTTTATATACTACGCTAGGTTTTAGGGGTCAAGTCCGTACCAGATGTCACCGCTACTATCTACGCTATAGTACCAAAAGTTTGATAAGTATGTAGTGATATATCTACGACGATAGATAGGAATGATGATGGCGGTTGAACGCCATCTATCAGCTACTTGGATGATAAAGATGAAACGAGGACAGGGTTGAATCTGTCAGAGATGAAACGCGCCCTATGTGCTAGTACAACTGGGGTTGCACCCAGTAGAGTCACGAGTAGCCAGGGGGTTGACTGTGCAACAAGTCCCTGTATCGTATTCGCCTGGTGGTGAGTTCTATCAGCGTTTGAAAATTCGAGATACCCGTAACATCAGCTCCCCCTTACGCATTCGTCGTCCTCGATGAATACTCCAAGCCTCCTCTCTCAGAGCACCTCAGCATCCTGTTCATTGTAGATGTCACCGTTCCCGCTAAGGGACGGGGTCGTAGGAGTTCACCATACGAAGTGTTGGTGGCATTCATTCTGTCAATGACCTGGTTGATTGGGCCCACAAGTTCGGCAAATATAGTCGGGGCAGTCGAGGATCCAGTGGCTGGTGGAGCCACATTGTCGGCAGGGTTGTTCGGGCGAGGGCCGTGCTGGTACCCGTAGTGAAGGGATATCTCGGAGGTACTCGTTGTGTCGATACCTCCAGTGGTGTGCGGCTCGGTGAAGGTTGTGTGCTGCCCATGTGGGTAGGGAGGCGGTGTCTCGTTCGTGCTCCCGCACACCTCGCTCGAACTCCTCGTGGGTAATGCTCTGCACCGACGGAGATCATCGAATAGGCAGCATGCTATTTGCTCTTCGCTGTCGAGCTGGGGTAGCCCTAGGGCTCATCGGGCATGCAGGTGGTTCACGTCTCCCGTTGCCTCCCATACCAGGAATACGTGGCGTTGGGTCTCTAATTCCTGTTCGGCGGGCTCTCTGAGTCTCAGTAGGCAGCGGAAATAATACTCAATCACGTTCCATAAAATCAAACGGCCATGCAACTCGGCGTCGTTCGTCGGTGGTGAAAAAGCGGGCGGGTCGTGGTATGTATTCGGGTCGATTGGGAGTAGTGTGCTCGCGATCCTCGAAGTCGTTGAGCATGTGTCGTAATCGGGCCGTTGTAGTGGCGGCCAGTCGGTCGATAAGTCTGTCGGTGAGTAGCTCGAGTCCCTCTCTCTGTGCTCGGATCTGCCCCTCCATTCGGACGAGGTCCTCGGTGATGTTCTGGTATGAGCTGTATATGTGGGTGAGGTCCTGCGCGATGTCGAAGAGGGCCGACCAGCCATCGGCTCGGCCAGCAAAGGGTCCCTCGGCCCTGTACCAGAGGAGGGCGTGTCTGATCTGCAGATGCTGGGGGGAGTGCCTCCTCGATGGCGTACCTCTCAGTCATCCTTCTCTGTGCCCCGCGTCGCTGTGGGGGGTCGTGGCGCGGTGAGGGAGTTGGTGGCGAGTCGTCGACATGCTATGACTGTTCGGCTTTCAAGTGTCGGGGTTATCCTGACTTGTGTCCTGTGGTAGTCTTTTATCAGTTCCTTGGAGTGTTCCAAATTTCCTTCATCTTCCCATGAGTTGTTGGCCATGGCATAGCCTTTCCACTTAACGAGGTACTGATGTTTCTTTCCTTGCCATCTGTCAGCGACGATGGCTTCAACTTCATATTCTTCCTGTCCCTTGATGATATCAGGTGGCGGCCGTAGGTAATTGGGCCCGTGCACCCTTGTTTCTTTGAATGGCTTTAGTAAGGCGGCGTGGAATACCGGGTGGATTTTCCAGCTCGCCGGTAATTGCAACCGGTATGTCGTGGGTCCCATTCTTTCTGTAATGGTGAAGGGTCCTTCTCTTTTCAGTTCCAGTTTGTTCGATTCGTAGGGGATTGTTAGGTTCTTTGCGTCGAGCCAAACTTTGTCCCCTTTCTCAAGCCTCGGCACCTCCCAGAGAAAACGCCTGTTACGGATATTTTGATTTTTCAGACACTGACAGAACTCACCATCGGGTGAATACGATACAGGGACTTGTTGCACAGTCAACCCCCTGGCTACTCGTGACTCTACTGGGCGCAACCCCAGTTGTACTAGCACATAGGGCATGTTTCATCTCTGACAGTGTCACGGTTTCTCTTATTTTTCCCTATTTTTCCCTATTTTCTCTGATTTTCTACAGCTCGTTCTACTCGCTTTCCAAGTCATGTTATGTCTTATCTTATCTCACTCTCGTAGATAACTCTTATCTTATCTCTTGTGCACGTTAGCTCAGCGCCTATTATGGCGCCTCGTCTTATCTGTAGACTTATCTTATCTTTCCTGCACGTGATCCTACAAAGAGTTCACAACAGACGTTGCCACACGTCACATGGCTTTCTAGTGACTCGCGTCACCTGCCGCTGGCTTACGCTCAGTCAGCGGCCTAACTCACGTCACATGCTGTAGCCTTACGCTCAGTCAGCGACCTACTGAACTATCACAAGCTTCGGGTTGTACCATTACCGGTACATAACCCTACGCCCTGCGGTATCTCTAGTCTTACCTACGGTGTTATGGGTCTTACCCCTCATGTATATAAGCTGGTCTCTGAGTACGTTGTAGACTCAGAATAGTTCTCCTCGACAATCGACTAGTTGCTCTTACCAACTGCTTGACTATTACATCTCACCTTTGCCGACACCGCCCCTCAAACTATATTCAAGTCTTAGTGAGTGTCTGCGTCAGACAGATTCAACCCTGTTCTCGTTTCATCTTTATCATCCAAGTAGCTGATAGATGGCATTCAACCGCCATCATCATTCCTATCTATCATTGTAGATATATCACTGCATACTTATCAAACGTTTGGTACTATAGCGTAGATAGTAGCGGTGACATCTGGGATGGACTTGACCCCTAAAACCTAACGACGTATATAAACTCATGTATTTACTGTCGAGGCTCTTCAGCTCGACCTTGTTGTACAAACAAGAAGTCTTATACTCATTCTCAAATGTAGGAAACTACGCTCAGTATTTTTCGATCGAGCCCTCGAACGACTAAGTCCTCGAAGTGCACACTGACTTCTCGGACTTAGGTGAGTCTTATATTCTATTAGACTCGCACCTGAACAGATTATATCCTCTAACGTGTATTGGATATTAAACGATCTCCTAGGAACCACTCCTAGGACTTGAAGGCATCCAACGAGTATTTGCCTTGCACACGGCAACAAGCCTACGTGCAGAAGAACGATCTATATTCGCGACTCGAATATACGGACGAGTATTCCGACCCGTAACAGAAGGTCGAGCTTATCACACCCTCACCTACCACGGTGCAAGGGCATATGATATTTGGACCAGAATTCCCAGCACAACTGATTGAACTCTTGCCCGAGGACATTCAGGGAGTCTACAGGCTCAACCAATATGAGTGGACTGACACCATTGGAGCCTTCCGTAACCGTGGAGGAATTGTTGTCATCCCAAGAGAAGATAGGGCATCAAAGTGGGTAAAAGTATACCCCTCCGCAGGAACGACCGCTTGGGAAATAACGCGCGAAGCGTTTAAACGATTCGGGGAAATCCCTCCAATGTCAACTACGACATTGACCGAAAACGAAACCGAAACCATCAACAGAACCTTCGATGCTGATGGAAATATGAATCAGCTGTTACGGGTCGAATACCCGTTCGTATATTCGAGTCGCGAATATAGATCGTTCTTCTGCACGTAGGCTTGTTGCCGTATGCAAGGCAAATACTCGTTAGATGCCTTCAAGTCCTAGGTGAAGTTCCTAGGAGATCGTATAATATCCAATACGCGTTAGAGGATATAATCTGTTCAGGTGCGAGTCTAATAGAATATAAGACTCGCCTAAGTCCGAGAAGTCAGTGTGCACTTCGAGGACTTAGTCGTTCGGTTGCTCGAGTGAGAAATACTGAGCGTAGTTTCCTACGTTTGAGAACGAATATTAGACTTCTTGTTTATACAACAAGGTCGAGCTGAGGAGCCTCGACAATAAGTACATGAGTTTTTATACTACGCTAAGTTTCAGGGGTCAAGTCCATCCCAGATGTCACCGCTACTATCTACGCTATGGTACCAAACGTTTGATAAGTATGTAGTGATATATCTGAAACGATAGATAGGAATGATCATGGCGGTTGAACGCCATCTGTCAGATAATAAATGTTGGACATGAAACGGTGGCAGGGTTGGATCTGCCAAAGATGAAACGAGCCCTATTGACTAGTACAACTGGGGATGCGCCCAGTAGAGTCACGAGTAGCCAGGGCAGTTGGTTGTGCAACAAGTCCCTGTATCGTATTCACCCAGTGGTGAGTTATGCCAGCGTTCGAAAAATTCGAAATAACCGTAACATCAGCCTTCAGGCACCACAGGAATGGCAGGAATTGAGTGCATCGGAGATGATGGGAGAAATCCTGAAAACTTTACAGGAACAGATAACAGCCAGACTGGAGGACAGGACCCTCCAGGATTTATATCTGCTTTTGTGCAGGGTGGGATTGGGTCTATGGCTAGAGGAACAAACCTCTTTGGAAACCCCCCACAGAACGCACCCGGAATGGGTAGCGGAGGAGATCCATCTTGGATTAGCCCAAGCGGAGGAATGGGAACGACAAACCCAGGAACATGGCCTTCAGGCCCATTTGGACGAACCTCCGCAGATACAAGCAGAGGAGAATTGGGAGGAAATGACACAGATCTACTGTGGGACTCACCACCTATTGGTTGAGGGAATAGGCGACAGAGTAGCAGACCAGCGCAGCAGGATATGAGAGGTTATTCTACGGCGCAAGCCGAGAATAATAGAACTAAGGATTATAGGTGTCGAGCCTTAATCTTATATACATGTATTGGGAGGGCATGTGCTACTAGCTAGTCGTTACCTTACCGGGTTATGTGGCTTTGCCAAGTGGCGACGCTTATCTTATCTAGTGTTTATGGGACTCTATCTACAATGGCCGTGTCACAGATTTGGGACATGCCACTATTTTTCCCGTATTTTTACCTATTTATCTGGTATTTCTACGACCTTGTAGACATTTACGCTGCTAAGCGCCCGTCTACACGTACACGCAACCAAACAACACGTACACAACGCGGTATACGTCCACTTGTCATAACAACACGTACATAACACGTTTGTACGCGTCAATGACTCAGCGGACTAACCTCCGGTGTCACGCGCTTTACTCATATCCCGATACCGGGCTATGTCAGTACAATTGGATAAGCGGCCCGCTCGTTATCACATGCCAATGCCTTTACGATTACTCATATCCCGATGCCGGTATATAAGAATCACATGCATGGCTTACTAACGTAGCTACAGCCACTTCCACAACATGGACCTACGGTCCAAACAAACGATCTTACTGGTGCGGCCATTACCGGCGCACATGGTCTATTGTAGTTTACAACTTAGCTGTATTAGTTATGTCTGCGCACAGACCGTCTTCATGTTTGGCTCCCTTACTGGTAACCAAACAATGCATGTATATAAGTAGGGCTATCACTGCGGATAAGCCTTAGATTTGTTCTCTGCATTCGCACAGTTACATACTATCTCTGCTTGCGCCCACTAGCCTCCTCACCAACCTTCTGCAACATCTTCAAGTCGCCTATAAGGTTATAGTGTGAGTCCCACAGTCTAGTCTGTGTCAGGCCGTTGTGGGCCGGTAATGGCCGCACCAATAGTAGGAGAGGGATTTGTGTTGTTTATCATATGAACGCGGGCTCAGCCCGGGTATATGGGAAGCCGTATGCCGGATACCTTGCAGTATAATGGCTATTGGACGGACTTCGTGGGATGACCAAGGCGAGATGCCGAGGTCATTATGCTATTGGACCAGAAAGTACCGTAGCATGTGATATGTCCAGACCGGAAGGTAACCAGGACATGTGTTGGTCTTAGCCGTGAGGCGAGGACCGGTGTTTGGGCGACGCCGTGATGGCAGAAGCCCAGGCATTGGTATGTACCGATGCCGTGGGATGGCCGAGGAGGCCGGACCTATAGCGTTATTGCCTTGTTGCTAATATTACGCTGTATGGTCATGTTGCCATTATTATGCGAAGGCATGGCGCGCCTGAGGTGTCATTATGATCAAGGATCTTATGACGCGTGGGAAGCCGGGAAGGCCGACCCAATAGCACATTGCCTTGCAGCGATGTTTGTGGTTGTGGACATTATTATGCGAGCGTGCCGCGCTCGGCCTGTCATTGTGATCTAGGACCTTATGACGTGGCTGGTCTAGCTCTTACGGGCGAGACCAGATGACGTATGCATGATGTTGCTAAGTCTAGGCAGTCGTTGCGGATATCGGACCGGGTGGTTACCGATGATGTTGCGAGGACATATAGCCATGTGACTAGCGGTGTTATTGCTAACGTAAGGGATAAGCCCAGCTAAGGACCTATTGTAGTGGCAATGGGAGTTAACCCGTAGATAACTTGTAGTTAGACGTATAAATCCCGGATAAATTGCTATAATCATAGGAAAAATGCTGTAAGCCCCAGATAAATCTGTGACAGGAAACTTTGGACTCAGAGGAGGAAATGCCCCCCCTCCTGGAGGACTAGGAGGAGGAATTCCCGTGAACCCCGGAGGAGGAAACCCTGGAGGAAATCCAGGGAACCCCGGAGGAAACTCAGGAAACCCGGGTGGAAGACACCCAGAGGGAGGAGGACCCCCAGGAGGGCCTCCGCCACCAAATGTGCCACAGCCTCAACCTCCAGCACCGAACCCGTATTACCGACCCCCGATGATAAAGATCAACCCTCCAGACGTATTCGACGGAGAACGATCTGACATGCAGAACTTCATAAACCAGTGCAATTCCTGGTTTACGATGTACGAAACGTCCTTCCAGAATGACGTTCAGAGAGTGATCTTCATCCTCTCCTATATTTCAAACAAAGGGAAAATGGGCCAGTGGAAACAGAATTATCATCGGGTTTATACGAACCCCGTGACGAAACGATTCTTCCCACCTAGTCTTGCACAGTTTGATGTGGACTTCCAGAAAGCCTTCGGAGCCATCGAAGAAGTACAGAAGGCGCAGAAGAAGATTTTGGACGTAGCCCAGGACAGAAAGGACATTGATGATTATATCACCGTATCACAAGATGACTTGCCAGCTATGCTCCTAAACCCCTAAGGCGCAGCCTATGATTCGGCTATGTCGAAGGAGAACCCCAAGTACGTATGTTATAGAGGTAAGCCCTCAGTCGAGGCGTCGATGTTGGACGAGAGGATGAGGCAGGGTGGGCACTCAGAGGAGAGGTCGATCAAGGGGCCTAAGCCCTACGATTAAAAATCTAAGTCTGAGGATCTAGTGTTCCAGACGAAGGTATATATACATGAGGGGCACGGTAACTACTCAGTAACTACCTGCCCTAATGCATTGGTCCGTGCGCAGCCCTATCGGCGTTGCTAAGACCGTCGTTAGATTATATAAGCGGCCGGCCAGTAATGGCGGCCGCCGAGCTGTCATAGACAAGGCGTAAGCGGCCCGGGCTAAGGGGACGCGCAAACGCGGTGTCGTGATCATTCAGGTCAGGTGCTGCTACACGGTCACCTGCCTGCACGTCGTGGTCATGTGATCTGCTATTCAGTACGCGACACACAAGTCGGACGCGTCCTGTAATGGGCGCGCCGCATGGCTTAGGCCTTAAGGGCTTTAGTGAGGACCCTTGGACTCGTATCTACGGTGTACCACATGTCTAGACAAGGGAAAAGGTAACCGTTACCTTTCTTGTGACACACCGAGTTCAACAATTTGGCCGGGAAGGCCCAATACGACTGATACAGTGCGGACGGAAATGCACTACTCATAACCCTATTCAAGAAAGGGCTACCCGAACACACGACCCGATACATCATCGGTGTATGACTGTTACCGGCAACCATTGATGAGTGGCAGTCCGCTGCATCATATTACGAAAACACATACAAGATATTCTTGAAATGTGACAAGACGTTCATCAAGAAAAAAGCCTGGCAGACCCCAAACCAGAACAACGGACGTACCAGCGCTCCACAGACAATGACACCGAAAGATCCAAACGCGATGGATGTAGATTGAATGACCACCCAAGAAAGGGACGATCACATCAAGAAGTGCAAGTGTTTCACTTGCCATCAACTGGGGCATATGTCCAGAGACTTCCCAAAGAAACCAAAGAAAGCAGCACGTCCCAGGCGAACCACTCGGAAAACCGAGGAAGAAGAAGCCGAGCAGGAAGCCCAGATCGAAGAAGTCTCCGAGGAGGAGACAGTGTTACAGTCCGTACAATCTCGTATACTTTTGACGCCTCACTGGAGACGAGGACTTAGCGTTCAACTGCTGCACCGTGCGTTTATTTCTGGGGTTCCCTGTTCAACCAGCGACCCTCGTTTCATGTACAACAACCCTATGCCCCTAGTTTCGTAGCGTATCAGGTTCTAGGTGATATCTGTTGTATATCCACAGAGCTTCTGCATTTCAGCCATTGCTGCGCTCAACCGCAGTGTTTCGGCTTACTTATCGTAGCGTACTAGCCTTATGGACTTAGTGGTAGCAGTACCAAGGACACTATGACCCCGATCGCTGAATCGTAGTATAAAACCCTGTTGTAAATACTGGTCGAGTTCCTCAGCTCGACCTTGTTGAATTACAAGGATCTTATACTCGTTCTCAAAGGCTTGAGCAATTAAGCCTACAGCTAGTATATCGACGCTCGACTCCGTTGAGTCCGACGAGTAGTGTGCTACTCGACACGCTGAGTAACTCGACTTAGTTATTACAGCTGAACAGATATTCGATCCGTAACAGAAGGTCGAGCTCTTAACAGACTCACTTACCAAAAGTGCAAGTCCATGCAACGCTTTGACCCAGATCTCCCACACCGGTTGATCAACCTGCTCCCCGAATTATACAGACGCATCTACTATGAAGAAAAGCACGAGTGGAGAGATCTCCCAGCAGGATTCTTCACAAGAGGAGGATATCTCACCGTCCCGACTCCAAACAAACTCGTCCCCTCGTGGGTACAATTACCCCCATCCTCGAATGACCCCTGGGAGCAGACGCGCACCACTTTCGAACGATTTGGAACCATCACAGACTTAATGACACCGACCATCACCGTATCTCGAACAGGCGATGGACAACTCGGAGGATAGACAGCGAACCCCATCCCCACCGGAGGAAGCATGGGTATGGGAAGTACAACCTTGGGCGGAAGTGTTGTTTTGGGAAGCAGCAGCACGAGCCAGAGCGCAGGGGGAATGGCCAATATCCCTCCGGCAGCTAATAATCCGCTACCTGGAAATATTAGCAGAGCAAACACCACCAGAGCAGGAGCGCCTGGAGGAGGAGGAGTTCCTGGAGGGGGAGGTCCCCCCAGGGGCGGAGGTCCCCCGGGCGGCGGCGGTAATCCAGCAGGCGGCCCAGGAGGCAATCCAGGAGGACCGCCGGGTGGAGGAGGTGGAGGAAATCCCACAGGATGGAATGCGCAGTTCGCCCCACCAGGCAGAGGAAACCGCATAAAGCTTGCCACCCCCGAACCCTTCAAGGGAGAACGAAAGAAGCTACAGCACTTCAAGAATGATTGCAACACATGCTTCACCATGTTCGCAGCAGACTATCAAACCGACGATCAGAAGATCCTCTTCATCATGTCCTACATTCGAGGAAGCGATCGAGTGGACCAATGGAAGGAGAATTACTATGCCAAACACACAGATCCGATGATGGGAGCATTCGTCCTCTCCACATTGCTCCAGTTCAGTGCAGAATTTGATGCCACGTTTGAACCCATCAAAGAGAAACAGAAAACCAATGATGACCTCTTCGATCTCAGACAAGAAAAAAAGAACATCGACGACTTCAACATCGAATTCGATAACCTCGTAGGGAAGACAGGGCTAGACCGACAGCAGTGCAACCCACTCCTGGTCACCTTGTACAAGAGAGCCATCAGACCCGCACTCATTACACACATCATCAACATCGTTCCCCCCGTCATAACCCTCACCGATTGGATGAAACAAGCATCCATCAACGAAAACAATTATAACACGTTCATCAAGGGATGAGGGGACCCTAAGAAGAAACCCCAGTGGTGAGCCAAGGGACCCAATGTCCCAGCCACACCGACCCCCGCAAAAGACCTGAACACAATGGACGTCGACCGAATGTCCACGGAAGAGCGACGCAAGCTCCAGACCGAGGGGCGGTGCTTCAACTGCAAGGAAAAGGGCCATCTCTCCAGCAACTGCCCGAAATGAAAGAAGAAGACCCCCGCCAAGGGAAGGGCTCGAAAGATGGAAGCAGTAGAAGAGGGGACCTCCACTGCTCCCACGGAAGAAGAAGACGCTGAGGATGAGGACGATGAAGCCACAGCGGTAGAAGAAGCAGTTAACGCGATCCGAATTTTCAAAGCTAAGAACCCCTTGTTCCTTGCCCAAATTCTTGATGACCAGGATTTCAAGTAGGGAGGAAGCACACGGTCTTACCTCCCGAAAGCGCAGCCCATGTAATTACCTCGTATGAACGCGACCGATCACTGTTCATCCCCGTAACCCTGAAGCTGCAGAAAACTGTGAAAGTAAACGCCCTCATCGACTCAGGAGCCATGTCCTCCCTGATCCATTCAAAACTCGTCATTCGCCATTGAATCCTGACTCGACCTCTAAGAAACCCGATCACCATATGAAACATTGATGGAACCACCAACAAGGACGGACAGGTAGATCGAGAAGTCCTCCTCCCCATTGAATACGGAGGGAAGAAACGCAAGGTCTGTTTCCTCGTAGGAAACATTGGAAAAGAAGAAATGATCCTCAGATACAATTGGTTGAAGAGGGAAAGCCCCATCATCAATTGGGCAACAGGGAAGATCGATGTCACCCCTGACAAACCAACAGAAAAGGCCCGAACGACCGACGCCATAATCCAACTCGATACTGTCAAAATGACAGTAGCCCCAGAAGGAAAGCTCCCAACACGGGGAACTGATGGTGCCATCGGATACGACCTGTACGCTGTGAAGAATGACGAAATCACCCCGGAAGGGTGGAAGGCAATCCTGACCGGAGTTCGGATGGAAATTCCGAAAGGATCTTACGGAAGGATAGCTTCACACTCGGGCCTCATGCTCAAACATGGACTCACGGTCGGAGCAGGAGTAATCGATCCCGATTACCGTGGAGAGGTTCAAGTCATCCTATTCAACCAGTCGACGACACCCCACCGTATCATTCCCGGAATGCGCGTCGCGCAAATAATATTCAAACAAGCCCTCACCCCCGAGGTAATCTGGGTAGAGGAGCTCGATGAAACAAAGAGAGGGGATAAGGGTTTCGGCTCTACCGACGTTCAACAACCGACAGAAGACCCCATCCCGGACGAAGAATATCAGCTACTAAGGAGGTTTGTCAGGACCAAGAAGCTGATCGCTCCTAGGACCGAAAGCCCAAAACGATTCCGTCAGAGAAGCACAGCCCTCTCCCATATACGCAAAGCGATGACGAAGTCTCAGGAGCTCTCCGAAACAGGGAAGGGGGGACCCATGGAGGACACCATCCCGGAACACCTGAAGGACTTCGCACACGTCTTCAGCAACAAAGCAGCAACCGCGTTTCCTCCATCGAGACCATGGGACCACGCCATTGAACTAAAGCCTGACTTCGTACCTCGGGATTGCAAGGTATATTCGCTGTCCCCCAGAGAACAAAAAGCCATGGATGAATTCCTGGCAGAAAACCTCGCCAAGGGATTCATCTGACCATCGAAGTCCCCCATGGCTTCCCCCGCCTTCTTCGTCCCAAAGAAAGACAGAGGGTTAAGACCCTGCCAGGATTACCGATACCTAAACGAAGGGACGGTTAAGAACGCTTACCCCCTACCCCTGATATCCGAACTCATCGAGAAGCTGAGAGGGGCGAAGGTGTTCACCAAAATGGACCTACGAGCAGGATATAACAACGTACAAATCCGAGAAGGTGACCAATGGAAGGGCACGTTCAAGACCAATGCTGGCCTCTAGGAACCAACCGTGATGTTCTTTGGAATGTGCAACTCGCCAGCAACATTCCAGGCCATGATGAACAAGATACTAAAAACCAAAATCGCCGAAGGATGGGTGTTGGTCTACATGGACGATATCCTCATCTTCTCCCCAGACCAGATGACCCATAAAGAACGGGAACGACAGGTCCTGCGCAAGCTGACCAAAGAAAAGTTATTCGTGAAACCCGAAAAATGCGCGTTCAGAGTAGAAAGGGTAGAGTTCCTTGGGCTCGTAATCACCCCCGGTCAAGTCCAGATGGACCCTACCAAACTCAAGGGAATCCGCGACTGGCTGCCCCCGCAAAACGTCAAGGGGGTCCACTCCTTTTTAGGGTTTGCCAACTTCTACAGAAAATTCATCGACCACTACTCTACGCACGCGTGACCACTCATCGACCTCACAAAAACTGCAACAGGCACGGGGTTCAAGTGGATGGAGCGAGAAAACGAGGCATTCGAGTTCTTGAAGGACAGATTTGTAACAGCTCCTGCGCTGCTCCTCCCCGACAAGGAGAAACCCTTCATCCTGGAAACTGACGCCTCACAGTTTGCCCTCGGAGCAGTACTCAAACAGAAGGACGATAGCGGGAATGAGTGACCAGTAGGCTACCTGTCACAATCCCTCACCCCAGCAGAACAAAACTACGAAATCTACGATCGAGAACTCCTAGGAGTGGTCTGCGCGCTGGAAGAATGGCGCCACCTTCTAGAAGGGGGCCCACATCAGATCCTGATCAGGAGTGATCACCAGAACCTTACGTACTGGCGAAGCGCCCAGAGATTGAATCGGAGACAGGCGAGATGGCATTTGCTACTATTCCAATTCGACATTCGATTGCAGCACGTCCCAGGAAAGAAACTGGTAATGGCGGACACCCTCTCATGCCTCATGAATTTAGACAGCTCTGAACGTGACAACGAAGACATCCAAATGCTGCCCGATACCCTATTTATTCACGCAATCGAAGTCCCGATCATCGATCGGATCAAGATCGCAAAGCCCTTCAATTCGATCGCGGAACAGGGACTCTGCGCCCTTGAACAAGGGGAGCGGCCCCCTTTGAGGACATCAATGGAAGACTGGCAGTACAGCGAAGGGGTCCTCTTGTATAAGGGGTGAATGTACGTGCCCAGAGACCCTAACCTGAGAAAAGACATTATCTTGAGGTACCATGACCCAATCGTGGCAGGCCACCCTGGGATTTGGGGAACGACCCTGAAAGTGCAAGAGCACTTCTGGTGGCCCGACCTGCGAAAATGTAACACAAGATAACACTTACTTGTAATAATCTTGGTATTGCTGGTTAGGCAAGAGGTAAAGCAGTTGTTAAGCAGGATACGTTGAGTGGTTAACTTGTAGTATGAATGCAATGAATAGAACTGAGGCAATAGCGCTCAGCAAGTCCAGTATATATACATGATAAATAAGACCCCTAACAGTCTTATTAGATAATACTAGTGTCCGTATTCGTATGTACAAGTCCCCAGGTACCTAAGTACTTAGTAATATACGATAAATACATATGCCGATCAAAACCGGGATATAGAAAGGCGGCGTAGGCCGCACGAATGGCGTTTTGCGCTCTTGTCATTACAAAGACGGGGCGTGACCAAAGCCCGGTCCGCTGACGTTTATACGCTGACTGCTTCCGGACGGAAAGTCCGATTGGCTAGAACTAGACATGTGACTGATGGTAACTACTAGTGATAAGATAAGACCGTCGTTACGGGAGATAACGCGGCCATCATTCGGCACGTATGTAACCGTTAACTTATGAACCAGATAAGCTAGTTATTGGTCTAGAAAGTCGTAGATAATTCGTAGAATTGCCGGAAAAATAGTAAGAAATATAGGGGAACTAGGAGAATTCTTGTGACAGAAAAACCGTGGCCGAATATGTCAAAGGCTGCGCAGTCTGTCAGCAGATGAAACCCGACCGATACCCGACGAAAGCACCATTGCAACCGATCCCGACCCAGAAGGACGCACTCCCCTTCTTGCAATGCTCAGTGGATTTCATCACTGACCTCCCTCGAGTGGGGAAATACGACTCAATCATGGTCATTGACGATCATGGGTTGTCCAAAGCGATATCCTTGACCCCATGTGACAAAACCATCACCAGCGAAGGAGCCGCCGACATATTCCACCGACAGATTTACTCGAAGTACGGCCTCCCTCGGAAAATCATCTCAGAACGAGGCCCGCAGTTTGCCCATAACACGCGAAGGACCGAAAGGGGTTTGGCCCCCACCGAAGTCATCATGGGATATATCCCACGAGGACTGCCTGAAGAAGACGGACCGGTACAGGTACCCGCCGCAAAGGAAAGGCTAAGAAGTATCAAAGAAGCAAGGGAAAAGGCCATCGCCACACACGAATTAGCCCAGAAGCGAATGGCGGGACGGACTCTGCGCGACTTGCCCAAATTTGACAAAGGAGACAAGGTATGGCTTGATGCCAAGAACCTCCACCTTCCATACGAATCACGGAAGCTCGCCCCAAAAAGGGAGGGACCGTTCATGTTACAGTTCTACCAGGTACACTCGAATATTCCGTTTGACGCCTCACCATGTATGAGGACTTAGCGTTCAACCGCTGTATCCAGCGCTCTATTTCTAGGGGCCTCCGCTCAACCGTAGGCCCTGTTTCATGTATAACAACCCTATGCCCACTTTCTGTGTCCGCATCTTGTTCTAGCTGATATTCTGTGTCCAACCACAGTAGTTCCGTGTTTCATCCCTTGTTGCGCGCGACCGCAACACTTCTCCTTTATTACTTATATCGTTAGCTCGACGGACTTAATAGTAGTAGTACCAAAGACACTATGACCCCGATTAACGGATCGCAGTATATAACCTGATGTAAATATCGGTCGAGTTCCTCAGCTCGACCTTGTTGAATTCAAGGATCTTATACTCGTTCTCAAAGGCTTGAGCAATTAAGCCTGCAGCTTGTATATCGACGCTCTGACTCAGAGGAGTCCGACGAGTAGTGCGCTACTCGATACGCTGAGTAACTCGACTTAGTTATCTTGCGTTGAACGGATATTCGATCCGTAACAGTTCACCATCATTGAGAAGCTCGGGGTTGTCACGTACAGGCTGGCTCTACCTCCGCGATGGAAGATACACCCGGTCTTCCATGCCTCGCTATTGAAACTGTTCAATGAGACAGGAGTGCATGGGCCCAATCACACAAAGCCACCCCCAGACCTGGTCGAAGGGTGTGAAGAGTACGAGGTCGAGTCCATCCTGAACCAAAGACAGCACCGGGGAAAGAAGCAGTATCTAGTCCATTGGAAGGGTTATCCATCTGCCGATGACTCTTGGGAAGACGCGGCGAACCTGAGGAATTCTCCGGACGTCTTGGAGGACTACAAAAGTCGACGAAGGGGAGTCAGGACTCGCCAAGTCGAAGAAGTGATATGTCGTCGCCTCAGCCTACCCACAGCCAGCCAGACCGCCCCCGAGCTCCGACACTGCGTCGGTCCCTCGCTGTCCGCATGGGATACCAGACAGGCAGGTGTTACGGGTGTTCCGAGGAGGCCCACCTCTGCACTCGCCATGCGCTCACCTGGCATAGGTCCAACATTCCCCCAGGAGGCCATCCGACCCCCTGGACCGATCGATTTGAGCTCGTACAGGAGCTCACCACCATCTACAACACCTATCAGGACATCACTGAGCGACTCGTCCAACTCGAACGGACAGTCCGCTGGCAGAGGGGACAGCTTGGGCGGAACATCGATCAGTGGATCGACCACCTCGGGGCGTTGACGCCATCGTGAATCCGGAGGGAGTTCAACGAACGGGAAGAAGGCCCGCGTCGCCCAGCCTGGCAACGCAGCCCCCTCCCCCCAATGCCCTCCTGGCTACTCAACAACGATGAATTGGCTAGAATTGCAGAACTGTACGATTTTATGGAATACCGTTCTTTGGTATCTCATGATGCTCCCGATGCGACCGCCGCCACAGGGACTTGACTTGGAGAACCAGAGGGCCCTGCTCCTCATTCATGAAGCCACGAACGACACTCAGTTCGAGAGGGGCCGAGCAGTGTTGGGCCTGCCACCCCGCCACCCACTGCTCCAGCTAACGACGAAGCTGGCCGACGATCTCCATCAGTTGAGTGTCGCAGTTTCCTCTGCTGACATATGTGGGGGCCCCTAGGCTCGATCCCACGTCACTACGCCTCCCCTTGCTCGTTCGTTAACCCCTTCGTCACAACGCCCTCCCCTGCCTGACGGCACGTGACCGGTAGATAGATAAGATTACATACTGATAGATAGTAGTGGTGCCCTGGCACCGCCCCCTTACTTAGTCAGCCCCCTCACATGACACCATACTTACATTGCGCACAGACCAGCCCACTTTAGGGTATGCCCCTCAGTCATAGCGTAGACGTTCCATCATGTATAAGTAGTAGCGTCTGAGGTCTTACAACCTCAGACCTATTAATGTCAATCTGGGCGCGTGTGCCCTCTGGCTTAACCTCCTTGTCTGCCCGCTCGACGTCTGCACCTGGATCTAGTGGGGCAGGGGAGGACTTCCTTTGGGAGTCCTGTCCACCACACCTGGTGGAGTGCCTTTGGCACTCCCCTGTCTCATTAGGTACAAGACAAGACCCATCGGTTGGGATGTGACATCAGAGGCAAGTCTGTGTCATTGAGATCATCAGCTGGGAGGAATGGGAGTGAGGGCGCGACGCCTGGAACGATCCCCTCCTTAGCCTACCTCGATGGCTCTGGGAGCGCATCTGGGTCCACCACCACCACCAACGATACGAGTCAGGGGACTACCTCCGTGATGTCCCCTCCGCCCGATCTCCACCCTGACCATCTCAGACGGATCCCTGTCGAGGCTGCGGCAGTCCGTACCACTGGATCCTCGACTGCCCCGACTATCGCTGCCCCACGTGCCGAGTATCCCAACCCGGGCACCGACAAGGGGAATGCGCGCCCTACCAGCTCTGGGTCCCTCCGCCCACGCCTCCTCTCCCCGATGGAGATGCAGGGTATAACGACCCCGACCCCGAGGCCCTTTGAGTGGCCATAATGCTTGGATTTCATCGAGGGTGATGAAGGCTTGGGAGGGGGGTGATGTTACGGTCCGTACAATCTCGTATACTTTTGACGCCTCACTGGAGACGAGGACTTAGCGTTCAACTGCTGCACCGTGCGTTTATCTCTAGGGTTCCCTGTTCAACCAGCGACCCTCGTTTCATGTACAACAACCCTATGCCCCTAGTTTCGTAGCGTATCAGGTTCTAGGTGATATCTGTTGTATATCCACAGAGCTTCTGCATTTCAGCCATTGCTGCGCTCAACCGCAGTGTTTCGGCTTACTTATCGTAGCGTACTAGCCTTATGGACTTAGTGGTAGCAGTACCAAGGACACTATGACCCCGATCGCCGAATCGTAGTATAAAACCCTGTTGTAAATACTGGTCGAGTTCCTCAGCTCGACCTTGTTGAATTACAAGGATCTTATACTCGTTCTCAAAGGCTTGAGCAATTAAGCCTACAGCTAGTATATCGACGCTCGACTCCGTTGAGTCCGACGAGTAGTGCGCTACTCGACACGCTGAGTAACTCGACTTAGTTATTTCAGCTGAACAGATATTCGATCCGTAACAGACAGAATGTATCACTGCGAACAGAGCGGTCACAGCAATTAGGGCTTTAAAAGCCAAAAACCCAGAGCTCCTGGTGCAGCTCATAGAAGAACAGGATTTTGCCTAGGAGGGAAGCCCACAGTCTTGCCCTCCGAAAAAGCGGCACATGTAATTACCTCGTTCTGTCACAGATTTTACGACGTACGTACTAACGTCCAAGTCGGACCGCTGGTAATATGTGACGTCCCAAGGTAGACAGGCTTGAGACACCAGACTAGCACGCAGAGGAAGTAGCGTTGAATCTGAGGGGACACACCCCCATAGATAGAATGAAGAGTCTGAGGTGTAAGACCTCAGACGTAGTAGCTTAAGTACATGCGCTGCAACAGTCACTGTATGGCTACCCTAAAGTAAGAGGCCTGAGCGTATCCACGACTACGCTCAACCCGTGATGTGCTTACGTAAGTAATGCGCTAGCTACTAAGGACCTAAGGTAAGTGTATGTATGCGCGTATCCACTACGCTACGGCTGTATGTGAGGGTCATGTGATGTAACTAGGGAGTTCCGTAGATCGAGATGGAGGAGGGGCAATATCTGTGACACGTTCGAGAAGAATCGATCCCTCTTCATCCCGGTAATCATGACGCTGGCAAAACCCGTGAAGTGCAATGCACTAATCGACTCAGGAGCAATGTCAAACCTGATCCACAGTAGAGTGGTAGAAAAATACAGGGTACCCACACAACCCTTACGAAATCCAATCATCGTAAAAAATGTTGATGGGACAGAAAACAAAGACGGGCGAATAGATCGAGAAGCCACCATACTGCTACGATATCCAAAAACCCAGAAAACACAAAAAGTCCGATTCCTAGTAGGATCAATTGGCATGGAAAACATGATTCTAGGGTATGGATGGCTAAAAGATGAAAACCCCACAATCGACTGGAAAGACCAAACAGTTGATGTACGATTGGTACTAGGGGCAGAAGAAAGAAAACCAGAAACCACGATCCGAATGGATACAGTAGAAATGGTGGTTGCCCCTGAAGGAAAAGTTCCAACGTGAGGAACCCAAGAAGCCGTGGGATATGACCTTTATGCCACGGAAGAAACCGAGATCCCCACAGGGGGATGGAAACTTGTCTCCACAGGAGTAAAAATGAAGATCCCGAAAGGATCGTATGGGAGGTTGGCCGGACGTTCGGGCAACACCCTCAGACACAGACTGGTAGTACAAGCTGGAGTCATAGACTCGGACTACTGGGGAGACGTTGGAGCCATCATCTTCAACTATTCAGATAAAGCACACAGGATTATCCCGGGCATGAGGATAGCCCAGATAATATTCGAACGACACCTGACCCCCGACATTGTAGATGTCAAAGACCTCGATGAAACAGAATGGGGGGAGAAGGGCTTTGGATCCACAGATTAGCCAGAAGAAACGGCTCAACGGCTCTACACTCCCGAGGAATACGAAGCGATTCGACGCTTCGCAAGAGATACCCCTAGGATTATAGGGGCAAAAGGGGAAACACGAAGGAAATTCCGGACAAAAATACAAATCATCAACACTGTCAGGAAGGCATTAACAAAGTCCCAGGAGTTTGCACAAAAGACCCCGAACCAGAAAAAACAATTGAGGAAATGGTCCCCAGGCACCTGTTGGATTTTGCCAAGGTGTTCAGTAAGGAAGCCACAACGGCATTTCCCCCTTCGAGACCATGGGACCATGCGATCGAATTAAAACCTGACTTCGTGCCGAGGGACTGCAAAGTCTAAGCACTATTGCCAAAAGAGCAGCAGGCGATGGACAAATTCCTGAAAGAAAACTTGGCCAAGGGATTCATAGTCCCCTCGAAATCCCCGATGGCATCACCCTTCTTTTTCATCCCAAAGAAAGACGACGGCCTGCGACTGTGCCAGGATTATTGATATCTAAACGAATGGACGATAAAGAACGTCTATCCTCTACCGCTCATATCGGAACTCCTAGAAAAGCTAAAAGGGGCGGAGATATTCACAAAAATGGACCTAAGAGCGGGATACAATAACGTACAAATCAAAGCAGGAGATGAATGGAAGGCAGCCTTCAAAACGAACCGGGGGATATATGAACCTGTCACACTTTTCCGGTGACTTCTCCTTATTATGCATTACCGGGGGTCGAACTCTCGACCTAGGGACTTGACGTCACGTGCGCGCCCATCTTGGCGCACATTGACAAGTAGCTAGCGCGCGGCTACCTTTACAGTATATCACATGGTCAATTATGTAAGCGTTCACGTTACTTACACTTAGGCGCATGCACACAGGCCATGCGCTTTAGGGCAAGGGTAGTACCTAAGTACTACAGCGCTACTATCATGTATATATACCTAAGAGTCTGAGGCGTACTCCTCAGACTCATCAATTTGGCATTGGCCTTAGGGCCGCCTTTACTCCATGCCTCGCTGCGCTGTCTGATCATCCTGCTAGTCTGGGAGACCCTCGACTCCGCTGTAGTGCTTGGCGACTACCCCTCGTATAGCATCTTGGGGACCGCCTCGTATCTGAAAGGCGTTAGTAGTGGGAGTAGGACTTAGTGGGCGGGCGTTGGTTGAGGTATGACCCAGAGTATTGGGTCAGAACCTACCGTTATGTTCTTCGGGCTGTGCAATGCACCAGGGACCTTCAAGCAATGATGAATGAAATCTTAAAGGAAGAGATCCTTGAAGGATGGGTGCTTGTCTACATGGACGACATCCTCATTTTCTCAGCGGATGAGAAAACACATAAAGAACGGGAACGACGAATCCTCCAGAGGTTGGTAGACAACCACCTCTTCGTGAAACCCGAAAAATGCGCATTCGGCGTCGATAAGGTCGAATTTCTGGGCCTGATTATAACACAAGATAACACTTACTTGTTATGATCTTGGTTTTGCTGGTTAGGCAAGAGATAAAGCAGTTGTTAAGCAGGATACGTTGAGTGGTTAACTCGTAGTATGAATGCAATGAATAGAACTGAGGCAATAGCGCTCAGCAAGTCCAGTATATATACATGATAAATAAGACCCCTAACAGTCTTATTAGATAATACTAATGTCTGTATTCGTATGTACAAGTCCCCAGGTACCTAAGTACTTAGTAATATACGATAAATACATATGCCGATCAAAACCGGAATATAGGAAGGCGGCGTAGGCCGCGCGAATGGCGTTTTGCGCTCTTGTCATTACAAAGACGGGGCGTGACCAAAGCCCGGTCCGCTGACGTTTATACGCTGACTGCTTCCGGACGGAACGTCCGATTGGCTAGAACTAGACATGTGACTGATGGTAACTACTAGTGATAAGATAAGACCGTCGTTACGGGAGATAACGCGGCCATCGTTCGGCACGTATGTAACCGTTAACTTATGTACCAGATAAGCTAGTTATTGGTCTAGAAAGTCGTAGATAATTCGTAGAATTGCCGGAAAAATAGTAAGAAATATAGGGAAACTAGGAGAATTCTTGTGACATTACCCCCCCCTTAGATTTCAACGACCCCGTTGAGAGTAGAAGTTGTGCTAGAGCCCATTGAAGGGTTAGACTTTACGATTTTTCCACTTTTATCGTCCTGTCGATCCAAAACCTTGTGTACCGCGCTTAGTTGGCTTGTTGAACTGCTCGTTGTAGGGCCCACTTCCATGTAGGTGAGGTCGAATTTCTTTTTCGAACTTCTCCTTGGTCATGGATTCCTGTATTTCGGGCGTGATCGCTACTTCGCAAATTAGCTGAGCAATTCGATCGCCTTTCTTTACTTGGTACGGGTCTCCAGTGAGGTTCATCAACATGACAAAGACTTCTCCGCGGTAGTCATGGTCTATTACTCCTGCGAGGACATCGATGCCCTTTTTCGCAAGTCCAGACCTTGGCGCTATCCGACCGTATGTCCCATATGGAACTTTGATACGAATGTCTGTGGGGACCGTGGCGGATTTCCATGAATTAATTAGGATATCCTGCGCGGCGTATAGATCATAGCCGATCGCATCGGTTGTTCCCCTGGTCAGTAGTTTGCCATTGACTCCTACTTCGATTTCCAAGTCTTCGTTGAACTCAACATCGGAATGTACCCATTGCCCTGTAAAGGGGTCGCGGGTGGTTCTTCATACGTTGGCATGTGTCACATCCGTCTACGTATTTTTTGACGTAAACGAACATTCCGGGCCACCAATAGTTGCGGCTTAGCAATTCGTACGTTTTGTAACGTCCGAAATGCCCAGCTGACTTGTGATCGTGATGATACTCGACCACTTGCCGTCTGATATCCGCTGGTGTAGCTGGAACGTAGACTTTGCCTCTTCGGAGGAGTAACCCTCCTTCGTAGTTCCATTCTGATAGGTCTTTTTTGAATTCACGAGGGCCGGATGAGAGCAGCTCCTTGTAGTCTTTTGTGACCTTGTCGTCTAGCAACGCTTTGCGAATCTCTCGGAGTATCGATTCATCTTCCGATTGTGGGGCAGCATGGGAGGTATCAAGAGCCATTGCCATGTACTCTTGCTCGAACCACTCAGGTTTCAGAAGAACCTGATCGCGATTATCGAGATCCACCCCCTCCTCATGGTCTGGCCGCCTGGACAGAGGATCCGCGGTTAGCATTGTTTTGCCAGGTTTGTGCTTCATTTGGAAGTTGAAGCGTGAGAGGTACAGTGCCCAACGGGCTTGTCGTCTCGTCAGTTTTTGCGCCGTTTTGAAATAGGTCAGGTTCAGATGATCCGACCATATCTCGAATTTTTCAGGGTGTCCCTCTAGATAGTGTCTCCACTCCTCTAGAGCCCTGATGACAGCCAACATTTCCTTGTCGTAGATCTCGTAGTTCCTTTCCGGGGCACTTAGCGACTTGCTATAGTATGCCACGGGGTGGAATTTTTTATCCGTAGGATCCAACTGAGATAGTACTGCTCCGGTAGCGAAGTCTGACGCATCTGTTTCTACGCGGAAAGGCTGATCGTGCGACGGAATTCGAAGCACGGGCGCTTTGGTAAATGCTTCCTTTAGGGTTTGGAAGGCATTTTCCTGCTCGGCGTCCCAATGCCAAGCTTCTGACTTTTTGGTCAGCATGGTGAGTGGTTTGGCTATTTTTGAGAAGCCTTCTATGAATCGCCTGTAGAAATTGGCGAATCCAAGGAAAGCTTGAACCTCTTTGACCTTAGCAGGTCTGGGCCAGTCCTGAACTCCGGCGTACTTCTTCGGATCCATCATGATGTTACCGTCGGATATGATCATTCCTAGGTATTCGATGGAAGATTGTTCAAAGAAGCACTTTTCGGGCTTCGCATACAAGTCCGAGTCCTTCAGGGTTTGGAGAACCCCTTTGGTAAGTCGCCGATGTTCCTCCATATCATTCCCGAAAATCAAGATGTCGTCTAAGTAGACAACCACCTTGCCGGTTCGAATGAACGGTGCGAGGATAGAATTCATCATCGCTTGGAACGTTGCGGGGGCGTTGCAGAAACCGAAATACATTACCGTTGCCTCGTATAGTCCACGGTGTGTAATAAACGCCGTCTTCCATTCATCACCTTCCTTGATGCGGACATTGTTGTATCCCCATCTAAGGTCTATTTTGGTGAAGATGGTCGCGTGGGACAATTGATCGATGAGATCATCGATCCGAGGTATTGGATAACGATTTTTCACGGTTATTTCGTTTAGCCTCCTGTAATCGACAACCATCCGCAGTCCTCCGTCCTTTTTATGGACGAAGAAGACCGGGGATGCCATCGGACTTTCGGATGGTCGAATGTAACCCTTCCGTAGTTCGGTGTCTATCCACTCATCCAAGCTGTTACGCTCTTGGGGAGACATTTTGTATGGTTTTACCGGGGGAGGAAGCTGCGCATCTGGTTCAAGCACTATGGCGTGATCCCAGGGCTTCCGTTCCGGCATCCTCTCTGACGCCTTTTGTGAGAACACCGTTGGCCCATACTCTTGGTATTGTTCGGGCACTAACGATCGCCATTTTTCCATGTCAATCGGTGGTGTGTTTTCCTCACGGTCGTCTGCTTCGTCGAGGTCTTTGTCAAGTACCTCGGCTACCAACTGTGTCAGCAGGTTCATTTCCTCGTCGTCAAAGGTTGACACCCAAGCGATCAAAGGATTTTCGGGGTCCTCCTCTCCTAGTATGTCCACGGGAGTGTCCCAAATCGAATTTACTTCGATGATTTCCTTTTCTGGGAGTTCAACTGCTTCCTCCTCAGAAGGGTGGTTACCCTTTTTTCTGGCGTAGGGTTGGTCGTGTGTACAGCGTGCATATTCCATTTCTCCTTTCCTCCAATCAAAGGTAGGATTGTGGAGACGCAACCAGTCATAGCCAAGGATTAGGTCTGGTTCTAGGTGCATGACCGTCAGACCTATTTTTTCCTTGTGTGTGCCATGTTGCATGAATGCTTTTACTGATTGCGTTAAGCGGCCGGCGACGTTTTCTGTTCCGTCTGCGTTTGTAACCGTAATGGGAAACGCTAGTTTGTCGGTGACCAGCTTATGTTTATCGACCAATCGTTGTGATATGACCGATATGGTTGCACCGCTGTCGATTAAAGCCAGAGCCTGCACTTTTTGCCCATATACCCAGAGTGTTACTTCGACACGGAAAGATCGAGCGAAGTCGCGCGCATCGTTGCCAAAAATGTGATACATTGACTCGAATACACTCTTTACAGCGGGTACAGGACTAAAATTACATGGGAGCACAAGTGGGCAGGTCATCACATGTGCTCGGTGGGAAAACCCGAGGCAGAGCTTCCGTAGATGCCCAGGGTGTTTGCGGAGTCGGCTATCCGCTTGCGAAGCCAGGGCAGATGTGTCCTGATGGAGTCGCCCGACGGTGTAGGCGCAGTCGAAGTCGAACCAGTCGACTGGGTCTGGACGGGGCTGGTGCTTTCTGCCGATTGCACCGGGCTCCCGCTTTTCTCCTCATCGCTGATGCGCGTAGTGGGGGCCAGAGGAACCACCTCTGGTTGCTTCGGAACGTTGGTCCGGATGGTCCCTACGGTGGCTTGGGGGGACTCGTCTTCGTCGTCAGTCACCAGTTCCTGGGTGCTGACGATTCGGACCTTGTATTTCTTTTTCGGGTCCAATTTCTTCTGGCCCGACTGTTGCGTTCCGCTCGACGAGCCTGTCGGCTTCGTCGTTCCGCTTCCACTACTGGCCGGCTTGGCTTCCTTCGGCTTGTTCTTAGGGTTCTCAGGACAGTCGCCCCATTTGTGTTGTCCGGGATGCTTGCGACAGTCCTTCCCGTAAGAGCCGGTTTCCTTTGCCTTGCCTTTGCCTTTGTCATCAGCCTTGGCAGGCTTCGACGTAGCCTTGTCGGCGGTCTTGCCAGACCCCGACGACTCCTTCCTTTTTTCTTCCTCAAAGATCTTGCCTTTGAGCTTATCCGGGTATTGCCTCTTATAGAGGTCAATGGCCATATCGAGGTATACCTCCCAGTCGGTCGGCATTGTGAAGCCGGGGACCGATTCCAAGGTAGCGAGGGTTTCTCGCACCTTTTCCGGGAGGATCCGTTTGATGTGACTGAACAACGTCTTGTTATCAGTCTCGGCCAGGCGAGCCAGGGTCCTGAGCTTCTGTGCCCAAGAAAAGAAGTCCGATTGGAGCTTCTTTTTCCCTTCGTCTCCGAAGTACCCTTCAATCTCTTTTTCGGCAATTTCCTTGTCCGTTTTCTTGCCGTACACCTTCTCGATTGTTTCCGCAAACGTTTTCCAGGTGTGTCCCGAGGTTTGTCCGGCGGCGATTTTATCAACTACCGGCGACATGTATTGGTAGGCCTCGCCCGTAAGCCGTAGCAGGGCTTGGCGGACCTTGTCTTCCTCGAGGGTCACCTTGGCGTCCGCGAAATACATGCCCATTTTTTGGATCCACTCTTTCGACGAGATGGAGTCCTTAGGGCCCGAGAATTTGGGCGGTTGAGTCGGTTTGGTCTGTTGGAAGTTGACCGTGGTGGCTGCTGCTGGCGCGGCTGCCGGTGCGTTTTTTAGAGCGGTTAACTCCGCTTCGAGTTGGTCAATTCTATTAATTAGTGCCGTGACCTGGGCACCGCTGGGTCCCGCGGTTGGGACTGCCGGACGCTTTTGCAGTACTGCAATGTCTTTTTCTATGCGGACGAACCGATTTTCGGAAAGGGTATCCAATTGTTGCCGCAAACTCTCCGCTTCCTCTAGTGCTTCTATTCTATTTTGAAGCACCTGGTTGTGACTCCGAATCTGGTTGGTCTTGTTCCAGACCATCTCCATATTCGTGTCTACCCGGCTTTTGTATGCCGCGAGGTTGCTGTAGAGGTGGTTCTTGGCTTGGTACAGCGCCTCCCTGTAAGCTTCTTTTCCCACCTGCAGGACTTCGTCTGGGGCGGCCACTTCCAGAGTGCGCTGCAGCCTTCCCATCAATTCATTCTCGCTTCTTTCCGGTTGCGCGACAATTTCCAGGGTTCCCCTTTCATAGGAGGGGAGGAGATCGGGGAGCGTCCCAAATAGGGGCTCCGTGTCGACTGGTTCCTCCGGCCGTGGAGTCTCGCTTCCTTCGGGGGTGATGACTGCTCGGCGTGCGGGTGTTTCCGGGTTGAAGAGCCTGGCGGCTCTCGTGCGCGGCGATGCTTCTTCCTGTGAGTACCAGTGGACGTCACCGTAGTAGACTATGAGGTCCGCTAGGGAGATGGCGGTACAATAGTTGTCCCACCTCCACCATGAGATGTGGTTCCTAGTCGAATCTTCCCCATAGTACTTGATGTACGCCGTATGGTTTACGTTCAGGGAAGGGCGCACATGCGCCGGAATTGAGTTGAAGGAGGTGACACTCCCCCTAACTCTGATGCCGAATACGACTCGCAGGTAGTCCATCAAGCAGGTTTGCTCTCCGGGCCATGCGTGCTTGCCGACGGCGGGGCGGTAGGCCGTAGCCACCTTGTGGGTGTTGTACAAAGCGCCTTGGACGATTGTGTAAGACACCATTGCTGGACAGTATTCGTCAGCTTGAGTTATTTTCTTCCTTAAACGATAATTCAAGAAAAGAGTGCCTTTTCAGGACTTAAATGCCTTTTCAGGACTTTTCGCAATCAATGCCGTGCACCAAAAAATAAATGCCTTTTCAGGACTTTCTATCTACTACAACTGGGGTTTGCCGAGGTTGAAGTTGAGACCGCTATGTACTAAGTGTGTTTTTAAGTATGTAACGTGCTGTTTCACGTCTAGGTCTCCAAAAACGTGCTCCACCCTCCTGAGATATTTTTCGAGGCGGCGGAGATCTTCGTTCTTCATGGAGTCCTGACGGACCCTTTGCTCCAGGTGTGTGGAGAGGTCGTCGAAGTCGGTGATGAGGGTGGTGAATTTTGCTATGATGGGGGCCGTGGTGGTTGCGTCGGGGACCTTCCATAGCCGGAAAAGGTTCTTGTGGGCGGCGTTCATCTGTTTGTCGACGTCCAAGAACCAGTCCCATTTTTTCTCCGTGCAATGGACGTCCCTGGGGTTCGCAAGACCCCGTTTTTCGACCCACTCGGCCGGCATCCTAAGCTCCTCCACTCTTTCCAACAGCGACTTCTTTGGGGGCTCAATTCGCTCCCGAAGACTCCTCACCATTCTCTCTTCCTCAACCCTCTTCCTGGCTGCCTCGGCGATTAGCTGATCCAGGCTCTGTTTCTGGATCCGAGCCTCGAGCTTCTCCTTCTGTCGGAGAAGCTTGTTGAGCTTCTTTCGCCTGATGTCGTCGAGGGCGGCCTCGTGGTTGACCCTTCGGATCTCCTCCGGGTCGGGATTCGGCTTCTTGTAGAAGACGTCTTTGCCCTTTCGGGACTTTCCTCGCTTTGGGGTTGTGACCGCGGAGATGCGGTCTTCGAGCGATTTAGAGGCGGCAATGTGCCATTCCTCGCGCTCCCCCGTAGCGGCGTTTCTCGGAGTAACCGTGAAACGTGGTGCTTTTGGCATGACTACGTAAAAAGAAGTCTAAGTAAGCTATTCTAGTGGAAATCACGCGGTCTTCTGTCGGGGCTTATCGTCGCTTCTTGATGTGTCGTGCGCTTATCCTCCGGCGTCAATGGGCGCTCCGCCCTCGACCGGAGTTAGTGTCGGCGACTGGATGGCGTCTCTCTCACGCTACCAGGTGGGGGATACAGCAGGTCGTCTTCCCTTGACGCCTGGGAATGCAGGATTTGGGGTGTTACACCCCGCATGTGCCCACGCCTCACTCCAGTTAGGTGGCTGCCAGTGTTTAAACCAAACCCATGCCCTGAGGGACTTAGAGGGCGCCAAGGCCAGAACTCTATCGTTCTGAAGCCGTATCGGCAGCGGTTCTAGGCAGGGCAGCTCGTGCCCACCATCCCAACTCTAAATAGAGTGGCCCCTGTGCGCCTGGGGATAGGCGAGAAGGTCGTCTCCGGCCCGGTCAAGAGGTTACACCGTTGCCATCGATTCCCAACATATGGGGAAAGGCTTGACAGCCAGTCCCCTGGTTCCGCTTAAGCCTACGGTCCGGCTATTTGCCCGAAGGCGGTGATCCCCCAGAGCCCACTAAGGATACCCCGCTGCCTGGCGGCGAGCAGGGGTGCGCAGACGGCGACGAAAAACCCCTAAGAAGAAAAAATCCCAGACCCTCAAAGAGGGCGGGGGCGAAAGCGAGTTCTATTCATATAACACAAGATAACACTTACTTGTTATGATCTTGGTTTTGCTGGTTAGGCAAGAGATAAAGCAGTTGTTAAGCAGGATACGTTGAGTGGTTAACTCGTAGTATGAATGCAATGAATAGAACTGAGGCAATAGCGCTCAGCAAGTCCAGTATATATACATGATAAATAAGACCCCTAACAGTCTTATTAGATAATACTAATGTCTGTATTCGTATGTACAAGTCCCCAGGTACCTAAGTACTTAGTAATATACGATAAATACATATGCCGATCAAAACCGGAATATAGGAAGGCGGCGTAGGCCGCGCGAATGGCGTTTTGCGCTCTTGTCATTACAAAGACGGGGCGTGACCAAAGCCCGGTCCGCTGACGTTTATACGCTGACTGCTTCCGGACGGAACGTCCGATTGGCTAGAACTAGACATGTGACTGATGGTAACTACTAGTGATAAGATAAGACCGTCGTTACGGGAGATAACGCGGCCATCATTCGGCACGTATGTAACCGTTAACTTATGTACCAGATAAGCTAGTTATTGGTCTAGAAAGTCGTAGATAATTCGTAGAATTGCCGGAAAAATAGTAAGAAATATAGGGAAACTAGGAGAATTCTTGTGACAGATTATCACTCCAGAAAATATTCAGATGGACCCAGCAAAACTCAGAGGGATCAAAGAATGGCTGACTCCTCGGAATCTCAAGGAAGTCAGATCCTTCCTAGGATTTGCAAACTTCTACTGAAAGTTTATAGATCACTACTCAACACACGCACGACCCCTGGTGGACCTCACGAAGACAGTCACAGGGACGGGATTCCAGTGGACAGATAAAGAACAAGAAGCGTTCGATTTCATGAAAAAGGCGTTTACAATGGCACCAGTATTAAGGATGCCAGACAAAGAAAAACCATTCATCCTTGAAACGGATGCATCTCAGTATGCGACAGGAACAGTGCTGAAACAAACAGATGAAACAGGGCGCGAACGACCGGTGGGATATCTCTCACAATCCCTAACACTGGCAGAGCGGAACTACGAAATCTATGATCGCGAACTACTCGGAATAGTCCACGCATTAGAAGAATGGTGGCACTTGTTAGAAGGAGCACTGCATTGGATCTTGATCCGGAGCGATCATCAGAACCTGACGTACTGGAGAAGCTCACAGCGCCTAAACCGAAGACAAGCGAGATGGCATCTGTTCCTCTCACAGTTTGATCTAAAACTACAGCGTGTCCCTGGAAGAAAGTTGATCATGGCCGACACGCTCTCAAGATTGTACCACCTCGATGAGAGCAAAGGAGACAACGAGGGAATTACCATGATCCCGGACGAATTGCTAATACACGCGATCAAGATTCCGATCATTGATCAAATCAAGAACGCCGAAGATCGAGATGAATCTGCGGAACAGGCTCTCTGTGCACTGAACAACAAAGGCACGTTCCCCTCGGGAACGCAGGCAGATGACTGGCAGTGGACGGATGGAGTACTGCTCTACAAGGACAGGATGTATGTTCCGAAGGATGAAAACCTCCGACGGGACGTCATCTCAAGATATCATGATTCGATCCCAGCAGGACACCCTGGGATCTGGGGGACAACATTAAAGGTTAAGGCCCATTTCTGGTGGCCCGACATGGGAACAACAATAGCGGAATATGTCAGGGGCTGACACAGTATGCCTGTGGGACTCACCAAGTGCCTATATTGTTGAGATAAGGCGACTTAGAGAGGAGACAATACCGGCGCAGCAGGATGTGAGAGGTTATTCTACGGCGCAAGCCGAGAGAATAATAGAACTAGAGTTATAGGGCGTCAAGCCCCTAGTTATATACATGTTTATGGGAAGGTCACGTGCTACTAGCTAGTCGTTACCTTTCCGGGTTATGTGGCTTTGCCAAGTGGCGAAGCTTATCTTATCTACTGTTTTTAGGACTCTACATAGAATGGCCGTGGCAAGGCCCTAATGGCCGAACCAATCGTATGAGAGGGATTTGTTAGTTATCTTTGTTGTAACGCGGGCGCAGCCCGGGTATAAGGGAAGCCGGTTTGCCGGATACCTTGCGGTATAATGGCGATTGGCCGTGCTTCGTTGGATGACCAAGGCGAGGTGCCGAGGTCGTTATGCCATTGGATGGGAAGTACCGTGGCATGTGTTACAGCCCGGTCCGGTTGGTTACCGGGGCATGTGTTGGACTTAGCCGTGAGGCGAGGTCCGGTGTTTGGGCAACGCCGTGATGGCAGAAGCCCGGGACTTGGAGAGCGCCGAGTCCGTGGGAGGCCGAGAAGGCCGTGACCTATAGCGATATAGCCTTGATGCTATTATAGTGCTGTATGGTCGTGTTGCCATTATTATGCGAAGGCGTGGCGCGCCTGAGGTGCCATTGTGATCAAGGATCTTATGGCGCGTGGGAAGCCGGGAAGGCCGACCCAATAGTACAAGGCCGCGAGGCACTGTTTGTACATGTGGACATTATTATGCGAGCGTGCCGCGCTCGGCCTATCATTATGATCTATGATCTATGACGTGGCTGGTCTAGCTCTAACGGGCGAGACCATGGTGACGTAGCTATGACGATTGCTATTGTCTAGACGTATATGACGTATTGCGGATATCGGACCGTATGGTTACCGATGATAGTGCGATGATATCATTAGTCTTGTGACATAGCGTTATGTAAGCTGGTCAGGTGGTTGATAAGCCCAGTTAAGAGCTTGTCGTTGTGGCAATGGGAGTTAACCCGTAGATAACTTGTAGTTAGACGTATAAATCCCAGGTAAATTGCTATAATCGTAGGAAAAATGCTGTAAGCCCCAGATAAATCTGTGACAGGGGCTGCGCCATCTGTCAACAGATGAAACCTGATCAGAATCCAATGCAGCCCCCTTTACAACCGATACCGACGCGGGAGGACGCCCTCCCCTTCTCACAGTGTTCAGTCGACTTTGTCACAGATCTGCCAAAAGTCGGAAGATATGATTCGATGATGGTGATCGTCGACCATGGCCTATCTAAGGCAATCTCTCTCACCCCATGCGACAAAACGATTACAAGCGAAGGAGCAGCAGAAATATTCCATCGAAAGATATATTCGCAATATGGCATCCCCCGAAAAATCATCTCAGACAGGGGGCCACAGTTTGCATCAAAACTCTTTAAAGAACTATGCAAGCTGCAGGGAACGGAATCAGCAATGAGTACGGCGTACCACCCGCAGAGGGACGGACAAACGGAAAGGATGAACCAACAAATCGAAGTATACCTTCACATCTACTGCATGAACGACCCTTTCCAATGGGTACAATGACTGCCCGACGTCAAGTTTGCACATAACACCAGACGGACCAAAAACCGACCCGCGCCACTCGAAATAATTCTGGGGTACATCCCGAGAGGATTCCCAGAGTATGATCAAATAGGAAACGTCCCGGCAGCAGTTGACAGGATCAAGAAGATCAAAGAGGCGTGAAAGATGGCATTTATCGTGCACGAACTAGCTCAGAAAAGAATGGCAGGGTGTTGTTACAGGTTGGAATACTCGTCCGTATATTTGAGTTGCGAATATAGATCATTCTTCTGCACGTAGGCTTGTTGCCGTGTGCAAGGCAAATACTCGTTGGATGCCTTCAAGTCCTAGGAGTGGTTCCTAGGAGATTGTTTAATATCCAATACACGTTAGAGGATATAATCTGTTCAGGTGCGAGTCTAATAGAATATAAGACTCACCTAAGTCCGAGAAGTCAGTGTGCACTTCGAGGACTTAGTCGTTCGAGGGCTTGATCGAAAAATACTGAGCGTAGTTTCCTACGTTTAAGAACGAGTATAAGACTTCTTGTTTGTACAACAAGGTCGAGCTGAAGAGCCTCGACAGTAAATACATGAGTTTATATACGTCGTTAGGTTTTAGGGGTCAAGTCCATCCCAGATGTCACCGCTACTATCTACGCTATAGTACCAAACGTTTGATAAGTATGCAGTGATATATCCGAAATGATAGATAGGAATGATGATGGCGGTTGAACGCCATCTATCAGCTAAGAAATGATACTTATGAAACGGGGGCAGAGTTGGATCTGCCAAAGGTCAAACGCACCCTATATACTAATACATACTGGGGATGCACCCAGTAGAGTCACGAGTAGCCAGGGGGTTGGTTGCGCAACAAGTCCCTGTATCGTATTCACCCGATGGTGAGTTCTGTCAGTGTCTGAAAAATCAAAATATCCGTAACATCAGCTCCCCCTTAAGCGTTCGTCATCCTCGACAAATCCTCCACGCTCTCCCTCTCAAAGGGCCTCGGTGTCCTGTTCGTTGTAGATGTCACCGTTCCCGCTGAGGGACGGGGTCGTAGGAGTTCGCCATACGAAGTGTTGACGGCATTCATTCTGTCGATGACCCGGTTGATTGAGCCCACAAGTTCGGCAAATATAGTCGGGGCAGTCGAGGATCCAGTGGCTAGCGGAACCACACTGTCGGCAGGGTTGTTTGGGTGAGGGCCGTGCTGGTACCCGCAGGGAAGGGATATCTCTGAGGTACTCGTTGTGTCTATACCTCCAGTGGTGCGTGGCGCGGTGAAGGTTCTGGAGTGCCCATGTGGGTAAGGAGGCGGTGTCTCGTTCGTGCTCCCTCACACCTCGCTCAAACTCCTCACGGGTAATGCTCTGCACCGAAGGAGATCGTTGAATAGGCGGCGTGCTATTCGCTCTTCGCTGTCGTGCTGGGGTAGTCCGAGGGCTCGTCGGGCGTGCAGATGGTTCACGTCTCCCGTCGCTTCCCATACCAGAAATACGTGGCGTCGGGTCTCTAATTCCCGTTCGGCGGGCCCTCTGAGCCTTGGTAGGCAGTGGAAATAATACTCGATCGTGTTCCATAAAATCAAATGGCCGTGCAACTCGGCGTCGTTCGTCAGTGGTGAAAAAGCGGGCGGGTCGTGGTACGTATTCGGGTCGGTTGGGAGTAACGTGCTCGCGATCCTCGAAGTTGTCACAGAATTCCCAGTGGGGGGTTCTACATTCCTTCGCTATAGGTATTATAGGCGCCGCTAGGTGCGCGTGCGCTTCCCTGATCCTCAGCCACCTCCAGCGCCCGTCCAGGACTCTATTTAGATCATCTGACCATAGGTTAGCGCTGTAGGGTAGCGCGCACCTTAGGTACTCACGTTAGGGTCACACCGTCACATATCGTTACAGGTAGTTACATTATCATGTGCCCTCTTAGTTACTGCGCACAGGCCGCGACTTTAGGGCGACCATTACTGGTCAGCTCCCCATGTATAAGTACGACAAGATGGGGACTTACTTCCCCATCTTTAGGATTCTCGACAACTGAGCTTAGGCTCCTCTCTCATCTGTCTCTGTGTGCGTCTCTGCCCCGGGGGCCCTCATCCTCTTGCTTGACTGTGTGCTAAGTCGACTACGCCGTCGTACACAAGGGATGTCATAGCTCCCACGTTGCCTCTGCGACAGACCTCTGGCCGGTTGGTACACCGCCTTGTAGGCGTGTTAGGGACTCCCCTGTAGCCAGGGTCCCACAGAGCTGTGAGTCTGTGTCATAATCCTAAAGATGTTTTACCTCCCCTCCGGCGCCACTTGCGCTGGGGCCGAGGGTTTTTCACTCGCAGGTCGCCAAGGCAACGCGGCGGGGCAGCCTCTTGGGAGAAGACCCAGAGGTCCGTAGATTTACGAGCCCCCATCTAAGCGTTACACCTGGCAAAGCGGCCGCGAGGAGTAAAAAGCAAGTCCGCCCCCCATGAACAACAGGGTAGCGGGGTCAACAGGTATAAGCCGCGTTCAGGGCCCGCCGCCGTCACCCCTGCAAAGGGAATGTACGTGCGTGTGGAGGCACAGTGCATCCTCGCCATCACCCCTGGGCGGCAGGAGTCAGCTCAACAATCCTTGACCTGTGGGTATGCGAAGGGAACCCGCGAGGGTCTCCCAACCCCACACCGACGGTCAACAAGATGAATATAGAAAATCGACTAGGTACTTAATCGACGAGGGCCCAACATAGTCGGAGGTCGGCGCGTCACGCGGAGCCAAGTCGGCGTACACTAGGAATGGGGGTGGTGCCCTATCCCACGTAGCCTCTGCGCTCACCGCTAGCCCGCCTCACTCGCTCACGTCAGGCATGTAAGGAAACAGGGGTCGCCGGGCTCTCCAATGTCTCCTGCATGGTCAACTCTCCTTCGCACACCCAATGGCGGACAGGACCGCCATGTCTGGAACTTCCACCTGGGAAGACGACAGGTGCCAGACATCAAAACTCAACCAAAGGAATGTCGCGTCGTAGGTTATAGGTACAACGTCGGGACGACGTTTTTTGAGAGGGGGGGTAATGTCACAGAATTCCCAGTGGGGGGTTCTACATTCCTTCGCTATAGGTATTATAGGCGCCGCTAGGTGCGCGTGCGCTTCCCTGATCCTCAGCCACCTCCAGCGCCCGTCCAGGACTCTATTTAGATCATCTGACCATAGGTTAGCGCTGTAGGGTAGCGCGCACCTTAGGTACTCACGTTAGGGTCACACCGTCACATATCGTTACAGGTAGTTACATTATCATGTGCCCTCTTAGTTACTGCGCACAGGCCGCGACTTTAGGGCGACCATTACTGGTCAGCTCCCCATGTATAAGTACGACAAGATGGGGACTTACTTCCCCATCTTTAGGATTCTCGACAACTGAGCTTAGGCTCCTCTCTCATCTGTCTCTGTGTGCGTCTCTGCCCCGGGGGCCCTCATCCTCTTGCTTGACTGTGTGCTAAGTCGACTACGCCGTCGTACACAAGGGATGTCATAGCTCCCACGTTGCCTCTGCGACAGACCTCTGGCCGGTTGGTACACCGCCTTGTAGGCGTGTTAGGGACTCCCCTGTAGCCAGGGTCCCACAGAGCTGTGAGTCTGTGTCAGAAGTCGTTGAGCGCGTGTCGTAATCTGGCTGTCGTGGTGGCGGCCAGTCTGTCGATAAGTCTGTCGGTGAGTAACTCGAGTTCCTCTCTCTGTGCTCGGATCTGCCCCTCCATTCGGACGAGGTCCTCGGTGATGTTCTGGTACGAGCTGTATATGTGGGTGAGGTCCTGCACGATGTCGAAGAGGGCCGACCAGCCATCGGCTCGGCCAGCAAAGGGTCCCTCGGCCCTGTACCAGAGGAGGGCGTGTCTGATCTGTAGGTGTTGGGGGGAATACCTCCTTGGCGGCATACCTCTCAGTCGTCCTTCTCTGTGACCTGCATCGCTGTAGGGGGTTGTGGTGCGGCGAGGGAGTTGGTGGCGAGTCGTTGACATATTATTACTGTTCGGTTTTCGAGTGTCGGGGTTGTCCTGACTCGCGTCCTGTGGTAGTCTTTTATCAGCTCCCTGGAATGTTCCAAGTTCCTCTCGTCTTCCCATGAGTTGTCAGCCGTGGCATAGCCTTTCCACTTGACGAGGTATTGGTGCTTCTTTCCTCGCCATCTGTCAGCGACGATGGCTTTGACTTCGTATTCTTCTTGTCCCTTGATGATATCGGGTGGCGGCCGTAGGTAATTGGGTCCGTGCACCCTCGTTTCTTTGAATGGTTTCAGTAAGGGAGTGTGGAACACCGGATGAATTTTCCAGCTCGCCGGTAATTGCAACCGGTATGTCGTGGGTCCCATCTTTTCTGTGATGGTGAAGGGTCCTTCTCTTTTCGGTGCCAGTTTGTTAGATTCGTAGGGGATAGTTAGGTTCTTTGCGTCGAGCCAAACTTTGTCCCCTTTCTCAAGCTTCGGCAGTTCTTGGATAAAACGTCCTGCCATCCTTTTCTGGGCTAGTTCGTGCATGATGGTTGCCATCTTTCGCGCCTCCCTGGTCTTCTTGATCCTGTCGACTGCTGCTGGGACGTTCCCTATTCTGTCGTAGTCTGGGAATCCCCTGGGGATGTATCCTAAGATTATTTCAAGTGGTGCGGGCCGGTTTTTGGTCCGTCTGGTGTTGTGTGCGAATTCGACGTCGGGTAGCCATTGTACCCATTGAAACGGGTCGTTCATGCAATAGATACGGAGATACACCTCGATTTGTTGGTTCATTCATTCCATTTGTCCGTCTGTCTGTGGGTGGTATGCCGTACTCATTGCCGATTCTGTCCCCTGGAGTTTGCACAATTCTCTGAAGAGTTTCGATGCGAACTGTGGCCCTCTGTCTGAGATGATTTTCCGGGGGATGCCATATTGCGAGTATATTTTCCGGTGGAATATGTCTGCTGCCCCCTCGCTCGTAATCGTCTTGTCGCATGGGGTCAGGGAAATTGCCTTAGAAAGGCCATGATCGACGATTACCATCATTGAATCAAACCTCCCGACTTTCGGCAGGTCGGTGACGAAATCGACCGAACATTGAGAGAAGGGAAGGGCATCTTCTCGTGTCGGTATCGGTTGTAAGGGGGGTTTCATCGGACTCCGATCAGGTTTCATTTGTTGACAGATGGCGCAGCCTCTGACGTATTTTGCTATGGCTGTTCCCATGTCAGGCCACCAAAAATGAGCCCTAACTTTTAATGTTGTTCCCCAGATCCCAGGGTGTCCGGCAGGGATCGAATCGTGATATTTCGAGATGATGTCCCGTCGGAGGTCCTCGTCTCTTGGCACGTACATCCTATCCTTGTAGAGCAATATCCCCTCTGTCTCCTGCCAGTCATCTGCCTTGGTCCCCGAGGGGAATTTGCCTTTATTGTTTAGTGCGCGGAGAGCCTGTTCCGCAGATTGATCTCGATCTCTGGCATCTTTGATTCGATCAATGATCTGGATCTGGATCGCTTGTATGACCAGCTCATCTGGGATCATAGTAATTCCCTCGTTGTCCCCTTCGCTTTCGTCGAGGTGGTACAATCTAGAGAGCATGTCAGCCATGACCAGCTTTCTTCCAGGGACGTGCTGTAATTTTAGATCAAACTGGGAGAGGAATAGATGCCATCTCACTTGTCGTCGGTTTAGACGCTGTGGGCTTCTCCAATACGTCAGGTTCTGATGATCACTTTGGATCAAGATCCGATGCGGTGCTCCTTCGAATAGGTGCCGCCATTCTTCTAATGCTCGGAGTAGTTCGCGATCGTAGATTCCGTAGTTCCGTTCTGTTGGTGTTAGGGACTGTGAGAGATATCCCACTGGTCGTTCATGCCCTGTTTCATCTGTCTGTTTTAGTACCGCTCCTGTAGCGTACTGGGATGCATCGGTTTCGAGGATGAAGGGTTTTTCCTTGTCCGGCATCTCTAATGCAGGTGCCGTTGTAAATGCCTTCTTCATGAAATCGAACACCCTTTGTTCTTTGTCTGTCCATTGAAAATCTGTCCCTGTGACCGTTTTTGTGAGGTCCACCAGGGGTTGTGCGTGCGTCGAGTAGTGATCAATGAATTTTCGGTAGAAGTTCGCAAATCCGAGGAAAGATCTGACTTCTTTGAGATTCCTGGGAATTGGCCATTCTTTAATTCCCCGAAGCTTCACTGGGTCCATCTGAATACTTCCTGGGGTGATAACTAGGCCCAGAAATTCAATCCTGTCGACGCCGAATGCGCATTTTTTTGGGTTTCACGAAGAGGTGGTTGTCTACCAGCCTCTGAAGGATTCGTCGTTCCCATTCCTTGTGCGTTTTCTCGTTTGTTGAGAAAATGAGGATGTCGTCCATGTAGACAAGCACCCATCCTTCGAGGATTTCTTCCTTCAAGATTTCATTCATCATTGCTTGGAAGGTCCCTGGTGCATTGCACAGTCCGAAGAACATGACCGTGGGTTCGTATAGCCCTCGGTTTGTTTTGAAGGCTGCCTTCCATTCGTCTCCTGCCTTGATTCGTACGTTATTGTACCCCGCCCTTAGGTCCATTTTTGTGAATATTTTCGCTCCTTTTAACTTTTCTAGGAGTTCTGATATGAGCGGGAGGGGATAGACATTTTTTATCGTCCATTCGTTCAGGTATCAATAGTCTTGACACGGCCATAGGCCATTGTCTTTCTTCAGGACGAAAAAGAAGGGTGATGCCATTGGGAATTTCGAAGGGACTATGAATCCCTTGGCCAAGTTTTCTTTTAGAAATTCATCCATCACTTTCTGCTCTTTTGGCGACAGTGCATAGACCTTACAGTCTTTTGGCACGAAGTCGGGTTTTAGCTCAATCGCGTGGTCCCATGGTCTTGAAGGGGGGAACGCTGTTGCGGCTTCCTTACTGAAAACCTTGGCAAAGTCCAACAGGTGTTTTGGGACCATTTCCTCGATCATTTTTTCTGGCTCTGGGGTTTTCTGTGTGGGTTCTTGGGACTTTGTTAGTGGATTTCGTACAGCGTTGATGATCTGCATTTTTGTCCGGAATTTCCTTCATGCTTCCCCTTTTGATCCTATAATTTTTGGGGTATCCTTCGCGAAGCGTCGAATTGCTTCATATTCCTCGGGAGTATAGAGTCGTTGGGCTGTTTCTTCTGGCTGATCTGTAGATCCAAAGCCTTTTTCTCCCCGTTCTGTTTCGTCCAGGTCTTTGACTTCTACAATATCGGGGGTTAGGTGTCGTTCGAATATTATCTGGGCTATCCGCATGCCCGGGATAATCCTGTGTGCTTTATCTGAATAGTTGAAGATGATAGCTCCAACGTCTCCCCGGTAGTCTGAGTCTATGACTCCAGCCTGTACTACCAATCCATGTTTGAGGGTGTTGCCTGATCGTCCGGCCAACCTCCCGTATGATCCCTTCGGGATCTTCATCTTTACTCCTGTGGAGACAAGTTTCCATCCTCCTGCGGGGATCTTGGTTTCTTCTGCGGCATAAAGATCGTACCCTGCGGCTTCTTGGGTTCCTCGCATTGGAACCTTTCCCCCTGGGGCAACCACCATTTCCACCGTATCCATTCGGATCGTGATTTCGGGTTTTCTTTCTTCTGCCCCAAGTACCAATCGTACATCAACTGTTTGGTCTTTCCAGTCGATTGCGGGATTTTCGTCTTTCAGCCACCCATACCCTAGAATCATATTTTCTGTGCCGATTGATCCTACCAGGAATTGAACTTTTTGTGTTTTCTGGGTTTTCGGATATCGTAGTATTATGGTGGCTTCTCGGTCTATTCGACTGTCTTTGTTTTCTGTCCCGTCGACGTTTTTGACGATAATCGGGTTCTTTAGGGGTTGAGTAGGTACTCCGTACTTCTCCACCACTCTGCTGTGGATCAGGTTTGACATTGCTCCTGAGTTGATTAGTGCATTGCACTTCACGGGTTTTGCCAGCGCCATGATTACCGGAATGAAGAGGGATCGATTCTTCTCGAACTAGGTAATTACATGTGCTGCTTTCTCGGAGGGCAAGACCGTGGGCTTCCCTCCTAGGCAAAATCCTGCTCTTCTACGAGCTGTGCTAGGAGCTCCAGGTTCTTGGCTTTCAAGGCCCTGATTGCCATAACCGCCCTGTTTGCGGTGACATATTCTGTCTCCTCCTCGGAGACTTCCTCGATCCGGGCTTCCTGTTCAGTTTCTTCTTCCTCGGTTTTTCGAGTGGTTCGTCTGGGACGCGCTGTCTTCTTTGGTTTCTTTGGGCAGTCTGTAGACATATGCCCCGGCTGGTGACAAGTGAAACACTTGCCCTTCTTGATGTGATCGTCTCTCTCCTGAGTGGTCATTCGATCTACATCCATCACGTTCGGATCTTTCGGTGTTGTTGTCTGTGGAGTACTAGTGCATCCGTTATTGTGGTTCAGGGTTTGCCAAGCCTTCTTCTTGACAAACGCTTTGTCGCGTTTCAGAAATATCTTGTATGTATTTTCATAGTACGATGCTGCGGATTGCCATTCGTTGATGGTTCCTGGCAGCGGCCGCATCCCGATGATGTATCGGGTCGTGTGTTCTGGCAACCCTTTCTCGAAGAGGGTTATGAGTAGTGCATTTCCGTCTGCACTGTATCGATCATACTGAGCCTTCCTGGCCAAGTTATTGAACTCGGTGATGTAGTCATCGATGTCCTTTCTATCCTGGGTGTCACAGATTTGGGACATAGCCTATTTTTTGCGCATTTATAGCACATTATCTGGCCTTTCTACAGCCTCTACGAAGTTATCCGGGACTTATCCCACCATGCCGCACCTGCCGAGGTAATACAACGGAACCTTACGGCCGAATAGGCCTTAACATACACATGACCTACAGCTCCAGTCTAGCCACAAGGCCCAGCCTAGCTACGTCACAACCACGTCATAGAGTCTAGAGTCCACAAGTCAACCAGGCTCTCCCTGTCAGCGAGCGCCACTCGCATAATAATGGCAACATGGCACAACAGCTGACTAAGCTCCGTGTCCACCGGTCTACTACGCTGAGAAGCCTAACCACCAACACATGCATCACCGGCATCAGCCAAGCTCCGTGCTTCTAGCACCGGTACTATGCAACCTCCGGACTTCCCTGCAATGGCACAGTCCTACCTCCGAGCTTCTAGTCCTGGCTCCACGCAACCTCCGTGCTTCCATACGCCGGCGTTGCCACATCTCCGAGCTAGCCGCAAGGCCTCGCTCCCACGTCACCACCAGTACTGACATATCCCCGGTTTATGACGCCCCACTCGGCCTTCTCAGCCTGAGTCATCCAGGGCCTGGCGAATGACCATAGTCCCTCAAGGTACCGGTACAACCGGCCTTCCATATACCCGGGCTGCGCCCGTGTTCCACATGTCCACCGCAAGGTGACACCACCGCTCTCTTTATTCCCATTGGTCCGGCCATTACCGGCCCTCCACGGTCATTCTTAGAGTAGCGTACACGTCAGCACATGCCGCTAGGGCGCGCTGACCATTCTTTAGGGTAGACACACTAGTTAGTAGCACGTGATCTATCCCTGTACATATTTAAGACCAAGGCTAGACGCCTTGATATCTTAGTTCTATTCTTCCCGGCTACCGCCGTAGAAGCACCTCTCACCTTTTACTGCTTGCCCTCTAACCCTCGCCCCCTTGCCTGCATAAGGTCCACAAGGTGGTGAGTCCCACAAGTTGGCTTGTGTCACTGGGCTACGTCCAAGATTTTCTTCCGTGCCTTCTGTACTTCTTCAATGGCTCCGAAGGCTTTCTGGAAGTCTGCATCAAATTGTGCGAGGCTAGGTGGGAAAAATCGTTTTGTCACGGGGTTCGTATAAACCCGGTGATAGTTCTGTTTCCATTGGCCCGTCTTCCCCTTGTTCGAAATGTAAGAGAGGATGAAGATCACCCTCTGGACGTCATTCTGGAATGACGTTTCGTACATTGTAAACCAGGAATTGCACTGGTTTATGAAGTTCTGCATGTCGGATCGCTCCCCGTCGAATACGTCTGGGGGGTTGATCTTTATCATCAGGGGTCGGTAATACGGGTTCGGCGCTGCAGGTTGAGGTTGCGGCGCATTCGGTGGTGGAGGTCCTCCTGGGGGTCCTCCGCCTCCCGGGTGTCCTCCACCTGGGTTTCCTGGGTTTCCTCTGGGGTTGGGGGCTCCTCCTCCGAGCCCTCCAGGAGGGGGGGTATTTCCTCCTCCGAGTCCGAAGTTTCCTCCCAGTCCTCCTCCACCTGTACCTGCGGAGGTTCGTCCAAATAGGCCTGAGGGCCATGCTCCTGGGTTTGTCGTTCCCATTCCTCCGCTTGGGCTAGTCCAAGACGGATTTCCTCCGCTACCCATTCCGGGTGTGTTCTGTGTGGGACTTCCAAAGAGGTTTGCTCCTCCAGCCATAGACCCAATCCCACTCTGCACAAAAGCAGATATAAATCCTGGAGGGTCCTGTCCTCCGGTCTGGCTGTTATCTGTTCCTGTAAATTCTCCAGGATTTCTCCCATCATCTCCGATGCGCTCAATTCCTGCCATTCCTGTGGTGCCCGAAGGCTGATTCATATTTCCATCGGCATCGAAGGTTCTGTTGATGGTTTTGGTTTTGTTTTCGGTAAATGTCGTAGTTGACATTGGAGGGATTTCCCCGAATCGTTTAAACGCTTCGCGCGTTATTTCCCAAGCGGTCGTTCCTGCGGAGGGGTATACTTGTACCCACTTCGATGCCCTATCTTCTCTTGGGATGACAACAATTCCTCCACGGTTACGGAAGAATGGTGTCAGTCCACTCATATTGGTTGAGCCTGTAGACTCCCTGAATGTCCTCGGGCAAGAGTTCAATCAGTTGTGCTGGGAATTCTGGTCCAAATATCATATGCCCTTGCACCGTGGTAGGTGAGGGTGTGATAAGCTCGACTTTCTGTTACGGGTCGAATACCCATTCGTATATTCGAATCGCAAATATAGATCATTCTTCTGCACGTAGGCACATTGCCGTATGCAAGGCAAATACTCGTTAGATGCCTTCAAGTCCTAGGTGAAGTTCCTAGGAGATCGGTTAATATCCAATACGCGTTAGAGGATATAATCTATTCGGGTGCGAGTCCAATAGAATATAAGACTCGCCTAAGTCCGAGAAGTCAATGTGCACTTCGAGGACTTAGTCTTTCGGTTGCTCGAGTGAGAAATACTGAGCGTAGTTTCCTACATTTGAGAACGAGTATAAGACTTCTTGTTTGTACAACAAGGTCGAGCTGAAGAGCCTCGACAGTAGGTACATGGGTTTATATACTACGCTACGTTTTAGTGGTCAAGTCCGTACCAGATGTCACAGTTACTATCTACGCTATAGTACCAAAAGTTTGATAAGTATGTAGTGATATATCTACGACGATAGATAGGAATGATGATGGCGGTTGAATGCCATCTATCAGCTACTTGGATGATAAAGATGAAACGAGGACAGGGTTGAATCTGTCAGAGATGAAACATGCCCTATGTGCTAGTACAACTGGGGTTGCGCCCAGTAGAGTTACGAGTAGCCAGGGGGTTGACTGTGCAACAAGTCCCTGTATCGTATTTGCCCGGTGGTGAGTTCTATCAGCGTTTGAAAATTCGAGATACCCGTAACAGTTAGCAACCCTAACCTACGTACTTACCTCATGCACCTGTCCCCGTACAGTCACATGATCCTAAACCCACGCCTACGTCTAGACACATGACTACGGCACACCCCGAATCCTCCTTGGCCGTTGCCTTTAAGTGTAACACATGACCATGGAACCTCGTCTGGCAGCTACTGTCCTTAGATGCACGCTGATGCAGCCTCAAAGGGCACCTATACCAAGTGCCTCCCTTGATGCATGCTGACGTGACCCTCTAGTTAGGCACATGCTGATGCGTCCCCTGTAACCACCCATATTGGCATGGTTACGTGGCTCCCCGCCACACCCCGTATCATGTGCCTGGCATTACCGCCGGTGCACAGACCCCTCAGCTTTAGGGCAGGCCTAGCTACACTGTTGCCGATACATGTATATAAACCGTAATCCTCTGAGCTTACGCCTCAGAACTAATCACCTCTTGACTCCTGCTGAATCATACATCGACCTAAGCACTCAACTACCTCGCTGCCCCTTAACCTCTCTCGTCAACCCCCCTCAAGAAGTATAAGTGAGTAGTTTGTGTCAAGTTGAACGCTAAGTCCTCATACACAGTGAGGTGTCAAAGGAATAAACTGAGTGTACCTGCCAAGACCATAACAATTATCAGACACATCTCAAACACACTACCAAGCTGGTTTATATCAGTGGTCTGGGTACATGCTCATGGCCTGCTAACTACCATTTTTTGTCATAATGCACAAACAAGGACCTACAGTCCCATACACAACCATGATTTGGATCATCCATTATAGGGCGTCCAAACAAACATGTGCTTGTCATTACTCGCTTATGCACAGACCATCTAGCTTCAGGGCAGACGATTACTGATTGCTGCACCTTATGTATAAGCTTGACTTCTAAGGTGTACTTGCCTTAGAACCATTCTGTCACACTAATCCAATGTCTTAGTTGACGTCTCAAGCTGCCGGCACATAGTATAACACCAAGGGGTAAGCCTCAGATCAGAGCGCAAGTCATGCAGCAGGAGGTCAGAGGAAAAGTAGGGGAAATGCCCCCATAGAGAATATGGATGCCCTAGCAGCAATTGTTAAGTCTAGCGCTGTAGGATGCTAGATGTTCGGTTATATACATGATGTATACTATTCATGAGTAGACCTGCCCTAATGGCTTGGTCTGTGTGTAGTGCTAATATGGTGCGACTATGGCGCGATATGGCATGTACCTAGTGATGTCATTTGTGGAGGTTTCTAGGCCTCCTTGTCATGATGGAAAGTAAGTGGGCTGTAAGGCCACACCATCATAGTGGTGTGCTACGCTAAAATAACACTTGATATATGGAATTGCTAGGCTTCTAGCTGGAAGGGTTGCCCTAATGGCTTCTAATGATGTTGATTATCATGTTTCAGGTATTTGATATGTAACCTATCAGAGTGTCTTCTGATAAGCTTATCCATGGTTTCATGACCTGGTAATAGTGTTGTCATGATGATGTCATGGTGACGCAAACAACTCACTTATACGGTTGAGGGGTTTGGGGCGACGAGATAAGCTTGTTAAGCAGTGAGTATGAGTGTGCTTAGGTGATGGACGCTTTAGCAGTTGTCAAGAAGTGATTAGTTCTGAGGTAGTACACCTCAGAGGGTCTAGCTTATATACATGCATGGCAACAGAGGCGGATAAGCCTGCCCTGATACTAGAGGGTCTGTGTGCCGAGCGGTAATGCAAGGCACTGGTTCGGGGTACTCAAGATGCTGGGGTTAAACGATGAACTGAGTGGTAAGGGGCTGCATCTACATGGGGTCAAAGGCCGCTGACGTGGTTACTATGTACTAAGTGGACCGATGGGATAAGCCGAAGGTATGTGAGTAAGGTTTCTGGTCACGTGACTGTATAGTACACGAGATAAGGTTCAAGTTCTAGTGTTAGGGTTGCTAACTACTTAATGTGGGTCTTAGGTATCTGATAAGTACTGGATAACTAAGGAGTCATCGTAGAAATACGAGGAAAATGTCTAAAAATAAGGGAAGAATCAGTAAATCTGTGACACATGGTCTGGTCCAGTAATGAAACCTGATGTCATAACTTGTGCAGATAAGATAAGAGATAAGGTCATCTGCTTTGGTGCCTATGATTGTGCTTAGTGGCGCCTATCTAATCTGATGTAGTTGAGTAGGTCACATGACTTAGTAAATTCTAGTGCATTGGAAAGCCCTTGGTCACGTGATTCTAATGATGTAGATGAGAAGACCTGTACTAGTAAGGGGGCTGCACAACTTTTATTATGAGAATAGAAAATGCCTTGTAAAACTGTGACACGTTCACTTTGTTTACTACTCTTGCAATCCCTGCTTGACGAGTCACTTGTCTTATTGACTGCAACCAACCCTTACAACTGCATTAGTAAGTCCAAGCCTAGACTTGCATCAAAGATATATGAATTCTCTTAGCCTTTCAGTATTTTACTCTGACATTATCTTTATGTGAAACAATTTATTTGTCAGACACAATGAGAATAGACTGATTGACACAAGACTTACTATTGATCGAGCTTGAGTGCTGAGGGGTCAAGTGATAAGGGTTTCAAGCAATGAAACAAGTGTGATAGGTCAAAAGCTTTAAGGGCTATATGACAGTGGTCGAATAGATGAACTAGTCTGAGTCCTAAGCGACTCAGACATCGGCTTATATACATGGTTCGGAGCAGTACTACGTGGTCTGCCCTAAAGTAGCATGGTCTGTGCGTAGCAGGGAGACAGTTGTAAGCATGTGATTGTCATTTATCAGGGTATGAGTAATCATGCCCAAGGGGTCATGACTAAGGGAGGTGCCATCATCCATGGGTGCTGAGCCTAAAGGTCATGTGCAGGTATTCGGCAGTTAGCGAAAGTGTTTGTATCTACTTGGTGTGTGGCTACGAGTGATAAGAGCGATTGATGAGATAAGATGGACGGTTGTGATAACAGATAAGATGTATGATCAGGTGATTGGTGGATTGGACGCTATGCGTAGAACTTGAGCTGTACGTGTCGTAGAGACTTGTATAAAATAGGAAAAAATAGGGGAAAAAGATATAATTTGTGACACTGATGCAATGATAGTTTATTTTATATTTTCACATATCAATGATACAGATTGTGGTCACCCTAAACTGATGGATCTGCACCATACAAAACACTTCCTTCATACCTCAGGAACCGTAATCTATATGCAGCCAGATAAGTGACAGTAGATTGTTAGGCCTTATTGTCACAATCCTGTCTCTGTGACATTTCAAGCTGCCAGCACAAGATAGAGTTCTAAGGAGAAGGAAAGAGTTCCCAGGCAAGTGCACGATGCTCAGCAAGAGTAGAAAAGAGTAGGGAAATGTCCCAAGTTCATATTGTTGAGTCTAGGAAAGTAAGTCCCTAAGCATATAAGACCTTATACTGCTAGTAATAATGTCTACCCTAATGTAGCTAGTCTGTGCACATGTTGTGGTATCATAGTGGTGCCATAAGGCATCATAATGTGGTGCTATCTAGGAATAGTACAGTATGTCATAGGGATGACACTGGCTTTGTAAATATGCCTTGTGTGTCATAAATGTGGAGGAAGCAGGCCGCTATGTCATACCTGTCAGATAAGCAGGCCACACTAAGTATAGACCTACAATAATAGGCATGATGTCATAGACTGGGCCAGTATGGACCCTAATGTTGTAAATGATGAAATGTGGAGCCTTGTAAACTAATAATAGTCCTGACCTCATAGTGTCACAGATTATTTTGTGCACACTCAGAATTGTCCTCTCTTACTATGTTTACTGCACTTATTGCACATGGCTGGGGTCGATCCAATGACCTAAAGGTCAGTGGGTCACATGACTTACCAAACTCTTAGATTAGATAGCAGCACCAGGTACTATCACAGGAATCATGTCAAGTGACTCTCCTTCTTATCTAAGATGTCAGGACTATTATTAGTCTACAAGCCTCACATTCTAGGTTTCTATAACCTCATGCCTATTATTATAGGCCCAGACTCAGTGTGGTCTGCTTACCTTACAGGTATGACATAGTGGTGCCATTTACTATACACATATGACATACAAGGCTAGTCTTACATAGTCAAGTCATCTTCTATGACATACAGTGATATTCTTAGGATACAAAGGACATCATTATGATATACTGCACTATCATTAGAGTAGCACCACACCATGAGGGCTTATGGCATCATGGGCTATACTTAGCCACTTATGCACAGATCACCTTAGTTTAGAGTGGTCTTACTTATTTGCGGTCATACAGACTTCTATATATTAAGGAACCGACGATCTTCAGCCTGGGGATCGCGATAACAAGCTTCGATCCAGATGCCGTAATTCCCGCTTTGACAAACCTGGCAAGCAGCTTATTAGCTGTACATGCAAACTCATACATGAACCTCTGAATATTCGAATTGCCTGCAACAGCCTTGTCGTCATAGTCAGTACTCGGATCCTTCACACCTACATCATCCACAAAAGCATCAGCTTCGTTCGGTAACATGTCACCCAACGTATGCAATATGCATTGACTGAATTCAGGCATTGCATTAGTATAGCCTTGTGGCAGCCTAGTCAATCGCAACGACCCAAAGGGGCATTGGAATGTTGTAAGGTCGCGCGAAACTGATGCGAGAATGCAGTTGTCGAAACCTGCCATAATGTCAGCTAGCATAAAAATGTGATGCCCTACAAAGCTTTCAGCAAAGTCATCTGGCCATGGAGGTAGCACCGCATCACATATAGTGATAGCGTTAAGGTCACCTAAATTGAATACGAGTCGCGGATCACCCTGTTTCTTTTTGACCGCAAAATATGCTGTCCGATACGACGCGGAGAATGGCTCAAACTTGCCAGCATCTAATTGGCATTTGATGACTGCTTTCACCTTCTCCTCGATGGCCTTTGGAATTCGGATGGACGGTTGTGCCCATGGTACGTGTTCGATCACTGGTATTTCATAGTCAGGAAAGTATCTTGGGGAGAAAGTACCTCACTCATCGTCAGTCCACGCAAATGCTGCCTGTCACGAAACCACAACATGGACTAGCAAGTCAATTTCTGCATCTGATAAGAAGTTAGCGGGAATCTTCGCAATCACATCACTCAGCCGCTGCACGGTCCACCGATTGCCTGAGCCGAATTCATACTTCTTTCAGGGTCTCGGTTCAATTGGTAGCGGCATCAACTCAGGTATAGCAATAGGTTTGAATTTCTGTGTGAATGGGTTAGGCATATACGATGGCACTGGGCACACCTTTCGGTCAATGGGCTTATATCTTTTCAATGCTACTGTCACGCTATAATGCATTTGTACACGTTTGCGCCATGCTGAAGGGACTGGAGTCAAAGGAATGGGGCTTGCTGCAATATAATCCTGTAACAACCTGTCAGAAGAGTCTGGTGGATCAATCTGGGAAGCTATCGATAACTCTGAATCTGTGAGTGTAGAGATGTCGCTCGCAACACAATGAAAAATGTTATCCAACCTAGGAATTTCTGAGGACGCGATACTACCTATCGAGGCCAGTTCAGACATCACGCCTCTCTTCAAAAATCCTTGCGTGACACGAGTCCTGTCATGAACACTAATTTCTCCTTGTTTCGGTCAGTGCCTGTGTCGACAATACGCACCTGTATCGGCGTCATGGATCGATCACCGTTGCGATGTGCCACAAGGTACATTCCGTTCTTCCTTTCATATTCTAGATTAGCTGCCACCCACTGTAACCATGGCTGCCCGAGAATCCCATTGTGTTGCCCTAAGTCAGTCAGGGTGACAAAGAAATGGTGATCAAACCTTTCCCCCCCAATCTCGACAGGTGCGTCACGGATGCAGCCCTCAAGTGGTGTAAGCATACCATTAATACCTTTGAGTGTCCACCCACACCCATCTGGATCGATAGCTAGGTTAGTCTGATCCCACACTTTCTTCAATATTAAGTTCAGCTTTGATCCTGAGTCTACGAGGTACATTACTGCCTCAGTCCCAAACATCCCTTGTACAACTCCACATGCCATTGCAAAGAATCGTTCCTGTCCAACTGCCACAGCATAAACGTCAGCGTGCTGCGTTATTACCTCTTCGAGGTTCTCACCCTCCTGTAAGCTCAGCATCACCGACCCCTCTGTCACGACATTCTCGACTGCCTCTTTCTCATCTTCAACTGTGGCTATCCGAATTGCTTGTGCCACAGATCCACCTACCTCCTTGCGCGTCTTCGTGAGTGCTGCAAAACGCTTCTGCAAGGTAGGCGAAATTCCTATTATCTGTCTCAGTTGCAGCGTTAGCTTCTGATCAAGTATCTGATTAGCGACGTTGTCAGCGGACACCATATCCTATACGTCAGACGTGAACCTCGTCTGCTTCAGATGAGGAGGCATGTCCCTCTTGTGCGCAGTTACCTGATCCTTCTTCCTAGTCTTCCAACCCTCTTCCATGTTCACGGCTGGTGGCTTCTCGCTCGCAGCCTTACCATCCACTTTCGCTGTCGGCGTCATCTTTGTAGCTTCAGACAGCCCCACAACCTTACCCTTCGACCTATCATTAGTGTGCCTGTATTCAAACCTCTTGGCTATCGGCTCTTCATTGCTTGACTCCCCATCCTCTGCTGTCGACTTCTTGGCTTGTGCTCGAGTAGCTGCAAAAGTGTTCAGCACCCTCAATGAGTATGCGTATACGTCACCTTCGATCAATTGTTCGCCGTCAACTAACACCCCTAGGCTCGAACAGGTACCTGAGGGACCTGCAACATTAGACATGTCACGGTCCTTTTCCTTACCGAAACAGATCTCCTCTTGCAGCACCACTGCAATGCCGCCACGTTGCACGGCAGGCATCATCAGTAAGTTTGCTCCGTTCGCTTGAATGACCTTCCCAGTTGCTGGCGAAAACTGACACATCTTTTCTGCAATTAGTGCTATCGTCTCTGGACACTTACTCATCCCAATCGGATGATCGAGATTGACACCCTTTGTCTTGCCACACATGAAACATGTATGTGGTGCCCTTTCCATCTGGCCAGTCGATACCTGATGCGTATGCTGATGCTGTGTCGTTGGTTGTTCCTGTCGTACCTGTGTCGCTACCTCCTGATTTGCGATCGTCAGCTGTAATTTAGTCAATGCTTCACTCAGCTGTGCTATCTTTCCGTCTGTTCGTCTTTCTCGTTAGCCTTCGACTTCACTTTCTTACCACATTACTCTTTCTCAGCTCTCTTTCTAGCTCTACGCCTCACCTCCTTCCCGGAATCCGATTCGTCAGATGACAACTCCTTGTCGTCACTCGTCTCTTCGTCAGAACCTGAGTTCAATGTACCTAGACCATACTCAATGTTATTTCTGCTAAAATACAATCTTACTGCTTCAATCGTCATGCTTTGATCCGGAGGTGCATCCATTGTGATGTCTTTACCTATTTTCCTGCGCAAACTACCTGCAATACGATGCCTCACAGTCACCGGTAAGCCTTGGTAAAATAACAAATCTCTCTCTGTCTCTGTCATCTTACTCTTTCTCACCAGGTCCCCCTCTTTCAGAGCAAAGTTCCTAACATATCTGTCGAAGGAGCTACACAAGTTCACTCGCTCGTCCTCTCAGCAACGCCTTGAGAACTCACATAGACCCTCCGGCATAGGTACCGTTTTCTCCTCCTCAGAAGGAAAATAATGATAAAATACCTTCTTAGTATCTATCCAAGTCTTGTTCTTGAACAGCTCATGATTCTTGATGATCTGTCTAATGCTGGACTTACAATACTGTAGAACCTTGTCTGACCACTCGGTATACGGAATACCAGCAGCGTAAGCCTGTGCTTCAAAAACTAACAAGAAATCTGTTACGTTCTTACCGTCAAATTCAGGTGCATAGCGTGACCCTGCGCTCATCATCGGAACGACGAGTGCTGAAGTGATTGCCGACACGGTATTTGCAATCGATGGTATGTTCGTCGTGTTTGTGTTTGTGTTCACGTTCGTGTTGAGGGGCTGCTGATTAGTAGAACTAGTGGATGACTTTGTCATGGAGCGGGTAACTGGTCTATTATTAGAGGATACGGTCTTATGCCCTCGCGCAGCGGCGCTAGACGCTTGTGTACGCGACGTTGCAGTCTATCTGTGCTGAAAGAACTAGTTGTAGCAAACAGGCTCAAACTTTTTTACTACAGAGAGGATCATCAGACCATCGAGACGTCATTCGTGCTACAGCGTGATGCTCCGAACTTCTCCATCGGCACTCGAAACTTTCACACCCAATATCACTGCATTGTATCCGACACCGCGTACATCCGCGAGGCACACCAAGCCGGTTCAATCACACTATACAACTCCACCAAAATCCGGGCAACATCATGCAAGTATCACACCAACCTCGACAAGTTGTATCCACTGATACACTGGAGTAGCATGAAGCCATGGTTCTAGCCGATGAGGTCGCAGGGATGAATTGGTCTTAAGGTCAAGACAAAAAGTGTCGTCCTCTTGTGGAGGGGTAGCGCGTTTCTATACTCAAATCCGTATAAGTCACAAGATCACCATTCGAACAACGATTACAAGATAGCAAGCTCAAGTTCTCTACACTCAAACTCGCAGAAGCTTTAAGAATCAAGCACATACCAAAAACTTCATCGAGCGTACAGCATTAGTATGCGATTATACTCTTCGATCATGCATACAGGTCGTCGTCCTGCATGTATATTTTATTTCTGGTATTTTTGATTATTTTCCTTACTGTACTAAAACCTCTCCACCGACTCTAGCAGCGCGTGAGACATGTCCCAAGGGAGTGGTACGCAAAAGTGAAGTAGGATCTGTGACGTTCCAGACCGACGTTTCTGCGCTCGAGGGTGGCAAGATGCGCACGTAAATTGGATGTGGTCTTGACATTGTTGATGGAGTCCGAGCCATTGCGTGTTTCGTACGCCAATCCTGACGGTATGTCGGATGTGTCTGTGCCGACAACGTGGCCTCCATCTATTTTTTCTCCACTACTTCACATAGATTCATAGCCACAAGACTGTTATGGTAGTCATTTTTCCTTATCGAGTTACATGATCACTCGCTTCTCTCGATCGCATATCACTACTTTTTCTTCTGTCGTATTTCAGTTGGCTCTTGAAACTGTGTCGTTTGTAACATAAAACAGCTGCCATACCCAGGGTGCAATCCATCTCTCTCTCCTTGCATTTTCTGTGTGACGCTGTCCTCTAAGTCTTAGCGAGGCGACACCAAGCTCAACCGTAGCTGATCAAGTCTTTGTGGTGAAGAGATCACCGGTGAGTCTTGAAGTTTTTAGTGGTTTCGTCTCGTAGTATCTCCTCGTCGTTAGCAAACATGATCATGTGTTAGTATTCGTGATTGCGCGCACATTAGTTTGTGGCCAATCGGATATTTTGTTGTGGGTTTTTCTTGCATTCCCACACATACATTTTGTTCTCTCGCGCTACGTATCGGCGATCTGCTATTCGCTGCATTTTTGCACTGCCCTTCCACACCACTCAGCGACTTCTGACACGTCACTGATGCTTGGTGTTATCATCACTCTGCTTGTAATCGTGTGTGCAAAATGTAATCCCTCCCTGTTATTTATTGGGATTTTCTGTTGGGTATCTACAGGCCATTTACATTACAACAGCTACAAAATTCCCATAGGGCAGTGCAGGAAGAAGATGCGCAACACAAGTTTTTGTCAAAGGGATTTGAAGATGTGCGTTGCAGGCACCGGGCATGGGAATTTACTGGCCAACTCTCTGGGTCAGTGGGACATGCCCTATGGGATGAGGGATTGGAGGTGGGGAATGTGGCTGGTATGTGAGGATTGTCACGGGTGGCTGGTTTAGTAATGAGATGTATGGTATGGAAAGTTGGGGTATTTTGCAACTGTTTTCTACTGTTGGTGAGGATTGTGGAGTTGGCTAGCAAC